>CAJYYF030000004.1:12705000-14057500 GCA_913789895.3 Seladonia tumulorum | reverse complement strand
TTGATGATCCAGAGCGGTTCTTGCTACATATTTAGTTAAATAACTCTGAGCTTTGCAGGTATTTGCAGTTCTAACTTATATAATATCAAAGTATACTATCTTATCAATACGTACGCAATCAAAACATCAGCGAAACTTTGGGGAACTTCATAACAAAGCGTAAACAAAGTTAAAGTATGCACGGATTCACTGTATGATCATCCTGCTCGTTCTTGAAACATATTTTGACAAATAACTCTGTGGTTTGCAGGTAGTTGCAATTCTATCTTACATAATATCAAAGTATACTATCTTACCAATTGCGACGCATTCAAAACCTCAGCGAAACATTGCGGAACTTCATAACAAAGCGTAAACAAAGTTATACTATGCACGGATGTACTATTTGATCTTCCTGCCGGTTCTAGATACATATTTTGCCATATCACTCTCAGGTTTGTAGGTAGTTGCAGTTCTACCTTACATAATATCATAGTATACTATCTTACCAATACGAAGCTATCAGAACGTCAGTGACAAATTGCGGAATTTCATAACAAAGCGAGAACAAACTTATACTATGCTCGGATGTACTATTTGATCATCCCGAGCGGTTCTTGCTACATAATTTGTTAAATAACTCTGAGCTTTGCAGGTATTTGCAGTTCTAACTTATATATATGATCAAAGTATTCTATGTTACCAATACGACGCAATCAAAACCTCAGCAAAACTTTGCGGAACTTCATAACAAAGCGTAAACAAAGTTAAAGTATGCACGGATTTACTGTATGATCATCCTGCCCGTTCTTGAAACATATTTTGCCAAATAACTCTGAGGTTTGCTGGGAGTTGCAGTTCTATCTTACATAATATCAAAGTATACTATCTTACCAATTGCGACACAATCAAAACCTTAGCGAAACATTGCGGAACTTCATAACAAAGCGTAAACAAAGTTATACTATGCACGGATGTACTATTTGATCTTCCTGCCGGTTCTGGATACATATTTTGCCATATCACTCTCAGGTTTGTAGGTAGTTGCAGTTCTACCGTACATAATATCATAGTATACTATCTTACCAATACGACGCAATCAAAACATCAGTGACACTTTGCGGTGTTTCATAACAAAGCGAGAACAAACTTATACTATTCAAGGATGTTCTATTTGATGATCCAGAGCGGTTCTTGCTACATATTTAGTTAAATAACTCTGAGCTTTGCAGGTATTTGCAGTTCTAACTTATATAATATCAAAGTATACTATCTTATCAATACGTACGCAATCAAAACATCAGCGAAACTTGGGGAACTTCATAACAAAGCGTAAACAAAGTTATACTATGCACGGATGTACTATTTGATCTTCCTGCCGGTTCTGGATACATATTTTGCCATATCACTCTCAGGTTTGTAGGTAGTTGCAGTTCTACCGTACATAATATCATAGTATACTATCTTACCAATACGACGCAATCAAAACATCAGTGACACTTTGCGGTGTTTCATAACAAAGCGAGAACAAACTTAAACTATGCACGGATGTACTATTTGATCATCCAGAGCGGTTCTTGCTACATATTTAGTTAAATAACTCTGAGCTTTGCAGGTATTTGCAGTTCTAACTTATATATATGATCAAAGTATACTATCTTACCAATACGACGCAATCAAAACCTCAGCGAAACTTTGCGGAACTTCATAACAAAGCATAAACAAAGATATAGTATGCACGGATTTACTGTATGATCATCCTGCCCGTTCTTGAAACATATTTTGCCAAATAACTCTGAGGTTTGCAGGTAGTTGCAGTTCTATCTTACAAAATATCAAAGTATACTATCTTACCAATACGACGCAATCAAAACATCAGTGACACTTTGCGGAATTTCATAACAAAGCGAGAACAAACTTATACTATTCAAGTATGTTCTATTTGATGATCCAGAGCGGTTCTTGCTACATATTTAGTTAAATAACTCTGAGCTTTGCAGGTATTTGCAGTTCTAACTTATATAATATCAAAGTATACTATCTTATCAATACGTACGCAATCAAAACATCAGCGAAACTTTGGGGAACTTCATAACAAAGCGTAAACAAAGTTAAAGTATGCACGGATTTACTGTATGATCATCCTGCTCGTTCTTGAAACATATTTTGACAAATAACTCTGTGGTTTGCAGGTAGTTGCAATTCTATCTTACATAATATCAAAGTATACTATCTTACCAATTGCGACGCAATCAAAACCTCAGCGAAACATTGCGGAACTTCATAACAAAGCGTAAACAAAGTTATACTATGCACGGATGTACTATTTGATCTTCCTGCCGGTTCTGGACACATATTTTGCCATATCACTCTCAGGTTTGTAGGTAGTTGCAGTTCTACCTTACATAATATCATAGTATACTATCTGACCAATACGAAGCTATCAGAACGTCAGTGACAAATTGCGGAATTTCATAACAAAGCGAGAACAAACTTATACTATGCTCGGATGTACTATTTGATCATCCCGAGCGGTTCTTGCTACATATTTAGTTAAATAACTCTGAGCTTTGCAGGTATTTGCAGTTCTAACTTATATATATGATCAAAGTATTCTATGTTACCAATACGACGCAATCAAAACCTCAGCGAAACTTTGCGAAACTTCATAACAAAGCATAAACAAAGATATAGTATGCACGGATTTACTGTATGATCATCCTGCCCGTTCTTGAAACATATTTTGCCAAATAACTCTGAGGTTTGCAGGTAGTTGCAGTTCTATCTTACAAAATATCAAAGTATACTATCTTACCAATACGACGCAATCAAAACATCAGTGACACTTTGCGGAATTTCATAACAAAGCGAGAACAAACTTATACTATTCAAGGATGTTCTATTTGATGATCCAGAGCGGTTCTTGCTACATATTTAGTTAAATAACTCTGAGGTTTGCATGTAGTTGCAGTTCTAACTTATATAATATCAAAGTATACTATCTTATCAATACGACGCAATCAAAACCTCAGCGAAACTCTGCGGAACTTCATAACAAAGCGTAAACAAAGTTATACTAAGCACGGATGTACTATTTGATCTTCCTGCCGGTTCTGGATACATATTTTGCCATATCACTCTCAGGTTTGTAGGTAGTTGCAGTTCTACCGTACATAATATCATAGTATACTATCTTACCAATACGACGCAATCAAAACATCCGTGACACTTTGCGGTGTTTCATAACAAAGCGAGAACAAACTTATACTATTCAAGGATGTTCTATTTGATGATCCAGAACGGTTCTTGCTACATATTTAGTTAAATAACTCTGAGCTTTGCAGGTATTTGCAGTTCTAACTTATATATTATCAAAGTATACTATCTTATCAATACGTACGCAATCAAAACATCAGCAAAACTTTGCGGAACTTCATAACAAAGCGTAAACAAAGTTAAAGTATGCACGGATTTACTGTATGATCATCCTGCCCGTTCTTGAAACATATTTTGCCAAATAACTCTGAGGTTTGCAGGGAGTTGCAGTTCTATCTTACATAATATCAAAGTATACTATCTTACCAATTGCGACACAATCAAAACCTTAGCGAAACATTACGGAACTTCATAACAAACACGTAAACAAAGTTATACTATGCACGGATGTACTATTTGATCTTCCTGCCGGTTCTGGATACATATTTTGCCATATCACTCTCAGGTTTGTAGGTAGTTGCAGTTCTACCGTACATAATATCATAGTATACTATCTTACCAATACGACGCAATCAAAACATCAGTGACACTTTGCGGTGTTTCATAACAAAGCGAGAACAAACTTAAACTATGCACGGATGTACTATTTGATCATCCAGAGCGGTTCTTGCTACATATTTAGGTAAATAACTCTGAGCTTTGCAGGTATTTGCAGTTCTAACTTATATATATGATCAAAGTATACTATGTTACCAACACGATGCAATCAAAACCTCAGCGAAACTTTGCGGAACTTCATAACAAAGCATAAACAAAGATATAGTATGCACGGATTTACTGTATGATCATCCTGCCCGTTCTTGAAACATATTTTGCCAAATAACTCTGAGGTTTGCAGGTAGTTGCAGTTCTATCTTACAAAATATCAAAGTATACTATCTTACCAATACGACGCAATCAAAACATCAGTGACACTTTGCGGAATTTCATAACAAAGCGAGAACAAACTTATACTATTCAAGGATGTTCTATTTGATGATCCAGAGCGGTTCTTGCTACATATTTAGTTAAATAACTCTGAGGTTTTCATGTAGTTGCAGTTCTAACTTATATAATATCAAAGTATACTATCTTATCAATACGACGCAATCAAAACCTCAGCGAAACTCTGCGGAACTTCATAACAAAGCGTAAACAAAGTTATACTATGCACGAATGTACTATTTGATCATCCAGAGCGGTTCTTGCTACATATTTAGTTAAATAACTCTGAGCTTTGCAGGTATTTGCAGTTCTAACTTATATAATATCAAAGTATACTATCTTATCAATACGTACGCAATCAAAACATCAGTGACACTTTGCGGAATTTCATAACAAAGCGAGAACAAACTTATACTATTCAAGTATGTTCTATTTGATGATCCAGAGCGGTTCTTGCTACATATTTAGTTAAATAACTCTGAGCTTTGCAGGTATTTGCAGTTCTAACTTATATAATATCAAAGTATACTATCTTATCAATACGTACGCAATCAAAACATCAGCGAAACTTTGGGGAACTTCATAACAAAGCGTAAACAAAGTTAAAGTATGCACGGATTTACTGTATGATCATCCTGCTCGTTCTTGAAACATATTTTGACAAATAACTCTGTGGTTTGCAGGTAGTTGCAATTCTATCTTACATAATATCAAAGTATACTATCTTACCAATTGCGACGCATTCAAAACCTCAGCGAAACATTGCGGAACTTCATAACAAAGCGTAAACAAAGTTATACTATGCACGGATGTACTATTTGATCTTCCTGCCGGTTCTAGATACATATTTTGCCATATCACTCTCAGGTTTGTAGGTAGGTGCAGTTCTACCTTACATAATATCATAGTATACTATCTTACCAATACGAAGCTATCAGAACGTCAGTGACAAATTGCGGAATTTCATAACAAAGCGAGAACAAACTTATACTATGCTCGGATGTACTATTTGATCATCCCGAGCGGTTCTTGCTACATATTTAGTTAAATAACTCTGAGCTTTGCAGGTATTTGCAGTTCTAACTTATATATATGATCAAAGTATTCTATGTTACCAATACGACGCAATCAAAACCTCAGCGAAACTTTGCGAAACTTCATAACAAAGCATAAACAAAGATATAGTATGCACGGATTTACTGTATGATCATCCTGCCCGTTCTTGAAACATATTTTGCCAAATAACTCTGAGGTTTGCAGGTAGTTGCAGTTCTATCTTACAAAATATCAAAGTATACTATCTTACCAATACGACGCAATCAAAACATCAGTGACACTTTGCGGAATTTCATAACAAAGCGAGAACAAACTTATACTATTCAAGGATGTTCTATTTGATGATCCAGAGCGGTTCTTGCTACATATTTAGTTAAATAACTCTGAGGTTTGCATGTAGTTGCAGTTCTAACTTATATAATATCAAAGTATACTATCTTATCAATACGACGCAATCAAAACCTCAGCGAAACTCTGCGGAACTTCATAACAAAGCGTAAACAAAGTTATACTAAGCACGGATGTACTATTTGATCTTCCTGCCGGTTCTGGATACATATTTTGCCATATCACTCTCAGGTTTGTAGGTAGTTGCAGTTCTACCGTACATAATATCATAGTATACTATCTTACCAATACGACGCAATCAAAACATCCGTGACACTTTGCGGTGTTTCATAACAAAGCGAGAACAAACTTATACTATTCAAGGATGTTCTATTTGATGATCCAGAACGGTTCTTGCTACATATTTAGTTAAATAACTCTGAGCTTTGCAGGTATTTGCAGTTCTAACTTATATATTATCAAAGTATACTATCTTATCAATACGTACGCAATCAAAACATCAGCAAAACTTTGCGGAACTTCATAACAAAGCGTAAACAAAGTTAAAGTATGCACGGATTTACTGTATGATCATCCTGCCCGTTCTTGAAACATATTTTGCCAAATAACTCTGAGGTTTGCAGGGAGTTGCAGTTCTATCTTACATAATATCAAAGTATACTATCTTACCAATTGCGACACAATCAAAACCTTAGCGAAACATTACGGAACTTCATAACAAACACGTAAACAAAGTTATACTATGCACGGATGTACTATTTGATCTTCCTGCCGGTTCTGGATACATATTTTGCCATATCACTCTCAGGTTTGTAGGTAGTTGCAGTTCTACCGTACATAATATCATAGTATACTATCTTACCAATACGACGCAATCAAAACATCAGTGACACTTTGCGGTGTTTCATAACAAAGCGAGAACAAACTTAAACTATGCACGGATGTACTATTTGATCATCCAGAGCGGTTCTTGCTACATATTTAGGTAAATAACTCTGAGCTTTGCAGGTATTTGCAGTTCTAACTTATATATATGATCAAAGTATACTATGTTACCAACACGATGCAATCAAAACCTCAGCGAAACTTTGCGGAACTTCATAACAAAGCATAAACAAAGATATAGTATGCACGGATTTACTGTATGATCATCCTGCCCGTTCTTGAAACATATTTTGCCAAATAACTCTGAGGTTTGCAGGTAGTTGCAGTTCTATCTTACAAAATATCAAAGTATACTATCTTACCAATACGACGCAATCAAAACATCAGTGACACTTTGCGGAATTTCATAACAAAGCGAGAACAAACTTATACTATTCAAGGATGTTCTATTTGATGATCCAGAGCGGTTCTTGCTACATATTTAGTTAAATAACTCTGAGGTTTTCATGTAGTTGCAGTTCTAACTTATATAATATCAAAGTATACTATCTTATCAATACGACGCAATCAAAACCTCAGCGAAACTCTGCGGAACTTCATAACAAAGCGTAAACAAAGTTATACTATGCACGAATGTACTATTTGATCATCCAGAGCGGTTCTTGCTACATATTTAGTTAAATAACTCTGAGCTTTGCAGGTATTTGCAGTTCTAACTTATATAATATCAAAGTATACTATCTTATCAATACGTACGCAATCAAAACATCAGCGAAACTTTGGGGAACTTCATAACAAAGCGTAAACAAAGTTATAGTATGCACGGATTTACTGTATGATCATCCTGCTCGTTCTTGAAACATATTTTGACAAATAACTCTGTGGTTTGCAGGTAGTTGCAATTCTATCTTACATAATATCAAAGTATACTATCTTACCAATTGCGACGCAATCAAAACCTCAGCGAAACATTGCGGAACTTCATAACAAAGCGTAAACAAAGTTATACTATGCACGGATGTACTATTTGATCTTCCTGCCGGTTCTAGATACATATTTTGCCATATCACTCTCAGGTTTGTAGGTAGTTGCAGTTCTACCTTACATAATATCATAGTATACTATCTTACCAATACGAAGCTATCAGAACGTCAGTGACAAATTGCGGAATTTCATAACAAAGCGAGAACAAACTTATACTATGCTCGGATGTACTATTTGATCATCCCGAGCGGTTCTTGCTACATATTTAGTTAAATAACTCTGAGCTTTGCAGGTATTTGCAGTTCTAACTTATATATATGATCAAAGTATACTATCTTACCAACACGACGCAATCAAAACCTCAGCGAAACTTTGCGGAACTTCATAACAAAGCATAAACAAAGATATAGTATGCACGGATTTACTGTATGATCATCCTGCCCGTTCTTAAAACATATTTTGCCAAATAACTATGAGGTTTGCAGGTAGTTGCAGTTCTATCTTACAAAATATCAAAGTATACTATCTTACCAATACGACGCAATCAAAACATCAGTGACACTTTGCGGAATTTCATAACAAAGCGAGAACAAACTTATACTATTCAAGGATGTTCTATTTGATGATCCAGAGCGGTTCTTGCTACATATTTAGTTAAATAACTCTGAGGTTTGCAGGTAGTGGCAGTTCTATCTTATATAATGTCAAAGTATACTATCTTACCAATAGGACGCAATCAAAACCTCTGCGAAACTTTGCGCAACTTCATAACAAAGCGTAAACAAAGTTAAAGTATGCACGGATTTACTGTATGATCATCCTGCCCGTTCTTGAAACATATTTTGCCAAATAACTCTGACGTTTGCAGGGAGTTGCAGTTCTATCTTAAATAATATCAAAGTATACTATCTTACCAATTGCGACGCAATCAAAACCTCAGCGAAACTCTGCGGAACTTTATAACAAAGCATAAACAAAGTTATACTATGCACGAATGTTCTATTTGATCATCCAGAGCGGTTCTGGCTACATATTTAGTTAAATAACTATGAGCTTTGAAGGCATTTGCAGTTCTAACTTATATATTATCAAAGTATACTATCTTATCAATACGTACGCAATCAAAACATCAGCGAAACTTTGCGGAACTTCATAACAAAGCGTAAACAAAATTAAAGTATGCACGGATTTACTGTATGATCATCCTGCTCGTTCTTGAAACATATTTTGCCATATCACTCTCAGGTTTGCAGGTAGTTGCAGTTCTATCTTACATAATATCAAAGTATAATATCTTACCAATTGCGACGCATTCAAATCCTCAGCGAAACATTGCGGAACTTTATAACAAAGCGTAAACAAAGTTATAGTATGCACGGATGTACTATTTGATCATCCAGAGCGGTTCTTGCTACATATTTAGTTAAATAACTCTGAGCTTTGCAGGTAGTTGCAGTCCTATCTTCCATAATATCAAAGTATACTACCTTACCAATTGCGACGCATTCAAAACTTCAGCGAAACATTGCGGAACTTCATAACAAAGCGTAAACAATGTTATACTATGCACGACTGTACTATTTGATCATCCAGAGCGGTTCATGCTACATATTTAGTTAAATAACACTGAGGTTTGCTGGTAGTTGCAGTTCTACCTTATATAATATCATAGTATACTATCTTACCAATACGCCGCAATCAAAAAATCAGCGACACATTGCTGAACTTCATAACAAAGCGTAAACAAAGTTATACCATGCACGGGTGTACTATTTGATCTTCATTCCGGTTCTGGATACATATTTTGCCAAATCACTCTCAGGTTTGTAGGTAGTTGCAGTTCTATCTTACATAATATCAAAGTGTACTATTTTACCAATTGCGACGCAATCAAAACCTCAGCTAAACTTTGCGGAACTTCATAACAAAGCGTAAACAAAGTTATAGTATGCACGGATGTACTATTTGATCATCCTGCCCGTTATTGAAACATATTTTGCCAAATAACTCTGAGGTTTGCAGGTAGTTGCAGTTCTATCTTACAAAATATCAAAGTATACTATCTTACCAATACGACGCAATCAAAACATCAGTGACACTTTGCGGAATTTCATAACAAAGCGAGAACAAACTTATACTATTCAAGGATGTTCTATTTGATGATCCAGAGCGGTTCTTGCTACATATTTAGTTAAATAACTCTGAGGTTTGCAGGTAGTGGCAGTTCTATCTTATATAATGTCAAAGTATACTATCTTACCAATAGGACGCAATCAAAACCTCTGCGAAACTTTGCGCAACTTCATAACAAAGCGTAAACAAAGTTAAAGTATGCACGGATTTACTGTATGATCATCCTGCCGGTTCTGGATACATCTTTTGCCAAATCACTCTCAGGTTTGTAGGTAGTTGCAGTTCTACCGTATATAATATCATAGTATACTATCTTACCAATACGACGCAATCAAAACCTCTGCGAAACATTGCGGAACTTCATAACAAAGCGTAAACAAAGTTATACTATGCAAGTATGTACTATTTGATCATCCCTAGCGGTTCTTATTACATATTTTGTTAAATAACTCTGAGGTTTGCATGTAGTTGCAGTTCTATCTTAGTAGATAGGCTATGAGGTTTCTGCCCCAAAGGGGGGTGAGGGGGAGGGGGAGGCAGCTGGCAAATAGCGAAATGCAGCTTGTTGACAAGGGGGTGGTGGAGGGGGGTAACAACTGCAGCTTGTTGACAAGGGGGAGGGGGAGGGGGTAACAACTGCAGCTTGTCGACAGGGGGGTGGGGGAGGGGGTAACAACATATTTTCGAAATGCAGCTTGTAGACAAGGGCGAGAAGGTGAGGGGGGTAATTACATATTGCGAAATGCAGTTTGTTGACAAGGGGGGTGACGGGGTAACAACATATTGCGAAATGCAGCTTGTTGACAAGGGTAGGGGGGGTAACAAGATATTGCGAAATGTAGACAAGGGGAGGGGTAACAACATATTGCGAAATGCAGCTTGTTGACAAGGGGGAAGGGGGGGGGGGCAACAGCGTATAGCGAAATGCAGCTTGTCGACAAGGGGTCAAGGGGGCAACAGAGGGGAAGGCATTTAAGTGCAAAACATTGTTTGTATATATTAGCGAAATGTAAATTAACGGCATTTTGTCAAGGATAACCCGTATCTTCTTAAGCGCGACCATGACATTGTTTAAGCGACCACATCGTTTTGTTGTGTGTGTTGTATTACACGTCCGGTGTCGTATACGGTTTAGACACGGCTTTCATCATTGTTGTAGCAACTATAATAGTGCTGTTTTTTCGAATGCATTCTCGCTGGTTCGCTGGTAAGTGTATTATTCTAAAGTTTTTTCTCTCTACCGCGTATATTAAAAATTATTTCCAGGTATGGGCAGAATGATTTTGTTTTGTTTTTGGTGAAGAGCTATAAGAAGCAGTAGGAGTGTGACGGAAGAGTGGTAAGTTTTTTGGTAAAAAAAAATTTATTCGAATATAAAGTGTGTACATATGAAACACCCTATTCTAACTTGAAAATTTTTTTTTTTCAGATTGCAGTGTATTACAGTCCTATACTATGTCCTATACTATTATATTTTTGTGACAACTACATTGTAAAACTATTTGGAATAAACTCTTGTTCTTGTATAATGCATGTACAAAATTATAAAATTATGCTCCCTGTAGGCGAGGGAGGATGTGGTGGAGGGGGGAATTTTTTTTCATCGGTTGATGCTGGTGGAGGCGTTGTGGTGGCTGCTGCTGCTGCTGCTGCTGCTGTGGACGTTGTCCAGTTCTTGAAGCGTTGATTCTTTCGTTCGTCCATTTCCTCAAAAGCTGCGTTTAAATTTGCTTGTTGTTGTTCTTCCAGACGTCGCAGTTGTCCATATATTTCCTTAAATTTCTCAAGCAAACTAAACGTCAAATTTTCAAGCTTATCCGTTAGATTATCGTCTCCCGACAATTCGGTCAATCTCTTCTGTATGAGATCTTGGTACTTTTGAAATTCTCCATACAATTCTTCATTGGCCATTACTTTTTGCTTCATGTCCTCCACGGTTTTTTCAAGCGTCGATATCTTTCCTTGACTCGACTGGTCCGTGTCAGACAGTACTTTCACTAAAGTTTTTATCTCGTCGAGCATCGTATTTTTGAAATTTTGAATTTTTTTCTCCCAGTTGCTGTTGCTGTTAATCTCGTGTTCTAAGGTAGTAAGTCTACGCTCGATCGTCCTCACAAACGTCAAGTTAGCGTTTAATTTTTCACGATCCAGTTCGCTCAGTTCGCGTTGCAACACGTCGATCAAACCATCCTGGAGCTCGACAATTTCTTCGGCGCTGACTATTACTCCATCTTTACCAAATTTTTCTACCATCATTTTCAGTTTTTCTGCTAGTTCTTTCCGTTCGTTTCGATCGTCTGTCCAACGTTTTTCAAAGTTTGTTAACCTCTCTTCAAACTTTTTATCCGTAAGCGTCCTTGCCTCGGCGATTCCCTCAACGCATTCGACTATATCGCGTATGTCACGAATGTCTTCGATACTTTTATAAAATTCTCTCATAAGTGTTTTTTTCATCACATTTAACGCGGAATCCACATAAAGTTTTGTTGTCGAATCGTGAGCGTTGGTTGGTGACTTTAAATTTCGAATAATTTGATGTTTCGCATCAAAAAATTCTCCATTACTTCTAATCACCTGATCGTTCGCAAGGAGATTGTCCACGTATCCTTTCGTCGCTGCATCCGTATTTTTCGTAGGAGGTTTTACATTTTCGATAGGTAGAAACTCTGCATCGAATAATGTTTTACCGTCGTCCGACGCGGACGAATTAGGAGTGTATTTTCTTATTGAATTTAAAATTTCGAGTAATAATTTGTTGAATGGTATGGCATTACGACCGTCGGCGGCGGCGGCGGTATTCTTGGCAAGGGGATCTTTTGAAGCCAGATTCGCGTCTACTGTCTCTCGAATCATTCGTCGCAAAAGATCGTAAGATGATTGTTTCTTATTATCCGTCGTGTCGTCGTCGTCGTCGCCGTTGCCGCCCATGATTCTCGTTGAAACTATACAATTGCGCGCACACAAGCAGTTGTTTGTAAGAACTTCGCGTAAATGATGCACCTCCGACCAAACACAGTGTATTTAAAAAGGGGATACGATGGTGGCGGTGGTGGGGAAAATAAGAAACATACGCGCGTTAGAAAACCAAGTTCACATATGTAATATTTTTTATTGATATATAAACTACAATCATCGTTTTTTTTTGTTAGAAATAGTTTTATAATTTTTGGGGGTTAATCTTTGACGAGTAGGGGGGGGAGGAGGAGGAGGAGGAGGGATTGTTAGTCAATGATTTCCACACACATCTATGCCGCGAGGTGATGGTATAACCGTGGCGGGATCGACTCCTATCGGAACGTTGCCGCAGTTTAATCCGCGAGCATGCCGGCAGAATTTCGACCATATGAGATGTTCCGTCATGGGATCATTGCCTTGTTGCCACTTATCTATTTCCAAGTCACATTCGAAGCATTTGACATGATCCGTCGTTTTATCTCTATCCAAACAGTAGTAAAATCCAGCGGCTGCGAGATCCACGGGTCTGACAATGTGTGAAAACTGCCAGTTTTCAAAACTTTTTAATCTGTTCTGTTCCAGACGGTAGTAGTAGTAGTAGTAGTAGTTGGATGATGGTGGCAAAGAATCGATGGATTCTTTACATGTAATATTTTCTTCTTCTTCCATATTGCTGGAAAGAAAGAAAAAACGCGTAAGAATCAAATTGCGAGAAACGATGCTTTTATGCACACAATATAATACCTTTTTTTTTTATTAGGGAGGAATATTGGTTAACAACCATTTTCGAAATGTTTGCACCTCTTTGAGACAACAATGATAATTTTTTTTTGGCTGTTTTTCCAGCAATGAAGACGGCACGTACTACTGTCTTTGTCATGATTATTTTGCAACATTGGATCACGAATTAGAATATCATATTTCGGACATCCAAATTTTTCCAAATTTACGGATATTATGTTTAAATGTTCGAGAAATTCTTTTTCGTATTGGCCTCCTTTATATGCTACTATCACCGGTTCACCTGGCCAATCGTAAACATAATTTTTAATGATTTGTGAAATATCTTTTTGTCGGTACGTTTCGTGACCGAAATCCTTAAATGGGATTCCGTGTATCGAGTTGCAAACAAATCGTGCCATCCGTTTGTCGGCGTTGGATAAACTGTCATATCGTATGTCTAAACGAAATTCAGCGAATTTGAATGATCCGTCGGAAACGTTGATGATGGCTAGTTCTTTGCAGAGAAATATTTTGTCCACGATAAATCCGTCCATGTCAATTATGTGTGTGATATGATTCATCTGTACAAGTATATTGTTGATAATAATGGGTTAAAATTAAACATAGTTTTTAAAAAAGTTTTACTACACTTACCGTTGATAATCAGCAGCAGTAGCAGCAGCAGATTAATAGCAATGTCTGTTCTTCCTCTTTCGACGATTTTTGCACTAATGCGCGGATCTTCGGTATACGAAGGTAATTTATAGGAAGGAATGTAGCGCAACAGTCTCCACCACTTCTTACAAAATTGTACTTGTTGGAAAAGAAAGAAAGAAAGAACGAAAGAAAGAAACAATGTCTTATCTACTACTGAACATAGATCTATCACACTAATGCGTATTCGCTGTATTTTCAAAGCAGATGCGTATTAGCTGCATTTTTAAAGAGAAAGCAACAGCTTCTTGTAAATGTTAATGCATAGGAAGAAGAAGAAGAAAGTGTGATGTCGAAATGTGTGTGTGCGAGGATAAAACGTTGAATTTTATTTTGTATATACATTATTATTAAATTAGACAAGAAATATAGGAAGACGACGACGACGACGGTGTGTCAAATTACATTAAGAATAGAAATACGATTATTAAAGTATAGCAGTTTTTGATATCCATGAGTTATGCGACGTGTTCAGACCAAGCCATTTAACGTACATTTTATTTCCTTTTCTACGTAATATTTTTTCTACTAAATATACGTCGGGATATTTGGCTGCGCGTATCTCATGTTCGTAAAATCCACCGGCGATCGGGTTGTTTCTCGAGTCGGTCAAGAGGTACGCGACAGGATTCGTCCGCTTCACAGCTACAACCGTAAATATTTCTGTTGACCAGTTCGGTGTGTATCCCTTGTCGAAAATCGTTTTAAATTTGCTGATGCGTACGCGATCGCCAACCTTGAACTTGGCAGGACCGGCGATCTTCATGTTGTTGTACACGGTGGACAATAGATGTTTCTCATTTTTGCGGTTCACGTCTGCAGGCCGCATACCGATGGTGCGATGTTTTCGATTGTTATAGTCCTCGATCAGCGTGGGAAGCTGATCGATCCAACGATATTTTCCACTCAACGAGAAAAATTTCCACATGTGGTTCTTCAGCGTGCGATTGAATCGTTCCACCACGGAAGCCTTCATGGTGCTAAACGTGGAATAGTGATGAATATTGCGTTTACGCAGATACTCTTGAAACATTGTATTGTAGAATTCTTTTCCCATGTCGGTCTGCAAGTTGTTTGGCGTTCTGCTGCTGCTGCTGTCATTCTTCTTCTTCTTCTTCTTCTTCTTCTGTGTCAACACCGATGCGAAAGCTTTACACACGTCGCTCGCGTTTTTACTCTTTAAAGGAACCGCCCACGCGTATTTGCTAAATACATCGATTATCGTTAGAATGTATCGATACCCTCGGTTGTCTCGTGCGTATTGTTGAACTTCGACGATGTCGGCTTGCCAAAGATCGTCGAGTCCTCGCACAATCACCCGTCTACGTGGGAAAAAACGTCTCGCCGGAGCATGCAGTTCTTCCGTCAATTTCACTTTTTCTTTGCTCATCGTCGTCGTCGTCGTCGTCGTCGTCGTCGTCGTTCACTAGTCGTCGTCGTCGGATAGTTTTTCACGTATCTCCTGCACCATCTGCTCGAGTCGCGTCAACTTTCCTCGATCCAACAAGTTTTCATGCACCGTTTCCCTCACGTCGCTGAGTTTAGCTAATAGCAGGTTCTTCACGTTTAGGAGTTTTCGTTTATACTGTACGCGTATTTCGTTTTCCGCCATCGCGAGTCTTTCGTCGATTTTATCGACTAAAGTTTCTAGACTGTTTATTTTCATACGATCCAACTTTCGATCTTGTTTCATCATTTCTACCAAACCATCCTCGATTTCGACAAATTTATCGCGACACTATGTATGATAATTATAAGATTCCTCTATTCTACTTTCCTCACACTCTTCGAGTTTGTCTAGCTTTTCATCGTGCTTTCGCACAATTTTTTCAATGTCGTTCAGCTTGGTGGTTGCGTACGTTCCATCGACGGTAGCGGCGATGCGTTTCTCAATATCGATTCCTACCGTTTTACGGATATGCTCGATCTCGTTCTTGACCGTCTGATGAAATGTGTTTGCAATTGTAGTTTTCACCGAATCGATGCACGCGTCGACGTACAATTTCGTTGCCGAGTCGTTGACAGCGATCGGAGTTCCGGTATTTCCGATTCGTAGATGTTTAGCGTCGAAAAATTCATCGATACCGCCGGTACGCGTTATCGCTTTCTTGTCCACGAGATCGTCTGCATAACCTTTTGTCGCGACATCCGTTCTCTTGGCAGGATTTTTCAGATTTTCTATGGGTCGGAAGGATTTACGGTCGTCGTCGTCGCCGCCGCCACCACCACCATCGTCATCGCGTTCTTTTTCATGATCGAAAATTCGCTCCGACGTTCCGGCTTTTGGATTCACCATACTCTTTACTAGTCTTGTGTAGAGTATGATGGGGTGCGCTGCGGCGCGTGTGTTACACAGATCGTGGACGCGCGCGTAGTGACACGCGAGGAGACGCGAAGCGATATTTTATGTTTTAAAAGTTGTGGTGGTGGGGGGGAAGATGACATCATTTTTAAAAATATATAAAATTTTCAAGGTTGGATACTAGAGAGAGAGAGATAGAGTACGTTTAAAAAACATATTTTCATCAGGACAGTTGTTGTTGTTGTTGTTTTCTGCCGCGTTTCATGCGTAATATTTCAATCTCCACGGTTTCTCGAGCGGTTTCTCGAACGGTTTCCATTAGTCCGTCGATCGTGGACTTTAGCTTCGCGTTGAGCGTATCCACGTATACTTTGTTGGTCGCATCCGTGTCGTTTAAGGGTTCGCTCAAGTTGCATACGCGACAATTCTTGGCGTCGTAGTAGTCGTCGAACCGATCGTTGTTCCAAATTCTCTGTCGATCCACCGTATCGCGGTGGATGATCGATTTGATGTCTCCGACAACGGTCAGGTCGATGTACGATTTGGTGACGGCATCGTGCGGACTCGTTGGCGTACCAACGTTACGAATGCATTTCATTCTAGCCTCAAATCCCCCTCCTCCCGTATGTTCATCCTCATACAACGTATGATTCATCACATATTTCTTAAGCGACGAGACGATTTCTTCGTTGTTTCGTTTCAAAAGGACGTCGACGTACAATTTGGTGCTCGCATGATCGTTCATCAGCGGTTCTGCGAGGCGTCCTATCCGCATACCTTTTGCATCGTATCATCCACCCTCGCCGCCGCCGCCGCCGCCATCGCGGTCGCGGTCGCCGCCGTCATCGTCATTGTTCAGACATATAGCATTGTCGCGCACAAAATTTTTAAACGTCAAATAGAAAATGGAATGATTAACGTTTGTCGCCAGCCGCCGTTTGCCGGCTACCGCCGTTTCCGGATAAAGAAACGTCATGCCAAATTTGTCGATAGACATCTTTCTGCAGCAGCAGCAGCAGCAGCAGCACTCCACCTTGTCACACACTGCGCATCAATCGCGACTGAGCGCATCCTACGTTCTCTTTTTTAATTTATAATTATTCCAGCTTCGCGAAGTTCTTCGATTATCGACATTATTTCGTTGTTGTGCGCGGAATGACCGGCATTCGTCGAGGCCATTAACAATCGCAGACGATCCACCAGCTCGTTTGGATCGTCCCAATGCACGTAATCGATGATCGTCGAATCAACGTTTTTGTTGTTGTTGTTGGTCGCGGCGAGCATACGAGTCGGTAAAAGATTACCACCACCACCACCACCAATTATTCCTCTCCCGCTTTGCGAAGAAAACATTGGTCCTATAATCTTTTTATACTTGTAACCTTTGTTTCCCATTATTTGATTTCCTCGCCGGTGCGCATGCGTAACAATGAGAATTCTTTTGTAAGCCATCTTATCGTCCTCGGTGTACAGCCGCTCGTTGGGTATTCTACTGAATATCAATTCGTAAAGGCCGCGAGTTCCCCGATACTTTATCCCGTTAACGATAATATCGTCGTCGCTGTTTACGTCGAACGTAGTATTTCCGAGCATCAGCTTGTCATCTCGAAAATATACTCCGTACACGTTGTCGGAATATTTCGTTGGTCCGGTAAAAAATTTATGCAGATATTCGCGCGCCAAAGGTCCGAGATTCTCGGACAAATGTTCGCTTTCCTCTTGATGCGTTTCTGGATTCTCAAAAATATTAAGCATCGACGATTCCAAAGATGCTGTGCTGCGAGGTGTTTCAAAGATTTGATGCGGTCGTGGTACCATCAGCTTCGCGTCACTGTCGCGATCATCACCTTGACAGTCGTCGCCGCCGCCACCACCACCACCACCATCATTATCATCATCGTCATCGAAAAAATTAATTTTTTTTTTTAAATGTCTCGGTGGTAGCGGTGTAAATTCAGCCTCGTCGCTTGTTCTCTTTTTCTTTCCTTCTTTCTTCTTCTTTTTACTATGTAGTTCATATTTTTTCGCGGATGTTGTTGCCGGTTCCGTGAAAAACGTATCATCATCATCATCATCGTTGATTGCTTTTGTTGTAGTAGTAGTATTTCGCACTAGCTGTTTGAATGGTTCAACGATCGGTCGTAAAGTCGTTTGCAACGTCGACTCGGCAGCCATTTTTCCAAGTTTTAACGTTCGATACTTTTTGCGTATAGTATCGCTAGTCTTTGCTATTTCTTTTGCGAGCAAAGTTTTACGCTTCTCACCACCACCACCACCACCACCACCACCATCATCATCATTCTTCTGCTTCTTTTTCTTCTTTGACGACGACGGCGACGGCGACGGCGTGGCTGCTGCTGCTGCCATATTGTTTTTCCAGAGAGAAAAAATTTACAATCTCCACACGCGTTCGCGATGCAACGTTGTTATCGACTCTTTCAGAGCAACTTTGCTTGTTACAGTACTACAAACTCGTTAAATCCGCGTCTATAACGACCACCGTTCACACGACTGTCTTTATCTATTACGAGAAATCCGTACTTTTTCCGCCAACAATTCGCGCACAGCCTGCAGAACGTTTCAAACGGCATATCGGTGTTCACGTGATCCCGATGAATGTGACGTAGGTTGGTAACATCTTGTTTGAACAGAATCAACAAATTAACGTTGTCGCGAATCAAATGTTTAGGTATTCTCGCGTACGACTGACCCGGGTAGAAGCAATCGACGCGAGAATGTCTACCCATCGCGAAATATTCTCTCATTATATTCTGCTCGTCGCACGCCACGTCGTCGAAGATGAATATCGAATCGGGTAGCGCCTCCGCAGGTGGGATTACGTCACGGTTGTTGTCAAAAGCAAAGTAGCCAACGTCCTGTCCCACGGCCGAGAACAATTTGGCCAAATATCGATATTTCGGCTGATTCAGCGATTTCGAGTACACGTAAACATTTGCGAATCGTAGTCCGTTTGCGCTCTCCAATAGACTTATCATAACGTTCGTTTTACCGCATCCGGAGGGGCCGCTTATCACACATCGTACGTCCCTAGGTAACAACAATCCATGTTTTCGCACCATCTTATCGTCGTCGTCGGCGACGACGTCGCGACACGCGCCCGGAACACGAATATTCAAAGATTGTCTCACGAAATGCATACTACTACTACTTTGATCCATCCACAGACGGAGGGGAGGAGCGGGTAGTATTTATACGAGAGCTTAAACATCATTGATATCAGTAATTGTTCTGAGGGGAGTCAGAGAGAGAGTAATTCCACCACCAACCCTCCCCCTTTTCGAAAATTGTTAAAAGATACGATTCGGGAGCAAGAGAGAGAGAGAAAGAGAATAGTGTATGCATGCGAAACGTCGTCCGTGTACTACTACTACTACTACTACTACGGGTAAGGGATTCTTTAACAGAATTGTAGACGCGTTGCCGGTCGAATTACACATTCCCGGTTATCAATTCTGCGGCCCTGGTACAAAACTGCACAAGCGATTAGTCCGTGGCGATCGAGGAATCAATCCTTTGGACGCAGCTTGTCGTCAACACGACATAGCGTATTCGCAGCGCAAAGACCTCGACGATCGCCACGCGGCCGACAACGTTTTGGCAAATCGCGCGCTACAACGTTTAACGGCCAAAGACGCTACATTTGGAGAAAAAGCGTCCGCCGCAGCCGTGTTGACCGCCATGAAAGCTAAAACGAAATTAGGCATGGGTTTGAGGAGACAGCGGCGGCCGCGGCGGCAGCAGCAGCAGCAGCGTGGACAACAACAACAACAACAAACGAAGAAGAAGAAGAAGAAAATGAGAATTCTCCCGATCGCTAAACGCGGTGGTTTTTTACCGCTGCTGTTGCCTGCTTTGTCTGCTATAGGAGCATTGACAGGTGGCGCCGCGGGGGTAGTCAAAGCAATAAACGCTGCGAAAACTGCTAAGAAACAACTGAAAGAAGCTCAGCGACACAATCGGGCTATGGAAGGTCACGGGCTGCGTCTTGCACCGTACAAGCATGGAGGAAAGGGCTTGAAGAGGAGGAGGACTAATAAAAAAAAAAAGAAAGAAGACGCGGCAACGACGGATAACGAATTAACCGCCATCTGTAAAACATTACCATATTTTCGTGGAGTTTTCATGCGTGACAAATTGCCGACTCGACCGTGGATAAACGAACGAGGTATCGTTAATCTGGACGATAGTCACGGGCCAGGAACGCATTGGGTCGCGTACGTGAAACGTGGCTCGCGCGTCGACTACTTTGATAGTTTTGGTAATCTTCGTCCACCGATCGAGTTGATTCGTTACTTCGCGAACGCGGTCGCGACGATCTCGTATAATCACAAACGTTTTCAAAAGTACGACGAAAGCCGGTGCGGACAATTGTGCGTGAAATTTCTACGAGAAACTTAATTTTCCCAAATTCGCTGCGCGTGCGCGTAATGGATACGAAAACGTCGTTCACGTTTACGTTGTCGGGAAGAAGCAGTACATTATCGTCAAATACTTCCCCCCCATAGATCTGAGCAATGGCGAGTACGAGCTGGGATTGCTCAACTTGCAAACTTACTACACGATACCAAACATCAGCGCCAACATCGGGAACAATCTATTCTATTTTGGCGAAAAGGATGAAACGATCGTCATCCCGGACGGTTCGTACGAATTGGAGGCGATCAACGAGTACCTGAGACGTGAGATACGCACGCGATATCCCCCTCCCAAAAATACAAACAAATCATCCTCCTCCGACGGTGGCGGCGGCGGCGGCGGCGACGATAATGAATATCCGTTGTTACTACGAGCAAACAACAACACCATGAAAAGCGAAATTATTAGTCGATTTCGAGTAAACTTTACCAAGCCTGACAACGTAGGATCTATTCTAGGATTTTCCACGAGTCGCGTTTTATTGCCAAACAAGTGGTACACGTCTGACGTGCCAGTGAACATCGTCAATGTGAACATTATTCGAGTGGAATGCAACGTAACCACCGGATCGTACGACAATGGTAAACTCGTTCACACTATACATGAGTTTGCGCCTCAGGTGCTGCCAGGGTATAAATTATCGGAAAAGCCTGCACAAGTCATTTACCTTCCGATTGTCGCGCGAGTAATCAACGATTTAACGATTCGCATAGTTGATCAATCAGGACGTTTGATCGATTTTCGAGGCGAAGAAATTACGGTACGACTACACGTTCGTCGAAGCAATGCTAATTCATAACGATACGACCACCACCACGTTGAACGACGACAACAACCACGACAGCGCATTGATTCGTAGTGGAGGTAGTAGTAGTAGTAGGAGGAGGAAACTGAAAGAAAACGCATTGATTCGCAAAAAAAGTAACTGCGGAGAACGCTCGGTATTTACGATCTTTAGGATTTATCGTTAAAAAGTGAACGAGTAAGAAACAACAACAACAACAGTCATGTTCAACGACATTTTAAACATCGCCAAAGCACCGATCTTCGACAACCGTATTACAAAGATCGAACTGCACACGTACAATCCGTACGCCAACACGACATTCGGAAGCAACGATGAGATAAGAATACCCATTCAGCAGCAAGATCTGTACACGCTCCCCTGTAGAAGCTTTTTATACGTCGAGGGAAAACTTAGTTTACCGGGCAGACTCGAATTAGCTGCCGGAGAATCTCACGTCGACAAGGCAAATCTCGATAACAATGCTATCCCCTTCATGTTCGAGGAAATACGCTATGAATTGAACGGAGTGGAAATCGATCGATCCAGAAATCCCGGCACAACAACGACCTTGAAGAATTACGTTAGTCTGTCCAAGCTGAAAAGCGACGTTTTGTCTAATGCAGGATGGCTGCCGCACGACAACGACGAGAACAACCTCAGGTTAACAGCAACGGTCACGGCAGCGATAAATTTCAATTTTTGCATACCTATGAACATTTTGTTGGGATTCTGCGAAGACTATAAACGCGTCGTAATAAATGCTAGACACGACTTGATTCTGATACGTTCGCGCACCGACACGAACGCTTTGCGCGGCTCTTCCAACAACGCCAAGCCCGTTGTACATCTGTATAAAATTCAATGGCGAATGCCACACGTCACGCTGGACGAAATACATAAACTGTCGATGTTACATATTTTAGACAGCGACAGGTCGATTAGCATGAACTTTCGATCATGGGATCTGTACGAATATCCTCTGCTACAGGCAACCACGAAACATACGTGGGCGATAAAAACAGCTCCGCAAATGGAAAAACCACGATACGTGATATTTGCTTTACAAACCGATCGGCGGAACAACTTAACGGAAACGGTTACACGATTCGATAATTGTGCGTTAGCCAATATTCGGCTTTACTTAAATTCGGAAACCTATCCGTACGACGATTTAAACATCGATTTCGAGAAAGGAAAATACGCGTTACTCTATGATATGTATGCAAAATTCCAAGAATCCTACTATGGAAACGGCGAAGCACTACTCGACGTTACAAAATTCCTGCGATACGGTCCGTTTGTCGTTCTCGATTGCTCCCGACAAAACGAAGCGCTTAAAAACGCCACGATCGACGTGCGAATCGAATTCGTATTCGTCAACAACTGCATACTGCTTGATAATACACGACTGTATCGTAGAATACAACCCATTGACAAATATCGTTCGAAAAATAATCTAAAATTGTAAATAAAAAAATGTATATGTATTATTAATGAATAAACATAATAATTAAAAACATATATGGATTAACATTTATTTATTAATGAAAACTGATACACTATTTTCAAATTTATATGAAATACATTAGTCCGTGATGCGAAATTATAGTACATGGTGCGAAATCGTACGTTTTCTTCCGCGACAAACCTCGAAAAGAGAGTACGCACTAAAAAATAGACGTGGTACAATTTCGTAGACAGATGATGATGATGAGGGAGAAAAGTCGTCTCAAGATTCAATTATCAATATCACAAACACTCAAAATGATAACCTGTAAAAAGTTGTAAAATGTATGCAATTTCTAACGTTTAGAAATAAGTAGTATGAACACGACGTTCCTGTATCCGTCAGAAAATACATCAAAATTATATCCAACAGAAAGCGCCCATGTAAAAAAAGTGAGTCAGATTGACGATGCGAAATTAATGATGGGTTCCATCACTCACTCCGTATAACCGGCCAAACTTGTTTTTCTTTTTACATGCAAACTTTCCGTTGGTTATAATTTTGACATACTCTACCCGTCGAATACAAGAATATTGTACACATACTACTTGCTGCTTCTAAATGTCGGAATTTAGCACTTATTTTACAACTTTTTGCAAGCCATCATTTGAGAGTGTTTGTAAATTAATAATTGTATCATGGAGAAAAGTTATTTCCAGCACATTTTTTTTTCCTACGGAAACACACGACAACTTTTAAAGCGCGCATCCTCTTTTCGAGGTTTGTCACCGAAACGTTGTACGATGAAAAACATTATTTTTATACATTATTTTTTAATCATTTTTGTTGTATGTTTCGAACAAATCCGAGCACAAAGCCAACAATTCACAATCAATCAATGAATTTTCATCAAACGATCGTTCGGCAGCAATATTTGATGCACGAACAAATCCTCCAAATTTTTCTATTATTTCCGGAAGTTCATTCACTAATTTTACATACAAATTATTTATACAATGTTTTAAACTGTATAATTTATGCATTGTTTTTCCCACTATAAACAATGATACAGCTTGATTTGAAATTTTGACTAGACTGGCATCATCAAAATCGACAATTTGTAATGTTATGTTACCACATATACATTTTCGACACCGATCTTTTTGAGAGAACAGTTCGGATAAAATATTTTCTGTGTTCAATAAATTAATCCAAGCATTCCAAGCAATTGGAATCTCATTTCCGCGAGTGTCTCCTATCGCCAATTCGATAAAAATTTCCCTATCAACACGCACCCCAATCTCTAAATATTTAAAATAGTTGCCTGCCAAAGAGTATCTTCAAGTTAAGATCCGTACGTCGCGACCACCACTACGAAATTTGCTCCAATCGCCAGTCGACGAGGATGATAAAGGTGATAACAATGATATCTGATGAGGACAGCTACCACTGGGAGGTGATAATGGTAACGATGGTAATGGCAACAACAACTCTGGCGCCACTGATGGTAGCGGTGGCGGTGGTGGCGGGTGTGATGGTATTACAAGCGGCGATGCTGGTCGTGATGACGACTGCTGCGAAGATGATGCTTGCGATGCTTGCGATTGTTCAGAAGTTCTAAAAATCAATTATATATTTAACAGTTGAATATATTTAACAGTTAAACGTTTTATCCTTCTTCTATACTTACACTGCGCTGCTTCTACGTCTTTTCATCGTGAATAAGTTTTGAGTGGTAGCGACGGCGACGGCCCGATGCTAGGTGTTGTTTTCGTTCTACCTCGTCGCCTGCCAATGTCGCACGATGCTCGAAAGCTGGCTATTTTATACATGCAGCTAATGCAGCTACTATGCTTATCGCATTCTTGTGACATCGATGCTACTATGCTTATCGCATTCTTGTGACATCGATGCTACTATGCTTATCGCATTCTTGTGACATCGATGCTACTATGCTTATCGCATTCTTGTGACATACCTCACTATTTCAGGTATCTACTACTACTAGGTTCTTCCATTACCGTCGTTGTCGTCGACATGATCATCGTCGTTAATGCTATAGTGTCCCCAAGGAAGAGTAACAATAAAATCATTACATATATATCGTTTGTCGTCGTACGGACTTAATGCTAATTTAATTTCAGAAATTGAATAGACACGATGTTTAACTGACATAATACGATTATTAGTAACACTTTTTTCTGTACAATTACGAAGACATTCGATATAGTCTTCAAAACTTATATCTCTTGCCGTAACATTTGTTCTAATACCTTTAATTTTTTTAGTAACACTACAAACATCACCATCGCGCACTCGAATGGCATACATTTTAGAACGGAGTCCTACAAATTCAGTCATTATTTTACCGCCGTTCTCATCCTTCATCAAACCTAACATTTTTTTATTTACAATCGGAACACCGTACGCATTGTTTTCGTCATAATTACTGGTGTCGTAGCGATTAATATCACGTTTCAATATCTCATACACGTCATCGCATGCAATTTCATATATTAAACTGTCCGTGTCCGTGTATAAAATTTTACAATTTTCTCTTAAATTTGGATACATGTAGGCGTAATGAAAATCGTACCAATGACATTTAGATATATCCAATACGGACATGCCTACGTAAATAGGTTTATAAAACTTAATATTCGTTTTTTTAAGCTGAATTGCAATAAAATCCTCTGAAAACACTGTGCAACTATGAAAATTTGGTTTAGCTATTAATCGCTCCGCACCGTACCGACCGTCCCATCGAGAAAGTAATTTTACGTCTACATGATTGCGAACGTTTTCCATAGTTTTTCCAAACACCGCATTATTCATGAGTTTAAATAAATTCTTAGAAAAATCATTGTTCGCGTTAGCACGCAATTTTGTGTTTAGATCAATATAATTGTATAACCATCGCGATTGTTGAAATTGTAAAATTCGATAAATTTTTTTCAATTTCAAACCATGTTTTATGCTTTGTTGCAAATACCGATAATGGAGAACGTACCGCTTCTTATCGCAAAGAGTCGCCAATAACTTTCTCGGGCTCGAACCGGCTGTCGTCGTCGTCGTCGTCGTCGTCGTCGTCGTTATCGTCGTAATCGTGTCATGAGACGGACAGAATGGAAAATCCGCGTGAGCATCATGAATTTCGCGCGGGTACTCCAAGTCTACCTCCAAAATATATCCCACCGAACTGTCGATCGGAATGGTCTCCACATCAAAACTATCTAGATCATCCACCCATTTAAAATCTTTGTAGGGTAAAGGCTGCGACATTGCCCAACCATACAAATTATTAATATCAAAATACATTAAATAAGTGGACGGTTTACTCGAATCATACGTTGGCAAATACTTGTTGTTGGCGAGCGCATACCTATGAGAACATTGACTCAATCCACCACGTATTCCACGCTCTACGAACAAGAGCATGTCCACGTAGGTGAACAGCTCCAGCTCGATCTTTGTCATTTTTAACATTACGTCCCACGCAAATCCAGGGAGCGTGTAATAATGCGCTGGATCAAGTTTATAATTTTTGAGACAATCTTCACGAAAATTTTCAAACACATCCGCCAACAACAGTACATCCAATTTCAAATACAATTCACTGTACTCTCCTAACGTCTTTATATCAAAACGCGACCACACCGTTTTCGCATGAAGATAATCGACGTCAGATATCTCACTAGCGCATAACTGATTATAAAATTCTTTGCGCGATGGCAATTGTTTGTCGTTCAATTTCTCATAAGTTGTTACATAATCGTATGGAAATACACCTTTTCTGGTTAAAAGCCTAAAATCGTTATCAGACAAATTTACAAATTCATCTCGTACGATGCGCATTTTACTTTTATCCAAATACGATGATAACTTATCCAAACTGGAATTCAAAAATTTGAACGAATCTATAAATCGAAATTTTATTATCTTTTTGTAAGCTCTATCATTTCCGAAATAAACATGTTTTGTGAACGAAATGTACCGCTCTTTTTTCAGCGGCAACACGTCTATCCTTCCTTCAAACGCGTTAGCCAATTCCTTGATAATAAAATGCGCATCGTAGCCGGACAAATTTTGAAAAACTACCGGTACCACGTAGGTAGATTGATAATTTAAATTACAATTGCTATGAGCCGGACCGCGGTACTTGCCCGTGAAATGACAATGATCACGCACTTTTACATCCCCTTGATTAAAAATTTGTTCACATACGCTACAATGCGTAGCCGCGAGAAAGTCTAATTTTTCTGTTTCGGTTAACGGATTCATCGGCACTATTCTATCGAATATAGGCTGCAATTTGCAACTTAATTCATACAACTTTGCCGCGAACCATGACGAACACCCATCTTCTTGGGAACAGGATTGATATTCGCACAAAGACGCGTCGTATCTACAATGTACATAATAAGCTATACTAAACATGTGATGATGCTGATAACGGGTAAGCGATCCATAGCTCTGTCCTTCCTGCTTTTTCAACAAACATTCTAAATCTGCATATATAACGAAAGACACCTGTTCCTTGTACTCATAATTATTAAACCGCAACCACATATCGTTCAAGGTCGGTAACGTCAAAGCACATTCATTCATTTGCATACAATCAACAGCATGGGTGTCTAATCTCTCTTGCGACCTGAAATATTGTAGACATCTAAAAAAGAAGAATAAAATTACTTGCCTTTTTAATTGTGGAAAAAAATCGATAAAACTTAGTTTAACTTACCGCTCGCAAATATACTTGGGATTCTTGTGCCTGCTAAGCTGTGTTGAAATCAGACGTGACAAATTTCTAATCCAAGCATAATGATAACGCTTATCATTACACACAAGCAGCAAATTTACGTGTTTGTCCCGTTTGTTCTTGGTCAGATAAAACGTCCCACACTTGTTATCCTTCCATTCAAACACGCTCACGGAAACGTTGTTTACCCGTTCGAATTTTTTAATATCTTTGAATAGCATAGGCATTTGAAAACCTTCGGTCTGAAGCACCGTACGGTAATGCGGATAGGATGATACACGTTCCGGATGCGTGCTGGCTGGATACAGACCTGCCACAACTGCCCAAAAAAAAACATGCATCATCCTTGCTAATAACGTTAACAACCGCTTTCTTCAGCTGTATCGTTCGAGGTAGGCATACATTGCAACCGGCTTGCAACGGTTGATATCTGATACAATTTACTATTAGATGGAGTATCTTTGATAGCGCCCACCCGCTATCTCGTTCTTGAAATTCTTCCATCAATGTTAGAATAGTTGGCATAAAATCGTTCCGATACCATTGACGTACATCACTTGTTCGAAACAATGGGAAATTTCGCGTACCGAAACTTTTTATCGACACCATATCGCGCAACACAAATTCCGCCTCTAACATAATGTTCACTTTCAACGATGAATGTTTGTTTAAAAAGTCCATAACACGTCTCATAACCATCCGCTTCGCGTGTTGTAAAAATTGACAAGGATCGACATGTTCGACGTTGATAACAACACCGATCGATATACGTCTTTTAAACGCTGACTCAACATCTTCCCAACGCAATGACGATGCCCTCGCGCCACGACTACCACCAACACCGCCGCCGCCGCCGCCACCGCCACTCGTATCCGATAAACCTCTACCGACGCGTGACAATAATGAAAACCGATTAGCCACCGAAACATTTAAACTTTTCATGCGACACATAAGCGATGTTGCACTAAGTTTTTCACCTACTGATAATTTGTCCTTCATACATGACAAACAATTTATACAGCACTTTAAGGTCTCGTCATACGAACGAAACCATTCACGATATTCGTCGATAGTTTGAATCAACATCGCCATGCGCGACAAGCACTTTAACGAATTCTTAAAAAGATTAATCATCTTGATCTGCCGGAGAGAGAGAGAGAAAAAAAAGAGAAACTAAGAAGACAATCCTTCAAATATATAATAAAAAATAACGTTACAACAATAAAATTACAATGACAATAGTACTTTGCCTCGCGTAAACCTGAGACTGCGTCCGAGAAAACAGAGGACCAGAGCTATTATATAGTTGCAACAACGCTGTGTTGCACAAATTAGTAGAAAATACATTGTTAGATCCTCCCCACCCCCCGATTCCTTGCAGTCTGGTAACAAAAGATAAGAATGCTAATTATCCTTTTACGACGTCCCCATATGCAAAACTATGGTCGCTTCCAAACCAAAAAAACATCATGAAGAAAATATGGTAATTGGCAAGAGTGCATTCAAAACAGCACTATGCACTATGCACCATTATAGTTGCTACAACGATGATGAAACAAAGTTGCAACAATGTGGCGCTTAAGAAGATACGGTAATTAGTTAACAAAATGCTACATTTCGCTAATGCAAACTACATTCCACAATCATGATTACTTAAACCAAAATAGAACGTCGATGTCACACTTGAGAAGATACGACAATTGGTTAATTTGCATTTCGCTAATATACACAAACAATGGAACAATGTTTTGCACTTAAATGCCTTCCCCTCTGTTGCCCCCCCCCTTCCCCTTGTCTACAGGTCTATGCACCATTATAGTTGCTACAACGATGATGATGAAACAAAGTTGCAACAACGTGACGCTTAAGAAGATACGGTAATTAGTTAACAAAATGCTACATTTCGCTAATGCAAACTACATTCCACAATCATGGTTACTTAACCAAAATAGAACGTCGATGTCACACTTGAGAAGATACGATAATTGGTTAATTTGCATTTCGCTAATATACACAAACAATGTTTTGCACTTAAATACATTCCCCTCTGTTGCCCACCCTACCCCTTGTCGACAAGCTGCATTTCGCTATACGCTGTTGCCACCTCCCCTCGTCTACATTTCGCAATATGTTGTTACCCCCCCTACCCCTTATCAACAAGCTGCATTTCGCAATATGTTGTTAACCCGTCTCCCCCCTTGTCAACAAGCTGCATTTCGCAATATGTTATTACCCCCCTCCCCCTCACCCCTTGTCAACAAGCTGCATTTCGAAAATATGTTGTTACCCCCTCCCACTCCCCCTTGTCAACAAGCTGCAGTTGTTACCCCCCTCCCCCCTCCCCCTTGTCGACAAGCTGCAGTTGTTACCCCCCTCCCCCCTTGTCTACAAGCTGCATTTCGCTATTTGCCTGCTGCCTCCCCCTCCCCCTCACCCCCCTTGGGGCAGAAACCTCATAGCCTATCTACTTATCTTATATAATATCAAAGTGTACTATCTTACCAATACGACGCCATCAAAACCTCAGTGAAACTTAGCGGAACTTCATAACAAAGCGTAAACAAAGTTATAATATGCACGGATGTACTATTTGATCATCCTGAGCGGTTCTTGCTACATATTTAGTTAAATAACTCTGAGCTTTGCAGGTATTTGCAGTTCTAACTTATATATTATCAAAGTATACTATCTTATCAATACGTACGCAATCAAAACATCAGCGAAACTTTGCGGAACTTCATAACAAAGCGTAAACAAAGTTATACTATGCACGTATGTACTATTTGATCATCCTGAGCGGTTCTTGCTACATATTTAGTTAAATAACTCTGAGCTTTGCAGGTATTTTCAGTTCTACCGTATATAATATCATAGTATACTATCTTAGCAATACGACGCAATCAAAACATCAGTGACACTTTGCTGAATTTCATAACAAAGCGTAAACAAAGTTATACTATGCACGGATGTACTATTTGATCTTCCTGCCGGTTCTTGCTACATATTTAGATAAATAACTCTCAGGTTTGTAGGTAGTTGCAGTTCTACCTTATATAATATCATAGTATACTATCTTACCAATACGACGCCATCAAAACCTCAGCGAAACTTTGCGGAATTTCATAAGAAAGCGAGAACAAAGTTATACTATGCACGGATGTACTATTTGATCATCCAGAGCGGTTCTTGCTACATATTTAGTTAAATAACTCCGAGGTTTGCAGGTAGTTGCAGTTCTACCTTATATAATATCATAGTATACTATCTTACCAATACGACGCCATCAAAACCTCAGCGAAACTCTGCGGAACTTCATAACAAAGCGTAAACAAAGTTATAGTATGCACGGATGTACTATTTGATCATCCAGAGCGGTTCTTGCTACATATTTAGTTAAATAATTCCGAGGTTTGCAGGTAGTTGCAGTTCTATCTTATATAATATCAAAGTATACTATCCCACCAATACGACGCCATCAAAACCACAGCGAAACTTTGCGGAACTTCATAACAAAGCGTAAACAAAGTTATACTATGCACGGATTTACTATTTGATCATCCTGAGCGGTTCTTGCTACATATTTAGTTAAATAACTCTGAGCTTTGCAGGTAGTTCCAGTTCTATCTTACATAATATCAAAGTATACCACCTTACCAATTGCGACGTAATCAAAACATCAGCGAAACATTGCGGAACATCATAACAAAGCGTAAACAAAGTTATACTATGCACCTATGTACTATTTGATCATCCTGAGCGGTTCTTGCTACATATTTAGTTAAATAACTCTGAGCTTTGCAGGTATTTGCAGTTCTAACTTATATATTATCAAAGTATACTATCCCACCTGTATCTCACGTGATGAAATATTTTGGGTCGGTGGTTTCGCGATCCGTCTTCAAAATGCGCTTTCTCCAAGAGCGGACTCACGACTCACTCCAGGAACGAATCTGCCCACATGGCATCGGTAAGCGGCCCCACTCTTGACCGCATTCTTCCCCGAAATCGCGACCCCCCACGCGCACCCCACGACGGTATGACAGATTCAAAAAGGTGCCCATGTGTTTTGATTGCAGTGTCAACCCTGCCGGTTTTTGCCTGTAACCTGGCGGCCCCGGGATAGACCATTGTCTTCCCGTGCACGCTTTGACCATCTTAAACTCAGGTACCTAGTCCTGCGGGGGTCTAGCGGCGTCGGGTCGACCCTTTGTCGACCTTAGCACGCGGGCGGTTTAACGGCCCCAAACATCCCTTCGGTTGTTTGTGCACGCTAGGCTATAACGTTGAGGGTTGACAAGCCTCTTCATACCGAACAATGCAACCTCTCCCGAATCAGTCATACCGTCTTTACCTGTCCTTTCTATTTCTTTGTATTGAATCGCAGTTACAATAATCGTATAATAATCGCCTCCCTCGCGTTACAACCAAACCCCTCTATCCATCCGCAACATCTTTCCCCCTTAAATTAAACAATTCAATTATTTAATTTAACTTTCCTTTTAATATCGGTTTATTAACCCTTTGCACTCGAAGCTATTTTAACTCCAAAGTGAAACATTTCCTTCGACGTAGAATATTGCTTTTCTATATATTTTCTCATGTTATACATACGAAAATGGTGCAACTTACTTGCACAATACCGAAATGTTTAGTAGTTCACTAAATACAAACAAATCCAAACAATGTAAATATACCTTGAATAATGATACAGCAATTCCAGCGGTGCCACACAGTCACCATTCGAGTGCTAAGGGTTAACATTACATTATTTGAATGATAATCGCATACATTTTTTTTTTTTTGTCGCATACACTTAACACACGCACTGTCAACGAGAACACGTAGAATACACATTGATAACGCTTAGTATTAACTGTCTCTTCATTCACTCATATTAATTAAGGATTATTTTAATGCAACTTTAACGCAACATATTTTCTATACACTAGGTGATAACCAACTCGTCGTGGTTTCACGAATCGAGCTTCCCGTCACAACCCGCTATTTTAATTAATTTTCGCGTCGGTCTCACGAATTAAGATGATTTGGGGTCAACGCCTCCTTGTCTTGAGGGTCGACGGATACATGAGTTAACGGCCGAGAGTTTATTGAATGTTCTATCTCTACCATCAAGGTATTAAGAACTTCCTCACTGGGCGCTTGATCGCGTAGAACTGCGTTAAGAGCGATTTTAACAGACTTAATGAGCCTTTCCCAGGCTCCGCCCATGTGAGGTGCATCTGGCGGATTGAAAAACCATTGTATCTTCTTCTGTAACGCATGATTTCGGAGCTCATCGGTTTTCATCGCGGCTATCGCGTCGCGAAGTTCTTTACTTGCACCTTTGAAGTTTGTGCCGTTGTCACTGTAAATGATCAAAGCAAAGCCTCTGCGTGCTGCTAATCGCGTAAGGGCCATAATGGCCGAGCTAGCGCTTAAACTATGCGCCAATTCTAGATGCTCTGCTCTAGTTGTTAAACACGTGAAAAGTACTCCCCATCGCTTTTCGCGACGTCTACCAATCTTAACCAGCATTGGGCCAAAATAATCGACACCGCAATGACTGAACGGTCTTTGTCTATATGCCACACGACCCGCTGGTAAGGCCGACATTGTCGGATTTCGCGGTTTCCCGCGACGCCTCCTACATATTGAGCATTTGCTTATCAGCGAGCGAAATGTGCTTCTGAGCCCTACGATATAAAACTCCTGGCGTAGCTCATTTATGACTGAGTCGTGGTTGGTATGGTAAAAACGGCGATGATATTCCGCCACGAGCAACCGTGTCGCTGGATGTCTTCCGTTGAGTATAATGGGGTTATTATTAAACACGAAGCCCTCTACATTGATTACACGTCCATGGGCTCGCATAATACCATGCTCGTCAACGAAGGGCGTAGCATTTCCAACGAAGGAAATGTAGCTTTACAATCCTGCTGCCCTTGTGTATTTTTCCCCCGTTTCGTAACGCTTCTAGCTCCTGCCCAAAAATAGTTGCCTGTATCTCGCGAAACCAATATCGTTCCGCCGAATTCACGGTCTCGTGGGTCATCTCCGAACGCGGTTGTCCTCGCCAACGATCGACGAATCTCTGAACGCGTCTGGCCGCCGCGAGTAGTCCCGGCCATCCTAAATATTTGCCCGTCTGCGGTAGGAAATTTGTCGCCGCTTCCGTCACGAAGGCGAATTCTTTCCGTACTTCCATCGTATCGATCTTCTGTTTTTCTTCCTCGTTTAGGCGTTTCTCCACAGGCCACGCGCTTTCTTCCTGGCGCAGGAAGTCCGGGCCGGCAAACCATCGTTGATTTGCCCATAGAAGTTCGTCCGACCACCGAGTCGCGTCATCCGCCGGATTTAATTTTGAAGGCACCCACCGCCATTCCGAACTTTCGGTAAGATCGCCGATTTCGCCCAAGCGATGTGCCACGAAAACTTGACGCGTGCGCGGTTCCGATTTTATCCATCGAATTACTGTAATAGAATCGCTCCAAAATACACGCCGACTGATCTCAATTTCGAGCTCTTTTTGTATCGTTCTTGCCAATCGCGACGCTAGCAAGGCGGCTTGCAGTTCCAATCGGGGAATCGACATTGGTTTCAACGGCGCTACCATCGTTTTTGCCATAATAAATGCAACACGCGCTGGCGCGTTCTCGACTTCGAAACGCAAGTATGCGGCTGCCGCATAGGCCTTCAAGCTTGCATCACAAAACACGTGTAAGTCCGCCTTCGTGTAATGCGTTCCGCTTGGGGACAGACACCGTGGTAAGCGTATTTCTCTCGCGTCTCGTAGACGTTTCACCCAAGAAAGCCATCCCTTTTGTTCCTCTACACGAATTTGGTCGTCCCAACCAATGCCGCTGCGCCATATTTCTTGCATTAATATTTTCGACATAAGCGTTAACCGAGAGAGGAATCCAAGCGGATCAAACACGGACATCACAACTCGCAGGTACTCGCGTTTTGACGGTATCTTTTTGCCGTTTAACAGATCTTTCGGAATTTTAGCGATTCCCATATTGAAACCTAGCGTGTCGGATCGCGTGTCCCAAAAAAGGCCCAATACCCGTTCTCCTTTATGAGTACAAAGCGGATTCTCGCCGTTCCTGGATAACTCCCGATTACTTGTCCCGATCAGCGCGCGTTCTTCGTTACAAACCCATCCGTGCATCTCGAAATTTGCATTCATGTTAATTTTCTCCACGTCGCGAACAAGACAAGCAGCCTCTTGCACCGTCGCCCGGCTCGCTAAGGAGTCGTCCATGTAGCTATTTTTTATTATACTCTTCGCCGCGCCCGGATATTGGTTAGCGAAGCTCTTTGCGTTCTCATCTTTTATATACATAGCGCTACACGGTGATGACTTGGCGACGAAAATCAGGGAGGTCATCTCATACACGTGGGGTTCTACATCTCTTGCTTTCCCCCGCCACAAAAACCTTTGCGCTCCGCGGTCTTCTTGGCGAACTTTAACGCGCAGGAACATATCTTTTATGTCTGCCTTTACAGCGACTGAGTCCTGTCTAAAACGGATCAACACGCCAGGCAACGATTGCAATAGATCAGGTCCCGTTTCGAGCTGATCGTTTAAACTTAATCCCTCCGATTTAGCCGCAGCGTCGAACACGAGCCTAATTCTGCCCGGCTTGTTTACATTCCGCACTCCGAAGTGTGGCAGGTACCAGACGCGTTCGTTCTTTAGGATTTCGTAAACCCTCTTTGCGTATCCCTTCTCTATGAAACGATTCATTTCTTGGTAATAAAGGGACGAGTACTCCGGATCCCGGTCCAGCTTCTTTTCTAATGAGAAAAGTCTTTTTCGCGCAGTAGTGAGGCTATCCGCGTTGGGCACCTGTCTTTTTTTCCATAGCAAGCCTACCTCCCACGAGCCATTTATTTTCCGAGTGGTGTTTTTCAAAATGGTTTCAGCGTGTTCATGTTCACTTCTGGTTTTCTTTAACTCATTCACTCCAAAATTGTCCAATTCAAAATACTGCTTCACGAGTTCATCGAGCCGTTCCTCGTCATCTCGATTTCGTCCTTTTCGCGAAAAGCTTGATTGTGTCGTTTCCACCCCCGAGAATGCGTCTTCCCTTCGTTCTGTCGGCGCGGAACCATGTATCGTCCATCCCAGCAGCGAACGAGAAATTCCAAGCCTATATCGCGACACTTCGCGAAATTCGCGAGTCGATATTAGTTGCCACTGATCTTGCCCAATGAGCATTCTCGGTTGTGCATTATCGTATGATTGTAGGGTCACGTTTTCCGTGGAATTGACATGTTCTACTATTTCTCTACAAAGCGTCTGAGAGGGAAGACTCAATTTTGACACCGAAAAGGCTTGTTTAACGGTATGAACGTCCCGCGTTCCTTTTATATGGAAGCTGACCTTTTCGCACACCATAGTGACAGCTTCTCTATCATTGATTCCTTTCAGTGCGAACTTTTGTCGCGGTCCCTTTGCTCCTATTTCTTGAGCTAATTGTCTTTCGATCAGAGTTATTGTTGAACCCTCATCAAGCAAGGCGAAGGTATTTATGGACTTCCTCAGCCCGGAAACGAGAACTGGAATTATTTTTAAAAATCTATACGAGTTTTTTAGTCATGCGCCTGGATCAATGGTAACGGTCGCTACCTCCGGAGCTCGGTCTGATGCTGGCCTTCCTGGTGTCCCATAGGAACTACCGGCCCGACTCTGCGGCTTGTGGAGAAGGCTATGGTGTGGTTTTTTGCATCGATTGCAGTTAATACCCGTACATTGTTTGTTGGCGTGCCCTTTTCCCAGACATTTAAAGCAAAGCTTATTTTTTTTTACTAACGCCCAACGTCTCGATATGGTCTCACGCGCGAATTCCCGACACTCCCACGTTTTATGGTTCGTCCTACTGCAGATAGCACATTTGTTAACACGGCCTGTCTGGCCACTGTTATTTGTGTCGGATGACCGCGAGTCAAACGTTGTAATATAGGTGGCCGCTGGTCTTGAGCGAGATTGTCTTTTCTGAAATTGCGGGTTGCGTGAGAAGGATGTCGACGGCGTGTCTGTGTCAAAAATACTTGTCGCAGCGGCTAATTCGGCTTCCTTGTAGACGTAATCGGCAAGTTTTTCTAACGTGGTTTTTTCTGTGCCAGCTTCCGCGGCGTACCTATTGAATGCGTATCTCAACGCGGATGGCAACTTACTCGCCACGGTTTTTACTAAATCCGCACTATACAAGTAACCAACGAGGTCAAGAGACTTTAATGCAATAACATAATTGCGCAATTTCGCCGCAAATTGACCAATGTTACCTTTTCCATTCTCTAGGTCGGGCAAATTGTTTATATCCCTCCCGATCTTTTCTGCTATCGTATGTTTGTTTCCGAATTGCAATTCCAGCGTCTGTATAATTACGTTCGCATCACTCGCCGTCGCTAACAGCGCACTTACGCTCGCGCGCGCTTCACCTTCGAGTGCCTTAAATAGTCGCGCCACATTTTCTCGACCCGAGTACCCGCCAAGTTCCGCCGACAACAGATACGCTTCTTTAAAATTCGACCACTCAATCGGATCGCCCGAAAATTTGGGTAGCCTTTTCGCAGAAGTCAGTCGATGCAGCAAGTGCGAATTTACTTCACCAAACGACGCTTCCCTCACCGCGCGTAATGTATTCATGATCGCATCCGTTAATCGGTCGGTCGCATTCGCATCGCATCGAGAGCTCGCGAAGATAGACGGGCTATTCAGCAAGTTCGGCTCACATGTTGGCAAGGATGCTCCAAGGTCCTCTTCTCGCGTGATGCTCTCTGCGTTGGGCTGCGCCGTTGCCGATGTTCGTGACACGCTGTTGCCGTGGTTATCCTGACCGCTCCCTTCTGCAACCGCCGTCGGACGTCGCGGTAGCGTGCCTCCTCGCTCTTGGTCCGGGGGATGAACTTCAGCTAAAGCAGGGACGACCAGTTGGGAATCTTCTACTGCCTCTGCGTCCCGATTCACAACACAGGATCTCTTCGTTCTTGGAACGCCATCCTCGGCTCGCGCGGTTGTGACGACTCTTCTTTTCTTCGGCGGCATGATCCCGCTTTAAACGACTTATACCACCACAATTCCTTTAGTGCAAATCCACCAACCCCTTGATAATCAACTATATACCGGCGTAACGTTCCCGGGTTTCGGCACCAAAATGTATCTCACGTGATGAAATATTTTGGGTCGGTGGTTTCGCGATCCGTCTTCAAAATGCGCTTTCTCCAAGAGCGGACTCACGACTCACTCCAGGAACGAATCTGCCCACATGGCATCGGTAAGCGGCCCAACTCTTGACCGCATTCTTCCCCGAAATCGCGACCCCCCACGCGCACCCCACGACGGTATGACAGATTCAAAAAGGTGCCCATGTGTTTTGATTGCAGTGTCAACCCTGCCGGTTTTTGCCTGTAACCTGGCGGCCCCGGGATAGACCATTGTCTTCCCGTGCACGCTTTGACCATCATAAACTCAGGTACCTAGTCCTGCGGGGGTCTAGCGGCGTCGGGTCGACCCTTTGTCGACCTTAGCACGCGGGCGGTTTAACGGCCCCAAACATCCCTTCGGTTGTTTGTGCACGCTAGGCTATAACGTTGAGGGTTGACAAGCCTCTTCATACCGAAAAATGCAACCTCTCCCGAATCAATCATACCGTCTTTACCTGTCATTTCTATTTCTTTGTATTGAATCGCAGTTACAATAATCGTATAATAATCGCCTCCCTCGCGTTACAACCAAACCCCTCTATCCATCCGCAACACCACCAATACGACGCCATCAAAACTACAGCGAAACTTTGCGGAACTTCATAGCAAAGCGTAAACAAAGTTATACTATGCACGGATGTACTATTTGATCATCCAGAGCGGTTCTTGCTACATATTTTGTTAAATAACTCTGAGCTTTGCAGGTATTTGCAGTTCTAAGTTATCTAATATCAATGTATACTAACTTATCAATACGACGCAATCAAAACATCAGCGAAGCTTTGCGGAACTTCATAACAAAGCGTAAACAAAGTTATACTATGGACGGATGTACTATTTGATCTTATTGCCGGTTCTGGATACATATTTTGCCAAGTCACTCTCAGGTTTGTTGGTAGTTGCAGTTCTACCGTTTATAATATCATAGTATACTATCTTACCAATACGACGCAATCAAAACATCAGTGACACTTTGCTGAATTTCATAACAAAGCGAGAACGAACTTATACTATGCACGAATGTACTATTTGATCATCCAGAGCGGTTATAGATATATGTACAGAAATTATACATAATACGGTTCCAGGAACTGTTACATTGTATCTCGCTACATTGTATCTCGCGGTATCTTTAGGTATCGAATCAAAGACAGAGTCGCGCTTCTTTTGGTCCGCCGACGTGTCCCATTCAGATGTTTCTCGCTTTCAAACGTATCGACGAGCTGCCGAAGTCGGTCAGTCTAAGCCTAGCCTTAGTAGAGGAAACATCGTTCAAATATCGTTTCTAATTCATATCTGTGTTTTTTTTTATTCTTTCCAAATAAATACCTTGCTTCCCAAAACCAACAGGTTATGGGCCCAGGCACATAGTTAAAGTAATTTTTGTGAAAGAAATATATATATATATAAAAATCATAGAGAGACTGTTGGTGAAGTGGCAATTGTAAATTAAAATAAGTTTGATCAAAAGTGAACGGGAAAGAGACGTGTGACACTGTGAAAATGAGTGCAGACACGAAGAAGACAAAGCGAAACATCAACCCCTTCGATGGGGAAAAGTATAGCGTCTGGAAATACAGAATTCGGGCATTAATAGCAGAAGAGGATGCACTGAAAGTTTTGGAGTTGGATCGCCCAGAGACCCCGGGAAAAGATTGGATGCGATGCGAGAGAAATGCTACGGGAATAATTATTGAATACTTAACAGATTCAATGTTATGCTTCGCAACGGAGACAGATACGGCTAGGGATATAATTAACAAATTGGATGCGATATACCAAAGAAAAAGCCTCGCAACTCAACTTGCTGTCGAGAAGAAGTTATTGTGTTTTAAATTTAAGGAAGATATACCACTTTCAAAACATTTCATACTTTTCGACGAAATGATAGTGGAACTACACTCTGCGGGAGAAACACTGTCTGAGATGAGTAAAGTAGCCAGATTATTATTAACATTACCAAATTCATACGATCCACTTGTCACCGCAATCCAAACCCAATCAGACGAAAATCTAAGCCTCGCATTTGTAAAAATTAAATTGCTAGATTATGAAGTGAAACTACGAAACGAGAAAAGTGAAACAAGTGCAAAAGTATTGCATATAGAAACAAAAAGAGATAATGAGAGGATAAAGAAAGATAAAAAATTCAAGACAAGTTTTAAAAGAAATGAAAATTATCATCAACGCCGTTCTTTTAAAAATAAAGGATTTAACAAAAACTATTATAAAAAATGTGATTATTGTGGCAGAAGAAACCACGAAAAGAAAGACTGCTACTATTACAAAAAGAATTCTACGACTGAAGAGCGGCCGCGAACAATTCAAACCGTTCAAGTGCAAGGAGAACGTGAAAGCTTCGCGTTTATGACAGGAGTTCAAATAAAAAATAATAAAAGATCAAATGATTCTGCTGAAATAGACTTTATATTGGACTCAGGTGCTACAGATCACTTGGTTAATGAAATGGATTTTTTCGTGACTTTATCAACATTGACGAAGCCCATTCATGTGTCAATTGCAAAGAAAGGAGAAGTTATCACGGCAACGAAGATTGGTTCGATTAAAATAACGACAAATCTAGGAGTTACCGGAGTTCTGGAGAATGTATTATACGTACCCGATGTCCCAAACAACCTACTATCCGTTCGCCGAATCCAGGAAGCCGGAATGAGAGTCATTTTTAGCGAAACTGGCAATGTTACAGTAACGAAAGGTGGTAAGACCATACTCACTGGTAAGTCAGCACAAAATTTAATATGTGTAACATTTACTATTGATAAAACATATGCAAATAATATCGTAGTACCAAACACATACAAATTGTGGCATGAACGTTTGGGTCATATTGAGAGTTCTAAATTCGTTAAAATGAAACAGAATGATTTAATCGTTGGTAAGAAATTAATAGACAGAATTAATCCTACACAGGATTTATGTGAAGCTTGTGTGTACGGGAAACAAGCGCGTCTGCCTTTCTCAAAAGGAAGGGACAGGAGTCACATAACTAGACCTCTGTTTACCGTCCACTCTGATGTATGTGGACCAATTAAACCAAAAACAATCGACGATAAAAGTTATTTTGTTACATTCATTGACGAATTTACACATTACACGGTCGTTTATCTCATCGCGTTTAAATCTGAAGTGTTCAAAGTTTTTCAAGACTTTGACAAATCGCAAATTTGAATTGCGATAATGGGACAGAATACTTATCAAATGAATTCAAAGCTTTTTGCGTACAAAAGGGTATTCAATATCAATTGACAGTTCCGTATACGCCTCAGCAAAATCCCATAGCAGAACGAATGAACAGAACTCTATTAGAAAAAGCTCGCGCCATGATTCATGGTGCTGTTTTAAACAAAGAGCTATGGGGAGAGGCAATATTAACAGCAGCCCACTTAATTAATATATCTCCAAGTAAAGCCATCGCGGAGAATAAAACTCCTTTTGAACTATGGCATAATAGGAAACCAAAATTAAATCGTTTAAGAATTTTTGGTAGCACAGTCTACGTGCACGACAAAAATAGAGAAAGTAAATTTGATAAGAAATCGTTTAAAGGGATATTTATAGGCTATGAGAAAAACGGGTATAAAATATTAAACGCGAATACAGGAAAATTCATGATAGCCCGTGATGTCATTTTTGATGAGATTAATTTTAAAAATTCAAGACCTTTTGTACACACAAATAACTTTGAAGAAGAAAGTATCGTAGCAATAAAATCACAAGAAGCTGATGAAGAAAAAGAAATGAGTAAAAGTCAAAGGAGCGAAACAATAGTGTCTGATAAAAGGAATATCGAAAACACTAATGCTCAAATTGACTCTAATGAAAGTGGTTCGCGAAGAAGTGCAAGAATTAAAGTCAAACCTCATATAAATTATAATGAGGAGCATGATTATCATGCTTATGCACTCGTAACAAATTGTGAAGTTCCCAAATCGTATAGTGAGATAAAAGACCGTGATGATAAGATTCAGTGGGAGAAAGCGATAAAAGATGAAATCGACTCCCTAATATATAACAATACGTGGAACCTAGTTCCCCGTCCAAATAATAAAAATATAGTTGATTGCAAATGGGTTTTTAGCATTAAAATGGATGAAAAAGGAAATCCATGCAAATTTAAAGCGAGATTGGTTGCAAGAGGTTTTAGTCAACAACATTTATTAGACTATAATGAGACCTTTGCGCCTGTAGCTCGCATTGCAACTTTTCGAATGCTTTTGGCCTTTGCAAATCAGTATAATTCATTAATACACCAAATGGACGTTAAGACAGCCTTTTTGAATGGTCTACTGAAAGAGGAGATTTATATGCGTGTACCAGAAGGTATTCAAGCGCAAGAAAATCAAGTATGCAAGTTGAATAAAGCATTATATGGCTTAAAACAATCGGCCAGATGCTGGTTTCAACTTTTTGAAGTCACTCTCAAAAACCATGGTTTTCAAAACTCTTCTGTAGATCGCTGTTTATATTTCCTCGATAGGGATCATATTTGTAAAAATATATATGTCATTTTGTACGTTGACGATCTTTTAATAGTTACATACGATAGAAACACATTAAAAAACTTTAAAGATTATTTAAAAAGGAAGTTTTTAATGACAGATATGAACGAAATGAGATTATTCCTAGGAATAAACGTTGAAAGAAAAGACGATATAATCACTCTAGATCAAAGTATGTATTTACAGAATGTTTTGCAAAAGTACAAAATGAGTGAGTGCAATAGCGTAAGTACTCCATTGCCTGCAAAATTAGACTACACAGCCTTAGATTCGGATGAATATTTTGATGTACCATGTAGGAACCTTATTGGCTGCTTAATGTATGCTATGCTATGCACGCGACCTGATTTATGTTTCGCTGTGAACTTGCTTAGCAGATATCAAAATAAAAATAATAAGGAACTCTGGCAGAATCTAAAAAGGGTCTTAAGATATGTGAAAGGATCGTTAAAATACCGTTTAATTTACAAAAGAAATGATTAAAAAACTATATTGACTGGTTATGTAGACTCTGATTGGGCAGGTAATGAAATCGACAGGAAGAGTACGACTGGATATATTTTTAAAATGTTTGAAACCAATACGATCTGTTGGAATACAAGGAAACAAAACTCAGTTGCAACTTCCTCAACTGAAGCTGAGTATATGGCGTTATATGAAGGGATTAAAGAAGCTTGTTGTATAAAATCTTTGTTATCGAGTATAAAAATAGACATAAAGGAACCAATTACTATTTTCGAGGACAATAACGGTTGTATAGCAATAGGAAATAATCCAACAGATCATAAGCGATCGAAACACATCGACGTTAAGTATCATTTTTCACAAGAAAAGATTGAACAAAAGGAAATAATACTAAAATATATACCTACAGGTGAACAACTAGGGGACATTTTCACAAAACCAATACCAACAGCGAAGTTCAATTATATGCGCAAGCAGATCGGACTGGAGGAGCCCGAGTGATAAGAAATTTTTAAACGATAATAATGGTTTGATTGAGTTTTTATTTTGGGTTTTCCTCAATCCATTGCAACGAATGTTGAACCATTTGTATACTGCCCAAAAATAATAATAATAAAAAGGAAATGAGCGATGTTCTCTCTATAAGTATTTAAAGGTTAATTTCTGAGTGGGAGTATAGATATATGTACAGAAATTATACATAATACGGTTCCAGGAACTGTTACATTGTATCTCGCTACATTGTATCTCGCGGTATCTTTAGGTATCGAATCAAAGATAGAGTCGCGCTTCTTTTGGTCCGCCGACGTGTCCCATTCAGATGTTTCTCGTTTTCAAACGTATCGACGAGCTGCCGAAGTCGGTCAGTCTAAGCCTAGCCTTAGTAGAGGAAACATCGTTCAAATATAGATTCTAATTCATATCTGTGTTTTTTTTATTCTTTCCAAATAAATACCTTGGTTCCCAAAACCAACAGCGGTTCTTGCTACATATTTTGTTAAATAACTCTGAGCTTTGCAGGTATTTGCAGTTCTAACTTATATAATATCAAAGTATACTATCTTATCAATACGACGCAATCAAAACCTCAGCGAAACTCTGCGGTACTTCATAACACAGCGTAAACAAAGTTATACTATGCACAGATGTACTATTTGACCATCCTGAGCGGTTCTAGCTACATATTTAGTTAAATAACTCTGAGCTTTACAGGTATTTTCAGTTCTACCTTATATAATATCATAGTATACTATCTTACCAATACGACACAATCAAAACATCAGTGACACTTTGCGGAACTTCATAACAAAGCATAAACAAAGTTATACTATGCACGTATGTACTATTTGATCATCCCTAGCGGTTCTTGCTACATATTTTGTTAAATAACTCTGAGCTTCGCAAGTATTTGCAGTTCTATCTTACATAATATCAAAGTATACCACCTTACCAATTGCGACGTAATCAAAACATCAGCGAAACATTGCGGAACTTCATAACAAAGCGTAAACAAAGTTATAATATGCACGGATGTACTATTTGATCATCCTGAGCGGTTCTTGCTACATATTTTGTTATATAACCCTGAGGTGTGCAGGTATTTGCAGTTCTAACTTATATAATATCAAAGTATACTATCTTATCAATACGACGCAATCAAAACCTCAGCGAAACTCTGCGGAACTTCATAACAAAGCGTAAACAAAGTTATAGTATGCACGGATGTACTATTTGATCATCCAGAGCGGTTCTTGCTACATATTTAGATAAATAACTCCGAGGTTTGCAGGTAGTTGCAGTTCTATATTATATAATATCAAAGTATACTATCCCACCAATACGACGCCATCAAAACCTCAGCGAAGCTTTGCGGAACTTCATAACACAGCGTAAACAAAGTTATACTATGCACGGATGTACTATTTGATCATCCAGAGCGGTTCTTGCTACATATTTTGTTAAATAACTCTGAACTTTGCAGGAATTTGCAATTCTAACTTATCTAATATCAATGTATACTAACTTATCAATACGACGCAATCAAAACATCAGCGAAGCTTTGCGGAACTTCATAACAAAGCGTAAACAAAGTTATACTATGGACGGATGTACTATTTGATCTTATTGCCGGTTCTGGATACATATTTTGCCAAGTCACTCTCAGGTTTGTTGGTAGTTGCAGTTCTACCGTTTATAATATCATAGTATACTATCTTACCAATACGACGCAATCAAAACATCAGTGACACTTTGCTGAATTTCATAACAAAGCGAGAACGAACTTACACTATGCACGAATGTACTATTTGATCATCCAGAGCGGTTCTTGCTACATATTTTGTTAAATAACTCTGAGCTTTGCAGGTATTTGCAGTTCTAACTTATATAATATCAAAGTATACTATCTTATCAATACGACGCAATCAAAACCTCAGCGAAACTCTGCGGAACTTCATAACACAGCGTAAACAAAGTTATACTAAGCACGGATGTACTATTTGATCATCCAGAGCGGTTCTTGCTACATATTTTGTTAAATAACTCTGAGCTTTGCAGGTATTTTCAGTTCTACCTTATATAATATCAAAGTATACTATCCCACCAATACGACGCCATCAAAACCTCAGCGAAGCTTTGCTGAACTTCATAACACAGCGTAAACAAAGTTATACTATGCACGGATGTACTATTTGATCATCCAGAGCGGTTCTTGCTACATATTTTGTTAAATAACTCTGAGATTTGCAGGTATTTTCAGTTCTACCGTGTATAATATCATAGTATACTATCTTAGCAAAACGACGCAATCAAAACATCAGTGATCCTTTGCTGAATTTCATAACAAAGCGTAAACAAAGTTATACTATGCACGTATGTACTATTTGATCATCCTCAGCGGTTCTTCCTACATATTTAGTTAAATAACTCTGAGGTTTGCATGTAGTTGCAGTTCTAACTTATACAATATCAAAGTTTACTATCTTATCAATACGACGCCAACAAAACCTCAGCGAAACTTTGCGGAACTTTATAACAAAGCGTAAACAAAGTTATACTATGGATGGATGTACTATTGGATCTTATTGCCGGTTCTGGATACATATTTTGCCAAGTCACTCTCAGGTTTGTTGGTAGTTGCAGTTCTACCGTTTATAATATCATAGTATACTATCTTACCAATACGACGCAACCAAACATCAGTGACACTTTGCTGAATTTCATAACAAAGCGAGAACGAACTTACACTATGCACGAATGTACTATTTGATCATCCAGAGCGGTTCTTGCTACATATTTTGTTAAATAACTCTGAGCTTTGCAGGTATTTGCAGTTCTAACTTATATAATATCAAAGTATACTATCTTATCAATACGACGCAATCAAAACCTCAGCGAAACTCTGCGGAACTTCATAACACAGCGTAAACAAAGTTATACTAAGCACGGATGTACTATTTGATCATCCAGAGCGGTTCTTGCTACATATTTTGTTAAATAACTCTGAGCTTTGCAGGTATTTTCAGTTCTACCTTATATAATATCAAAGTATACTATCCCACCAATACGACGCCATCAAAACCTCAGCGAAGCTTTGCTGAACTTCATAACACAGCGTAAACAAAGTTATACTATGCACGGATGTACTATTTGATCATCCAGAGCGGTTCTTGCTACATATTTTGTTAAATAACTCTGAGATTTGCAGGTAGTTGCAGTTCTATCTTATATAATATCAAAGTATACTATCCCACCAATACGACGCCATCAAAACCTCAGCGAAGCTTTGCGGAACTTCATAACACAGCGTAAACAAAGTTATACTATGCACGGATGTACTATTTGATCATCCAGAGCGGTTCTTGCTACATATTTTGTTAAATAACTCTGAACTTTGCAGGAATTTGCAGTTCTAACTTATCTAATATCAATGTATACTAACTTATCAATACGACGCAATCAAAACATCAGCGAAGCTTTGCGGAACTTCATAACAAAGCGTAAACAAAGTTATACTATGGACGGATGTACTATTTGATCTTATTGCCGGTTCTGGATACATATTTTGCCAAGTCACTCTCACGTTTGTTGGTAGTTGCAGTTCTACCGTTTATAATATCATAGTATACTATCTTACCAATACGACGCAATCAAAACATCAGTGACACTTTGCTGAATTTCATAACAAAGCGAGAACGAACTTACACTATGCACGAATGTACTATTTGATCATCCAGAGCGGTTCTTGCTACATATTTTGTTAAATAACTCTGAGCTTTGCAGGTATTTGCAGTTCTAACTTATATAATATCAAAGTATACTATCTTATCAATACGACGCAATCAAAACCTCAGCGAAACTCTGCGGAACTTCATAACACAGCGTAAACAAAGTTATACTAAGCACGGATGTACTATTTGATCATCCAGAGCGGTTCTTGCTACATATTTTGTTAAATAACTCTGAGCTTTGCAGGTATTTTCAGTTCTACCTTATATAATATCAAAGTATACTATCCCACCAATACGACGCCATCAAAACCTCAGCGAAGCTTTGCTGAACTTCATAACACAGCGTAAACAAAGTTATACTATGCACGGATGTACTATTTGATCATCCAGAGCGGTTCTTGCTACATATTTTGTTAAATAACTCTGAGATTTGCAGGTACTTTCAGTTCTACCGTGTATAATATCATATGATACTATCTTAGCAAAACGACGCAATCAAAACATCAGTGATCCTTTGCTGAATTTCATAACAAAGCGTAAACAAAGTTATACTATGCACGTATGTACTATTTGATCATCCCCAGCGGTTCTTCCTACATATTTAGTTAAATAACTCTGAGGTTTGCATGTAGTTGCAGTTCTAACTTATACAATATCAAAGTTTACTATCTTATCAATACGACGCCAACAAAACCTCAGCGAAACTTTGCGGAACTTTATAACAAAGCGTAAACAAAGTTATACTATGGATGGATGTACTATTGGATCTTATTGCCGGTCCTGGATACATATTTTGCCAAGTCACTCTCAGGTTTGTTGGTAGTTGCAGTTCTACCGTTTATAATATCATAGTATACTATCTTACCAATACGACGCAACCAAACATCAGTGACACTTTGCTGAATTTCATAACAAAGCGTAAACAAAGTTATACTATGCACGGATGTACTATTTGATCATCCAGAGCGGTTCTTGCTACATATTTTCTTAAATAACTCTGAGCTTTGCAGGTATTTGCAGTTCTAACTTATCTAATATCAATGTATACTAACTTATCAATACGACGCAATCAAAACATCAGCGAAGCTTTGCGGAACTTCATAACAAAGCGTAAACAAAGTTATACTATGCACGGATGTACTATTTGATCATCCTGAGCGGTTCTAGCTACATATTTAGTTAAATAACTCTGAGCTTTGCAGGTATTTGCAGTTCTAACTTATATAATATCAAAGTATACTATCTTATCAATACGACGCAATCAAAACATCAGCGAAGCTTTGCGGAACTTCATAACAAAGCGTAAACAAAGTTATACTATGGACGGATGTACTATTTGATCTTATTGCCGGTTCTGGATACATATTTTGCCAAGTCACTCACAGGTTTGTTGGTATTTTCAGTTCTACCGTATATAATATCATATTATACTATCTTAGCAAAACGACGCAATCAAAACATCAGTGATCCTTTGCTGAATTTCATAACAAAGCGTAAACAAAGTTATACTATGCACGTATGTACTATTTGATCATCCTCAGCGGTTCTTCCTACATATTTAGTTAAATAACTCTGAGGTTTGCATGTAGTTGCAGTTCTAACTTATACAATATCAAAGTATACTATCTTATCAATACGACGCCATCTAAACCTCAGCGAAACTTTGCGGAACTTTATAACAAAGCGTAAACAAAGTTATACTATGGATGGATGTACTATTGGATCTTATTGCCGGTTCTGGATACATATTTTGCCAAGTCACTCTCAGGTTTGTTGGTAGTTGCAGTTCTACCGTTTATAATATCATAGTATACTATCTTACCAATACGACGCAATCAAAACATCAGTGACACTTTGCTGAATTTCATAACAAAGCGAGAACGAACTTATACTATGCACGAATGTACTATTTGATCATCCAGAGCGGTTCTTGCAACATATTTTGTTAAATAACTCTGAGCTTTGCAGGTATTTGCAGTTCTAACTTATATAATATCAAAGTAAACTATCTTATCAATACGACGCAATCAAAACCTCAGCGAAACTCTGCGGAACTGCATAACACAGCGTAAACAAAGTTATACTATGCACGGATGTACTATTTGATCATCCAGAGCGGTTCTTGCTACATATTTTGTTAAATAACTCTGAGCTTTGCATGTATTTGCAGTTCTAACTTATCTAATCTCAATGTATACTATCTTACCAATACGACGCAATCAAAACATCAGCGAAGCTTTGCGGAACTTCATAACAAAGCGTAAACAAAGTTATACTATGGACGGATGTACTATTGGATCTTATTGCCGGTTCTGGATACATATTTTGCCAAGTCAGTCTCAGGTTTGTTGGTAGTTGCAGTTCTACCGTTTATAATATCATAGTATACTATCTTACCAATACGACGCAATCAAAACATCAGTGACACTTTGCTGAATTTCATAACAAAGCGAGAACGAACTTATACTATGCACGAATGTACTATTTGATCATCCAGAGCGGTTCTTGCTACATATTTTGTTAAATAACTCTGAGCTTTGCAGGTATTTTCAGTTCTACCTTATATAATATCAAAGTATACTATCCCACCAATACGACGCCATCAAAACCTCAGCGAAGCTTTGCTGAACTTCATAACACAGCGTAAACAAAGTTATACTATGCACGGATGTACTATTTGATCATCCAGAGCGGTTCTTGCTACATATTTTGTTAAATAACTCTGAGATTTGCAGGTATTTTCAGTTCTACCGTATATAATATCATAGTATACTATCTTAGCAAAACGACGCAATCAAAACATCAGTGATCCTTTGCTGAATTTCATAACAAAGCGTAAACAAAGTTATACTATGCACGTATGTACTATTTGATCATCCTCAGCGGTTCTTCCTACATATTTAGTTAAATAACTCTGAGGTTTGCATGTAGTTGCAGTTCTAACTTATACAATATCAAAGTTTACTATCTTATCAATACGACGCCAACAAAACCTCAGCGAAACTTTGCGGAACGTAATAACAAAGCGTAAACAAAGTTATACTATGGATGGATGTACTATTGGATCTCATTGCCGGTTCTGGATACATATTTTGCCAAGTCACTCACAGGTTTGTTGGTAGTTGCATTTCTACCGTTTATAATATCATAGTATACTATCTTACCAATACGACGCAATCAAAACATCAGTGACACTTTGCTGAATTTCATAACAAAGCGAGAACGAACTTATACTATGCACGAATGTACTATTTGATCATCCAGAGCGGTTCTTGCTACATATTTTGTTAAATAACTCTGAGCTTTGCAGGTATTTGCAGTTCTAACTTATCTAATCTCAATGTATACTATCTTACCAATACGACGCAATCAAAACATCAGCGAAGCTTTGCGGAACTTCATAACAAAGCGTAAACAAAGTTATACTATGCACGGATGTACTATTTGATCATCCTGAGCGGTTCTAGCTACATATTTAGTTAAATAACTCTGATCTTTGCAGGTATTTTCAGTTCTACCTTATATAATATCATAGTATACTATCTTACCAATACGTCGCAATCAAAACATCAGTGACACTTTGCGGAACTTCATAACAAAGCGTAAACAAAGTTATACTATGGACGTATGTACTATTTGATCATCCAGAGCGGTTCTTGCTACATATTTAGTTAAATAACTCTGAGCTTTGCAGGTATTTTCAGTTCTACCTTATATAATATCAAAGTATACTATCTTATCAATACGACGCAATCAAAACCTCAGCGAAACTCTGCGGAACTTCATAACACAGCGTAAACAAAGTTATACTATGCACGGATGTACTATTTGATCATCCAGAGCGGTTCTTGCTACTTATTTTGTTAAATAACTCTGAGCTTTGCAGGTATTTTCTGTTCTACCTTATATAATATCAAAGTATACTATCCCACCAATACGACGCAATCAAAACATCAGTGACACTTTGCGGAACTTCATAACACAGCGTAAACAAAGTTATACTATGCACGGATGTACTATTTGATCATCCAGAGCGGTTCTTGCTACATATTTAGTTAAATAAATCTGAACTTTGCAGGTATTTGCAGTCCTAACTTATCTAATATCAATGTATACTAACTTATCAATACGACGCCATCTAAACCTCAGCGAAACTTTGCGGAACTTTATAACAAAGCGTAAACAAAGTTATACTATGGATGAATGTACTATTGGATCTTATTGCCGGTTCTGGATACATATTTTGTTAAATAACTCTGAGATTTGCAGGTATTTTCAGTTCTACCGTGTATAATATCATAGTATACTATCTTAGCAAAACGACGCAATCAAAACATCAGTGATCCTTTGCTGAATTTCATAACAAAGCGTAAACAAAGTTATACTATGCACGTATGTACTATTTGATCATCCTCAGCGGTTCTTCCTACATATTTAGTTAAATAACTCTGAGGTTTGCATGTAGTTGCAGTTCTAACTTATACAATATCAAAGTTTACTATCTTATCAATACGACGCCAACAAAACCTCAGCGAAACTTTGCGGAACTTTATAACAAAGCGTAAACAAAGTTATACTATGGATGGATGTACTATTGGATCTTATTGCCGGTCCTGGATACATATTTTGCCAAGTCACTCTCAGGTTTGTTGGTATATGCAGTTCTACCGTTTATAATATCATAGTATACTATCTTACCAATACGACGCAATCAAAACATCAGTGACACTTTGCTGAATTTCATAACAAAGCGAGAACGAACTTATACTATGCACGAATGTACTATTTGATCATCCAGAGCGGTTCTTGCAACATATTTTGTTAAATAACTCTGAGCTTTGCAGGTATTTGCAGTTCTAACTTATATAATATCAAAGTAAACTATCTTATCAATACGACGCAATCAAAACCTCAGCGAAACTCTGCGGAACTGCATAACACAGCGTAAACAAAGTTATACTATGCACGGATGTACTATTTGATCATCCAGAGCGGTTCTTGCTCCATATTTTGTTAAATAACTCTGAGCTTTGCAGGTATTTGCAGTTCTAACTTATCTAATCTCAATGTATACTAACTTATCAATACGACGCAATCAAAACATCAGCGAAGCTTTGCGGAACTTCAAAACAAAGCGTAAACAAAGTTATACTATGGACGGATGTACTATTTGATCTTATTGCCGGTTCTGGATACATATTTTGCCAAGTCACTCCCAGGTTTGTTGGTAGTTGCAGTTCTACCGTTTATAATATCATAGTATACTATCTTACCAATACGACGCAATCAAAACATCAGTGACACTTTGCTGAATTTCATAACAAAGCGAGAACGAACTTATACTATGCACGAATGTACTATTTGATCATCCAGAGCGGTTCTTGCTACATATTTTGTTAAATACCTCTGAGCTTTGCAGGTATTTGCAGTTCTAACTTATATAATATCAACGTATACTATCTTATCAATACGACGCAATCAAAACCTCAGCGAAACTCTGCGGAACTTCATAACACAGCGTAAAGAAAGTTATACTAAGCACGGATGTACTATTTGATCATCCAGAGCGGTTCTTGCTACATATTTTGTTAAATAACTCTGAGCTTTGCAGGTATTTTCAGTTCTACCTTATATAATATCAAAGTATACTATCCAACCAATACGACGCCATCTAAACCTCAGTGACACTTTGCTGAATTTCATAACAAAGCGAGAACGAACTTATACTATGCACGAATGTACTATTTGATCATCCAGAGCGGTTCTTGCAACATATTTTGTTAAATAACTCTGAGCTTTGCAGGTATTTGCAGTTCTAACTTATATAATATCAAAGTAAACTATCTTATCAATACGACGCAATCAAAACCTCAGCGAAACTCTGCGGAACTACATAACACAGCGTAAACAAAGTTATACTATGCACGGATGTACTATTTGATCATCCAGAGCGGTTCTTGCTACATATTTTGTTAAATAACTCTGAGCTTTGCAGGTATTTGCAGTTCTAACTTATCTAATATCAATGTATACTATCTTACCAATACGACGCAATCAAAACATCAGTGACACTTTGCGGAACTTCATAACAAAGCGTAAACAAAGTTATACTATGGACGTATGTACTATTTGATCATCCCTAGCGGTTCTTGCTACATATTTTGTTAAATAACTCTGAGCTTTGCAAGTATTTGCAGTTCTAACTTATCTAATATCAATGTATACTAACTTATCAATACGACGCAATCAAAACATCAGCGAAGCTTTGCGGAACTTCATAACAAAGCGTAAACAAAGTTATACCATGGACGGATGTACTATTTGATCTTATTGCCGGTTCTGGATACATATTTTGCCAAGTCACTCACAGGTGTGTTGGTATTTTCAGTTCTACCGTATATAATATCATAGTATACTATCTTAGCAAAACGACGCAATCAAAACATCAGTGATCCTTTGCTGAATTTCATAACAAAGCGTAAACAAAGTTATACTATGCACGTATGTACTATTTGATCATCCTCAGCGGTTCTTCCTACATATTTAGTTAAATAACTCTGAGGTTTGCATGTAGTTGCAGTTCTAACTTATACAATATCAAAGTATACTATCTTATCAATACGACGCCATCTAAACCTCAGTGAAACTTTGCGGAACTTTATAACAAAGCGTAAACAAAGTTATACTATGGATGGATGTACTATTGGAGCTTATTGCCGGTTCTGGATACATATTTTGCCAAGTCACTCTCAGGTTTGTTGGTAGTTGCAGTTCTACCGTTTATAATATCATAGTATACTATCTTACCAATACGACGCAATCAAAACATCAGTGACACTTTGCTGAATTTCATAACAAAGCGAGAACGAACTTATACTATGCACGAATGTACTATTTGATCATCCAGAGCGGTTCTTGCTACATATTTTGTTAAATAACTCTGAGCTTTGCAGGTATTTGCAGTTCTAACTTATATAATATCAACGTATACTATCTTATCAATACGACGCAATCAAAACCTCAGCGAAACTCTGCGGAACTGCATAACACAGCGTAAACAAAGTTATACTATGCACGGATGTACTATTTGATCATCCAGAGCGGTTCTTGCTACATATTTTGTTAAATAACTCTGAGCTTTGCAGGTATTTTCAGTTCTACCTTATATAATATCAAAGTATACTATCCAACCAATACGACGCAATCAAAACATCAGTGACACTTTGCTGAATTTCATAACAAAGCGAGAACGAACTTATACTATGCACGAATGTACTATTTGATCATCCAGATCGGTTCTTGCTACATATTTTGTTAAATAACTCTGAGCTTTGCAGGTATTTGCAGTTCTAACTTATATAATATCAAAGTATACTATCTTATCAATACGACGCAATCAAAACCTCAGCGAAACTCTGCGGAACTTCATAACACAGCGTAAGCAAAGTTATACTATGCACGGATGTACTATTTGATCATCCAGAGCGGTTCTTGCTACATATTTAGTTAAATAAATCTGAACTTTGCAGGTATTTGCAGTCCTAACTTATCTAATATCAATGTATACTAACTTATCAATACGACGCCATCTAAACCTCAGCGAAACTTTGCGGAACTTTATAACAAAGCGTAAACAAAGTTATACTATGGATGGATGTACTATTGGATCTTATTGCCGGTTCTGGATACATATTTTGTTAAATAACTCTGAGATTTGCAGGTATTTTCAGTTCTACCGTGTATAATATCATAGTATACTATCTTAGCAAAACGACGCAATCAAAACATCAGTGATCCTTTGCTGAATTTCATAACAAAGCGTAAACAAAGTTATACTATGCACGTATGTACTATTTGATCATCCTCAGCGGTTCTTCCTACATATTTAGTTAAATAACTCTGAGGTTTGCATGTAGTTGCAGTTCTAACTTATACAATATCAAAGTTTACTATCTTATCAATACGACGCCAACAAAACCTCAGCGAAACTTTGCGGAACTTTATAACAAAGCGTAAACAAAGTTATACTATGGATGGATGTACTATTGGATCTTATTGCCGGTCCTGGATACATATTTTGCCAAGTCACTCTCAGGTTTGTTGGTATATGCAGTTCTACCGTTTATAATATCATAGTATACTATCTTACCAATACGACGCAATCAAAACATCAGTGACACTTTGCTGAATTTCATAACAAAGCGAGAACGAACTTATACTATGCACGAATGTACTATTTGATCATCCAGAGCGGTTCTTGCAACATATTTTGTTAAATAACTCTGAGCTTTGCAGGTATTTGCAGTTCTAACTTATATAATATCAAAGTAAACTATCTTATCAATACGACGCAATCAAAACCTCAGCGAAACTCTGCGGAACTGCATAACACAGCGTAAACAAAGTTATACTATGCACGGATGTACTATTTGATCATCCAGAGCGGTTCTTGCTCCATATTTTGTTAAATAACTCTGAGCTTTGCAGGTATTTGCAGTTCTAACTTATCTAATCTCAATGTATACTAACTTATCAATACGACGCAATCAAAACATCAGCGAAGCTTTGCGGAACTTCAAAACAAAGCGTAAACAAAGTTATACTATGGACGGATGTACTATTTGATCTTATTGCCGGTTCTGGATACATATTTTGCCAAGTCACTCCCAGGTTTGTTGGTAGTTGCAGTTCTACCGTTTATAATATCATAGTATACTATCTTACCAATACGACGCAATCAAAACATCAGTGACACTTTGCTGAATTTCATAACAAAGCGAGAACGAACTTATACTATGCACGAATGTACTATTTGATCATCCAGAGCGGTTCTTGCTACATATTTTGTTAAATAACTCTGAGCTTTGCAGGTATTTGCAGTTCTAACTTATATAATATCAAAGTATACTATCTTATCAATACGACGCAATCAAAACCTCAGCGAAACTCTGCGGAACTTCATAACACAGCGTAAGCAAAGTTATACTATGCACGGATGTACTATTTGATCATCCAGAGCGGTTCTTGCTACATATTTTGTTAAATAACTCTGAGCTTTGCAGGTATTTGCAGTTCTAACTTATCTAATATCAATGTATACTATCTTACCAATACGACGCAATCAAAACATCAGTGACACTTTGCGGAACTTCATAACAAAGCGTAAACAAAGTTATACTATGGACGTATGTACTATTTGATCATCCCTAGCGGTTCTTGCTACATATTTTGTTAAATAACTCTGAGCTTTGCAAGTATTTGCAGTTCTAACTTATCTAATATCAATGTATACTAACTTATCAATACGACGCAATCAAAACATCAGCGAAGCTTTGCGGAACTTCATAACAAAGCGTAAACAAAGTTATACCATGGACGGATGTACTATTTGATCTTATTGCCGGTTCTGGATACATATTTTGCCAAGTCACTCACAGGTGTGTTGGTATTTTCAGTTCTACCGTATATAATATCATAGTATACTATCTTAGCAAAACGACGCAATCAAAACATCAGTGATCCTTTGCTGAATTTCATAACGAAGGGTAAACAAATTTATACTATGCACGTATGTACTATTTGATCATCCTCAGCGGTTCTTCCTACATATTTAGTTAAATAACTCTGAGGTTTGCATGTAGTTGCAGTTCTAACTTATACAATATCAAAGTATACTATCTTATCAATACGACGCCATCTAAACCTCAGTGAAACTTTGCGGAACTTTATAACAAAGCGTAAACAAAGTTATACTATGGATGGATGTACTATTGGAGCTTATTGCCGGTTCTGGATACATATTTTGCCAAGTCACTCTCAGGTTTGTTGGTAATTGCAGTTCTACCGTTTATAATATCATAGTATACTATCTTACCAATACGACGCAATCAAAACATCAGTGACACTTTGCTGAATTTCATAACAAAGCGAGAACGAACTTATACTATGCACGAATGTACTATTTGATCATCCAGAGCGGTTCTTGCAACATATTTTGTTAAATAACTCTGAGCTTTGCAGGTATTTGCAGTTCTAACTTATATAATATCAAAGTAAACTATCTTATCAATACGACGCAATCAAAACCTCAGCGAAACTCTGCGGAACTGCATAACACAGCGTAAACAAAGTTATACTATGCACGGATGTACTATTTGATCATCCAGAGCGGTTCTTGCTACATATTTTGTTAAATAACTCTGAGCTTTGCAGGTATTTGCAGTTCTAACTTATCTAATATCAATGTATACTATCTTACCAATACGACGCAATCAAAACATCAGTGACACTTTGCGGAACTTCATAACAAAGCGTAAACAAAGTTATACTATGGACGTATGTACTATTTGATCATCCTCAGCGGTTCTTCCTACATATTTAGTTAAATAACTCTGAGGTTTGCATGTAGTTGCAGTTCTAACTTATACAATATCAAAGTATACTATCTTATCAATACGACGCCATCTAAACCTCAGTGAAACTTTGCGGAACTTTATAACAAAGCGTAAACAAAGTTATACTATGGATGGATGTACTATTGGAGCTTATTGCCGGTTCTGGATACATATTTTGCCAAGTCACTCTCAGGTTTGTTGGTAATTGCAGTTCTACCGTTTATAATATCATAGTATACTATCTTACCAATACGACGCAATCAAAACATCAGTGACACTTTGCTGAATTTCATAACAAAGCGAGAACGAACTTATACTATGCACGAATGTACTATTTGATCATCCAGAGCGGTTCTTGCAACATATTTTGTTAAATAACTCTGAGCTTTGCAGGTATTTGCAGTTCTAACTTATATGATATCAAAGTAAACTATCTTATCAATACGACGCAATCAAAACCTCAGCGAAACTCTGCGGAACTGCATAACACAGCGTAAACAAAGTTATACTATGCACGGATGTACTATTTGATCATCCAGAGCGGTTCTTGCTACATATTTTGTTAAATAACTCTGAGCTTTGCAGGTATTTGCAGTTCTAACTTATCTAATCTCAATGTATACTATCTTACCAATACGACGCAATCAAAACATCAGCGAAGCTTTGCGGAACTTCATAACAAAGCGTAAACAAAGTTATACTATGGACGGATGTACTATTGGATCTTATTGCCGGTTCTGGATACATATTTTGCCAAGTCACTCTCAGGTTTGTTGGTAGTTGCAGTTCTACCGTTTATAATATCATAGTATACTATCTTACCAATACGACGCAATCAAAACATCAGTGACAATTTGCTGAATTTCATAACAAAGCGAGAACGAACTTATACTATGCACGAATGTACTATTTGATCATCCAGAGCGGTTCTTGCTACATATTTTGTTAAATAACTCTGAGCTTTGCAGGTATTTTCAGTTCTACCTTATATAATATCAAAGTATACTATCCCACCAATACGACGCCATCAAAACCTCAGCGAAGCTTTGCTGAACTTCATAACACAGCGTAAACAAAGTTATACTATGCACGTATGTACTATTTGATCATCCTCAGCGGTTCTTCCTACATATTTAGTTAAATAACTCTGAGGTTTGCATGTAGTTGCAGTTCTAACTTATACAATATCAAAGTTAACTATCTTATCAATACGACGCCAACAAAACCTCAGCGAAACTTTGCGGAACGTAATATCAAAGCGTTAACAAAGTTATACTATGGATGGATGTACTATTTGATCATCCAGAGCGGTTCTAGCTACATATTTAGTTAAATAACTCTGAGCTTTGCAGGTATTTTCAGTTCTACCTTATATAATATCAATGTATACTATCTTACCAATACGACGCAATCAAAACATCAGTGACACTTTACGGAACTTTATAACAAAGCGAGCAGAGCGGTTCTTGCTACATATTTAGTTAAATAACTCTGAGCTTTGCAGGTATTTGCAGTTCTAACTTATATAATATCAAAGTATACTATCTTATCAATACGACGCAATCAAAACCTCAGCGAAACTCTGCGGAACTTCATAACAAAGCGTAAGCAAAGTTATACTATGCACGGATGTACTATTTGATCATCCAGAGCGGTTCTTGCTACATATTTTGTTAAATAACTCTGAGCTTTGCAGGTATTTGCAGTTCTAACTTATCTAATATCAATGTATACTATCTTACCAATACGACGCAATCAAAACATCAGTGACACTTTGCGGAACTTCATAACAAAGCGTAAACAAAGTTATACTATGGACGTATGTACTATTTGATCATCCCTAGCGGTTCTTGCTACATATTTTGTTAAATAACTCTGAGCTTTGCAAGTATTTGCAGTTCTAACTTATCTAATATCAATGTATACTAACTTATCAATACGACGCAATCAAAACATCAGCGAAGCTTTGCGGAACTTCATAACAAAGCGTAAACAAAGTTATACCATGGACGGATGTACTATTTGATCTTATTGCCGGTTCTGGATACATATTTTGCCAAGTCACTCACAGGTGTGTTGGTATTTTCAGTTCTACCGTATATAATATCATAGTATACTATCTTAGCAAAACGACGCAATCAAAACATCAGTGATCCTTTGCTGAATTTCATAACAAAGCGTAAACAAAGTTATACTATGCACGTATGTACTATTTGATCATCCTCAGCGGTTCTTCCTACATATTTAGTTAAATAACTCTGAGGTTTGCATGTAGTTGCAGTTCTAACTTATACAATATCAAAGTATACTATCTTATCAATACGACGCCATCTAAACCTCAGTGAAACTTTGCGGAACTTTATAACAAAGCGTAAACAAAGTTATACTATGGATGGATGTACTATTGGAGCTTATTGCCGGTTCTGGATACATATTTTGCCAAGTCACTCTCAGGTTTGTTGGTAGTTGCAGTTCTACCGTTTATAATATCATAGTATACTATCTTACCAATACGACGCAATCAAAACATCAGTGACAATTTGCTGAATTTCATAACAAAGCGAGAACGAACTTATACTATGCACGAATGTACTATTTGATCATCCAGAGCGGTTCTTGCTACATATTTTGTTAAATAACTCTGAGCTTTGCAGGTATTTTCAGTTCTACCTTATATAATATCAAAGTATACTATCCCACCAATACGACGCCATCAAAACCTCAGCGAAGCTTTGCTGAACTTCATAACACAGCGTAAACAAAGTTATACTATGCACGTATGTACTATTTGATCATCCTCAGCGGTTCTTCCTACATATTTAGTTAAATAACTCTGAGGTTTGCATGTAGTTGCAGTTCTAACTTATACAATATCAAAGTTAACTATCTTATCAATACGACGCCAACAAAACCTCAGCGAAACTTTGCGGAACGTAATATCAAAGCGTTAACAAAGTTATACTATGGATGGATGTACTATTTGATCATCCAGAGCGGTTCTAGCTACATATTTAGTTAAATAACTCTGAGCTTTGCAGGTATTTTCAGTTCTACCTTATATAATATCAATGTATACTATCTTACCAATACGACGCAATCAAAACATCAGTGACACTTTGCGGAACTTCATAACAAAGCGTAAACAAAGTTATACTATGCACGTATGTACTATTTGATCATCCAGAGCGGTTCTTGCTACATATTTAGTTAAATAACTCTGAGCTTTGCAGGTATTTGCAGTTCTAACTTATATAATATCAAAGTATACTATCTTATCAATACGACGCAATCAAAACCTCAGCGAAACTCTGCGGAACTTCATAACAAAGCGTAAGCAAAGTTATACTATGCACGGATGTACTATTTGATCATCCAGAGCGGTTCTTGCTACATATTTTGTTAAATAACTCTGAGCTTTGCAGGTATTTGCAGTTCTAACTTATCTAATATCAATGTATACTATCTTACCAATACGACGCAATCAAAACATCAGTGACACTTTGCGGAACTTCATAACAAAGCGTAAACAAAGTTATACTATGCACGTATGTACTATTTGATCATCCCTAGCGGTTCTTGCTACATATTTTGTTAAATAACTCTGAGCTTTGCAAGTATTTGCAGTTCTAACTTATCTAATATCAATGTATACTATCTTATCAATACGACGCAATCAAAACATCAGCGAAGCTTTGCGGAACTTCATAACAAAGCGTAAACAAAGTTATACCATGGACGGATGTACTATTTGATCTTATTGCCGGTTCTGGATACATATTTTGCCAAGTCACTCACAGGTGTGTTGGTATTTTCAGTTCTACCGTATATAATATCATAGTATACTATCTTAGCAAAACGACGCAATCAAAACATCAGTGATCCTTTGCTGAATTTCATAACAAAGCGTAAACAAAGTTATACTATGCACGTATGTACTATTTGATCATCCTCAGCGGTTCTTCCTACATATTTAGTTAAATAACTCTGAGGTTTGCATGTAGTTGCAGTTCTAACTTATACAATATCAAAGTATACTATCTTATCAATACGACGCCATCTAAACCTCAGTGAAACTTTGCGGAACTTTATAACAAAGCGTAAACAAAGTTATACTATGGATGGATGTACTATTGGAGCTTATTGCCGGTTCTGGATACATATTTTGCCAAGTCACTCTCAGGTTTGTTGGTAGTTGCAGTTCTACCGTTTATAATATCATAGTATACTATCTTACCAATACGACGCAATCAAAACATCAGTGACACTTTGCTGAATTTCATAACAAAGCGAGAACGAACTTATACTATGCACGAATGTACTATTTGATCATCCAGAGCGGTTCTTGCTACATATTTTGTTAAATAACTCTGAGCTTTGCAGGTATTTGCAGTTCTAACTTATATAATATCAACGTATACTATCTTATCAATACGACGCAATCAAAACCTCAGCGAAACTCTGCGGAACTGCATAACACAGCGTAAACAAAGTAATACTATGCACGGATGTACTATTTGATCATCCAGAGCGGTTCTTGCTACATATTTTGTTAAATAACTCTGAGCTTTGCAGGTATTTTCAGTTCTACCTTATATAATATCAAAGTATACTATCCAACCAATACGACGCAATCAAAACATCAGTGACACTTTGCTGAATTTCATAACAAAGCGAGAACGAACTTATACTATGCACGAATGTACTATTTGATCATCCAGATCGGTTCTTGCTACATATTTTGTTAAATAACTCTGAGCTTTGCAGGTATTTGCAGTTCTAACTTATATAATATCAAAGTATACTATCTTATCAATACGACGCAATCAAAACCTCTGCGAAACTCTGCGGAACTTCATAACACAGCGTAAGCAAAGTTATACTATGCACGGATGTACTATTTGATCATCCAGAGCGGTTCTTGCTACATATTTTGTTAAATAACTCTGAGCTTTGCAGGTATTTGCAGTTCTAACTTATCTAATATCAATGTATACTATCTTACCAATACGACGCAATCAAAACATCAGTGACACTTTGCGGAACTTCATAACAAAGCGTAAACAAAGTTATACTATGGACGTATGTACTATTTGATCATCCCTAGCGGTTCTTGCTACATATTTTGTTAAATAACTCTGAGCTTTGCAAGTATTTGCAGTTCTAACTTATCTAATATCAATGTATACTAACTTATCAATACGACGCAATCAAAACATCAGCGAAGCTTTGCGGAACTTCATAACAAAGCGTAAACAAAGTTATACCATGGACGGATGTACTATTTGATCTTATTGCCGGTTCTGGATACATATTTTGCCAAGTCACTCACAGGTGTGTTGGTATTTTCAGTTCTACCGTATATAATATCATAGTATACTATCTTAGCAAAACGACGCAATCAAAACATCAGTGATCCTTTGCTGAATTTCATAACAAAGGGTAAACAAATTTATACTATGCACGTATGTACTATTTGATCATCCTCAGCGGTTCTTCCTACATATTTAGTTAAATAACTCTGAGGTTTGCATGTAGTTGCAGTTCTAACTTATACAATATCAAAGTATACTATCTTATCAATACGACGCCATCTAAACCTCAGTGAAACTTTGCGGAACTTTATAACAAAGCGTAAACAAAGTTATACTATGGATGGATGTACTATTGGAGCTTATTGCCGGTTCTGGATACATATTTTGCCAAGTCACTCTCAGGTTTGTTGGTAATTGCAGTTCTACCGTTTATAATATCATAGTATACTATCTTACCAATACGACGCAATCAAAACATCAGTGACACTTTGCTGAATTTCATAACAAAGCGAGAACGAACTTATACTATGCACGAATGTACTATTTGATCATCCAGAGCGGTTCTTGCAACATATTTTGTTAAATAACTCTGAGCTTTGCAGGTATTTGCAGTTCTAACTTATATAATATCAAAGTAAACTATCTTATCAATACGACGCAATCAAAACCTCAGCGAAACTCTGCGGAACTGCATAACACAGCGTAAACAAAGTTATACTATGCACGGATGTACTATTTGATCATCCAGAGCGGTTCTTGCTACATATTTTGTTAAATAACTCTGAGCTTTGCAGGTATTTGCAGTTCTAACTTATCTAATCTCAATGTATACTATCTTACCAATACGACGCAATCAAAACATCAGCGAAGCTTTGCGGAACTTCATAACAAAGCGTAAACAAAGTTATACTATGGACGGATGTACTATTGGATCTTATTGCCGGTTCTGGATACATATTTTGCCAAGTCACTCTCAGGTTTGTTGGTAGTTGCAGTTCTACCGTTTATAATATCATAGTATACTATCTTACCAATACGACGCAATCAAAACATCAGTGACAATTTGCTGAATTTCATAACAAAGCGAGAACGAACTTATACTATGCACGAATGTACTATTTGATCATCCAGAGCGGTTCTTGCTACATATTTTGTTAAATAACTCTGAGCTTTGCAGGTATTTTCAGTTCTACCTTATATAATATCAAAGTATACTATCCCACCAATACGACGCCATCAAAACCTCAGCGAAGCTTTGCTGAACTTCATAACACAGCGTAAACAAAGTTATACTATGCACGTATGTACTATTTGATCATCCTCAGCGGTTCTTCCTACATATTTAGTTAAATAACTCTGAGGTTTGCATGTAGTTGCAGTTCTAACTTATACAATATCAAAGTTAACTATCTTATCAATACGACGCCAACAAAACCTCAGCGAAACTTTGCAGAACGTAATAACAAAGCGTTAACAAAGTTATACTATGGATGGATGTACTATTTGATCATCCAGAGCGGTTCTAGCTACATATTTAGTTAAATAACTCTGAGCTTTGCAGGTATTTTCAGTTCTACCTTATATAATATCAATGTATACTATCTTACCAATACGACGCAATCAAAACATCAGTGACACTTTGCGGAACTTCATAACAAAGCGTAAACAAAGTTATACTATGCTCGTATGTACTATTTGATCATCCTGAGCGGTTCTTGCTACATATTTAGTTAAATAACTCTGAGCTTTGCAGATATTTGCAGTTCTAACTTATATAATATCAAAGTATACTATCTTATCAATACGACGCAATCAAAACCTCAGCGAAACTCTGCGGAACTTCATAACAAAGCTTAAACAAAGTTATACTATGCACGGATGTACTATTTGATCATCCAGAGCGGTTCTTGCTACATATTTTGTTAAATAACTCTGAGCTTTGCAGGTATTTGCAGTTCTAACTTATCTAATATCAATGTATACTATCTTACCAATACGACGCAATCAAAACATCAGTGACACTTTGCGGAACTTCATAACAAAGCGTAAACAAAGTTATACTATGGACGTATGTACTATTTGATCATCCCTAGCGGTCCTTGCTACATATTTTGTTAAATAACTCTGAGCTTTGCAAGTATTTGCAGTTCTAACTTATCTAATATCAATGTATACTAAATTATCAATACGACGCAATCAAAACATCAGCGAAGCTTTGCGGAACTTCATAACAAAGCGTAAACAAAGTTATACTATGGACGGATGTACTATTTGATCTTATTGCCGGTTCTGGATACATATTTTGCCAAGTCACTCACAGGTTTGTTGGTAGTTGCATTTCTACCGTTTATAATATCATAGTATACTATCTTACCAATACGACGCAATCAAAACATCAGTGACACTTTGCTGAATTTCATAACAAAGCGAGAACGAACTTATACTATGCACGAATGTACTATTTGATCATCCAGAGCGGTTCTTGCTACATATTTTGTTAAATAACTCTGAGCTTTGCAGGTATTTGCAGTTCTAACTTATATAATATCAAAGTATACTATCTTATCAATACGACGCAATCAAAACCTCAGCGAAACTCTGCGGAACTTCATAACACAGCGTAAACAAAGTTATACTATGCACGGATGTACTATTTGATCATCCTGAGCGGTTCTTGCTACATATTTTGTTAAATAACTCTGAGCTTTGCAGGTATTTTCAGTTCTACCTTATATAATATCAAAGTATACTATCCCACCAATACGACGCAATCAAAACATCAGCGAAGCTTTGCTGAACATCATAACACAGCGTAAACAAAGTTATACTATGCAAGGATGTACTATTTGATCATCCAGAGCGGTTCTTGCTACATATTTTGTTAAATAACTCTGAGCTTTGCAGGTATTTGCAGTTCTAACTTATCTAATATCAATGTATACTATCTTACCAATACGACGCAATCAAAACATCAGTGACACTTTGCTGAATTTCATAACAAAGCGAGAACGAACTTATACTATGCACGAATGTACTATTTGATCATCCTGAGCGGTTCTTGCAACATATTTTGTTAAATAACTCTGAGCTTTGCAGGTATTTGCAGATCTAACTTATATAATATCAAAGTATACTATCTTATCAATACGACGCAATCAAAACCTCAGCGAAACTCTGCGGAACTTCATAACAAAGCGTAAACAAAGTTATACTATGCACGGATGTACTATTTGATCATCCAGAGCGGTGCTTGCTACATATTTTGTTAAATAACTCTGAGCTTTGCAAGTATTTTCAGTTCTACCTTATATAATATCAAAGTATACTATCCCACCAATAGGACGCCATCAAAACCTCAGCGAAGCTTTGCTGAACTTCATAACACAGCGTAAACAAAGTTATACTATGCACGGATGTACTATTTGATCATCCATAGCGGTTCTTGCTACATATTTTGTTAAATAACTCTGAGATTTGCAGGTATTTTCAGTTCTACCGTATATAATATCATAGTATACTATCTTAGCAAAACGACGCAATCAAAACATCAGTGATCCTTTGCTGAATTTCATAACAAAGCGTAAACAAAGTTATACTATGCACGTATGTACTATTTGATCATCCTCAGCGGTTCTTCCTACATATTTAGTTAAATAACTCTGAGGTTTGCATGTAGTTGCAGTTCTAACTTATACAATATCAAAGTATACTATCTTATCAATACGACGCCATCAAAACCTCAGCGAAACTTTGCGGAACTTTATAACAAAGCGTAAACAAAGTTATACTATGGATGGATGTACTATTGGATCTTATTGCCGGTTCTGGATACATATTTTGCCAAGTCACTCTCAGGTTTGTTGGTAGTTGCAGTTCTACCGTTTATAATATCATAGTATACTATCTTACCAATACGACGCAATCAAAACATCAGTGACACTTTGCTGAATTTCATAACAAAGCGAGAACGAACTTATACTATGCACGAATGTACTATTTGATCTTCCTGTCGGTTCTGGATACATATTTTGCCAAATCACTCTCAGGGTTGAAGGTAGTTGCAGTTCTAACTTATATATTATCAAAGTATACTATGTTACCAATACGACGCAATCAAAACATCAGCGAAACTATGCGGAACTTCATAACAAAGCGTAAACATAGTCATACTATGCACGTATGTACTATTTGATCATCCAGAGCGGTTCATGCTACATATTTAGTTAAATAACTCTGAGCTTTGCAGGTATTTTCAGTTCTACCTTATATAATATCAAAGTATACTATCCCACCAATACGACGCCATCAAAACCTCAGCGAAGCTTTGCGGAACTTCATAACACAGCGTAAACAAAGTTATACTATGCACGGATGTACTATTTGATCATCCAGAGCGGTTCTTGCTCCATATTTTGTTAAATAACTCTGAACTTTGCAGGTATTTGCAGTTCTAACTTATCTAATATCAATGTATACTAACTTATCAATACGACGCCAACTAAACCTCAGCGAAACTTTGCGGAACTGTATAACAAAGCGTAAACAAAGTTATACTATGGATGGATGTACTATTGGATCTTATTGCCGGTTCTGGATACATATTTTGCCAAGTCACTCTCAGGTTTGTTGGTAGTTGCAGTTCTACCGTTTATAATATCATAGTATACTATCTTACCAATACGACGCAATCAAAACATCAGTGACACTTTGCTGAATTTCATAACAAAGCGAGAACGAACTTATACTATGCACGTATGTACTATTTGATCATCCTCAGCGGTTCTTCCTACATATTTAGTTAAATAACTCTGAGGTTTGCATGTAGTTGCAGTTCTAACTTATACAATATCAAAGTATACTATCTTATCAATACGACGCCATCTAAACCTCAGTGAAACTTTGCGGAACTTTATAACAAAGCGTAAACAAAGTTATACTATGGATGGATGTACTATTGGAGCTTATTGCCGGTTCTGGATACATATTTTGCCAAGTCACTCTCAGGTTTGTTGGTAATTGCAGTTCTACCGTTTATAATATCATAGTATACTATCTTACCAATACGACGCAATCAAAACATCAGTGACACTTTGCTGAATTTCATAACAAAGCGAGAACGAACTTATACTATGCACGAATGTACTATTTGATCATCCAGAGCGGTTCTTGCTACATATTTTGTTAAATAACTCTGAGCTTTGCAGGTATTTGCAGTTCTAACTTATATAATATCAAAGTAAACTAACTTATCAATACGACGCAATCAAAACCTCAGCGAAACTCTGCGGAACTGCATAACACAGCGTAAACAAAGTTATACTATGCACGGATGTACTATTTGATCATCCAGAGCGGTTCTTGCTACATATTTTGTTAAATAACTCTGAGCTTTGCAGGTATTTGCAGTTCTAACTTATCTAATCTCAATGTATACTATCTTACCAATACGACGCAATCAAAACATCAGCGAAGCTTTGCGGAACTTCATAACAAAGCGTAAACAAAGTTATACTATGGACGGATGTACTATTGGATCTTATTGCCGGTTCTGGATACATATTTTGCCAAGTCACTCTCAGGTTTGTTGGTAGTTGCAGTTCTACCGTTTATAATATCATAGTATACTATCTTACCAATACGACGCAATCAAAACATCAGTGACAATTTGCTGAATTTCATAACAAAGCGAGAACGAACTTATACTATGCACGAATGTACTATTTGATCATCCAGAGCGGTTCTTGCTACATATTTTGTTAAATAACTCTGAGCTTTGCAGGTATTTTCAGTTCTACCTTATATAATATCAAAGTATACTATCCCACCAATACGACGCCATCAAAACCTCAGCGAAGCTTTGCTGAACTTCATAACACAGCGTAAACAAAGTTATACTATGCACGTATGTACTATTTGATCATCCTCAGCGGTTCTTCCTACATATTTAGTTAAATAACTCTGAGGTTTGCATGTAGTTGCAGTTCTAACTTATACAATATCAAAGTTAACTATCTTATCAATACGACGCCAACAAAACCTCAGCGAAACTTTGCAGAACGTAATAACAAAGCGTTAACAAAGTTATACTATGGATGGATGTACTATTTGATCATCCAGAGCGGTTCTAGCTACATATTTAGTTAAATAACTCTGAGCTTTGCAGGTATTTTCAGTTCTACCTTATATAATATCAATGTATACTATCTTACCAATACGACGCAATCAAAACATCAGTGACACTTTGCGGAACTTCATAACAAAGCGTAAACAAAGTTATACTATGGACGTATGTACTATTTGATCATCCAGAGCGGTTCTTGCTACATATTTAGTTAAATAACTCTGAGCTTTGCAAGTATTTGCAGTTCTAACTTATCTAATATCAATGTATACTAAATTATCAATACGACGCAATCAAAACATCAGCGAAGCTTTGCGGAACTTCATAACAAAGCGTAAACAAAGTTATACTATGGACGGATGTACTATTTGATCTTATTGCCGGTTCTGGATACATATTTTGCCAAGTCACTCACAGGTTTGTTGGTAGTTGCATTTCTACCGTTTATAATATCATAGTATACTATCTTACCAATACGACGCAATCAAAACATCAGTGACACTTTGCTGAATTTCATAACAAAGCGAGAACGAACTTATACTATGCACGAATGTACTATTTGATCATCCAGAGCGGTTCTTGCTACATATTTTGTTAAATAACTCTGAGCTTTGCAGGTATTTGCAGTTCTAACTTATATAATATCAAAGTATACTATCTTATCAATACGACGCAATCAAAACCTCAGCGAAACTCTGCGGAACTTCATAACACAGCGTAAACAAAGTTATACTATGCACGGATGTACTATTTGATCATCCAGAGCGGTTCTTGCTACATATTTTGTTAAATAACTCTGAGCTTTGCAGGTATTTTCAGTTCTACCTTATATAATATCAAAGTATACTATCCCACCAATACGACGCAATCAAAACATCAGCGAAGCTTTGCTGAACATCATAACACAGCGTAAACAAAGTTATACTATGCAAGGATGTACTATTTGATCATCCAGAGCGGTTCTTGCTACATATTTTGTTAAATAACTCTGAGCTTTGCAGGTATTTGCAGTTCTAACTTATCTAATATCAATGTATACTATCTTATCAATACGACGCAATCAAAACATCAGTGACACTTTGCTGAATTTCATAACAAAGCGAGAACGAACTTATACTATGCACGAATGTACTATTTGATCATCCTGAGCGGTTCTAGCAACATATTTTGTTAAATAACTCCGAGCTTTGCAGGTATTTGCAGATCTAACTTATATAATATCAAAGTATACTATCTTATCAATACGACGCAATCAAAACCTCAGCGAAACATTGCGGAACTTCATAACAAAGCGTAAGCAAAGTTATACTATGCACGGATGTACTATTTGATCATCCAGAGCGGTGCTTGCTACATATTTTGTTAAATAACTCTGAGCTTTGCAAGTATTTTCAGTTCTACCTTATATAATATCAAAGTATACTATCCCACCAATAGGACGCCATCAAAACCTCAGCGAAGCTTTGCTGAACTTCATAACACAGCGTAAACAAAGTTATACTATGCACGGATGTACTATTTGATCATCCATAGCGGTTCTTGCTACATATTTTGTTAAATAACTCTGAGATTTGCAGGTATTTTCAGTTCTACCGTATATAATATCATAGTATACTATCTTAGCAAAACGACGCAATCAAAACATCAGTGATCCTTTGCTGAATTTCATAACAAAGCGTAAACAAAGTTATACTATGCACGTATGTACTATTTGATCATCCTCAGCGGTTCTTCCTACATATTTAGTTAAATAACTCTGAGGTTTGCATGTAGTTGCAGTTCTAACTTATACAATATCAAAGTATACTATCTTATCAATACGACGCCATCAAAACCTCAGCGAAACTTTGCGGAACTTTATAACAAAGCGTAAACAAAGTTATACTATGGATGGATGTACTATTGGATCTTATTGCCGGTTCTGGATACATATTTTGCCAAGTCACTCTCAGGTTTGTTGGTAGTTGCAGTTCTACCGTTTATAATATCATAGTATACTATCTTACCAATACGACGCAATCAAAACATCAGTGACACTTTGCTGAATTTCATAACAAAGCGAGAACGAACTTATACTATGCACGAATGTACTATTTGATCTTCCTGTCGGTTCTGGATACATATTTTGCCAAATCACTCTCAGGGTTGAAGGTAGTTGCAGTTCTAACTTATATATTATCAAAGTATACTATGTTACCAATACGACGCAATCAAAACATCAGCGAAACTATGCGGAACTTCATAACAAAGCGTAAACATAGTCATACTATGCACGTATGTACTATTTGATCATCCAGAGCGGTTCATGCTACATATTTAGTTAAATAACTCTGAGCTTTGCAGGTATTTTCAGTTCTACCTTATATAATATCAAAGTATACTATCCCACCAATACGACGCCATCAAAACCTCAGCGAAACTTTGCAGAACTTCATAACACAGCGTAAACAAAGTTATACTATGCACGGATGTACTATTTGATCATCCAGAGCGGTTCTTGCTCCATATTTTGTTAAATAACTCTGAACTTTGCAGGTATTTGCAGTTCTAACTTATCTAATATCAATGTATACTAACTTATCAATACGACGCCAACTAAACCTCAGCGAAACTTTGCGGAACTGTATAACAAAGCGTAAACAAAGTTATACTATGGATGGATGTACTATTGGATCTTATTGCCGGTTCTGGATACATATTTTGCCAAGTCACTCTCAGGTTTGTTGGTAGTTGCAGTTCTACCGTTTATAATATCATAGTATACTATCTTACCAATACGACGCAATCAAAACATCAGTGACACTTTGCTGAATTTCATAACAAAGCGAGAACGAACTTATACTATGCACGTATGTACTATTTGATCATCCTCAGCGGTTCTTCCTACATATTTAGTTAAATAACTCTGAGGTTTGCATGTAGTTGCAGTTCTAACTTATACAATATCAAAGTATACTATCTTATCAATACGACGCCATCTAAACCTCAGTGAAACTTTGCGGAACTTTATAACAAAGCGTAAACAAAGTTATACTATGGATGGATGTACTATTGGAGCTTATTGCCGGTTCTGGATACATATTTTGCCAAGTCACTCTCAGGTTTGTTGGTAATTGCAGTTCTACCGTTTATAATATCATAGTATACTATCTTACCAATACGACGCAATCAAAACATCAGTGACACTTTGCTGAATTTCATAACAAAGCGAGAACGAACTTATACTATGCACGAATGTACTATTTGATCATCCAGAGCGGTTCTTGCAACATATTTTGTTAAATAACTCTGAGCTTTGCAGGTATTTGCAGTTCTAACTTATATAATATCAAAGTAAACTATCTTATCAATACGACGCAATCAAAACCTCAGCGAAACTCTGCGGAACTGCATAACACAGCGTAAACAAAGTTATACTATGCACGGATGTACTATTTGATCATCCAGAGCGGTTCTTGCTACATATTTTGTTAAATAACTCTGAGCTTTGCAGGTATTTGCAGTTCTAACTTATCTAATCTCAATGTATACTATCTTACCAATACGACGCAATCAAAACATCAGCGAAGCTTTGCGGAACTTCATAACAAAGCGTAAACAAAGTTATACTATGGACGGATGTACTATTGGATCTTATTGCCGGTTCTGGATACATATTTTGCCAAGTCACTCTCAGGTTTGTTGGTAGTTGCAGTTCTACCGTTTATAATATCATAGTATACTATCTTACCAATACGACGCAATCAAAACATCAGTGACAATTTGCTGAATTTCATAACAAAGCGAGAACGAACTTATACTATGCACGAATGTACTATTTGATCATCCAGAGCGGTTCTTGCTACATATTTTGTTAAATAACTCTGAGCTTTGCAGGTATTTTCAGTTCTACCTTATATAATATCAAAGTATACTATCCCACCAATACGACGCCATCAAAACCTCAGCGAAGCTTTGCTGAACTTCATAACACAGCGTAAACAAAGTTATACTATGCACGTATGTACTATTTGATCATCCTCAGCGGTTCTTCCTACATATTTAGTTAAATAACTCTGAGGTTTGCATGTAGTTGCAGTTCTAACTTATACAATATCAAAGTTAACTATCTTATCAATACGACGCCAACAAAACCTCAGCGAAACTTTGCAGAACGTAATAACAAAGCGTTAACAAAGTTATACTATGGATGGATGTACTATTTGATCATCCAGAGCGGTTCTAGCTACATATTTAGTTAAATAACTCTGAGCTTTGCAGGTATTTTCAGTTCTACCTTATATAATATCAATGTATACTATCTTACCAATACGACGCAATCAAAACATCAGTGACACTTTGCGGAACTTCATAACAAAGCGTAAACAAAGTTATACTATGCACGGATGTACTATTTGATCATCCAGAGCGGTTCTTGCTACATATTTAGTTAAATAACTCTGAGCTTTGCAGATATTTGCAGTTCTAACTTATATAATATCAAAGTATACTATCTTATCAATACGACGCAATCAAAACCTCAGCGAAACTCTGCGGAACTTCATAACAAAGCTTAAACAAAGTTATACTATGCACGGATGTACTATTTGATCATCCAGAGCGGTTCTTGCTACATATTTTGTTAAATAACTCTGAGCTTTGCAGGTATTTGCAGTTCTAACTTATCTAATATCAATGTATACTATCTTACCAATACGACGCAATCAAAACATCAGTGACACTTTGCGGAACTTCATAACAAAGCGTAAACAAAGTTATACTATGGACGTATGTACTATTTGATCATCCCTAGCGGTCCTTGCTACATATTTTGTTAAATAACTCTGAGCTTTGCAAGTATTTGCAGTTCTAACTTATCTAATATCAATGTATACTAAATTATCAATACGACGCAATCAAAACATCAGCGAAGCTTTGCGGAACTTCATAACAAAGCGTAAACAAAGTTATACTATGGACGGATGTACTATTTGATCTTATTGCCGGTTCTGGATACATATTTTGCCAAGTCACTCACAGGTTTGTTGGTAGTTGCATTTCTACCGTTTATAATATCATAGTATACTATCTTACCAATACGACGCAATCAAAACATCAGTGACACTTTGCTGAATTTCATAACAAAGCGAGAACGAACTTATACTATGCACGAATGTACTATTTGATCATCCAGAGCGGTTCTTGCTACATATTTTGTTAAATAACTCTGAGCTTTGCAGGTATTTGCAGTTCTAACTTATATAATATCAAAGTATACTATCTTATCAATACGACGCAATCAAAACCTCAGCGAAACTCTGCGGAACTTCATAACAAAGCGTAAACAAAGTTATACTATGCACGGATGTACTATTTGATCATCCAGAGCGGTTCTTGCTACATATTTTGTTAAATAACTCTGAGCTTTGCAGGTATTTTCAGTTCTACCTTATATAATATCAAAGTATACTATCCCACCAATACGACGCAATCAAAACATCAGCGAAGCTTTGCTGAACATCATAACACAGCGTAAACAAAGTTATACTATGCAAGGATGTACTATTTGATCATCCAGAGCGGTTCTTGCTACATATTTTGTTAAATAACTCTGAGCTTTGCAGGTATTTGCAGTTCTAACTTATCTAATATCAATGTATACTATCTTACCAATACGACGCAATCAAAACATCAGTGACACTTTGCTGAATTTCATAACAAAGCGAGAACGAACTTATACTATGCACGAATGTACTATTTGATCATCCAGAGCGGTTCTTGCAACATATTTTGTTAAATAACTCCGAGCTTTGCAGGTATTTGCAGATCTAACTTATATAATATCAAAGTATACTATCTTATCAATACGACGCAATCAAAACCTCAGCGAAACATTGCGGAACTTCATAACAAAGCGTAAACAAAGTTATACTATGCACGGATGTACTATTTGATCATCCAGAGCGGTGCTTGCTACATATTTTGTTAAATAACTCTGAGCTTTGCAAGTATTTTCAGTTCTACCTTATATAATATCAAAGTATACTATCCCACCAATAGGACGCCATCAAAACCTCAGCGAAGCTTTGCTGAACTTCATAACACAGCGTAAACAAAGTTATACTATGCACGGATGTACTATTTGATCATCCATAGCGGTTCTTGCTACATATTTTGTTAAATAACTCTGAGATTTGCAGGTATTTTCAGTTCTACCGTATATAATATCATAGTATACTATCTTAGCAAAACGACGCAATCAAAACATCAGTGATCCTTTGCTGAATTTCATAACAAAGCGTAAACAAAGTTATACTATGCACGTATGTACTATTTGATCATCCTCAGCGGTTCTTCCTACATATTTAGTTAAATAACTCTGAGGTTTGCATGTAGTTGCAGTTCTAACTTATACAATATCAAAGTATACTATCTTATCAATACGACGCCATCAAAACCTCAGCGAAACTTTGCGGAACTTTATAACAAAGCGTAAACAAAGTTATACTATGGATGGATGTACTATTGGATCTTATTGCCGGTTCTGGATACATATTTTGCCAAGTCACTCTCAGGTTTGTTGGTAGTTGCAGTTCTACCGTTTATAATATCAAAGTATACTATCTTACCAATACGACGCAATCAAAACATCAGTGACACTTTGCTGAATTTCATAACAAAGCGAGAACGAACTTATACTATGCACGAATGTACTATTTGATCTTCCTGTCGGTTCTGGATACATATTTTGCCAAATCACTCTCAGGGTTGAAGGTAGTTGCAGTTCTAACTTATATATTATCAAAGTATACTATGTTACCAATACGACGCAATCAAAACATCAGCGAAACTATGCGGAACTTCATAACAAAGCGTAAACATAGTCATACTATGCACGTATGTACTATTTGATCATCCAGAGCGGTTCATGCTACATATTTAGTTAAATAACTCTGAGCTTTGCAGGTATTTTCAGTTCTACCTTATATAATATCAAAGTATACTATCCCACCAATACGACGCCATCAAAACCTCAGCGAAGCTTTGCGGAACTTCATAACACAGCGTAAACAAAGTTATACTATGCACGGATGTACTATTTGATCATCCAGAGCGGTTCTTGCTCCATATTTTGTTAAATAACTCTGAACTTTGCAGGTATTTGCAGTTCTAACTTATCTAATATCAATGTATACTAACTTATCAATACGACGCCAACTAAACCTCAGCGAAACTTTGCGGAACTGTATAACAAAGCGTAAACAAAGTTATACTATGGATGGATGTACTATTGGATCTTATTGCCGGTTCTGGATACATATTTTGCCAAGTCACTCTCAGGTTTGTTGGTAGTTGCAGTTCTACCGTTTATAATATCATAGTATACTATCTTACCAATACGACGCAATCAAAACATCAGTGACACTTTGCTGAATTTCATAACAAAGCGAGAACGAACTTATACTATGCACGAATGTACTATTTGATCATCCAGAGCGGTTCTTGCAACATATTTTGTTAAATAACTCTGAGCTTTGCAGGTATTTGCAGTTCTAACTTATATAATATCAAAGTAAACTATCTTATCAATACGACGCAATCAAAACCTCAGCGAAACTCTGCGGAACTGCATAACACAGCGTAAACAAAGTTATATTATGCACGGATGTACTATTTGATCATCCAGAGCGGTTCTTGCTACATATTTTGTTAAATAACTCTGAGCTTTGCAGGTATTTGCAGTTCTAACTTATCTAATCCCAATGTATACTATCTTACCATTACGACGCAATCAAAACATCAGCGAAGCTTTGCGGAACTTCATAACAAAGCGTAAACAAAGTTATACTATGCACGGATGTACTATTTGATCATCCTGAGCGGTTCTAGCTACATATTTAGTTAAATAACTCTGAGCTTTGCAGGTATTTTCAGTTCTACCTTATATTATATCATAGTATACTATCTTACCAATACGTCGCAATCAAAACATCAGTGACAATTTGCGGAACTTCATAACAAAGCGTAAACAAAGTTATACTATGCACGGATGTACTATTTGATCATCCTGAGTGGTTCTTGCTACATATTTAGTTAAATAACTCTGAGCTTTGCAGGTATTTTCAGTTCTACCTTATATAATATCAAAGTATACTATCCCACCAATACGACGCCATCAAAACCTCAGCGAAACTTTGCAGAACTTCATAACAAAGCGTAAACAAAGTTATACTATGGATGGATGTACTATTGGATCTTATTGCCGGTTCTGGATACATATTTTGCCAAGTCACTCTCAGGTTTGTTGGTAGTTGCAGTTCTACCGTTTATAATATCATAGTATACTATCTTACCAATACGACGCAATCAAAACATCAGTGACACTTTGCTGAATTTCATAACAAAGCGAGAACGAACTTATACTATGCACGAATGTACTATTTGATCATCCAGAGCGGTCTTTGCAACATATTTTGTTAAATAACTCTGAGCTTTGCAGGTATTTGCAGTTCTAACTTATATAATATCAAAGTATACTATCTTATCATTACGACGCAATCAAAACCTCAGCGAAACTCTGCGGAACTTCATAACAGCGTAAACAAAGTTATACTATGCACGGATGTACTATTTGATCATCCAGAGCGGTTCTAGCTACATATTTAGTTAAATAACTCTGAGCTTTGCAGGTATTTTCAGTTCTACCTTATATAATATCATAGTATACTATCTTACCAATACGTCGCAATCAAAACCTCAGCGAAACTCTGCGGAACTTCATAACAAAGCGTAAACAAAGTTATACTATGGACGTATGTACTATTTGATCATCCAGAGCGGTTCTTGCTACATATTTAGTTAAATAACTCTGAGCTTTGCAGGTATTTTCAGTTCTACCTTATATAATATCATAGTATACTATCTTACCAATACGTCGCAATCAAAACCTCAGCGAAACTTTGCTGAATTTCATAACAAAGCGAGAACGAACTTATACTATGCACGAATGTACTATTTGATCATCCAGAGCGGTTCTTGCAACATATTTTGTTAAATAACTCTGAGCTTTGCAGGTATTTGCAGATCTAACTTATATAATATCAAAGTAGACTATCTTATCAATACGACGCAATCAAAACCTCAGCGAAACTCTGCGGAACTTCATAACACAGCGTAAGCAAAGTTATACTATGCACGGATGTACTATTTGATCATCCAGAGCGGTGCTTGCTACATATTTTGTTAAATAACTCTGAGCTTTGCAAGTATTTTCAGTTCTACCTTATATAATATCAAAGTATACTATCCCACCAATAGGACGCCATCAAAACCTCAGCGAAGCTTTGCTGAACTTCATAACACAGCGTAAACAAAGTTATACTATGCACGGATGTACTATTTGATCATCCATAGCGGTTCTTGCTACATATTTTGTTAAATAACTCTGAGATTTGCAGGTATTTTCAGTTCTACCGTATATAATATCATAGTATACTATCTTAGCAAAACGACGCAATCAAAACATCAGTGATCCTTTGCTGAATTTCATAACAAAGCGTAAACAAAGTTATACTATGCACGTATGTACTATTTGATCATCCTCAGCGGTTCTTCCTACATATTTAGTTAAATAACTCTGAGGTTTGCATGTAGTTGCAGTTCTAACTTATACAATATCAAAGTATACTATCTTATCAATACGACGCCATCAAAACCTCAGCGAAACTTTGCGGAACTTTATAACAAAGCGTAAACAAAGTTATACTATGGATGGATGTACTATTGGATCTTATTGCCGGTTCTGGATACATATTTTGCCAAGTCACTCTCAGGTTTGTTGGTAGTTGCAGTTCTACCGTTTATAATATCATAGTATACTATCTTACCAATACGACGCAATCAAAACATCAGTGACACTTTGCTGAATTTCATAACAAAGCGAGAACGAACTTATACTATGCACGAATGTACTATTTGATCATCCAGAGCGGTTCTTGCAACATATTTTGTTAAATAACTCTGAGCTTTGCAGGTATTTGCAGTTCTAACTTATATAATATCAAAGTATACTATCTTATCAATACGACGCAATCAAAACCTCAGCGAAACTCTGCGGAACTTCATAACAGCGTAAACAAAGTTATACTATGCACGGATGTACTATTTGATCATCCAGAGCGGTTCTAGCTACATATTTAGTTAAATAACTCTGAGCTTTGCAGGTATTTTCAGTTCTACCTTATATAATATCATAGTATACTATCTTACCAATACGTCGCAATCAAAACATCAGTGACACTTTGCGGAACTTCATAACAAAGCGTAAACAAAGTTATACTATGGACGTATGTACTATTTGATCAACCAGAGCGGTTCTTGCTACATATTTAGTTAAATAACTCTGAGCTTTGCAGGTATTTTCAGTTCTACCTTATATAATATCAAAGTATACTATCCCACCAATACGACGCCATCAAAACCTCAGCGAAGCTTTGCGGAACTTCATAACACAGCGTAAACAAAGTTATACTATGCACGGATGTACTATTTGATCATCCAGAGCGGTTCTTGCTCCATATTTTGTTAAATAACTCTGAACTTTGCAGGTATTTGCAGTTCTAACTTATCTAATATCAATGTATACTAACTTATCAATACGACGCCAACTAAACCTCAGCGAAACTTTGCGGAACTGTATAACAAAGCGTAAACAAAGTTATACTATGGATGGATGTACTATTGGATCTTATTGCCGGTTCTGGATACATATTTTGCCAAGTCACTCTCAGGTTTGTTGGTAGTTGCAGTTCTACCGTTTATAATATCATAGTATACTATCTTACCAATACGACGCAATCAAAACATCAGTGACACTTTGCTGAATTTCATAACAAAGCGAGAACGAACTTATACTATGCACGAATGTACTATTTGATCATCCAGAGCGGTTCTTGCAACATATTTTGTTAAATAACTCTGAGCTTTGCAGGTATTTGCAGTTCTAACTTATATAATATCAAAGTAAACTATCTTATCAATACGACGCAATCAAAACCTCAGCGAAACTCTGCGGAACTGCATAACACAGCGTAAACAAAGTTATATTATGCACGGATGTACTATTTGATCATCCAGAGCGGTTCTTGCTACATATTTTGTTAAATAACTCTGAGCTTTGCAGGTATTTGCAGTTCTAACTTATCTAATCTCAATGTATACTATCTTACCATTACGACGCAATCAAAACATCAGCGAAGCTTTGCGGAACTTCATAACAAAGCGTAAACAAAGTTATACTATGCACGGATGTACTATTTGATCATCCTGAGCGGTTCTAGCTACATATTTAGTTAAATAACTCTGAGCTTTGCAGGTATTTTCAGTTCTACCTTATATTATATCATAGTATACTATCTTACCAATACGTCGCAATCAAAACATCAGTGACAATTTGCGGAACTTCATAACAAAGCGTAAACAAAGTTATACTATGCACGGATGTACTATTTGATCATCCTGAGTGGTTCTTGCTACATATTTAGTTAAATAACTCTGAGCTTTGCAGGTATTTTCAGTTCTACCTTATATAATATCAAAGTATACTATCCCACCAATACGACGCCATCAAAACCTCAGCGAAACTTTGCGGAACTTTATAACAAAGCGTAAACAAAGTTATACTATGGATGGATGTACTATTGGATCTTATTGCCGGTTCTGGATACATATTTTGCCAAGTCACTCTCAGGTTTGTTGGTAGTTGCAGTTCTACCGTTTATAATATCATAGTATACTATCTTACCAATACGACGCAATCAAAACATCAGTGACACTTTGCTGAATTTCATAACAAAGCGAGAACGAACTTATACTATGCACGAATGTACTATTTGATCATCCAGAGCGGTCTTTGCAACATATTTTGTTAAATAACTCTGAGCTTTGCAGGTATTTTCAGTTCTACCTTATATAATATCAAAGTATACTATCCCACCAATACGACGCCATCAAAACCTCAGCGAAGCTTTGCTGAACTTCATAACACAGCGTAAACAAAGTTATACTATGCACGTATGTACTATTTGATCATCCTCAGCGGTTCTTCCTACATATTTAGTTAAATAACTCTGAGGTTTGCATGTAGTTGCAGTTCTAACTTATACAATATCAAAGTTAACTATCTTATCAATACGACGCCAACAAAACCTCAGCGAAACTTTGCGGAACGTAATAACAAAGCGTTAACAAAGTTATACTATGGATGGATGTACTATTTGATCATCCAGAGCGGTTCTAGCTACATATTTAGTTAAATAACTCTGAGCTTTGCAGGTATTTTCAGTTCTACCTTATATAATATCAATGTATACTATCTTACCAATACGACGCAATCAAAACATCAGTGACACTTTGCGGAACTTCATAACAAAGCGTAAACAAAGTTATACTATGCACGTATGTACTATTTGATCATCCAGAGCGGTTCTTGCTACATATTTAGTTAAATAACTCTGAGCTTTGCAGGTATTTGCAGTTCTAACTTATATAATATCAAAGTATACTATCTTATCAATACGACGCAATCAAAACCTCAGCGAAACTCTGCGGAACTTCATAACACAGCGTAAGCAAAGTTATACTATGCACGGATGTACTATTTGATCATCCAGAGCGGTTCTTGCTACATATTTTGTTAAATAACTCTGAGCTTTGCAGGTATTTTCATTTCTACCGTATATAATATCATAGTATACTATCTTAGCAAAACGACGCAATCAAAACATCAGTGATCCTTTGCTGAATTTCATAACAAAGCGTAAACAAAGTTATACTATGCACGTATGTACTATTTGATCATCCTCAGCGGTTCTTCCTACATATTTTGTTAAATAACTCTGAGCTTTGCAAGTATTTGCAGTTCTAACTTATCTAATATCAATGTATACTAACTTATCAATACGACGCAATCAAAACATCAGCGAAGCTTTGCGGAACTTCATAACAAAGCGTAAACAAAGTTATACTATGGACGGATGTACTATTTGATCTTATTGCCGGTTCTGGATACATATTTTGCCAAGTCACTCTCAGGTTTGTTGGTAGTTGCAGTTCTACCGTTTATAATATCATAGTATACTATCTTACCAATACGACGCAATCAAAACATCAGTGACACTTTGCTGAACTTCAAAACACAGCGTAAACAAAGTTATACTATGCACGGATGTACTATTTGATCATCCAGAGCGGTTCTTGCTACATATTTTGTTAAATAACTCTGAGATTTGCAGGTATTTTCAGTTCTACCGTATATAATATCATAGTATACTATCTTAGCAAAACGACGCAATCAAAACATCAGTGATCCTTTGCTGAATTTCATAACAAAGCGTAAACAACGTTATACTATGCACGTATGTACTATTTGATCATCCTGAGCGGTTCTTGCTACATATTTAGTTAAATAACTCTGAGCTTTGCAGGTATTTTCAGTTCTACCTTATATAATATCAAAGTATACTATCTTATCAATACGACGCCATCAAAACCTCAGCGAAACTTTGCGGAATTTTATAACAAAGCGTAAACAAAGTTATACTATGGATGGATGTACTATTGGATCTTATTGCTGGTTCTGGATACATATTTTGCCAAGTCACTCTCAGGTTTGTTGGTAGTTGCAGTTCTACCGTTTATAATATCATAATATACTATCTTACCAATACGACGCAATCAAAACATCAGTGACACTTTGCTGAATTTCATAACAAAGCGAGAACGAACTTATACTATGCACGAATGTACTATTTGATCATCCAGAGCGGTTCTTGCAACATATTTTGTTAAATAACTCTGAGCTTTGCAGGTATTTGCAGTTCTAACTTATATAATATTAAAGTATACTATCTTATCAATACGACGCAATCAAAACCTCAGCGAAACTCTGCGGAACTTCATAACACAGCGTAAACAAAGTTATACTATGCACGGATGTACTATTTGATCATCCTGAGCAGTTCTTGCTACATATTATGTTAAATAACTCTGAGGTGTGCAGGTATTTGCAGTTCTAACTTATATAATATCAAAGTATACTATCTTATCAATACGACGCAATCAAAACCTCAGCGAAACTCTGCGGAACTTCATAACAAAGCGTAAACAAAGTTATACAATGCACGTATGTACTATTTGATCATCCTGAGCGGTTCTTGCTACATATTTAGTTAAATAACTCTGAGCTTTGCAGGTATTTTCAGTTCTACCTTATATAATATCAAAGTATACTATCTTATCAATACGACGCAATCAAAACCTCAGCGCAACTCTGCGGAACTTCATAACAAAGCGTAAACAAAGTTATACTATGCACGTATGTACTATTTGATCATCCTGAGCGGTTCTAGCTACATATTTAGTTAAATAACTCTGAGCTTTGCAGGTATTTTCAGTTCTACCTTATATAATATAATAGTATACTATCTTACCAATACGACGCAATCAAAACATCAGAGACACTTTGCGGAACTTCATAACAAAGCGTAAACAAAGTTATACTATGCACGGATGTACTATTTGATCATCCAGAGCGGTTCTTGCTACATATTTTGTTAAATAACTCTGAGCTTTGCAGGTATTTTCAGTTCTACCTTATATAATATCAAACTATACTATCCCACCAATACGACGCCATCAAAACCTCAGCGAAGCTTTGCTGAACTTCATAACACAGCGTATGTTCGATTTCATGCATTTGTACACACGTGAGGCCCTTTTCCGATTTTTTGCTGTCCTTCGTTTACTTAGAAGAATGCTTGGTCCTCGAAATGTCTAAAACGTGCATTCGAAGGTTTAAGCTGACAGCATTGGAAAGGTGGCCATAAAGTCAATTCGTAAGACTCTCGTTTCGAGTACCGATCGCGAGGTACGCGAGGGTCCCGAATTCGGACTACAACGGACCATTGTCCGTAACACGCAGCGGCCAAGGATACGCAGTCCTTGCGTCGCATCGCCAGGCCTCACAGGCCATATATCACAAGGCGCCTGGTTTGTGTCGATCAAGACACGCTCGGGTTCTAGCCTAAGTTTTCGCATCCCCTTGGTTTCGTGAGCGTACTCAGGCCAAGGGGGTAATAAACCACGTTCGGCCCACTTGGGCCAGCCAGCACGCGGGCCACGCAGGCCATAAATTTCGAAGGCCACTTAGGCCGAAAAACAGACTCTGTCCCGAGGTCCTTAAAACGCGCATTTTTCGGGATTTCCCGTCTTCGGATGAGGAGGAGCTTCCACCTCCACGAAGAGAAGAAGATCCTCCTCCTCTACAGTCTAATTGACGAATGGGGTGCCTTTTTCCCCCAAATTTGGGCCTATGCCCACGAATTTCCTCGTCACAAGAGTTGACGAGAGAACGGACCTCGGGACAGCAAAGTCAGAATCAACCGCGCATCTGAGCTAGTCAGAACAAATAGAGACAATCGCACATCTGAACTAGTCAGAACCCCAGCATCCATCGCGCATTCAATCAGTTGTAAAAACTTATGAAGTCCGTCTTTTCCGCACTACGACCACTGTTCCATTTTTAATAAATCATCCAAAGTTAAATCGGCAGGTGATAGTGCCGTGTATAGTTATTGAATAAACAAACTTTGTTATAAAACACTGAGTCATTTAACCACCGGCACAAACATTTCATGGTCCTTCGAGCCGGATCAGTGATCTAGTGGAGTGTGTGCAAAACGGACATTCACGCGATTTGTCAGCTTTGACAATCTCCATCTCTTCGGGGAAGCCACATCAGTAACATCGGGGAACCAACGTCCTCCTGGCAGCAAACGGACCGGAGGCGTTCACAGCATCCCAGTACTGCTGTTGGCGACACATAAACCGGGAGATCAACAAACACTGGGGACCTGAGTTCCAGCCTGCTGATTCTCCAGGATCAAGGAACCAGGAACGAGACAGCGAAAGAAGTCATCGGCAAGGTAGGCTTGTCAAATTCGCACACAATCAAATCCTCTCTTATTTCGTATTTCCTTTCTGTCTCGATTTCACGAAATGGCGCCCCCAAGCGATAAAAACGAACAAATCGGTTCACTACGCAATAAGTGCAGATTTTTCAAAGGCCAAATAACCGTCCTGAACAATTTTGTTGCGTGTTACAAAGACTCTCCGTTAGAACGCATAAAACTTCGCGAAAGAATCGGTCGGCTAAGAGATTTATTTTCTAAATTTAATCAACACCAAGACGAACTTGCAATGCTGTCCGAGGATTATGACGAATTGGATAAGCAGCGAGAACAAGTAACCGACAATTATGATAACGCTATTGCATCAGCAATTCAACTCCAAGAATCTTTTGCGACAAAAACAAAAATCACGCTCTCTGAAACCAATCACGAAGATTCAAAGGTCATTCAAGTCAATTTGCCAAAGATTGATTTGCCAAAATTCGACGGGCGAATTGAACACTGGGTCACATTTAAAGACGCATTTCAAACCATGATTCACACGCATACCGGATTAAGCAACATACAGAAATTAAATTATCTGAAACTATCCTTGTCGGGAAGGGCCGAAATCGCAATCGGCGCATTCACGATAAGTGAAGAAAACTACGAAGCCGCTTGGAAGCACTTAACCGAAATCTACGACAATAAACGCGCATTGGTACTTCGACACGCGGCTCTTTTACGCGACACACCCGCGATGTCAGACGATTCATCAGAATCAATTCGTGACCTTGCAAATTACATGCAACTACACATTCGGTCACTCGAAGCGTTAGGACGCAAAAAAGAAGATATTGCGAATGATCTTTTAAGCAGCATCCTCATTTCGCGAATGGGCAAGGAAACGCGGAAAACGTGGGAACGCACGTTATCCGATACCGAAGTGCCCAAAATTGACGATATTTTCAAGTTCTTGCATATGGCATCACATCAATGCAAGGATTATGAAACCGTATCATACAGTAATAACCAGAGACAAGAAAACACACATCAAAAATCACATTATAACAATAATCGCGCAAAATATAATCCGCCTAAACGTAATTCGCCACCGCCTTCGCCAAAATCAGTCCGACGGGTTTTCAACACCGCAATACAATTCCCAACATGTGGGATTTGTAAATCGGGATCGCACGCAGCATTTCAATGCAAATCGTTTTTAGATGCATCCGTGGAAAAACGCATAGAGTTAGTTCGCAAGACAAAATTATGCCACAATTGTTTGAAACCGGGACATTCGCACAATACATGTCGCGGTGGCAGATGCAAAAAATGCAATTTACCACATAACACACATCTACATTTAGATCGGAAATCCGAGAGACCAAAAATAGAATATCGCGCTGATACCTCGTCAACAGAAAACGCGGATCCATCATGACTCGCTACTCGCTTCGATGTTACACACCAATTAAACAATCACATTACTTCGCTTATCACAGACGGATCAACACACGGTTTGATGGCTACGGCCATAGTTCACGCAATAGACAAAGACAAAAACCCAATCGAGTGCAGAACACTATTAGACACTTGCTCCAACGCAAACTTCATCACGTCCGATTTAGCGAAAAAATTAAACTTACAAACGCACGAACAAAGTGTAACCATCGAAGCTTTGAACGATTTAAACACGGTAACGAATCGGATTGTCAAATTGAAAATTGTCTCTCGGATAACAAATTTTAATCGCACACTCAGTTTTTTCATCATACCTAGAATTGCCAATCATTTACCCGATTGTCAAATTGATAGGACAAAAATTCAAATTCCGCATAACATTAAATTAGCGGATCCGCATTTCCATCGGCCGGCTCCAATCGACATGCTGATTGGTACGGGACCGACGATCTCGTGCCTCAGCATTGGTCAAGTTAAATTATCAACGCGAGATGATTCCGATCTGATCCTCCAAAAAACGCAGTTGGGATGGATCATCGGGGGGAGTGCTCCTATTCACATAGCAAGAAACACGCGCACTACATTAATAAATAATGTCAACTTCGATCTATCTAAATTCTGGCAAATCGAAGAAGGTCCGTCGCATCCTCATCTCACACCAGAGGAGGAGGAATGCGAGGCACATTTTAAACGCACATTTTCACGCAACAAAACCGGAAGATACGTCGTCGCGCTTCCGTTTAATCAATTTAAACAAAATCTAGGCGAATCCCGTACGCGCGCATTAAATCGTTTCATATCGCTGGAACGAAAACTTCCGCACAATTCAGATTTACGAACCGAATACACAAAAGTAATCAAAGAATATCTGTCATTGGGTCACATGAGTCAGGTAGAAACACCTGATATTTCAGACGGATTCTACCTGCCACATCACGCAGTAATAAAGCCGTCAAGCACAACGACCAAAGTTCGAGTGGTCTTCGATGGATCGGCCAAGTCGACCACCGGATATTCATTAAATAACGCACTTTTAACTGGTCCAACCATACAGGACGATATTTTTTGTTTACTTCTTCGGTTTCGCATGCATTCGTTTGTTCTGACTGGCGACATAGAAAAAATGTACAGACAGTTTCTAGTACGTCCAGAAGACCGCGCTTACCAAAGGATTTTATGGAGGAACGAACAAAATGAAATCGCAACTTACGAATTGAATACAATCACATTCGGATTATCCTCTGCTCCATACTTAGCCACGCGATGCCTTCAGCAATTAGCAATCGATGAATCACACAGTTACGGCGCGGCTTCCGAAGTCATTAAACGGGACATCTATGTAGATGATCTCTTGACCGGAGCCGCCACATACAAAGACGCGCAAAAATTACGAAACGAGATCATTTGCTTACTCAAACGTGGAGGATTAAATATCCGCCAATGGGTATCAAATGATCCTCGTCTTTTGTCAGATCTCTCTGAAGAACAAGTACATCCCAAGTTTTTCGGTGACGAAACAGTCAAAACTTTAGGAGTGTCATGGAATCCGCACACAGACTCATTTAGTTATTCAGTAAATGTTAACAATAACGAAACACACACAAAACGCACAATCTTGTCTACCATCGCGAAAATCTTTGATCCTTTGGGTCTCCTTGGGCCAGTAATAGTTGTTGCAAAAATCCTTATGCAGCAACTCTGGCAACTTAAGGTAGATTGGGATGAGTCGTTGCCTATGGCCATACAACAGGAATGGTCTACATACCAAACTCAATTAAAATCACTCACAAATATAACATTTAAACGACACGTCGCACAGAGGTCAGTCAGAACGATCGAATTGCATGGCTTCTGTGACGCCAGCGAACGCGCGTACGGGGCTAGCATTTACATACGCACAATAGATAAATCCGGAAATATAAAATCAAGTCTTCTTTGCGCAAAATCACGCGTTGCGCCATTGAAGACCGTTAGCCTCGCACGATTGGAACTTTGCGGTGCCACTTTGCTCGCGAATTTGTACTGTGCAGTAAAGGACGCAATTAACCACACACATTTAAAAACGATTTTTTGGACCGACTCCACGATAGTGTTACATTGGCTGTTGCGATCTCCGAACACACTCAAAACCTTTGTCGCGAATCGCGTCGCGGAAATCCAGAACAAAACAAACATCGAAGCATGGCGACACGTCAGATCTGGTGACAATCCCGCAGACTTATTATCTCGGGGTATCACAGCTAGGGAATTAATTAACAATAATTTCTGGCAATTCGGACCAGAATGGCTTGCACACGATGAATCTTTATGGCCGGAATCGTGTGTCGAAGTACCCAATGCAATACCAGAATTACGCAAAATCACATGTTTCACTTCTTCAGTCATAAACGCACAGGAAATTCTTGAACGGTATTCATGCATCAGGCGACTTCGTAGGATAATTTCGTATTGCTTACGATTTTTACCTAAAGGCCGTTGTCACGGTCCAATTACAGTTTCAGAAATCAATCGCGCAAATGATAAGATCATCAAATTGATTCAAGAAACAGCATTTCGAGAAGAATTGAATGATCTCAAATCCTGACACGCATTGAATTCCAAGAGTAAATTGCTATGTTTAACCCCTTTTCTTGATGAGAATGGGCTTTTACGCGTAGGAGGTCGCCTCCAAAATTCAAATCTCAATTTCAACCAGAAGCATCCGATTCTTTTGCCGAAGAACAATTTCATAACGGAATTAATTATTCGCGACGCTCACATTAATAATATGCATTCTGGTCTAACCGCAACATTGTACAACGTTCGTCAATCGTATTGGCCGATTGATGGTAAAAACACAACACGCAAAATAATTCGCAACTGTGTAAAATGTTTCCGGGTCAACCCACCTACCACCAAGTATATAATGGGCAATCTTCCCACACATCGAGTCACAGAAAATCGACCATTTATTAACACAGGCGTCGATTATTGCGGCCCTTTTTATATAAAGGAACGTCAGTACAGAAACCGCACCCGAATAAAAATATACGTGGCAGTCTTTATTTGTTTTTCATCCAAGGCAGTACACCTTGAGGTGGTTGGTGATATGACCACGGAGACATTTTTAGCAGCCTTTAAAAGATTTATCGCACGACGCGGAATTTGCAAAAATGTATATTCCGATAATGGCACTAATTTCGTCGGTGCCAATAATGAGATAATCGAGCTTCTCAGAGTTCTGCAAGAGGATGAAAAAACTAGACGGTTTCTAACAGACAAAGAAATTACTTGGCATTTCATACCCGCACTCTCTCCTCATTTTGGCGGACTCTGGGAAGCTGCGGTTAAATCCTTCAAACATCATCTTAAACGCGTAGTGGGCGAGGAACTGTTTACGCTTGAACAATTTAACACTTTTGTAACGGAAATCGAGGCAATCCTGAATTCCCGTCCGTTAACACCGTTGTCTTCCGATCCCAATGATCCTTCAGCTCTTACTCCTGGCCATTTATTGATTGGTTCCGCGTTGACAAGTCTGCCAGAGGTCGATTTCACCGAGACCTCGACCAATCGGTTGTCAAAATGGCAACACATTCAGAAAGTCAAACAAGACTTCTGGATTAGGTGGTCAAAGGAATACATCCACCACCTTAATGTTCGCGCAAAATGGACCAAGGGCGAGCACAGCATCCAAGTGGGGACGATCGTGGTCCTCAAAGATGACCATCTACCACCGATGAGCTGGAGTCTAGGACGAGTCGAGGAAATTCATCCTGGCAGGGACGGAATCATTCGCGCAGTCTCCGTTAAAACCGTTAACGGCATTTATAAGCGTAATGTTAAGCAAATTGCACCACTTCCGTTAGATTAATAATATTATCACGCTCACTTTTTCTTTATCAGATGATTTTCGTTACCATTATTTCGCACATTTCTTGTATTAATCAATTTATATTATTCGCGCGCATTATTTGTTTAGTTTTAGACGCGTATCTTTTTTAATTTAAGTTGCGTCTTATTATCAATTTTACTCGCATATACTCACATTACTTACATTTTAACTTCGCATTATATAATTCGCATATTTCGTTATATTATTTTCGTACATTATATATTTAGTTTTAAACGCGTGTCTTCATTATTTTTAAGTCGCGTCTTACTATTAATTTTACTCGCGTTGTATTCACAGTATTTTTTGCGTTTTAATTCCACATCATATAATCCACACACTTCGTTTGTAATATTACTCGCATTACATCATGTTATCTTTCTTGAATGACGGTATCATTCAACGGGGGGAGCATGTTCGATTTCATGCATTTGTACACACGTGAGGCCCTTTTCCGATTTTTTGCTGTCCTTCGTTTACTTAGAAGAATGCTTGGTCCTCGAAATGTCTAAAACGTGCATTCGAGGGTTTAAGCTGACAGCATTGGAAAGGTGGCCATAAAGTCAATTCGTAAGACTCTCGTTTCGAGTACCGATCGCGAGGTACGCGAGGGTCCCGAATTCGGACTACAACGGACCATTGTCCGTAACACGCAGCGGCCAAGGATACGCAGTCCTTGCGTCGCATCGCCAGGCCTCACAGGCCATATATCACAAGGCGCCTGGTTTGTGTCGATCAAGACACGCTCGGGTTCTAGCCTAAGTTTTCGCATCCCCTTGGTTTCGTGAGCGTACTCAGGCCAAGGGGGTAATAAACCACGTTCGGCCCACTTGGGCCAGCCAGCACGCGGGCCACGCAGGCCATAAATTTCGAAGGCCACTTAGGCCGAAAAACAGACTCTGTCCCGAGGTCCTTAAAACGCGCATTTTTCGGGATTTCCCGTCTTCGGATGAGGAGGAGCTTCCACCTCCACGAAGAGAAGAAGATCCTCCTCCTCTACAGTCTAATTGACGAATGGGGTGCCTTTTTCCCCCAAATTTGGGCCTATGCCCACGAATTTCCTCGTCACAAGAGTTGACGAGAGAACGGACCTCGGGACAGCAAAGTCAGAATCAACCGCGCATCTGAGCTAGTCAGAACAAATAGAGACAATCGCACATCTGAACTAGTCAGAACCCCAGCATCCATCGCGCATTCAATCAGTTGTAAAACTTATGAAGTCCGTCTTTTCCGCACTACGACCACTGTTCCATTTTTAATAAATCATCCAAAGTTAAATCGGCAGGTGATAGTGCCGTGTATAGTTATTGAATAAACAAACTTTGTTATAAAACACTGAGTCATTTAACCACCGGCACAAACATTTCAGCGTAAACAAAGTTATACTATGCAAGGATGTACTATTTGATCATCCAGAGCGGTTCTTGCTACATATTTTGTTAAATAACTCTGAGATTTGCAGGTATTTTCAGTTCTACCGTATATAATATCATAGTATACTATCTTATCAAAACGACGCAATCAAAACATCAGTGATCCTTTGCTGAATTTCATAACAAAGCGTAAACAAAGTTATACTATGCACGTATGTACTATTTGATCATCCTCAGCGGTTCTTGCTACATATTTAGTTAAATAACTCTGAGGTTTGCATGTAGTTGCAGTTCTAACTTATACAATATCAAAGTATACTATCTTATCAATACGACGCCATCAAAACCTCAGCGAAACTTTGCGGAATTTTATAACACAGCGTAAACAAAGTTATACTATGCACGGATGTACTATTTGATCATCCAGAGCGGTTCTTGCTACATATTTTGTTAAATAACTCTGAGCTTTGCAGGTATTTGCAGTTCTAACTTATCTAATATCAATGTATACTATCTTACCAATACGACGCAATCAAAACATCAGCGAAGCTTTGCGGAACTTCATAACAAAGCGTAAACAAAGTTATACTATGCACGGATGTACTAATTGATCATCCTGAGCGGTTCTTGCTACATATTTAGTTAAATAACTCTGAGCTTTGCAGGTATTTTCAGTTCTACCTTATATAATATCAAAGTATACTATCCCACCAATACGACGCCATCAAAACCTCAGCGAAGCTTTGCGGAACTTCATAACAAAGCGAGAACGAACTTATACTATGCACGAATGTACTATTTGATCATCCAGAGCGGTTCTTGCTACATATTTTGTTAAATAACTCTGAGCTTTGCAGGTATTTGCAGTTCTAACTTATCTAATATCAATGTATACTATCTTACCAATACGACGCAATCAAAACATCAGCGAAGCTTTGCGGAACTTCATAACAAAGCGTAAACAAAGTTATACTATGCACGGATGTACTAATTGATCATCCTGAGCGGTTCTTGCTACATATTTAGTTAAATAACTCTGAGCTTTGCAGGTATTTTCAGTTCTACCTTATATAATATCAAAGTATACTATCCCACCAATACGACGCCATCAAAACCTCAGCGAAGCTTTGCGGAACTTCATAACAAAGCGTAAACAAAGTTATACTATGCACGGATGTACTATTTGATCATCCTGAGCGGTTCTTGCTACATATTTTGTTATATAACTCTGAGGTGTGCAGGTATTTGCAGTTCTAACTTATATAATATCAAAGTATACTATCTTATCAATACGACGCAATCAAAACCTCAGCGAAACTCTGCGGAACTTCATAATAAAGCGTAAACAAAGTTATACAATGCACGTATGTACTATTTGATCATCCTGAGCGGTTCTTGCTACATATTTAGTTAAATAACTCTGAGCTTTGCAGGTATTATCAGTTCTACCTTATATAATATCAAAGTATACTATCTTATCAATACGACGCAATCAAAACCTCAGCGCAACTCTGCGGAACTTCATAACAATGCGTAAACAAAGTTATACTATGCACGTATGTACTATTTGATCATCCTGAGCGGTTCTAACTACATATTTAGTTAAATAACTCTGAGCTTTGCAGGTATTTTCAGTTCTACCTTATATAATATAATAGTATACTATCTTACCAATACGACGCAATCAAAACATCAGTGACACTTTGCGGAACTTCATAACAAAGCGTAAACAAAGTTATACTATGCACGTATGTACTATTTGATCATCCAGAGCGGTTCTTGCTACATATTTTGTTAAATAACTCTGAGCTTTGCAGGTTTTTGCAGTTCTAACTTATCTAATATCAATGTATACTATCTTATCAATACGACGCAATCAAAACCTCAGCGAAACTCTGCGGAACTTCATAACAAAGCGTAAACAAAGTTATACTATGCACGGATGTACTATTTGATCATCCAGAGCGGTTCTTACTACATATTTTGTTAAATAACTCTGAGCTTTGCAGGTATTTGCAGTTATAACTTATCTAATATCAATGTATACTATCTTACCAATACGACGCAATCAAAACATCAGTGACACTATGCGGAACTTCATAACAAAGCGTAAACAAAGTTATACTATGGACGTATGTACTATTTGATCATCCCTAGCGGTTCTTGCTACATATTTTGTTAAATAACTCTGAGCTTTGCAAGTATTTGCAGTTCTATCTTACATAATATCAAAGTATACCACCTTACCAATTGCGACGTAATCAAAACATCAGCGAAACATTGCGGAACTTCATAACACAGCGTAAACAAAGTTGTACTATGCACGGATGTACTATTAGATCATCCAGAGCGGTTCTTGCTTCATATTTTTTTAAATAACTCTGAGCTTTGCAGGTATTTGCAGTTCTAACCTATCTAATATCAATGTATACTATCATTTCAATACGACGCAATCAAAACATCAGCGAAGCTTTGCGGAACTTCATAACAAAGCGTAAACAAAGTTATACTATGCACGTTTGTACTATTTGATCATCCAGAGCGATACTTGCTACATATTTTCTTAAATAACTCTGAGCTTTGCAGGTATTTGCAGTTCTAACTTATATAATATCAAAGTATACTATCTTATCAATACGACGCAATCAAAAACTCAGCGAAACTATGCGGAACTTCATAACAAAGCGTAAACAAAGTTATACTATGCACGTATGTACTATTTGATCATGCCTAGCGGTTCTTGCTACATATTTTGTTAAATAACTCTGAGCTTTGCAAGTATTTGCAGGTCTATCTTACATAATATCAAAGTATACCACCTTACCAATTGCGACGTAATCAAAACATCAGCGAAACATTGCGGAACTTCATAACAAAGCGTAAACAAAGTTATACTATACACGGATGTACTATTTGATCATCCTGAGCGGTTCTTGCTACATATTTTGTTATATAACTCTGAGGTGTGCAGGTATTTGCAGTTCTAACTTATATAATATCAAAGTATACTATCTTATCAATACGACGCAATCTAAACCTCAGCGAAACTCTGCGGAACTTCATAACAAAGTGTAAACAAAGTTATACAATGCACGTATGTACTATTTGATCATCCTGAGCGGTTCTTGCTACATATTTAGTTAAATAACTCTGAGCTTTGCAGGTATTTTCAGTTCTACCTTATATAATATCAAAGTATACTATCTTATCAATACGACGCAATCAAAACCTCAGCGCAACTCTGCGGAACTTCATAACAAAGCGTAAACAAAGTTATACTATGCACGTATGTACTATTTGATCATCCTGAGCGGTTCTAGCTACATATTTAGTTAAATAACTCTGAGCTTTGCAGGTATTTTCAGTTCTACCTTATATAATATAATAGTATACTATCTTACCAATACGACGCAATCAAAACATCAGTGACACTTTGCGGAACTTCATAACAAAGCGTAAACAAAGTTATACTATGCACGTATGTACTATTTGATCATCCTGAGCGGTTCTTGCTGCATATTTTGTTAAATAACTCTGAGCTTTGCAGGTTTTAGCAGTTCTAACTTATCTAATATCAATGTATACTATCTTATCAATACGACGCAATCAAAACATCAGCGAAGCTTTGCGGAACTTCATAACAAAGCGTAAACAAAGTTATACTATGGACGGATGTACTATTTGATCTTATTGCCGGTTCTGGATACATATTTTGCCAAGTCACTCTCAGGTTTGTTGGTTGTTGCAGTTCTACCGTTTATAATATCATAGTATACTATCTTACCAATACGACGCAATCAAAACATCAGTGACACTTTGCTGAATTTCATAACAAAGCGAGAACGAACTTATACTATGCACGAATTTACTATTTGATCATCCAGAGCGGTTCTTGCTACATATTTTGTTAAATAACTCTGAGCTTTGCAGGTATTTGCAGTTCTAACTTATATAATATCAAAGTATACTATCTTATCAATAAGACGCAATCAAAACCTCAGCGAAACTCTGCGGAACTTCATAACACAGCGTAAACAAAGTTATACTATGCACGGATGTACTATTTGATCATCCAGAGCGGTTCTTGCTACATATTTTGTTAAATAACTCTGAGCTTTGCAGGTATTTGCAGTTCTAAGTTATCTAATATCAATGTATACTAACTTATCAATACGACGCAATCAAAACATCAGCGAAGCTTTGCGGAACTTCATAACAAAGCGTAAACAAAGTTATACTATGGACGGATGTACTATTGGATCTTATTGCCGGTTCTGGATACATATTTTGCCAAGTCACTCTCAGGTTTGTTGGTAGTTGCTGTTCTACCGTTCATAATATCATAGTATACTATCTTACCAATACGACGCAATCAAAACATCAGTGACACTTTGCTGAATTTCATAACAAAGCGAGAACGAACTTATACAATGCACGAATGTACTATTTGATCATCCAGAGCGGTTCTTGCTTCATATTTTGTTAAATAACTCTGAGCTTTGCAGGTATTTTCAGATCTACCTTATATAATATCAAAGTATACTATCCCACCAATACGACGCCATCAAAACCTCAGCGAAGCTTTGCGGAACTTCATAACACAGCGTAAACAAAGTTATACTATGCACGGATGTACTATTTGATCATCCAGAGCGGTTCTTGCTACATATTTTGTTAAATAACTCTGAGCTTTGCAGGTATTTGCAGTTCTAACTTATCTAATATCAATGTATACTAACTTATCAATACGACGCAATCAAAACATCAGCGAAGCTTTGCGGAACTTCATAACAAAGCGTAAACAAAGTTATACTATGGACGGATGTACTATTTGATCATCCTGAGCGGTTCTAGCTACATATTTAGTTAAATAACTCTGAGCTTTGCAGGTATTTGCAGTTCTACCTTATATAATATCAAAGTATACTATCCCACCAATACGACGCCATCAAAACCTCAGCGAAGCTTTGCGGAACTTCATAACACAGCGTAAACAAAGTTATACTATACACGGATGTACTATTTGATCATCCTGAGCGGTTCTTGCTACATATTTTGTTATATAACTCTGAGGTGTGCAGGTATTTGCAGTTCTAACTTATATAATATCAAAGTATACTATCTTATCAATACGACGCAATCTAAACCTCAGCGAAACTCTGCGGAACTTCATAACAAAGTGTAAACAAAGTTATACAATGCACGTATGTACTATTTGATCATCCTGAGCGGTTCTTGCTACATATTTAGTTAAATAACTCTGAGCTTTGCAGGTATTTTCAGTTCTACCTTATATAATATCAAAGTATACTATCTTATCAATACGACGCAATCAAAACCTCAGCGCAACTCTGCGGAACTTCATAAGAAAGCGTAAACAAAGTTATACTATGCACGTATGTACTATTTGATCATCCTGAGCGGTTCTAGCTACATATTTAGTTAAATAACTCTGAGCTTTGCAGGTATTTTCAGTTCTACCTTATATAATATAATAGTATACTATCTTACCAATACGACGCAATCAAAACATCAGTGACACTTTGCGGAACTTCATAACAAAGCGTAAACAAAGTTATACTATGCACGTATGTACTATTTGATCATCCAGAGCGGTTCTTGCTGCATATTTTGTTAAATAACTCTGAGCTTTGCAGGTTTTAGCAGTTCTAACTTATCTAATATCAATGTATACTATCTTATCAATACGACGCAATCAAAACATCAGCGAAGCTTTGCGGAACTTCATAACAAAGCGTAAACAAAGTTATACTATGGACGGATGTACTATTTGATCTTATTGCCGGTTCTGGATACATATTTTGCCAAGTCACTCTCAGGTTTGTTGGTTGTTGCAGTTCTACCGTTTATAATATCATAGTATACTATCTTACCAATACGACGCAATCAAAACATCAGTGACACTTTGCTGAATTTCATAACAAAGCGAGAACGAACTTATACTATGCACGAATTTACTATTTGATCATCCAGAGCGGTTCTTGCTACATATTTTGTTAAATAACTCTGAGCTTTGCAGGTATTTGCAGTTCTAACTTATATAATATCAAAGTATACTATCTTATCAATAAGACGCAATCAAAACCTCAGCGAAACTCTGCGGAACTTCATAACACAGCGTAAACAAAGTTATACTATGCACGGATGTACTATTTGATCATCCAGAGCGGTTCTTGCTACATATTTAGTTAAATAACTCTGAGCTTTGCAGGTATTTTCAGATCTACCTTATATAATATCAAAGTATACTATCCCACCAATACGGCGCCATCAAAACCTCAGCGAAGCTTTGCGGAACTTCATAACACAGCGTAAACAAAGTTATACTATGCACGGATGTACTATTTGATCATCCAGAGCGGTTCTTGCTACATATTTTGTTAAATAACTCTGAGCTTTGCAGGTATTTGCAGTTCTAACTTATCTAATATCAATGTATACTAACTTATCAATACGACGCAATCAAAACATCAGCGAAGCTTTGCGGAACTTCATAACAAAGCGTAAACAAAGTTATACTATGGACGGATGTACTATTTGATCATCCTGAGCGGTTCTAGCTACATATTTAGTTAAATAACTCTGAGCTTTGCAGGTATTTGCAGTTCTACCTTATATAATATCAAAGTATACTATCCCACCAATACGACGCAATCAAAACCTCAGCGAAGCTTTGCGGAACTTCATAACACAGCGTAAACAAAGTTATACTATGCACGGATGTACTATTTGATCATCCAGAGCGGTTCTTGCTACATATTTTGTTAAATAACTGTGAGCTTTGCAGGTATTTGCAGTTCTAAGTTATCTAATATCAATGTATACTAACTTATCAATACGACGCAATCAAAACATCAGCGAAGCTTTGCGGAACTTCATAACAAAGCGTAAACAAAGTTATACTATGGACGGATGTACTATTGGATCTTATTGCCGGTTCTGGATACATATTTTGCCAAGTCACTCTCAGGTTTGTTGGTAGTTGCAGTTCTACCGTTTATAATATCATAGTATACTATCTTACCAATACGACGCAATCAAAACATCAGTGACACTTTGCTGAATTTCATAACAAAGCGAGAACGAACTTATACAATGCACGAATGTACTATTTGATCATCCAGAGCGATTCTTGCTTCATATTTTGTTAAATAACTCTGAGCTTTGCAGGTATTTGCAGTTCTACCTTATATAATATCAAAGTATACTATCCCACCAATACGACGCCATCAAAACCTCAGCGAAGCTTTGCGGAACTTTATAACAAAGCGTAAACAAAGTTATACTATGCACGTATGTACTATTTGATCATCCTGAGCGGTTCTAGCTACATATTTAGTTAAATAACTCTGAGCTTTGCAGGTATTTTCAGTTCTACCTTATATAATATCATAGTATACTATCTTACCAATACGACGCAATCAAAACATCAGTGACACTTTGCGGAACTTCATAACAAAGCGTAAACAAAGTTATACTATGCAAGTATGTACTATTTGATCATCCAGAGCGGTTCTTGCTACATATTTTGTTAAATAACTCTGAGCTTTGCAGGTATTTGCAGTTCTAACTTATCTAATATCAATGTATACTAACTTATCAATACGACGCAATCAAAACATCAGCGAAGCTTTGCGGAACTTCATAACAAAGCGTAAACAAAGTTATACTATGGACGTATGTACTATTTGATCATCCAGAGCGGTTCTTGCTACATATTTAGTTAAATAACTCTGAGCTTTGCAGGTATTTTCAGATCTACCTTATATAATATCAAAGTATACTATCCCACCAATACGGCGCAATCAAAACATCAGCGAAGCTTTGCGGAACTTCATAACAAAGCGTAAACAAAGTTATACTATGGACGGATGTACTATTGGATCTTATTGCCGGTTCTGGATACATATTTTGCCAAGTCACTCTCAGGTTTGTTGGTAGTTGCAGTTCTACCGTTCATAATATCATAGTATACTATCTTACCAATACGACGCAATCAAAACATCAGTGACACTTTGCTGAATTTCATAACAAAGCGATTACGAACTTATACAATGCACGAATGTACTATTTGATCATCCAGAGCGGTTCTTGCTTCATATTTTGTTAAATAACTCTGAGCTTTGCAGGTATTTGCAGTTCTAACTTATCTAATATCAATGTATACTATCTTACCAATACGACGCAATCAAAACATCAGCGAAGGTTTGCGGAACTTCATAACAAAGCGTAAACAAAGTTATACTATGCACGGATGTACTATTTGATCATCCTGAGCGGTTCTAGCTACATATTTAGTTAAATAACTCTGAGCTTTGCAGGTATTTTCAGTTCTACCTTATATAATATCATAGTATACTATTTTACCAATACGACGCAATCAAAACATCAGTGACACTTTGCGGAACTTCATAACAAAGCGTAAACAAAGTTATACTATGGACGTATGTACTATTTGATCATCCAGAGCGGTTCTTGCTACATATTTAGTTAAATAACTCTGAGCTTTGCAGGTATTTTCAGATCTACCTTATATAATATCAAAGTATACTATCCCACCAATACGGCGCCATCAAAACCTCAGCGAAGCTTTGCGGAACTTCATAACACAGCGTAAACAAAGTTATACTATGCACGGATGTACTATTTGATCATCCAGAGCGGTTCTTGCTACATATTTCGTTAAATAACTCTGAGCTTTGCAGGTATTTGCAGTTCTAACTTATCTAATATCAATGTATACTAACTTATCAATACGACGCAATCAAAACATCAGCGAAGCTTTGCGGAACTTCATAACAAAGCGTAAACAAAGTTATACTATGGACGGATGTACTATTTGATCATCCAGAGCGGTTCTAGCTACATATTTAGTTAAATAACTCTGAGCTTTGCAGGTATTTGCAGTTCTAACTTATATAATATCAAAGTATACCATCCCACCAATACGACGCCATCAAAACCTCAGCGAAGCTTTGCGGAACTTCATAACACAGCGTAAACAAAGTTATACTATGCACGGATGTACTATTTGATCATCCAGAGCGGTTCTTGCTACATATTTTGTTAAATAACTCTGAGCTTTGCAGGTATTTGCAGTTCTAAGTTATCTAATATCAATGTATACTAACTTATCAATACGACGCAATCAAAACATCAGCGAAGCTTTGCGGAACTTCATAACAAAGCGTAAACAAAGTTATACTATGGACGGATGTACTATTGGATCTTATTGCCGGTTCTGGATACATATTTTGCCAAGTCACTCTCAGGTTTGTTGGTAGTTGCAGTTCTACCGTTTATAATATCATAGTATACTATCTTACCAATACGACGCAATCAAAACATCAGTGACACTTTGCTGAATTTCATAACAAAGCGAGAACGAACTTATACAATGCACGAATGTACTATTTGATCATCCAGAGCGATTCTTGCTTCATATTTTGTTAAATAACTCTGAGCTTTGCAGGTATTTGCAGTTCTACCTTATATAATATCAAAGTATACTATCCCACCAATACGACGCCATCAAAACCTCAGCGAAGCTTTGCGGAACTTTATAACAAAGCGTAAACAAAGTTATACTATGCACGTATGTACTATTTGATCATCCTGAGCGGTTCTAGCTACATATTTAGTTAAATAACTCTGAGCTTTGCAGGTATTTTCAGTTCTACCTTATATAATATCAAAGTATACTATCCCACCAATACGACGCCATCAAAACCTCAGCGAAGCTTTGCGGAACTTCATAACACAGCGTAAACAAAGTTATACTATGCACGGATGTACTATTTGATCATCCAGAGCGGTTCTTGCTACATATTTTGTTAAATAACTCTGAGCTTTGCAGGTATTTGCAGTTCTACCTTATATAATATCATAGTATACTATCTTATCAATACGTACGCAATCAAAACGTCAGCGAATCTTTGCGGAACTTCATAACAAAGCGTAAACAAAGTTATAGTATGCACGGATTTACTGTATGATCATCCTGCCCGTTCTTGAAACATATTTTGCCAAATAACTCTGAGGTTTGCAGGTAGTTGCAGTTCTATCTTACATAATATCAAATATACTATCTTACCAATTGCGACGCAATCAAACCATCAGTGACACTTTGCGGAACTTCATAACAAAGCGTAAACAAGGTTATACTATGCACGTATGTACTATTTGATCATCCTGAGCGGTACTTGCTACATATTTTGTTAAATAACTCTAAGCGTTGCAGGTATTTGCAGTTCTAACTTATATAATATCAAAGGATACTATCTTATCAATACGACGAAATCAAAACCTCAGCGAAACTCTGCGGAACTACATAACAAAGCGTGAACAAAGTTATACTATGCACGGATGTACTATTTGATCATCCTGAGCGGTTCTGGATACATATTTAGTTAAATATCTCTGAGCTTTGCAGGTATTTTCAGTTCTACCTTATATAATATCATAGTATACTATCTTACCAATACGACGCAATCAAAACATCAGTGACACTTTGCGGAACTTCGTAACAAAGCGTAAACAAAGTTATACTATGCACGTATGTACTATTTGATCTTCCTGAGCGGTTCTTGCTACATATTTAGTTAAATAACTCTGAGCTTTGCAGGTATTTTCAGTTCTACGTTATATAATATCATAGTATACTATCTTATCAATACGACGCAATCAAAACATCAGTGACACTTTGCGGAAATTCATAACAAAGCGTAAACAAAGTTATACTATGCACGTATTAACTATTTGATCATCCTGAGCGGTTCTTGCTACATATTTTGTTAAATAACTCTGAGCTTTGCAGGAATTTGCAGTTCTAACTTATATATTATCAAAGTATACTATCTTATCAATACGTACGCCATCAAAACCTCAGCGAAAATTTGCGGAACTTCATAACAAAGCGTAAACAAAGTTATACTATGCACGGATGTACTATTTGATCATCCTGGGCGGTTCTTGGTACATATTTTGTTAAATAACTCTGAGGTGTGCAGGTATTTGCAGTTCTAACTTATCTAATATCAATGTATACTATCTTATCAATACGACGCAATCAAAACATCAGCAAAACTTGGCGGAACTTCATAACAAAGCGTAAACAAAGTTATACTATGCACGGATGTACTATTTGATCATCCAGAGCGGTTCTTGCTACATATTTAGTTAAATAACTCTGAGGTTTACAGATAGTTGCAGTTCTATCTTATATAATATCAAAGTATACTATCTTACCAATACAGCACATTCAAAACCTCAGCGAAACTTGAGGAACTTCATAACAAAGCGTAAACAAAGTTATACTATGCACGGATGTACTATTTGATCATCCTGAGCGGTTCTTCCTACATATTTTGTTAAATAAATCTGAGGTGTGCATGTATTTGCAGTTCTAACTCATATATAATATAAAAGTATGCTATCTTATCAATACGACGCAATCAAAACGTCACGAAACTGCGGAACTTCATAACAAAGCGTAAACAAAGTTATACTATGCACGTATGTACTATTTGATCATCCTGAGCGGTTCTTCCTACATATTTTGTTAAATAAATCTGAGGTGTGCATGTATTTGCAGTTCTAACTCATATATAATATAAAAGTATGCTATCTTATCAATACGACGCAATCAAAACGTCAGCGAAACTGCGGAACTTCATAACAAAGCATAAACAAAGTTATACTATGCACGTATGTACTATTTGATCATCCTGAGCGGTTCTAGCTACATATTTAGTTAAATAACTCTGAGCTTTGCAGGTATTTTCAGTTCTACCTTATATAATATCATAGTATACTATCTTACCAATACGACGCAATCAAAACATCAGTGACACTTTGCGGAACTTCATAACAAAGCGTAAACAAAGTTATACTATGCAAGTATGTACTATTTGATCATCCAGAGCGGTTCTTGCTACATATTTTGTTAAATAACTCTGAGCTTTGCAGGTATTTGCAGTTCTACCTTATCTAATATCAATGTATACTAACTTATCAATACGACGCAATCAAAACATCAGCGAAGCTTTGCGGAACTTCATAACAAAGCGTAAACAAAGTTATACTATGGACGGATGTACTATTGGATCTTATTGCCGGTTCTGGATACATATTTTGCCAAGTCACTCTCAGGTTTGTTGGTAGTTGCAGTTCTACCGTTTATAATATCATAGTATACTATCTTACCAATACGACGCAATCAAAACATCAGTGACACTTTGCTGAATTTCATAACAAAGCGAGAACGAACTTATACTATGCACGAATGTACTATTTGATCATCCAGAGCGGTTCTTGCTACATATTTTGTTAAATAACTCTGAGCTTTGCAGGTATTTGCAGTTCTAACTTATCTAATATCAATGTATACTATCTTACCAATACGACGCAATCAAAACATCAGCGAAACTTTGCGGAACTTCATAACAAAGCGTAAACAAAGTTATACTATGCACGGATGTACTATTTGATCATCCTGAGCGGTTCTAGCTACATATTTAGTTAAATAACTCTGAGCTTTGCAGGTATTTTCAGTTCTACCTTATATAATATCATAGTATACTATCTTACCAATACGACGCAATCAAAACATCAGTGACACTTTGCGGAACTTCATAACAAAGCGTAAACAAAGTTATACTATGCACGTATGTACTATTTGATCATCCAGAGCGGTTCTTGCTACATATTTTGTTAAATAACTCTGAGCTTTGCAGGTATTTGCAGTTCTAACTTATCTAAAATCAATGTATACTAACTTATCAATACGACGCCATCAAAACCACAGCGAAGCTTTGCGGAACTTCATAACACAGCGTAAACAAAGTTATACTATGCACGGATGTACTATTTGATCATCCAGAGCGGTTCTTGCTACATATTTTGTTAAATAACTCTGAGCTTTGCAGGTATTTGCAGTTCTAACTTATCTAATATCAATGTATACTAACTTATCAATACGACGCAATCAAAACATCAGCGAAGCTTTGCGGAACTTCATAACAAAGCGTAAACAAAGTTATACTATGGACGGATGTACTATTTGATCTTATTGCCGGTTCTGGATACATATTTTGCCAAGTCACTCTCAGGTTTGATGGTAGTTGCAGTTCTACCGTTTATAATATCATAGTATACTATCTTACCAATACGACGCAATCAAAACATCAGTGACATTTTGCTGAATTTCATAACAAAGCGAGAACGAATTTATACTATGCACGAATTTACTATTTGATCATCCAGAAAGGTTCTTGCTACATATTTTGTTAAATAACTCTGAGCTTTGCAGGTATTTTCAGTTCTACCTTATATAATATCAAAGTATACTATCCCACCAATACGACGCCATCAAAACCTCAGCGAAGCTTTGCGGAACTTCATAACACAGCGTAAACAAAGTTATACTATGCACGGATGTACTATTTGATCATCCAGAGCGGTTCTTGCTACATATTTTGTTAAATAACTCTGAGCTTTGCAGGTATTTGCAGTTCTACCTTATATAATATCATAGTATACTATCTTATCAATACGTACGCAATCAAAACATCAGCGAATCTTTGCGGAACTTCATAACAAAGCGTAAACAAAGTTATAGTATGCACGGATTTACTGTATGATCATCCTGCCCGTTCTTGAAACATATTTTGCCAAATAACTCTGAGGTTTGCAGGTAGTTGCAGTTCTATCTTACATAATATCAAATATACTATCTTACCAATTGCGACGCAATCAAACCATCAGTGACACTTTGCGGAACTTCATAACAAAGCGTAAACAAGGTTATACTATGCACGTATGTACTATTTGATCATCCTGAGCGGTACTTGCTACATATTTTGTTAAATAACTCTAAGCGTTGCAGGTATTTGCAGTTCTAACTTATATAATATCAAAGTATACTATCTTATCAATACGACGAAATCAAAACCTCAGCGAAACTCTGCGGAACTACATAACAAAGCGTGAACAAAGTTATACTATGCACGGATGTACTATTTGATCATCCTGAGCGGTTCTGGATACATATTTAGTTAAATATCTCTGAGCTTTGCAGGTATTTTCAGTTCTACCTTATATAATATCATAGTATACTATCTTACCAATACGACGCAATCAAAACATCAGTGACACTTTGCGGAACTTCGTAACAAAGCGTAAACAAAGTTATACTATGCACGTATGTACTATTTGATCGTCCTGAGCGGTTCTTGCTACATATTTAGTTAAATAACTCTAAGCTTTGCAGGTATTTTCAGTTCTACCTTATATAATATCATAGTATACTATCTTACCAATACGACGCAATCAAAACATCAGTGACACTTTGCGGAAATTCATAACAAAGCGTAAACAAAGTTATACTATGCACGTATTAACTATTTGATCATCCTGAGCGGTTCTTGCTACATATTTTGTTAAATAACTCTGAGCTTTGCAGGAATTTGCAGTTCTAACTTATATATTATCAAAGTATACTATCTTATCAATACGTACGCCATCAAAACCTCAGCGAAAATTTGCGGAACTTCATAACAAAGCGTAAACAAAGTTATACTATGCACGGATGTACTATTTGATCATCCTGGGCGGTTCTTGGTACATATTTTGTTAAATAACTCTGAGGTGTGCAGGTATTTGCAGTTCTAACTTATCTAATATCAATGTATACTATCTTATCAATACGACGCAATCAAAACATCAGCAAAACTTGGCGGAACTTCATAACAAAGCGTAAACAAAGTTATACTATGCACGGATGTACTATTTGATCATCCAGAGCGGTTCTTGCTACATATTTAGTTAAATAACTCTGAGGTTTACAGATAGTTGCAGTTCTATCTTATATAATATCAAAGTATACTATCTTACCAATACAGCACATTCAAAACCTCAGCGAAACTTGAGGAACTTCATAACAAAGCGTAAACAAAGTTATACTATGCACGGATGTACTATTTGATCATCCTGAGCGGTTCTTCCTACATATTTTGTTAAATAAATCTGAGGTGTGCATGTATTTGCAGTTCTAACTCATATATAATATAAAAGTATGCTATCTTATCAATACGACGCAATCAAAACGTCACGAAACTGCGGAACTTCATAACAAAGCGTAAACAAAGTTATACTATGCACGTATGTACTATTTGATCATCCTGAGCGGTTCTTCCTACATATTTTGTTAAATAAATCTGAGGTGTGCATGTATTTGCAGTTCTAACTCATATATAATATAAAAGTATGCTATCTTATCAATACGACGCAATCAAAACGTCAGCGAAACTGCGGAACTTCATAACAAAGCATAAACAAAGTTATACTATGCACGGATGTACTATTTGATCATCCTGAGCGGTTCTGGATACATATTTTGCCAAATCACTCTCAGCTTTGTAGATAGTTGCAGTTCTACCTTATATAATATCATAGTATACTATCTTACCAATACGACGCAATTAAAACATCAGCGACACTTTGCGGAATTTCATAAGAAAGCGAGAACAAAGTTATACTATGCACGGATGTACTATTTGATCATCCAGAGCGGTTCTTTCTACATATTTAGTTAAATAAATCTGAGCATTGCAGGTAGTTGCAGTTCTATCTTACATAATATCAAAGTATACCACCTTACCAATTGCGACGCAATCAAAACATCAGCGAAACATTGCGGAACTTCATAATAAAGCGTAAACAAAGTTATAGTATGCACGGATTTACTGTATGATCATCCTGCCCGTTCTTGAAACATATTTTGCCAAATAACTCTGAGGTTTGCAGGTAGTTGCAGTTCTATCTTACATAATATCAAATATACTATCTTACCAATTGCGACGCAATCAAAACCTCAGCGAAACTCTGCGGAACTTCATAACAAAGCGTGAACAAAGTTATACTATGCACGGATGTACTATTTGATCATCCTGAGCGGTTCTGGATACATATTTTGCCAAATCACTCTCAGGTTTGTAGGTACTTGAAGTTCTACCTTATATAATATCATAGTACATTATCTTACCAATACGACGCCATCCAAACCTCAGCGAAACTTTGCGGAAGATCATAACAAAGCGTAAACAAAGTTATAGTATGCACTGATGTACTATTTGATCATCCTGAGCGGTTCTTGCTACATATTTAGTTAAATATCTCTGAGCTTTGCAGGTATTTTCAGTTCTACCTTATATAATATCATAGTATACTATCTTACCAATTGCGAAGCAATCAAAACATCAGCGAAACATTGCGGAACTTCATAACAAAGCGTAAACAAAGTTATACTATGCACGTATGTACTATTTGATCATCTCTAGAGGTTCTTGCTACATATTTAGTTAAATAACTCTGAGCTTTGCAGGTATTTTCAGATCTACCTTATATAATATCAAAGTATACTATCCCACCAATACGGCGCCATCAAAACCTCAGCGAAGCTTTGCGGAACTTCATAACACAGCGTAAACAAAGTTATACTATGCACGGATGTACTATTTGATCATCCAGAGCGGTTCTTGCTACATATTTTGTTAAATAACTCTGAGCTTTGCAGGTATTTGCAGTTCTAACTTATCTAATATCAATGTATACTAACTTATCAATACGACGCAATCAAAACATTAGCGAAGCTTTGCGGAACTTCATAACAAAGCGTAAACAAAGTTATACTATGGACGGATGTACTATTTGATCATCCTGAGCGGTTCTAGCTACATATTTAGTTAAATAACTCTGAGCTTTGCAGGTATTTGCAGTTCTACCTTATATAATATCAAAGTATACTATCCCACCAATACGACGCCATCAAAACCTCAGCGAAGCTTTGCGGAACTTCATAACACAGCGTAAACAAAGTTATACTATGCACGGATGTACTATTTGATCATCCAGAGCGGTTCTTGCTACATATTTTGTTAAATAACTCTGAGCTTTGCAGGTATTTGCAGTTCTAAGTTATCTAATATCAATGTATACTAACTTATCAATACGACGCAATCAAAACATCAGCGAAGCTTTGCGGAACTTCATAACAAAGCGTAAACAAAGTTATACTATGCACGTATGTACTATTTGATCATCCAGAGCGGTTCTTGCTACATATTTTGTTAAATAACTCTGAGCTTTGCAGGTATTTGCAGTTCTACCTTATATAATATCATAGTATACTATCTTACCAATACGACGCAATCAAAACATCAGTGACACTTTGCGGAACTTCATAACAAAGCGTAAACAAAGTTATACTATGCACGTATGTACTATTTGATCATCCAGAGCGGTTCTTGCTACATATTTTGTTAAATAACTCTGAGCTTTGCAGGTATTTGCAGTTCTAACTTATCTAAAATCAATGTATACTAACTTATCAATACGACGCCATCAAAACCACAGCGAAGCTTTGCGGAACTTCATAACACAGCGTAAACAAAGTTATACTATGCACGGATGTACTATTTGATCATCCAGAGCGGTTCTTGCTACATATTTTGTTAAATAACTCTGAGCTTTGCAGGTATTTGCAGTTCTAACTTATCTAATATCAATGTATACTAACTTATCAATACGACGCAATCAAAACATCAGCGAAGCTTTGCGGAACTTCATAACAAAGCGTAAACAAAGTTATACTATGGACGGATGTACTATTGGATCTTATTGCCGGTTCTGGATACATATTTTGCCAAGTCACTCTCAGGTTTGTTGGTAGTTGCAGTTCTACCGTTCATAATATCATAGTATACTATCTTACCAATACGACGCAATCAAAACATCAGTGACACTTTGCTGAATTTCATAACAAAGCGATTACGAACTTATACAATGCACGAATGTACTATTTGATCATCCAGAGCGGTTCTTGCTTCATATTTTGTTAAATAACTCTGAGCTTTGCAGGTATTTGCAGTTCTAACTTATCTAATATCAATGTATACTATCTTACCAATACGACGCAATCAAAACATCAGCGAAGGTTTGCGGAACTTCATAACAAAGCGTAAACAAAGTTATACTATGCACGGATGTACTATTTGATCATCCTGAGCGGTTCTAGCTACATATTTAGTTAAATAACTCTGAGCTTTGCAGGTATTTTCAGTTCTACCTTATATAATATCATAGTATACTATTTTACCAATACGACGCAATCAAAACATCAGTGACACTTTGCGGAACTTCATAACAAAGCGTAAACAAAGTTATACTATGGACGTATGTACTATTTGATCATCCAGAGCGGTTCTTGCTACATATTTAGTTAAATAACTCTGAGCTTTGCAGGTATTTGCAGTTCTACCTTATATAATATCATAGTATACTATCTTACCAATACGACGCAATCAAAACATCAGTGACACTTTGCGGAAATTCATAACAAAGCGTAAACAAAGTTATACTATGCACGTATGTACTATTTGATCATCCTGAGCGGTTCTTCCTACATATTTTGTTAAATAAATCTGAGGTGTGCATGTATTTGCAGTTCTAACTCATATATAATATAAAAGTATGCTATCTTATCAATACGACGCAATCAAAACGTCAGCGAAACTGCGGAACTTCATAACAAAGCATAAACAAAGTTATACTATGCACGTATGTACTATTTGATCATCCTGAGCGGTTCTAGCTACATATTTAGTTAAATAACTCTGAGCTTTGCAGGTATTTTCAGTTCTACCTTATATAATATCATAGTATACTATCTTACCAATACGACGCAATCAAAACATCAGTGACACTTTGCGGAACTTCATAACAAAGCGTAAACAAAGTTATACTATGCAAGTATGTACTATTTGATCATCCTGAGCGGTTCGGGCTACATAATTTGTTAAATAACTCTGAGCTTTGCAGGTATTTGCAGTTCTAACTTATCTAATATCAATGTATACTAACTTATCAATACGACGCAATCAAAACATCAGCGAAGCTTTGCGGAACTTCATAACAAAGCGTAAACAAAGTTATACTATGGACGGATGTACTATTGGATCTTATTGCCGGTTCTGGATACATATTTTGCCAAGTCACTCTCAGGTTTGTTGGTAGTTGCAGTTCTACCGTTTATAATATCATAGTATACTATCTTACCAATACGACGCAATCAAAACATCAGTGACACTTTGCTGAATTTCATAACAAAGCGAGAACGAACTTATACTATGCACGAATGTACTATTTGATCATCCAGAGCGGTTCTTGCTACATATTTTGTTAAATAACTCTGAGCTTTGCAGGTATTTGCAGTTCTAACTTATCTAATATCAATGTATACTATCTTACCAATACGACGCAATCAAAACATCAGCGAAACTTTGCGGAACTTCATAACAAAGCGTAAACAAAGTTATACTATGCACGGATGTACTATTTGATCATCCTGAGCGGTTCTTGCTACATATTTAGTTAAATAACTCTGAGCTTTGCAGGTATTTTCAGTTCTACCTTATATAATATCATAGTATACTATCTTACCAATACGACGCAATCAAAACATCAGTGACACTTTGCGGAACTTCATAACAAAGCGTAAACAAAGTTATACTATGCACGTATGTACTATTTGATCATCCAGAGCGGTTCTTGCTACATATTTTGTTAAATAACTCTGAGCTTTGCAGGTATTTGCAGTTCTAACTTATCTAAAATCAATGTATACTAACTTATCAATACGACGCCATCAAAACCACAGCGAAGCTTTGCGGAACTTCATAACACAGCGTAAACAAAGTTATACTATGCACGGATGTACTATTTGATCATCCAGAGCGGTTCTTGCTACATATTTTGTTAAATAACTCTGAGCTTTGCAGGTATTTGCAGTTCTAACTTATCTAATATCAATGTATACTAACTTATCAATACGACGCAATCAAAACATCAGCGAAGCTTTGCGGAACTTCATAACAAAGCGTAAACAAAGTTATACTATGGACGGATGTACTATTTGATCTTATTGCCGGTTCTGGATACATATTTTGCCAAGTCACTCTCAGGTTTGATGGTAGTTGCAGTTCTACCGTTTATAATATCATAGTATACTATCTTACCAATACGACGCAATCAAAACATCAGTGACATTTTGCTGAATTTCATAACAAAGCGAGAACGAATTTATACTATGCACGAATTTACTATTTGATCATCCAGAAAGGTTCTTGCTACATATTTTGTTAAATAACTCTGAGCTTTGCAGGTATTTTCAGTTCTACCTTATATAATATCAAAGTATACTATCCCACCAATACGACGCCATCAAAACCTCAGCGAAGCTTTGCGGAACTTCATAACACAGCGTAAACAAAGTTATACTATGCACGGATGTACTATTTGATCATCCAGAGCGGTTCTTGCTACATATTTTGTTAAATAACTCTGAGCTTTGCAGGTATTTGCAGTTCTAACTTATATATTATCATAGTATACTATCTTATCAATTCGTACGCAATCAAAACGTCAGCGAATCTTTGCGGAACTTCATAACAAAGCGTAAACAAAGTTATAGTATGCACGGATTTACTGTATGATCATCCTGCCCGTTCTTGAAACATATTTTGCCAAATAACTCTGAGGTTTGCAGGTAGTTGCAGTTCTATCTTACATAATATCAAATATACTATCTTACCAATTGCGACGCAATCAAACCATCAGTGACACTTTGCGGAACTTCATAACAAAGCGTAAACAAGGTTATACTATGCACGTATGTACTATTTGATCATCCTGAGCGGTACTTGCTACATATTTTGTTAAATAACTCTAAGCGTTGCAGGTATTTGCAGTTCTAACTTATATAATATCAAAGGATACTATCTTATCAATACGACGAAATCAAAACCTCAGCGAAACTCTGCGGAACTACATAACAAAGCGTGAACAAAGTTATACTATGCACGGATGTACTATTTGATCATCCTGAGCGGTTCTGGATACATATTTAGTTAAATATCTCTGAGCTTTGCAGGTATTTTCAGTTCTACCTTATATAATATCATAGTATACTATCTTACCAATACGACGCAATCAAAACATCAGTGACACTTTGCGGAACTTCGTAACAAAGCGTAAACAAAGTTATACTATGCACGTATGTACTATTTGATCTTCCTGAGCGGTTCTTGCTACATATTTAGTTAAATAACTCTGAGCTTTGCAGGTATTTGCAGTTCTAACTTATCTAATATCAATGTATACTATCTTACCAATACGACGCAATCAAAACATCAGCGAAGCTTTGCGGAACTTCATAACAAAGCGTAAACAAAGTTATACTATGCACGGATGTACTATTTGATCATCCTGAGCGGTTCTAGCTACATATTTAGTTAAATAACTCTGAGCTTTGCAGGTATTTTCAGTTCTACCTTATATAATATCATAGTATACTATCTTACCAATACGACGCAATCAAAACATCAGTGACACTTTGCGGAACTTCATAACAAAGCGTAAACAAAGTTATACTATGCACGTATGTACTATTTGATCATCCAGAGCGGTTCTTGCTACATATTTTGTTAAATAACTCTGAGCTTTGCAGGTATTTGCAGTTCTAACTTATCTAAAATCAATGTATACTAACTTATCAATACGACGCCATCAAAACCACAGCGAAGCTTTGCGGAACTTCATAACACAGCGTAAACAAAGTTATACTATGCACGGATGTACTATTTGATCATCCAGAGCGGTTCTTGCTACATATTTTGTTAAATAACTCTGAGCTTTGCAGGTATTTGCAGTTCTAACTTATCTAATATCAATGTATACTAACTTATCAATACGACGCAATCAAAACATCAGCGAAGCTTTGCGGAACTTCATAACAAAGCGTAAACAAAGTTATACTATGGACGGATGTACTATTTGATCTTATTGCCGGTTCTGGATACATATTTTGCCAAGTCACTCTCAGGTTTGTTGGTAGTTGCAGTTCTACCGTTTATAATATCATAGTATACTATCTTACCAATACGACGCAATCAAAACATCAGTGACACTTTGCTGAATTTCATAACAAAGCGAGAACGAACTTATACAATGCACGAATGTACTATTTGATCATCCAGAGCGATTCTTGCTTCATATTTTGTTAAATAACTCTGAGCTTTGCAGGTATTTGCAGTTCTACCTTATATAATATCAAAGTATACTATCCCACCAATACGACGCCATCAAAACCTCAGCGAAGCTTTGCGGAACTTTATAACAAAGCGTAAACAAAGTTATACTATGCACGTATGTACTATTTGATCATCCTGAGCGGTTCTAGCTACATATTTAGTTAAATAACTCTGAGCTTTGCAGGTATTTTCAGTTCTACCTTATATAATCTCAAAGTATACTGTCCCACCAATACGACGCCATCAAAACATCAGCGAAACTTTGCGGAACTTCATAACAAAGCGTAAACAAAGTTATACTATGCACGGATGTACTATTTGATCATCCTGAGCGGTTCTGGATACATATTTTGCCAAATCACTCTCAGCTTTGTAGATAGTTGCAGTTCTACCTTATATAATATCATAGTATACTATCTTACCAATACGACGCAATTAAAACATCAGCGACACTTTGCGGAATTTCATAAGAAAGCGAGAACAAAGTTATACTATGCACGGATGTACTATTTGATCATCCAGAGCGGTTCTTTCTACATATTTAGTTAAATAAATCTGAGCATTGCAGGTAGTTGCAGTTCTATCTTACATAATATCAAAGTATACCACCTTACCAATTGCGACGCAATCAAAACATCAGCGAAACATTGCGGAACTTCATAATAAAGCGTAAACAAAGTTATAGTATGCACGGATTTACTGTATGATCATCCTGCCCGTTCTTGAAACATATTTTGCCAAATAACTCTGAGGTTTCCAGGTAGTTGCAGTTCTATCTTACATAATATCAAATATACTATCTTACCAATTGCGACGCAATCAAAACCTCAGCGAAACTCTGCGGAACTTCATAACAAAGCGTGAACAAAGTTATACTATGCACGGATGTACTATTTGATCATCCTGAGCGGTTCTGGATACATATTTTGCCAAATCACTCTCAGGTTTGTAGGTACTTGAAGTTCTACCTTATATAATATCATAGTACATTATCTTACCAATACGACGCCATCCAAACCTCAGCGAAACTTTGCGGAAGATCATAACAAAGCGTAAACAAAGTTATAGTATGCACTGATGTACTATTTGATCATCCTGAGCGGTTCTTGCTACATATTTAGTTAAATATCTCTGAGCTTTGCAGGTATTTTCAGTTCTACCTTATATAATATCATAGTATACTATCTTACCAATTGCGAAGCAATCAAAACATCAGCGAAACATTGCGGAACTTCATAACAAAGCGTAAACAAAGTTATACTATGCACGTATGTACTATTTGATCATCTCTAGAGGTTCTTGCTACATAGTTTGTTAAATAACTCTGAGCTTTGCAGGTATTTGCAGATCTAACTTATATATTATCAAAGTATACTATCTTACCAATACGACGCAATGAAAACGTCAGTGATACATTGCGGAACTTCATAACAAACTGTGGACAAAGTTATACTATCCACGGATGTACTATTTGATCATTCTGAGCGGTTCTTGCTACATATTTAGTTAAATAACTCTGATGTTTGCAGGTAGTTGCAGTTCTACCTTATATAATATCATAGTATACTATCTTACCAATTGAGACGCAATCAAAACATCAGCGAAACATTGCGGAATTTCATAACAAAGCGAGAACAAAGTTATACTATGCACGGTTGTACTATTTGATCATCTAGGGCGGTTCTTGCTACATATTTAGTTAAATAACTCTGAGCTTTGCAGGTATTTGCAGTTCTAACTTATATATTATCAAACTATACTATATTACCCATTGCGACGCAATCAAAACATCAGCGAAACATTGCGGAATTTCATAACAAAGCGAGGACAAAGTTATACTATGCACGGATGTACTATTTGATCATCCAGAGCGGTTCGTGCTACATATTTAGTTAAATAACTCTGAGATTTGCAGGTATTTGCAGTTCTAACTTATATAATATCAAAGTATACTATTTTATCAATACGACGCAATCAAAACCTCAGCGATGCTTTGCGGAAATTCAGAACAAAGCGTAATCAAAGTTATACTATGCAGGGATGTACTATTTGATCTTCCTGCCTGTTCTGGATACATATTTTGCCAAATCACTCTCAGGTTTGTAGGTAGTTACAGTTTTACCACATATAATATCATAGTATACTATCTTACCAATACGACGCAATCAAAACATCAGCGACACTTTGCGGAAATTCATAACAAAGCGAGAACAAACTTATACTATGCACGGATGTACTATTTGATCACCCAGAGCGGTTCTTGCTACATATTTAATTAAATAACTCTGAGCTTTGCAGGTATTTGCAGTTCTATCTTATATAATAGCAAAGTATACTATCTTATCAATACGACGCAATAAAAACCTCAGCGAAGCTTTGCGGAAATTCAGAACAAAGCGTAATCAAAGTTATACTATACACGGATGTACTATTTGATCTTCCTGCCGGTTCTGGATACATATTTTGCCAAATCATTCACAGGTTTGTAGGTAGTTACAGTTTTACCACATATAATATCATAGTATACTATCTTACCAATACGACGCAATCAAAACATCAGCGACACTTTGCGGAATTTAATAACAAAGCGAGAACAAACTTATACTATGCACGGATGTACTATTTGATAATCCAGAGCGGGTCTTTCTACATATTTAGTTAAATAACTCTGAGCTTTGCAGGTATTTGCAGTTCTATCTTACATAATATCAAAGTATACTATCTTACCAATACGACGCAATCAAAACATCATTGACACTTTGCGGAATTTCATAACAAAGCGTAAACAAAGTTATACTATGCACGGATGTACTACTTGATCATCCAGAGCGGTTCTTGCTACATATTTAGTTAAATAACTCTGAGCTTTGCAGGTATTTGCAGTTCTAACTTATATATTATCAAAGTATACTATCTTACCAATACGACGCAATCAAAACATCAGCGACACATTGCGGAACTTCATAAGAAAGCGAGGACAAAGTTATACTATGCACGGATGTACTATTAGATCATCCAGAGCGGTTCGTGCTACATATTTAGTTAAATAACTCTGAGATTTGCAGGTATTTGCAGTTCTAACTTATATAATATCAAAGTATACTATTTTATCAATACGACGCAATCAAAACCTCAGCGATGCTTTGCGGAAATTCAGAACAAAGCGTAATCAAAGTTATACTATGCAGGGATGTACTATTTGATCTTCCTGCCTGTTCTGGATACATATTTTGCCAAATCACTCTCAGGTTTGTAGGTAGTTACAGTTTTACCACATATAATATCATAGTATACTATCTCACCAATACGACGCAATCAAAACATCAGCGACACTTTGCGGAAATTCATAAGAAAGCGAGAACAAACTTATACTATGCACGGATGTACTATTTGATCACCCAGAGCGGTTCTTGCTACATATTTAGTTAAATAACTCTGAGCTTTGCAGGTATTTGCAGTTCTATCTTATATAATAGCAAAGTATACTATCTTATCAATACGACGCAATAAAAACCTCAGCGAAGCTTTGCGGAAATTCAGAACAAAGCGTAATCAAAGTTATACTATACACGGATGTACTATTTGATCTTCCTGCCGGTTCTGGATACATATTTTGCCAAATCACTCACAGGTTTGTAGGTAGTTACAGTTTTACCACATATAATATCATAGTATACTATCTTACCAATACGACGCAATCAAAACATCAGCGACACTTTGCGGAACTTCATAACAAAGCGTAAACAAAGTTATACTATGCACGGATGTACTATTTGATAATCCAGAGCGGTTCTTTCTACATATTTAGTTAAATAACTCTGAGCTTTGCAGGTATTTGCAGTTCTAACTTATATATTATCAAAGTATACTATATTACCCATTGCGACGCAATCAAAACATCAGCGAAACATTGCGGAATTTCATAACAAAGCGAGGACAAAGTTATACTATGCACGGATGTACTATTTGATCATCCAGAGCGGTTCGTGCTACATATTTAGTTAAATAACTCTGAGATTTGCAGGTATTTGCAGTTCTAACTTATATAATATCAAAGTATACTATTTTATCAATACGACGCAATCAAAACCTCAGCGATGCTTTGTGGAAATTCAGAACAAAGCGTAATCAAAGTTATACTATGCAGGGATGTACTATTTGATCTTCCTGCCTGTTCTGGATACATATTTTGCCAAATCACTCTCAGGTTTGTAGGTAGTTACAGTTTTACCACATATAATATCATAGTATACTATCTTACCAATACGACGCAATCAAAACATCAGCGACACTTTGCGGAAATTCATAACAAAGCGAGAACAAACTTATACTATGCACGGATGTACTATTTGATCACCCAGAGCGGTTCTTGCTACATATTTAGTTAAATAACTCTGAGCTTTGCAGGTATTTGCAGTTCTATCTTATATAATAGCAAAGTATACTATCTTATCAATACGACGCAATAAAAACCTCAGCGAAGCTTTGCGGAAATTCAGAACAAAGCGTAATCAAAGTTATACTATGCACGGATGTACTATTTGATCATCCTGGGCGGTTCTTGGTACATATTTTGTTAAATAACTCTGAGGTGTGCAGGTATTTGCAGTTCTAACTTATCTAATATCAATGTATACTATCTTATCAATACGACGCAATCAAAACATCAGCAAAACTTGGCGGAACTTCATAACAAAGCGTAAACAAAGTTATACTATGCACGGATGTACTATTTGATCATCCAGAGCGGTTCTTGCTACATATTTAGTTAAATAACTCTGAGGTATACAGATAGTTGCAGTTCTATCTTATATAATATCAAAGTATACTATCTTACCAATACAGCACATTCAAAACCTCAGCGAAACTTGAGGAACTTCATAACAAAGCGTAAACAAAGTTATACTATGCACGGATGTACTATTTGATCATCCTGAGCGGTTCTTCCTACATATTTTGTTAAATAAATCTGAGGTGTGCATGTATTTGCAGTTCTAACTCATATATAATATAAAAGTATGCTATCTTATCAATACGACGCAATCAAAACGTCACGAAACTGCGGAACTTCATAACAAAGCGTAAACAAAGTTATACTATGCACGTATGTACTATTTGATCATCCTGAGCGGTTCTTCCTACATATTTTGTTAAATAAATCTGAGGTGTGCATGTATTTGCAGTTCTAACTCATATATAATATAAAAGTATGCTATCTTATCAATACGACGCAATCAAAACGTCAGCGAAACTGCGGAACTTCATAACAAAGCATAAACAAAGTTATACTATGCACGGATGTACTATTTGATCATCCTGAGCGGTTCTGGATACATATTTTGCCAAATCACTCTCAGGTTTGTAGGTAGTTGCAGTTCTACCTTATATAATCTCAAAGTATACTGTCCCACCAATACGACGCCATCAAAACATCAGCGAAACTTTGCGGAACTTCATAACAAAGCGTAAACAAAGTTATACTATGCACGGATGTACTATTTGATCATCCTGAGCGGTTCTGGATACATATTTTGCCAAATCACTCTCAGCTTTGTAGATAGTTGCAGTTCTACCTTATATAATATCATAGTATACTATCTTAAAAATACGACGCAATTAAAACATCAGCGACACTTTGCGGAATTTCATAAGAAAGCGAGAACAAAGTTATACTATGCACGGATGTACTATTTGATCATCCAGAGCGGTTCTTTCTACATATTTAGTTAAATAAATCTGAGCATTGCAGGTAGTTGCAGTTCTATCTTACATAATATCAAAGTATACCACCTTACCAATTGCGACGCAATCAAAACATCAGCGAAACATTGCGGAACTTCATAATAAAGCGTAAACAAAGTTATAGTATGCACGGATTTACTGTATGATCATCCTGCCCGTTCTTGAAACATATTTTGCCAAATAACTCTGAGGTTTGCAGGTACTTGCAGTTCTATCTTACATAATATCAAATATACTATCTTACCAATTGCGACGCAATCAAAACCTCAGCGAAACTCTGCGGAACTTCATAACAAAGCGTGAACAAAGTTATACTATGCACGGATGTACTATTTGATCATCCTGAGCGGTTCTTGCTACATATTTTGTTAAATAACTCTGGGGTTTGCAGGTAGTTGCAGTTCTATCTTATATAATATCAAAGTATACTATCTTACCAATACGACGCAATAAAAACCTCAGCGAAGCTTTGCGGAAATTCAGAACAAAGCGTAATCAAAGTTATACTATGCACGGATGTACTATTTGATCTTCCTGTCGGTTCTGGATACATATTTTGCCAAATCACTCTCAGGTTTGTAGGTAGTTACAGTTTTACCACATATAATATCATAGTATACTATCTTATCAATACGTACGCAATCAAAACATCAGCGAAACTTGCGGAACTTCATAACAAAGCGTAAACAAAGTTATACTATGCACGGATGTACTATTTGATAATCCAGAGCGGGTCTTTCTACATATTTAGTTAAATAACTCTGAGCTTTGCAGGTATTTGCAGTTCTATCTTACATAATATCAAAGTATACTATCTTACCAATACGACGCAATCAAAACATCATTGACACTTTGCGGAATTTCATAACAAAGCGTAAACAAAGTTATACTATGCACGGATGTACTACTTGATCATCCAGAGCGGTTCTTGCTACATATTTAGTTAAATAACTCTGAGCTTTGCAGGTATTTGCAGTTCTAACTTATATATTATCAAAGTATACTATCTTACCAATACGACGCAATGAAAACGTCAGTGATACATTGCGGAACTTCATAACAAACTGTGGACAAAGTTATACTATCCACGGATGTACTATTTGATCATTCTGAGCGGTTCTTGCTACATATTTAGTTAAATAACTCTGATGTTTGCAGGTAGTTGCAGTTCTACCTTATATAATATCATAGTATACTATCTTACCAATTGCGACGCAATCAAAACATCAGCGAAACATTGCGGAATTTCATAACAAAGCGAGGACAAAGTTATACTATGCACGGATGTACTATTTGATCATCCAGAGCGGTTCTTGCTACATATTTAGTTAAATAACTCTGAGTTTTGCACGTAGTTGCAGTTCTATCTTATATAATATCAATGTATACTATCTTACTAATTGCGACGCAATCAAAACATCAGCGAAACATTGCGGAATTTCATAACAAAGCGAGAACAAAGTTATACTATGCACGGTTGTACTATTTGATCATCTAGGGCGGTTCTTGCTACATATTTAGTTAAATAACTCTGAGCTTTGCAGGTATTTGCAGTTCTAACTTATATATTATCAAAGTATACTATATTACCCATTGCGACGCAATCAAAACATCAGCGAAACATTGCGGAACTTCATAACAAAGCGTAAACAAAGTTATACTATGCAGGTATGTACTAATTGATCATCCTGAGCGGTTCTTGCTACATATTTAGTTAAATAACTCTGAGTTTTGCACGTAGTTGCAGTTCTATCTTATATAATATCAATGTATACTATCTTACTAATTGCGACGCAATCAAAACATCAGCGAAAGTTTGCGGAACTTCCTAACAAAGCGTAAACAATGTTATACTATGCAGGTATGTACTATTTGATCATCCTGAGCGGTTCTTGCTACATATTTAGTTAAATAACTCTGAGCTTTGCAGGTATTTGCAGTTCTAACTTATATAATATCAAAGTATACTATTTTATCAATACGACGCAATCAAAACCTCAGCGATGCTTTGCGGAAATTCAGAACAAAGCGTAATCAAAGTTATACTATGCAGGGATGTACTATTTGATCTTCCTGCCTGTTCTGGATACATATTTTGCCAAATCACTCTCAGGTTTGTAGGTAGTTACAGTTTTACCACATATAATATCATAGTATACTATCTTACCAATACGACGCAATCAAAACATCAGCGACACTTTGCGGAAATTCATAACAAAGCGAGAACAAACTTATACTATGCACGGATGTACTATTTGATCACCCAGAACGGTTCTTGCTACATATTTAGTTAAATAACTCTGAGCTTTGCAGGTATTTGCAGTTCTATCTTATATAATATCAAAGTATACTATCTTACCAATACGATGCAATGAAAACATCAGTGATACATTGCGGAACTTCATAACAAACTGTGGACAAAGTTATACTATCCACGGATGTACTATTTGATCATTCTGAGCGGTTCTTGCTACATATTTAGTTAAATAACTCTGATGTTTGCAGGTAGTTGCAGTTCTACCTTATATAATATCATAGTATACTATCTTACCAATTGAGACGCAATCAAAACATCAGCGAAACATTGCGGAATTTCATAACAAAGCGAGAACAAAGTTATACTATGCACGGTTGTACTATTTGATCATCTAGGGCGGTTCTTGCTACATATTTAGTTAAATAACTCTGAGCTTTGCAGGTATTTGCAGTTCTAACTTATATATTATCAAAGTATACTATATTACCCATTGCGACGCAATCAAAACATCAGCGAAACATTGCGGAATTTCATAACAAAGCGAGGACAAAGTTATACTATGCACGGATGTACTATTTGATCATCCAGAGCGGTTCGTGCTACATATTTAGTTAAATAACTCTGAGATTTGCAGGTATTTGCAGTTCTAACTTATATAATATCAAAGTATACTATTTTATCAATACGACGCAATCAAAACCTCAGCGATGCTTTGCGGAAATTCAGAACAAAGCGTAATCAAAGTTATACTATGCAGGGATGTACTATTTGATCTTCCTGCCTGTTCTGGATACATATTTTGCCAAATCACTCTCAGGTTTGTAGGTAGTTACAGTTTTACCACATATAATATCATAGTATACTATCTTACCAATACGACGCAATCAAAACATCAGCGACACTTTGCGGAAATTCATAACAAAGCGAGAACAAACTTATACTATGCACGGATGTACTATTTGATCACCCAGAGCGGTTCTTGCTACATATTTAGTTAAATAACTCTGAGCTTTGCAGGTATTTGCAGTTCTATCTTATATAATAGCAAAGTATACTATCTTATCAATACGACGCAATAAAAACCTCAGCGAAGCTTTGCGGAAATTCAGAACAAAGCGTAATCAAAGTTATACTATACACGGATGTACTATTTGATCTTCCTGCCGGTTCTGGATACATATTTTGCCAAATCATTCACAGGTTTGTAGGTAGTTACAGTTTTACCACATATAATATCATAGTATACTATCTTACCAATACGACGCAATCAAAACATCAGCGACACTTTGCGGAATTTAATAACAAAGCGAGAACAAACTTATACTATGCACGGATGTACTATTTGATAATCCAGAGCGGGTCTTTCTACATATTTAGTTAAATAACTCTGAGCTTTGCAGGTATTTGCAGTTCTATCTTACATAATATCAAAGTATACTATCTTACCAATACGACGCAATCAAAACATCATTGACACTTTGCGGAATTTCATAACAAAGCGTAAACAAAGTTATACTATGCACGGATGTACTACTTGATCATCCAGAGCGGTTCTTGCTACATATTTAGTTAAATAACTCTGAGCTTTGCAGGTATTTGCAGTTCTAACTTATATATTATCAAAGTATACTATCTTACCAATACGACGCAATGAAAACGTCAGTGATACATTGCGGAACTTCATAACAAACTGTGGACAAAGTTATACTATCCACGGATGTACTATTTGATCTTCCTGTCGGTTCTGGATACATATTTTGCCAAATCACTCTCAGGTTTGTAGGTAGTTACAGTTTTACCACATATAATATCATAGTATACTATCTTATCAATACGTACGCAATCAAAACATCAGCGAAACTTGCGGAACTTCATAACAAAGCGTACACAAAGTTATACTATGCACGGATGTACTATTTGATCATCCAGAGCGGTTCTTTCTACATATGTAGTTAAATAACTCTGAGCTTTGCAGGTATTTGCAGTTCTAACTTATATATTATCAAAGTATACTATGTTACCAATACGACGCAATCAAAACCTCAGCGAAACTCTGCGGAACTTCATAACAACGCGTAAACAAAGTTATACTATGCACGGATGTACTATATGATCATCCAGAGCGGTTCTTGCTACATATTTAGTTAAATAACTCTGAGCTTTGCAGGTATTTGCAGTTCTATCTTATATAATATCAAAGTATACTATCTTATCAATACGACGCAATCAAAACATCAGCGACACATTGCGGAACTTCATAAGAAAGCGAGGACAAAGTTATACTATGCACGGATGTACTATTAGATCATCCAGAGCGGTTCGTGCTACATATTTAGTTAAATAACTCTGAGATTTGCAGGTATTTGCAGTTCTAACTTATATAATATCAAAGTATACTATTTTATCAATACGACGCAATCAAAACCTCAGCGATGCTTTGCGGAAATTCAGAACAAAGCGTAATCAAAGTTATACTATGCAGGGATGTACTATTTGATCTTCCTGCCTGTTCTGGATACATATTTTGCCAAATCACTCTCAGGTTTGTAGGTAGTTACAGTTTTACCACATATAATATCATAGTATACTATCTCACCAATACGACGCAATCAAAACATCAGCGACACTTTGCGGAAATTCATAACAAAGCGAGAACAAACTTATACTATGCACGGATGTACTATTTGATCACCCAGAGCGGTTCTTGCTACATATTTAGTTAAATAACTCTGAGCTTTGCAGGTATTTGCAGTTCTATCTTATATAATAGCAAAGTATACTATCTTATCAATACGACGCAATAAAAACCTCAGCGAAGCTTTGCGGAAATTCAGAACAAAGCGTAATCAAAGTTATACTATACACGGATGTACTATTTGATCTTCCTGCCGGTTCTGGATACATATTTTGCCAAATCACTCTCAGGTTTGTAGGTAGTTACAGTTTTACCACATATAATATCATAGTATACTATCTTACCAATACGACGCAATCACAACCTCAGCGACACTTTGCGGAACTTCATAACAAAGCGTAAACAAAGTTATACTATGCACGGATGTACTATTTGATAATCCAGAGCGGTTCTTGCTACATATTTAGTTAAATAACTCTGAGCTTTGTAGGTATTTGCAGTTCTAACTTATATATTATCAAAGTATACTATATTACCCATTGCGACGCAATCAAAACATCAGCGAAACATTGCGGAATTTCATAACAAAGCGAGGACAAAGTTATACTATGCACGGATGTACTATTTGATCATCCAGAGCGGTTCGTGCTACATATTTAGTTAAATAACTCTGAGATTTGCAGGTATTTGCAGTTCTAACTTATATAATATCAAAGTATACTATTTTATCAATACGACGCAATCAAAACCTCAGCGATGCTTTGTGGAAATTCAGAACAAAGCGTAATCAAAGTTATACTATGCAGGGATGTACTATTTGATCTTCCTGCCTGTTCTGGATACATATTTTGCCAAATCACTCTCAGGTTTGTAGGTAGTTACAGTTTTACCACATATAATATCATAGTATACTATCTTACCAATACGACGCAATCAAAACATCAGCGACACTTTGCGGAAATTCATAACAAAGCGAGAACAAACTTATACTATGCACGGATGTACTATTTGATCACCCAGAGCGGTTCTTGCTACATATTTAGTTAAATAACTCTGAGCTTTGCAGGTATTTGCAGTTCTATCTTATATAATAGCAAAATATACTATCTTATCAATACGACGCAATAAAAACCTCAGCGAAGCTTTGCGGAAATTCAGAACAAAGCGTAATCAAAGTTATACTATACACGGATGTACTATTTGATCTTCCTGCCGGTTCTGGATACATATTTTGCCAAATCATTCACAGGTTTGTAGGTAGTTACAGTTTTACCACATATAATATCATAGTATACTATCTTACCAATACGACGCAATCAAAACATCAGCGACACTTTGCGGAATTTAATAACAAAGCGAGAACAAACTTATACTATGCACGGATGTACTATTTGATAATCCAGAGCGGGTCTTTCTACATATTTAGTTAAATAACTCTGAGCTTTGCAGGTATTTGCAGTTCTATCTTACATAATATCAAAGTATACTATCTTACCAATACGACGCAATCAAAACATCATTGACACTTTGCGGAATTTCATAACAAAGCGTAAACAAAGTTATACTATGCACGGATGTACTATTTGATCATCCAGAGCGGTTCTTGCTACATATTTAGTTAAATAACTCTGAGCTTTGCAGGTATTTGCAGTTCTAACTTATATATTATCAAAGTATACTATCTTACCAATACGACGCAATGAAAACGTCAGTGATACATTGCGGAACTTCATAACAAACTGTGGACAAAGTTATACTATCCACGGATGTACTATTTGATCATTCTGAGCGGTTCTTGCTACATATTTAGTTAAATAACTCTGATGTTTGCAGGTAGTTGCAGTTCTACCTTATATAATATCATAGTATACTATCTTACCAATTGAGACGCAATCAAAACATCAGCGAAACATTGCGGAATTTCATAACAAAGCGAGAACAAAGTTATACTATGCACGGTTGTACTATTTGATCATCTAGGGCGGTTCTTGCTACATATTTAGTTAAATAACTCTGAGCTTTGCAGGTATTTGCAGTTCTAACTTATATATTATCAAAGTATACTATATTACCCATTGCGACGCAATCAAAACATCAGCGAAACATTGCGGAATTTCATAACAAAGCGAGGACAAAGTTATACTATGCACGGATGTACTATTTGATCATCCAGAGCGGTTCGTGCTACATATTTAGTTAAATAACTCAGATTTGCAGGTATTTGCAGTTCTAACTTATATAATATCAAAGTATACTATTTTATCAATACGACGCAATCAAAACCTCAGCGATGCTTTGCGGAAATTCAGAACAAAGCGTAATCAAAGTTATACTATGCAGTGTAACCGTGTCGGTTACATATTGACACCGCGTATATGAAACAGCGACATCATCCCCACCACTACATTCCATTACGGCGCTCGCGAGTCGGGAAATAGAAAAGAACCGCGAGATACTGCGACATGCGTCTAATTGCGCACGCATCGATCCCCACTCGATAGCGATCGAAGGAGGTCGATGCGAGCGGCGGATAGATCACTCTGCGTCTGGAAGCGGTCCTAGTAGGAAGTTCGCGAAGTATCTGCTCGGCGAAACACGTTACGCGATCGAGGGGTCAAACCGACCCGATAGAACAGTCAAACCGCCTGTTCTATCCTCGACGCGTAAGCGCCTCAAACCGAGGAGTCACAGATGCAAACCGCACTGTGGCACTGCCGACAGTTGAGACGTTTTGCATCGTGATCCTGGGCTGTGACCGCGCCGTTGTCGAGGTGTTGAACGAGTTGGTAAAATTGTTAAATTTTCTGAGCGGGTGCTTCGTGAGTTCCATCTTTCGTCTTGTTAAAATCCGCGTACAGTATGCCAGCAAGTGACTCGATTGGACAAGCCCAGTCGCAATTACTCTGCCGCGATCTCTAAAGAGAGTGCTCGGAGGCCACAACGGTGCTAAAGAGCACACTCCTTGGTTGCGTGGAGTGATTGTCGTCTTTGGGCGCGTCACCATTTTGAATACTCGCACGAGAACTCGGACGAGTAGATGTATGGTTTGACACGTCCACCGTCGTACATTCGTATATCTCGCGGATAGGTCATTCGAACAGCACGTGCGGTTCTGTCGGGTTGTATCGAGCTCTCGGGCGTCGCACGTTCTTCGCCATTCTGCCGCTTCCCACAAGGAGAGTGCTTGGAGGCCACAAACTGTGCCAAAGGGCAATCTCTTCGGTAGCGTGGAGTGACGGGGTTCTCGTGTGGGTCTCCACTCGGGCCACTCGCACGTAGAACGGACGAGTACCTGAGTGGTGTGACAGGTCTGACCTCGCTCAAACCGAGGAAACGTTACGGGTTATCCGCGATCGTCATACTGGGCATACGCAACCGGATAGGGCGATCGAACTAATCACGATCCCTGTTGTTCTGCCGCTACCTCCACGGAGAGTGCCCGGAGGCCACGAACGTGCCGAAGGGTAAACTCCCTGGTTGCGTGGAGTGACAGGGGTTTTTGTGAACGTCTACTGCCGACGTACTCGCACGCATGGGCGGCCGAGTGCGTGGGTGGTGAGATAAGTTCGAAATCGCAAATCGCGAAGCGCGAGCGAAGCGACGGAATTCGCACCAGCAAGCTAGGAACCAGGCGTAGAGACAGGCGGGCGAGACGCGAGCGCGCGTCATAAAAACGCGGTGTTTACGCGTTACAGGGGTCCGGGACGAATCGCGGATACCGATTATCCTACGCGTCGACACATTGGTATTTATTGCCTTGTCGTTCTAGTCGTGTCGGGACGAACTTCTGTAAATAGCACTTCTAAGAATTTTTAAGAATATATTGCCATATTATTCCTGGAAAATTGTCTCCAACGTTATTTCACCTGTTCAAATTCCATCGCTTTCCAGTGCCTGGAGGCACGAATCCAGCAAATTGGGGCAGTAGCCGGCCCCCGCGAGCTAGCATACTTGAATTCGAGAGTTTCAATTAAGTAAAGTAAATAATCACTAAACAATGGAAATTGAACGGTTACAGCAGGGATGTACTATTTGATCTTCCTGCCTGTTCTGGATACATATTTTGCCAAATCACTCTCAGGTTTGTAGGTAGTTACAGTTTTACCACATATAATATCATAGTATACTACCTTACCAATACGACGCAATCAAAACATCAGCGACACTTTGCGGAAATTCATAACAAAGCGAGAACAAACTTATACTATGCACGGATGTACTATTTGATCACCCAGAGCGGTTCTTGCTACATATTTAGTTAAATAACTCTGAGCTTTGCAGGTATTTGCAGTTCTATCTTATATAATAGCAAAGTATACTATCTTATCAATACGACGCAATAGAAACCTCAGCGAAGCTTTGCGGAAATTCAGAACAAAGCGTAATCAAAGTTATACTATACACGGATGTACTATTTGATCTTCCTGCCGGTTCTGGATACATATTTTGCCAAATCATTCACAGGTTTGTAGGTAGTTACAGTTTTACCACATATAATATCATAGTATACTATCTTACCAATACGACGCAATCAAAACATCAGCGACACTTTGCGGAATTTAATAACAAAGCGAGAACAAACTTATACTATGCACGGATGTACTATTTGATCATCCAGAGCGGTTCGTGCTACATATTTAGTTAAATAACTCTGAGATTTGCAGGTATTTGCAGTTCTAACTTATATAATATCAAAGTATACTATTTTATCAATACGACGCAATCAAAACCTCAGCGATGCTTTGCGGAAATTCAGAACAAAGCGTAATCAAAGTTATACTATGCAGGGATGTACTATTTGATCTTCCTGCCTGTTCTGGATACATATTTTGCCAAATCACTCTCAGGTTTGTAGGTAGTTACAGTTTTACCACATATAATATCATAGTATACTATCTTACCAATACGACGCAATCAAAACATCAGCGACACTTTGCGGAAATTCATAACAAAGCGAGAACAAACTTATACTATGCACGGATGTACTATTTGATCACCCAGAACGGTTCTTGCTACATATTTAGTTAAATAACTCTGAGCTTTGCAGGTATTTGCAGTTCTATCTTATATAATATCAAAGTATACTATCTTACCAATACGATGCAATGAAAACGTCAGTGATACATTGCGGAACTTCATAACAAACTGTGGACAAAGTTATACTATCCACGGATGTACTATTTGATCATTCTGAGCGGTTCTTGCTACATATTTAGTTAAATAACTCTGATGTTTGCAGGTAGTTGCAGTTCTACCTTATATAATATCATAGTATACTATCTTACCAATTGAGACGCAATCAAAACATCAGCGAAACATTGCGGAATTTCATAACAAAGCGAGAACAAAGTTATACTATGCACGGATGTACTATTTGATAATCCAGAGCGGGTCTTTCTACATATTTAGTTAAATAACTCTGAGCTTTGCAGGTATTTGCAGTTCTATCTTACATAATATCAAAGTATACTATCTTACCAATACGACGCAATCAAAACATCATTGACACTTTGCGGAATTTCATAACAAAGCGTAAACAAAGTTATACTATGCACGGATGTACTACTTGATCATCCAGAGCGGTTCTTGCTACATATTTAGTTAAATAACTCTGAGCTTTGCAGGTATTTGCAGTTCTACCTTATATAATATCATAGTATACTATCTTACCAATTGAGACGCAATCAAAACATCAGCGAAACATTGCGGAATTTCATAACAAAGCGAGAACAAAGTTATACTATGCACGGTTGTACTATTTGATCATCCAGAGCGGTTCTTGCTACATATTTAGTTAAATAACTCTGAGCTTTGCAGGTATTTGCAGTTCTAACTTATATATTATCAAAGTATACTATATTACCCATTGCGACGCAATCAAAACATCAGCGAAACATTGCGGAATTTCATAACAAAGCGAGGACAAAGTTATACTATGCACGGATGTACTATTTGATCATCCAGAGCGGTTCGTGCTACATATTTAGTTAAATAACTCTGAGATTTGCAGGTATTTGCAGTTCTAACTTATATAATATCAAAGTATACTATTTTATCAATACGACGCAATCAAAACCTCAGCGATGCTTTGCGGAAATTAAGAACAAAGCGTAATCAAAGTTATACTATGCAGGGATGTACTATTTGATCTTCCTGCCTGTTCTGGATACATATTATGCCAAATCACTCTCAGGTTTGTAGGTAGTTACAGTTTTACCACATATAATATCATAGTATACTATCTTACCAATACGACGCAATCAAAACATCAGTGACACTTTGCGGAAATTCATAACAAAGCGAGAACAAACTTATACTATGCACGGATGTACTATTTGATCACCCAGAGCGGTTCTTGCTACATATTTAGTTAAATAACTCTGAGCTTTGCAGGTATTTGCAGTTCTAACTTATATAATATCAAAGTATACTATCTTATCAATACGACGCAATCAAAACCTCTGCGAAGCTTTGCGGAAATTAAGAACAAAGCGTAATCAAAGTTATACTATGCACGGATGTACTATTTGATCTTCCTGTCGGTTCTGGATACATATTTTGCCAAATCACACTCAGGGTTGAAGGTAGTTGCAGTTCTACCTTATATAATATCATAGTATACTATCTTATCAATACGTACGCAATCAAAACATCAGCGAAACTTGCGGAACTTCATAACAAAGCGTAATCAAAGTTATACTATGCACGTATGTACTATTTGATCTTCCTGTCGGTTCTGGATACATATTTTGCCAAATCACTCTCAGGGTTGAAGGTAGTTGCAGTTCTACCTTATATAATATCATAGTATACTATCTTATCAATACGTACGCAATCAAAACATCAGCGAAACTTGCGGAACTTCATAACAAAGCGTACACAAAGTTATACTATGCACGGATGTACTATTTGATCATCCAGAGCGGTACTTTCTACATATGTAGTTAAATAACTCTGAGCTTTGCAGGTATTTGCAGTTCTAACTTATATAATATCAAAGTATACTATGTTACCAATACGACGCAATCAAAACCTCAGCGAAACTCTGCGGAACTTCATAACAACGCGTAAACAAAGTTATAGTATGCACGGATGTACTATATGATCATCCAGAGCGGTTCTTGCTACATATTTAGTTAAATAACTCTGAGCTTTGCAGGTATTTTCAGTTCTATCTTATATAATATCAAAGTATACTATCTTATCAATACGACGCAATCAAAACATCAGCAAAACTTTGCGGAAGTTCATAACAAAGAGTGAACAAAGTTATACTATGTACGGGTGTACTATTTGATCATCCTGAGCGGTTCTGGATACATATTTTGCCAAATCACTCTCAGGTTTGTTGGTAGTTGCAGTTCTACCTTATATAATATCATAGTATACCATCTTATCAATACGTACGCAATCAAAACCTCAGCGAAACTCTGCGGAACTTCATAACAACGCGTAAACAAAGTTATACTATGCACGGATGTACTATTTGATCATCCAGAGCGGTTCTTGCTACATATTTAGTTAAATAACTCTGAGCTTTGCAGGTATTTGCAGTTCTATCTTATATAATATCAAAGTATACTATCTTATCAATACGACGCAATAAAAACCTCAGCGAAGCTTTGCGGAAATTCAGAACAAAGCGTAATCAAAGTTATACTATGCACGGATGTACTATTTGATCTTCCTGTCGGTTCTGGATACATATTTTGCCAAATCACTCTCAGGTTTGTAGGTAGTTACAGTTTTACCACATATAATATCATAGTATACTATCTTATCAATACGACGCAATCAAAACATCAGCAAAACTTTGCGGAAGTTCATAACAAAGAGTGAACAAAGTTATACTATGTACGGGTGTACTATTTGATCATCCTGAGCGGTTCTGGATACATATTTTGCCAAATCACTCTCAGGTTTGTTGGTAGTTGCAGTTCTACCTTATATAATATCATAGTATACTATCTTATCAATACGTACGCAATCAAAACATCAGCGAAACTTGCGGAACTTCATAACAAAGCGTACACAAAGTTATACTATGCACGGATGTACTATTTGATCATCCAGAGCGGTTCTTTCTACATATGTAGTTAAATAATTCTGAGCTTTGCAGGTATTTGCAGTTCTAACTTATATATTATCAAAGTATACTATGTTACCAATACGACGCAATCAAAACCTCAGCGAAACTCTGCGGAACTTCATAACAACGCGTAAACAAAGTTATACTATGCACGGATGTACTATATGATCATCCAGAGCGGTTCTTGCTACATATTTAGTTAAATAACTCTGAGCTTTGCAGGTATTTGCAGTTCTATCTTATATAATATCAAAGTATACTATCTTATCAATACGACGCAATCAAAACATCAGCGACACATTGCGGAACTTCATAAGAAAGCGTAATCAAAGTTATACTATACACGGATGTACTATTTGATCTTCCTGCCGGTTCTGGATACATATTTTGCCAAATCACTCTCAGGGTTGAAGGTAGTTGCAGTTCTAACTTATATATTATCAAAGTATACTATGTTACCAATACGACGCAATCAAAACCTCAGCGAAACTCTGCGGAACTTCATAACAAAGCGTAAAAAAAGTTATACTATGCACGGATGTACTATTTGATCATCCAGAGCGGTTCTTACTACATATTTAGTTAAATAACTCTGAGCTTTGCAGGTATTTGCAGTTCTAACTTATCTAATATCAATGTATACTATCTTATCAATACGACGCAATCAAAACATCAGCAAAACTTTGCGGAAGTTCATAACAAAGAGAGAACAAAGTTATACTATGCACGGGTGTACTATTTGATCATCCTGAGCGGTTCTGGATACATATTTTGCCAAATCACTCTCAGGTTTGTTGGTAGTTGCAGTTCTACCTTATATAATATCATAGGATACTATCTTATCAATACGTACGCAATCAAAACATCAGCGAAACTTGCGGAACTTCATAACAAAGCGTAAACAAAGTTATACTATGCACGGATGTACTATTTGATCATCCAGAGCGGTTCTTGCTACTTATTTAGTTAAATAACTCTGAGCTTTGCAGGTATTTGCAGTTCTATCTTATATAATATCAAAGTATACTATCTTATCAATACGACGCAATAAAAACCTCAGCGAAACTTGCGGAACTTCATAACAAAGCGTAAACAAAGTTATACTATGCACGGATGTACTATTTGATCATCCAGAGCGGTTCTTGCTACATATTTAGTTAAATAACTCTGAGCTTTGCAGGTATTTTCAGTTCTATCTTATATAATATCAAAGTATACTATCTTATCAATACGACGCATTCAAAACATCAGCAAAACTTTGCGGAAGTTCATAACAAAGAGTGAACAAAGTTATACTATGCACGGTTGTACTATTTGATCACCCAGAGCGGTTCTTGCTACATATTTAGTTAAATAACTCTGAGCTTTGCAGGTATTTGCAGTTCTAACTTATATATTATCAAAGTATACTATATTACCCATTGCGACGCAATCAAAACATCAGCGAAACATTGCGGAATTTCATAACAAAGCGAGGACAAAGTTATACTATGCACGGATGTACTATTTGATCATCCAGAGCGGTTCGTGCTACATATTTAGTTAAATAACTCTGAGATTTGCAGGTATTTGCAGTTCTAACTTATATAATATCAAAGTATACTATTTTATCAATACGGCGCAATCAAAACCTCAGCGATGCTTTGCGGAAATTAAGAACAAAGCGTAATCAAAGTTATACTATGCAGGGATGTACTATTTGATCTTCCTGCCTGTTCTGGATACATATTATGCCAAATCACTCTCAGGTTTGTAGGTAGTTACAGTTTTACCACATATAATATCATAGTATACTATCTTACCAATACGACGCAATCAAAACATCAGTGACACTTTGCGGAAATTCATAACAAAGCGAGAACAAACTTATACTATGCACGGATGTACTATTTGATCACCCAGAGCGGTTCTTGCTACATATTTAGTTAAATAACTCTGAGCTTTGCAGGTATTTTCAGTTCTATCTTATATAATATCAAAGTATACTATCTTATCAATACGTACGCAATCAAAACATCAGCGAAACTTGCGGAACTTCATAACAAAGCGTACACAAAGTTATCCTATGCACGGATGTACTATTTGATCATCCAGAGCGGTACTTTCTACATATGTAGTTAAATAACTCTGAGCTTTGCAGGTATTTGCAGTTCTAACTTATATATTATCAAAGTATACTATGTTACCAATACGACGCAATCAAAACCTCAGCGAAACTCTGCGGAACTTCATAACAACGCGTAAACAAAGTTATACTATGCACGGATGTACTATATGATCATCCAGAGCGGTTCTTGCTACATATTTAGTTAAATAACTCTGAGCTTTGCAGGTATTTTCAGTTCTATCTTATATAATATCAAAGTATACTATCTTATCAATACGACGCAATCAAAACATCAGCAAAACTTTGCGGAAGTTCATAACAAAGAGTGAACAAAGTTATACTATGTACGGGTGTACTATTTGATCATCCTGAGCGGTTCTGGATACATATTTTGCCAAATCACTCTCAGGTTTGTTGGTAGTTGCAGTTCTACCTTATATAATACCATAGTATACCATCTTATCAATACGTACGCAATCAAAACATCAGCGAAACTTGCGGAACTTCATAACAAAGCGTAAACAAAGTTATACTATGCACGGATGTACTATTTGATCATCCAGAGCGGTTCTTGCTACATATTTAGTTAAATAACTCTGAGCTTTGCAGGTATTTGCAGTTCTATCTTATATAATATCAAAGTATACTATCTTATCAATACGACGCAATAAAAACCTCAGCGAAGCTTTGCGGAAATTCAGAACAAAGCGTAATCAAAGTTATACTATGCACGGATGTACTATTTGATCTTCCTGTCGGTTCTGGATACATATTTTGCCAAATCACTCTCAGGTTTGTAGGTAGTTACAGTTTTACCACATATAATATCATGGTATACTATCTTATCAATACGACGCAATCAAAACATCAGCAAAACTTTGCGGAAGTTCATAACAAAGAGTGAACAAAGTTATACTATGTACGGGTGTACTATTTGATCATCCTGAGCGGTTCTGGATACATATTTTGCCAAATCACTCTCAGGTTTGTTGGTAGTTGCAGTTCTACCTTATATAATATCATAGTATACTATCTTATCAATACGTACGCAATCAAAACATCAGCGAAACTTGCGGAACTTCATAACAAAGCGTACACAAAGTTATACTATGCACGGATGTACTATTTGATCATCCAGAGCGGTTCTTTCTACATATGTAGTTAAATAACTCTGAGCTTTGCAGGTATTTGCAGTTCTAACTTATATATTATCAAAGTATACTATGTTACCAATACGACGCAATCAAAACCTCAGCGAAACTCTGCGGAACTTCATAACAACGCGTAAACAAAGTTATACTATGCACGGATGTACTATATGATCATCCAGAGCGGTTCTTGCTACATATTTAGTTAAATAACTCTGAGCTTTGCAGGTATTTGCAGTTCTATCTTATATAATATCAAAGTATACTATCTTATCAATACGACGCAATCAAAACATCAGCGACACATTGCGGAACTTCATAAGAAAGCGTAATCAAAGTTATACTATACACGGATGTACTATTTGATCTTCCTGCCGGTTCTGGATACATATTTTGCCAAATCACTCTCAGGGTTGAAGGTAGTTGCAGTTCTAACTTATATATTATCAAAGTATACTATCTTATCAATACGACGCAATCAAAACCTCAGCGAAACTCTGCGGAACTTCATAACAAAGCGTAAAAAAAGTTATACTATGCACGGATGTACTATTTGATCATCCAGAGCGGTTCTTACTACATATTTAGTTAAATAACTCTGAGCTTTGCAGGTATTTGCAGTTCTAACTTATCTAATATCAATGTATACTATCTTATCAATACGACGCAATCAAAACATCAGCAAAACTTTGCGGAAGTTCATAACAAAGAGAGAACAAAGTTATACTATGCACGGGTGTACTATTTGATCATCCTGAGCGGTTCTGGATACATATTTTGCCAAATCACTCTCAGGTTTGTTGGTAGTTGCAGTTCTACCTTATATAATATCATAGGATACTATCTTATCAATACGTACGCAATCAAAACATCAGCGAAACTTGCGGAACTTCATAACAAAGCGTAAACAAAGTTATACTATGCACGGATGTACTATTTGATCATCCAGAGCGGTTCTTGCTACTTATTTAGTTAAATAACTCTGAGCTTTGCAGGTATTTGCAGTTCTATCTTATATAATATCAAAGTATACTATCTTATCAATACGACGCAATCAAAACCTCAGCGAAACTCTGCGGAACTTCATAACAACGCGTAAACAATGTTATACTATGCACGGATGTACTATATGATCATCCAGAGCGGTTCTTGCTACATATTTAGTTAAATAACTCTGAGCTTTGCAGGTATTTTCAGTTCTATCTTATATAATATCAAAGTATACTATCTTATCAATACGACGCAATCAAAACATCAGCAAAACTTTGCGGAAGTTCATAACAAAGAGTGAACAAAGTTATACTATGTACGGGTGTACTATTTGATCATCCCGAGCGGTTCTGGATACATATTTTGCCAAATCACTCTCAGGTTTGTTGGTAGTTGCAGTTCTACCTTATATAATATCATAGTATACCATCTTATCAATACGTACGCAATCAAAACATCAGCGAAACTTGCGGAACTTCATAACAAAGCGTAAACAAAGTTATACTATGCACGGATGTACTATTTGATCATCCAGAGCGGTTCTTGCTACATATTTAGTTAAATAACTCTGAGCTTTGCAGGTATTTTCAGTTCTATCTTATATAATATCAAAGTATACTATCTTATCAATACGACGCAATCAAAACATCAGCAAAACTTTGCGGAAGTTCATAACAAAGAGTGAACAAAGTTATACTATGCACGGGTGTAGTATTTGATCATCCTCAGCGGTTCTGGATACATATTTTGCCAAATCACTCTCAGGTTTGTTGGTAGTTGCAGTTCTACCTTATATAATATCATAGTATACTATCTTATCAATACGTACGCATTCAAAACATCAGCGAAACGTGCGGAACTTCATAACAAAGCGTAAACAAAGTTATACTATGCACGGATGTACTATTTGATCATCCAGAGCGGTTCTTGCTACATATTTAGTTAAATAACTCTGAGCTTTGCAGGTATTTGCAGTTCTATCTTATATAATATCAAAGTATACTATCTTATCAATACGACGCAATAAAAACCTCAGCGAAGCTTTGCGGAAATTCAGAACAAAGCGTAATCAAAGTTATACTATGCACGGATGTACTATTTGATCTTCCTGTCGGTTCTGGATACATATTTTGCCAAATCACTCTCAGGTTTGTAGGTAGTTACAGTTTTACCACATATAATATCATAGTATTCTATCTTATCAATACGACGCAATCAAAACATCAGCAAAACTTTGCGGAAGTTCATAACAAAGAGTGAACAAAGTTATACTATGTACGGGTGTACTATTTGATCATCCTGAGCGGTTCTGGATACATATTTTGCCAAATCACTCTCAGGTTTGTTGGTAGTTGCAGTTCTACCTTATATAATATCATAGTATACTATCTTATCAATACGTACGCAATCAAAACATCAGCGAAACTTGCGGAACTTCATAACAAAGCGTACACAAAGTTATACTATGCACGGATGTACTATATGATCATCCAGAGCGGTTCTTGCTACATATTTAGTTAAATAACTCTGAGCTTTGCAGGTATTTGCAGTTCTATCTTATATAATATCAAAGTATACTATCTCACCAATACGACGCAATCAAAACATCAGCGAAACATTGCGGAACTTCATAAGAAAGCGTAATCAAAGTTATACTATACACGGATGTACTATTTGATCTTCCTGCCGGTTCTGGATACATATTTTGCCAAATCACTCTCAGGGTTGAAGGTAGTTGCAGTTCTAACTTATATATTATCAAAGTATACTATGTTACCAATACGACGCAATCAAAACCTCAGCGAAACTCTGCGGAACTTCATAACAAAGCGTAAAAAAAGTTATACTATGCACGGATGTACTATTTGATCATCCTGAGCGGTTCTTGCTACATATTTAGTTAAATAACTCTGAGCTTTGCAGGTATTTGCAGTTCTAACATATCTAATATCAATGTATACTATCTTATCAATACGACGCAATAAAAACCTCAGCGAAGCTTTGCGGAAATTCAGAACAAAGCGTAATCAAAGTTATACTATGCACGGATGTATTATTTGATCTTCCTGTCGGTTCTGGATACATATTTTGCCAAATCACTCTCAGGTTTGTAGGTAGTTACAGTTTTACCACATATAATATCATAGTATACTATCTTATCAATACGTACGCAATCAAAACATCAGCGAAACTTGCGGAACTTCATAACAAAGCGTAATCAAAGTTATACTATACACGGATGTACTATTTGATCTTCCTGCCGGTTCTGGATACATATTTTGCCAAATCACTCTCAGGGTTGAAGGTAGTTGCAGTTCTAACTTATATATTATCAAAGTATACTATGTTACCAATACGACGCAATCAAAACCTCATCGAAACTCTGCGGAACTTCATAACAAGGCGTAAACAAAGTTATACTATGCACGGATGTACTATTTGATCATCCTGAGCGGTTCTTGCTACATATTTTGTTAAATAACTCTGAGGTGTGCAGGTATTTGCAGTTCTAACGTATCTAATATCAATGTATACTATCTTATCAATACGACGCAATCAAAACATCAGCAAAACTTTGCGGAAGTTCATAACAAAGAGTGAACAAAGTTATACTATGCACGGGTGTACTATTTGATCATCCTGAGCGGTTCTGGATACATATTTTGCCAAATCACTCTCAGGTTTGTAGGTAGTTACAGTTTTACCACATATAATATCATAGTATACTATCTTATCAATACGACGCAATCAAAACATCAGCGACACATTGCGGAACTTCATAAGAAAGCGTAATCAAAGTTATACTATACACGGATGTACTATTTGATCTTCCTGCCGGTTCTGGATACATATTTTGCCAAATCACTCTCAGGGTTGAAGGTAGTTGCAGTTCTAACTTATATATTATCAAAGTATACTATGTTACCAATACGACGCAATCAAAACCTCAGCGAAACTCTGCGGAACTTCATAACAACGCGTAAACAAAGTTATACTATGCACGGATGTACTATATGATCATCCAGAGCGGTTCTTGCTACATATTTAGTTAAATAACTCTGAGCTTTGCAGGTATTTGCAGTTCTATCTTATATAATATCAAAGTATACTATCTTATCAATACGACGCAATCAAAACATCAGCGACACATTGCGGAACTTCATAAGAAAGCGTAATCAAAGTTATACTATACACGGATGTACTATTTGATCTTCCTGCCGGTTCTGGATACATATTTTGCCAAATCACTCTCAGGGTTGAAGGTAGTTGCAGTTCTAACTTATATATTATCAAAGTATACTATGTTACCAATACGACGCAATCAAAACCTCAGCGAAACTCTGCGGAACTTCATAACAAAGCGTAAAAAAAGTTATACTATGCACGGATGTACTATTTGATCATCCAGAGCGGTTCTTACTACATATTTAGTTAAATAACTCTGAGCTTTGCAGGTATTTGCAGTTCTAACTTATCTAATATCAATGTATACTATCTTATCAATACGACGCAATCAAAACATCAGCAAAACTTTGCGGAAGTTCATAACAAAGAGAGAACAAAGTTATACTATGCACGGGTGTACTATTTGATCATCCTGAGCGGTTCTGGATACATATTTTGCCAAATCACTCTCAGGTTTGTTGGTAGTTGCAGTTCTACCTTATATAATATCATAGGATACTATCTTATCAATACGTACGCAATCAAAACATCAGCGAAACTTGCGGAACTTCATAACAAAGCGTAAACAAAGTTATACTATGCACGGATGTACTATTTGATCATCCAGAGCGGTTCTTGCTACTTATTTAGTTAAATAACTCTGAGCTTTGCAGGTATTTGCAGTTCTATCTTATATAATATCAAAGTATCCTATCTTATCAATACGACGCAATAAAAACCTCAGCGAAACTCTGCGGAACTTCATAACAACGCGTAAACAATGTTATACTATGCACGGATGTACTATATGATCATCCAGAGCGGTTCTTGCTACATATTTAGTTAAATAACTCTGAGCTTTGCAGGTATTTTCAGTTCTATCTTATATAATATCAAAGTATACTATCTTATCAATACGACGCAATCAAAACATCAGCAAAACTTTGCGGAAGTTCATAACAAAGAGTGAACAAAGTTATACTATGTACGGGTGTACTATTTGATCATCCCGAGCGGTTCTGGATACATATTTTGCCAAATCACTCTCAGGTTTGTTGGTAGTTGCAGTTCTACCTTATATAATATCATAGTATACCATCTTATCAATACGTACGCAATCAAAACATCAGCGAAACTTGCGGAACTTCATAACAAAGCGTAAACAAAGTTATACTATGCACGGATGTACTATTTGATCATCCAGAGCGGTTCTTGCTACATATTTAGTTAAATAACTCTAAGCTTTGCAGGTATTTTCAGTTCTATCTTATATAATATCAAAGTATACTATCTTATCAATACGACGCAATCAAAACATCAGCAAAACTTTGCGGAAGTTCATAACAAAGAGTGAACAAAGTTATACTATGCACGGGTGTAGTATTTGATCATCCTCAGCGGTTCTGGATACATATTTTGCCAAATCACTCTCAGGTTTGTTGGTAGTTGCAGTTCTACCTTATATAATATCATAGTATACTATCTTATCAATACGTACGCATTCAAAACATCAGCGAAACGTGCGGAACTTCATAACAAAGCGTAAACAAAGTTATACTATGCACGGATGTACTATTTGATCATCCAGAGCGGTTCTTGCTACATATTTAGTTAAATAACTCTGAGCTTTGCAGGTATTTGCAGTTCTATCTTATATAATATCAAAGTATACTATCTTATCAATACGACGCAATAAAAACCTCAGCGAAGCTTTGCGGAAATTCATAACAAAGCGTAATCAAAGTTATACTATGCACGGATGTACTATTTGATCTTCCTGTCGGTTCTGGATACATATTTTGCCAAATCACTCTCAGGTTTGTAGGTAGTTACAGTTTTACCACATATAATATCATAGTATTCTATCTTATCAATACGACGCAATCAAAACATCAGCAAAACTTTGCGGAAGTTCATAACAAAGAGTGAACAAAGTTATACTATGTACGGGTGTACTATTTGATCATCCTGAGCGGTTCTGGATACATATTTTGCCAAATCACTCTCAGGTTTGTTGGTAGTTGCAGTTCTACCTTATATAATATCATAGTATACTATCTTATCAATACGTACGCAATCAAAACATCAGCGAAACTTGCGGAACTTCATAACAAAGCGTACACAAAGTTATACTATGCACGGATGTACTATATGATCATCCAGAGCGGTTCTTGCTACATATTTAGTTAAATAACTCTGAGCTTTGCAGGTATTTGCAGTTCTATCTTATATAATATCAAAGTATACTATCTTATCAATACGACGCAATCAAAACATCAGCGACACATTGCGGAACTTCATAAGAAAGCGTAATCAAAGTTATACTATACACGGATGTACTATTTGATCTTCCTGCCGGTTCTGGATACATATTTTGCCAAATCACTCTCAGGGTTGAAGGTAGTTGCAGTTCTAACTTATATATTATCAAAGTATACTATGTTACCAATACGACGCAATCAAAACCTCAGCGAAACTCTGCGGAACTTCATAACAAAGCGTAAAAAAAGTTATACTATGCACGGATGTACTATTTGATCATCCTGAGCGGTTCTTGCTACATATTTAGTTAAATAACTCTGAGCTTTGCAGGTATTTGCAGTTCTAACATATCTAATATCAATGTATACTATCTTATCAATACGACGCAATAAAAACCTCAGCGAAGCTTTGCGGAAATTCAGAACAAAGCGTAATCAAAGTTATACTATGCACGGATGTATTATTTGATCTTCCTGTCGGTTCTGGATACATATTTTGCCAAATCACTCTCAGGTTTGTAGGTAGTTACAGTTTTACCACATATAATATCATAGTATACTATCTTATCAATACGTACGCAATCAAAACATCAGCGAAACTTGCGGAACTTCATAACAAAGCGTAATCAAAGTTATACTATACACGGATGTACTATTTGATCTTCCTGCCGGTTCTGGATACATATTTTGCCAAATCACTCTCAGGGTTGAAGGTAGTTGCAGTTCTAACTTATATATTATCAAAGTATACTATGTTACCAATACGACGCAATCAAAACCTCATCGAAACTCTGCGGAACTTCATAACAAGGCGTAAACAAAGTTATACTATGCACGGATGTACTATTTGATCATCCTGAGCGGTTCTTGCTACATATTTTGTTAAATAACTCTGAGGTGTGCAGGTATTTGCAGTTCTAACGTATCTAATATCAATGTATACTATCTTATCAATACGACGCAATCAAAACATCAGCAAAACTTTGCGGAAGTTCATAACAAAGAGTGAACAAAGTTATACTATGCACGGGTGTACTATTTGATCATCCTGAGCGGTTCTGGATACATATTTTGCCAAATCACTCTCAGGGTTGAAGGTAGTTGCAGTTCTACCGTATATAATATCAAAGTATACTATCTTACCAATACGACGCAATCAAAACCTCAGCGATACTTTGCGGAACTTCATAACAAAGCGTAATCAAAGTTATACTATACACGGATGTACTATTTGATCTTCCTGCCGGTTCTGGATACATATTTTGCCAAATCACTCTCAGGGTTGAAGGTAGTTGCAGTTCTAACTTATATATTATCAAAGTATACTATGTTACCAATACGACGCAATCAAAACCTCAGCGAAACTCTGCGGAACTTCATAACAACGCGTAAACAAAGTTATACTATGCACGGATGTACTATTTGATCATCCAGAGCGGTTCTTGCTACATATTTAGTTAAATAACTCTGAGCTTTGCAGGTATTTGCAGTTCTATCTTATATAATATCAAAGTATACTATCTTATCAATACGACGCAATAAAAACCTCAGCGAAGCTTTGCGGAAAATCAGAACAAAGCGTAATCAAAGTTATACTATGCACGGATGTACTATTTGATCTTCCTGTCGGTTCTGGATACATATTTTGCCAAATCACTCTCAGGTTTGTAGGTAGTTACAGTTTTACCACATATAATATCATAGTATACTATCTTATCAATACTTACGCAATCAAAACATCAGCGAAACTTGCGGAACTTCATAAGAAAGCGTAAACAAAGTTATACTATGCACGGAAGTACTATTTGATCATCCAGAGCGGTTCTTGCTACATATTTAGTTAAATAACTCTGAGCTTTGCAGGTATTTGCAGTTCTATCTTATATAATATCAAAGTATACTATGTTACCAATACGACGCAATCAAAACCTCATCGAAACTCTGCGGAACTTCATTACAAGGCGTAAACAAAGTTATACTATGCACGGATGTACTATTTGATCATCCTGAGCGGTTCTTGCTACATATTTTGTTAAATAACTCTGAGGTGTGCAGGTATTTGCAGTTCTAACGTATCTAATATCAATGTATACTATCTTATCAATACGACGCAATCAAAACATCAGCAAAACTTTGCGGAAGTTCATAACAAAGAGTGAACAAAGTTATACTATGCACGGGTGTACTATTTGATCATCCTGAGCGGTTCTGGATACATATTTTGCCAAATCACTCTCAGGGTTGAAGGTAGTTGCAGTTCTAACTTATATATTATCAAAGTATACTATGTTACCAATACGACGCAATCAAAACCTCAGCGAAACTCTGCGGAACTACATAACAACGCGTAAACAAAGTTATACTATGCACGGATGTACTATTTGATCATCCAGAGCGGTTCTTGCTACATATTTAGTTAAATAACTCTGAGCTTTGCAGGTATTTGCAGTTCTATCTTATATAATATCAAAGTATACTATCTTATCAATACGACGCAATAAAAACCTCAGCGAAGCTTTGCGGAAAATCAGAACAAAGCGTAATCAAAGTTATACTATGCACGGATGTACTATTTGATCTTCCTGTCGGTTCTGGATACATATTTTGCCAAATCACTCTCAGGTTTGTAGGTAGTTACAGTTTTACCACATATAATATCATAGTATACTATCTTATCAATACTTACGCAATCAAAACATCAGCGAAACTTGCGGAACTTCATAAGAAATCGTAAACAAAGTTATACTATGCACGGAAGTACTATTTGATCATCCAGAGCGGTTCTTGCTACATATTTAGTTAAATAACTCTGAGCTTTGCAGGTATTTGCAGTTCTATCTTATATAATATCAAAGTATACTATGTTACCAATACGACGCAATCAAAACCTCATCGAAACTCTGCGGAACTTCATAACAAGGCGTAAACAAAGTTATACTATGCACGGATGTACTATATGATCATCCAGAGCGGTTCTTGCTACATATTTAGTTAAATAACTCTGAGCTTTGCAGGTATTTGCAGTTCTAACTTATATAATATCAAAGTATACTAGCTTATCAATACGACGCAATAAAAACCTCAGCGAAGCTTTGCGGAAATTCAGAACAAAGCGTAATCAAAGTTATACTATGCACGTATGTACTATTTGATCTTCCTGTCGGTTCTGGGTACATATTTTGCCAAATCACTCTCAGGGTTGAAGGTAGTTGCAGTTCTACCGTATATAATATAAAAGTATATTATCTTACCAATACGACGCAATCAAAACCTCAGCGATACTTTGCGGAACTTCATAACAAAGCGTAATCAAAGTTATACTATACACGGATGTACTATTTGATCTTCCTGCCGGTTCTGGATACATATTTTGCCAAATCACTCTCAGGGTTGAAGGTAGTTGCAGTTCTAACTTATATATTATCAAAGTATACTATGTTACCAATACGACGCAATCAAAACCTCAGCGAAACTCTGCGGAACTTCATAACAACGCGTAAACAAAGTTATACTATGCACGGATGTACTATATGATCATCCAGAGCGGTTCTTGCTACATATTTAGTTAAACAACTCTGAGCTTTGCAGGTATTTGCAGTTCTATCTTATATAATATCAAAGTATACTATCTTATCAATACGACGCAATAAAAACCTCAGCGAAACTCTGCGGAACTTCATAACAACGCGTAAACAATGTTATACTATGCACGGATGTACTATATGATCATCCAGAGCGGTTCTTGCTACATATTTAGTTAAATAACTCTGAGCTTTGCAGGTATTTTCAGTTCTATCTTATATAATATCAAAGTATACTATCTTATCAATACGACGCAATCAAAACATCAGCAAAACTTTGCGGAAGTTCATAACAAAGAGTGAACAAAGTTATACTATGTACGGGTGTACTATTTGATCATCCCGAGCGGTTCTGGATACATATTTTGCCAAATCACTCTCAGGTTTGTTGGTAGTTGCAGTTCTACCTTATATAATATCATAGTATACCATCTTATCAATAGTTACGCAATCAAAACCTCAGCGAAACATTGCGGAACTTCATAACAAAGCGTAAACAAAGTTATACTATGCACGGATGTACTATTTGATCATCCAGAGCGGTTCTTGCTACATATTTAGTTAAATAACTCTGAGCTTTGCAGGTATTTTCAGTTCTATCTTATATAATATCAAAGTATACTATCTTATCAATACGACGCAATCAAAACATCAGCAAAACTTTGCGGAAGTTCATAACAAAGAGTGAACAAAGTTATACTATGCACGGGTGTAGTATTTGATCATCCTGAGCGGTTCTGGATACATATTTTGCCAAATCACTCTCAGGTTTGTTGGTAGTTGCAGTTCTACCTTATATAATATCATAGTATACTATCTTATCAATACGTACGCAATCAAAACATCAGCGAAACTTGCGGAAATTCAGAACAAAGCGTAATCAAAGTTATACTATGCACGGATGTATTATTTGATCTTCCTGTCGGTTCTGGATACATATTTTGCCAAATCACTCTCAGGTTTGTAGGTAGTTAAAGTTTTACCACATATAATATCATAGTATACTATCTTATCAATACGTACGCAATCAAAACATCAGCGAAACTTGCGGAACTTGATAACAAAGCGTAATCAAAGTTATACTATACACGGATGTACTATTTGATCTTCCTGCCGGTTCTGGATACATATTTTGCCAAATCACTCTCAGGGTTGAAGGTAGTTGCAGTTCTAACTTATATATTATCAAAGTATACTATGTTACCAATACGACGCAATCAAAACCTCAGCGAAACTCTGCGGAACTTCATAACAAAGCGAAAACAAAGTTATAGTATGCACGGATGTACTATTTGATCATCCAGAGCAGTTCTTGCTACATATTTTGTTAAATAACTCTGAGGTGTGCATGTAGTTGCAGTTCTATCTTATATAAAATCAAAGTATACTATCCCACCAATACGACGCCATCAAAACCTCAGCGAAACTTTGCGGAACTTCATAACAAAGCGTAAACAAAGTTATACTATGCACGTACGTACTATTTGATCATCCTGAGCAGTTCTTGCTACATATTTTGTTAAATAACTCTGAGCTTTGCAGGTATTTGCAGTTCTATCTTATATAATATCAAAGTATACTATCTTATCAATACGACGCAATCAAAACATCAGCGAAACATTGCGGAACTTCATAACAAAGCGAAAACAAAGTTATAGTATGCACGGATGTACTATTTGATCATCCAGAGCAGTTCTTGCTACATATTTTGTTAAATAACTCTGAGGTGTGCATGTAGTTGCAGTTCTATCTTATATAAAATCAAAGTATACTATCCCACCAATACGACGCCATCAAAACCTCAGCGAAACTTTGCGGAACTTCATAACAAAGCGTAAACAAAGTTATACTATGCACGTACGTACTATTTGATCATCCTGAGCAGTTCTTGCTACATATTTTGTTAAATAACTCTGAGCTTTGCAGGTATTTGCAGTTCTATCTTATATAATATCAAAGTATACTATCTTATCAATACGACGCAATCAAAACATCAGCGAAACATTGCGGAACTTCATAACAAAGCGTAAACAAAGTTATACTATGCACGGATGTACTATTTGATCATCCTGAGCGGTTCTTGCTACATATTTTGTTAAATAACTCTGAGCTTTGCAGGTATTTTCAGTTCTATCTTATATAATATCAAAGTATACTATCTTATCAATACCACGCAATCAAAACATCAGCAAAACTTTGCGGAAGTTCATAACAAAGAGTGAACAAAGTTATACTATGCACGGATGTACTATTTGATCTTCCTGTCGGTTCTGGATACATATTTTGCCAAATCACACTCAGGTTTGTTGGTAGTTGCAGTTCTACCTTATATAATATCATAGTATACTATCTTATCATTACGTACGCAATCAAAACATCAGCGAAACTTGCGGAACTTCATAACAAAGCGTAAACAAAGTTATACTATGCACGGATGTACTATTTGATCATCCAGAGCGGTTCTTGCTACATATTTAGTTAAATAACTCTGAGCTTTGCAGGTATTTGCAGTTCTATCTTATATAATATCAAAGTATACTATCTTATCAATACGACGCAATAAAAACCTCATCGAAACTCTGCGGAACTTCATAACAAGGCGTAAACAAAGTTATACTATGCACGGATGTACTATTTGATCATCCTGAGCGGTTCTTGCTACATATTTTGTTAAATAACTCTGAGGTGTGCAGGTATTTGCAGTTCTAACGTATCTAATATCAATGTATACTATCTTATCAATACGACGCAATCAAAACATCAGCAAAACTTTGCGGAAGTTCATAACAAAGAGTGAACAAAGTTATACTATGCACGGGTGTACTATTTGATCATCCTGAGCGGTTCTTGATACATATTTTGCCAACTCACTCTCAGGTTTGTTGGTAGTTGCAGTTCTACCTTATATAATACCATAGTATACTATCTTATCAATACGTACGCAATCAAAACATCAGCGAAACTTGCGGAACTTCATAACAAAGCGTAAACAAAGTTATACTATGCACGGATGAACTATTTGATCATCCAGAGCGGTTCTTGCTACTTATTTAGTTAAATAACTCTGAGCTTTGCAGGTATTTGCAGTTCTATCTTATATAATATCAAAGTATACTATCTTATCAATACGACGCAATCAAAACCTCAGCGAAACTCTGCGGAACTTCATAACAAAGCGAAAACAAAGTTATAGTATGCACGGATGTACTATTTGATCATCCAGAGCAGTTCTTGCTACATATTTTGTTAAATAACTCTGAGGTGTGCATGTAGTTGCAGTTCTATCTTATATAAAATCAAAGTATACTATCCCACCAATACGACGCCATCAAAACCTCAGCGAAACTTTGCGGAACTTCATAACAAAGCGTAAACAAAGTTATACTATGCACGGATGTACTATTTGATCATCCTGAGCAGTTCTTGCTACATATTTTGTTAAATAACTCTGAGCTTTGCAGGTATTTGCAGTTCTATCTTATATAATATCAAAGTATACTATCTTATCAATACGACGCAATCAAAACATCAGCGAAACATTGCGGAACTTCATAACAAAGCGTAAACAAAGTTATACTATGCACGGATGTACTATTTGATCATCCTGAGCGGTTCTTGCTACATATTTTGTTAAATAACTCTCAGGTTTGTAGGTAGTTACAGTTTTACCACATATAATATCATAGTATTCTATCTTATCAATACGACGCAATCAAAACATCAGCAAAACTTTGCGGAACTTCATAAGAAAGCGTAAACAAAGTTATACTATGCACGGATGTACTATTTGATCATCCTGAGCGGTTCTTGCTACATATTTTGTTAAATAACTCTGAGGTGTGCAGGTATTTGCAGTTCTAACGTATCTAATATCAATGTATACTATCTTATCAATACGACGCAATCAAAACATCAGCAAAACTTTGCGGAAGTTCATAACAAAGAGTGAACAAAGTTATACTATGCACGGGTGTACTATTTGATCATCCTGAGCGGTTCTGGATACATATTTTGCCAAATCACTCTCAGGGTTGAAGGTAGTTGCAGTTCTAACTTATATATTATCAAAGTATACTATGTTACCAATACGACGCAATCAAAACCTCAGCGAAACTCTGCGGAACTTCATAACAACGCGTAAACAAAGTTATACTATGCACGGATGTACTATTTGATCATCCAGAGCGGTTCTTGCTACATATTTAGTTAAATAACTCTGAGCTTTGCAGGTATTTGCAGTTCTATCTTATATAATATCAAAGTATACTATCTTATCAATACGACGCAATAAAAACCTCAGCGAAGCTTTGCGGAAAATCAGAACAAAGCGTAATCAAAGTTATACTATGCACGGATGTACTATTTGATCTTCCTGTCGGTTCTGGATACATATTTTGCCAAATCACTCTCAGGTTTGTAGGTAGTTACAGTTTTACCACATATAATATCATAGTATACTATCTTATCAATACTTACGCAATCAAAACATCAGCGAAACTTGCGGAACTTCATAAGAAATCGTAAACAAAGTTATACTATGCACGGAAGTACTATTTGATCATCCAGAGCGGTTCTTGCTACATATTTAGTTAAATAACTCTGAGCTTTGCAGGTATTTGCAGTTCTATCTTATATAATATCAAAGTATACTATCTTATCAATACGACGCAATAAAAACCTCAGCGAAACTCTGCGGAACTTCATAACAACGCGTAAACAATGTTATACTATGCACGGATGTACTATATGATCATCCAGAGCGGTTCTTGCTACATATTTAGTTAAATAACTCTGAGCTTTGCAGGTATTTTCAGTTCTATCTTATATAATATCAAAGTATACTATCTTATCACTACGACGCAATCAAAACATCAGCGAAACATTGCGGAACTTCATAACAAAGCGTAATCAAAGTTATACTATACACGGATGTACTATTTGATCTTCCTGCCGGTTCTGGATACATATTTTGCCAAATCACTCTCAGGGTTGAAGGTAGTTGCAGTTCTAACTTATATATTATCAAAGTATACTATGTTACCAATACGACGCAATCAAAACCTCAGCAAAACTCTGCGGAACTTCATAACAAAGCGTAAATAAAATTATACTATGCAGGATGTACTATTTGATCATCCAGAGCGGTTCTTGCTACATATTTAGTTAAATAACTCTGAGCTTTGCAGGTATTTGCAGTTCTAACTTATCTAATATCAATGTATACTATCTTATCAATACGACGCAATCAAAACATCAGCAAAACTTTGCGGAAGTTCATAACAAAGCCTACACAAAGTTATACTATGCACGGATGTACTATTTGATCATCCAGAGCGGTACTTTCTACATATGTAGTTAAATAACTCTGAGCTTTGCAGGTATTTGCAGTTCTAACTTATATATTATCAAAGTATACTATGTTACCAATACGACGCAATCAAAACCTCAGCGAAACTCTGCGGAACTTCATAATAACGCGTAAACAAAGTTATACTATGCACGGATGTACTATATGATTATCCAGAGCGGTTCTTGCTACATATTTAGTTAAATAACTCTGAGCTTTGCAGGTATTTTCAGTTCTATCTTATATAATATCAAAGTATACTATCTTATGAATACGACGCAATCAAAACATCAGCAAAACTTTGCGGAAGTTCATAACAAAGAGTGAACAAAGTTATACTATGTACGGGTGTACTATTTGATCATCCTGAGCGGTTCTGGATACATATTTTGCCAAATCACTCTCAGGTTTGTTGGTAGTTGCAGTTCTACCTTATATAATATCATAGTATACCATCTTATCAATACGTACGCAATCAAAACATCAGCGAAACTTGCGGAACTTCATAAGAAAGCGTAAACAAAGTTATACTATGCACGGAAGTACTATTTGATCATCCAGAGCGGTTCTTGCTACATATTTAGTTAAATAACTCTGAGCTTTGCAGGTATTTGCAGTTCTATCTTATATAATATCAAAGTATACTATGTTACCAATACGACGCAATCAAAACCTCATCGAAACTCTGCGGAACTTCATAACAAGGCGTAAACAAAGTTATACTATGCACGTATGTACTATTTGATCTTCCTGTCGGTTCTGGATACATATTTTGCCAAATCACTCTCAGGGTTGAAGGTAGTTGCAGTTCTACCGTATATAATATCAAAGTATACTATCTTACCAATACGACGCAATCAAAACCTCAGCGAAGCTTTGCGGAAATTCAGAACAAAGCGTAATCAAAGTTATACTATGCACGGATGTACTATTTGATCTTCCTGTCGGTTCTGGATACATATTTTGCCAAATCACTCTCAGGTTTGTAGGTAGTTACAGTTTTACCACATATAATATCATAGTATACTATCTTATCAATACGACGCAATCAAAACATCAGCAAAACTTTGCGGAAGTTCATAACAAAGAGTGAACAAAGTTATACTATGTACGGGTGTACTATTTGATCATCCTGAGCGGTTCTGGATACATATTTTGCCAAATCACTCTCAGGTTTGTTGGTAGTTGCAGTTCTACCTTATATAATATCATAGTATACTATCTTATCAATACGTACGCAATCAAAACATCAGCGAAACTAGCGGAACTTCATAACAAAGCGTACACAAAGTTATACTATGCACGGATGTACTATTTGATCATCCAGAGCGGTTCTTTCTACATATGTAGTTAAATAACTCTGAGCTTTGCAGGTATTTGCAGTTCTAACTTATATATTATCAAAGTATACTATGTTACCAATACGACGCAATCAAAACATCAGCGAAACTCTGCGGAACTTCATAACAACGCGTAAACAAAGTTATACTATGCACGGATGTACTATATGATCATCCAGAGCGGTTCTTGCTACATATTTAGTTAAATAACTCTGAGCTTTGCAGGTATTTGCAGTTCTATCTTATATAATATCAAAGTATACTATCTTATCAATACGACGCAATCAAAACATCAGCGACACATTGCGGAACATCATAAGAAAGCGTAAACAAAGTTATACTATGCACGGAAGTACTATTTGATCATCCAGAGCGGTTCTTGCTACATATTTAGTTAAATAACTCTGAGCTTTGCAGGTATTTGCAGTTCTATCTTATATAATATCAAAGTATACTATGTTACCAATACGACGCAATCAAAACCTCATCGAAACTCTGCGGAACTTCATAACAAGGCGTAAACAAAGTTATACTATGCACGTATGTACTATTTGATCTTCCTGTCGGTTCTGGATACATATTTTGCCAAATCACTCTCAGGGTTGAAGGTAGTTGCAGTTCTACCGTATATAATATCAAAGTATACTATCTTACCAATACGACGCAATCAAAACCTCAGCGAAGCTTTGCGGAAATTCAGAACAAAGCGTAATCAAAGTTATACTATGCACGGATGTACTATTTGATCTTCCTGTCGGTTCTGGATACATATTTTGCCAAATCACTCTCAGGTTTGTAGGTAGTTACAGTTTTACCACATATAATATCATAGTATACTATCTTATCAATACTTACGCAATCAAAACATCAGCGAAACTTGCGGAACTTCATAAGAAATCGTAAACAAAGTTATACTATGCACGGAAGTACTATTTGATCATCCAGAGCGGTTCTTGCTACATATTTAGTTAAATAACTCTGAGCTTTGCAGGTATTTGCAGTTCTATCTTATATAATATCAAAGTATACTATGTTACCAATACGACGCAATCAAAACCTCATCGAAACTCTGCGGAACTTCATAACAAGGCGTAAACAAAGTTATACTATGCACGGATGTACTATATGATCATCCAGAGCGGTTCTTGCTACATATTTAGTTAAATAACTCTGAGCTTTGCAGGTATTTGCAGTTCTAACTTATATAATATCAAAGTATACTAGCTTATCAATACGACGCAATAAAAACCTCAGCGAAGCTTTGCGGAAATTCAGAACAAAGCGTAATCAAAGTTATACTATGCACGTATGTACTATTTGATCTTCCTGTCGGTTCTGGGTACATATTTTGCCAAATCACTCTCAGGGTTGAAGGTAGTTGCAGTTCTACCGTATATAATATAAAAGTATATTATCTTACCAATACGACGCAATCAAAACCTCAGCGATACTTTGCGGAACTTCATAACAAAGCGTAATCAAAGTTATACTATACACGGATGTACTATTTGATCTTCCTGCCGGTTCTGGATACATATTTTGCCAAATCACTCTCAGGGTTGAAGGTAGTTGCAGTTCTAACTTATATATTATCAAAGTATACTATGTTACCAATACGACGCAATCAAAACCTCAGCGAAACTCTGCGGAACTTCATAACAACGCGTAAACAAAGTTATACTATGCACGGATGTACTATATGATCATCCAGAGCGGTTCTTGCTACATATTTAGTTAAACAACTCTGAGCTTTGCAGGTATTTGCAGTTCTATCTTATATAATATCAAAGTATACTATCTTATCACTACGACGCAATCAAAACATCAGCGAAACATTGCGGAACTTCATAACAAAGCGTAATCAAAGTTATACTATACACGGATGTACTATTTGATCTTCCTGCCGGTTCTGGATACATATTTTGCCAAATCACTCTCAGGGTTGAAGGTAGTTGCAGTTCTAACTTATATATTATCAAAGTATACTATCTTATCAATACGACGCAATCAAAACCTCAGCAAAACTCTGCGGAACTTCATAACAAAGCGTAAATAAAATTATACTATGCAGGATGTACTATTTGATCATCCAGAGCGGTTCTTGCTACATATTTAGTTAAATAACTCTGAGCTTTGCAGGTATTTGCAGTTCTAACTTATCTAATATCAATGTATACTATCTTATCAATACGACGCAATCAAAACATCAGCAAAACTTTGCGGAAGTTCATAACAAAGCCTACACAAAGTTATACTATGCACGGATGTACTATTTGATCATCCAGAGCGGTACTTTCTACATATGTAGTTAAATAACTCTGAGCTTTGCAGGTATTTGCAGTTCTAACTTATATATTATCAAAGTATACTATGTTACCAATACGACGCAATCAAAACCTCAGCGAAACTCTGCGGAACTTCATAATAACGCGTAAACAAAGTTATACTATGCACGGATGTACTATATGATCATCCAGAGCGGTTCTTGCTACATATTTAGTTAAATAACTCTGAGCTTTGCAGGTATTTTCAGTTCTATCTTATATAATATCAAAGTATACTATCTTATGAATACGACGCAATCAAAACATCAGCAAAACTTTGCGGAAGTTCATAACAAAGAGTGAACAAAGTTATACTATGTACGGGTGTACTATTTGATCATCCTGAGCGGTTCTGGATACATATTTTGCCAAATCACTCTCAGGTTTGTTGGTAGTTGCAGTTCTACCTTATATAATATCATAGTATACCATCTTATCAATACGTACGCAATCAAAACATCAGCGAAACTTGCGGAACTTCATAAGAAAGCGTAAACAAAGTTATACTATGCACGGAAGTACTATTTGATCATCCAGAGCGGTTCTTGCTACATATTTAGTTAAATAACTCTGAGCTTTGCAGGTATTTGCAGTTCTATCTTATATAATATCAAAGTATACTATGTTACCAATACGACGCAATCAAAACCTCATCGAAACTCTGCGGAACTTCATAACAAGGCGTAAACAAAGTTATACTATGCACGTATGTACTATTTGATCTTCCTGTCGGTTCTGGATACATATTTTGCCAAATCACTCTCAGGGTTGAAGGTAGTTGCAGTTCTACCGTATATAATATCAAAGTATACTATCTTACCAATACGACGCAATCAAAACCTCAGCGAAGCTTTGCGGAAATTCAGAACAAAGCGTAATCAAAGTTATACTATGCACGGATGTACTATTTGATCTTCCTGTCGGTTCTGGATACATATTTTGCCAAATCACTCTCAGGTTTGTAGGTAGTTACAGTTTTACCACATATAATATCATAGTATACTATCTTATCAATACGACGCAATCAAAACATCAGCAAAACTTTGCGGAAGTTCATAACAAAGAGTGAACAAAGTTATACTATGTACGGGTGTACTATTTGATCATCCTGAGCGGTTCTGGATACATATTTTGCCAAATCACTCTCAGGTTTGTTGGTAGTTGCAGTTCTACCTTATATAATATCATAGTATACTATCTTATCAATACGTACGCAATCAAAACATCAGCGAAACTAGCGGAACTTCATAACAAAGCGTACACAAAGTTATACTATGCACGGATGTACTATTTGATCATCCAGAGCGGTTCTTTCTACATATGTAGTTAAATAACTCTGAGCTTTGCAGGTATTTGCAGTTCTAACTTATATATTATCAAAGTATACTATGTTACCAATACGACGCAATCAAAACCTCAGCGAAACTCTGCGGAACTTCATAACAACGCGTAAACAAAGTTATACTATGCACGGATGTACTATATGATCATCCAGAGCGGTTCTTGCTACATATTTAGTTAAATAACTCTGAGCTTTGCAGGTATTTGCAGTTCTATCTTATATAATATCAAAGTATACTATCTTATCAATACGACGCAATCAAAACATCAGCGACACATTGCGGAACATCATAAGAAAGCGTAAACAAAGTTATACTATGCACGGAAGTACTATTTGATCATCCAGAGCGGTTCTTGCTACATATTTAGTTAAATAACTCTGAGCTTTGCAGGTATTTGCAGTTCTATCTTATATAATATCAAAGTATACTATGTTACCAATACGACGCAATCAAAACCTCATCGAAACTCTGCGGAACTTCATAACAAGGCGTAAACAAAGTTATACTATGCACGTATGTACTATTTGATCTTCCTGTCGGTTCTGGATACATATTTTGCCAAATCACTCTCAGGGTTGAAGGTAGTTGCAGTTCTACCGTATATAATATCAAAGTATACTATCTTACCAATACGACGCAGTAAAAACCTCTGCGAAGCTTTGCGGAAATTCATAACAAAGCGTAATCAAAGTTATACTATGCACGGATGTACTATTTGATCTTCCTGTCGGTTCTGGATACATATTTTGCCAAATCACTCTCAGGTTTGTAGGTAGTTACAGTTTTACCACATATAATATCATAGTATACTATCTTATCAATACGACGCAATCAAAACATCAGCAAAACTTTGCGGAAGTTCATAACAAAGAGTGAACAAAGTTATACTATGTACGGGTGTACTATTTGATCATCCTGAGCGGTTCTGGATACATATTTTGCCAAATCACTCTCAGGTTTGTTGGTAGTTGCAGTTCTACCTTATATAATATCATAGTATACTATCTTATCAATACGTACGCAATCAAAACATCAGCGAAACTAGCGGAACTTCATAACAAAGCGTACACAAAGTTATACTATGCACGGATGTACTATTTGATCATCCAGAGCGGTTCTTTCTACATATGTAGTTAAATAACTCTGAGCTTTGCAGGTATTTGCAGTTCTAACTTATATATTATCAAAGTATACTATGTTACCAATACGACGCAATCAAAACCTCAGCGAAACTCTGCGGAACTTCATAACAACGCGTAAACAAAGTTATACTATGCACGGATGTACTATATGATCATCCAGAGCGGTTCTTGCTACATATTTAGTTAAATAACTCTGAGCTTTGCAGGTATTTGCAGTTCTATCTTATATAATATCAAAGTATACTATCTTATCAATACGACGCAATCAAAACATCAGCGACACATTGCGGAGCATCATAACAAAGCGTAATCAAAGTTATACTATGCACGGATGTACTATTTGATCTTCCTGCCGGTTCTGGATACATATTTTGCCAAATCACTCTCAGGGTTGAAGGTAGTTGCAGTTCTAACTTATATATTATCAAAGTATACTATGTTACCAATACGACGCAATCAAAACCTCAGCGAAACTCTGCGGAACTTCATAACAAAGCGTAAAAAAAGTTATACTATGCACGGATGTACTATTTGATCATCCAGAGCGGTTCTTACTACATATTTAGTTAAATAACTCTGAGCTTTGCAGGTATTTGCAGTTCTAACTTATCTAATATCAATGTATACTATCTTATCAATACGACGCAATCAAAACATCAGCAAAACTTTGCGGAAGTTCATAACAAAGAGTGAACAAAGTTATACTATGCACGGGTGTACTATTTGATCATCCTGAGCGGTTCTGGATACATATTTTGCCAAATCACTCTCAGGTTTGTTGGTAGTTGCAGTTCTACCTTATATAATATCATAGTATACTATCTTATCAATACGTACGCAATCAAAACATCAGCGAAACTTGCGGAACTTCATAACAAAGCGTAAACAAAGTTATACTATGCACGGATGTACTATTTGATCATCCAGAGCGGTTCTTGCTACATATTTAGTTAAATAACTCTGAGCTTTGCAGGTATTTGCAGTTCTATCTTATATAATATCAAAGTATACTATCTGTTGGATTGCGTGCATACTTATGTAATGGTCGGTTGCCGGACGATCGAGTGACCGATGTGAATCGGCCTGCGTGCCGGTGTTGGAGTGGGGAGCGCGCGGGAAAGAGCAGTATGTATGGAACAATATGGCCGCAAATCACGCGCTCGTGTATTAAACGCTCTGTTCAAAAGTATCTTATTACAAGTTTATTTCTCGAACCCGTCCTAATTAAATATCTGGCGACCGTGACAGGACGTTGGGTTCGCGTTATCGTGAAGTTTTGTAATCATATATCATGGATGTAATGAGAAGAAGGAGAACGTCGCAGCGTGCCACGTTTACTAGAGCACAGAAGGCGTTGTACGAGGCTATTGAAGACGAATCCGAGGATCGGCGAATTCTGGTGGCGCTGGAAATGCTAGAAGAAAAGGCAAATGATTTGGACGTCACCACGAAAAGTGTATTAGACTCGTTGTTCGAGGTCCCGGACAAAACAGAAGAAGAAATTCAACGCGAGTATGACGACGCGGATGAATACAGAAGAAAATTTATGCAGGCAAAACACGATGTTGCCGATTATTTGAGAGGCAAGGAAGCAAGGCCAGTGCCTATTTCAGTGGCGCAGGGCGAAGTGCGGAAAACATTTAAACTGCCGAAAATCGAATTAATAAAATTTGACGGAAATATCCGCAATTGGCTGCAATTCTGGAGTCTTTTCAAAAAGATCCATGAGGACGTCAATATAGCCAAGGAGGATAAATTTCAATATTTGCTGCAGGCTATGGTTCCTGATTCTCGTGCGGCGGAATTAGTGAAAAGTTACCCGCCGACGGGTGAAAACTATGATAAAGTGGTCACCAGTTTGAAGAACCGTTTTGGCCGTGAGGATTTACAAATCGAAGTGTATGTGAGAGAACTATTACAATTGGTTTTGCAAAATGCAATTACGCCTGCCAAGGATATTCCGCTCTCCACTCTATATGACAAGATTGAATCGTATCTGAGGGCGCTGGAGTCTCTCGGCGTCACAACCGACAAATGCGCGGCAATGTTATTTCCACTAGTGGAATCTTCCTTACCGGAGGAGCTGTTGCGCGCGTGGCAACGAAGCAATAGAGTGTGCGATGCAGCGCCACAACATGAAGAAAACGTGACGCAATCAAAGGATAGATTAACACAACTCATAAAATTCTTGGATAATGAAGTTCAAAATGAACTGAGAATTTCGATGGCAGTGCAGGGCTTTCGGTTAAGAGTGAACGATACAGATTCCGAAAAGCCAAAGAAATACAAGACGCGCACGGATAGTAAAGATATTCCAAGTGCGATGGGTTTACTAACAATAAAGACTAAAAGTGATGCGTGTCTATTTTGTGATCTTAGCGATCATGAGAGCACAAACTGTGGGAAAGCTAGGAAGATGACCCTTACAGAAAGACAAGAGTGTGTGAAGAAAAAGCGTGCTTGCTTCAATTGTCTTAAGAAAGGTCATGGTTGCAAAATGTGTCGCGTAAATGTAAAGTGTGCCTGGTGCTCCCGTCGGCACGTAGTTATAATGTGTCCAGAAATGGAAAAACGAGACAAGGAACCAAAAATTAAGGAAACAACAAACAATGAATGCAGTCTAGTTAATTCGTGTAGTGTTCCGGAAGTTTTTATGCAAACATTGCACGTTAAATTGCGGAGAGAAAACGAGGAGACTGTTGTGCGTGCAGTTATCGATACTGGATCACAGCGATCTTACATCACGGAAGATGCGGCGAGGTTGATGGAGTATGAACCGACTGCCGAACGTTTAGTGACACATTCCCTTTTTGGGGGACAGAAATCGGACACAGTGAACCATCAGGAATATGTCGTACACTTGAGGAGCTTGGACAATAGCTATGCATGTAATTTTTCCGCGCTGGGACAAAAGGTTATTTGTGGAGAAGTTCCGTCGATAACAAATGGAGCTTGGTTTCACGAGCTAAAGAGGTTGAATATTAAAATTACGGACGTGAATAGTAACGTTCCATCAGTGTCGATCCTCATAGGAGCCGATATCGCTGGCAAATTGTTAACGGGCCGAAGGCATATTTTGGAGTGCGGTTTAGTGGCTGTAGAAACTTTGCTGGGATGGACGCTCATGGGTAAAGTGCCTGAAATTGCAAAGCGTGAGAACGCAACCTTGATGGCAATTTCTATGTTTGTTAAGCCTAACAATATTGAAGATTTGTGGACATTAGATGTTTTGGGGATTAAAGATCCTATCGAAACCAAAACACAAAAGGAGCGTGAAAAGGAAGTGAAAGAAAGCTTCTTAAATACAGTGAAAATGAATAACATGGGTCGCTATGAAGTGCAATTGCCCTGGTTAGAGAAACATCCTGGTTTGAACGACAATAAGGATTTAGCTGTTCGACGTCTCCAATCGACCGTGAAGAAGTTGCGAGCGGAAGGTCTCTATGCGGACTATCAGACGGTCTTCGAGGGTTGGCTGGCAGAGGGCATCATCGAGTGTGTTCCAGAGAAAGAAAAGGATAATTGGGGCCACTATTTGCCACATCGTCACGTAGTCAAGGAGAATAGCACAACAAGGATAAGACCAGTTTTCGACGCTTCAGCCAAGGAGCGCCAGTTTCCATCCTTGAACGAATGTTTGGAAAGGGGACCAAATCTCATCGAACTTGTCACTTCCGTTTTATTGCGCTTCAGAGAAGGTGAGATTGGTGTAATTGCGGATATTAGAAAGGCATTTTTGCAAATTAGCATTAACGTAAGAGACAGGGATTTTTTGCGATTTTTATGGTACGATTCTCGTGATAATATTGTAATTCTAAGACATTGTAGAGTCGTCTTCGGTGTTTCGTGCAGTCCATTTATTTTAGGTGCGATAATTGAGATGCATTTAAATAGTTTGACCGAATCCTTGAACAAGTTAAATGCGAGGTTTTCCAAACAGAACATTTTGAAACTGTTAAAAAGTTTTTATGTAGATAACTGCGTTACTAGTGTAGATTCCGTAGAGCAGTTGAATAAGTTTGTTGGTGATGCGAAAGCAGCGATGGACTTGGCTGGGTTTGACCTGCGAGGGTGGGAGTATAACGGGGATAAATCTCGGAAAAACCAGACGGCTGTATTGGGTATAATTTGGAATAAACAGCTGGATACGTTATCTCTAAATGTACCATCGCTTGACCAATTTCGCAACGGGAAAATTACGAAAAGAAGTATCCTTTCTCTTTCTCACCGTATTTTCGATCCCTTGGGGTTTATTTGTCCCATAGCACTTTGCCCGAGAATTTTATTACAGGAAGCGTGGGCTCAGAAGCTATCATGGGATGAAGAAGTAGCTGTAGATATTAAAGCCAAATTTTTGAATTGGGTAAACGATTTGGAAAACGTCACAAAAATAGAGATACCGCGTAGTATACTAGGGAAAATCCAGGATACGGATGATGTGAGCTTGCATACATTTTGCGATGCTAGTAAGCTGGCGTATGCAGTAGTAGTATACATTCGAATACAGAGCGGTGCGAATGTAAAAGTTAATTTTGTACAAGCGAAAACACGAGTTGCACCGGCAGGCAAAAGCAATGACAACGCGCGATGTAGCATTCCACGTTTAGAGTTGTTGGCTGCAACGATTGGAGTTAGATTAACTGTATCAGTGTTAGAGTCTTTAAGTTTTAAAAATCTCAGAGTTTATTATTGGACCGATTCTTCTACAGTTTTAGCGTGGATCTGCAGAGACCGTAACTGGGGTACGTTTGTTTGGAATAGAGTTAAAGAAATACGCAAGTTATCAGATCCAGAACAATGGGGACATGTACCCGGACGTTTAAATCCCGCGGATTTGCCGTCGAGAGGTTGTGCGGTAAATCAGTTAGTAATTTCCAGATGGTGGGAGGGTCCGGCTTGGTTAAGTATGGCATCTGAAAATTGGCCAAACAGCGAATCCAGTTACAATGAAGACGAAATAAATAAGGAATTGAAGAAAACCGCAAGTAGTACGATAGAAGGAAGTACTATGCTAATGACGTTAGCAAAAGAAAATTCTGGGAAAATAAAAGCGTGGTATACGGAAATTTCATCTAGTTATCCTAGAACTGTTCGTATTGTTGCTTGGATGAGAAGATTTTGTTTTAACTGCAGAAATAGTTTAGAATCTCGAAAAAGGGATGATTTGACTCTTGTCGAAATTAAAGATGCGGAGGTTCTGTTAATTAGAATAGTTCAAACCGAGTGTTTTACGGGTGCAAATGACGTGCGTATTAAGCATTTTCTGCCATTTAAAGATGAGAATAATATAATTCGTTTAAATACTAAGATTGTTTTACGTGAAGACACATATAATTTTCGATGTCCTATTATATTACCTAATGGTCATCAGCTTGTTACGTTGATTATAAAAGAAAGACACGAAGGTCTTAAACATGCTGGTGTAGAAATTACGATGAGTTCTTTAAGGGAAAAGTTTTGGATTCTAGGAGGTAGGAAGGCAATCCGTTCCGTCATTAAACAATGTGTGAACTGTCGCAGGTATGACTCGAAACCGTTACAATCTGCACCGGCACCCCTGCCGTTAAATCGAGTTAGGGATGCAGCGGTTTTTGAAATTATAGGAGTAGATTGTGCGGGCCCCATCTATCTTAAGGGCGGACAGAAAGCGTGGATTTGTTTATTTACTTGTGCAGTATTTAGAGCTGTGCATCTCGAGCTAATTACGTCCTTAAGTACGGCTTCATTTTTAATGGCACTAAGACGGCATATTGCCCGTCGCGGGCGGCCTACTATTATTTACAGCGATAATGGAACAAATTTTGTGGGTCTAAACAATGTATTTAAACGCATCGATTTTACGAGATTGATCAGAACTGTAAGTGTAGAGCAGATCGAATGGAAGTTCAATCCCCCTACAGCAGCTTGGTGGGGAGGATTTTGGGAGCGCCTGATTGGAATTTTAAAGCGATTATTAAGGCGTACTCTTAAAAGGTCATGCTTAAATTATGAAGAAATGTTGACAGTTCTTTTAGATTGCGAAGCGGTTATTAATTCGAGACCAATTACATTCATGTCGGAAAGTAAGCAAGAAATGATACCTCTTACGCCAGCAATGTTCCTACATGAGATTAAAGAAATTGGAGTTTTGGATCTCGATCATATCGAGAGATGTCGATTAGACAAGCGTTATTTATATCGTCAGAAAGTTAAGGATGATTTACGACATCGGTTTCGGAATGAATATTTAGGTGCGTTAATGCATAGAGAGTCGAAATCAAAAAGCGATCATCTGTATAAAGTGAGTGTCGGCGATATTGTATTGATTGAGCATGATAATGTGAAACGTTTAGAATGGCCTTTGGCACGTGTGAATGAAGTAATTGCCGGGAAGGATGGTCGCATACGTGTGGTTCGTCTAACTACCGCTTCTGGCGAATTGGTGCGGCCGATACAGCGGATTTACCCGTTAGAGCTTAAGCATAATTTTGATTCCGACAGTGATGGAATTATCCTTGAGAAGTATAAGTATTTTAACGAAAAGTGCGGGGATGAGTGTATTACGACACGTAGCGGTAGACGGGTACGGAAGCCCGAAAAGCTGTCATATCCTTAACGTTGTATTGTATGATCGCAATCGTGTGGATTGAGATGAAGGAATGGCATTATCTCAATGGTGGGAGAATGTTGGATTGCGTGCATACTTATGTAATGGTCGGTTGCCGGACGATCGAGTGACCGATGTGAATCGGCCTGCGTGCCGGTGTTGGAGTGGGGAGCGCGCGGGAAAGAGCAGTATGTATGGAACAATATGGCCGCAAGGCACGCGCTCGTGTATTAAACGCTCTGTTCAAAAGTATCTTATTACAAGTTTATTTCTCGAACCCGTCCTAATTAAATACTATCTTATCAATACGACGCAATAAAAACCTCAGCGAAGCTTTGCGGAAATTCAGAACAAAGCGTAATCAAAGTTATACTATGCACGGATGTACTATTTGATCTTCCTGTCGGTTCTGGATACATATTTTGCCAAATCACTCTCAGGTTTGTAGGTAGTTACAGTTTTACCACATATAATATCATAGTATACTATCTTATCAATACGTACGCAATCAAAACATCAGCGAAACTTGCGGAACTTCATAACAAAGCGTACACAAAGTTATACTATGCACGGATGTACTATTTGATCATCCAGAGCGGTTCTTTCTACATATGTAGTTAAATAACTCTGAGCTTTGCAGGTATTTTCAGTTCTATCTTATATAATATCAAAGTATACTATCTTATCAATACGACGCAATCAAAACATCAGCGAAACATTGCGGAACTTCATAACAAAGCGTAATCAAAGTTATACTATACACGGATGTACTATTTGATCTTCCTGCCGGTTCTGGATACATATTTTGCCAAATCACTCTCAGGGTTGAAGGTAGTTGCAGTTCTAACTTATATATTATCAAAGTATACTATGTTACCAATACGACGCAATCAAAACCTCAGCGAAACTCTGCGGAACTTCATAACAAAGCGAAAACAAAGTTATAGTATGCACGGATGTACTATTTGATCATCCAGAGCAGTTCTTGCTACATATTTTGTTAAATAACTCTGAGGTGTGCATGTAGTTGCAGTTCTATCTTATATAAAATCAAAGTATACTATCCCACCAATACGACGCCATCAAAACCTCAGCGAAACTTTGCGGAACTTCATAACAAAGCGTAAACAAAGTTATACTATGCAGGTATGTACTATTTGATCATCATGAGCGGTTCTTGCTACATATTTTGTTAAATAACTCTGAGCTTTGCAGGTATTTGCAGTTCTATCTTATATAATATCAAAGTATACTATCTTATCAATACGACGCAATCAAAACATCAGCGAAACATTGCGGAACTTCATAACAAAGCGTAAACAAAGTTATACTATGCACGGATGTACTATTTGATCATCCTGAGCGGTTCTTGCTACATATTTTGTTAAATAACTCTGAGGTGTGCAGGTATTTGCAGTTCTAACGTATCTAATATCAATGTATACTATCTTATCAATACGACGCAATCAAAACATCAGCAAAACTTTGCGGAAGTTCATAACAAAGAGTGAACAAAGTTATACTATGCACGGGTGTACTATTTGATCATCCTGAGCGGTTCTGGATACATATTTTTCCAAATCACTCTCAGGTTTGTTGGTAGTTGCAGTTCTACCTTATGTAATATCATAGTATACTATCTTACCAATTGCGACGCAATCAAAACATCAGCGAAACTTGCGGAACTTCATAAGAAAGCGTAAACAAAGTTATACTATGCACGGAAGTACTATTTGATCATCCAGAGCGGTTCTTGCTACATATTTAGTTAAATAACTCTGAGCTTTGCAGGTATTTGCAGTTCTATCTTATATAATATCAAAGTATACTATGTTACCAATACGACGCAATAAAAACCTCAGCGAAGCTTTGCGGAAATTCAGAACAAAGCGTAATCAAAGTTATACTATGCACGGATGTACTATTTGATCTTCCTGTCGGTTCTGGATACATATTTTGCCAAATCACTCTCAGGTTTGTAGGTAGTTACAGTTTTACCACATATAATATCATAGTATACTATCTTATCAATACGTACGCAATCAAAACATCAGCGAAACTTGCGGAACTTCATAACAAAGCGTACACAAAGTTATACTATGCACGGATGTACTATTTGATCTTCCTGTCGGTTCTGCATACATATTTTGCCAAATCACTCTCAGGTTTGTAGGTAGTTACAGTTTTACCACATATAATATCATAGTATACTATCTTATCAATACGACGCAATCAAAACATCAGCAAAACTTTGCGGAAGTTCATAACAAAGAGTGAACAAAGTTATACTATGTACGGGTGTACTATTTGATCATCCTGAGCGGTTCTGGATACATATTTTGCCAAATCACTCTCAGGTTTGTTGGTAGTTGCAGTTCTACCTTATATAATATCATAGTATACTATCTTATCAATACGTACGCAATCAAAACATCAGCGAAACTTGCGGAACTTCATAACAAAGCGTACACAAAGTTATACTATGCACGGATGTACTATTTGATCATCCAGAGCGGTTCTTTCTACTGTAACGTCGTCCCCTTTTTGCCGCTTGTAGGGGCGGGAAGCGGGGACGACTCCGGGAATTTACGGGCACGTAGGCCGGGCCGCGCTCGGCCGTGACATCCCCGGAAAATTATGCAAGAAGAAGTTACACGATATAAGAGCCTTCTGCTCGGGCGCCAGGCACCGGAAGGGTGCCACGCGAAATCCGCGGAGGGAATCTTCGAGATACGCGGAACGACGGAGGACGCGAAAGGGTCCAAGGGTTCGGACACGGAATAGCGGGGACAGCCCTCACGGCAGGGCGGATCGCGCAGGTAGCAATAACGAGAGACGGATTCGGCTCTATTCGGTCTTTATTATAAAATCGTGGATTACAAGCACGCGGCCACGAGGCCGCACCCGAGAGCCCGCGCTCTTCGTACAGAGTTGCGAGAAAGGTGGAAGGTTCGCCGCGCGTGGTCTTTCGTTAAAACAATGTTATCCGCGCTGGTACGGGAATCCGGTACGTTGTTCCGTCCGTCGGAACGGAATTGCGCGGCGCGCGGATGATCGGCGCGGTTGCGATGGGACTGTCGCGGTTTTTCCCTCGCTACGGAAATGCGTAATTCTTGAACGGTGTTCGGAATAATGAAGCTAATATTACGGGCTACGGTCGATCTCAGAACCTATTACGACTGTGACGGAATACCCCGAGGAAGACGTCGCGAAGGGCAGTCTCCCGATTATCGAAACACGCCGACGGTTCGGCGGAAAGTATTTAGCCCGAGACGGCCGCCCGTCTCGGCTCGCGAAACCCGGAGAACGCGACGGGAAAACCCGCATCGTTCTCCCGCGAAATCGTCGAACCAACTCGCGAGAATGAAACGCCCCTGGAAGGGCCGGATAGAAGGACCACTGCGTGGACTTACCGTGTCAGTAGTTAGGGACAGTGGCGGTTAATTATCCGAAATTTCCTCTCCCCGTATCGGTGCCTCTCGTTACAGCTATCGTTCCTGATCTTCGGAAAACTCTCGCGGCCGGCTTATCGGAACGCGGTGTCGGATACTCGGGACCCACGGGGCACGAACGCGATACTTTGGGCGCGAAATTCGGGATAGCTCGAGAAACCGTATCCGGACGGAAGATACCACGACAGTGATCCTTCGGAATTCGTAGTTCGGTCGCGAGGGCTAGCGTATCCCCACTCCTCGTCCTAGTGCCGATTTTCCCCTAATGGGGCGCGCCTCTCGCGAGTTTCCGGGAATACAGGATCGTATACTCGAGGGGTCCGCGGGCCCGGAACCCCTTTGGAAAATTATTTCCCAAATCGCGAAAAGAGACAGATTCGCAATCTGTCCTGATGGGTCCGCTTACACCACCCCCGCCGGGACCCCTTTCAAGTGGCTGAGGTGAGGCGGCGGCAGGACCGCGACAAGGTGTCTGGATGTTCGGCAAGGGGGGTCCTCGTCCTGCAGCTCGCCTCCAGGTGTCTCGTCCCATCCGTAGAAGTTACCGGTACCGGATTTTCTAGTTCCTCTGGCCCGTTGCCGTCGAGTATTCCTGCAAGTGGGCCATACTCGGCGCGCGGAAATTCGTTATTTATTTATCCCGGCGTGATTTTTACTTTCCTCGGGGAGCACTTCTTGTCCGTTTAAACAGTCGTAATCGGCGCCAACGGCAGCCCGGTCCATACGCCACTCGCGGAAATACGGTGAAGTGACGTCGCAAAGTTTGCAACGTCACACTACATATGTAGTTAAATAACTCTGAGCTTTGCAGGTATTTGCAGTTCTAACTTATATATTATCAAAGTATACTATGTTACCAATACGACGCAATCAAAACCTCAGCGAAACTCTGCGGAACTTCATAACAACGCGTAAACAAAGTTATACTATGCACGGATGTACTATATGATCATCCAGAGCGGTTCTTGCTACATATTTAGTTAAATAACTCTGAGCTTTGCAGGTATTTGCAGTTCTATCTTATATAATATCAAAGTATACTATGTTACCAATACGACGCAATCAAAACCTCAGCGAAACTCTGCGGAACTTCATAACAACGCGTAAACAAAGTTATACTATGCACGGAAGTACTATTTGATCATCCAGAGCGGTTCTTGCTACATATTTAGTTAAATAACTCTGAGCTTTGCAGGTATTTGCAGTTCTATCTTATATAATATCAAAGTATACTATGTTACCAATACGACGCAATCAAAACCTCATCGAAACTCTGCGGAACTTCATAACAAGGCGTAAACAAAGTTATACTATGCACGTATGTACTATTTGATCTTCCTGTCGGTTCTGGATACATATTTTGCCAAATCACTCTCAGGGTTGAAGGTAGTTGCAGTTCTACCGTATATAATATCAAAGTATACTATCTTACCAATACGACGCAATCAAAACCTCAGCGAAGCTTTGCGGAAATTCAGAACAAAGCGTAATCAAAGTTATACTATGCACGGATGTACTATTTGATCTTCCTGTCGGTTCTGGATACATATTTTGCCAAATCACTCTCAGGTTTGTAGGTAGTTACAGTTTTACCACATATAATATCATAGTATACTATCTTATCAATACGACGCAATCAAAACATCAGCAAAACTTTGCGGAAGTTCATAACAAAGAGTGAACAAAGTCATACTATGTACGGGTGTACTATTTGATCATCCTGAGCGGTTCTGGATACATATTTTGCCAAATCACTCTCAGGTTTGTTGGTAGTTGCAGTTCTAACGTATCTAATATCAATGTATACTATCTTATCAATACGACGCAATCAAAACATCAGCAAAACTTTGCGGAAGTTCATAACAAAGAGTGAACAAAGTTATACTATGCACGGGTGTACTATTTGATCATCATGAGCGGTTCTTGCTACATATATAGTTAAATAACTCTGAGCTTTGCAGGTATTTGCAGTTCTATCTTATATAATATCAAAGTATACTATCTTATCAATACGACGCAATCAAAACATCAGCGACACATTGCGGAACATCATAACAAAGCGTACACAAAGTTATACTATGCACGGATGTACTATTTGATCATCCAGAGCGGTTCTTTCTACATATGTAGTTAAATAACTCTGAGCTTTGCAGGTATTTGCAGTTCTAACTTATATATTATCAAAGTATACTATGTTACCAATACGACGCAATCAAAACCTCAGCGAAACTCTGCGGAACTTCATAACAACGCGTAAACAAAGTTATACTATGCACGGATGTACTATATGATCATCCAGAGCGGTTCTTGCTACATATATAGTTAAATAACTCTGAGCTTTGCAGGTATTTGCAGTTCTATCTTATATAATATCAAAGTATACTATCTTATCAATACGACGCAATCAAAACATCAGCGACACATTGCGGAACATCATAACAAAGCGTAATCAAAGTTATACTATACACGGATGTACTATTTGATCTTCCTGCCGGTTCTGGATACATATTTTGCCAAATCACTCTCAGGGTTGAAGATAGTTGCAGTTCTAACTTATATATTATCAAAGTATACTATGTTACCAATACGACGCAATCAAAACCTCAGCGAAACTCTGCGGAACTTCATAACAAAGCGTAAAAAAAGTTATACTATGCACGGATGTACTATTTGATCATCCAGAGCGGTTCTTACTACATATTTAGTTAAATAACTCTGAGCTTTGCAGGTATTTGCAGTTCTAACTTATCTAATATCAATGTATACTATCTTATCAATACGACGCAATCAAAACATCAGCAAAACTTTGCGGAAGTTCATAACAAAGAGTGAACAAAGTTATACTATGCACGGGTGTACTATTTGATCATCCTGAGCGGTTCTGGATACATATTTTGCCAAATCACTCTCAGGTTTGTTGGTAGTTGCAGTTCTACCTTATATAATATCATAGTATACTATCTTATCAATACGTACGCAATCAAAACATCAGCGAAACTTGCGGAACTTCATAACAAGGCGTAAACAAAGTTATACTATGCACGGATGTACTATTTGATCATCCAGAGCGGTTCTTGCTACATATTTAGTTAAATAACTCTGAGCTTTGCAGGTATTTGCAGTTCTAACTTATCTAATATCAATGTATACTATCTTATCAATACGACGCAATCAAAACATCAGCAAAACTTTGCGGAAGTTCATAACAAAGAGTGAACAAAGTTATACTATGCACGGGTGTACTATTTGATCATCCTGAGCGGTTCTGGATACATATTTTGCCAAATCACTCTCACGTTTGTTGGTAGTTGCAGTTCTACCTTATATAATATCATAGTATACTATCTTATCAATACGTACGCAATCAAAACCTCAGCGAAACTCTGCGGAACTTCATAACAACGCGTAAACAAAGTTATACTATGCACGGATGTACTATATGATCATCCAGAGCGGTTCTTGCTACATATATAGTTAAATAACTCTGAGCTTTGCAGGTATTTGCAGTTCTATCTTATATAATATCAAAGTATACTATCTTATCAATACGACGCAATCAAAACATCAGCGACACATTGCGGAAATTCAGAACAAAGCGTAATCAAAGTTATACTATGCACGGATGTACTATTTGATCTTCCTGTCGGTTCTGGATACATATTTTGCCAAATCACTCTCAGGTATGTAGGTAGTTACAGTTTTACCACATATAATATCATAGTATACTATCTTATCAATACGTACGCAATCAAAACATCAGCGAAACTTGCGGAACTTCATAACAAAGCGTAAACAAAGTTATACTATGCACGGATGTACTATTTGATCATCCAGAGCAGTTCTTGCTACATATTTTGTTAAATAACTCTGAGGTGTGCATGTAGTTGCAGTTCTATCTTATATAAAATCAAAGTATACTATCCCACCAATACGACGCCATCAAAACCTCAGCGAAACTTTGCGGAACTTCATAACAAAGCGTAAACAAAGTTATACTATGCAGGTATGTACTATTTGATCATCCTGAGCGGTTCTTGCTACATATTTTGTTAAATAACTCTGAGCTTTGCAGGTATTTGCAGTTCTATCTTATATAATATCAAAGTATACTATCTTATCAATACGACGCAATCAAAACATCAGCGAAACATTGCGGAACTTCATAACAAAGCGTAAACAAAGTTATACTATGCACGGATGTACTATTTGATCATCCTGAGCGGTTCTTGCTACATATTTTGTTAAATAACTCTGAGGTGTGCAGGTATTTGCAGTTCTAACGTATCTAATATCAATGTATACTATCTTATCAATACGACGCAATCAAAACATCAGCAAAACTTTGCGGAAGTTCATAACAAAGAGTGAACAAAGTTATACTATGCACGGGTGTACTATTTGATCATCCTGAGCGGTTCTGGATACATATTTTTCCAAATCACTCTCAGGTTTGTTGGTAGTTGCAGTTCTACCTTATGTAATATCATAGTATACTATCTTACCAATTGCGACGCAATCAAAACATCAGCGAAACTTGCGGAACTTCATAACAAAGCGTAAACAAAGTTATACTATGCACGGATGTACTATTTGATCATCCAGAGCGGTTCTTGCTACATATTTAGTTAAATAACTCTGAGTTTTGCAGGTATTTGCAGTTCTATCTTATATAATATCAAAGTATACTATCTTATCAATACGACGCAATAAAAACCTCAGCGAAGCTTTGCGGAAAATCAGAACAAAGCGTAATCAAAGTTATACTATGCACGGATGTACTATTTGATCTTCCTGTCGGTTCTGGATACATATTTTGCCAAATCACTCTCAGGGTTGAAGGTAGTTGCAGTTCTACCGTATATAATATCAAAGTATACTATCTTACCAATACGACGCAATCAAAACCTCAGCGATACTTTGCGGAACTTCATAACAAAGCGTAATCAAAGTTATACTATACACGGATGTACTATTTGATCTTCCTGCCGGTTCTGGATACATATTTTGCCAAATCACTCTCAGGGTTGAAGGTAGTTGCAGTTCTACCTTATATAATATCATAGTATACTATCTTATCAATACGTACGCAATCAAAACATCAGCGAAACTTGCGGAACTTCATAACAAAGCGTAAACAAAGTTATACTATGCACGGATGTACTATTTGATCATCCAGAGCGGTTCTTGCTACATATTTAGTTAAATAACTCTGAGCTTTGCAGGTATTTGCAGTTCTATCTTATATAATATCAAAGTATACTATGTTACCAATACGACGCAATCAAAACCTTATCGAAACTCTGCGGAACTTCATAACAAGGCGTAAACAAAGTTATACTATGCACGTATGTACTATTTGATCTTCCTGTCGGTTCTGGATACATATTTTGCCAAATCACTCTCAGGGTTGAAGGTAGTTGCAGTTCTACCGTATATAATATCAAAGTATACTATCTTACCAATACGACGCAATCAAAACCTCAGCGATACTTTGCGGAACTTCATAACAAAGCGTAATCAAAGTTATACTATACACGGATGTACTATTTGATCTTCCTGCCGGTTCTGGATACATATTTTGCCAAATCACTCTCAGGGTTGAAGGTAGTTGCAGTTCTAACTTATATATTATCAAAGTATACTATGTTACCAATACGACGCAATCAAAACCTCAGCGGAACTCTGCGGAACTTCATAACAACGCGTAAACAAAGTTATACTATGCACGGATGTAGTATATGATCATCCAGAGCGGTTCTTGCTACATATTTAGTTAAACAACTCTGAGCTTTGCAGGTATTTGCAGTTCTATCTTATATAATATCAAAGTATACTAGCTTATCAATACGACGCAATAAAAACCTCAGTGAAGCTTTGCGGAAATTCAGAACAAAGCGTAATCAAAGTTATACTATGCACCTATGTACTATTTGATCTTCCTGTCGGTTCTGGATACATATTTTGCCAAATCACTCTCAGGGTTGAAGGTAGTTGCAGTTCTACCGTATATAATATCAAAGTATACTATCTTACCAATACGACGCAATCAAAACCTCAGCGATACTTTGCGGAACTTCATAACAAAGCGTAATCAAAGTTATACTATACACGGATGTACTATTTGATCTTCCTGCCGGTTCTGGATACATATTTTGCCAAATCACTCTCAGGGTTGAAGGTAGTTGCAGTTCTAACTTATATATTATCAAAGTATACTATGTAACCAATACGACGCAATCAAAACCTCAGCGAAACTCTGCGGAACTTCATAACAACGCGTAAACAAAGTTATACTATGCACGGATGTACTATATGATCATCCAGAGCGGTTCTTGCTACATATGTAGTTAAACAACTCTGAGCTTTGCAGGTATTTGCAGTTCTATCTTATATAATATCAAAGTATACTATCTTATCAATACGACGCAATCAAAACATCAGCGAAACATTGCGGAACTTCATAACAAAGCGTAATCAAAGTTATACTATACACGGATGTACTATTTGATCTTCCTGCCGGTTCTGGATACATATTTTGCCAAATCACTCTCAGGGTTGAAGGTAGTTGCAGTTCTACCTTATATAATATCATAGTATACTATCTTATCAATACGTACGCAATCAAAACATCAGCGAAACTTGCGGAACTTCATAACAAAGCGTAAACAAAGTTATACTATGCACGGATGTACTATTTGATCATCCAGAGCGGTTCTTGCTACATATTTAGTTAAATAACTCTGAGCTTTGCAGGTATTTTCAGTTCTATCTTATATAATATCAAAGTATACTATCTTATCAATACGACGCAATAAAAACCTCAGCGAAGCTTTGCGGAAATTCAGAACAAAGCGTAATCGAAGTTATACTATGCACGGATGTACTATTTGATCTTCCTGTCGGTTCTGGATACATATTTTGCCAAATCACTCACAGGTTTGTAGGTAGTTACAGTTTTACCACATATAATATCATATTATACTATCTTATCAATACGTACGCAATCAAAACATCAGCGAAACTTGCGGAACTTCATAACAAAGCGTAAACAAAGTTATACTATGCACGGATGTACTATTTGATCATCCAGAGCGGTTCTTGCTACATATTTAGTTAAATAACTCTGAGCTTTGCAGGTATTTTCAGTTCTATCTTATATAATATCAAAGTATACTATCTTATCAATACGACGCAATCAAAACATCAGCGAAACATTGCGGAACTTCATAACAAAGCGTAATCAAAGTTATACTATGCACGGATGTACTATTTGATCATCCTGAGCGGTTCTTGCTACATATTTTGTTAAATAACTCTGAGCTTTGCAGGTATTTGCAGTTCTATCTTATATAATATCAAAGTATACCATCTTATCAATACGACGCAATCAAAACATCAGCGAAACATTGCGGAACTTCATAACAAAGCGTAAACAAAGTTATACTATGCACGGATGTACTATTTGATCATCCTGAGCGGTTCTTGCTACATATTTTGTTAAATCACTCTAAGGTGTGCAGGTATTTGCAGTTCTAACGTATCTAATATCAATGTATACTATCTTATCAATACGACGCAATCAAAACATCAGCAAAACTTTGCGGAAGTTCATAACAAAGAGTGAACAAATATATACTATGCACGTGTGTACTATTTAATCATCCTGAGCGGTTCTGGATACATATTTTGCCAAATCACTCTCAGGTTTGTTGGTAGTTGCAGTTCTACCTTATGTAATATCATAGTATACTATCTTACCAATTGCGACGCAATCAAAACATCAGCGAAACTTGCGGAACTTCATAACAAAGCGTAAACAAAGTTATACTATGCACGGATGTACTATTTGATTATCCAGAGCGGTTCTTGCTACATATTTAGTTAAATAACTCTGAGCTTTGCAGGTATTTGCAGTTCTATCTTATATAATATCAAAGTATACTATCTTATCAATACGACGCAATAAAAACCTCAGCGAAGCTTTGCGGAAAATCAGAACAAAGCGTAATCAAAGTTATACTATGCACGGATGTACTATTTGATCTTCCTGTCGGTTCTGGATACATATTTTGCCAAATCACTCTCAGGTTTGTAGGTAGTTACAGTTTTACCACATATAATATCATAGTATACTATCTTATCAATACTTACGCAATCAAAACATCAGCGAAACTTGCGGAACTTCATAACAAAGCGTAAACAAAGTTATACTATGCACGGAAGTACTATTTGATCATCCAGAGCGGTTCTTGCTACATATTTAGTTAAATAACTCTGAGCTTTGCAGGTATTTGCAGTTCTATCTTATATAATATCAAAGTATACTATGTTACCAATACGACGCAATCAAAACCTCAGCGAAGCTTTGCGGAAATTCAGAACAAACCGTAATCAAAGTTATACTATGCACGTATGTACTATTTGATCTTCCTGTCGGTTCTTGATACATATTTTGCCAAATCACTCTCAGGGTTGAAGGTAGTTGCAGTTCTACCGTATATAATATCAAAGTATACTATCTTACCAATACGACGCAATCAAAACCTCAGCGATACTTTGCGGAACTTCATAACAAAGCGTAATCAAAGTTATACTATACACGGATGTACTATTTAATCTTCCTGCCGGTTCTGGATACATATTTTGCCAAATCACTCTCAGGGTTGAAGGTAGTTGCAGTTCTACCGTATATAATATCAAAGTATACTATCTTACCAATACGACGCAATCAAAACCTCAGCGATACTTTGCGGAACTTCATAACAAAGCGTAATCAAAGTTATACTATACACGGATGTACTATTTGATCTTCCTGCCGGTTCTGGATACATATTTTGCCAAATCACTCTCAGGGTTGAAGGTAGTTGCAGTTCTAACTTATATATTATCAAAGTATACTATGTTACCAATACGACGCAATCAAAACCTCAGCGAAACTCTGCGGAACTTCATAACAAAGCGTAAACAAAGTTATACTATGCACGGATGTACTATATGATCATCCAGAGCGGTTCTTGCTACATATTTAGTTAAATAACTCTGAGCTTTGCAGGTATTTGCAGTTCTATCTTATATAATATCAAAGTATACTATCTTATCAATACGACGCAATAAAAACCTCAGCGAAGCTTTGCGGAAATTCAGAACAAACCGTAATCAAAGTTATACTATGCACGTATGTACTATTTGATCTTCCTGTCGGTTCTGGATACATATTTTGCCAAATCACTCTCAGGGTTGAAGGTAGTTGCAGTTCTACCGTATATAATATCAAAGTATACTATCTTACCAATACGACGCAATCAAAACCTCAGCGATACTTTGCGGAACTTCATAACAAAGCGTAATCAAAGTTATACTATACACGGATGTACTATTTGATCTTCCTGCCGGTTCTGGATACATATTTTGCCAAATCACTCTCAGGGTTGAAGGTAGTTGCAGTTCTACCGAATATAATATCAAAGTATACTATCTTACCAATACGACGCAATCAAAACCTCAGCGATACTTTGCGGAACTTCATAACAAAGCGTAATCAAAGTTATACTATACACGGATGTACTATTTGATCTTCCTGCCGGTTCTGGATACATATTTTGCCAAATCACTCTCAGGGTTGAAGGTAGTTGCAGTTCTAACTTATATATTATCAAAGTATACTATGTTACCAATACGACGCAATCAAAACCTCAGCGAAACTCTGCGGAACTTCATAACAAAGCGTAAACAAAGTTATACTATGCACGGATGTACTATATGATCATCCAGAGCGGTTCTTGCTACATATTTAGTTAAATAACTCTGAGCTTTGCAGGTATTTGCAGTTCTATCTTATATAATATCAAAGTATACTATCTTATCAATACGACGCAATAAAAACCTCAGCGAAGCTTTGCGGAAATTCAGAACAAAGCGTAATCAAAGTTATACTATGCACGTATGTACTATTTGATCTTCCTGTCGGTTCTGGATACATATTTTGCCAAATCACTCTCAGGGTTGAAGGTAGTTGCAGTTCTACCGTATATAATATCAAAGTATACTATCTTACCAATACGACGCAATCAAAACCTCAGCGATACTTTGCGGAACTTCATAACAAAGCGTAATCAAAGTTATACTATACACGGATGTACTATTTGATCTTCCTGCCGGTTCTGGATACATATTTTGCCAAATCACTCTCAGGGTTGAAGGTAGTTGCAGTTCTAACTTATATATTATAAAAGTATACTATGTTACCAATACGACGCAATCAAAACCTCAGCGAAACTCTGCGGAACTTCATAACAAAGCGTAAACAAAGTTATACTATGCACGGATGTACTATATGATCATCCAGAGCGGTTCTTGCTACATATTTAGTTAAATAACTCTGAGCTTTGCAGGTATTTGCAGTTCTATCTTATATAATATCAAAGTATACTATCTTATCAATACGACGCAATAAAAACCTCAGCGAAGCTTTGCGGAAATTCAGAACAAAGCGTAATCAATGTTATACTATGCACGTATGTACTATTTGATCTTCCTGTTGGTTCTGGATACATATTTTGCCAAATCACTCTCAGGGTTGAAGGTAGTTGCAGTTCTAACTTATATATTATCAAAGTATACTATGTTACCAATACGACGCAATCAAAACCTCAGCGAAACTATGCGGAACTTCATAACAAAGCGTAAAAAAAGTTATACTATGCACGGATGTACTATTTGATCATCCAGAGCGGTTCTTACTACATATTTAGTTAAATAACTCTGAGCTTTGCAGGTATTTGCAGTTCTATCTTATATAATATCAAAGTATACTATCTTATCAATACGACGCAATAAAAACCTCAGCGACGCTTTGCGGAACTTCATAACAAAGCGTAAACAAAGTTATACTATGCACGGATGTACTATTTGATCATCCTGAGCGGTTCTTGCTACATATTTTGTTAAATAACTCTGAGGTGTGCAGGTATTTGCAGTTCTAACGTATCTAATATCAATGTATACTATCTTATCAATACGACGCAATCAAAACCTCAGCGATACATTGCGGAACTTCATAACAAAGCGTAATCAAAGTTATACTATACACGGATGTACTATTTGATCTTCCTGCCGGTTCTGGATACATATTTTGCCAAATCACTCTCAGGGTTGAAGGTAGTTGCAGTTCTACCGTATATAATATCAAAGTATACTATCTTACCAATACGACGCAATCAAAACCTCAGCGATACTTTGCGGAACTTCATAACAAAGCGTAATCAAAGTTATACTATACACGGATGTACTATTTGATCTTCCTGCCGGTTCTGGATACATATTTTGCCAAATCACTCTCAGGGTTGAAGGTAGTTGCAGTTCTAACTTATATATTATCAAAGTATACTATGTTACCAATACGACGCAATCAAAACATCAGCGAAACTCTGCGGAACTTCATAACAAAGCGTAAACAAAGTTATACTATGCACGGATGTACTATATGATCATCCAGAGCGGTTCTTGCTACATATTTAGTTAAATAACTCTGAGCTTTGCAGGTATTTGCAGTTCTATCTTATATAATATCAAAGTATACTATCTTATCAATACGACGCAATAAAAACCTCAGCGAAGCTTTGCGGAAATTCAGAACAAACCGTAATCAAAGTTATACTATGCACGTATGTACTATTTGATCTTCCTGTCGGTTCTGGATACATATTTTGCCAAATCACTCTCAGGGTTGAAGGTAGTTGCAGTTCTACCGTATATAATATCAAAGTATACTATCTTACCAATACGACGCAATCAAAACCTCAGCGATACTTTGCGGAACTTCATAACAAAGCGTAATCAAAGTTATACTATACACGGATGTACTATTTGATCTTCCTGCCGGTTCTGGATACATATTTTGCCAAATCACTCTCAGGGTTGAAGGTAGTTGCAGTTCTACCGTATATAATATCAAAGTATACTATCTTACCAATACGACGCAATCAAAACCTCAGCAATACTTTGCGGAACTTCATAAGAAAGCGTAATCAAAGTTATACTATACGCGGATGTACTATTTGATCTTCCTGCCGGTTCTGGATACATATTTTGCCAAATCACTCTCAGGGTTGAAGGTAGTTGCAGTTCTAACTTATATATTATCAAAGTATACTATGTTACCAATACGACGCAATCAAAACCTCAGCGAAACTCTGCGGAACTTCATAACAAAGCGTAAACAAAGTTATACTATGCACGGATGTACTATATGATCATCCAGAGCGGTTCTTGCTACATATTTAGTTAAATAACTCTGAGCTTTGCAGGTATTTGCAGTTCTATCTTATATAATATCAAAGTATACTATCTTATCAATACGACGCAATAAAAACCTCAGCGAAGCTTTGCGGAAATTCAGAACAAAGCGTAATCAATGTTATACTATGCACATATGTACTATTTGATCTTCCTGTCGGTTCTGGATACATATTTTGCCAAATCACTCTCAGGGTTGAAGGTAGTTGCAGTTCTAACTTATATATTATCAAAGTATACTATGTTACCAATACGACGCAATCAAAACATCAGCGAAACTATGCGGAACTTCATAACAAAGCGTAAAAATAGTCATACTATGCACGTATGTACTATTTGATCATCCAGAGCGGTTCATGCTACATATTTAGTTAAATAACTCAGAGCTTTGCAGGTATTTGCAGTTCTATCTTATATAATATCAAAGTATACTATCTTATCAATACGACGCAATAAAAACCTCAGCGAAGCTTTGCGGAACTTCATAACAAAGCGTAAACAAAGTTATACTATGCACGGATGTACTATTTGATCATCCTGAGCTGTTCTTGCTACATATTTTGTTAAATAACTCTGAGGTGTGCAGGTATTTGCAGTTCTAACGTATCTAATATCAATGTATACTATCTTATCAATACGACGCAATCAAAATATCAGCAAAACTTTGCGGAAGTTCATAACAAAGAGTGAACAAAGTTATACTATGCACGGGTGTACTATTTGATCATCCTGAGCGGTTCTGGATACATATTTTGCCAAATCACTCTCAGGTTTGTTGGTAGTTGCAGTTCTACCTTATGTAATATCAAAGTATACTATCTTACCAATACGACGCAATCAAAACCTCAGCGATACTTTGCGGAACTTCATAACAAAGCGTAATCAAAGTTATACTATACACGGATGTACTATTTGATCTTCCTGCCGGTTCTGGATACATATTTTGCCAAATCACTCTCAGGGTTGAAGGTAGTTGCAGTTCTACCGTATATAATATCAAAGTATACTATCTTACCAATACGACGCAATCAAAACCTCAGCGATACTTTGCGGAACTTCATAACAAAGCGTAATCAAAGTTATACTATACACGGATGTACTATTTGATCTTCCTGCCGGTTCTGGATACATATTTTGCCAAATCACTCTCAGGGTTGAAGGTAGTTGCAGTTCTAACTTATATATTATCAAAGTATACTATGTTACCAATATGACGCAATCAAAACCTCAGCGAAACTCTGCGGAACTTCATAACAAAGCGTAAACAAAGTTATACTATGCACGGATATACTATATGATCATCCAGAGCGGTTCTTGCTACATATTTAGTTAAATAACTCTGAGCTTTGCAGGTATTTGCAGTTCTATCTTATATAATATCAAAGTATACTATCTTATCAATACGACGCAATAAAAACCTCAGCGAAGCTTTGCGGAAATTCAGAACAAACCGTAATCAAAGTTATACTATGCACGTATGTACTATTTGATCTTCCTGTCGGTTCTGGATACATATTTTGCCAAATCACTCTCAGGGTTGAAGGTAGTTGCAGTTCTACCGTATATAATATCAAAGTATACTATCTTACCAATACGACGCAATCAAAACCTCAGCGATACTTTGCGGAACTTCATAACAAAGCGTAATCAAAGTTATACTATGCACGGATGTACTATTTGATCTTCCTGCCGGTTCTGGATACATATTTTGCCAAATCACTCTCAGGGTTGAAGGTAGTTGCAGTTCTACCGTATATAATATCAAAGTATACTATCTTACCAATACGACGCAATCAAAACCTCAGCAATACTTTGCGGAACTTCATAACAAAGCGTAATCAAAGTTATACTATGCACGTATGTACTATTTGATCTTCCTGTCGGTTCTGGATACATATTTTGCCAAATCACTCTCAGGGTTGAAGGTAGTTGCAGTTCTACCGTATATAATATCAAAGTATACTATCTTACCAATACGACGCAATCAAAACCTCAGCGATACTTTGCGGAACTTCATAACAAAGCGTAATCAAAGTTATACTATGCACGGATGTACTATTTGATCTTCCTGCCGGTTCTGGATACATATTTTGCCAAATCACTCTCAGGGTTGAAGGTAGTTGCAGTTCTAACTTATATATTATCAAAGTATACTATGTTACCAATACGACGCAATCAAAACCTCAGCAATACTTTGCGGAACTTCATAACAAAGCGTAATCAAAGTTATACTATACGCGGATGTACTATTTGATCTTCCTGCCGGTTCTGGATACATATTTTGCCAAATCACTCTCAGGGTTGAAGGTAGTTGCAGTTCTAACTTATATATTATCAAAGTATACTATGTTACCAATACGACGCAATCAAAACATCAGCGAAACTCTGCGGAACTTCATAACAAAGCGTAAACAAAGTTATACTATGCACGGATGTACTATATGATCATCCAGAGCGGTTCTTGCTACATATTTAGTTAAATAACTCTGAGCTTTGCAGGTATTTGCAGTTCTATCTTATATAATATCAAAGTATACTATCTTATCAATACGACGCAATAAAAACCTCAGCGAAGCTTTGCGGAAATTCAGAACAAAGCGTAATCAATGTTATACTATGCACATATGTACTATTTGATCTTCCTGTCGGTTCTGGATACATATTTTGCCAAATCACTCTCAGGGTTGAAGGTAGTTGCAGTTCTAACTTATATATTATCAAAGTATACTATGTTACCAATACGACGCAATCAAAACCTCAGCGAAACTATGCGGAACTTCATAACAAAGCGTAAAAAAAGTTATACTATGCACGGATGTACTATTTGATCATCCAGAGCGGTTCTTACTACATATTTAGTTAAATAACTCTGAGCTTTGCAGGTATTTGCAGTTCTATCTTATATAATATCAAAGTATACTATCTTATCAATACGACGCAATAAAAACCTCAGCGACGCTTTGCGGAACTTCATAACAAAGCTTAAAAAAGTTATACTATGCACGGATGTACTATTTGATCATCCTGAGCTGTTCTTGCTACATATTTTGTTAAATAACTCTGAGGTGTGCAGGTATTTGCAGTTCTAACGTATCTAATATCAATGTATACTATCTTATCAATACGACGCAATCAAAATATCAGCAAAACTTTGCGGAAGTTCATAACAAAGAGTGAACAAAGTTATACTATGCACGGGTGTACTATTTGATCATCCTGAGCGGTTCTGGATACATATTTTGCCAAATCACTCTCAGGTTTGTTGGTAGTTGCAGTTCTACCTTATGTAATATCAAAGTATACTATCTTACCAATACGACGCAATCAAAACCTCAGCGATACTTTGCGGAACTTCATAACAAAGCGTAATCAAAGTTATACTATACACGGATGTTTTATTTGATCTTCCTGCCGGTTCTGGATACATATTTTGCCAAATCACTCTCAGGGTTGAAGGTAGTTGCAGTTCTACCGTATATAATATCAAAGTATACTATCTTACCAATACGACGCAATCAAAACCTCAGCGATACTTTGCGGAACTTCATAACAAAGCGTAATCAAAGTTATACTATACACGGATGTACTATTTGATCTTCCTGCCGGTTCTGGATACATATTTTGCCAAATCACTCTCAGGGTTGAAGGTAGTTGCAGTTCTAACTTATATATTATCAAAGTATACTATGTTACCAATATGACGCAATCAAAACCTCAGCGAAACTCTGCGGAACTTCATAACAAAGCGTAAACAAAGTTATACTATGCACGGATATACTATATGATCATCCAGAGCGGTTCTTGCTACATATTTAGTTAAATAACTCTGAGCTTTGCAGGTATTTGCAGTTCTATCTTATATAATATCAAAGTATACTATCTTATCAATACGACGCAATAAAAACCTCAGCGAAGCTTTGCGGAAATTCAGAACAAACCGTAATCAAAGTTATACTATGCACGTATGTACTATTTGATCTTCCTGTCGGTTCTGGATACATATTTTGCCAAATCACTCTCAGGGTTGAAGGTAGTTGCAGTTCTACCGTATATAATATCAAAGTATACTATCTTACCAATACGACGCAATCAAAACCTCAGCGATACTTTGCGGAACTTCATAACAAAGCGTAATCAAAGTTATACTATACACGGATGTACTATTTGATCTTCCTGCCGGTTCTGGATACATATTTTGCCAAATCACTCTCAGGGTTGAAGGTAGTTGCAGTTCTACCGTATATAATATCAAAGTATACTATCTTACCAATACGACGCAATCAAAACCTCAGCAATACTTTGCGGAACTTCATAACAAAGCGTAATCAAAGTTATACTATGCACGTATGTACTATTTGATCTTCCTGTCGGTTCTGGATACATATTTTGCCAAATCACTCTCAGGGTTGAAGGTAGTTGCAGTTCTACCGTATATAATATCAAAGTATACTATCTTACCAATACGACGCAATCAAAACCTCAGCGATACTTTGCGGAACTTCATAACAAAGCGTAATCAAAGTTATACTATACACGGATGTACTATTTGATCTTCCTGCCGGTTCTGGATACATATTTTGCCAAATCACTCTCAGGGTTGAAGGTAGTTGCAGTTCTACCGTATATAATATCAAAGTATACTATCTTACCAATACGACGCAATCAAAACCTCAGCAATACTTTGCGGAACTTCATAACAAAGCGTAATCAAAGTTATACTATACGCGGATGTACTATTTGATCTTCCTGCCGGTTCTGGATACATATTTTGCCAAATCACTCTCAGGGTTGAAGGTAGTTGCAGTTCTAACTTATATATTATCAAAGTATACTATGTTACCAATACGACGCAATCAAAAGCTCAGCGAAACTCTGCGGAACTTCATAACAAAGCGTAAACAAAGTTATACTATGCACGGATGTACTATATGATCATCCAGAGCGGTTCTTGCTACATATTTAGTTAAATAACTCTGAGCTTTGGAGGTATTTGCAGTTCTATCTTATATAATATCAAAGTATACTATCTTATCAATACGACGCAATAAAAACCTCAGCGAAGCTTTGCGGAAATTCAGAACAAAGCGTAATCAATGTTATACTATGCACGTATGTACTATTTGATCTTCCTGTCGGTTCTGGATACATATTTTGCCAAATCACTCTCAGGGTTGAAGGTAGTTGCAGTTCTAACTTATATATTATCAAAGTATACTATGTTACCAATACGACGCAATCAAAACCTCAGCGAAACTATGCGGAACTTCATAAAAAATCGTAAAAAAAGTTATACTATGCACGGATGTACTATTTGATCATCCAGAGCGGTTCTTACTACATATTTAGTTAAATAACTCTGAGCTTTGCAGGTATTTGCAGTTCTATCTTATATAATATCAAAGTATACTATCTTATCAATACGACGCAATAAAAACCTCAGCGACGCTTTGCGGAACTTCATAACAAAGCGTAAACAAAGTTATACTATGCACGGATGTACTATTTGATCATCCTGAGCTGTTCTTGCTACATATTTTGTTAAATAACTCTGAGGTGTGCAGGTATTTGCAGTTCTAACGTATCTAATATCAATGTATACTATCTTATCAATACGACGCAATCAAAACATCAGCAAAACTTTGCGGAAGTTCATAACAAAGAGTGAACAAAGTTATACTATGCACGGGTGTACTATTTGATCATCCTGAGCGGTTCTGGATACATATTTTGCCAAATCACTCTCAGGTTTGTTGGTAGTTGCAGTTCTACCTTATGTAATATCATAGTATACTATCTTACCAATTGCGACGCAATCAAAACATCAGCGAAACTTGCGGAACTTCATAACAAAGCGTAAACAAAGTTATACTATGCACGGATGTACTATTTGATCATCCAGAGCGGTTCTTGCTACATATTTAGTTAAATAACTCTGAGTTTTGCAGGTATTTTCAGTTCTATCTTATATAATATCAAAGTATACTATCTTATCAATACGACGCAATAAAAACCTCAGCGAAACTATGCGGAACTTCATAACAAAGCGAATACAAAGTTATAGTATGCACGGATGTACTATTTGATCATCCTGAGCGGTTCTTGCTACATATTTTGTTAAATAACTCTGAGGTGTGCAGGTATTTGCAGTTCTAACGTATCTAATATCAATGTATACTATCTTATCAATACGACGCAATCAAAACATCAGCAAAACTTTGCGGAAGTTCATAACAAAGAGGGAACAAAGTTATACTATGCACGGGTGTACTATTTGATCATCCTGAGCGATTCTGGATACATATTTTGCCAAATCACTCTCAGGTTTGTTGGTAGTTGCAGTTCTACCTTATGTAATATCAAAGTATACTATCTTACCAATACGACGCAATCAAAACCTCAGCGATACTTTGCGGAACTTCATAACAAAGCGTAATCAAAGTTATACTATACACGGATGTACTATTTGATCTTCCTGCCGGTTCTGGATACATATTTTGCCAAATCACTCTCAGGGTTGAAGGTAGTTGCAGTTCTACCGTATATAATATCAAAGTATACTATCTTACCAATACGACGCAATCAAAACCTCAGCGATACTTTGCGGAACTTCATAACAAAGCGTAATCAAAGTTATACTATACACGGATGTACTATTTGATCTTCCTGCCGGTTCTGGATACATATTTTGCCAAATCACTCTCAGGGTTGAAGGTAGTTGCAGTTCTAACTTATATATTATAAAAGTATACTATGTTACCAATACGACGCAATCAAAACCTCAGCGAAACTCTGCGGAACTTCATAACAAAGCGTAAACAAAGTTATACTATGCACGGATGTATTATATGATCATCCAGAGCGGTTCTTGCTACATATTTAGTTAAATAACTCTGAGCTTTGCAGGTATTTGCAGTTCTATCTTATATAATATCAAAGTATACTATCTTATCAATACGACGCAATAAAAACCTCAGCGAAGCTTTGCGGAAATTCAGAACAAAGCGTAATCAATGTTATACTATGCACGTATGTACTATTTGATCTTCCTGTTGGTTCTGGATACATATTTTGCCAAATCACTCTCAGGGTTGAAGGTATTTGCAGTTCTATCTTATATAATATCAAAGTATACTATCTTATCAATACGACGCAATAAAAACCTCAGCGACGCTTTGCGGAACTTCATAACAAATCGTAAACAAAGTTATACTATGCACGGATGTACTATTTGATCATCCTGAGCGGTTCTTGCTACATATTTTGTTAAATAACTCTGAGGTGTGCAGGTATTTGCAGTTCTAACGTATCTAATATCAATGTATACTATCTTATCAATACGACGCAATCAAAACATCAGCAAAACTTTGCGGAAGTTCATAACAAAGAGTGAACAAAGTTATACTATGCACGGGTGTACTATTTGATCATCCTGAGCGGTTCTGGATACATATTTTGCCAAATCACTCACAGGTTTGTTGGTAGTTGCAGTTCTACCTTATGTAATATCAAAGTATACTATCTTACCAATACGACGCAATCAAAACCTCAGCGATACATTGCGGAACTTCATAACAAAGCGTAATCAAAGTTATACTATACACGGATGTACTATTTGATCTTCCTGCCGGTTCTGGATACATATTTTGCCAAATCACTCTCAGGGTTGAAGGTAGTTGCAGTTCTACCGTATATAATATCAAAGTATACTATCTTACCAATACGACGCAATCAAAACCTCAGCGATACTTTGCGGAACTTCATAACAAAGCGTAATCAAAGTTATACTATACACGGATGTACTATTTGATCTTCCTGCCGGTTCTGGATACATATTTTGCCAAATCACTCTCAGGGTTGAAGGTAGTTGCAGTTCTAACTTATATATTATCAAAGTATACTATATTATCAATACGACGCAATCAAAACCTCAGCGAAACATTGCGGAACTTCATAACAAAGCGTAAACAAAGTTATACTATGCACGGATGTACTATATGATCATCCAGAGCGGTTCTTGCTACATATTTAGTTAAATAACTCTGAGCTTTGCAGGTATTTGCAGTTCTATCTTATATAATATCAAAGTATACTATCTTATCAATACGACGCAATAAAAACCTCAGCGAAGCTTTGCGGAAATTCAGAACAAACCGTAATCAAAGTTATACTATGCACGTATGTACTATTTGATCTTCCTGTCGGTTCTGGATACATATTTTGCCAAATCACTCTCAGGGTTGAAGGTAGTTGCAGTTCTACCGTATATAATATCAAAGTATACTATCTTACCAATACGACGCAATCAAAACCTCAGCGATACTTTGCGGAACTTCATAACAAAGCGTAATCAAAGTTATACTATACACGGATGTACTATTTGATCTTCCTGCCGGTTCTGGATACATATTTTGCCAAATCACTCTCAGGGTTGAAGGTAGTTGCAGTTCTACCGTATATAATATCAAAGTATACTATCTTACCAATACGACGCAATCAAAACCTCAGCAATACTTTGCGGAACTTCATAAGAAAGCGTAATCAAAGTTATACTATACGCGGATGTACTATTTGATCTTCCTGCCGGTTCTGGATACATATTTTGCCAAATCACTCTCAGGGTTGAAGGTAGTTGCAGTTCTAACTTATATATTATCAAAGTATACTATGTTACCAATACGACGCAATCAAAACCTCAGCGAAACTCTACGGAACTTCATAACAAAGCGTAAACAAAGTTATACTATGCACGGATGTACTATATGATCATCCAGAGCGGTTCTTGCTACATATTTAGTTAAATAACTCTGAGCTTTGCAGGTATTTGCAGTTCTATCTTATATAATATCAAAGTATACTATCTTATCAATACGACGCAATAAAAACCTCAGCGAAGCTTTGCGGAAATTCAGAACAAACCGTAATCAAAGTTATACTATGCACGTATGTACTATTTGATCTTCCTGTCGGTTCTGGATACATATTTTGCCAAATCACTCTCAGGGTTGAAGGTAGTTGCAGTTCTACCGTATATAATATCAAAGTATACTATCTTACCAATACGACGCAATCAAAACCTCAGCGATACTTTGCGGAACTTCATAACAAAGCGTAATCAAAGTTATACTATACACGGATGTACTATTTGATCTTCCTGCCGGTTCTGGATACATATTTTGCCAAATCACTCTCAGGGTTGAAGGTAGTTGCAGTTCTACCGTATATAATATCAAAGTATACTATCTTACCAATACGACGCAATCAAAACCTCAGCGATACTTTGCGGAACTTCATAACAAAGCGTAAACAAAGTTATACTATGCACGGATGTACTATATGATCATCCAGAGCGGTTCTTGCTACATATTTAGTTAAATAACTCTGAGCTTTGCAGGTATTTGCAGTTCTATCTTATATAATATCAAAGTATACTATCTTATCAATACGACGCAATAAAAACCTCAGCGAAGCTTTGCGGAAATTCAGAACAAACCGTAATCAAAGTTATACTATGCACGTATGTACTATTTGATCTTCCTGTCGGTTCTGGATACATATTTTGCCAAATCACTCTCAGGGTTGAAGGTAGTTGCAGTTCTACCGTATATAATATCAAAGTATACTATCTTACCAATACGACGCAATCAAAACCTCAGCGATACTTTGCGGAACTTCATAACAAAGCGTAATCAAAGTTATACTATACACGGATGTACTATTTGATCTTCCTGCCGGTTCTGGATACATATTTTGCCAAATCACTCTCAGGGTTGAAGGTAGTTGCAGTTCTAACTTATATATTATCAAAGTATACTATGTTACCAATACGACGCAATCAAAACCTCAGCGGAACTCTGCGGAACTTCATAACAACGCGTAAACAAAGTTATACTATGCACGGATGTAGTATATGATCATCCAGAGCGGTTCTTGCTACATATTTAGTTAAACAACTCTGAGCTTTGCAGGTATTTGCAGTTCTATCTTATATAATATCAAAGTATACTAGCTTATCAATACGACGCAATAAAAACCTCAGTGAAGCTTTGCGGAAATTCAGAACAAAGCGTAATCAAAGTTATACTATGCACCTATGTACTATTTGATCTTCCTGTCGGTTCTGGATACATATTTTGCCAAATCACTCTCAGGGTTGAAGGTAGTTGCAGTTCTACCGTATATAATATCAAAGTATACTATCTTACCAATACGACGCAATCAAAACCTCAGCGATACTTTGCGGAACTTCATAACAAAGCGTAATCAAAGTTATACTATACACGGATGTACTATTTGATCTTCCTGCCGGTTCTGGATACATATTTTGCCAAATCACTCTCAGGGTTGAAGGTAGTTGCAGTTCTAACTTATATATTATCAAAGTATACTATGTAACCAATACGACGCAATCAAAACCTCAGCGAAACTCTGCGGAACTTCATAACAACGCGTAAACAAAGTTATACTATGCACGGATGTACTATATGATCATCCAGAGCGGTTCTTGCTACATATGTAGTTAAACAACTCTGAGCTTTGCAGGTATTTGCAGTTCTATCTTATATAATATCAAAGTATACTATCTTATCAATACGACGCAATCAAAACATCAGCGAAACATTGCGGAACTTCATAACAAAGCGTAATCAAAGTTATACTATACACGGATGTACTATTTGATCTTCCTGCCGGTTCTGGATACATATTTTGCCAAATCACTCTCAGGGTTGAAGGTAGTTGCAGTTCTACCTTATATAATATCATAGTATACTATCTTATCAATACGTACGCAATCAAAACATCAGCGAAACTTGCGGAACTTCATAACAAAGCGTAAACAAAGTTATACTATGCACGGATGTACTATTTGATCATCCAGAGCGGTTCTTGCTACATATTTAGTTAAATAACTCTGAGCTTTGCAGGTATTTTCAGTTCTATCTTATATAATATCAAAGTATACTATCTTATCAATACGACGCAATAAAAACCTCAGCGAAGCTTTGCGGAAATTCAGAACAAAGCGTAATCGAAGTTATACTATGCACGGATGTACTATTTGATCTTCCTGTCGGTTCTGGATACATATTTTGCCAAATCACTCACAGGTTTGTAGGTAGTTACAGTTTTACCACATATAATATCATATTATACTATCTTATCAATACGTACGCAATCAAAACATCAGCGAAACTTGCGGAACTTCATAACAAAGCGTAAACAAAGTTATACTATGCACGGATGTACTATTTGATCATCCAGAGCGGTTCTTGCTACATATTTAGTTAAATAACTCTGAGCTTTGCAGGTATTTTCAGTTCTATCTTATATAATATCAAAGTATACTATCTTATCAATACGACGCAATCAAAACATCAGCGAAACATTGCGGAACTTCATAACAAAGCGTAATCAAAGTTATACTATGCACGGATGTACTATTTGATCATCCTGAGCGGTTCTTGCTACATATTTTGTTAAATAACTCTGAGCTTTGCAGGTATTTGCAGTTCTATCTTATATAATATCAAAGTATACCATCTTATCAATACGACGCAATCAAAACATCAGCGAAACATTGCGGAACTTCATAACAAAGCGTAAACAAAGTTATACTATGCACGGATGTACTATTTGATCATCCTGAGCGGTTCTTGCTACATATTTTGTTAAATCACTCTAAGGTGTGCAGGTATTTGCAGTTCTAACGTATCTAATATCAATGTATACTATCTTATCAATACGACGCAATCAAAACATCAGCAAAACTTTGCGGAAGTTCATAACAAAGAGTGAACAAATATATACTATGCACGTGTGTACTATTTAATCATCCTGAGCGGTTCTGGATACATATTTTGCCAAATCACTCTCAGGTTTGTTGGTAGTTGCAGTTCTACCTTATGTAATATCATAGTATACTATCTTACCAATTGCGACGCAATCAAAACATCAGCGAAACTTGCGGAACTTCATAACAAAGCGTAAACAAAGTTATACTATGCACGGATGTACTATTTGATTATCCAGAGCGGTTCTTGCTACATATTTAGTTAAATAACTCTGAGCTTTGCAGGTATTTTCAGTTCTATCTTATATAATATCAAAGTATACTATCTTATCAATACGACGCAATAAAAACCTCAGCGAAGCTTTGCGGAAATTCAGAACAAAGCGTAATCAATGTTATACTATGCACGTATGTACTATTTGATCTTCCTGTCGGTTCTGGATACATATTTTGCCAAATCACTCTCAGGGTTGAAGGTAGTTGCAGTTCTAACTTATATATTATCAAAGTATACTATGTTACCAATACGACGCAATCAAAACCTCAGCGAAACTATGCGGAACTTCATAACAAATCGTAAAAAAAGTTATACTATGCACGGATGTACTATTTGATCATCCAGAGCGGTTCTTACTACATATTTAGTTAAATAACTCTGAGCTTTGCAGGTATTTGCAGTTCTATCTTATATAATATCAAAGTATACTATCTTATCAATACGACGCAATAAAAACCTCAGCGACGCTTTGCGGAACTTCATAACAAAGCGTAAACAAAGTTATACTATGCACGGATGTACTATTTGATCATCCTGAGCTGTTCTTGCTACATATTTTGTTAAATAACTCTGAGGTGTGCAGGTATTTGCAGTTCTAACGTATCTAATATCAATGTATACTATCTTATCAATACGACGCAATCAAAACATCAGCAAAACTTTGCGGAAGTTCATAACAAAGAGTGAACAAAGTTATACTATGCACGGGTGTACTATTTGATCATCCTGAGCGGTTCTGGATACATATTTTGCCAAATCACTCTCAGGTTTGTTGGTAGTTGCAGTTCTACCTTATGTAATATCATAGTATACTATCTTACCAATTGCGACGCAATCAAAACATCAGCGAAACTTGCGGAACTTCATAACAAAGCGTAAACAAAGTTATACTATGCACGGATGTACTATTTGATCATCCAGAGCGGTTCTTGCTACATATTTAGTTAAATAACTCTGAGCTTTGCAGGTATTTTCAGTTCTATCTTATATAATATCAAAGTATACTATCTTATCAATACGACGCAATAAAAACCTCAGCGAAACTCTGCGGAACTTCATAACAAAGCGAAAACAAAGTTATAGTATGCACGGATGTACTATTTGATCATCCTGAGCGGTTCTTGCTACATATTTTGTTAAATAACTCTGAGGTGTGCAGGTATTTGCAGTTCTAACGTATCTAATATCAATGTATACTATCTTATCAATACGACGCAATCAAAACATCAGCAAAACTTTGCGGAAGTTCATAACAAAGAGGGAACAAAGTTATACTATGCACGGGTGTACTATTTGATCATCCTGAGCGGTTCTGGATACATATTTTGCCAAATCACTCTCAGGTTTCTTGGTAGTTGCAGTTCTACCTTATGTAATATCAAAGTATACTATCTTACCAATACGACGCAATCAAAACCTCAGCGATACTTTGCGGAACTTCATAACAAAGCGTAATCAAAGTTATACTATACACGGATGTACTATTTGATCTTCCTGCCGGTTCTGGATACATATTTTGCCAAATCACTCTCAGGGTTGAAGGTAGTTGCAGTTCTACCGTATATAATATCAAAGTATACTATCTTACCAATACGACGCAATCAAAACCTCACCGATACTTTGCGGAACTTCATAACAAAGCGTAATCAAAGTTATACTATACACGGATGTACTATTTGATCTTCCTGCCGGTTCTGGATACATATTTTGCCAAATCACTCTCAGGGTTGAAGGTAGTTGCAGTTCTAACTTATATATTATCAAAGTATACTATGTTACCAACACGACGCAATCAAAACCTCAGCGAAACTCTGCGGAACTTCATAACAAAGCGTAAACAAAGTTATACTATGCACGGATGTACTATATGATCATCCAGAGCGGTTCTTGCTACATATTTAGTTAAATAACTCTGAGCTTTGCAGGTATTTGCAGTTCTATCTTATATAATATCAAAGTATACTATCTTATCAATACGACGCAATAAAAACCTCAGCGAAGCTTTGCGGAAATTCAGAACAAACCGTAATCAAAGTTATACTATGCACGTATGTACTATTTGATCTTCCTGTCGGTTCTGGATACATATTTTGCCAAATCACTCTCAGGGTTGAAGGTAGTTGCAGTTCTACCGTATATAATATCAAAGTATACTATCTTACCAATATGACGCAATCAAAACCTCAGCGATACTTTGCGGAACTTCATAACAAAGCGTAATCAAAGTTATACTATACACGGATGTACTATTTGATCTTCCTGCCGGTTCTGGATACATATTTTGCCAAATCACTCTCAGTGTTGAAGGTAGTTGCAGTTCTACCGTATATAATATCAAAGTATACTATCTTACCAATACGACGGAATCAAAACCTCAGCGATACTTTGCGGAACTTCATAACAAAGCGTAAAAAAAGTTATACTATGCACGGATGTACTATTTGATCATCCAGAGCGGTTCTTACTACATATTTAGTTAAATAACTCTGAGCTTTGCAGGTATTTGCAGTTCTATCTTATATAATATCAAAGTATACTATCTTATCAATACGACGCAATAAAAACCTCAGCGACGCTTTGCGGAACTTCATAACAAAGCGTAAACAAAGTTATACTATGCACGGATGTACTATTTGATCATCCTGAGCTGTTCTTGCTACATATTTTGTTAAATAACTCTGAGGTGTGCAGGTATTTGCAGTTCTAACGTATCTAATATCAATGTATACTATCTTATCAATACGACGCAATCAAAATATCAGCAAAACTTTGCGGAAGTTCATAACAAAGAGTGAACAAAGTTATACTATGCACGGGTGTACTATTTGATCATCCTGAGCGGTTCTGGATACATATTTTGCCAAATCACTCTCAGGTTTGTTGGTAGTTGCAGTTCTACCTTATGTAATATCAAAGTATACTATCTTACCAATACGACGCAATCAAAACCTCAGCGATACTTTGCGGAACTTCATAACAAAGCGTAATCAAAGTTATACTATACACGGATGTACTATTTGATCTTCCTGCCGGTTCTGGATACTTGTTTTGCCAAATCACTCTCAGGGTTGAAGGTAGTTGCAGTTCTACCGTATATAATATCAAAGTATACTATCTTACCAATACGACGCAATCAAAACCTCAGCGATACTTTGCGGAACTTCATAACAAAGCGTAATCAAAGTTATACTATACACGGATGTACTATTTGATCTTCCTGCCGGTTCTGGATACATATTTTGCCAAATCACTCTCAGGGTTGAAGGTAGTTGCAGTTCTAACTTATATATTATCAAAGTATACTATGTTACCAATACGACGCAATCAAAACATCAGCGAAACTCTGCGGAACTTCATAACAAAGCGTAAACAAAGTTATACTATGCACGGATGTACTATATGATCATCCAGAGCGGTTCTTGCTACATATTTAGTTAAATAACTCTGAGCTTTGCAGGTATTTGCAGTTCTATCTTATATAATATCAAAGTATACTATCTTATCAATACGACGCAATAAAAACCTCAGCGAAGCTTTGCGGAAATTCAGAACAAACCGTAATCAAAGTTATACTATGCACGTATGTACTATTTGATCTTCCTGTCGGTTCTGGATACATATTTTGCCAAATCACTCTCAGGGTTGAAGGTTGTTGCAGTTCTACCGTATATAATATCAAAGTATACTATCTTACCAATACGACGCAATCAAAACCTCAGCGATACTTTGCGGAACTTCATAACAAAGCGTAATCAAAGTTATACTATACACGGATGTACTATTTGATCTTCCTGCCGGTTCTGGATACATATTTTGCCAAATCACTCTCAGGGTTGAAGGTAGTTGCAGTTCTACCGTATATAATATCAAAGTATACTATCTTACCAATACGACGCAATCAAAACCTCAGCGATACTTTGCGGAACTTCATAACAAAGCGTAATCAAAGTTATACTATACACGGATGTACTATTTGATCTTCCTGCCGGTTCTGGATACATATTTTGCCAAATCACTCTCAGGGTTGAAGGTAGTTGCAGTTCTAACTTATATATTATCAAAGTATACTATGTTACCAATACGACGCAATCAAAACCTCAGCGAAACTCTGCGGAACTTCATAACAAAGCGTAAACAAAGTTATACTATGCACGGAGGTACTATATGATCATCCAGAGCGGTTCTTGCTACATATTTAGTTAAATAACTCTGAGCTTTGCAGGTATTTGCAGTTCTATCTTATATAATATCAAAGTATACTATCTTATCAATACGACGCAATAAAAACCTCAGCGAAGCTTTGCGGAAATTCAGAACAAACCGTAATCAAAGTTATACTATGCACGTATGTACTATTTGATCTTCCTGTCGGTTCTGGATACATATTTTGCCAAATCACTCTCAGGGTTGAAGGTTGTTGCAGTTCTACCGTATATAATATCAAAGTATACTATCTTACCAATACGACGCAATCAAAACCTCAGCGATACTTTGCGGAACTTCATAACAAAGCGTAATCAAAGTTATACTATACACGGATGTACTATTTGATCTTCCTGCCGGTTCTGGATACATATTTTGCCAAATCACTCTCAGGGTTGAAGGTAGTTGCAGTTCTACCGTATATAATATCAAAGTATACTATCTTACCAATACGACGCAATCAAAACCTCAGCAATACTTTGCGGAACTTCATAACAAAGCGTAATCAAAGTTATACTATACACGGATGTACTATTTGATCTTCCTGCCGGTTCTGGATACATATTTTGCCAAATCACTCTCAGGGTTGAAGGTAGTTGCAGTTCTACCGTATATAATATCAAAGTATACTATCTTACCAATACGACGCAATCAAAACCTCTGCAATACTTTGCGGAACTTCATAACAAAGCGTAATCAAAGTTATACTATACGCGGATGTACTATTTGATCTTCCTGCCGGTTCTGAATACATATTTTGCCAAATCACTCTCAGGGTTGAAGGTAGTTGCAGTTCTAACTTATATATTATCAAAGTATACTATGTTACCAATACGACGCAATCAAAACCTCAGCGAAACTCTGCGGAACTTCATAACAAAGCGTAAACAAAGTTATACTATGCACGGATGTACTATATGATCATCCAGAGCGGTTCTTGCTACATATTTAGTTAAATAACTCTGAGCTTTGCAGGTATTTGCAGTTCTATCTTATATAATATCAAAGTATACTATCTTATCAATACGACGCAATAAAAACCTCAGCGAAGCTTTGCGGAAATTCAGAACAAACCGTAATCAAAGTTATACTATGCACGTATGTACTATTTGATCTTCCTGTCGGTTCTGGATACATATTTTGCCAAATCACTCTCAGGGTTGAAGGTAGTTGCAGTTCTACCGTATATAATATCAAAGTATACTATCTTACCAATACGACGCAATCAAAACCTCAGCGATACTTTGCGGAACTTCATAACAAAGCGTAATCAAAGTTATACTATACACGGATGTACTATTTGATCATCCTGAGCTGTTCTTGCTACATATTTTGTTAAATAACTCTGAGGTGTGCAGGTATTTGCAGTTCTAACGTATCTAATATCAATGTATACTATCTTATCAATACGACGCAATCAATATATCAGCAAAACTTTGCGGAAGTTCATAACAAAGAGTGAACAAAGTTATACTATGCACGGGTGTACTATTTGATCATCCTGAGCGGTTCTGGATACATATTTTGCCAAATCACTCTCAGGTTTGTTGGTAGTTGCAGTTCTACCTTATGTAATATCAAAGTATACTATCTTACCAATACGACGCAATCAAAACCTCAGCGAAACTCTGCGGAACTTCATAACAAAGCGTAAACAAAGTTATACTATGCACGGATGTACTATATGATCATCCAGAGCGGTTCTTGCTACATATTTAGTTAAATAACTCTGAGCTTTGCAGGTATTTGCAGTTCTATCTTATATAATATCAAAGTATACTATCTTACCAATACGACGCAATCAAAACCTCAGCGATACTTTGCGGAACTTCATAACAAAGCGTAATCAAAGTTATACTATACACGGATGTACTATTTGATCTTCCTGCCGGTTCTGGATACATATTTTGCCAAATCACTCTCAGGGTTGAAGGTAGTTGCAGTTCTACCGTATATAATATCAAAGTATACTATCTTACCAATACGACGCAATCAAAACCTCAGCAATACTTTGCGGAACTTCATAACAAAGCGTAATCAAAGTTATACTATACGCGGATGTACTATTTGATCTTCCTGCCGGTTCTGGATACATATTTTGCCAAATCACTCTCAGTTTTGAAGGTAGTTGCAGTTCTACCTTATGTAATATCAAAGTATACTATCTTACCAATACGACGCAATCAAAACCTCAGCGATACTTTGCGGAACTTCATAACAAAGCGTAATCAAAGTTATACTATACACGGATGTACTATTTGATCTTCCTGCCGGTTCTGGATACATATTTTGCCAAATCACTCTCAGGGTTGAAGGTAGTTGCAGTTCTACCGTATATAATATCAAAGTATACTATCTTACCAATACGACGCAATCAAAACCTCAGCGAAACTCTGCGGAACTACATAACAAAGCGTAAACAAAGTTATACTATGCACGGATGTACTATATGATCATCCAGAGCGGTTCTTGCTACATATTTAGTTAAATAACTCTGAGCTTTGCAGGTATTTGCAGTTCTATCTTATATAATATCAAAGTATACTATCTTATCAATACGACGCAATAAAAACCTCAGCGAAGCTTTGCGGAAATTCAGAACAAAGCGTAATCAATGTTATACTATGCACGTATGTACTATTTGATCTTCCTGTCGGTTCTGGATACATATTTTGCCAAATCACTCTCAGGGTTGGAGGTAGTTGCAGTTCTAACTTATATATTATCAAAGTATACTATGTTACCAATACGACGCAATCAAAACCTCAGCGAAACTATGCGGAACTTCATAACAAAGCGTAAAAAAAGTTATACTATGCACGGATGTACTATTTGATCATCCAGAGCGGTTCTTACTACATATTTAGTTAAATAACTCTGAGCTTTGCAGGTATTTGCAGTTCTATCTTATATAATATCAAAGTATACTATCTTATCAATACGACGCAATAAAAACCTCAGCGACGCTTTGCGGAACTTCATAACAAAGCGTAAACAAAGTTATACTATGCACGGATGTACTATTTGATCATCCTGAGCTGTTCTTGCTACATATTTTGTTAAATAACTCTGAGGTGTGCAGGTATTTGCAGTTCTAACGTATCTAATATCAATGTATACTATCTTATCAATACGACGCAATCAATATATCAGCAAAACTTTGCGGAAGTTCATAACAAAGAGTGAACAAAGTTATACTATGCACGGGTGTACTATTTGATCATCCTGAGCGGTTCTTGCTACATATTTAGTTAAATAACTCTGAGCTTTGCAGGTATTTTCAGTTCTATCTTATATAATATCAAAGTATACTATCTTATCAATACGACGCAATAAAAACCTCAGCGAAACTCTGCGGAACTTCATAACAAAGCGAAAACAAAGTTATAGTATGCACGGATGTACTATTTGATCATCCTGAGCGGTTCTTGCTACATATTTTGTTAAATAACTCTGAGCTTTGCAGGTATTTGCAGTTCTATCTTATATAATATCAAAGTATACTATCTTATCAATACGACGCAATCAAAACATCAGCGAAACATTGCGGAACTTCATAACAAAGCGTAAACAAAGTTATACTATGCACGGATGTACTATTTGATCATCCTGAGCGGTTCTTGCTACATATTTTGTTAAATAACTCTGAGGTGTGCAGGTATTTGCAGTTCTAACGTATCTAATATCAATGTATACTATCTTATCAATACGACGCAATCAAAACATCAGCAAAACTTTGCGGAAGTTCATAACAAAGAGTGAACAAATATATACTATGCACGGGTGTACCATTTAATCATCCTGAGCGGTTCTGGATACATATTTTGCCAAATCACTCTCAGGTTTGTTGGTAGTTGCAGTTCTACCTTATGTAATATCATAGTATACTATCTTACCAATTGCGACGCAATCAAAACATCAGCGAAACATTGCGGAACTTCATAACAAAGCGTAAACAAAGTTATACTATGCACGGATGTACTATTTGATCATCCTGAGCGGTTCTTGCTACATATTTTGTTAAATAACTCTGAGCTTTGCAGGTATTTGCAGTTCTATCTTATATAATATCAAAGTATACTATCTTATCAATACGACGCAATAAGAACCTCAGCGAAGCTTTGCGGAAAATCAGAACAAAGCGTAATCAAAGTTATACTATGCACGGATGTACTATTTGATCTTCCTGTCGGTTCTGGATACATATTTTGCCAAATCACTCTCAGGTTTGTAGGTAGTTACAGTTTTACCACATATAATATCATAGTATACTATCTTATCAATACTTACGCAATCAAAACATCAGCGAAACTTGCGGAACTTCATAACAAAGCGTAAACAAAGTTATACTATGCACGGAAGTACTATTTGATCATCCAGAGCGGTTCTTGCTACATATTTAGTTAAATAACTCTGAGCTTTGCAGGTATTTGCAGTTCTATCTTATATAATATCAAAGTATACTATGTTACCAATACGACGCAATCAAAACCTCAGCGAAGCTTTGCGGAAATTCAGAACAAACCGTAATCAAAGTTATACTATGCACGTATGTACTATTTGATCTTCCTGTCGGTTCTGGATACATATTTTGCCAAATCACTCTCAGGGTTGAAGGTAGTTGCAGTTCTACCGTATATAATATCAAAGTATACTATCTTACCAATACGACGCAATCAAAACCTCAGCGATACTTTGCGGAACTTCATAACAAAGCGTAATCAAAGTTATACTATACACGGATGTACTATTTGATCTTCCTGCCGGTTCTGGATACATATTTTGCCAAATCACTCTCAGGGTTGAAGGTAGTTGCAGTTCTAACTTATATATTATCAAAGTATACTATGTTACCAATACGACGCAATCAAAACCTCAGCGAAACTCTGCGGAACTTCATAACAAAGCGTAAACAAAGTTATACTATGCACGGATGTACTATATGATCATCCAGAGCGGTTCTTGCTACATATTTAGTTAAATAACTCTGAGCTTTGCAGGTATTTGCAGTTCTATCTTATATAATATCAAAGTATACTATCTTATCAATACGACGCAATAAAAACCTCAGCGACGCTTTGCGGAACTTCATAACAAAGCGTAAACAAAGTTATACTATGCACGGATGTACTATTTGATCATCCTGAGCGGTTCTTGCTACATATTTTGTTAAATAACTCTGAGGTGTGCAGGTATTTGCAGTTATAACGTATCTAATATCAATGTATACTATCTTATCAATACGACGCAATCAAAACATCAGCAAAACTTTGCGGAAGTTCATAACAAAGAGTGAACAAAGTTATACTATGCACGGGTGTACTATTTGATCATCCTGAGCGGTTCTGGATACATATTTTGCCAAATCACTCTCAGGTTTGTTGGTAGTTGCAGTTCTACCTTATGTAATATCAAAGTATACTATCTTACCAATACGACGCAATCAAAACCTCAGCGATACTTTGCGGAACTTCATAACAAAGCGTAATCAAAGTTATACTATACACGGATGTACTATTTGATCTTCCTGCCGGTTCTGGATACATATTTTGCCAAATCACTCTCAGGTTTGTTGGTAGTTGCAGTTCTACCTTATGTAATATCAAAGTATACTATCTTACCAATACGACGCAATCAAAACCTCAGCGATACTTTGCGGAACTTCATAACAAAGCGTAATCAAAGTTATACTATACACGGATGTACTATTTGATCTTCCTGCCGGTTCTGGATACATATTTTGCCAAATCACTCTCAGGGTTGAAGGTAGTTGCAGTTCTACCGTATATAATATCAAAGTATACTATCTTACCAATACGACGCAATCAAAACCTCAGCAATACTTTGCGGAACTTCATAACAAAGCGTAATCAAAGTTATACTATACGCGGATGTACTATTTGATCTTCCTGCCGGTTCTGGATACATATTTTGCCAAATCACTCTCAGGGTTGAAGGTAGTTGCAGTTCTAACTTATATATTATCAAAGTATACTATGTTACCAATACGACGCAATCAAAACCTCAGCGAAACTCTGCGGAACTTCATAACAAAGCGTAAACAAAGTTATACTATGCACGGATGTACTATATGATCATCCAGAGCGGTTCTTGCTACATATTTAGTTAAATAACTCTGAGCTTTGCAGGTATTTGCAGTTCTATCTTATATAATATCAAAGTATACTATCTTATCAATACGACGCAATCAAAACCTCAGCGAAGCTTTGCGGAAATTCAGAACAAAGCGTAATCAATGTTATACTATGCACGTATGTACTATTTGATCTTCCTGTCGGTTCTGGATACATAATTTGCCAAATCACTCTCAGGGTTGAAGGTAGTTGCAGTTCTAACTTATATATTATCAAAGTATACTATGTTACCAATACGACGCAATCAAAACCTCAGCGAAACTATGCGGAACTTCATAACAAAGCGTAAAAAAAGTTATACTATGCACGGATGTACTATTTGATCATCCAGAGCGGTTCTTACTACATATTTAGTTAAATAACTCTGAGCTTTGCAGGTATTTGCAGTTCTATCTTATATAATATCAAAGTATACTATCTTATCAATACGACGCAATAAAAACCTCAGCGACGCTTTGCGGAACTTCATAACAAAGCGTAAACAAAGTTATACTATGCACGGATGTACTATTTGATCATCCTGAGCTGTTCTTGCTACATATTTTGTTAAATAACTCTGAGGTGTGCAGGTATTTGCAGTTCTAACGTATCTAATATCAATGTATACTATCTTATCAATACGACGCAATCAAAACATCAGCAAAACTTTGCGGAAGTTCATAACAAAGAGTGAACAAAGTTATACTATGCACGGGTGTACTATTTGATCATCCTGAGCGGTTCTGGATACATATTTTGCCAAATCACTCTCAGGTTTGTTGGTAGTTGCAATTCTACCTTATGTAATATCATAGTATACTATCTTACCAATTGCGACGCAATCGAAACATCAGCGAAACTTGCGGAACTTCATAACAAAGCGTAAACAAAGTTATACTATGCACGAATGTACTATTTGATCATCCAGAGCGGTTCTTGCTACATATTTAGTTAAATAACTCTGAGCTTTGCAGGTATTTGCAGTTCTATCTTATATAATATCAAAGTATACTATCTTATCAATACGACGCAATAAAAACCTCAGCGAAGCTTTGCGGAAAATCAGAACAAAGCGTAATCAAAGTTATACTATGCACGTATGTACTATTTGATCTTCCTGTCGGTTCTGGATACATATTTTGCCAAATCACTCTCAGGGTTGAAGGTAGTTGTTCAGCCGCGAGTCAAACAAGAGATCCCCTTGAAAATCCGCGGCACCGCTATTTTAAGGTGGGACCAGGGACCGATCCCTTCGAGAATAGTTTTATAGTTTTACTCGCGACTGACAAATCGGCACATCCCAACATTTGGCGTGCAGATGGTGAGGATGTTCAGCCGCGAGTCAAACAAGAGATCCCCTTGAAAATCCGCGGCACCGCTATTTTAAGGTGGGACCAGGGACCGATCCCTTCGAGAATAGTTTTATAGTTTTACTCGCGACTGACAAATCGGCACATCCCAACATTTGGCGTGCAGATGGTATACACGTTTTATGACACGGGTCTCTAGGGCTGTTTTTGAGAAAGTCGCCTTCACGAAACCTTTCTTAAATTGCCCATTAGAATTTTCCTCGCGCCCTCAACAGCCAACCGTACTGTCATAAAACGTGGACCTACAAAGGTGGCATCGCGGGACCATCCGACGGTCCCCGGCCGGTTAACATCGGGCCCACAGCTGTGATTTCGCCCGCCGAAATCCAGCGACGTTGCCATCCCGAAATGGAATACCCCCACTCCACACCAACGCACCCCGAGTGCATGGAGAGTTGGGGTAAAACGTCTAGTCTAATTGCAACTCCCGCACAAGCAACATAAAATTAGACTCCGGAACTCGTCAACACGCGGACCAGCCGCTATAGTTCCGTTTGCTCCTTGCAATATTCACTTAAACATTTATCTTTTACCATCCTTATCGTCCGAAAGGATCGTAAGGTCGCGCCGAGTAGCGTCGTCGAAACACCCTCGATTGAGGAATTTACGCCTCCTCATAGACTCTACGACAGAGTCTACGCCGCGAAAGGTGCCCGCTCCGTCGGAAAGTACAGTAGTTGCAGTTCTACCGTATATAATATCAAAGTATACTATCTTACCAATACGACGCAATCAAAACCTCAGCGATACTTTGCGGAACTTCATAACAAAGCGTAAACAAAGTTATACTATGCACGGATGTACTATTTGATCATCCTGAGCGGTTCTGGATACATATTTTGCCAAATCACTCTCAGGTTTGTAGGTAGTTGCAGTTCTACCGTATATAATATCAAAGTATACTATCTTACCAATACGACGCAATCAAAACCTCAGCGATACTTTGCGGAACTTCATAACAAAGCGTAATCAAAGTTATACTATACACGGATGTACTATTTGATCTTCCTGCCGGTTCTGGATACATATTTTGCCAAATCACTCTCAGGGTTGAAGGTAGTTGCAGTTCTACCGTATATAATATCAAAGTATACTATCTTACCAATACGACGCAATCAAAACCTCAGCGATACTTTGCGGAACTTCATAACAAAGCGTAAACAAAGTTATACTATGCACGGATGTACTATTTGATCATCCTGAGCGGTTCTGGATACATATTTTGCCAAATCACTCTCAGGTTTGAAGGTAGTTGCAGTTCTATCTTATATAATATCAAAGTATACTATCTTACCAATACGACGCAATCAAAACCTCAGCGATACTTTGCGGAACTTCATAACAAAGCGTAATCAAAGTTATACTATACACGGATGTACTATTTGATCTTCCTGCCGGTTCTGGATACATATTTTGCCAAATCACTCTCAGGGTTGAAGGTAGTTGCAGTTCTACCGTATATAATATCAAAGTATACTATTTTACCAATACGACGCAATCAAAACCTCAGCGATACTTTGCGGAACTTCATAACAAAGCGTAATCAAAGTTATACTATACACGGATGTACTATTTGATCTTCCTGCCGGTTCTGGATACATATTTTGCCAAATCACTCTCAGGGTTGAAGGTAGTTGCAGTTCTACCGTATATAATATCAAAGTATACTATCTTACCAATACGACGCAATCAAAACCTCAGCGATACTTTGCGGAACTTCATAACAAAGCGTAATCAAAGTTATACTATGCACGTATGTACTATTTGATCTTCCTGTCGGTTCTGGATACATATTTTGCCAAATCACTCTCAGGGTTCAAGGTAGTTGCAGTTCTACCGTATATAATATCAAAGTATACTATCTTACCAATACGACGCAATCAAAACCTCAGCGATACTTTGCGGAACTTCATAACAAAGCGTAATCAAAGTTATACTATACACGGATGTACTATTTGATCTTCCTGCCGGTTCTGGATACATATTTTGCCAAATCACTCTCAGGGTTGAAGGTAGTTGCAGTTCTACCGTATATAATATCAAAGTATACTATCTTACCAATACGACGCAATCAAAACCTCAGCAATACTTTGCGGAACTTCATAACAAAGCGTAATCAAAGTTATACTATACGCGGATGTACTATTTGATCTTCCTGCCGGTTCTGGATACATATTTTGCCAAATCACTCTCAGGGTTGAAGGTAGTTGCAGTTCTAACTTATATATTATCAAAGTATACTATGTTACCAATACGACGCAATCAAAACCTCAGCGAAACTCTGCGGAACTTCATAACAAAGCTTAAACAAAGTTATACTATGCATGGATGTACTATATGATCATCCAGAGCGGTTCTTACTACATATTTAGTTAAATAACTCTGAGCTTTGCAGGTATTTGCAGTTCTATCTTATATAATATCAAAGTATACTATCTTATCAATACGACGCAATAAAAACCTCAGCGACGCTTTGCGGAACTTCATAACAAAGCGTAAACAAAGTTATACTATGCACGGATGTACTATTTGATCATCCTGAGCTGTTCTTGCTACATATTTTGTTAAATAACTCTGAGGTGTGCAGGTATTTGCAGTTCTAACGTATCTAATATCAATGTATACTATCTTATCAATACGACGCAATCAAAACATCAGCAAAACTTTGCGGAAGTTCATAACAAAGAGTGAACAAAGTTATACTATGCACGGGTGTACTATTTGATCATCCTGAGCGGTTCTGGATACATATTTTGCCAAATCACTCTCAGGTTTGTTGGTAGTTGCAGTTCTACCTTATGTAATATCATAGTATACTATCTTACCAATTGCGACGCAACCAAAACATCAGCGAAACTTGCGGAACTTCATAACAAAGCGTAAACAAAGTTATACTATGCACGGATGTACTATTTGATCATCCAGAGCGGTTCTTGCTACATATTTAGTTAAATAACTCTGAGCTTTGCAGGTATTTGCAGTTCTATCTTATATAATATCAAAGTATACTATGTTACCAATACGACGCAATCAAAACCTCAGCGAAACTCTGCGGAACTTCATAACAAGGCGTAAACAAAGTTATACTATGCACGGATGTACTATATGATCATCCAGAGCGGTTCTTGCTACATATTTAGTTAAATAACTCTGAGCTTTGCAGGTATTTGCAGTTCTAACTTATATAATATCAAAGTATACTAGCTTATCAATACGACGCAATAAAAACCTCAGCGAAGCTTTGCGGAAATTCAGAACAAAGCGTAATCAAAGTTATACTATGCACGTATGTACTATTTGATCTTCCTGTCGGTTCTGGATACATATTTTGCCAAATCACTCTCAGGGTTGAAGGTAGTTGCAGTTCTACCGTATATAATATCAAAGTATACTATCTTACCAATACGACGCAATCAAAACCTCAGCGATACTTTGCGGAACTTCATAACAAAGCGTAATCAAAGTTATACTATACACGGATGTACTATTTGATCTTCCTGCCGGTTCTGGATACATATTTTGCCAAATCACTCTCAGGGTTGAAGGTAGTTGCAGTTCTAACTTATATATTATCAAAGTATACTATGTTACCAATACGACGCAATCAAAACCTCAGCGTAACTCTGCGGAACTTCATAACAAAGCGTAAACAAAGTTATACTATGCACGGATGTACTGTATGATCATCCAGAGCGGTTCTTGCTACATATTTAGTTAAATAACTCTGAGCTTTGCAGGTATTTGCAGTTCTATCTTATATAATATCAAAGTATACTATCTTATCAATACGACGCAATAAAAACCTCAGCGAAGCTTTGCGGAAATTCAGAACAAAGCGTAATCAAAGTTATACTATGCACGTATGTACTATTTGATCTTCCTGTCGGTTCTGGATACATATTTTGCCAAATCACTCTCAGGGTTGAAGGTAGTTGCAGTTCTACCGTATATAATATCAAAGTATACTATCTTACCAATACGACGCAATCAAAACCTCAGCGATACTTTGCGGAACTTCATAACAAAGCGTAATCAAAGTTATACTATACACGGATGTACTATTTGATCTTCCTGCCGGTTCTGGATACATATTTTGCCAAATCACTCTCAGGGTTGAAGGTAGTTGCAGTTCTAACTTATATATTATCAAAGTATACTATGTTACCAATTCGACGCAATCAAAACCTCAGCGAAACTCTGCGGAACTTCATAACAAAGCGTAAACAAAGTTATACTATGCACGGATGTACTATATGATCATCCAGAGCGGTTCTTGCTACATATTTAGTTAAATAACTCTGAGCTTTGCAGGTATTTGCAGTTCTATCTTATATAATATCAAAGTATACTATCTTATCAATACGACGCAATAAAAACCTCAGCGAAGCTTTGCGGAAAATCAGAACAAAGCGTAATCAAAGTTATACTATGCACGGATGTACTATATGATCATCCAGAGCGGTTCTTGCTACATATTTAGTTAAATAACTCTGAGCTTTGCAGGTATTTGCAGTTCTATCTTATATAATATCAAAGTATACTATCTTATCAATACGACGCAATAAAAACCTCAGCGAAGCTTTGCGGAAAATCAGAACAAAGCGTAATCAAAGTTATACTATGCACGGATGTACTATATGATCATCCAGAGCGGTTCTTGCTACATATTTAGTTAAATAACTCTGAGCTTTGCAGGTATTTGCAGTTCTATCTTATATAATATCAAAGTATACTATCTTATCAATACGACGCAATAAAAACCTCAGCGAAGCTTTGCGGAAATTCAGAACAAAGCGTAATCAAAGTTATACTATGCACGGATGTATTATTTGATCTTCCTGTCGGTTCTGGATACATATTTTGCCAAATCACTCTCAGGTTTGTAGGTAGTTACAGTTTTACCACATATAATATCATAGTATACTATCTTATCAATACGTACGCAATCAAAACATCAGCGAAACTTGCGGAACTTCATAACAAAGCGTAATCAAAGTTATACTATACACGGATGTACTATTTGATCTTCCTGCCGGTTCTGGATACATATTTTGCCAAATCACTCTCAGGGTTGAAGGTAGTTGCAGTTCTAACTTATATATTATCAAAGTATACTATGTTACCAATACGACGCAATCAAAACCTCATCGAAACTCTGCGGAACTTCATAACAAGGCGTAAACAAAGTTATACTATGCACGGATGTACTATTTGATCATCCTGAGCGGTTCTTGCTACATATTTTGTTAAATAACTCTGAGGTGTGCAGGTATTTGCAGTTCTAACGTATCTAATATCAATGTATACTATCTTATCAATACGACGCAATCAAAACATCAGCAAAACTTTGCGGAAGTTCATAACAAAGAGTGAACAAAGTTATACTATGCACGGGTGTACTATTTGATCATCCTGAGCGGTTCTGGATACATATTTTGCCAAATCACTCTCAGGGTTGAAGGTAGTTGCAGTTCTACCGTATATAATATCAAAGTATACTATGTTACCAATACGACGCAATCAAAACCTCAGCGATACTTTGCGGAACTTCATAACAAAGCGTAATCAAAGTTATACTATACACGGATGTACTATTTGATCTTCCTGCCGGTTCTGGATACATATTTTGCCAAATCACTCTCAGGGTTGAAGGTAGTTGCAGTTCTAACTTATATATTATCAAAGTATACTATGTTACCAATACGACGCAATCAAAACCTCAGCGAAACTCTGCGGAACTTCATAACAACGCGTAAACAAAGTTATACTATGCACGGATGTACTATTTGATCATCCAGAGCGGTTCTTGCTACATATTTAGTTAAATAACTCTGAGCTTTGCAGGTATTTGCAGTTCTTACTTACATAATATCAGAGTATACTATCTTATCAATACGACGCAATAAAAACCTCAGCGAAGCTTTGCGGAAAATCAGAACAAAGCGTAATCAAAGTTATACTATGCACGGATGTACTATTTGATCTTCCTGTCGGTTCTGGATACATATTTTGCCAAATCACTCTCAGGTTTGTAGGTAGTTACAGTTTTACCACATATAATATCATAGTATACTATCTTATCAATACTTACGCAATCAAAACATCAGCGAAACTTGCGGAACTTCATAAGAAAGCGTAAACAAAGTTATACTATGCACGGAAGTACTATTTGATCATCCAGAGCGGTTCTTGCTACATATTTAGTTAAATAACTCTGAGCTTTGCAGGTATTTGCAGTTCTATCTTATATAATATCAAAGTATACTATGTTACCAATACGACGCAATCAAAACCTCAGCGAAACTCTGCGGAACTTCATAACAAAGCGTAAACAAAGTTATACTATGCACGGATGTACTATATGATCATCCAGAGCGGTTCTTGCTACATATTTAGTTAAATAACTCTGAGCTTTGCAGGTATTTGCAGTTCTAACTTATATAATATCAAAGTATACTAGCTTATCAATACGACGCAATAAAAACCTCAGCGAAGCTTTGCGGAAATTCAGAACAAAGCGTAATCAAAGTTATACTATGCACGTATGTACTATTTGATCTTCCTGTCGGTTCTGGATACATATTTTGCCAAATCACTCTCAGGGTTGAAGGTAGTTGCAGTTCTACCGTATATAATATCAAAGTATACTATCTTACCAATACGACGCAATCAAAACCTCAGCTATACTTTGCGGAACTTCATAACAAAGCGTAATCAAAGTTATACTATACACGGATGTACTATTTGATCTTCCTGCCGGTTCTGGATACATATTTTGCCAAATCACTCTCAGGGTTGAAGGTAGTTGCAGTTCTAACTTATATATTATCAAAGTATACTATGTTACCAATACGACGCAATCAAAACCTCAGCGAAACTCTGCGGAACTTCATAACAAAGCGTAAACAAAGTTATACTATGCACGGATGTACTATATGATCATCCAGAGCGGTTCTTGCTACATATTTAGTTAAATAACTCTGAGCTTTGCAGGTATTTGCAGTTCTATCTTATATAATATCAAAGTATACTATGTTACCAATACGACGCAATCAAAACCTCAGCGAAACTCTGCGGAACTTCATAACAAGGCGTAAACAAAGTTATACTATGCACGGATGTACTATATGATCATCCAGAGCGGTTCTTGCTACATGTTTAGTTAAATAACTCTGAGCTTTGCAGGTATTTGCAGTTCTATCTTATATAATATCAAAGTATACTATGTTACCAATACGACGCAATCAAAACCTCAGCGAAAATCTGCGGAACTTCATAACAAGGCGTAAACAAAGTTATACTATGCACGGATGTACTATATGATCATCCAGAGCGGTTCTTGCTACATGTTTAGTTAAATAACTCTGAGCTTTGCAGGTATTTGCAGTTCTAACTTATATAATATCAAAGTATACTAGCTTATCAATACGACGCAATAAAAACCTCAGCGAAGCTTTGCGGAAATTCAGAACAAAGCGTAATCAAAGTTATACTATGCACGTATGTACTATTTGATCTTCCTGTCGGTTCTGGATACATATTTTGCCAAATCACTCTCAGGGTTGAAGGTAGTTGCAGTTCTACCGTATATAATATCAAAGTATACTATCTTACCAATACGACGCAATCAAAACCTCAGCTATACTTTGCGGAACTTCATAACAAAGCGTAATCAAAGTTATACTATACACGGATGTACTATTTGATCTTCCTGCCGGTTCTGGATACATATTTTGCCAAATCACTCTCAGGGTTGAAGGTAGTTGCAGTTCTAACTTATATATTATCAAAGTATACTATGTTACCAATACGACGCAATCAAAACCTCAGCGAAACTCTGCGGAACTTCATAACAAAGCGTAAACAAAGTTATACTATGCACGGATGTACTATATGATCATCCAGAGCGGTTCTTGCTACATATTTAGTTAAATAACTCTGAGCTTTGCAGGTATTTGCAGTTCTATCTTATATAATATCAAAGTATACTATCTTATCAATACGACGCAATAAAAACCTCAGCGAAGTTTTGCGGAAATTCAGAACAAAGCGTAATCAATGTTATACTATGCACGTATGTACTATTTGATCTTCCTGTCGGTTCTGGATACATATTTTGCCAAATCACTCTCAGGGTTGAAGGTAGTTGCAGTTCTAACTTATATATTATCAAAGTATACTATGTTACCAATACGACGCAATCAAAACCTCAGCGAAACTATGCGGAACTTCATAACAAAGCGTAAAAAAAGTTATACTATGCACGGATGTACTATTTGATCATCCAGAGCGGTTCTTACTACATATTTAGTTAATTAACTCTGAGCTTTGCAGGTATTTGCAGTTCTATCTTATATAATATCAAAGTATACTATCTTATCAATACGACGCAATAAAAACCTCTGCGACGCTTAGCGGAACTTCATAACAAAGCGTAAACAAAGTTATACTATGCACGGATGTACTATTTGATCATCCAGAGCGGTTCTTACTACATATTTAGTTAAATAACTCTGAGCTTTGCAGGTATTTGCAGTTCTATCTTATATAATATCAAAGTATACTATCTTAACAATACGACGCAATAAAAACCACAGCGACGCTTTGCGGAACTTCATAACAAAGCGTAAACAAAGTTATACTATGCACGTATGTACTATTTGATCTTCCTGTCGGTTCTGGATACATATTTAGCCAAATCACTCTCAGGGTTGAAGGTAGTTGCAGTTCTACCGTATATAATATCAAAGTATACTATCTTACCAATACGACGCAATCAAAACCTCAGCGATACTTTGCGGAACTTCATAACAAAGCGTAATCAAAGTTATACTATACACGGATGTACTATTTGATCTTCCTGCCGGTTCTGGATACATATTTTGCCAAATCACTCTCAGGGTTGAAGGTAGTTGCAGTTCTAACTTATATATTATCAAAGTATACTATGTTACCAATACGACGCAATCAAAACCTCAGCGAAACTCTGCGGAACTTCATAACAAAGCGTAAACAAAGTTATACTATGCACGGATGTACTATATGATCATCCAGAGCGGTTCTTGCTACATATTTAGTTAAATAACTCTGAGCTTTGCAGGTATTTGCAGTTCTATCTTATATAATATCAAAGTATACTATCTTATCAATACGACGCAATAAAAACCTCAGCGAAGCTTTGCGGAAAATCAGAACAAAGCGTAATCAAAGTTATACTATGCACGGATGTACTATTTGATCTTCCTGTCGGTTCTGGATACATATTTTGCCAAATCACTCTCAGGTTTGTAGGTAGTTACAGTTTTACCACATATAATATCATAGTATACTATCTTATCAATACTTACGCAATCAAAACATCAGCGAAACTTGCGGAACTTCATAAGAAAGCGTAAACAAAGTTATACTATGCACGGAAGTACTATTTGATCATCCAGAGCGGTTCTTGCTACATATTTAGTTAAATAACTCTGAGCTTTGCAGGTATTTGCAGTTCTATCTTATATAATATCAAAGTATACTATGTTACCAATACGACGCAATCAAAACCTCAGCGAAACTCTGCGGAACTTCATAACAAGGCGTAAACAAAGTTATACTATGCACGGATGTACTATATGATCATCCAGAGCGGTTCTTGCTACATGTTTAGTTAAATAACTCTGAGCTTTGCAGGTATTTGCAGTTCTATCTTATATAATATCAAAGTATACTATGTTACCAATACGACGCAATCAAAACCTCAGCGAAAATCTGCGGAACTTCATAACAAGGCGTAAACAAAGTTATACTATGCACGGATGTACTATATGATCATCCAGAGCGGTTCTTGCTACATGTTTAGTTAAATAACTCTGAGCTTTGCAGGTATTTGCAGTTCTAACTTATATAATATCAAAGTATACTAGCTTATCAATACGACGCAATAAAAACCTCAGCGAAGCTTTGCGGAAATTCAGAACAAAGCGTAATCAAAGTTATACTATGCACGTATGTACTATTTGATCTTCCTGTCGGTTCTGGATACATATTTAGCCAAATCACTCTCAGGGTTGAAGGTAGTTGCAGTTCTACCGTATATAATATCAAAGTATACTATCTTACCAATACGACGCAATCAAAACCTCAGCGATACTTTGCGGAACTTCATAACAAAGCTTAATCAAAGTTATACTATACACGGATGTACTATTTGATCTTCCTGCCGGTTCTGGATACATATTTTGCCAAATCACTCTCAGGGTTGAAGGTAGTTGCAGTTCTAACTTATATATTATCAAAGTATACTATGTTACCAATACGACGCAATCAAAACATCAGCGAAACTCTGCGGAACTTCATAACAAAGCGTAAACAAAGTTATACTATGCACGGATGTACAGTTTGATCATCCAGAGCGGTTCATGCTACATATTTAGTTAAATAACTCTGAGCTTTGCAGGTATTTGCAGTTCTATCTTATATAATATCAAAGTATACTATCTTATCAATACGACGCAATAAAAACCTCAGCGACACTTTGCGGAACTTCATAACAAAGCGTAAACAAAGTTATACTATGCACGGATGTACTATTTGATCATCCTGAGCGGTTCTTGCTACATATTTAGTTAAATAACTCTGAGCTTTGCAGGTATTTGCAGTTCTATCTTATATAATATCAAAGTATACTATCTTATCAATATGACGCAATCAAAACATCAGCAAAACTTTGCGGAAGTTCATAACAAAGAGTGAACAAAGTTATACTATGCACGGGTGTACTATTTGATCATCCTGAGCGGTTATGGATACATATATTGCCAAATCACTCTCAGGATTGTTGGTAGTAGCAGTTCTACCTTATATAATATCATAGTATACTATCTTATCAATACGTACGCAATAAAAACATCAGCGAAACTTGCGGAACTTCATAACAAAGCGTACACAAAGTTATACTATGAACGGATGTACTATTTGATCATCCAGAGCGGTTCTTTCTACATATTTAGTTAACTAACTCTGAGCTTTGCAGGTATTTGCAGTTCTAACTTATATATTATCAAAGTATACTACCAATACGACGCAATCAAAACCTCAGCGAAACTCTGCGGAACTTCATAACAAAGCGTAAACAAAGTTATACTATGCACGGATGTACTATATGATCATCCAGAGCGGTTCTTGCTACATGTTTAGTTAAATAACTCTGAGCTTTGCAGGTATTTGCAGTTCTATCTTATATAATATCAAAGTATACTATCTTATCAATACGACGCAATCAAAACATCAGCGAAACATTGCGGAACTTCATAACAAAGCGTAATCAAAGTTATACTATACACGGATGTACTATTTGATCTTCCTGCCGGTTCTGGATACATATTTTGCCAAATCATTCTCAGGGTTGAAGGTAGTTGCAGTTCTAACTTATATATTATCAAAGTATACTATGTTACCAATACGACGCAATCAAAACCTCAGCGAAACTCTGCGGAACTTCATAACAAAGCGTAAAAAAAGTTATACTATGCACGGATGTACTATTTGATCATCCAGAGCGGTTCTTACTACATATTTAGTTAAATAACTCTGAGCTTTGCAGGTATTTGCATTTCTATCTTATATAATATCAAAGTATACTATCTTATCAATACGACGCAATAAAAACCTCAGCGACGCTTTGCGGAACTTCATAACAAAGCGTAAACAAAGTTATACTATGCACGGATGTACTATTTGATCATCCTGAGCGGTTCTTGCTACATATTTAGTTAAATAACTCTGAGCTTTGCAGGTATTTGCAGTTCTATCTTATATAATATCAAAGTATACTATGTTACCAATACGACGCAATCAAAACCTCAACGAAACTCTGCGGAACTTCATAACAAAGCGTAAACAAAGTTATACTATGCACGGATGTACTATATGATCATCCAGAGCGGTTCTTGCTACATATTTAGTTAAATAACTCTGAGCTTTGCAGGTATTTGCAGTTCTATCTTATATAATATCAAAGTATACTATCTTACCAATACGACGCAATCAAAACCTCAGCGATACTTTGCGGAACTTCATAACAAAGCGTAATCAAAGTTATACTATACACAGACGTACTATTTGATCTTGCTGCCGGTTCTGGATACATATTTTGCAAAATCACTCTCAGGGTTGTAGGTAGTTTCAGTTCTAACTTATTTATTATCAAAGTATACTATGTTACCAATACGACGCAATCAAAACCTCAGCGAAACTCTGCGGAACTTCATAACAAAGCGTAAACAAAGTTATACTATGCACGGATGTACTATTCGATCATCCAGAGCGGTTCTTGCTACATATTTAGTTAAATAACTCTGAGCTTTGCAGGTATTTGCAGTTCTATCTTATATATTATCAAAGTGTACTATGTTACCAATACGACGAAATCAGAACCTCAGCGAAACTCTGCGGAACTTCATAACAAAGCGAGAACAAAGTTATACTATGCACGGATGTACTATTTGATCATCCAGAGCTGTTCTTGCTGCATATTTAGTGAAATAACACTGAGCTTTGCAGGTATTTGCAGTTCTAACTTATATATTATCAAAGTATACTATGATACCAATACGACACAATCAAAACCTCAGCGAAACTCTGCGGAACTTCATAACAAAGCGTAAACAAAGTTATACTATGCACAGATGTACTACTTGATCATCCAGAGCGGTTCTTGCTACATATTTAGTTAAATAACTCTGAGTTTTGCTGGTATTTGCAGTTCTAGCTTATACAATATCATAGTATACTATCATACGAATTGAGACGCAATCAAAACATCAGCGAAACTTTGCGGAACTTCATAACAAAGCGTAAACAAAGTTATACTATGCACGGATGTACTATTCGATCATCCAGAGCGGTTCTTGCTACATATTTAGTTAAATAACTCTGAGCTTTGCAGGTATTTGCAGTTCTATCTTATATATTATCAAAGTGTACTATGTTACCAATACGACGAAATCAGAACCTCAGCGAAACTCTGCGGAACTTCATAACAAAGCGAGAACAAAGTTATACTATGCACGGATGTACTATTTGATCATCCAGAGCTGTTCTTGCTGCATATTTAGTGAAATAACACTGAGCTTTGCAGGTATTTGCAGTTCTAACTTATATATTATCAAAGTATACTATGATACCAATACGACACAATCAAAACCTCAGCGAAACTCTGCGGAACTTCATAACAAAGCGTAAACAAAGTTATACTATGCACAGATGTACTACTTGATCATCCAGAGCGGTTCTTGCTACATATTTAGGTAAATAACTCTGAGTTTTGCTGGTATTTGCAGTTCTAGCTTATATAATATCATAGTATACTATCATACGAATTGAGACGCAATCAAAACATCAGCGAAACTTTGCGGAACTTCATAACAAAGCGTAAACAAAGTTATACTATGCACGGATTTTCTGTATGATCATCCTGCCCGTTCTTGAAACATATTTTGCCAAATAACTCTGAGGTTTGCAGGTTGTTGCAGTTCTATCTTACATAATATCAAAGTATACTATCTTACCAATACGCCGCAATCAAAACCTCAGCGAAACTCTGCGGAACTTCATAACAAAGCGTAAACAAAGTTATACTATGCACGGATGTACTATTTGATCATCTAGAGCGGTTCTTGCTACATATTTAGTTAAATAACTCTGAGCTTTGCAGGTATTTGCAGTTCTAACTTATATAATATCAAAGTATACTAGCTTATCAATACGACGCAATAAAAACCTCAGCGAAGCTTTGCGGAAATTCAGAACAAAGCGTAATCAAAGTTATACTATGCACGTATGTACTATTTGATCTTCCTGTCGGTTCTGGATACATATTTAGCCAAATCACTCTCAGGGTTGAAGGTAGTTGCAGTTCTACCGTATATAATATCAAAGTATACTATCTTACCAATACGACGCAATCAAAACCTCAGCGAAACTCTGCGGAACTTCATAACAAAGCGTAAACAAAGTTATACTATGCACGGATGTACTATATGATCATCCAGAGCGGTTCTTATTACATATTTAGTTAAATAACTCTGAGCTTTGCAGGTATTTGCATTTCTATCTTATATAATATCAAAGTATACTATCTTATCAATACGACGCAATAAAAACCTCAGCGACGCTTTGCGGAACTTCATAACAAAGCGTAAACAAAGTTATACTATGCACGGATGTACTATTTGATCATCCTGAGCGGTTCTTGCTACATATTTAGTTAAATAACTCTGAGCTTTGCAGGTATTTGCAGTTCTATCTTATATAATATCAAAGTATACTATGTTACCAATACGACGCAATCAAAACCTCAACGAAACTCTGCGGAACTTCATAACAAAGCGTAAACAAAGTTATACTATGCACGGATGTACTATTTGATCATCCAGAGCGGTTCTTACTACATATTTAGTTAAATAACTCTGAGCTTTGCAGGTATTTGCATTTCTATCTTATATAATATCAAAGTATACTATCTTATCAATACGACGCAATAAAAACCTCAGCGACGCTTTGCGGAACTTCATAACAAAGCGTAAACAAAGTTATACTATGCACGGATGTACTATATGATCATCCAGAGCGGTTCTTGCTACATATTTAGTTAAATAACTCTGAGCTTTGCAGGTATTTGCAGTTCTATCTTATATAATATCAAAGTGTACTATGTTACCAATACGACGCAATCAGAACCTCAGCGAAACTCTGCGGAACTTCATAACAAAGCGAGAACAAAGTTATACTATGCACGGATGTACTATTTGATCATCCAGAGCTGTTCTTGCTGCATATTTAGTGAAATAACACTGAGCTTTGCAGGTATTTGCAGTTCTAACTTATATATTATCAAAGTATACTATGATACCAATACGACACAATCAAAACCTCAGCGAAACTCTGCGGAACTTCATAACAAAGCGTAAACAAAGTTATACTATGCACAGATGTACTACTTGATCATCCAGAGCGGTTCTTGCTACATTTTTAGTTAAATAACTCTGAGTTTTGCTGGTATTTGCAGTTCTAGCTTATATAATATCATAGTATACTATCATACGAATTGAGACGCAATCAAAACATCAGCGAAACTTTGCGGAACTTCATAACAAAGCGTAAACAAAGTTATACTATGCACGGATTTTCTGTATGATCATCCTGCCCGTTCTTGAAACATATTTTGCCAAATAACTCTGAGGTTTGCAGGTTGTTGCAGTTCTATCTTACATAATATCAAAGTATACTATCTTACCAATACGCCGCAATCAAAACCTCAGCGAAACTCTGCGGAACTTCATAACAAAGCGTAAAAAAAGTTATACTATGCACGGATGTACTATTTGATCATCTAGAGCGGTTCTTGCTACATATTTAGTTAAATAACTCTGAGCTTTGCAGGTATTTGCAGTTCTAACTTATATAATATCAAAGTATACTAGCTTATCAATACGACGCAATAAAAACCTCAGCGAAGCTTTGCGGAAATTCAGAACAAAGCGTAATCAAAGTTATACTATGCACGTATGTACTATTTGATCTCCCTGCCGGTTCTGGATACATATTTAGCCAAATCACTCGGAGGTGTGCAGGTAGTTGCAGTTCTACCTTATATAATATCAAAGTATACTATCTTACCAATACGACGCAATCAAAACCTCAGCGATACTTTGCGGAACTTCATAACAAAGCTTAATCAAAGTTATACTATACACGGATGTACTATTTGATCTTCCTGCCGGTTCTGGATACATATTTTGCCAAATCACTCTCAGGGTTGAAGGTAGTTGCAGTTCTAACTTATATATTATCAAAGTATACTATATTATCAATACGACGCAATCAAAACCTCAGCGAAACTCTGCGGAACTTCATAACAAAGCGTAAACAAAGTTATACTATGCAGGATGTACTATATGATCATCCAGAGCGGTTCTTGCTACATATTTAGTTAAATAACTCTGAGCTTTGCAGGTATTTGCAGTTCTATCTTATATAATATCAAAGTATACTATCTTATCAATACGACGCAATAAAAACCTCAGCGACGCTTTGCGGAACTTCATAACAAAGCGTAAACAAAGTTATACTATGCACGGATGTACTATTTGATCATCCTGAGCGGTTCTTGCTACATATTTAGTTAAATAACTCTGAGCTTTGCAGGTATTTGCAGTTCTATCTTATATAATATCAAAGTATACTATCTTATCAATATGACGCAATCAAAACATCAGCAAAACTTTGCGGAAGTTCATAACAAAGAGTGAACAAAGTTATACTATGCACGGGTGTACTATTTGATCATCCTGAGCGGTTATGGATACATATATTGCCAAATCACTCTCAGGATTGTTGGTAGTTGCAGTTCTACCTTATATAATATCATAGTATACTATCTTATCAATACGTACGCAATAAAAACACCAGCGAAACTTGCGGAACTTCATAACAAAGCGTACACAAAGTTATACTATGAACGGATGTACTATTTGATCATCCAGAGCGGTTCTTACTACATATTTAGTTAAATAACTCTGAGCTTTGCAGGTATTTGCATTTCTAACTTATATATTATCAAAGTATACTACCAATACGACGCAATCAAAACCTCAGCGAAACTCTGCGGAACTTCATAACAAAGCGTAAACAAAGTTATACTATGCACGGATGTACTATATGATCATCCAGAGCGGTTCTTGCTACATGTTTAGTTAAATAACTCTGAGCTTTGCAGGTATTTGCAGTTCTATCTTATATAATATCAAAGTATACTATCTTATCAATACGACGCAATCAAAACATCAGCGAAACATTGCGGAACTTCATAACAAAGCGTAATCAAAGTTATACTATACACGGATGTACTATTTGATCTTCCTGCCGGTTCTGGATACATATTTTGCCAAATCACTCTCAGGGTTGAAGGTAGTTGCAGTTCTAACTTATATATTATCAAAGTATACTATGTTACCAATACGACGCAATCAAAACCTCAGCGAAACTCTGCGGAACTTCATAACAAAGCGTAAAAAAAGTTATACTATGCACGGATGTACTATTTGATCATCCAGAGCGGTTCTTACTACATATTTAGTTAAATAACTCTGAGCTTTGCAGGTATTTGCATTTCTATCTTATATAATATCAAAGTATACTATCTTATCAATACGACGCAATAAAAACCTCAGCGACGCTTTGCGGAACTTCATAACAAAGCGTAAACAAAGTTATACTATGCACGGATGTACTATTTGATCTTCCTGAGCGGTTCTTGCTACATATTTAGTTAAATAACTCTGAGCTTTGCAGGTATTTGCAGTTCTATCTTATATAATATCAAAGTATACTATGTTACCAATACGACGCAATCAAAACCTCAACGAAACTCTGCGGAACTTCATAACAAAGCGTAAACAAAGTTATACTATGCACGGATGTACTATTTGATCATCCAGAGCGGTTCTTGCTACATATTTAGTTAAATAACTCTGAGCTTTGCAGGTATTTGCATTTCTATCTTATATAATATCAAAGTATACTATCTTATCAATACGACGCAATAAAAACCTCAGCGACGCTTTGCGGAACTTCATAACAAAGCGTAAACAAAGTTATACTATGCACGGATGTACTATTTGATCATCCTGAGCGGTTCTTGCTACATATTTAGTTAAATAACTCTGAGCTTTGCAGGTATTTGCAGTTCTATCTTATATAATATCAAAGTATACTATGTTACCAATACGACGCAATCAAAACCTCAGCGAAACTCTGCGGAACTTCATAATAAAGCGTAAACAAAGTTATACTATGCACGGATGTACTATATGATCATCCAGTGCGGTTCTTGCTACATATTTAGTTAAATAACTCTGAGCTTTGCAGGTATTTGCAGTTCTATCTTATATATTATCAAAGTGTACTATGTTACCAATACGACGCAATCAGAACCTCAGCGAAACTCTGCGGAACTTCATAACAAAGCGAGAACAAAGTTATACTATGCACGGATGTACTATTTGATCATCCAGAGCTGTTCTTGCTGCATATTTAGTGAAATAACACTAAGCTTTGCAGGTATTTGCAGTTCTAACTTATATATTATCAAAGTATACTATGATACCAATACGACACAATCAAAACCTCAGCGAAACTCTGCGGAACTTCATAACAAAGCGTAAACAAAGTTATACTATGCACAGATGTACTACTTGATCATCCAGAGCGGTTCTTGCTACATTTTTAGTTAAATAACTCTGAGTTTTGCTGGTATTTGCAGTTCTAGCTTATATAATATCATAGTATACTATCATACGAATTGAGACGCAATCAAAACATCAGCGAAACTTTGCGGAACTTCATAACAAAGCGTAAACAAAGTTATACTATGCACGGATTTTCTGTATGATCATCCTGCCCGTTCTTGAAACATATTTTGCCAAATAACTCTGAGGTTTGCAGGTTGTTGCAGTTCTATCTTACATAATATCAAAGTATACTATCTTACCAATACGCCGCAATCAAAACCTCAGCGAAACTCTGCGGAACTTCATAACAAAGCGTAAACAAATTTATACTATGCACGGATGTACTATTTGATCATCTAGAGCGGTTCTTGCTACATATTTAGTTAAATAACTCTGAGCTTTGCAGGTATTTGCAGTTCTAACTTATATATTATCAAAGTATACTATCTTATCGATACGACGCAATAAAAACCTCAGCGAATCTTTGCGGAAATTCAGAACAAAGCGTAATCAAAGTTATACTATGCAGGCATGTACTATTTGATCTTCCTGCCCGTTCTGGATACATATATTGCCAAATCACTCTCAGGATTGTTGGTAGTTGCAGTTCTACCTTATATAATATCATAGTATACTATCTTATCAATACGTACGCAATAAAAACATCAGCGAAACTTGCGGAACTTCATAACAAAGCGTAAACAAAGTTATACTATGCACGGATGTACTATATGATCATCCAGAGCGGTTCTTATTACATATTTAGTTAAATAACTCTGAGCTTTGCAGGTATTTGCATTTCTATCTTATATAATATCAAAGTATACTATCTTATCAATACGACGCAATAAAAACCTCAGCGACGCTTTGCGGAACTTCATAACAAAGCGTAAACAAAGTTATACTATGCACGGATGTACTATTTGATCATCCTGAGCGGTTCTTGCTACATATTTAGTTAAATAACTCTGAGCTTTGCAGGTATTTGCAGTTCTATCTTATATAATATCAAAGTATACTATGTTACCAATACGACGCAATCAAAACCTCAACGAAACTCTGCGGAACTTCATAACAAAGCGTAAACAAAGTTATACTATGCACGGATGTACTATTTGATCATCCAGAGCGGTTCTTACTACATATTTAGTTAAATAACTCTGAGCTTTGCAGGTATTTGCATTTCTATCTTATATAATATCAAAGTATACTATCTTATCAATACGACGCAATAAAAACCTCAGCGACGCTTTGCGGAACTTCATAACAAAGCGTAAACAAAGTTATACTATGCACGGATGTACTATATGATCATCCAGAGCGGTTCTTGCTACATATTTAGTTAAATAACTCTGAGCTTTGCAGGTATTTGCAGTTCTATCTTATATAATATCAAAGTGTACTATGTTACCAATACGACGCAATCAGAACCTCAGCGAAACTCTGCGGAACTTCATAACAAAGCGAGAACAAAGTTATACTATGCACGGATGTACTATTTGATCATCCAGAGCTGTTCTTGCTGCATATTTAGTGAAATAACACTGAGCTTTGCAGGTATTTGCAGTTCTAACTTATATATTATCAAAGTATACTATGATACCAATACGACACAATCAAAACCTCAGCGAAACTCTGCGGAACTTCATAACAAAGCGTAAACAAAGTTATACTATGCACAGATGTACTACTTGATCATCCAGAGCGGTTCTTGCTACATTTTTAGTTAAATAACTCTGAGTTTTGCTGGTATTTGCAGTTCTAGCTTATATAATATCATAGTATACTATCATACGAATTGAGACGCAATCAAAACATCAGCGAAACTTTGCGGAACTTCATAACAAAGCGTAAACAAAGTTATACTATGCACGGATTTTCTGTATGATCATCCTGCCCGTTCTTGAAACATATTTTGCCAAATAACTCTGAGGTTTGCAGGTTGTTGCAGTTCTATCTTACATAATATCAAAGTATACTATCTTACCAATACGCCGCAATCAAAACCTCAGCGAAACTCTGCGGAACTTCATAACAAAGCGTAAAAAAAGTTATACTATGCACGGATGTACTATTTGATCATCTAGAGCGGTTCTTGCTACATATTTAGTTAAATAACTCTGAGCTTTGCAGGTATTTGCAGTTCTAACTTATATAATATCAAAGTATACTATCTTATCAATACGACGCAATAAAAACCTCAGCGAAACTTTGCGGAAATTCAGAACAAAGCGTAATCAAAGTTATACTATGCACGTATGTACTATTTGATCTTCCTGTCGGTTCTGGATACATATTTAGCCAAATCACTCTCAGGGTTGAAGGTAGTTGCAGTTCTACCGTATATAATATCAAAGTATACTATCTTACCAATACGACGCAATCAAAACCTCAGCGATACTTTGCGGAACTTCATAACAAAGCTTAATCAAAGTTATACTATACACGGATGTACTATTTGATCTTCCTGCCGGTTCTGGATACATATTTTGCCAAATCACTCTCAGGGTTGAAGGTAGTTGCAGTTCTAACTTATATATTATCAAAGTATACTATGTTACCAATACGACGCAATCAAAACCTCAGCGAAACTCTGCGGAACTTCATAACAAAGCGTAAACAAAGTTATACTATGCACGGATGTACTATTTGATCATCCAGAGCGGTTCTTGCTACATATTTAGTTAAATAACTCTGAGCTTTGCAGGTATTTGCAGTTCTATCTTATATAATATCAAAGTATACTATCTTATCAATACGACGCAATAAAAACCTCAGCGATACTTTGCGGAACTTCATAACAAAGCGTAAACAAAGTTATACTATGCACGGATGTACTATTTGATCATCCTGAGCGGTTCTTGCTACATATTTAGTTAAATAACTCTGAGCTTTGCAGGTATTTGCAGTTCTATCTTATATAATATCAAAGTATACTATCTTATCAATATGACGCAATCAAAACATCAGCAAAACTTTGCGGAAGTTCATAACAAAGAGTGAACAAAGTTATACTATGCACGGGTGTACTATTTGATCATCCTGAGCGGTTATGGATACATATATTGCCAAATCACTCTCAGGATTGTTGGTAGTTGCAGTTCTACCTTATATAATATCATAGTATACTATCTTATCAATACGTACGCAATAAAAACATCAGCGAAACTTGCGGAACTTCATAACAAAGCGTACACAAAGTTATACTATGAACGGATGTACTATTTGATCATCCAGAGCGGTTCTTACTACATATTTAGTTAAATAACTCTGAGCTTTGCAGGTATTTGCATTTCTAACTTATATATTATCAAAGTATACTACCAATACGACGCAATCAAAACCTCAGCGAAACTCTGCGGAACTTCATAACAAAGCGTAAACAAAGTTATACTATGCACGGATGTACTATATGATCATCCAGAGCGGTTCTTGCTACATGTTTAGTTAAATAACTCTGAGCTTTGCAGGTATTTGCAGTTCTATCTTATATAATATCAAAGTATACTATCTTATCAATACGACGCAATCAAAACATCAGCGAAACATTGCGGAACTTCATAACAAAGCGTAATCAAAGTTATACTATGCACGGATGTACTATTTGATCTTCCTGCCGGTTCTGGATACATATTTTGCCAAATCACTCTCAGGGTTGAAGGTAGTTGCAGTTCTAACTTATATATTATCAAAGTATACTATGTTACCAATACGACGCAATCAAAACCTCAGCGAAACTCTGCGGAACTTCATAACAAAGCGTAAAAAAAGTTATACTATGCACGGATGTACTATTTGATCATCCAGAGCGGTTCTTACTACATATTTAGTTAAATAACTCTGAGCTTTGCAGGTATTTGCATTTCTATCTTATATAATATCAAAGTATACTATCTTATCAATACGACGCAATAAAAACCTCAGCGACGCTTTGCGGAACTTCATAACAAAGCGTAAACAAAGTTATACTATGCACGGATGTACTATTTGATCTTCCTGATCGGTTCTTGCTACATATTTAGTTAAATAACTCTGAGCTTTGCAGGTATTTGCAGTTCTATCTTATATAATATCAAAGTATACTATGTTACCAATACGACGCAATCAAAACCTCAACGAAACTCTGCGGAACTTCATAACAAAGCGTAAACAAAGTTATACTATGCACGGATGTACTATTTGATCATCCAGAGCGGTTCTTACTACATATTTAGTTAAATAACTCTGAGCTTTGCAGGTATTTGCATTTCTATCTTATATAATATCAAAGTATACTATCTTATCAATACGACGCAATAAAAACCTCAGCGACGCTTTGCGGAACTTCATAACAAAGCGTAAACAAAGTTATACTATGCACGGATGTACTATTTGATCATCCTGAGCGGTTCTTGCTACATATTTAGTTAAATAACTCTGAGCTTTGCAGGTATTTGCAGTTCTATCTTATATATTATCAAAGTGTACTATGTTACCAATACGACGCAATCAGAACCTCAGCGAAACTCTGCGGAACTTCATAACAAAGCGAGAACAAAGTTATACTATGCACGGATGTACTATTTGATCATCCAGAGCTGTTCTTGCTGCATATTTAGTGAAATAACACTGAGCTTTGCAGGTATTTGCAGTTCTAACTTATATATTATCAAAGTATACTATGATACCAATACGACACAATCAAAACCTCAGCGAAACTCTGCGGAACTTCATAACAAAGCGTAAACAAAGTTATACTATGCACAGATGTACTACTTGATCATCCAGAGCGGTTCTTGCTACATTTTTAGTTAAATAACTCTGAGTTTTGCTGGTATTTGCAGTTCTAGCTTATATAATATCATAGTATACTATCATACGAATTGAGACGCAATAAAAACATCAGCGAAACTTTGCGGAACTTCATAACAAAGCGTAAACAAAGTTATACTATGCACGGATTTTCTGTATGATCATCCTGCCCGTTCTTGAAACATATTTTGCCAAATAACTCTGAGGTTTGCAGGTTGTTGCAGTTCTATCTTACATAATATCAAAGTATACTATCTTACCAATACGCCGCAATCAAAACCTCAGCGAAACTCTGCGGAACTTCATAACAAAGCGTAAACAAAGTTATACTATGCACGGATGTACTATTTGATCATCTAGAGCGGTTCTTGCTACATATTTAGTTAAATAACTCTGAGCTTTGCAGGTATTTGCAGTTCTAACTTATATATTATCAAAGTATACTATCTTATCGATACGACGCAATAAAAACCTCAGCGAATCTTTGCGGAAATTCAGAACAAAGCGTAATCAAAGTTATACTATGCAGGCATGTACTATTTGATCTTCCTGCCCGTTCTGGATACATATTTTGCCAAATCACTCTCAGGTTTGTAGGTAGTTACAGTTTTACCACATATAATATCATAGTATACTATCTTACCAATACAACGCAATCAAAACATCAGCGAAACTTGCGGAACTTCATAAGAAAGCGTAAACAAAGTTATACTATGCACGGAAGTACTATTTGATCATCCAGAGCGGTTCTTGCTACATATTTAGTTAAATAACTCTGAGCTTTGCAGGTATTTGCAGTTCTATCTTATATAATATCAAAGTATACTATGTTACCAATACGACGCAATCAAAACCTCAGCGAAACTCTGCGGAACTTCATAACAAGGCGTAAACAAAGTTATACTATGCACGGATGTACCATATGATCATCCAGAGCGGTTCTTGCTACATGTTTAGTTAAATAACTCTGAGCTTTGCAGGTATTTGCAGTTCTAACTTATATAATATCAAAGTATACTAGCTTATCAATACGACGCAATAAAAACCTCAGCGAAGCTTTGCGGAAATTCAGAACAAAGCGTAATCAAAGTTATACTATGCACGTATGTACTATTTGATCTTCCTGCCGGTTCTGGATACATATTTAGCCAAATCACTCGGAGGTGTGCAGGTAGTTGCAGTTCTACCTTATATAATATCATAGTATACTATCTTACCAATACGACGCAATCAAAACCTCAGCGAAACTTTGCGGAACTTCATAACAAAGCTTAATCAAAGTTATACTATACACGGATGTACTATTTGATCTTCCTGCCGGTTCTGGATACATATTTTGCCAAATCACTCTCAGGGTTGAAGGTAGTTGCAGTTCTAACTTATATATTATCAAAGTATACTATGTTACCAATACGACGCAATCAAAACCTCAGCGAAACTCTGCGGAACTTCATAACAAAGCGTAAACAAAGTTATACTATGCACGGATGTACTATATGATCATCCTGAGCGGTTCTTGCTACATATTTAGTTAAATAACTCTGAGCTTTGCAGGTATTTGCAGTTCTATCTTATATAATATCAAAGTATACTATCTTATCAATACGACGCAATAAAAACCTCAGCGACGCTTTGCGGAACTTCATAACAAAGCGTAAACAAAGTTATACTATGCACGGATGTACTATTTGATCATCCTGAGCGGTTCTTGCTACATATTTAGTTAAATAACTCTGAGCTTTGCAGGTATTTGCAGTTCTATCTTATATAATATCAAAGTATACTATCTTATCAATATGACGCAATCAAAACATCAACAAAACTTTGCGGAAGTTCATAACAAAGAGTGAACAAAGTTATACTATGCACGGGTGTACTATTTGATCATCCTGAGCGGTTATGGATACATATTTTGCCAAATCACTCTCAGGGTTGAAGGTAGTTGCAGTTCTACCTTATATAATATCATAGTATACTATCTTATCAATACGTACGCAATAAAAACATCAGCGAAACTTGCGGAACTTCATAACAAAGCGTAAAAAAAGTTATACTATGCACGGATGTACTATTTGATCATCCAGAGCGGTTCTTACTACATATTTAGTTAAATAACTCTGAGCTTTGCAGGTATTTGCATTTCTATCGTATATAATATCAAAGTATACTATCTTATCAATACGACGCAATCAAAACCTCAGCGAAACTCTGCGGAACTTCATAACAAAGCGTAAACAAAGTTATACTATGCACGGATGTACTATTTGATCATCCTGAGCGGTTCTTGCTACATATTTAGTTAAATAACTCTGAGCTTTGCAGGTATTTGCAGTTCTATCTTATATATTATCAAAGTGTACTATGTTACCAATACGACGCAATCAGAACCTCAGCGAAACTCTGCGGAACTTCATAACAAAGCGTGAACAAAGTTATACTATGCACGGATGTACTATTTGATCATCCAGAGCTGTTCTTGCTGCATATTTAGTGAAATAACACTGAGCTTTGCAGGTATTTGCAGTTCTAACTTATATATTATCAAAGTATACTATCTTACCAATACGCCGCAATCAAAACCTCAGCGAAACTCTGCGGAACTTCATAACAAAGCTTAAACAAAGTTATACTATGCACGGATGTACTATTTGATCATCTAGAGCGGTTCTTGCTACATATTTAGTTAAATAACTCTGAGCTTTGCAGGTATTTGCAGTTCTAACTTATATATTATCAAAGTATACTATCTTATCGATACGACGCAATAAAAACCTCAGCGAATCTTTGCGGAAATTCAGAACAAAGCGTAATCAAAGTTATACTATGCAGGCATGTACTATTTGATCTTCCTGCCCGTTCTGGATACATATTTTGCCAAATCACTCTCAGGTTTGTAGGTAGTTACAGTTTTACCACATATAATATCATAGTATACTATCTTACCAATACAACGCAATCAAAACATCAGCGACACTTTGCGGAACTTCATAATAAAGTGTGGACAAAGTTATACTATTCACGGATGTACTATTTGATCATCCTGAGCGGTTATGGATACATATATTGCCAAATCACTCTCAGGATTGTTGGTAGTTGCAGTTCTACCTTATATAATATCATAGTATACTATCTTATCAATACGTACGCAATAAAAACATCAGCGAAACTTGCGGAACTTCATAACAAAGCGTAAAAAAAGTTATACTATGCACGGATGTACTATTTGATCATCCAGAGCGGTTCTTACTACATATTTAGTTAAATAACTCTGAGCTTTGCAGGTATTTGCATTTCTATCTTATATAATATCAAAGTATACTATCTTATCAATACGACGCAATCAAAACCTCAGCGAAACTCTGCGGAACTTCATAACAAAGCGTAATCAAAGTTATACTATACACGGATGTACTATTTGATCTTCCTGCCGGTTCTGGATACATATTTTGCCAAATCACTCTCAGGGTTGAAGGTAGTTGCAGTTCTACCTTATATAATATCATAGTATACTATCTTATCAATACGTACGCAATAAAAACATCAGCGAAACTTGCGGAACTTCATAACAAAGCGTAAAAAAAGTTATACTATGCACGGATGTACTATTTGATCATCCAGAGCGGTTCTTACTACATATTTAGTTAAATAACTCTGAGCTTTGCAGGTATTTGCATTTCTATCTTATATAATATCAAAGTATACTATCTTATCAATACGACGCAATCAAAACCTCAGCGAAACTCTGCGGAACTTCATAACAAAGCGTAAACAAAGTTATACTATGCACGGATGTACTATTTGATCATCCTGAGCGGTTCTTGCTACATATTTAGTTAAATAACTCTGAGCTTTGCAGGTATTTGCAGTTCTATCTTATATATTATCAAAGTGTACTATGTTACCAATACGACGCAATCAGAACCTCAGCGAAACTCTGCGGAACTTCATAACAAAGCGTGAACAAAGTTATACTATGCACGGATGTACTATTTGATCATCCAGAGCTGTTCTTGCTGCATATTTAGTGAAATAACACTGAGCTTTGCAGGTATTTGCAGTTCTAACTTATATATTATCAAAGTATACTATCTTACCAATACGCCGCAATCAAAACCTCAGCGAAACTCTGCGGAACTTCATAACAAAGCGTAAACAAAGTTATACTATGCACGGATGTACTATTTGATCATCTAGAGCGGTTCTTGCTACATATTTAGTTAAATAACTCTGAGCTTTGCAGGTATTTGCAGTTCTAACTTATATATTATCAAAGTATACTATCTTATCAATACGACGCAATAAAAACCTCAGCGAATCTTTGCGGAAATTCAGAACAAAGCGTAATCAAAGTTATACTATGCAGGCATGTACTATTTGATCTTCCTGCCCGTTCTGGATACATATTTTGCCAAATCACTCTCAGGTTTGTAGGTAGTTACAGTTTTACCACATATAATATCATAGTATACTATCTTACCAATACAACGCAATCAAAACATCAGCGACACTTTGCGGAACTTCATAATAAAGTGTGGACAAAGTTATACTATTCACGGATGTACTATTTGATCATCCTGAGCGGTTCTTGCTACATATTTAGTTAAATAACTCTGATGTTTGCAGGTAGTTGCAGTTGTACCTTATATAATATCATAGTATACTATCTTACCAATTGAGACGCAATCAAAACATCAGCGAAACATTGCGGAATTTCATAACAAAGCGAGAACAAAGTTGTACTATGCACGGTTGTACTATTTGATCATCCAGAGCGGTTCGTGCTACATATTTAGTTAAATAACTCTGAGATTTGCAGGTATATGAAGTTCTAACTTATATAATATCAAAGTATACTATCTTATCAATACGACGCAATCAAAACCTCAGCGAAACTTTTCGGAACTTCATAACAAAGCGTAAACAAAGTTATACTATGCACGGATTTACTGTATGATCATCCTGCCCGTTCTTGAAACATATTTTGCCAAATAACTCTGAGGTTTGCAGGTAGTTGCAGTTCTATCTTACATAATATCAAAGTATACTATCTTACCAATACGCCGCAATCAAAACCTCAGCGAAACTCTGCGGAACTTCATAACAAAGCGTAAACAAAGTTATACTATGCACGGATGTACTATTTGATCATCTAGAGCGGTTCTTGCTACATATTTAGTTAAATAACTCTGAGCTTTGCAGGTATTTGCAGTTCTAACTTATTGTTGCGACGCACAACCATTTAATATCCGTCCCTAAGTCAATCCGTGCGACCCTCACTCCAGGTACCGTCCTCGAGGTACTTGAGGGTCCCGGATGCGGACACAGCGGGCCTTATGGCCCTCGACACGCGGCGGCCAAGAGGGTTGTAAATCCTCGGCCGCACGACCAGGGCGAACGCGACCACACTCGGGGTTCGTTTCGCGACCCTATGTATCCGTGTCTCTGGTTTTCGTCAAACAGACGAAAACCAGAGACAGTAAAAGCGTCCATAGGCCACTTAGGCCTTCGTCGCGCTGCTCCGGGGCCCCATAAATTAGAACAGCGTGGGAAACTTTCCCTTAGTGACTTGGGGGTGGAGACTTCCTCCTCCACCGGCGAGGTCCGCTTCGGAAGATCCTCCTCCCCCAAGTCAAACAACGAATGGGGATGAATCTTCCCCCAAATAACGGGCCCATGGCCAAGCATTGGCATCACCACCGAGGTGATGTCTAAGCGGGCCTCGGGGCAGAAGAGCAGAACCGGGTTAACATCAACTTGAATTACATCAGCTCTTTAGCAGCGTACCGGTCTCATGTCATTCAGAATCGTCTCAACCAGTGTCAGACAGTTTATTTTTAATTAGTGTTAAGAAACATTGAATAAACGCCCTTCAAACTAAACGATCTCATTCCTTATCAACGAGTTCTACACCTTCGTTAAGTCGAAGGAGAACGGAGAGCAACTCGCGAACGTACAACGCGACGACGCTCAACATTTTGGTCCTTCGAGCCGGATCAACAGTGACAGTTATAACGTGAAATTCGCTGGATCATTGTTTCCGCACAACGATCACCGGCCACGGAAGCTCAGGGAACAGCTGCTACTTGCCACGGAGCGCCAGGAGTTCACACGACGACTACCTGCCACGGAGGCGCAAGGAATAGCAGCCACCTGCCACGGAGCGCCAGGGAACCATCAACTACCTGCCACCAGCCAGGGAACCATCAACTACCTGCCACCAGCCAGGGAATCACGACGACCTGCCACGGGAGCGTCACCAGCATCAGACTTTGGCAATAACAGCACGACAACGAATCTACCGCTGGGAGCTGCTTCTTCATCGTAATTCGTGAGTCGAACATTAGTCATATTCGCCAATTCTCCCTTTCCCCGTTACTCTCAAGCCAATACAATGGCCCTCGAGGGAAACATGGATCGCGATCTCATTCGTAAACGCGCCACCATCAAGACAAAATTATCAACCTTTAAGAAATTCGTAGCGTCGATTCAAGACTCGGAAGAGATCCCGATGGATCAGTTGAAACTTCGGATCGCGCAGATCGAACATGACTTCGCGACTTTTCATGCAATTCAAGAGGCTCTAGAATTAAACGCGGACGAAAGCAGCTTCGAAACGCGACTGACCAAACGGACCACGTTTGAAAATCTCTATTACGATTCACTAGCGACAGCGAAACGTATAGAAAGCAAGCATTCAACCATCCCCAACGATCACTATCGTAACGGTCCTCACTCAGCAAGTTCAAACGATGGCCTCCTTACCGCGAATTCGCCGTTGACAATAGCGTCCGAAGTGCAGGTGAAACTACCTAATATGCACTTACCCAAATTCAGCGGCTCATATGAAGCCTGGCCCAGTTTCTCAGATACTTTTCGAGCTGCGATCCACGACAACCCCAACTTCCGCGACGTCCAGAAATTAATTTATCTGAAATCCTGCCTAACCGGGAAGGCCGCGGAAAAGGTAGAATCATTGGAAACCACGGCAGCAAATTATTCCGTAGCTTGGAGTATCTTGGACCGACATTACAACGATCCGAGCATTGTCATTAATAACCGCATTAAAGCTTTCTTCGAATTACCTACTTGCCTGCGACCCAATTCCGCTGCGCTTTGCGAGTTGACAGACCAGGCGATAAAGCATTATAACGCCTTGAAGGCTCTCAACAAGCCATTTTTAGAGGCATTCCCAATATACGCCATAACGAGCAAACTAGACGAACAAACGCGGATGCGGTGGAAGGAAAAAACCCAAGGTTCTGATCTTCCAACCATGGAGCAATTGCTAGAATTCCTACATAACCGGTGTAGAGTTCTGGAAATTCCAAAAAACGAACCTATCAGACCAGCAACTCGGTCCCAATCAAATACGAATTCTTTTAATCGCCAACCTAACAATTCGAATTTTCGCGCTCTCACTCACTCGTCCCAACAAGCCCGTTGTTCCCTGTGCAAGGGAAGTCATTTCCCTCAATATTGCGACAAATTAATTAGCTCAAGCATCGATCAGCGAGCAGAGATAGTTCGGAAGGCCGGTCTATGTTCCAATTGTTTACGAGCAACCCACAACATAAAAGCATGCCCCGCGGGATCCTGCAAAAGATGCAACGAAAGGCATCACACATTATTGCACAAGGAATCATCTCCGGTACAATCGGCCGTCTCCTCTCTAAGCGCGAATATCGGCAACGAAACGCTGCTTTCTACCGCAATCGTGCACGTGCAGGATAGCAAGGGTCTACTACACCCATGCCGTGTATTACTAGATTCGGGATCACAGTCCCACTTCATGACAAAGCGTTTTGCTACGAAGTTAGCGTTACCACAAACCAAGGGCAACATTCCGGTCGTGGGAATTAATCATAGCACCACAAAAACGCTAAACACCACGCGGGCAACTATCAAGTCACGCATCAATCAATTCTCCGTCGATCTTACGTTCCTAATTTTACCCAACATAACCGAAATCTTACCATCTCATCCAATCCCTAAAACCCGATTCGAGATTCCGACTAACATCCCTCTCGCTGATCCCAACTTTAATACTCCTGCCGAAATTGACGCATTGATCGGCGCAGAAATCTTTTTCAAACTCTTGTGCGTTGGTCAGATTACAATCGCAAATAATTCCATAACTGTACAGAAAACGAAACTAGGCTGGGTAATAGCAGGTACAGTACCTGAGGCAAAGTTCCGTGGTACAACGCGTTGTCATGTGGCGCGTAATTCATTAGACAATCGGGTCTCAAGGTTCTGGGAGATTGAAGAAGTGCCGCAAAAACCCATTTTATCTCACGAAGAACGTGCTGGTGAGGCTCATTACGCACAAAATACCACGCGTGACCTTTCCACTGGGAAGTACATAATCAAGCTTCCTTTTAAATCGTTTCCTCCAGCATTAGGCGAATCATACAACGCGGCACTTCGCCGACTGCATGCTTTGGAACGAAAATTCGCAAGGGACCCATCATTAAAGGTGGAATACGCCAAATTTTTAGCAGATTATCGCGATCTCGGTCATATGACGAAGGCTAAATTCTCCCCACCGCAAGAAGGTTACTACTTACCACACCATTCAATTTCAAAACTCGACAGTCTAACAACCAAGCTACGGGTTGTCTTCGACGCATCAGCAAAATCTTCAAACGGGAAATCGCTGAACGATATGTTGCTAATCGGTCCTACCATACAGGACGAATTATATTCACTGTTAACTCGTTTCCGGGCACACGCTTACGTACTGACTGCCGACATCGAGAAGATGTATCGGCAAATAGAAATCCACCCGCAAGACCGAACGTACCAAAAAATCCTTTGGCGCGAAACCGCCGACCAGCCCGTTGAAACATACACCTTGAACACCGTGACATACGGTACATCCGCGGCACCCTTTCTAGCCACTCGCACGCTAAACCAGTTAGCTGCAGACGAAGGCGAACAATTTCCTCGAGCATCGCGAATATTACGGGAGGATTTCTATGTTGACGATATGTTGACCGGCGCCGACAACTACGACGAAGCCGCCGCGATACGCGACGAAATCCGAGACCTTTGTGCGAGGGGAGGGTTCCAGCTCCGAAAATGGGCCACTAACGACCAGTCTCTAATTACCGCATTGGGCGATCGACTAGACGCTACGCACATGACATTGGACCTCGACAAAACAGTCAAAACACTGGGGGTGCATTGGGACGCGAGAAACGACACTTTATCATACGTAGTAAAGGAGGTTGGCGCAACGAATCGGCCGACAAAACGAAACATCTTATCAAAGATAGCAACACTTTTCGATCCTCTCGGAATCTTGGGTCCCGTCGTAGTGCGAGCGAAGCTGCTCATGCAATCCCTATGGAAGTTGCAACTAGATTGGGACGAATCGGTGCCCACCGACATTCACACGGAGTGGACCACCTTCTGGCAAGAACTCCGGGTGATCCACGAATTCAAATTCGATCGACACGTTTTGCAGCCAAGGTACACGTCAGTACAACTGCACGGATTTTGCGACGCGAGTGAACGTGCATACGGAGCTTGCCTGTACGTACGCAGCGTAAACAATCAGGGCAGCGTCGTTGCGCGTTTGATCGCCTCAAAATCCCGCGTGGCTCCGTTAAAGTCCATAACGCTACCGCGCTTGGAACTATGTGCCGCCCAGCTCCTTGCAAAATTGTGCAATGCCACAAAAGGAGCTCTGCGGAATGTCACATTCAACAACACAATACTCTGGTCTGACTCGACAATAACGCTTCACTGGATAAACACCGCCCCGCACACACTAAAAACCTTTGTCTCACATAGAGTCAGTGAGATTCAAACATTAACCGCTCACGACGAGTGGCGTCATGTCCCGTCCATTGACAATCAGGCTGATTTGTTATCGCGGGGCATGTGCACAGAACAATTCATTGATAGCGATCTCTGGCACCGCGGGCCGGCATGGCTCTCTCTTGAGGAACAAAACTGGCCTACCTCAAAACTTGCGAACATAGAAATTCCAGAACTCAGACCGGTCGTGTCACTAGCCATATCACTCCATGATATCGGTTTTTTCGAGCGGTTCTCGTCCTTCCACCGTCTCAAGCGCGTCGTCGCCTATATGCTCCGTTTTACACAAAACAGTTCAAAACATGCGTCGTTATCCGGTCCGTTAACGACAATCGAGCTCCGTAAGAGCGAAAAACGAATAGTAATGTTGGTCCAACAGCAAGCGTATCGGAAGGAAATAAGCGCAATTCAATCGACTAATCGACCTTGTAGCTTATCATCGCTATCCCCATTTCTGGATGCCGACGGAATGTTGAGGGTAGGCGGACGATTGTCCAAATCGCAGCTATCGTTCGGAGAAAAACATCCCATTCTGTTACCCAAAAATCACTATCTAACTAAGCTCATCATCCGAGACGAGCACATAAGAAACATGCATTCCGGTACACAATTAACATTAAACACGACCCGAAAAACCTACTGGATACCGCAGGGCAAGAGCCTGATTCGCCAGGTGATTCACGATTGTGTCACCTGCCGTCGCGCCAAACCCACAATGATCAATTATCCAATGGGTGATCTTCCAGCAAGCCGGATCACCCATTCGCGTCCATTTTCGCGGAGCGGTGTCGATTACTGTGGACCTTTCTTCATAAAGGAAAAAACCCATCGTAATCGAGGAAGGGTCAAGGTCTACCTGGCCATCTTCACGTGCTTCGCGACTAGAGCAGTCCACATCGAAGTCGTGTCCGATCTGTCGACCGAGGCCTTCTTAGCTGCGCTGCGCAGATTTTTCTCTCGCCGGGGTAAAGCTAGCGATCTCTATTCGGATAACGCCACTAACTTCATAGGCGCAATTCGCGAACTCAAGGAACTCTACGAATTTATTAAAGATCCAAAAACGAAAAAGGACATGACTGAACGACTCGCGGATCAGCAGGTCAACTGGCATTTAATTCCCCCGCGATCACCACATTTTGGCGGCTTGTGGGAAGCCGCCGTTAAATCGACAAAACACCATTTGACGCGCGTAATGGGTGAAACGTTACTTTCTTTCGAGGGTCTCCTAACCCTCACTGCACAGGTAGAAGCCATTCTAAACACGCGTCCCTTAACCCCGGTATCCTCAGATCCCAACGACCTAACAGCCATCACACCCAGTAATTTCCTAATTGGCGAATCACTGACCAGTGTACCCGATCACGATTACACGAGCTTGCCCAATGGCAGACTCTCGTCGTGGCAATATATTCAAAAAATCAGGGCCCACTTCTGGAAACGGTGGAGAAACGAGTATTTGCAGGAGCTGACTGTCCGGAAAAAATGGCACACCAACGGGGCAACCGACCTTCCGATCGGGACAATGGTTCTGGTTCAGGAGGACAGCACACCACCTTTGCAGTGGCCCTTGGGACGAGTCACCGCAATTCACCCCGGAGAAGACGGCATCATTCGCGTAGTGACCGTACGGACATCGCGAGGCGAATATAAACGCTCTGTAAAACGTCTCGCGCCATTATCGATAAATTAAGCGTCATCTCTCATCACCCATCATTCATTCGCAAATGTAAATAGACATCATTTCCTGAACAATACCGCATCGCGTCATTAATCAGTATCAAACACCTCATACTAATTATATCGCATCATATTATCTCGTATCGTATAGTATTCTTTCGTATCGTATTATATCGTATTCTACTAGATCGTATCCTATTCTATCGTATTGTATTCTATCATATCGTATTCTATCGTATCGTATCATATCATATTTTATCGTATCGTATATTATATATTATACTACATTTAACCGAAAACCGACTACTTCCAGTCGTATCGCATCGTATCGTATCATTATATCAGAATAATCGTAGCCTCATGAGATCATCGTAAATTTGTAAATCAACCTTTTAAGCATTGTATCAATATTGAACAAGTCGTTCAAGGGGGGCGGCATGTTGCGACGCACAACCATTTAATATCCGTCCCTAAGTCAATCCGTGCGACCCTCACTCCAGGTACCGTCCTCGAGGTACTTGAGGGTCCCGGATGCGGACACAGCGGGCCTTATGACCCTCGACACGCGGCGGCCAAGAGGGTTGTAAATCCTCGGCCGCACGACCAGGGCGAACGCGACAACACTCGGGGTTCGTTTCGCGACCCTATGTATCCGTGTCTCTGGTTTTCGTCAAACAGACGAAAACCAGAGACAGTAAAAGCGTCCATAGGCAACTTAGGCCTTCGTCGCGCTGCTCCGGGGCCCCATAAATTAGAACAGCGTGGGAAACTTTCCCTTAGTGACTTGGGGGTGGAGACTTCCTCCTCCACCGGCGAGGTCCGCTTCGGAAGATCCTCCTCCCCCAAGTCAAACAACGAATGGGGATGAATCTTCCCCCAAATAACGGGCCCATGGCCAAGCAATGGCATCACCACCGAGGTGATGTCTAAGCGGGCCTCGGGGCAGAAGAGCAGAACCGGGTTAACATCAACTTGAATTAGATCAGCTCTTTAGCAGCGTACCGGTCTCATGTCATTCAGAATCGTCTCAACCAGTGTCAGACAGTTTATTTTTAATTAGTGTTAAGAAACATTGAATAAACGCCCTTCAAACTAAACGATCTCATTCCTTATCAACGAGTTCTACACCTTCGTTAAGTCGAAGGAGAGCGGAGAGCAACTCGCGAACGTACAACGCGACGACGCTCAACACTTATATATTATCAAAGTATACTATATTACCCATTGCGACGCAATCAAAACATCAGCGAAACATTGCGGAATTTCATAACAAACCGAGGACAAAGTTATACTATGCACGGATGTACTATTTGATCATCCAGAGCGGTTCGTGCTACATATTTAGTTAAATAACTCTGAGATTTTGAAGGTATTTGCAGTTCTAACTTACATAATATCAAAGTATACTATTTTATCAATACAATGCAATCAAAACCTCAGCGAAACTTTGCGGAACTTTATAACAAAGCGTAAACAAAGTTATACTAGGCACGGATTTACTGTTTGATCATCCTGCCCGTTCTTGAAACATATTTTGCCAAATAACTCTGAGGTTTGCAGGTAGTTGCAGTTCTATCTTACATAATATCAAAGTATACTATCTTACCAAAACGACGCAATCAAAACATCAGCGACACTTTGCGGAATTTCCTAACAAAGCGTAAACAAAGTTATACTATGCACGGATGTACTATTTGATCATCCTGAGCGGTTCTTGCTACATATTTTGTTAAATAACTCTGAGGTGTGCAGGTATTTGCAGTTCTATCTTATATAATATCAAAGTATACTATCTTATCAATACGACGCAATAAAAACCTCAGCGAAGCTTTTCGGAAATTCAGAACAAAGCGTAATGAAAGTTATACTATGCACGTACGTACTATTTGATCTTCCTGTCGGTTCTGGATACATATTTTGCCAAATCACTCTCAGGGTTGAAGGTAGTTGCAGTTCTACCGTATATAATATCAAAGTATACTATCTTACCAATACGACGCAATCAAAACCTCAGCGAAACTCTGCGGAACTTCATAACAAAGCGTAAACAAAGTTATACTATGCACGGATGTACTACTTGATCATCCTGAGCGGTTCTTGCTACATATTTTGTTAAATAACTCTGAGGTGTGCAGGTAGTTGCAGTTCTATCTTACATAATATCAAAGTATACTATCTTACCAAAACGACGCAATCAAAACATCAGCGACACTTTGCGGAATTTCCTAACAAAGCGTAAACAAAGTTATACTATGCACGGATGTACTATTTGATCATCCTGAGCGGTTCTTGCTACATATTTTGTTAAATAACTCTGAGGTGTGCAGGTATTTGCAGTTCTAACTTATCTAATATCAATGTATACTATCTTATCAATACGACGCAATCAAAACATCAGCGAAACTTGCGGAACTTCATAACAAAGCGTAAACAAAGTTATACTATGCACGGGTCTACTATTTGATCATCCAGAGCGGTTCTTGCTACATATTTAGTTAAATAACTCTGAGCTTTGCAGGTATTTGCAGTTCTATCTTATATAATATCAAAGTATACTATCTTATCAATACGACGCAATAAAAACCTCAGCGAAGCTTTTCGGAAATTCAGAACAAAGCGTAATGAAAGTTATACTATGCACGTACGTACTATTTGATCTTCCTGTCGGTTCTGGATACATATTTTGCCAAATCACTCTCAGGGTTGAAGGTAGTTGCAGTTCTACCGTATATAATATCAAAGTATACTATCTTACCAATACGACGCAATCAAAACCTCAGCGAAACTCTGCGGAACTTCATAACAAAGCGTAAACAAAGTTATACTATGCACGGATGTACTACTTGATCATTCTGAGCGGTTCTTGCTACATATTTTGTTAAATAACTCTGAGGTGTGCAGGTATTTGCAGTTCTAACTTATCTAATATCAATGTATACTATCTTATCAATACGACGCAATCAAAACTGTTAATATTCGTGGATAATTAACATGTTTTATTTAATATATACTTAATACACTTTTATACGTAACACGTCTTCTAACGTCTTCTCTATACGACGTCTACAAAGGAACAGCTCCGTATACTCGGTCTTTCTACGCGCAGTGCTTTGTCTTGTTCTAGTTCTCCTCTCTTACACACTGAGCGCTGTACGCATACTATACTACCGCGCTAATTTTAAATTTACGCCTATTCTCAACACACCTCCTTAAATTTAAAATACAAATTCAAAAACAATATAATAATCTTTGGTCATAAATAGCCCAATTTATAAATTCTTTTCAAAACAAACTCATTTTTTTTCTAAAATATTCAAACTTATTTCTACCCAAAGACTTGGTGAATATATCTGCAATATTTTCATTTGAATCTATTTTTTCGATATCAATTTTATCTGCTACATAATTTGCGTTTACGAAATGATAGTGTACCTCTATATACTTTGACCTTTTTGTGAAGTTTCCCAAGTGACTAATATCAACTGCTCCTATATTATCTTCGTAAATCTTAATTGGCCCTTTCATTTCAATATTAAAGTCTTTTAATAATTCTCCCAATGCTAAAACTTCACTCACTGATTCAGATAATGCGACATACTCAGCACCCGTAGAGGATTTGGCCACACTACCTTGTTTCCTGGATTTCCATTCTATTACATTACCAAACATTCTTATGATATAGCCTGTAGTTGATTTTCTATCTATAGGGTCTCCTGCCCAATCCGCATCAACAAAACAATCTAGTATTTCATGTTTTTCATTTTTCTTAAAGTTCAACTTCAAATCTTTGGTTAGATATAAGTATTTTAGAATTCTTAATGCGTATTTATAATGGTTATTATCATAACAATTCTGAAAACGGCTTAAGTAATTTACGCTGTAACTTATATCGGGTCTCGTTCCGGTACTTATATATAAAAGCGCTCCTATCAAATTTCTATATTGAATATTCTCACATAACGTGTGTGCTGGCTCACACTTTAAATTTTGCTCCATTGGAGTGGTATATAACTTTGTGTTTTCTAGTTTATATTTTCTACCTAACGACTCGATATAATTTCTTTGACTCAATGACATTTCACTATTTTTCTCGTCATGTTCGATGTCTATTCCTAAGTACGTTTTAATTTTCCCCATATCTTTAACATTAAATCTATCAGTCAACAGCTTTTTAACATTGTTCAAATTTCTTTGATCTTTACAACAGATTAACATATCATCTACAAAAACTATTAAATAAATTTTATCATTTTGCACGTTCATACTTGTTCGCGGCGATTTTGTAATGTCGATCGTATCATCGTGAAGGAAGACGATAATCGCGTCGTGTAGATATATATGCGAGTCTAGCGAGCGATTCAGGGTGGTCGCGTTGTGACAAGCGGGCGTTGTCGTGAAAATGGTTGCGAAGAATGAGAGAGTCGATTCGGGACCTTCATGTGATAATTCGTAAGTGTAGATTGAATTACATTTTGGTTCGAATGCTCACGCGAGTGATCCCGGGTAATAGGAGATTTGGTTTCGCACTCGGTTCGGCAATACTTGAATCCTCCCAGGCCGGCTCACAGATCCAAGGGCATTGGCAGCTTGAAGCTCCTTTCCAGTGAATCCCGAAGCTGGGACGGATTGCAAGGCTAACCGTAGTGCTGCCGGCAGAGGAGTGCCCTATGGGCCAGCCGGCAATTGTGCAGAGTTCCAGTGGAACTCTGCTGTGGATCACTACGCGCAGAGACTTGATCATTAACGATAAGAGAGCTCTCTTAGTTTTAGAATAACATGTCCTGTAGCATGTAGATTGCTTGAATCGCCGAGTTTCTAACCGCGTTAGCTATTTGATACTGGGCTTTCGTACGGCGAAATTCTTGTAGTTACTTGATTAAATAAATTTATTGCATCTTGCTTCGGCTTTTCCTCGTAATCCGTCGAGGTTTTTATGCCGAAGCAAGAATTTGTTCAACCGGGAAATTGTGTATTTTATTCTAGTATAAGTTCGAACATTGTTTAATTTGAACTTCCATGAATCCTGTCTTTTTAAATGATTGAAAAACATTTTGGTGCTCCGGGTGAGGAACAATGTTCGAGTTTATCGGGATTGAATGGCTATATTCACTGGATACTTTCAATCGATTGTGAAGTCGAGTGCGTTTGAGGAGTCATTGCAAGAGTCGTTAATTATATACGATATTAGTTGGCTGTCTTCATTTCGATGATTCAATGTTCACGTTGCGATGCATATTCAAGTGAGATTTCTTGTTGTTTTTCGATCGGCGATTTGTTTTCAGTTTTCGTGTTTTGTTCAAATATCATTGACGATACGAATTTCATTTGGTCGAGTTTATTTTTTGCTCAGTCGTGTTAAGAGAGGATAAGAGTTTTGGCTGCATTTGATAACAAAGTTTCTTTGGCAATGGCTCCTACGTCGTTACGAAAGCTCATTGCGCTACAGAATTCTCGCTCAGCGGAAATTGAATTGACCAGTAGTCGATTGAGAGAGAGATCTCGCGATAGTTTGAATTCAAACATTATTTCATCACGAGTCAATTCGCTGACTGAGATTTGGAGCAAGGCGCGTGCCACACATGAAGAAATTGTCGTCCGAGAGGATGCCCTGAACGATGTCTACATCACGGAAAATGTGTTTGCTCGTTTACAAGCAACATACGAGGACGTGCTTGATTTTCTTCTCACCACAAGGTCAGAATTAGACAGCAGTTCAAGTAATACCGGAACTTCAAATACCGCTCCTGTAATCAATGATGATACACGCCCCGCGAAGTTACCAAAATTAGATTTACCGACATTTGCGGGTCGTTACGAGGATTGGGAGAATTTTTGCGATCTGTTTACTACCCTAGTTCATAATGCGCCGCGTTTATCTGACGCCACGAAATTGCAATATCTTAAAAGTTGTTTGAAAGATTCTGCCGCGGATCTTGTGAAGGATGTTACCACTACCAACGCGAATTATGCGACGACTTGGCGGGCTTTGAAGGCGCGTTTTCATAATCCTAGATTAATAGTTTACAGTCATTTGCGAGCGTTAATGAATCTTTCTCATATGAAAAGGGAGTCTGCGGGTGAAATGCGTTTGCTTGCGGACGAATCTCAGCGTATTGTGCGTGCGTTATCGAATTTGAAAATGCCAGTTGATCATTGGGATGTTTGGTTAGTGTACATAGTAGCTTCACGTCTGGATCCCGATTCGCGAAAGGCTTGGGAAACGGAGTTAAGTAAGAAGGATCGTCAGGTAATTTTAAATTATGATGGGAACTCGACCGAGGAGGATGCTCTCGATAGATTTCCAAGGTTTTCCGATTTAACTGAGTTTTTAGAGAACCGTGCACAGACACTCTGTATGCTCACTTCTGAACAGGGTGATAATGTCAAGAAAGCAATTTTATCTAAACCAATATCAGGATCTCGAAAGGTATTTCATGCGTCTACGTCGTTTTCAACAGACGGTAAATTTAAATGTGTGATATGTTCTGGTCCCCATCGCATTTTTAAGTGCAATAAATTCAAAGCAAAGAATGTTTCTGAACGTCGCGCTGAAGTACTTCGCTTGCGGCTTTGTTTTAATTGTCTCGGTGCTCATAGAGTTGCTAATTGCTCTTTTTCTACTAGATGTTCGAGCTGTAAGGGAAGGCATCATTCTTTGCTCCATTCTGACAAAGTTTTCACCAGCTTTACTAAGAATTCAATTCCGGAATCGAAATCAAGCAATTCGGACGAGTCTAAGACTGGAGTTTCAGCAAAGGTCTCGAGTGTACATGTGCATACTGCGAATGTGATATCTCGTAAGCGTTCAGTTTTATTAGCGACTGCTCAGATAATGCTGATAGGGCCACAAGGTTCACGGACACGTGTTCGAGCTTTGCTTGATCAAGGTTCGGAGGCTTCGTTTGTTTCTAGTTTTATCACGAATCTTTTAGGATTAGAGAAACGTCGTGTCAATATGTCGTTGGCCGGGCTCGGAGCCAGTTCAGCAGGAACAGCTAAGGCTGCAACGCAGCTAATATTTCAGTCTGTTGTCGATCCGTCAACTAAGTTTGAAGTCAATGCCTTTGTTTTATCAAAATTAACGTCGCAGCTTCCAACACGTAGGTTAATGGAGATCGATATTGGAATGTTTGCTGATTTATCTTTGGCAGATCCACTGTTCTATGTTCCTGATTCTGTAGATATTATTTTAGGCGCAGATGTTTACGGACAGCTATTGAAGTCAGGTTTGAAAAGATTTTCTGATTCATCTTTAGTTGCCCAAGATACAGCTTTAGGCTGGATAATTTCCGGTACAGTGTCCGCGGATATTTCACGGCGGGCGGAAACTGCTGAGCATCTTCAGGCGTATCACAGTGTTTGGGAAGACGACTTAGATATATCGTTACAACGTTTTTGGATCCTCGAAGAGTTACCACCAATAATTGCGACTCTTGATTCTAATGATGATGCTTGCGAAAGATTGTTTAGGGATACACACTTTCGAGATACCAATGGACGTTATGTTGTACGTCTGCCTTTCAATTCGGATCCTCCAGAAGTCGGAGTCGAGACTCGATTTATGGCTTTGAAATGTTTAGCTTCAATTCATCGACGTTTTGATCGTGATCCTGAATTAGCAATCGCTTATCGGAAGTTTATGAGCGTTTATGAGGATCTTGGTCACATGGAACGCGTCCCGTTTAATGAAATTAACAACTCGAAGGCGTGGTATTTTCCGCATCATGCGGTGGTGCGATCAAAGATCCGGGTTGTTTTTGACGCATCTCGGAAGAATAAAGAAGGACGTTGTCCAAACGATTTCCTTATGAAAGGCCCTGCTCTTCAACGCGATTTGTGTCTAATTTTATTGAATTGGCGTCGATACCAGTTCGTATTCACGACCGATGTTGTTAAGATGTTTCGTCAGATTTATGTTGCGCCGGAACAGAGAGATTTTCAACGAATCGTATGGTCTCCTAGTCATTCGGATCCCCCTGTCGATTATCGTCTCACAACAGTGACTTATGGCACAGCATGTGCTCCTTACCTTGCGATTCGCACACTTCAGCAAGTAGCAATTGATGAGGGTGCTCGATTTCCACTCGGTGCTTCTTGCCTAAATTCTAATACGTATGTAGACGATATATTTGCCGGAGCAGATGATCTCTCTGATGCGTTGAAAACGCGTCAAGAACTAGTCGATATGCTACGTACAGCAGGAATTGAACTCGACAAGTGGGCCGCGAATCATAATGATTTGTTGCCTACAAAATCTTCGCAATATGAGAACATTGACCAAAAAAGCATCGCAGATGACGAATTAGTGAAAACTCTTGGTATTCGTTGGAATCCAACGTCTGATGAATTCAGTTTTGTCGCTGTAAATTTCGAAGAGCTGGTTAAAGCAATGACGAAACGAACTGTTTTATCAAACATCGCGTGTTTATTTGATCCTTTGGGGTGGCTCGCGCCGATAACGGTTACAGCTAAAATTTTAATGCAGGATCTTTGGATTGTAAAATGCGATTGGGACGAGACGTTACCTATAGACCTTCGAGAACGATGGCTCCAGTATTGCAGTTCGCTTTCTGAGTTATCGAAGTTAACCATTAACCGATGGTTAGGTGCATCTTTAAATTCACATGCACAGATTCACGGATTTTCTGACGCTTCATCGCGGGCTTTCGCTGCAGTTGTCTATATTCGAAATGATTTTTGGAAGCGGTGGTCATCAGAATATATGCAACATTTGCAAGAGCGTTCAAAATGGCGAGGTCAAACTAAGAATTTTGCAATTGGACAATTAGTTTTATTACGCGATGATCGTTATCCGCCTTCGAAATGGCCTTTGGGACGTGTGATAGAGGTTCATCCCGGTTCAGACGGGTTAGTTAGAGTCGTCACCGTTAAAACGGCTACGTCAAATTTGCGACGACATATCGCACGCCTGTGTCCTCTTTTTATTCAACACAATTCCGAAGAGTCGAACGAATCGACTTGTGGGGACAAAGACAATTGAGCTAGTTATATTTTTGTATTGCGTACGTCATTCTAATTTGATTATTGTATTAAAATTATATACCATGCAGAATAAAACTGTATTTCGTTGAAACAAACCGAGTTGATCGATGTTCGCAAATTATGGTGTGTAGTTCGTCTGACGACGAAGGCGGGCGGTGTGTTCGCGGCGATTTTGTAATGTCGATCGTATCATCGTGAAGGAAGACGATAATCGCGTCGTGTAGATATATATGCGAGTCTAGCGAGCGATTCAGGGTGGTCGCGTTTTGACAAGCGGGCGTTGTCGTGAAAATGGTTGCGAAGAATGAGAGAGTCGATTCGGGACCTTCATGTGATAATTCGTAAGTGTAGATTGAATTACATTTTGGTTCGAATGCTCACGCGAGTGATCCCGGGTAATAGGAGATTTGGTTTCGCACTCGGTTCGGCAATACTTGAATCCTCCCAGGCCGGCTCACAGATCCAAGGGCATTGGCAGCTTGAAGCTCCTTTCCAGTGAATCCCGAAGCTGGGACGGATTGCAAGGCTAACCGTAGTGCTGCCGGCAGAGGAGTGCCCTATGGGCCAGCCGGCAATTGTGCAGAGTTCCAGTGGAACTCTGCTGTGGATCACTACGCGCAGAGACTTGATCATTAACGATAAGAGAGCTCTCTTAGTTTTAGAATAACATGTCCTGTAGCATGTAGATTGCTTGAATCGCCGAGTTTCTAACCGCGTTAGCTATTTGATACTGGGCTTTCGTACGGCGAAATTCTTGTAGTTACTTGATTAAATAAATTTATTGCATCTTGCTTCGGCTTTTCCTCGTAATCCGTCGAGGTTTTTATGCCGAAGCAAGAATTTGTTCAACCGGGAAATTGTGTATTTTATTCTAGTATAAGTTCGAACATTGTTTAATTTGAACTTCCATGAATCCTGTCTTTTTAAATGATTGAAAAACAATACTGAATAAACAGTAATCGTGATCACTTCGTTTAAATCCTAGTTTTACAAGGTATTTATCTAAACACTCGTACCAAGCTCTAGGACTCTCTCTCAGGCCATATAGAGCCTTTTTAAGTTTACATACACGGTTAGTACCATCTTCGTAACCCTCTGGTTGTTTAACATAAACCTCTGATACAATTTTTCCGTTCAAAAATGCAGATTCGACATCCATTTGATTTATAATTAAATTATATTGCACACAATAAACTAATAATACTTTTAATGTCTGCATTTTTGCTACTGGAGAATATAAGTCAACTAACTTTTCTCTCTGCTGAAAGCCCCTAACCACTAATCGAGCTTTAAATCTATTTTCAGTCTTTTTAGTAAAAATCCATTTTAAATCAATAATTTTCTTACTTTCCGGTTTAGGAATAAGTTCCCAAGTATCATTCTTCTTTAGACATTTGATCTCATGATCCATTGCTTTTTTCCATTCATTACACTCGCTACTCTCTATCGCTTCACTATAATTTCCTGGACTTTCTGCATTTACATAATTTACATAAATACAACTAACATTTGCTTCAGGCGCATATCGGTCTGGTTTCCTTCTGTTTCTAGTAGTCCTTCTTAATTCATGCGTTTCCTCACTATTACCTTTATCATTGAAATCTTCAAATTTTTCATTACTATTATCTGAGTTTACACTTTCAATTTCAGAATTTTCATTTATGTCATTATTTCCATTAAAACCTACTAATGTTTCAATTTCTTCTACTATATCAACGTGACGAGCAACAACGACTTTGTTATTTACTAATATTCTATATCCTACATTTTCATAACCTACTAGGATGCCTACATCTGCTTTCCTATCCCATTTATCATTTCTTTTACTTTCTGGTACTCTAACAAAGACTTTGCTCCCAAATAATTTCAAGTTACTGATATTTGGTCTTTTTCCAATAAAAATTTCATAAGGAGTCTTTCTTTCTAAAGTGTTTGCTAATGTTCTGTTTTTTAAATAAGCAACAGTTTTTACTACCTCAGGCCAAAATCTTTTGTTTAACTTAGAATCTGACAATAGACATCTAGCGGTATCCATAATCGACCTGTTGTACCGCTCAGCTGTTCCATTTAACTCATGTACATAAGGTAGACACGGCTCAATGTAAATTCCTTTTTCTTTTGCAAGTTTGTACATATTAGCATTCAAAAATTCCTTTCCGTTGTCACACCTAAGTTTCTTTATCCTTTTTCCGGTTAGATTTTCTACCAAATTAATATATTTTTCAAAACACGCATAAACTTCATCTTTAGATTTAATCGGATAAACAGTTACAATTTTACTGTAATCATCAATGATAGTCAAAAAATATTTTTCTCCATTTAGGCCTACTGTCTTGTGTGGGCCATTCAAGTCCGCATGAATAAGTTCTAATATATCTTGAGCTCTTTGTCTATTGTTTACAAACCCTATATTGTGCATTTTATTCTGTATACATGTACCACATTTTAAATAATCTTCTTCAATTTGTTCCGGTATACCATCAACTAATTTTTCTTTACTCAAAATGCTTACATATTTGAAATTTGTATGACCAAGCAACCTATGAAGCCTTTCTTTAACTGTCATTTTATTAATCATTTTTTCTGAATTATAAGTAAACTTTCCTTTAACGAAACTTTGCATTTTATATAGATTATTCACTTTCTCAGCTACAGCAATCAATTCTCCCTTTGGATTGAATATTCTAGATAATTTACCTTTTGAAACAATCTTATTATTAACCGTTACCTTTCCATAACTAATTAAGTTTCTATCCATTTCTTTTACAAAGAACACATCTTTAATTGTCACCTCATGCATGCTGTCATCTAGAACAAAGTTACAAATTACTTGTCCAACTTTTGTTGCCTTCAGCATTCTCCCATCTCCTATTTTTACATTTACAGGATTCTGCAAAATAATCGACTCATTATAATAACTATCATTATTAATTATGTGGTCAGTGCACCCACTGTCTAATATCCACTCAACCTGATTTTCGCAACTGTTTACTTCAACTTTGTTACCTTCCTTTTTGTTGTTAACTTCTACATAAAATGAGTTACAATCATCATTTCGCTCGCTATTGTAGTTACTGAAACGTCGTGGGCCTGCATGCTGCGCACTTCCTCGCTGACTAGCACCATAACCGCGTTGCCATGAGCCTCGATAAGAACGATGCCTCTGCTGCGTCTCTTGGAAATTTCCACCTCCTCGCCTTTGACTTCCTCTTGCACCTCGTACCGGATTTGTAGTAAAACTTGTATTTGTACACTCGTGTATGTAATGTCCTTGTTTGCCGCATTTGAAACATCTTCCGTCTCTTTTTCTTTCACTCTTGAAAGCGTTGGAACTGCATTCGCCTCTTTTACCATTGTCTTTATTTTGTTGTTCAAACGATTTTATTTTATTTTCAACAAACTCAACTGTCTGATCTTCTATTTTCATAACGTCTATAAGATCGCCAATGTGACTCAAGGAACTTGGCAGTGTTCTTAGCAAATAATTCAACTTTTCCTTTTCCGTAACTGTCGCACCAGCACTTTTTAAATCAATAATTAATTTTTCAAATGCACTGAAAAATTCTCTACTTTCAGAGTAGTCAGATAACTTTATTTTTTCCAATTGACTTCGCACACAAATTTGTAAAGCTGTAGATTCTCTTAAATACATTCTATCAAATTTTTTTATAATCGCACGTGGTGTTTCCTCATCGCAGATGAATTCCATCTGTCGATCAGAAATAGCACTATATATATAATTTGTTGCTTTCAATTCTAACCTTTTCCAGGTAGCCTCTTCTTCGTTTTCTCTTTCCGCAGTGACTACTTTTTCACAGTCTTTCATCTTTAAAAAAGTTATCATCCTTTTTCTCCACATCGGGTAGCCTTGTCCATCAAATACCGGTAAAAAGATTTTTACATCATCGACTGCAGCACGTTGAGCCATCTTGTCTCCTGTCGAAATTTCTCTAGCTTTGTATATCAGATTTTTTAAAAATATTACCTCTGCTGCACCTTTCACAAATTTCTTCAATAGTTCCTTCTTTAATTTTTCTTCATGTACTGGAGATTTCTTTCTCATTACTGGATTTCATTTTTCTGCCACGTGCTCTCACCGGCTATTTCTTTCATGCCCACGTTTTATCATTATTATAACAAAAGTTGGTAACCACGCTCTGCTACCATGTTAATATTCGTGGATAATTAACATGTTTTATTTAATATATACTTAATACACTTTTATACGTAACACGTCTTCTAACGTCTTCTCTATACGACGTCTACAAAGGAACAGCTCCGTATACTCGGTCTTTCTACGCGCAGTGCTTTGTCTTGTTCTAGTTCTCCTCTCTTACACACTGAGCGCTGTACGCATACTATACTACCGCGCTAATTTTAAATTTACGCCTATTCTCAACAAAAACATCAGCAAAACTTTGCGGAAGTTCATAACAAAGAGTGAACAAAGTTATACTATGCACGGGTGTACTATTTGATCATCCTGAGCGGTTCTGGATACATATTTTGCCAAATCACTCTCAGGTCTGTTGGTAGTTGCAGTTCTACCTTATATAATATCATAGTATACTATCTTATCAATACGTACGCAATCAAAACATCAGCGAAACTTGCGGAACTTCATAAGAAAGCGTAAACAAAGTTATACTATGCACGGGTGTACTATTTGATCATCCTGAGCGGTTCTGGATACATATTTTGCCAAATCACTCTCAGGTTTGTTGGTAGTTGCAGTTCTACCTTATATAATATCATAGTATAGTATCTTATCAATACGTACGCAATTAAAACATCAGCGAAACTTGCGGAACTTCATAACAAAGCGTACACAAAGTTATACTATGCACGGATGTACTATATGATCATCCAGAGCGGTTCTTGCTACATATTTAGTTAAATAACTCTGAGCTTTGCAGGTATTTGCAGTTCTATCTTATATAATATCAAAGTATACTATCTTATCAATACGCCGCAATAAAAACCTCAGCGAAGCTTTGCGGAAATTCAGAACAAAGCGTAATCAAAGTTATACTATGCACGTATGTACTATTTGATCTTCCTGTCGGTTCTGGATACATATTTTGCCAAATCACTCTCAGGGTTGAAGGTAGTTGCAGTTCTACCGTATATAATATCAAAGTATACTATCTTGCCAATACGACGCAATCAAAACCTGAGCGATACTTTGCGGAACTTCATAACAAAGCGTAATCAAAGTTATATTATACACGGATGTACTGTTTGATCTTCCTGCCGGTTCTGGATACATATTTTGCCAAATCACTCTCAGGGTTGAAGGTAGTTGCAGTTCTAACTTATATATTATCAAAGTATACTATGTTACCAATACGACGCAATCAAAACCTCAGCGAAACTCTGCGGAACTTCATAACAAAGCGTAAACAAAGTTATACTATGCACGAATGTACTATTTGATCATCTAGAGCGGTTCTTGCTACATATTTAGTTAAATAACTCTGAGGTGTGCAGGTATTTGCAGTTCTAACTTATCTAATATCAATGTATACTATCTTATCAATACGACGCAATCAAAACCTCAGCGAAGCTTTGCGGAAATTCAGAACAAAGCGTAATCAAAGTTATACTATGCACGGATGTACTATATGATCATCCAGAGCGGTTCTTGCTACATATTTAGTTAAATAACTCTGAGCTTTGCAGGTATTTGCAGTTCTATCTTATATAATATCAAAGTATACTATCTTATCAATACGCCGCAATAAAAACCTCAGCGAAGCTTTGCGGAAATTCAGAACAAAGCGTAATCAAAGTTATACTATGCACGTATGTACTATTTGATCTTCCTGTCGGTTCTGGATACATATTTTGCCAAATCACTCTCAGGGTTGAAGGTAGTTGCAGTTCTACCGTATATAATATCAAAGTATACTATCTTGCCAATACGACGCAATCAAAACCTGAGCGATACTTTGCGGAACTTCATAACAAAGCGTAATCAAAGTTATACTATACACGGATGTACTATTTGATCTTCCTGCCGGTTCTGGATACATATTTTGCCAAATCACTCTCAGGGTTGAAGGTAGTTGCAGTTCTAACTTATATATTATCAAAGTATACTATGTTACCAATACGACGCAATCAAAACCTCAGCGAAACTCTGCGGAACTTCATAACAAAGCGTAAAAAAAAGTTATACTATGCACGGATGTACTATTTGATCATCCAGAGCGGTTCTTGCTACATATTTAGTTAAATAACTCTGAGCTTTGCAGGTATTTGCATTTCTATCATATATAATATCAAAGTATACTATCTTATCAATACGACGCAATAAAAACCTCAGCGACGCTTTACGGAACTTCATAACAAAGCGTAATCAAAGTTATACTATGCACGGATGTACTATTTGATCTTCCTGTCGGTTCTGGATACATATTTTGCCAAATCACTCTCAGGTTTGTAGGTAGTTACAGTTTTACCACATATAATATCATAGTATACTAACTTATCAATACGTACGCAATCAAAACACCAGCGAAACTTGCGGAACTTCATAACAAAGCGAGAACAAAGTTATACTATGCACGGATGTACTATTTGATCATCCAGAGCTGTTCTTGCTGCATATTTAGTTAAATAACTCTGAGCTTTGCAGGTATTTGCAGTTCTAACTTAATATTATCAAAGTATACTATGATACCAATACGACGCAATCAAAACCTCAGCGAAACTCTGCGGAACTTCATAACAAAGCGTAAACAAAGTTATACTATGCACGGGTGTACTATTTGATCATCCTGAGCGGTTATGGATACATATTTTGCCAAATCACTCTCAGGTTTGTTGGTAGTTGCAGTTCTACCTTATATAATATCATAGTATACTATCTTATCAATACGTACGCAATCAAAACATCAGCGAAACTTGCGGAACTTCATAACAAAGCGTACACAAAGTTATACTATGCACGGATGTACTATTTGATCATCCAGAGCGGTTCATGCTACATATTTAGTTAAATAACTCTGAGCTTTGCAGGTATTTGCAGTTCTAACTTATATATTATCAAAGTATACTATGTTACCAATACGACGCAATCAAAACCTCAGCGAAACTCTGCGGAACTTCATAACAAAGCGTAAACAAAGTTATACTATGCACGGATGTACTATATGATCATCCAGAGTGGTTCTTGCTACATATTTAGTTAAATAACTCTGAGCTTTGCAGGTATTTGCAGTTCTATCTTATATAATATCAAAGTATACTATCTTATCAATACGACGCAATAAAAACCTCAGCGAAGCTTTTCGGAAATTCAGAACAAAGCGTAATCAAAGTTATACTATGCACGTACGTACTATTTGATCTTCCTGTCGGTTCTGGATACATATTTTGCCAAATCACTCTCAGGGTTGAAGGTAGTTGCAGTTCTACCGTATATAATATCAAAGTATACTATCTTACCAATACGACGCAATCAAAACCTCAGCGAAACTCCGCGGAACTTCATAACAAAGCGTAAACAAAGTTATACTATGCACGGATGTACTATTTGATCATCCAGAGCGGTTCTTGCTACATATTTAATTAAATAACTCTGAGCTTTGCAGGTATTTGCAGTTCTATCTTATATAATATCAAAGTATACTATCTTATCAATACGACGCAATCAAAACATCAGCTAAACTTTGCGGAAATTCATAACAAAGAGTGAACAAAGTTATACTATGCACGGGTGTACTATTTGATCATCCTGAGCGGTTCTGGATACATATTTTGCCAAATCACTCTCAGGTTTGTTGGTAGTTGCAGTTCTACCTTATATAATATCATAGTATACAATCTTATCAATACGTACGCAATCAAAACATCAGCGAAACTTGCGGAACTTCATAACAAAGCGTACACAAAGTTATACTATGCACGGATGTACTACTTGATCATCCAGAGCGGTTCTTGTTACATATTTTGTTAAATAACTCTGAGGTGTGCAGGTATTTGCAGATCTAACTTATCTAATATGAATGTTGTGACGTTGCAAACTTTGCGACGTCACTTCACCGTATTTCCGCGAGTGGCGTATGGACCGGGCTGCCGTTGGCGCCGATTACGACTGTTTAAACGGACAAGAAGTGCTCCCCGAGGAAAGTAAAAATCACGCCGGGATAAATAAATAACGAATTTCCGCGCGCCGAGTATGGCCCACTTGCAGGAATACTCGACGGCAACGGGCCAGAGGAACTAGAAAATCCGGTACCGGTAACTTCTACGGATGGGACGAGACACCTGGAGGCGAGCTGCAGGACGAGGACCCCCCTTGCCGAACATCCAGACATCGTGTCGCAGTCCTGCCGCCGCCTCACCTCAGCCACTTGAAAGGGGTCCCGGCGGGGGTGGTGTAGGCGGACCCATCAGGACAGATTGTGAATCTGTCTCTTTTAGCGATCCCGGGAATAATTTCCCAAAGGGGTTCCGGGCCCGCGGACCCCTCGAGTATACGATCCTGTATTCCCGGAAACTCGCGAGAAGCGCGCCCCATTAGGGAAAAATCGGCACTAGGACGAGGAGTGGGGATACGCTAGCCCTCGCGACCGAACTACGAATTCCGAAGGATCACTGTCGTGGTATCTTCCGTCCGGATACGGTTCGTTCTTTGATTCCGGATCTCGCGTCCCGAAATCGTAAAGTTCGCGCCTCGTGTGTTCCGCGTTACCGAACGTGCGACTAGTTATTAGACCACGAGAGAGATCGACAGCCATCCCGATCAGGAGTCATACCGAGGACTGGCGAGGAGGGCTTAAGAGGTTCCGCGATTAAACCGTCCCCAATTCCGAACAACTGATACGGTAAGTCCACGCAGTGGTCCTTCTTCTATTCGGCCCTTCCAGGGGCGTTTCATTCTCGCGAGTTGGTTCGACGATTTCGCGGGAGAACGAGGCGGGTTTCCCGTCGCGTTCTCCGGGTTTCGCGAGCCGAGACGGGCGGCCGTCTCGGGCTAAATACTTTCCGCCGAACCGTCGGCGTGTTTCGATAATCCGTAGACTGCCCTTCGCGACGTCTTCCTCGGGGTATTCCGTCACAGTCGTAATAGGTTCCGAGATCGACCGTAGCGCGTAATATTATTTTGCTATTCCGAACACCGTTCAAGCCTTACGCATTTCCGTGACGAGGAAAACCGCGACAGTCCCATCGCAACCGCGCCGAGCATCCGCGCGCCGCGCAATTCCGTCCCGACGGACGGAACAGCGTACCGGATTCCCGTACCAGCGCGGATAACATTGTTTTAACGAAAGACCACGCGCGGCGAACCTTCCACCTTTTCGCAACTCTGTACGAAGAGCGCGGGCTCTCGGGTGCGGCCTCGTGGCCGCGTGCTTGTACCATCCCGATTTTATAATAAAGACCGAATAGAGCCGAATCCGTCTCTCGTTATTACCACCTGCGCGATCCGCCCTGCCGTGAGGGCTGTCCCCGCTATCCCGTGTCCGACCCTTGGACCCTTTCGCGTCCTCCGTCGTTCCGCGTATCTCGAAGATTCCCTCCGCGGATTTCGCGTGGCACCCTTCCGGTGCCTGGCGCCCGAGCAGAAGTCTCTTATATCGTGTAACTTCATCTTGCATAATTTTCCGGGGAATTTTTCGAGATCGCTTTGTACCGGGAGGACCGCGCATCGTCACGGCCGAGCGCGGCCCGGCCTACGTGCCCGTAAATTCCCGGAGTCGTCCCCGCTTCCCGCCCCTACAAGCGGCGAAAAGGGGACGACGTTACAAATTGGCGCCCAAACAGGGACCTCTCTCTCGAAAGGGTTTTCCCGATAAGGGAGAGAGGCACGGTAATCGCGACGGACTCGCGCAGGAAATTCCGTAATTCGTAGATTCGGGAAAACGGTCGCGGTGCGTTTCGGCTACGGTCGATCCTATTTCCCACGACGAACCAACTCGACAAGACTATATTTGTTTCAAAATTTTGCGTAGTTAATTGATGTTAATTTATTGTGTAATTTGGTGTACGTGGAGTGTACGTTTGAGGTGGCTGGGCTAGAAAGTGCCCCGTGTTTCCCTAGCGATTTACGTGTAGTTTCCGTAGATTATTTTGTTCTTTTTTTTTTATTGTTGTTTTTTTTTTCCCTTCAATATCGCGTAGCGACCGGGCAACCATTCAGTAGGAACAATTCATTCCCCGTTAGGGTCGATTGGAGAGCGATACGGCGTGAAAAGTAAATATCGCGAACAATAAATGTTTGTGCGACACGATTCCGAGGCCTATTATTGTTATTAGAGATAATTGCCGGGGTTTTGAATAGCGGGATTATTGGGATAGCGAGTCCGGACGGGGTTCAATAGTAACGTAGTAAACGCGTAAACATTCCGAACGACCGTTCGTCCCGGCCGTCGCGTGTTTATGATTTCAAACGCGGACCTTCCAACAGTCGCGCGCTTTGTTTGAGTACGGTTCTTAGAAGTCCTCGAGAATGTTTACGGACGAGGAACGCTCGGACTACGAAGAGTGTTTGGGGGGCGAAAGGGGAAGGGATGCGTGGCCGTCCCTCGAGGACGGACGTAAAGCAGACCTCCTGGAGGACCCCGAACCTTCTTCGGAAAATAATAAATCGGCCCTAAATCTGCCGGGGAAACCCTTGTACCGAACAATGGCGACCCTTCCCGTACCGACTCCGCGACATTCTCGAGAAGCGGAATCGCCGCGTCCCGCCCGCGCTAACGAGACTGGCCCCGGATGTGTCCCGCCGCGGGGGACGCGGAAGCCTGCGGCGTACGAGGTCATGCGCGATTGGCGCATCCGATTTTCCGGTGCGCCCGGAGAGGATCCCGAGGCATTCCTGGCCCGCTTGGATAGCATGCGGGGATGCGCCGATTTAGATGAGCGCGACCTCCTACGCTGCTTGCCGATGTGTCTCTCCGGCATGGCGGCCCTTTGGTATGAGACCAGCGGAGATTTCAACGCGTGGAGTCAGTTCGTGCGGGCGTGGCGAGAAAACTTCGTAGATCCCGATTATCAGGAGCGTTTAGAACGCGAACTCCGAACGCGTAGGCAGGGCCGCGACGAGCCGGTCCGCGATTACGTAACGTTGATGCGGGTTATGATGAAACGTCTCGCGACCCCGTGGTCGGAATCGAAACGGATAGAGGCAGTATATTGGGGGGCAAGGGAGGAATTACGCGCCGTGGTATCCCTGCGCTTGGCAGCCCCGCTGGATGACTTAGAACGCGAGTTACGGGAAGCCGAGGCCCGCCTTCGTCCCGCCGACCAGGCTCCGTACCGTGGTCCAGGGAAAAATTACTCGGAATTCGCATACGATCCGCGACGATATAGCCCGCGGGGGCCTGCTAAGATTTTCGATCCCGTACCGAATCGATACGAGCGCGTTAACATGGTAAGAGAGGAGCGAGGGGAGACGCGTGACGAACTGTGGTGTGAGGCCGGGCCCTCTCGTCCCCGCAACCCCCGAGATCCCATACCGGGGAACGCGCGCGTGAAGCGAATGGTCTCGCCAGCGTTAAGATCCCGAGAAGGGGCGAGCAACAGCGAGCGCGCCCGACCGCGATCCGACCACCTGCGTCCCGCCGAATGCCGAGGGACGTCGACGAACACCGATTCCCGCCGAGCCGTCGAGCCGTCGGACAAACAACCGTCGGCCGACGACACGTGCTGGAATTGTCATCGTCCAGGTCATCGGTCCCGAGTTTGTCCCCAACCATTAAAAACTCATTGCTTCGGGTGCGGGCGACAGGGGGTGAGGGTTCCCGACTGTCCGCGTTGCGGCCCAGGGTCGGAAAACCGGCGAGGGAGCCGCTCGGGGGAACCGGGGCGGCTCCGCTCCCGTTGATTTCGGCCCGCGTAGTAAACCGCGGGCAAGAACATTGTCGCGAACCCCGCCCCTCCCTCCTAATCATCGACGCGCACATCGGGAAACATTCGTTTCGCGCTCTTATCGATTCCGGCTCAACAGTATCGTTCGTAAGTCGGCAAGTCATCGACGAATTAGGAAATACGGTGAGGGTTACCGCGGCGAGGCGCCCCTGTTTCTTCCTTCTGGCCACGGGATCGGTCGATCGAGCTTCCGAGCAAGTAAATCTCGCGATACGCATCGGGAAAGAAACGCGAAAAATTACTGCCTTCGTTTTGGACAACCTAGTGAACCCCCTCCTACTCGGAATTGACGTAATCGCGACATTCGGTATCGTGGTCGAGTACCATCGAGCTATTTGGTATTTCGCGTCGCGGCCGCGCGAAGAACACCCCTTCAGTCCGGTATCCCGCGAACCACTCTGTTGCGGGTTACAAATCTTGACCGAGGACGAACAGGAGCGGTTACGTAAATTTTTGGAAACCGAACTCACGGATTTTGCCGCGTTACCGGGGCTAACCGACTTAACCAAACACCGGATTGACGTCGGGGAAAACCGTCCAATAAAACAACGGTACTATCCCGTCTCGCCCAAAGTTCAAGAGGCCATATACCGCGAAGTCGACAAACTTCTCGCGGAAGATATAATCGAACCGTCGAACAGCGAATGGTCGAGCCCGATCGTGATGGTTAAGAAACCGAACGGTAAATACCGGTTTTGTTTAGACTTTCGGAAAGTGAACGAGGTTTCCAAAAAGGACGCGTACCCCCTCCCGATTATGTCTAGCATTTTGGATAAATTACGGGCAGCGCGATATATTTCGACCCTCGATCTCAGCCAGGCCTATTTTCAGATTCCGCTTGAGGAATCGAGCAAGCCAATTACCGCTTTTACCGTCCCGGGAAAAGGTTTATTCCAGTTTAAACGAATGCCATACGGACTCTCGGGAGCCCCTGCCACGTTTCAACGATTATTAGATCGTTTAATTGGTCCGGAGATGGAACCTCACGCGTTCGCGTATTTGGACGACATAATCATCGCGACGTCCACGTTTGAGGAGCATCTTTCGTGGCTCTCGCGAATATTCCGCAGAATCAAATCGGCGGGGCTTATCGTGAATCCGGAAAAGTGCGAATTCTGTCGGGAGGAGGTGCGGTATTTGGGGTTCGTGGTCAGTAGGGAGGGGCTTAAGGTAGATTCCGAGAAGGTCGCGCCGGTCATGTCCTCTCCCGTTCCACGGAACATAAGACAACTGCGGCGATTTCTGGGGATGGCTTCGTGGTACCGAAGGTTTATCCCGGACTTCGCTACGGTCGCTGAACCGTTGAATGTTTTATTACGGAAGGGGCAGCCCTGGAGGTGGGAGGACGGACAACAATCCGCCTTCGAGAAAATTCGGCACCTTATCGCGACAGCCCCTACCCTCGCCTGCCCCCATTTTGACGTACCGTTTGTCCTCCAGACCGATGCTAGCACCGTCGGATTAGGGGCGGTCCTGGTACAGGAGATCGAGGGAATCGAAAGGGTTATCGCGTTCGCGAGTCGCGCGTTAACCGAGCCCGAGAGGAAATATTCCGCAACAGAATTGGAATGCCTCGCGATTGTCTGGGCGGTACAAAAGTTTCGACCGTACCTCGAAGGTTATCGTTTTACGGTCGTTACCGACCATCACAGCCTACGCTGGCTGCGAACTTTAAAAAACCCTTCCGGACGATTAGCGAGGTGGGCGTTACAGCTCCTAGAATACGATTTCGCGATCTCGTACCGTCAAGGCGCGTTAAATCACGTTCCCGATGCCTTGTCGCGTATGTTTGAAAACACCGAAGAGGGTCCTTCCGAGGGGGAAATTCCGGTCGTGGCCGCGATCGACACTAATTGGTATACCGAAAAATTTAGCGCCGTTACGGAAAATCCAAAAGGGCACCCGGGATGGGAGATTCGCGGGGGGCAGCTCTATCGTCGGAGAGCAGATCCCTTGGTACAGGAAGTGCTTGGAGTAGATCTGGACGAGTGGAAACTCGTGGTGCCAGAGGACCGAATTCCCGAAATATTACGGGAGGCGCACGACGAGGAGCAAGCGGGCCACTTAGGGGTAGAAAAAACCTACCGCCGTATAATAACCCGTTATTTCTGGCCGGGAATATTCCGTACCGTAACCGAGTACGTGCGGCGTTGCCCCACCTGTCAGCTTACGAAGGTGGAACAAAAACTCCCCTCCGGGCTGATGGGGCGACGCCGCGTAGAGATCCCGTGGGTAGTGATCGCCGCGGATATAATGGGCCCGTTTCCTCCGAGTCGTGCCGGCTATCAGTACTTGTTGGTAATCCAGGATCTGTTCACCAAATGGATTGAGTGTTGTCCCCTCCGACGAGCCACCGGGCCAAAAATTTCGGAAGCGTTAGACGACCTTATATTTTCGCGATGGGGTACGCCCGAGGTCATTCTTACCGATAACGGTACCGAATTCGTGAATAAAGCCATCCAGGAGCTCGCGAGCTCGCGCGGCATCGCGTTAACGACAACCCCACCTTACCACCCCCAAGCGAATCCCGTAGAGAGGGTAAATCGCGTACTTAAAACTATGATCGTGTCGTACATCGGAAAGGATCACCGAAATTGGGATCAAAATTTATCGAGCTTTCGTTTCGCGTATAATACGGCGTATCATTCGGCGCTCCAATCTTCCCCGGCGTTTCTGAATTTCGGACGAGAGCCGCGACCCCGTACGTGCCGACGAGCCGAGGGAGAAGGTATACCAGAACTGGAAACGGCGGATACGGAGAGCTGGGGGAACCGCGTCACGCGCTTAACCACCCTTCGCGCGTGGGTGGCGGAAAATTTAGAGCAGGCATATCAAACACAGGCGAAACATTACAACTTGCGACGCCGAGACACGCAATTCGGTATTGGCGACCTCGTCTTGCGGAAACAGAGGGTACTGTCGTCCGCCGCGCAGAACATCGCCGCAAAACTCTGCCCGAAATATTGCGGTCCCTTTCGCGTGAGCGCAAAACTATCTACGGTAGTATACGGCCTAAGCACGATAGAAGGGAAGGAGGCCGGAAAAGCCCATGTTTCCGACCTCAAACGCTACACTCCACTCCACCAGGAGAACGACACCCCCTCTACCATCAATTCACATTCTCCAACAGATGCCGCACCCAGCAGAAGTAACCGCCAGGGAATATTGCGCCACGATAATACGGCAGGTCCGTAGGCTGCGCCACAACTTGAACGTGGTGCAACAGTACTTCGAAAGCCTTCCCGACCAATTCGAGTGGCCCCCATCCGAGCCCTCGGACGACGACGAAGTCCCGGTGGAGGACCTCCTGGGTCTGGGACTGGCCGAGAGGAGGCACCTGCCAATCCCGCTCAAACCAAGGGAGCCAGCAGAAATCGCTCGGGAAACTAACCCGACCGAGAAGGAAACAGTAAAAACAGTCCGGATTCAGGAGACGCCGACCATAATCACTCCGGAGACGGTCCAGACCGAGGAAAGACCGGCGGAAATAATCCCGATTGCCGAGGGCCTGGCCAAGGACGAACCGGCCACGGAGACCACGGCCAAATGCATCCCGGTTCCGGAGGCCCCCGCCAAAGATCCAGGGCTACCAGAGAAGGCGGCCAGCAGCCACCGTACCGGAGCGGGGACATCGACGGGGGGAGCACGACCAAAGGCCGGCAAAGCTTCATTCTACACGCACTCGGGACCCCCCCGCATCGCAGCGGAACGCTGGGTGCGTTATTGGAGTCGACAGGCCGGCAAACCGGACCCCGACCTTCCCCGCCCAGATTCATGCTGGAACTGCGGGGAGGTCGGGCACCGGCGCGCCGACTGCCGAAACCCGGGTCGGCGACATTGTTACCGGTGCGGCCGGACCGGGTGTTCCGTGAACACGTGCCCGACGTGTGGGCCAGACTGGTACCAAGAAATCACCAGTCACCCGGAATTGTTTGTTAAGAAGGGGAGGAGATAGGTCGGGCGGATCGAGAACCGGCCATATTAAAATACCGTAATGCCGATCTCGCCACCCCCCCCCCCGCATTCGTTTTCTTTGTGTGTTCGCGCGGAATCCGCTCCGTTTCCGGTTATGGAAGGAAGGGAACGTTTTTTTTGTTGTTTTGGTTTCTTTTCGGTTTCGTCAATTTCGGTTTCGTTTAATCTGATAGTTTTTTTTAATTCCGAATAAATCTAAATAGCGTAATTCCGCGGAGAATATCTTGTGTTTTAGTTCCGTCCGTGGCCCCCCAACCCTAACGAGAAACACAACCTCTATTATAATAAAGGATTCCGGGGCCTTCGAGGGCCAAGGTGTGCACGGAAAGGGGGGGCACGAAGAAAAAAAAAATCAATCACGGAAAATATATATTTTATTTATTTTATATATATTAGACGACTGCCAAAGATTAACGTAATAAAAAGTATTATATTATTTTTCTACAGTACACAATGTCACCATTTATTTATTCCACTCTGGTTCCCTCTCACCTCCTCACACGCGGACAAAACCTCTCGTCCGAAACCCGGTATTAGGCCACCCCGTACATGTTCATTTTGTCGGTTGGGAAAATTCGTTCATCGGTGATGGGTACCCATATTGTAAGAGTAAGACTTCCGAAGGGAGACTTTCGAACCAACTAAACAGAAGGATCGCTGCGCGGACCACCGGGCAGTCCGGTCCACTTTAAGGGGGGGGGGAGTTGTGACGTTGCAAACTTTGCGACGTCACTTCACCGTATTTCCGCGAGTGGCGTATGGACCGGGCTGCCGTTGGCGCCGATTACGACTGTTTAAACGGACAAGAAGTGCTCCCCGAGGAAAGTAAAAATCACGCCGGGATAAATAAATAACGAATTTCCGCGCGCCGAGTATGGCCCACTTGCAGGAATACTCGACGGCAACGGGCCAGAGGAACTAGAAAATCCGGTACCGGTAACTTCTACGGATGGGACGAGACACCTGGAGGCGAGCTGCAGGACGAGGACCCCCCTTGCCGAACATCCAGACATCGTGTCGCAGTCCTGCCGCCGCCTCACCTCAGCCACTTGAAAGGGGTCCCGGCGGGGGTGGTGTAGGCGGACCCATCAGGACAGATTGTGAATCTGTCTCTTTTAGCGATCCCGGGAATAATTTCCCAAAGGGGTTCCGGGCCCGCGGACCCCTCGAGTATACGATCCTGTATTCCCGGAAACTCGCGAGAAGCGCGCCCCATTAGGGAAAAATCGGCACTAGGACGAGGAGTGGGGATACGCTAGCCCTCGCGACCGAACTACGAATTCCGAAGGATCACTGTCGTGGTATCTTCCGTCCGGATACGGTTCGTTCTTTGATTCCGGATCTCGCGTCCCGAAATCGTAAAGTTCGCGCCTCGTGTGTTCCGCGTTACCGAACGTGCGACTAGTTATTAGACCACGAGAGAGATCGACAGCCATCCCGATCAGGAGTCATACCGAGGACTGGCGAGGAGGGCTTAAGAGGTTCCGCGATTAAACCGTCCCCAATTCCGAACAACTGATACGGTAAGTCCACGCAGTGGTCCTTCTTCTATTCGGCCCTTCCAGGGGCGTTTCATTCTCGCGAGTTGGTTCGACGATTTCGCGGGAGAACGAGGCGGGTTTCCCGTCGCGTTCTCCGGGTTTCGCGAGCCGAGACGGGCGGCCGTCTCGGGCTAAATACTTTCCGCCGAACCGTCGGCGTGTTTCGATAATCCGTAGACTGCCCTTCGCGACGTCTTCCTCGGGGTATTCCGTCACAGTCGTAATAGGTTCCGAGATCGACCGTAGCGCGTAATATTATTTTGCTATTCCGAACACCGTTCAAGCCTTACGCATTTCCGTGACGAGGAAAACCGCGACAGTCCCATCGCAACCGCGCCGAGCATCCGCGCGCCGCGCAATTCCGTCCCGACGGACGGAACAGCGTACCGGATTCCCGTACCAGCGCGGATAACATTGTTTTAACGAAAGACCACGCGCGGCGAACCTTCCACCTTTTCGCAACTCTGTACGAAGAGCGCGGGCTCTCGGGTGCGGCCTCGTGGCCGCGTGCTTGTACCATCCCGATTTTATAATAAAGACCGAATAGAGCCGAATCCGTCTCTCGTTATTACCACCTGCGCGATCCGCCCTGCCGTGAGGGCTGTCCCCGCTATCCCGTGTCCGACCCTTGGACCCTTTCGCGTCCTCCGTCGTTCCGCGTATCTCGAAGATTCCCTCCGCGGATTTCGCGTGGCACCCTTCCGGTGCCTGGCGCCCGAGCAGAAGTCTCTTATATCGTGTAACTTCATCTTGCATAATTTTCCGGGGAATTTTTCGAGATCGCTTTGTACCGGGAGGACCGCGCATCGTCACGGCCGAGCGCGGCCCGGCCTACGTGCCCGTAAATTCCCGGAGTCGTCCCCGCTTCCCGCCCCTACAAGCGGCGAAAAGGGGACGACGTTACAATGTATACTATCTTATCAATACGAAGCAATCAAAACATCAGCGACGCTTTGCGGAACTTCATAACAAAGCGTAAACAAAGTTATACTATGCACGGATGTACTATTTGATCATCCTGAGCGGTTCTTGCTACATATTTTGTTAAATAACTCTGAGGTTTGCAGGTATTTGCAGTTCTAACTTATCTAATATCAATGTATACTATCTTATCAATACGACGCAATCAAAACATCAGCAAAACTTTGCGGAAGTTCATAACTAAGAGTGAACAAAGTTATACTATGCACGGGTGTACTATTTGATCATCCTGGGCGGTTCTGGATACATATTTTGCCAAATCACTCTCAGGTTTGTTGGTAGTTGCAGTTCTACCTTAGATAATATCATAGTATACTATCTTATCAATACGTACGCAATCAAAACATCAGCGAAACTTGCGGAACTTCATAACAAAGCGTACACAAAGTTATACTATGCACGGATGTACTGTATGATCATCCAGAGCGGTTCTTGCTACATATTTAGTTAAATAACTCTGAGCTTTGCAGGTATTTGCAGTTCTATCTTATATAATATCAAAGTATACTATCTTATCAATACGACGCAATAAAAACCTCAGCGAAGCTTTGCGGAAATTCAGAACAAAGCGTAATCAAATTTATACTATGCACGTATGTACTATTTGATCTTCCTGTCGGTTCTGGATACATATTTTGCCAAATCACTCTCAGGGTTGAAGGTAGTTGCAGTTCTACCGTATATAATATCAAAGTATACTATCTTGCCAATACGACGCAATCAAAACCTCAGCGATACTCTGCGGAACTTCATAACAAAGCGTAATCAAAGTTATACTATACACGGATGTACTATTTGATCTTCCTGCCGGTTCTGGATACATATTTTGCCAAATCACTCTCAGGGTTGAAGGTAGTTGCAGTTCTAACATATATATTATCAAAGTATACTATGTTACCAATACGACGCAATCAAAACCTCAGCGAAACTCTGCGGAACTTCATAACAAAGCGTAAAAAAAGTTATACTATGCACGGATGTACTATTTGATCATCCAGAGCGTTTCTTGCTACATATTTAGTTAAATAACTCTGAGCTTTGCAGGTATTTGCAGTTCTATCTTATATAATATCAAAGTATACTATCTTATCAATACGACGCAATAAAAACCTCAGCGACACTTTGCGGAACTTCATAACAAAGCGTAAACAAAGTTATACTATGCACGGATGTACTATTTGATCATCCTAAGCGGTTCTTGCTACATATTTAGTTAAATAACTCTGAGGTGTGCAGGTATTTGCAGTTCTAACTTATCTAATATCAATGTATACTATCTTATCAATACGACGCAATCAAAACCTCAGCGAAGCTTTGCGGAAATTCAGAACAAAGCGTAATCAAAGTTATACTATGCACGGATGTACTATTTGATCTTCCTGTCGGTTCTGGATACATATTTTGCCAAATCACTCTCAGGTTTGTAGGTAGTTACAGTTTTACCACATATAATATCATAGTATACTATCATATCAATACGTACGCAATCAAAACATCAGCGAAACTTGCGGAACTTCATAACAAAGCGTAAACAAAGTTATACTATGCACGGATGTACTATTTGATCATCCAGAGCGGTTCTTGCTACATATTTAGTTAAATAACTCTGAGCTTTGCAGGTATTTGCAGTTCTATCTTATATAATATCAAAGTATACTATCTTATCAATACGACGCAATCAAAACATCAGCAAAACTTTGCGGAAGTTCATAACAAAGAGTGAACAAAGTTATACTATGCACGGGTGTACTATTTGATCATCCTGAGCGGTTCTGGATACATATTTTGCCAAATCACTCTCAGGTTTGTTGGTAGTTGCAGTTCTACCTTATATAATATCATAGTATACAATCTTATCAATACGTACGCAATCAAAACCTCAGCGAAACTTGCGGAACTTCATAACAAAGCGTAAACAAAGTTATACTATGCACGGATGTACTATTTGATCATCCAGAGCGGTTCTTGCTACATATTTAGTTAAATAACTCTGAGCTTTGCAGGTATTTGCAGTTCTATCTTATATAATATCAAAGTATACTATCTTATCAATACGACGCAATCAAAACATCAGCGAAACTCTGCGGAACTTCATAACAAAGCGTAAACAAAGTTATACTATGCACGTATGTACTATTTGATCATCCAGAGCGGTTCATGCTACATATTTAGTTAAATAACTCAGAGCTTTGCAGGTATTTGCAGTTCTAACTTATATAATATCAAAGTATACTATCTTAACAATACGACGCAATAAAAACCTCAGCGAAGCTTTGCGGAAATTCAGAACAAAGCGTAATCAAAGTTATACTATGCACGTATGTACTATTTGATCTTCCTGTCGGTTCTGGATACATATTTTGCCAAATCACTCTCAGGGTTGAAGGTAGTTGCAGTTCTACCGTATATAATATCAAAGTATACTATCTTAACAATACGACGCAATCAAAACCTCTGCGATAATTTGCGGAACTTCATAACAAAGCGTAATCAAAGTTATAGTATACACGGATGTACTATTTGATCTTCCTGTCGGTTCTGGATACATATTTTGCCAAATCACTCTCAGGTTTGTAGGTAGTTACAGTTTTACCACATATAATATCATAGTATACTATCTTATCAATACGTACGCAATCAAAACATCAGCGAAACTTGCGGAACTTCATAACAAAGCGAGAACAAAGTTATACTATGCACGGATGTACTATTTGATCATCCAGAGCTGTTCTTGCTGCATATTTAGTTAAATAACTCTGAGCTTTGCAGGTATTTGCAGTTCTAACTTAATATTATCAAAGTATACTATGATACCAATACGACGCAATCAAAACGTCAGCGAAACTTTGCGGAACTTCATAACAAAGCGTAAACAAAGTTATACTATGCACGTATGTACTATTTGATCATCCTGAGCGGTTATGGATACATATTTTGCCAAATCACTCTCAGGTTTGTAGGTAGTTACAGTTTTACCACATATAATATCATAGTATACTATCTTATCAATGCGTACGCAATCAAAACATCAGCGAAACTTGCGGAACTTCATAACAAAGCGTAAACAAAGTTATACTATGCACGGATGTACTATTTGATCATCCAGAGCGGTTCTTGCTACATATTTAGTTAAATAACTCTGAGCTTTGCAGGTATTTGGAGTTCTATCTTATATAATATCAAAGTATACTATCTTATCAATACGACGCAATCAAAACATCAGCAAAACTTTGCGGAAGTTCATAACAAAGTGTGAACAAAGTTATACTATGCACGGGTGTACTATTTGATCATCCTGAGCGGTTCTGGATACATATTTTGCCAAATCACTCTCAGGTTTGTTGGTAGTTGCAGTTCTACCTTATATAATATCATAGTATACAATCTTATCAATACGTACGCAATCAAAACATCAGCGAAACTTGCGGAACTTCATAACAAAGCGTAAACAAAGTTATACTATGCACGGATGTACTATTTGATCATCCAGAGCGGTTCTTGCTACATATTTAGTTAAATAACACTGAGCTTTGCAGGTATTTGCAGTTCTATCTTATATAATATCAAAGTATACTATCTTAACAATACGACGCAATAAAAACCTCAGCGAAGCTTTGCGGAAATTCAGAACAAAGCGTAATCAAAGTTATACTATGCACGTATGTACTATTTGATCTTCCTGTCGGTTCTGGATACATGTTTTGCCAAATCACTCTCAGGGTTGAAGGTAGTTGCAGTTCTACCGTATATAATATCAAAGTATACTATCTTAACAATACGACGCAATCAAAACCTCTGCGATACTTTGCGGAACTTCATAACAAAGCGTAATCAAAGTTATACTATACACGGATGTACTATTTGATCTTCCTGTCGGTTCTGGATACATATTTTGCCAAATCACTCTCAGGTTTGTAGGTAGTTACAGTTTTACCACATATAATATCATAGTATACTATCTTATCAATACGTACGCAATCAAAACATCAGCGAAACTTGCGGAACTTCATAACAAAGCGTAAACAAAGTTATACTATGCACGGATGTACTATTTGATCATCCAGAGCGGTTCTTGCTACATATTTAGTTAAATAACTCTGAGCTTTGCAGGTATTTGCAGTTCTATCTTATATAATATCAAAGTATACTATCTTATCAATACGACGCAATCAAAACATCAGCAAAACTTTGCGGAAGTTCATAACAAAGAGTGAACAAAGTTATACTATGCACGGGTGTACTATTTGATCATCCTGAGCGGTTCTGGATACATATTTTGCCAAATCACTCTCAGGTTTGTTGGTAGTTGCAGTTCTACCTTATATAATATCATAGTATACAATCTTATCAATACGTACGCAATCAAAACCTCAGCGAAACTTGCGGAACTTCATAACAAAGCGTAAACAAAGTTATACTATGCACGGATGTACTATTTGATCATCCAGAGCGGTTCTTGCTACATATTTAGTTAAATAACTCTGAGCTTTGCAGGTATTTGCAGTTCTATCTTATATAATATCAAAGTATACTATCTTATCAATACGACGCAATCAAAACATCAGCGAAACTCTGCGGAACTTCATAACAAAGCGTAAACAAAGTTATACTATGCACGTATGTACTATTTGATCATCCAGAGCGGTTCATGCTACATATTTAGTTAAATAACTCTGAGCTTTGCAGGTATTTGCAGTTCTACCGTATATAATATCAAAGTATACTATCTTAACAATACGACGCAATAAAAACCTCAGCGAAGCTTTGCGGAAATTCAGAACAAAGCGTAATCAAAGTTATACTATGCACGTATGTACTATTTGATCTTCCTGTCGGTTCTGGATACATATTTTGCCAAATCACTCTCAGGGTTGAAGGTAGTTGCAGTTCTACCGTATATAATATCAAAGTATACTATCTTAACAATACGACGCAATCAAAACCTCTGCGATAATTTGCGGAACTTCATAACAAAGCGTAATCAAAGTTATAGTATACACGGATGTACTATTTGATCTTCCTGTCGGTTCTGGATACATATTTTGCCAAATCACTCTCAGGTTTGTAGGTAGTTACAGTTTTACCACATATAATATCATAGTATACTATCTTATCAATACGTACGCAATCAAAACATCAGCGAAACTTGCGGAACTTCATAACAAAGCGAGAACAAAGTTATACTATGCACGGATGTACTATTTGATCATCCAGAGCTGTTCTTGCTGCATATTTAGTTAAATAACTCTGAGCTTTGCAGGTATTTGCAGTTCTAACTTAATATTATCAAAGTATACTATGATACCAATACGACGCAATCAAAACCTCAGCGAAACTTTGCGGAACTTCATAACAAAGCGTAAACAAAGTTATACTATGCACGGATGTACTATTTGATCATCCTGAGCGGTTATGGATACATATTTTGCCAAATCACTCTCAGGTTTGTAGGTAGTTACAGTTTTACCACATATAATATCATAGTATACTATCTTATCAATGCGTACGCAATCAAAACATCAGCGAAACTTGCGGAACTTCATAACAAAGCGTAAACAAAGTTATACTATGCACGGATGTACTATTTGATCATCCAGAGCGGTTCTTGCTACATATTTAGTTAAATAACTCTGAGCTTTGCAGGTATTTGGAGTTCTATCTTATATAATATCAAAGTATACTATCTTATCAATACGACGCAATCAAAACATCAGCAAAACTTTGCGGAAGTTCATAACAAAGTGTGAACAAAGTTATACTATGCACGGGTGTACTATTTGATCATCCTGAGCGGTTCTGGATACATATTTTGCCAAATCACTCTCAGGTTTGTTGGTAGTTGCAGTTCTACCTTATATAATATCATAGTATACAATCTTATCAATACGTACGCAATCAAAACATCAGCGAAACTTGCGGAACTTCATAACAAAGCGTAAACAAAGTTATACTATGCACGGATGTACTATTTGATCATCCAGAGCGGTTCTTGCTACATATTTAGTTAAATAACACTGAGCTTTGCAGGTATTTGCAGTTCTATCTTATATAATATCAAAGTATACTATCTTAACAATACGACGCAATAAAAACCTCAGCGAAGCTTTGCGGAAATTCAGAACAAAGCGTAATCAAAGTTATACTATGCACGTATGTACTATTTGATCTTCCTGTCGGTTCTGGATACATGTTTTGCCAAATCACTCTCAGGGTTGAAGGTAGTTGCAGTTCTACCGTATATAATATCAAAGTATACTATCTTAACAATACGACGCAATCAAAACCTCTGCGATACTTTGCGGAACTTCATAACAAAGCGTAATCAAAGTTATACTATACACGGATGTACTATTTGATCTTCCTGTCGGTTCTGGATACATATTTTGCCAAATCACTCTCAGGTTTGTAGGTAGTTACAGTTTTACCACATATAATATCATAGTATACTATCTTATCAATACGTACGCAATCAAAACATCAGCGAAACTTGCGGAACTTCATAACAAAGAGTAAACAAAGTTATACTATGCACGGATTTACTATTTGATCATCCAGAGCGGTTCTTGCTACATATTTAGTTAAATAACTCTGAGCTTTGCAGGTATTTGCAGTTCTATCTTATATAATATCAAAGTATACTATCTTATCAATACGACGCAATCAAAACATCAGCAAAACTTTGCGGAAGTTCATAACAAAGTGTGAACAAAGTTATACTATGCACGGGTGTACTATTTGATCATCCTGAGCGGTTCTGGATACATATTTTGCCAAATCACTCTCAGGTTTGTTGGTAGTTGCAGTTCTACCTTATATAATATCATAGTATACAATCTTATCAATACGTACGCAATCAAAACATCAGCGAAACTTGCGGAACTTCATAACAAAGCGTAAACAAAGTTATACTATGCACGGATGTACTATTTGATCATCCAGAGCGGTTCTTGCTACATATTTAGTTAAATAACTCTGAGCTTTGCAGGTATTTGCAGTTCAATCTTATATAATATCAAAGTATACTATCTTATCAATACGACGCAATCAAAACATCAGCGAAACTCTGCGGAACTTCATAACAAAGCGTAAACAAAGTTATACTATGCACGGATGTACAGTTTGATCATCCAGAGCGGTTCATGCTACATATTTAGTTAAATAACTCTGAGCTTTGCAGGTATTTGCAGTTCTATCTTATATAATATCAAAGTATACTATCTTAACAATACGACGCAATAAAAACCTCAGCGAAGCTTTGCGGAAATTCAGAACAAAGCGTAATCAAAGTTATACTATGCACGTAAGTACTATTTGATCTTCCTGTCGGTTCTGGATACATATTTTGCCAAATCACTCTCAGGGTTGAAGGTAGTTGCAGTTCTACCGTATATAATATCAAAGTATACTATCTTAACAATACGACGCAATCAAAACCTCTGCGATACTTTGCGGAACTTCATAACAAAGCGTAATCAAAGTTATACTATACACGGATGTACTGTTTGATCATCCTGTCGGTTCTGGATACATATTTTGCCAAATCACTCTCAGGTTTGTAGGTAGTTACAGTTTTACCACATATAATATCATAGTATACTATCTTATCAATACGTACGCAATCAAAACATCAGCGAAACTTGCGGAACTTCATAACAAAGCGAGAACAAAGTTATACTATGCACGGATGTACTATTTGATCATCCAGAGCTGTTCTTGCTGCATATTTAGTTAAATAACTCTGAGCTTTGCAGGTATTTGCAGTTCTAACTTAATATTATCAAAGTATACTATGATACCAATACGACGCAATCAAAACCTCAGCGAAACTCTGCGGAACTTCATAACAAAGCGTAAACAAAGTTATACTATGCACGGGTGTACTATTTGATCATCCTGAGCGGTTATGGATACATATTTTGCCAAATCACTCTCAGGTTTGTTGGTAGTTGCAGTTCTACCTTATATAATATCATAGTATACTATCTTATCAATACGTACGCAATCAAAACATCAGCGAAACTTGCGGAACTTCATAACAAAGCGTACACTAAGTTATACTATGCACGGATGTACTATTTGATCATCCAGAGCGGTTCTTTCTACATATTTAGGTAAATAACTTTGAGCTTTGCAGGTATTTGCAGTTCTAACTTATATATTATCAAAGTATACTATGTTACCAATACGACGCAATCAAAACCTCAGCGAAACTCTGCGGAACTTCATAACAAAGCGTAAACAAAGTTATACTATGCACGGATGTACTACTTGATCATCCAGAGCGGTTCTTGCTACATATTTAGTTAAATAACTCTGAGCTTTGCAGGTATTTGCAGTTCTATCTTATATATTATCAAAGTATACTATGTTACCAATACGACGCAATCAAAACCTCAGCGAAACTCTGCGGAACTTCATAACAAAGCGTAAACAAAGTCATACTATGCACAGATGTACTACTTGATCATCCAGAGCGGTTCTTGCTACATATTTAGTTAAATAACTCTGAGCTTTGCTGGTATTTGCAGTTCTACCTTATATAATATCATAGTATACTATCATACGAATTGAGACGCAATCAAAACATCAGCGAAACTTTGCGGAACTTCATAACAAAGCGTAAACAAAGTTATACTATGCACGGATTTTCTGTATGATCATCCTGCCCGTTCTTGAAACATATTTTGCCAAATAACTCTGAGGTTTGCAGGTAGTTGCAGTTCTATCTTACATAATATCAAAGTATACTATCTTACCAATACGCCGCAATCAAAACCTCAGCGAAACTCTGCGGAACTTCATAACAAAGCGTAAACAAAGTTATACTATGCACGGATGTACTATTTGATCATCTAGAGCGGTTCTTGCTACATATTTAGTTAAATAACTCTGAGCTTTGCAGGTATTTGCTGTTCTAACTTATATATTATCAAAGTATACTATCTTATCGATACGACGCAATAAAAACCTCAGCGAATCTTTGCGGAAATTCAGAACAAAGCGTAATCAAAGTTATACTATGCAGGCATGTACTATTTGATCTTCCTGCCCGTTCTGGATACATATTTTGCCAAATCACTCTCAGGTTTGTAGGTAGTTACAGTTTTACCACATATAATATCATAGTATACTATCTTACCAATACAACGCAATCAAAACATCAGCGACACTTTGCGGAACTTCATAACAAAGTGTGGACAAAGTTATACTATTCACGGATGTACTATTTGATCATCCTGAGCGGTTCTAGCTACATATTTAGTTAAATAACTCTGATGTTTGCAGGTAGTTGCAGTTGTACCTTATATAATATCATAGTATACTATCTTACCAATTGAGACGCAATCAAAACATCAGCGAAACATTGCGGAATTTCATAACAAAGCGAGAACAAAGTTATACTATGCACGGTTGTACTATTTGATCATCCAGAGCGGTTCGTGCTACATATTTAGTTAAATAACTCTGAGATTTGCAGGTATACGAAGTTCTAACTTATATAATATCAAAGTATACTATCTTATCAATACGACGCAATCAAAACCTCAGCGAAACTTTGCGGAACTTTATAACAAAGCGTAAACAAAGTTATACTAGGCACGGATTTACTGTTTGATCATCCTGCCCGTTCTTGAAACATATTTTGCCAAATAACACTGAGGTTTGCAGGTAGTTGCAGTTCTATCTTACATAATATCAAAGTATACTATCTTACCAATTGCGACGCAATCAAAACATCAGCGAAACATTGCGGAACTTCATAGCAAAGCGTAAACAAAGTTATAGTATGTACGGATGTACTATTTGATCATCAAGAGCGGTTCTTGCTACATATTTAGTTAAATAACTCTGGTTTGCAGGTATTTGCAGTTCTAACTTATATAATGTCAAAGTATACTATCTTATCAATTGCGATATAGATATATGTACAGAAATTATACATAATACGGTTCCAGGAACTGTTACATTGTATCTCGCTACATTGTATCTCGCGGTATCTTTAGGTATCGAATCAAAGACAGAGTCGCGCTTCTTTTGGTCCGCCAACGTGTCCCATTCAGATGTTTCTCGTTTTCAAACGTATCGACGAGCTGCCGAAGTCGGTCAGTCTAAGCCTAGCCTTAGTAGAGAAAACATCGTTCAATTATCGTTTCTAATTCATATCTGTGTTTTTTTATTCTTTCCAAATAAATACTTTGCTTCCCAAAACCAACAGGTTATGGGCCCAGGCACATAGTTAAAGTAATTTTTGTGAAAGAAATATATATATAAAAATCATAGAGAGACTGTTAGTGAAGTGGCAATTGTAAATTAAAATAAGTTTGATCAAAAGTGAACGGGAAAGAGACGTGTGACACTGTGAAAATGAGTGCAGACACGAAACGAGAAAAGTGAAACAAGTGCAAAAGTATTGCATATAGAAACAAAAAGGGATAATGAGAGGATAAAGAAAGATAAAAAATTTAAGACAAGTTTTAAAAGAAATGAAAATTATCATCAACGTCGTTCTTGTAAAAATAAAGGATTTAACAAAAACTATTATAAAACATGTGATTATTGTGGCAGAAGAAACCACGAAAAGAAAGACTGCTACTATTACAAAAAGAATTCTACGGCTGAAGAGCGGCCGCGAACAATTCAAACCGTTCAAGTGCAAGGAGAACGTGAAAGCTTCGCGTTTATGACAGGAGTTCAAATAAAAAATAATAAAAGATCAAATGATTCTGCTGAAATAGACTTTATATTGGACTCAGGTGCTACAGATCACTTGGTTAATGAAATGGATTTTTTCGTGACTTTATCAACATTGACGAAGCCCATTCATGTGTCAATTGCAAAGAAAGGAGAAGTTATCACGGCAACGAAGATTAGTTCGATTAAAATAACGACAAATCTAGGAGTTACCGGAGTTCTGGAGAATGTATTATACGTACCCGATGTCCCAAACAACCTACTATCCGTTCGCCGAATCCAGGAAGCCGGAATGAGAGTCATTTTTAGCGAAACTGGCAATGTTACAGTAACGAAAGGTGGTAAGACCATACTCACTGGTAAGTCAGCACAAAATTTAATATGTGTAACATTTACTGTTGATAAAACTATGTGTGATAAAACATATGCAAATAATATCGTAGTACCAAACACATACAAATTGTGGTATGAACGTTTGGGTCATATTGAGAGTTCTAAATTCGTTAAAATGAAACAGAATGATTTAATCGTTGGTAAGAAATTAATAGACAGAATTAATCCTACACAGGATTTATGTGAAGCTTGTGTGTACGGGAAACAAGCGCGTCTGCCTTTCTCAAAAGGAAGGGACAGGAGTCACATAACTAGACCTCTGTTTACCGTCCACTCTGATGTATGTGGACCAATTAAACCAAAAACAATCGACGATAAAAGTTATTTTGTTACATTCATTGACGAATTTACACATTACACGGTCGTTTATCTCATCGCGTTTAAATCTGAAGTATTCAAAGTTTTTCAAGACTTTGTAGCTAAATCTGAATCACACTTCAGTTTAAAAATCGCAAATTTGAATTGCGATAATGGGACAGAATACTTATCAAATGAATTCAAAGCTTTTTGCGTACAAAAGGGTATTCAATATCAATTGACAGTTCCGTATACGCCTCAGCAAAATCCCATAGCAGAACGAATGAACAGAACTCTATTAGAAAAAGCTCGCGCCATGATTCATGGTGCTGTTTTAAACAAAGAGCTATGGGGAGAGGCAATATTAACAGCAGCCCACTTAATTAATATATCTCCAAGTAAAGCCATCGCGGAAAATAAAACTCCTTTTGAACTATGGCATAATAGGAAACCAAAATGAAATCGTTTAAGAATTTTTGGTAGCACAGTCTACGTGCACGACAAAAATAGAGAAAGTAAATTTGATAAGAAATCGTTTAAAGGGATATTTATAGGCTATGAGAAAAACGGGTATAAAATATTAAACGCGAATACAGGAAAATTCATGATAGCCCGTGATGTCATTTTTGATGAGATTAATTTTAAAAATTCAAGACCTTTTGTACACACAAATAACTTTGAAGAAGAAAGTATCGTAGCAATAAAATCACAAGAAGCTGATAAAGAAAAAGAAATCAGTAAAAGTCAAAGGAGCGAAACAATAGTGTCTGATAAAAGGAATATCGAAAACACTAATGCTCAAATTGACTCTAATGAAAGTGGTTCGCGAAGAAGTGCAAGAATTAAAGTCAAACCTCATATAAATTATAATGAGGAGCATGATTATCATGCTTATGCACTCGTAACAAATTGTGAAGTTCCCAAATCGTATAGTGAGATAAAAGACCGTGATGATAAGATTCAGTGGGAGAAAGCGATAAAAGATGAAATCGACTCCCTAATATATAACAATACGTGGAACCAAGTTCCCCGTCCAAATAATAAAAATATAGTTGATTGCAAATGGGTTTTTAGCATTAAAATGGATGAAAAAGGAAATCCATGCAAATTTAAAGCGAGACTGGTTGCAAGAGGTTTTAGTCAACAACATTTATTAGACTATAATGAGACCTTTGCGCCTGTAGCTCGCATTGCAACTTTTCGAATGCTTTTGGCCTTTGCAAATCAGTATAATTTATTAATTCACCAAATGGACGTTAAGACAGCCTTTTTGAATGGTCTACTGAAAGAGGAGATTTATATGCGTGTACCAGAAGGTATTCAAGCGCAAGAAAATCAAGTATGCAAGTTGAATAAAGCATTATATGGCTTAAAACAATCGGCCAGATGCTGGTTTCAACTTTTTGAAGTCACTCTCAAAAACCATGGTTTTCAAAACTCTTCTGTAGATCGCTGTTTATATTTCCTCGATAGGGATCATATTTGTAAAAATATATATGTCATTTTGTACGTTGACGATCTTTTAATAGTTACATACGATAGAAACACATTAAAAAACTTTAAAGATTATTTAAAAAAGAAGTTTTCAATGACAGATATGAACGAAATGAGATTATTCCTAGGAATAAACGTTGAAAGAAAAGACGATATAATCACTCTAGATCAAAGTATGTATTTACAGAATATTTTGCAAAAGTACAAAATGAGTGAGTGTAATAGTGTAAGTACTCCATTGCCTGCAAAATTAGACTACACAGCCTTAGATTCGGATGAATATTTAGATGTACCATGTAGGAACCTTATTGGCTGCTTAATGTATGCTATGCTATGCACGCGACCTGATTTATGTTTCGCTGTGAACTTGCTTAGCAGATATCAAAATAAAAATAATAAGGAACTCTGGCAGAATCTAAAAAGGGTCTTAAGATATGTGAAAGGATCGTTAAAATACCGTTTAATTTACAAAAGAAATGATTACAAAACTATATTGACTGGTTATGTAGACTCTGATTGGGCAGGTAATGAAATCGACAGGAAGAGTACGACTGGATATATTTTTAAAATGTTTGAAACCAATACGATCTGTTGGAATACAAGGAAACAAAACTCAGTTGCAACTTCCTCAACTGAAGCTGAGTATATGGCGTTATATGAAGGGATTAAAGAAGCTTGTTGGATAAAATCTTTATTATCGAGTATAAAAATAGACATAAAGGAACCAATTACTATTTTCGAGGACAATAACGGTTGTATAGCAATAGGAAATAATCCAACAGATCATAAGCGATCGAAACACATCGACGTTAAGTATCATTTTTCACGAGAAAAGATTGAACAAAAGGAAATAATACTAAAATATATACCTACAGGTGAACAACTAGGGGACATTTTCACAAAACCAATACCAACAGCGAAGTTCAATTATATGCGCAAGCAGATCGGACTGGAGGAGCCCGAGTGATAAGAAATTTTTTTTTTAAACGATAATAATGGTTTGATTGAGTTTTTATTTTTGGGTTTTCCTCAATCCATTGCAACGAATGTTGAACCATTTGTATATTGCCCAAAAATAATAATAATAAAAAGGAAATGAGCGATGTTCTCTCTATAAGTATTTAAAGGTTAATTTCTGAGTGGGAGTATAGATATATGTACAGAAATTATACATAATACGGTTCCAGGAACTGTTACATTGTATCTCGCTACATTGTATCTCGCGGTATCTTTAGGTATCGAATCAAAGACAGAGTCGCGCTTCTTTTGGTCCGCCAACGTGTCCCATTCAGATGTTTCTCGTTTTCAAACGTATCGACGAGCTGCCGAAGTCGGTCAGTCTAAGCCTAGCCTTAGTAGAGAAAACATCGTTCAAATATCGTTTCTAATTCATATCTGTGTTTTTTTATTCTTTCCAAATAAATACTTTGCTTCCCAAAACCAACATGCGACGCAATCAAAACATCAGCGATACTTTGCGGAACTTCATAACAAAGTGTGAACAAAATTATACTATGCACGTATGTACTATTTGATCATCCCGAGCGGTTCTTGCTACATATTTTGTTAAATAACTTTGAGGTTTGCATGTAGTTGCAGTTCTACCTTATATAATATCAAAGTATACTATCTTACCAATACGACGCAATCAAAACCTCAGCGATACTTTGCGGAACTTCATAACAAAGTGTGAACAAAGTTATACTATGCACGGATGTACTATTTGATCTTCCTGCCGGTTCCTGAAACATATTTTGATGAATAACTCTGAGATTTGCAGGTAGTTCCAGTTCTATCTTGCATAATATCAAAGTATACTATCTTACCAATTGAGACGCAATCAAAACATCAGCGAAACATTGCGGAACTTCATAACAAAGCGTAAACAAATTTATACTATGCACGGATGTAGTATTTGATCATCTAGAGCGGTTCTTGAAACATATTTTGATAAATATCTCTGAGATTTGCATGTAAATGCAGTTCTATCTTACATAATATCAAAGTATACTATCTTACCAATACGACGCAATCAAAACCTCAGCGATACATTGCGGAACTTCATAACAAAGTGTGAACAAAGTTATACTATGCACGGATGTACTATTTGATCTTCCTGCCGGTTCCTGAAACATATTTTGATGAATAACTCTGAGATTTGCAGGTAGTTCCAGTTCTATCTTGCATAATATCAAAGTATACTATCTTACCAATTGAGACGCAATCAAAACATCAGCGAAACATTGCGGAACTTCATAACAAAGCGTAAACAAATTTATACTATGCACGGATGTAGTATTTGATCATCTAGAGAGGTTCTTGAAACATATTTTGATAAATATCTCTGAGATTTGCATGTAAATGCAGTTCTATCTTACATAATATCAAAGTATAATATCTTGCCAATACGACGCAATCAAAACCTCAGCGAAACTTTTCGGAACTTCATAACTAAGCGTAAACAAAGTTATAGTATGAACGGATTTACTGTATGATCATCCTGCCCGTTCTTGAAACATATTTTGCCAAATAACTATGAGGTTTGCAGGTAGTTGCAGTTCTATCAAAACCTCAGCGAAACTTTGCGGAACTTCATAACAAAGCATAAACAAAGTTATAGTATGCACGGATTTACTGTATGATCATCCTGCCCGTTCTTGAAACATATTTTGCCAAATAACACTGAGGTTTGCAGGTAGTTGCAGTTCTATCTTGCATAATATCAAAGTATACTATCTTACCAATTGAGACGCAATCAAAACGTCAGCGAAACATTGCGGAACTTCATAACAAAGCGTAAACAAATTTATATTATGCACGGATGTAGTATTTGATCATCTAGAGCGGTTCTTGAAACATATTTTGATAAATATCTCTGAGATATGCATGTAAATGCAGTTCTATCTTACATAATATCAAAGTATACTATCTTGCCAATACGACGCAATCAAAACCTCAGCGAAACTTTTCGGAACTTCATAACAAAGCGTAAACAAAGTTGTAGTATGCACGGATTTACTGTATGATCATCCTGCCCGTTCTTGAAACATATTTTGCCAAATAACTATGAGGTTTGCAGGTAGTTGCAGTTCTATCTTACATATTATCAAAGTATACTATATTACCCATTGCGACGCAATCAAAACATCAGCGAAACATTGCGGAATTTCATAACAAAGCGTAAAGAACATTATACTACGCACGGATGTACTATTTGATCATCCAGAGCGGTTCTTGCTACATATTTAGTTAAATAACTCTGAGCTATGCACTTATTTGCAGTTCTAACTTATATATTATCAAAGTATACTATCTTATCAATACGACGCGATCAAAACCTCAGCGAAACTTTTCGGAACTTCATAACAAAGCGTAAACAAAGTTATAGTATGCACGGATTTACTGTATGATCATCCTGCCCGTTCTTGAATCATATTTTGCCAAATAACTATAAGGTTTGCAGGCAGTTGCAGTTCTATCTTACATATTATCAAAGTATGCTATATTACCTATTGCGACGCAATCAAAACATCAGCGAAACATTGCGGAATTTCATAACAAAGCGAGATCAAAGTTATACTATGCACGGATGTACTATTTGATCATCAAGAGCGGTTCTTGCTACAAATTTAGTTAAATAACTCTCTGGTTTGCAGGTATTTGCAGTTCTAACTTATATAATGTCAAAGTATACTATCTTACCAATACGACGCAATCAAAATCGCAGCGAACCTTTGCCGAACTTCATAACAAAGCGTGAACAAAGTTATACTATGCACGTATGTACTATTTGATCATCCCGAGCGGTTCTTGCTACATATTTTGTTAAATAACTCTGAGGTTTGCATGTAGTTGCAGTTCTACCTTATATATTATCAAAGTATACTATGTTACCAATACGACGCAATCAAAAGCTCAGCGAAACTCTGCGGAACTTCATAACAAAGCGTAAACAAAGTTATAGTATGCACGGATTTACTGTATGATCATCCTGCCCGTTCTTGAAACATATTTTGCCAAATAACTCTGAGGTTTGCAGGTAGTTGCAGTTCTAACTTATATATTATCAAAGTATACTATCTTACCAATTGCGACGCAATCAAAACCTCAGCGAAACTTTGCGGAACTTCATAACAAAGCGTAAACAAAGTTATACTATGCACAGATGTAGTATTTGATCATCTAGAGCGGTTCTTGAAACATATTTTGATAAATATCTCTGAGATTTGCATGCTAATGCAGTTCTATCTTACATAATATAAAAGTATACTATCTTGCCAATACGACGCAATCAAAACCTCAGCGAAACTTTTCGGAACTTCATAACAAAGCGTAAAAAAAGTTATAGTATGCACGGATTTACTGTATGATCATCCTGCCCGTTCTTGAAACATATTTTGCCAAATAACTATGAGGTTTCAGGTAGTTGCAGTTCTATCTTACATATTATCAAAGTATACTATATTACCCATTGCGACGCAATCAAAACATCAGCGAAACATTGCGGAATTTCATAACAAAGCGTAAAGAACATTATACTATGCACGTATGTACTATTTGATCATCCCGAGCGGTTCTTGCTACATATTTTGCGAAATAACTATGAGGTTTGCAGGCAGTTGCAGTTCTATCTTACATATTATCAAAGTATACTATGTTACCAATACGACGCAATCAAAAGCTCAGCGAAACTCTGCGGAACTTCATAACAAAGCGTAAACAAAGTTATAGTATGCACGGATTTACTGTATGATCATCCTGCCCGTTCTTGAAACATATTTTGCCAAATAACTCTGAGGTTTGCAGGTAGTTGCAGTTCTAACTTATATATTATCAAAGTATACTATCTTACCAATTGCGACGCAATCAAAACCTCAGCGAAACTTTGCGGAACTTCATAACAAAGCGTAAACAAAGTTATACTATGCACGGATGTAGTATTTGATCATCTAGAGCGGTTCTTGAAACATATTTTGATAAATATCTCTGAGATTTGCATGCTAATGCAGTTCTATCTTACATAATATAAAAGTATACTATCTTGCCAATACGACGCAATCAAAACCTCAGCGAAACTTTTCGGAACTTCATAACAAAGCGTAAACAAAGTTATAGTATGCACGGATTTACTGTGTGATCATCCTGCCCGTTCTTGAATCATATTTTGCCAAATAACTATGAGGTTTCAGGTAGTTGCAGTTCTATCTTACATATTATCAAAGTATGCTATATTACCCATTGCGACGCAATCAAAACATCAGCGAAACATTGCGGAATTTCATAACAAAGCGAGAACAAAGTTATACTATGCACGGATGTACTATTTGATCATCCAGAGCGGTTCTTGCTACATATTTTGTTAAATAACTCTGAGGTGTGCAGGTATTTGCAGTTCTAACTTATCTAATATCAATGTATACTATCTTATCAATACGACGCAATCAAAACATCAGCGAAGCTTTGCGGAACTTCATAACAAAGCGTAAACAAAATTATACTATGCACGTTTGTACTATTTGATCATCCTGAACGGTTCTAGCTACATATTTTGTTAAATAACTTTGAACTTTGAAGGTATTTGCAGTTCTAACTTATCTAATATCAAAGTATTCTATCTTATCAATACGACGCATTCAAAACCTCAGCGAAACTCAGCGGAACTTAATAACACAGCGTAAACAAAGTTATACTATGCACGGATGTACTATTTGATCATCCAGAGCGGTTCTTGCAACATATTTAGTTAAATAACTCTGAGGTGTGCAGGTATTTGCAGTTCTAACTTATCTAATATCAATGTATACTATCATATCAATACGACGCAATCAAAACATCAGCGAAGCTTTGCGGAACTTCATAACAAAGCGTAAACAAAGTTATACTATGCACGTATGTACTATTTGATCAGCCTGTGCTGTTCTTGCTACATATTTAGTTAAATAACTCTGAGCTTTGCAGGTATTTTCAGTTCTACCCTATATAATATCATAGTATACTATCTTACCTATACGACGCAATTAAAACATCAGCGACACTTTGCGGAATTTCATAAGAAAGCGTAAACAAAGTTATACTATGCACGTATGTACTATTTGATCATCCTGAGCGGTTCTTGCTACATATTTAGTTAAATAACTCTGAGATTTGCAGTTATTTTCAGTTCTACCTTATATAATATCATAGTATACTATCCCACCAACACGACGCAATAAAAACATCAGTGACACTTTGCGGAACTTCATAACAAAGCGTAAACAAAGTTATACTATGCACGTATGTAATATTTGATCATCCCTAGCGGCTCTTGCTACATATTTTGTTAAATAACTCTGAGCTTTGCAGGTATTTGCAGTTCTAACTTATCTAATATCAAAGTATACTACCTTATCAATACGACGCAATCAAAACCTCAGCGAAACTCTGCGGAACTTCATAACACAGCGTAAACAAAGTTATACTATGCACGGATGTACTACTTGATCATCCAGAGCGGTTCTTGCTACATATTTTGTTAAATTACTCTGAGCTTTGCATGTATTTTCAGTTCTACCTTATATATTATCAAAGTATACTATCTTACCAATTGCGACGCAATCAAAACCTCAGCGATACTTTGCGGAACTTCATAACAAAGTGTGAACAAAGATATACTATGCACGGATGTACTATTTGATCTTCCTGCCGGTTCCTGAAACATATTTTGATGAATAACTCTGAGATTTGCAGGTAGTTCCAGTTCTATCTTGCATAATATCAAAGTATACTATCTTACCAATTGAGACGCAATCAAAACATCAGCGAAACATTGCGGAACTTCATAACAAAGCGTAAACAAATTTATACTATGCACGGATGTAGTATTTGATCATCTAGAGCGTTTCTTGAAACATATTTTGATAAATATCTCTGAGATTTGCATGCTAATGCAGTTCTATCTTACATAATATAAAAGTATACTATCTTACCATTACGACGCAATCAAAACCTCAGCGAAACTTTGCGGAACTTCAAAACAAAGCGTAAACAAAGTTATAGTATGCACGGATTTACTGTATGATCATCCTGCCCGTTCTTGAAGTATATTTTGCCAAATAACTCTGAGGATTGCAGGTAGTTGCAGTTCTGTCTTACATAATATCAATGTATACTATCTTACCAATTGCGACGCAATCAAAACATCAGCGAAACTTTGCAGAACTTCATAACAAAGCGTAAACAAAGTTATACTATGCACGTATGTACTATTTCATCATCCTGAGCGGTTCTTGCTACATTTTTTGTTAAATAACTCTGAGGTTTGCAGGTAGTTGCAGTTCTGTCTTACTTAATATCAAAGTATACTATCTTACCAATTGCGACGCAATCAAAACATCAGCGAAACTTTGCAGAACTTCATAACAAAGCGTAAACAAAGTTATACTATGCACGTATGTACTATTTGATCATCCTGAGCGGTTCTTGCTACATTTTTTGTTAAATAACTCTGAGGTTTGCAGGTAGTTGCAGTTCTATCTTATATAATATCAAAGTATACTATCTTATCAATTCGACGCAATAAAAACCTCAGCGAAGCTTTGCAGAACTTCTTAACAAAGCGTAAACAAAGTTATACGATGCACGTATGTACTATTTCATCATCCTGAGCGGTTCTTGCTACATATTTTGTTAAATAACTCTGAGATTTGCATGTAGTTGCAGTTCTATCTTACATAATATCAAAATATACTATCTTACCATTACGACGCAATCAAAACCTCAGCGAAACTTTGCGGAACTTCAAAACAAAGCGTAAACAAAGTTATAGTAAGCAAGGATTTACTGTATGATCATCCTGCCCGTTCTTGAAACATATTTTGCCAAATAACTCTGAGATATGCATGTAGTTGCAGTTCTATCTTACATAATATCAAAGTATACAATCTTACCATTACGACGCAATCAAAACCTCACCGAAACTTTGCAGAACTTCATAACAAAGCGTGAACAATGTTATAGTATGCACAGATTTACTGTATGATCATCCTGCCCGTTCTTGAAACATATTTTGATAAATAACTCTGAGATTCGCAGGTATTTGCAGTTCTATCTTACATAATATCAAAGTATACTATCTTACCAATACGACGCAATCAAAACATCAGCGAAACTTTGCGGATCTTCATAACAAAGCGTGAACAATGTTATAGTATGCACGGATTTACTGTATGATCATCCTGCCCGTTCTTGAAGTATATTTTGCCAAATAACTCTGAGGTTTGCAGGTAGTTGCAGTTCTGTCTTACATAATATCAAAGTATACTATCTTACCAATTGCGACGCAATCAAAACATCAGCGAAACTTTGCAGAACTTCATAACAAAGCGTAAACAAAGTTATACTATGCACGGATGTACTATTTCATCATCCTGAGCGGTTCTTGCTACATATTTTGTTAAATAACTCTGAGGTTTGCAGGTAATTGCAGTTCTATGTTATATAATATCAAAGTATACTATCTTATCAATTCGACGCAATAAAAACCTCAGCGAAGCTTTGCAGAACTTCATAACAAAGCGTAAACAAAGTTATACTATGCACGGATTTACTGTATGACCATCCTGCCCGTTCTTGAAACATATTTTGCCAAATAACTCTGAGGATGGCAGGTAGTTGCAGTTCTGTCTTACATAATATCAATGTATACTATCTTACCAATTGCGACGCAATCAAAACATCAGCGAAACTTTGCAGAACATCATAACAAAGCGTAAACAAAGGTATACTATGAACGTATTTACTATTTCATCATCCTGAGCGGTTCTTGCTACATATTTTGATAAATAACTCTGAGATTCGCAGGTATTTGCAGTTCTATCTTACATAATATCAAAGTATACTATCTTACCAATACGACGCAATCAAAACATCAGCGAAACTTTGCGGATCTTCATAACAAAGCGTGAACAATGTTATAGTATGCACGGATTTACTGTATGATCATCCTGCCCGTTCTTGAAGTATATTTTGCCAAATAACTCTGAGGATTGCAGGTAGTTGCAGTTCTGTCTTACATAATATCAATGTATACTATCTTACCAATTGCGACGCAATCAAAACATCAGCGAAACTTTGCAGAACTTCATAACAAAGCGTAAACAAAGTTATACTATGCACGTATGTACTATTTCATCATCCTGAGCGGTTCTTGCTACATTTTTTGTTAAATAACTCTGAGGTTTGCAGGTAGTTGCAGTTCTGTCTTACTTAATATCAAAGTATACTATCTTACCAATTGCGACGCAATCAAAACATCAGCGAAACTTTGCAGAACTTCATAACAAAGCGTAAACAAAGTTATACTATGCACGTATGTACTATTTCATCATCCTGAGCGGTTCTTGCTACATTTTTTGTTAAATAACTCTGAGGTTTGCAGGTAGTTGCAGTTCTATCTTATATAATATCAAAGTATACTATCTTATCAATTCGACGCAATAAAAACCTCAGCGAAGCTTTGCAGAACTTCTTAACAAAGCGTAAACAAAGTTATACGATGCACGTATGTACTATTTCATCATCCTGAGCGGTTCTTGCTACATATTTTGTTAAATAACTCTGAGATTTGCATGTAGTTGCAGTTCTATCTTACATAATATCAAAATATACTATCTTACCATTACGACGCAATCAAAACCTCAGCGAAACTTTGCGGAACTTCAAAACAAAGCGTAAACAAAGTTATAGTAAGCAAGGATTTACTGTATGATCATCCTGCCCGTTCTTGAAACATATTTTGCCAAATAACTCTGAGATATGCATGTAGTTGCAGTTCTATCTTACATAATATCAAAGTATACAATCTTACCATTACGACGCAATCAAAACCTCACCGAAACTTTGCAGAACTTCATAACAAAGCGTGAACAATGTTATAGTATGCACAGATTTACTGTATGATCATCCTGCCCGTTCTTGAAACATATTTTGATAAATAACTCTGAGATTCGCAGGTATTTGCAGTTCTATCTTACATAATATCAAAGTATACTATCTTACCAATACGACGCAATCAAAACATCAGCGAAACTTTGCGGATCTTCATAACAAAGCGTGAACAATGTTATAGTATGCACGGATTTACTGTATGATCATCCTGCCCGTTCTTGAAGTATATTTTGCCAAATAACTCTGAGGTTTGCAGGTAGTTGCAGTTCTGTCTTACATAATATCAAAGTATACTATCTTACCAATTGGGACGCAATCAAAACATCAGCGAAACTTTGCAGAACTTCATAACAAAGCGTAAACAAAGTTATACTATGCACGTATGTACTATTTCATCATCCTGAGCGGTTCTTGCTACATTTTTTGTTAAATAACTCTGAGGTTTGCAGGTAGTTGCAGTTCTATCTTATATAATATCAAAGTATACTATCTTATCAATTCGACGCAATAAAAACCTCAGCGAAGCTTTGCAGAACTTCATAACAAAGCGTAAACAAAGTTATACTATGCACGGATTTACTGTATGACCATCCTGCCCGTTCTTGAAACATATTTTGCCAAATAACTCTGAGGATGGCAGGTAGTTGCAGTTCTGTCTTACATAATATCAATGTATACTATCTTACCAATTGCGACGCAATCAAAACATCAGCGAAACTTTGCAGAACATCATAACAAAGCGTAAACAAAGGTATACTATGAACGTATTTACTATTTCATCATCCTGAGCGGTTCTTGCTACATATTTTGATAAATAACTCTGTGATTCGCAGGTATTTGCAGTTCTATCTTACATAATATCAAAGTATACTATCTCACCAATACGACGCAATCAAAACATCAGCGAAACTTTGCGGATCTTCATAACAAAGCGTGAACAATGTTATAGTATGCACGGATTTACTGTATGATCATCCTGCCCGTTCTTGAAGTATATTTTGCCAAATAACTCTGAGGATTGCAGGTAGTTGCAGTTCTGTCTTACATAATATCAATGTATACTATCTTACCAATTGCGACGCAATCAAAACATCAGCGAAACTTTGCAGAACTTCATAACAAAGCGTAAACAAAGTTATACTATGCACGTATGTACTATTTCATCATCCTGAGCGGTTCTTGCTACATTTTTTGTTAAATAACTCTGAGGTTTGCAGGTAGTTGCAGTTCTGTCTTACTTATTATCAAAGTATACTATCTTACCAATTGCGACGCAATCAAAACATCAGCGAAACTTTGCAGAACTTCATAACAAAGCGTAAACAAAGTTATACTATGCACGTATGTACTATTTCATCATCCTGAGCGGTTCTTGCTACATTTTTTGTTAAATAACTCTGAGGTTTGCAGGTAGTTGCAGTTCTATCTTATATAATATCAAAGTATACTATCTTATCAATTCGACGCAATAAAAACCTCAGCGAAGCTTTGCAGAACTTCTTAACAAAGCGTAAACAAAGTTATACGATGCACGTATGTACTATTTCATCATCCTGAGCGGTTCTTGCTACATATTTTGTTAAATAACTCTGAGATTTGCATGTAGTTGCAGTTCTATCTTACATAATATCAAAATATACTATCTTACCATTACGACGCAATCAAAACCTCAGCGAAACTTTGCGGAACTTCAAAACAAAGCGTAAACAAAGTTATAGTAAGCAAGGATTTACTGTATGATCATCCTGCCCGTTCTTGAAACATATTTTGCCAAATAACTCTGAGATATGCATGTAGTTGCAGTTCTATCTTACATAATATCAAAGTATACAATCTTACCATTACGACGCAATCAAAACCTCACCGAAACTTTGCAGAACTTCATAACAAAGCGTGAACAATGTTATAGTATGCACAGATTTACTGTATGATCATCCTGCCCGTTCTTGAAACATATTTTGATAAATAACTCTGAGATTCGCAGGTATTTGCAGTTCTATCTTACATAATATCAAAGTATACTATCTTACCAATACGACGCAATCAAAACATCAGCGAAACTTTTCGGATCTTCATAACAAAGCGTGAACAATGTTATAGTATGCACGGATTTACTGTATGATCATCCTGCCCGTTCTTGAAGTATATTTTGCCAAATAACTCTGAGGTTTGCAGGTAGTTGCAGTTCTGTCTTACATAATATCAAAGTATACTATCTTACCAATTGCGACGCAATCAAAACATCAGCGAAACTTTGCAGAACTTCATAACAAAGCGTAAACAAAGTTATACTATGCACGTATGTACTATTTCATCATCCTGAGCGGTTCTTGCTACATTTTTTGTTAAATAACTCTGAGGTTTGCAGGTAGTTGCAGTTCTATCTTATATAATATCAAAGTATACTATCTTATCAATTCGACGCAATAAAAACCTCAGCGAAGCTTTGCAGAACTTCATAACAAAGCGTAAACAAAGTTATACTATGCACGGATTTACTGTATGACCATCCTGCCCGTTCTTGAAACATATTTTGCCAAATAACTCTGAGGATGGCAGGTAGTTGCAGTTCTGTCTTACATAATATCAATGTATACTATCTTACCAATTGCGACGCAATCAAAACATCACCGAAACTTTGCAGAACTTCATAACAAAGCGTGAACAATGTTATAGTATGCACAGATTTACTGTATGATCATCCTGCCCGTTCTTGAAACATATTTTGATAAATAACTCTGAGATTCGCAGGTATTTGCAGTTCTATCTTACATAATATCAAAGTATACTATCTTACCAATACGACGCAATCAAAACATCAGCGAAACTTTGCGGATCTTCATAACAAAGCGTGAACAATGTTATAGTATGCACGGATTTACTGTATGATCATCCTGCCCGTTCTTGAAGTATATTTTGCCAAATAACTCTGAGGATTGCAGGTAGTTGCAGTTCTGTCTTACATAATATCAATGTATACTATCTTACCAATTGCGACGCAATCAAAACATCAGCGAAACTTTGCAGAACTTCATAACAAAGCGTAAACAAAGTTATACTATGCACGTATGTACTATTTCATCATCCTGAGCGGTTCTTGCTACATTTTTTGTTAAATAACTCTGAGGTTTGCAGGTAGTTGCAGTTCTGTCTTACTTAATATCAAAGTATACTATCTTACCAATTGCGACGCAATCAAAACATCAGCGAAACTTTGCAGAACTTCATAACAAAGCTTAAACAAAGTTATACTATGCACGTATGTACTATTTCATCATCCTGAGCGGTTCTTGCTACATTTTTTGTTAAATAACTCTGAGGTTTGCAGGTAGTTGCAGTTCTATCTTATATAATATCAAAGTATACTATATTATCAATTCGACGCAATAAAAACCTCAGCGAAGCTTTGCAGAACTTCTTAACAAAGCGTAAACAAAGTTATACGATGCACGTATGTACTATTTCATCATCCTGAGCGGTTCTTGCTACATATTTTGTTAAATAACTCTGAGATTTGCATGTAGTTGCAGTTCTATCTTACATAATATCAAAATATACTATCTTACCATTACGACGCAATCAAAACCTCAGCGAAACTTTGCGGAACTTCAAAACAAAGCGTAAACAAAGTTATAGTAAGCAAGGATTTACTGTATGATCATCCTGCCCGTTCTTGAAACATATTTTGCCAAATAACTCTGAGATATGCATGTAGTTGCAGTTCTATCTTACATAATATCAAAGTATACAATCTTACCATTACGACGCAATCAAAACCTCACCGAAACTTTGCAGAACTTCATAACAAAGCGTGAACAATGTTATAGTATGCACAGATTTACTGTATGATCATCCTGCCCGTTCTTGAAACATATTTTGATAAATAACTCTGAGATTCGCAGGTATTTGCAGTTCTATCTTACATAATATCAAAGTATACTATCTTACCAATACGACGCAATCAAAACATCAGCGAAACTTTGCGGATCTTCATAACAAAGCGTGAACAATGTTATAGTATGCACGGATTTACTGTATGATCATCCTGCCCGTTCTTGAAGTATATTTTGCCAAATAACTCTGAGGTTTGCAGGTAGTTGCAGTTCTGTCTTACATAATATCAAAGTATACTATCTTACCAATTGCGACGCAATCAAAACATCAGCGAAACTTTGCAGAACTTCATAACAAAGCGTAAACAAAGTTATACTATGCACGTATGTACTATTTCATCATCCTGAGCGGTTCTTGCTACATTTTTTGTTAAATAACTCTGAGGTTTGCAGGTAGTTGCAGTTCTATCTTATGTAATATCAAAGTATACTATCTTATCAATTCGACGCAATAAAAACCTCAGCGAAGCTTTGCAGAACTTCATAAAAAAGCGTAAACAAAGTTATACTATGCACGGATTTACTGTATGACCATCCTGCCCGTTCTTGAAACATATTTTGCCAAATAACTCTGAGGATGGCAGGTAGTTGCAGTTCTGTCTTACATAATATCAATGTATACTATCTTACCAATTGCGACGCAATGAAAACATCAGCGAAACTTTGCAGAACATCATAACAAAGCGTAAACAAAGGTATACTATGAACGTATTTACTATTTCATCATCCTGAGCGGTTCTTGCTACATATTTTGTTAAATAACTCTGAGGTTTGCAGGTAGTTGCAGTTCTATCTTACATAATATCTAAGTATACTATCTTACCATTACGACGCAATCAAAACATCAGCGAAACTTTGCGGAAATTCATAACAAAGCGTGAACAATGTTATCGTATGCACGGATTTACTGTATGATCATCCTGCCCGTTCTTGAAACATATTTTGCCAAATAACTCTGAGATTTGCATGTAGTTGCAGTTCTATCTTACATAATATCACAGTATACAATCTTACCATTACGACGCAATCAAAACCTCAGCGAAACTTTGCAGAACTTCATAACAAAGAGTGAACAATGTTGTAGTATGCACGGATTTACTGTATGATCATCCTGCCCGTTCTTGAAACATATTTTGATAAATAACTCTGAGATTCGCAGGTATTTGCAGTTCTATCTTACATAATATCAAAGTATACTATCTTACCAATACGACGCAATCAAAACATCAGCGAAACTTTGCAGAACTTCATAACAAAGCGTAAACAAAGTTATACTATGCACGTATGTACTATTTCATCATCCTGAGCGGTTCTTGCTACAAATTTTGTTAAATAACTCTGAGATTTGCATGTAGTTGCAGTTCTATCTTACATAATATCAAAGTATACTATCTTACCATTACGACGCAATCAAAACCTCAGCGAAACTTTGCGGAACTTCAAAACAAAGCGTAAACAAAGTTATAGTAAGCAAGGATTTACTGTATGATCATCCTGCCCGTTCTTGAAACATATTTTGCCAAATAACTCTGAGATTTGCATGTAGTTGCAGTTCTATCTTACATAATATCAAAGTATACAATCTTACCATTACGACGCAATCAAAACCTCACCGAAACTTTGCAGAACTTCATAACAAAGCGTGAACAATGTTATAGTATGCACAGATTTACTGTATGATCATCCTGCCCGTTCTTGAAACATATTTTGATAAATAACTCTGAGATTCGCAGGTATTTGCAGTTCTATCTTACATAATATCAAAGTATACTATCTTACCAATACGACGCAATCAAAACATCAGCGAAACTTTGCAGAACTTCATAACAAAGAGTGAACAATGTTATAGTAAGCAAGGATTTACTGTATGATCATCCTGCCCATTCTTGAAACATATTTTGCGAAATAACTCTGTGATTTGCATGTAGTTGCAGTTCTATCTTATATAATATCAAAGTATACTATCTTATCAATTCGACGCAATAAAAACCTCAGCGAAGCTTTGCAGAACTTCATAACAAAGCGTAAACAAAGTTATACTATGCACGGATTTACTGTATGACCATCCTGCCCGTTCTTGAAACATATTTTGCCAAATAACTCTGAGATTTGCATGTAGTTGCAGTTCTATCTTACATAATATCAAAGTATACAATCTTACCATTACGACGCAATCAAAACCTCAGCGAAACTTTGCAGAACTTCATAACAAAGAGTGAACAATGTTATAGTATGCACGGATTTACTGTATGATCATCCTGCCCGTTCTTGCTACATATTTTGTTAAAAAACTCTGAGATTTGCATGTAGTTGCAGTTCTATCTTACATAATATCAAAGTATACTATCTTACCATTATGACGCAATCAAAACCTCAGCGAAACTTTGCGGAACTTCAAAACAAAGCGTAAACAAAGTTATAGTAAGCAAGGATTTACTGTATGATCATCCTGCACGTTCTTGAAACATATTTTGCCAAATAACTCTGAGATTTGCATGTAGTTGCAGTTCTATCTTACGTAATATCAAAGTATACTATCTTATCAATTCGACGCAATAAAAACCTCAGCGAAGCTTTGCGGAACTTCATAACAAAGCGTAAACAAAGTTATACTATGCACGGATTTACTGTATGATCATCATGCCCGTTCTTGAAGTATATTTTGCCAAATAACTCTGAGGTTTGCAGGTAGTTGCAGTTCTGTCTTACATAATATCAAAGTATACTATCTTACCAATTGCGACGCAATCAAAACATCAGCGAAACTTTGCAGAACTTCATAACAAAGCGTAAACAAAGTTATAGTAAGCAAGGATTTACTGTATGATCATCCTGCCCGTTCTTGAAACATATTTTGATAAATAACTCTGAGATTCGCAGGTATTTGCAGTTCTATCTTACATAATATCAAAGTATACTATCTTACCAATACGACGCAATCAAAACATCAGCGAAACTTTGCAGAACTTCATAACAAAGAGTGAACAATGTTATAGTAAGCAAGGATTTACTGTATGATCATCCTGCCCGTTCTTGAAACATATTTTGCCAAATAACTCTGAGATTTGCATGTAGTTGCAGTTCTATCTTATATAATATCAAAGTATACTATCTTATCAATTCGACGCAATAAAAACCTCAGCGAAGCTTTGCGGAACTTCATAACAAAGCGTAAACAAAGTTATACTATGCACGGATTTACTGTATGACCATCCTGCCCGTTCTTGAAACATATTTTGCCAAATAACTCTGAGATTTGCATGTAGTTGCAGTTCTATCTTACATAATATCAAAGTATACTATCTTACCATTACGACGCAATCAAAACCTCAGCGAAGCTTTGCGGAACTTCATAACAAAGCGTAAACAAAGTTATACGATGCACGTATGTACTATTTCATCATCCTGAGCGGTTCTTGCTACATATTTTGTTAAATAACTCTGAGATTTGCATGTAGTTGCAGTTCTATCTTACATAATATCAAAGTATACTATCTTACCATTACGACGCAATCAAAACCTCAGCGAAACTTTGCGGAACTTCAAAACAAAGCGTAAACAAAGTTATACGATGCACGTATGTACTATTTCATTATCCTGAGCGGTTCTTGCTACATATTTTGTTAAATAACTCTGAGATTTGCATGTAGTTGCAGTTCTATCTTACATAATATCAAAGTATACTATTTTATCAATTCGACGCAATAAAAACCTCAGCGAAGCTTTGCGGAACTTCATAACAAAGCGTAAACAAAGTTATACTATGCACGGATTTACTGTATGACCATCCTGCCCGTTCTTGAAACATATTTTGCCAAATAACTCTGAGGACGGCAGGTAGTTGCAGTTCTGTCTTACATAATATCAATGTATACTATCTTACCAATACGACGCAATCAAAACATCAGCGAAACTTTGCGGATCTTCATAACAAAGCGTGAACAATGTTATAGTATGCACGGATTTACTGTATGATCATCCTGCCCGTTCTTGAAGTATATTTTGCCAAATAACTCTGAGGTTTGCAGGTAGTTGCAGTTCTGTCTTACATAATATCAAAGTATACTATCTTACCAATTGCGACGCAATCAAAACATCAGCGAAACTTTGCAGAACTTCATAACAAAGCGTAAACAAAGTTATAGTAAGCAAGGATTTACTGTATGATCATCCTGCCCGTTCTTGAAACATATTTTGATAAATAACTCTGAGATTTGCAGGTATTTGCAGTTCTATCTTACATAATATCAAAGTATACTATCTTACCAATACGACGCAATCAAAACATCAGCGAAACTTTGCAGAACTTCATAACAAAGAGTGAACAATGTTATAGTAAGCAAGGATTTACTGTATGATCATCCTGCCCGTTCTTGAAACATATTTTGCCAAATAACTCTGAGATTTGCATGTAGTTGCAGTTCTATCTTATATAATATCAAAGTATACTATCTTATCAATTCGACGCAATAAAAACCTCAGCGAAGCTTTGCGGAACTTCATAACAAAGCGTAAACAAAGTTATACTATGCACGGATTTACTGTATGACCATCCTGCCCGTTCTTGAAACATATTTTGCCAAATAACTCTGAGATTTGCATGTAGTTGCAGTTCTATCTTACATAATATCAAAGTATACTATCTTACCATTACGACGCAATCAAAACCTCAGCGAAGCTTTGCGGAACTTCATAACAAAGCGTAAACAAAGTTATACGATGCACGTATGTACTATTTCATCATCCTGAGCGGTTCTTGCTACATATTTTGTTAAATAACTCTGAGATTTGCATGTAGTTGCAGTTCTATCTTACATAATATCAAAGTATACTATCTTACCATTACGACGCAATCAAAACCTCAGCGAAACTTTGCGGAACTTCAAAACAAAGCGTAAACAAAGTTATAGTAAGCAAGGATTTACTGTATGACCATCCTGCCCGTTCTTGAAACATATTTTGCCAAATAACTCTGAGGATGGCAGGTAGTTGCAGTTCTGTCTTACATAATATCAATGTATACTATCTTACCAATTGCGACGCAATCAAAACATCAGCGAAACTTTGCAGAACATCATAACAAAGCGTAAACAAAGGTATACTATGATCGTATTTACTATTTCATCATCCTGAGCGGTTCTTGCTACATATTTTGTTAAATAACTCTGAGGTTTGCAGGTAGTTGCAGTTCTATCTTACATAATATCTAAGTATACTATCTTACCATTACGACGCAATCAAAACATCAGCGAAACTTTGCGGAAATTCATAACAAAGCGTGAACAATGTTATCGTATGCACGGATTTACTGTATGATCATCCTGCCCGTTCTTGAAACATATTTTGCCAAATAACTCTGAGATTTGCATGTAGTTGCAGTTCTATCTTACATAATATCACAGTATACAATCTTACCATTACGACGCAATCAAAACCTCAGCGAAACTTTGCAGAACTTCATAACAAAGAGTGAACAATGTTGTAGTATGCACGGATTTACTGTATGATCATCCTGCCCGTTCTTGAAACATATTTTGATAAATAACTCTGAGATTCGCAGGTATTTGCAGTTCTATCTTACATAATATCAAAGTATACTATCTTACCAATACGACGCAATCAAAACATCAGCGAAACTTTGCAGAACTTCATAACAAAGCGTAAACAAAGTTATACTATGCACGTATGTACTATTTCATCATCCTGAGCGGTTCTTGCTACAAATTTTGTTAAATAACTCTGAGATTTGCATGTAGTTGCAGTTCTATCTTACATAATATCAAAGTATACTATCTTACCATTACGACGCAATCAAAACCTCAGCGAAACTTTGCGGAACTTCAAAACAAAGCGTAAACAAAGTTATAGTAAGCAAGGATTTACTGTATGATCATCCTGCACGTTCTTGAAACATATTTTGCCAAATAACTCTGAGGTTTGCAGGTAGTTGCAGTTCTGTCTTACATAATATCAAAGTATACTATCTTACCAATTGCGACGCAATCAAAACATCAGCGAAACTTTGCAGAACTTCATAACAAAGCGTAAACAAAGTTATAGTAAGCAAGGATTTACTGTATGATCATCCTGCCCGTTCTTGAAACATATTTTGCCAAATAACTCTGAGATTTGCATGTAGTTGCAGTTCTATCTTACATAATATCAAAGTATACAATCTTACCATTACGACGCAATCAAAACCTCAGCGAAACTTTGCAGAACTTCATAACAAAGAGTGAACAATGTTATAGTATGCACGGATTTACTGTATGATCATCCTGCCCGTTCTTGAAACATATTTTGATAAATAACTCTGAGATTCGCAGGTATTTGCAGTTCTATCTTACATAATATCAAAGTATACTATCTTACCAATACGACGCAATCAAAACATCAGCGAAGCTTTGCGGAACTTCATAACAAAGCGTGAACAATGTTATAGTATGCACGGATTTACTGTATGATCATCCTGCCCGTTCTTGAAGTATATTTTGCCAAATAACTCTGAGGATTGCAGGTAGTTGCAGTTCTGTCTTACATAATATCAAAGTATACTATCTTACCAATTGCGACGCAATCAAAACATCAGCGAAACTTTGCAGAACTTCATAACAAAGCGTAAACAAAGTTATACTATGCACGTATGTACTATTTCATTATCCTGAGCGGTTCTTGCTACATATTTTGTTAAATAACTCTGAGGTTTGCAGGTAGTTGCAGTTCTATCTTATATGATATCAAAGTATACTATCTTATCAATTCGACGCAATAAAAACCTCAGCGAAGCTTTGCGGAACTTCATAACAAAGCGTAAACAAAGTTATACTATGCACGCATTTACTGTATGACCATCCTGCCCGTTCTTGAAACATATTTTGCCAAATAACTCTGAGGACGGCAGGTAGTTGCAGTTCTGTCTTACATAATATCAATGTATACTATCTCACCAATTGCGACGCAATCAAAACATCAGCGAAACTTTGCAGAACTTCATAACAAAGCGTAAACAAAGTTATACTATGCACGTATGTACTATTTCATCATCCTGAGCGGTTCTTGCTACATTTTTTGTTAAATAACTCTGAGGTTTGCAGGTAGTTGCAGTTCTGTCTTACTTAATATCAAAGTATACTATCTTACCAATTGCGACGCAATCAAAACATCAGCGAAACTTTGCAGAACTTCATAACAAAGCGTAAACAAAGTTATACTATGCACGTATGTACTATTTCATCATCCTGAGCGGTTCTTGAAACATATTTTGATAAATAACTCTGAGATTTGCATGTAGTTGCAGTTCTATCTTATATAATATCAAAGTATACTATCTTATCAATTCGACGCAATAAAAACCTCAGCGAAGCTTTGCAGAACTTCTTAACAAAGCGTAAACAAAGTTATACGATGCACGTATGTACTATTTCATCATCCTGAGCGGTTCTTGCTACATTTTTTGTTAAATAACTCTAAGGTTTGCAGGTAGTTGCAGTTCTGTCTTACTTAATATCAAAGTATACTATCGTACCAATTGCGACGCAATCAAAACATCAGCGAAACTTTGCAGAACATCATAACAAAGCGTAAACAAATGTATACTATGAACGTGTTTACTATTTCATCATCCTGAGCGGTTCTTGCTACATATTTTGTTAAATAACTCTGAGGTTTGCAGGTAGTTGCAGTTCTATCTTACATAATATCTAAGTATACTATCTTACCATTACGACGCAATCAAAACCTCTGCAAAACATTGCGGCACTTCATAACAAAGCGTAAACAAAGTTGTACTATGCACGCATGTACAGTTTGATCATTCTGCCGGTTCTTGAAACATATTTTGATAAATAACTGTGACATTTGCATGTAGTTGCAGTTCTATCTTACATAATATCAAAGTATACTATCTTACCAATACGACGCAATCAAAACATCAGCGAAACTTTGCGGAAATTCATAACAAAGCGTGAACAATGTTATAGTATGCACGGATTTACTGTATGATCATCCTGCCCGTTCTTGAAACATATTTTGCCAAATAACTCTGAGGTTTGCAGGTAGTTGCAGTTCTGTCTTACATAATATCAAAGTATACTATCTTACCAATTGCGACGCAATCAAAACATCAGCGAAACTTTGCAGAACTTCATAACAAAGCGTAAACAAAGTTATACTATGCACGTATGTACTATTTCATCATCCTGAGCGGTTCTTGCTACATTTTTTGTTAAATAACTCTGAGGTTTGCAGGTAGTTGCAGTTCTATCTTATATAATATCAAAGTATACTATCTTATCAATTCGACGCAATAAAAACCTCAGCGAAGCTTTGCAGAACTTCATAACAAAGCGTAAACAAAGTTATACTATGCACGGATTTACTGTATGACCATCCTGCCCGTTCTTGAAACATATTTTGCCAAATAACTCTGAGGATGGCAGGTAGTTGCAGTTCTGTCTTACATAATATCAATGTATACTATCTTACCAATTGCGACGCAATCAAAACATCAGCGAAACTTTGCAGAACTTCATAACAAAGCGTGAACAATGTTATAGTATGCACGGATTTACTGTATGATCATCCTGCCCGTTCTTGAAGTATATTTTGCCAAATAACTCTGAGGTTTGCAGGTAGTTGCAGTTCTGTCTTACATAATATCAAAGTATACTATCTTACCAATTGCGACGCAATCAAAACATCAGCGAAACTTTGCAGAACTTCATAACAAAGCGTAAACAAAGTTATACTATGCACGTATGTACTATTTCATCATCCTGAGCGGTTCTTGCTACATGTTTTGTTAAATAACTCTGAGGTTTGCAGGTAGTTGCAGTTCTATCTTATATAATATCAAAGTATACTATCTTATCAATTCGACGCAATCAAAACATCAGCGAAACTTTGCAGAACTTCATAACAAAGCGTAAACAAAGTTATACTATGCACGTATGTACTATTTCATCATCGTGAGCGGTTCTTGCTACATTTTTTGTTAAATAACTCTAAGGTTTGCAGGTAGTTGCAGTTCTGTCTTACTTAATATCAAAGTATACTATCTTACCAATTGCGACGCAATCAAAACATCAGCGAAACTTTGCAGAACATCATAACAAAGCGTAAACAAATGTATACTATGAACGTGTTTACTATTTCATCATCCTGAGCGGTTCTTGCTACATATTTTGTTAAATAACTCTGAGGTTTGCAGGTAGTTGCAGTTCTATCTTACATAATATCTAAGTATACTATCTTACCATTACGACGCAATCAAAACCTCTGCAAAACATTGCGGCACTTCATAACAAAGCGTAAACAAAGTTGTACTATGCACGCATGTACAGTTTGATCATTCTGCCGGTTCTTGAAACATATTTTGATAAATAACTGTGACATTTGCATGTAGTTGCAGTTCTATCTTACATAATATCAAAGTATACTATCTTACCAATACGACGCAATCAAAACATCAGCGAAACTTTGCGGAAATTCATAACAAAGCGTGAACAATGTTATAGTATGCACGGATTTACTGTATGATCATCCTGCCCGTTCTTGAAACATATTTTGCCAAATAACTCTGAGATTTGCATGTAGTTGCAGTTCTATCTTACATAATATCAAAGTATACAATCTTACCATTACGACGCAATCAAAACCTCAGCGAAACTTTGCAGAACTTCATAACAAAGAGTGAACAATGTTATAGTATGCACGGATTTACTGTATGATCATCCTGCCCGTTCTTGCTACATATTTTGTTAAAAAACTCTGAGATTTTCATGTAGTTGCAGTTCTATCTTACATAATATCAAAGTATACTATCTTACCATTATGACGCAATCAAAACCTCAGCGAAACTTTGCGGAACTTCAAAACAAAGCGTAAACAAAGTTATAGTAAGCAAGGATTTACTGTATGATCATCCTGCACGTTCTTGAAACATATTTTGCCAAATAACTCTGAGATTTGCATGTAGTTGCAGTTCTATCTTACGTAATATCAAAGTATACTATCTTATCAATTCGACGCAATAAAAACCTCAGCGAAGCTTTGCGGAACTTCATAACAAAGCGTAAACAAAGTAATACTATGCACGGATTTACTGTATGACCATCCTGCCCGTTCTTGAAACATATTTTGCCAAATAACTCTGATGACGGCAGGTAGTTGCAGTTCTGTCTTACATAATATCAAAGTATACTATCTTACCAATACGACGCAATCAAAACATCAGCGAAACTTTGCGGATCTTCATAACAAAGCGTGAACAATGTTATAGTATGCACGGATTTACTGTATGATCATCCTGCCCGTTCTTGAAGTATATTTTGCCAAATAACTCTGAGGTTTGCAGGTAGTTGCAGTTCTGTCTTACATAATATCAAAGTATACTATCTTACCAATTGCGACGCAATCAAAACATCAGCGAAACTTTGCAGAACTTCATAACAAAGCGTAAACAAAGTTATAGTAAGCAAGGATTTACTGTATGATCATCCTGCCCGTTCTTGAAACATATTTTGCCAAATAACTCTGAGATTTGCATGTAGTTGCAGTTCTATCTTACATAATATCAAAGTATACAATCTTACCATTACGACGCAATCAAAACCTCAGCGAAACTTTGCAGAACTTCATAACAAAGAGTGAACAATGTTATAGTATGCACGGATTTACTGTATGATCATCCTGCCCGTTCTTGAAACATATTTTGATAAATAACTCTGAGATTCGCAGGTATTTGCAGTTCTATCTTACATAATATCAAAGTATACTATCTTACCAATACGACGCAATCAAAACATCAGCGAAACTTTGCGGATCTTCATAACAAAGCGTGAACAATGTTATAGTATGCACGGATTTACTGTATGATCATCCTGCCCGTTCTTGAAGTATATTTTGCCAAATAACTCTGAGGATTGCAGGTAGTTGCAGTTCTGTCTTACATAATATCAAAGTATACTATCTTACCAATTGCGACGCAATCAAAACATCAGCGAAACTTTGCAGAACTTCATAACAAAGCGTAAACAAAGTTATACTATGCACGTATGTACTATTTCATCATCCTGAGCGGTTCTTGCTACATTTTTTGTTAAATAACTCTGAGGTTTGCAGGTAGTTGCAGTTCTATCTTATATAATATCAAAGTATACTATCTTATCAATTCGACGCAATAAAAACCTCAGCGAAGCTTTGCAGAACTTCATAACAAAGCGTAAACAAAGTTATACGATGCACGTATGTACTATTTGATCATCCTGAGCGGTTCTTGCTACATATTTTGTTAAATAACTCTGAGATTTGCATGTAGTTGCAGTTCTACCTTACATAATATCAAAGTATACTATCTTACCAATTACGACGCAATCAAAACCTCAGCGAAACTTTGCGGAACTTCAAAACAAAGCGTAAACAAAGTTATAGTAAGCAAGGATTTACTGTATGATCATCCTGCCCGTTCTTGAAACATATTTTGCCAAATAACTCTGAGATTTGCATGTAGTTGCAGTTCTATCTTACATAATATCAAAGTATACAATCTTACCATTACGACGCAATCAAAACCTCACCGAAACTTTGCAGAACTTCATAACAAAGCGTGAACAATGTTATAGTATGCACGGATTTACTGTATGATCATCCTGCCCGTTCTTGAAGTATATTTTGCCAAATAACTCTGAGGTTTGCAGGTAGTTGCAGTTCTGTCTTACATAATATCAAAGTATACTATCTTACCAATACGACGCAATCAAAACATCAGCGAAACTTTGCAGAACTTCATAACAAAGCGTAAACAAAGTTATACGATGCACGTATGTACTATTTCATTATCCTGAGCGGTTCTTGCTACATATTTTGTTAAATAACTCTGAGATTTGCATGTAGTTGCAGTTCTATCTTACATAATATCAAAGTATACTATTTTATCAATTCGACGCAATAAAAACCTCAGCGAAGCTTTGCGGAACTTCATAACAAAGCGTAAACAAAGTTATACTATGCACGGATTTACTGTATGACCATCCTGCCCGTTCTTGAAACATATTTTGCCAAATAACTCTGAGGATGGCAGGTAGTTGCAGTTCTGTCTTACATAATATCAATGTATACTATCTTACCAATTGCGACGCAATCAAAACATCAGCGAAACTTTGCAGAACTTCATAACAAAGCGTAAACAAAGTTATACTATGCACGTATGTACTATTTCATCATCGTGAGCGGTTCTTGCTACATTTTTTGTTAAATAACTCTAAGGTTTGCAGGTAGTTGCAGTTCTGTCTTACTTAATATCAAAGTATACTATCTTACCAATTGCGACGCAATCAAAACATCAGCGAAACTTTGCAGAACATCATAACAAAGCGTAAACAAAGGTATACTATGAACGTATTTACTATTTCATCATCCTGAGCGGTTCTTGCTACATATTTTGTTAAATAACTCTGAGGTTTGCAGGTAGTTGCAGTTCTATCTTACATAATATCTAAGTATACTATCTTACCATTACGACGCAATCAAAACCTCTGCAAAACTTTGCGGCACTTCATAACAAAGCGTAAACAAAGTTGTACTATGCACGGATGTACAGTTTGATCATTCTGCCGGTTCTTGAAACATATTTTGATAAATAACTGTGACATTTGCATGTAGTTGCAGTTCTATCTTACATAATATCAAAGTATACTATCTTACCGATACGACGCAATCAAAACATCAGCGAAACTTTGCGGAAATTCATAACAAAGCGTGAACAATGTTATAGTATGCACGGATTTACTGTATGATCATCCTGCCCGTTCTTGAAACATATTTTGCCAAATAACTCTGAGATTTGCATGTAGTTGCAGTTCTATCTTACATAATATCAAAGTATACAATCTTACCATTACGACGCAATCAAAACCTCAGCGAAACTTTACAGAACTTCATAACAAAGAGTGAACAATGTTATAGTATGCACGGATTTACTGTAGGATCATCCTGCCCGTTCTTGAAACATATTTTGATAAATAACTCTGAGATTCGCAGGTATTTGCAGTTCTATCTTACATAATATCAAAGTATACTATCTTACCAATACGACGCAATCAAAACATCAGCGAAACTTTGCGGATCTTCATAACAAAGCGTGAACAATGTTATAGTATGCACGGATTTACTGTATGATCATCCTGCCCGTTCTTGAAGTATATTTTGCCAAATAACTCTGAGGATTGCAGGTAGTTGCAGTTCTGTCTTACATAATATCAAAGTATACTATCTTACCAATTGCGACGCAATCAAAACATCAGCGAAACTTTGCAGAACTTCATAACAAAGCGTAAACAAAGTTATACTATGCACGTATGTACTATTTCATCATCCTGAGCGGTTCTTGCTACATTTTTTGTTAAATAACTCTGAGGTTTGCGGGTAGTTGCAGTTCTATCTTATATAATATCAAAGTATACTATCTTATCAATTCGACGCAATAAAAACCTCAGCGAAGCTTTGCAGAACTTCATAACAAAGCGTAAACAAAGTTATACGATGCACGTATGTACTATTTCATCATCCTGAGCGGTTCTTGCTACATATTTTGTTAAATAACTCTGAGATTTGCATGTAGTTGCAGTTCTATCTTACATAATATCAAAGTATACTATCTTACCATTACGACGCAATCAAAACCTCAGCGAAACTTTGCGGAACTTCAAAACAAAGCGTAAACAAAGTTATAGTAAGCAAGGATTTACTGTATGATCATCCTGCCCGTTCTTGAAACATATTGTAGGTTCGGTACATTTCAAAGAACGATCCGAATCATATTGCCGCGCGTAAAAGATAAACTTTCGTGCGCGGCTGTGTCGTGTTCCGTGTGCCTTCGTTCCGCGCGCGTTCGGTGGCATCGTGTAATGTTTGTCGGCTGGAATAAAGGACTCACGCGGACCCAGGCGGCCCGAGCGATGCGATAGCGTTTGTATAATAAACATTGTAGACGAGCTGACGAGTTCGAGAAACGTTCGGCATCGGGCAGTTCTCGTCGAGACATAGAGAAGCGCGTGTCGAGTAGCATTTTGTAGTATCTCTTTGTATACCTTATTTGTCTTTTGTCTTTTTATTGTTTAAATATATTCACGTTTTAAAATACCAACGGTTCTTTGTCATTCCATGGTCCGTATGATCCTACAATAGTGGGGGCTCGTCCGGGATCGAAACGGATTATATGTTGGCAAAATTACTTGTTCGTTGTGCGTGAATATTCGCGTTGTTCAAGAAGTGTGACGCAGTGGTCGTGCAGAACCTCATTCTGGACAGTAACTTTGTACGGTGTTGTGCAGTGCGTGATAGGCAGACGGCCACAAGAAGACTTATATTACGCAGTGTATTCGGGGTGTAAAGTGCAGTCCTCGAATGAGAAATCTGTTACCGCTGTCGAACCGATGACGATCGAGGAGCTGCGAAACAAGCTGCAGGAGCTTGGCCGCTCGATAAAAGGGTCTAAGACCGTGCTGGCCGTTAGACTGAGGAAGGCCATGCAGAACGCAGAAAAGACGAAAAACGGTGGAGAGAAGAAGACAAACGTTGGAAATGATGACGGTGACAAAGAGGATTTCGACGCGCTCTCTAAAGACGAAGTCAAGACGAGACTCCGCGCCTTGAACCTGAAGGTGACAGGTAAGAAGGCCGAATTGGTGGGGAGGCTGAAGGCAGCCTACGAAGATGATGACGACGAAGATGATGACGACGAAGACGATGACGACGAAGACGAGGATGACGACAATGAAGAAGTTGACGACATCGAAGAAGTTGACGACATTGAAGAAGTTGACGACAATGAAGATGATGACGGCAATGAAGATGAAGACGACAATGAAGATGACGCCGAAGACGAAGAAGAGGAAAAAGTAGTAAAACATTCCAGACGAATCGACGTGAGAAATCGTAAACATTCTCGAGATATCGGATTCTCCCGCAACGTACTAACGTTCAAAGATGTTGAAGATGCGTTAGAAACTTTTAGTGGCGATGGAAGCGAGAACATTCGCAGATGGTTTGTAATGTTTGAAGAAACGGCAGAGATGTGTGACTGGTCGGAAACTCAGAAAGTTATATACTGTAAACGGTTGTTAAAGGGCTCAGCGAAGTTATTTGTCAATTTCGAATGTCATGCGAAAACCTGGACAAAATTGAGGAAAGAGCTCATCAAAGAATTTTCAAATACGGTAAATAGTAAGCAAGTTCACGACCAATTAAGTAAGGTGAAGAAGAAGCACGATGAGTCATACCAAGCGTATGTGTATCGCGTTTTGGAAATGGCTAGCCACGCGGAAATTGAATTAGAAGCAAAAATCCAATATATAATTGACGGGATTCAAGACGATGAAGTCAGCAAAACAATTTTGTACACCGCCTCTACAGTGAAGGAGCTGAGGAAGAAATTAAATCAGTATGAGACGCTAAAGAATAATTCCAGACTGAAGACGAGTGCAAGAATCCAGAAGTACGAAAAAACGAAGAGACCAACTCAGACGCAAAGCGATGAAAAAACCAAGCATTGCTTTAATTGCGGAAGTAAGACGCACATAAGTCTGTACTGTCCGCATAAAGTTAAAGGTCCAAAGTGTTTCGGATGTGGCGAATTCGGACACGTTTCGTCAAAATGTACGAAGTCTCACGGTGAGAACAAAAAAAGAACGGAGAAACCACGATGTGATTTGCTGGCATCAACTGATAAGAAGACGTACAAAAAAGTAGAAATTTTAAATAAGGAAGTGACGGCCGTGTTGGATGGAGGCAGCGATTTACATTTAGTGCGATCGAGCTTTTATGTACAACTTGGAGCGCCGCCTCTCGAACGTAAAACCATTTCTTTCGACGGAGTGGGTACTGTGAATCGACGCACGTTGGGACGCTTTCGAGCAGAGGTTGTGATCGATGGGTTGACATTTAATTTCAATTTTGACGTTGTGCCGGATGACTTCCTGGGTCACGACATGCTGGTCGGCGGAGAATTATCTGATTATGTTGAAGTGCGCACGAAAAATAGACAAGCGACGCTGGTGAAATTGGAGTCGGAAGAGACGCAGCTGGATTAAGGTGGCTGGAAGGTATTAGCGATTAATGCTTATGAGGAACCGGAGGATGAGCATAACGTTGAAATTCAACATATAGCCGATCCTGAAATTAAAGCAGAGGTGAAAGAAATCGTTGAAAATTATACGCCTACGCATACTAAACATACAGGAGTGGAAATGCGTATAGTGCTCCAAGACGATGCCCCCGTGTTCCAGAACCCTCGGCGACTATCAGCGGAGCAGAAGAAGCAGGTGAACGGAATCATCGATAAGTGGATGGACGACGGAATAGTGAGATCGAGTGTATCGGATTTTGCTAGTCCAATTGTGCTGGTCACAAAAAAGAATGGACAACCGAGACTATGTGTCGATTATCGAACCCTCAATAAGAAAATCATCAAGGACAGAAACCCTTTGCCGTTAATTGAGGACCAGCTGGATCGACTGCAAGATGCGAGATTATTCTCCACGTTGGATTTAAAAGACGGTTTTTTCCATGTGCCAGTTGAGGAAGACAGTGTAAAATATACGGCGTTCGTGGTCCCCGATGGACATTATGAATTTTTGAAAGTGCCATTCGGATTGTGTAATTCGCCGGCTGTTTTTCAGAGACACATACGTGCAATATTTCGTCCGTTGATAACGAGTGGCGTGGTGTTAGTTTATCTCGATGATTTAATCATTCCTTCGAAAGACGAACGTGAAGGTTTAGAGAAACTGAAAACTGTGTTGCAAACGGCGAGTCAATTCGGTTTAGAAATTAATTGGAAGAAGTGCGAATTACTAGTGGATAAAGTAGAATATTTAGGATACATCGTGGAGGCAGGTCAGATACAACCCTCTCCAAAAAAGACGTTGGCAGTGTCGAAATTCCCGCTACCCAGAACTATAAAACAGGTGCAGAGTTTTTTGGGACTCACGGGATATTTCCGGAAATTTATTCCCCAATTTTCCGTGCGTGCGCGACCGTTGTCCCAGTTGTTAAGAGATGGTGCAAAGTTTGAATTTGGGACGGAGCAACAAATGGCGTTTGACAGTTTAAAGTCAGCGCTAACTGAAGAACCAGTGTTGAAGCTGTATCGAGTCGGAGCGGAGACAGAGCTGCACACGGATGCGTGCATGGGTGGACTTGGAGCAGTGCTGCTCCAAAAAGATTCGGAGGGCGGTAAGTTGCATCCTGTGTATTACGCCAGCTGGAAGACGACACCCGCCGAAGAGAAATACACAAGCTACGAATTGGAGATTTTGGCTGTGGTTAAAGCTCTAAAGAAGTTTCGCGTGTACTTACTCGACGTAAAGTTTAAGATAGTGACGGACTGTAAAGCCTTCGTGTTAACGATGAAGAAAAAGGACTTATGTTTAAGAGTGTCGCATTGGGCACTTTTAATCGATCAGTTTGATTACACGATCGAGCATCGACCAGGAGCATCGATGCGTCACGTTGACGCACTAAGCAGGAATCCTGTTGAAGTCTTTCTAGTGCAGGAAGGCCGAGACGGATTAATTGAAACAATTCAGAAAGCTCAGCAAGACGATCCTGAATTAAAAAAGACGATCGACGCTGTTCAGGCCGGACGAAACACGGATTTTTCAATTGCGAAACGAGGAATCTTGTACCGAGAAGATGGTGGAGTCGATCTCATGGTGATACCCAAAACTATGCAGTACGATGTAATCAAGCAGGCACACGAGCAAGGACATTTTGGATGGAAGAAAATTGAATTTGCGTTAAAACGAGAATTTTGGTTTCCTAATATGCGACAGAAAATTCAGAAGGTGATTGGGAACTGTGTCAAGTGCTTGTTAGCAGAAAGAAAATACGGAAAGAGCGATGGACTACTAAATCCAATCAAGAAAGGAACTACACCGTTGGACACTTATCACGTGGATCATCTAGGGCCGATGCCATCCACGAGAAAAGCATATAACCATTTGTTAGTGGTTGTGGACGCATTCACAAAGTTTGTGTGGATCTACCCGACGAAGTCTACGACTGCAAACGAAGTTGTCGATAAATTAAAGAAGCAGGCGACCGTTTTCGGGAATCCTAGACGCATAATTTCGGACCGCGGAACAGCGTTCACCGCTAATGTGTTTAAGGAATATTGCGCAACGGAAAACATCGAGCATGTCTTAATCACTACAGGCATCCCGAGGGGAAACGGACAGGTTGAAAGGATGAACCGTGTCATCATCCCCATGTTGACCAAGATGGCGATATCCAATCCTATGGAATGGTGGAAACACGTGGACCAGGTGCAACAATTTTTAAATTCGACATTCAATAGGAGCACGCAGATGACTCCTTTTGAGTTAATGATTGGAGAGAAAATGAGGTTGAAGGATGACCAGCAGTTGAGAGAGCTGATAGAAGAAGAATTTATTAAGGTGTACCAGGAAAAACGCACTAATTTACGAGACGAAGCCAGGAAGAATATTCTCAACGTCCAGAGAGAGAATAAAAAGACGTACGACAGGAAGAGGAAAGCAGCAGGAAAATTTAAAGTTGATGACCTTGTAGCCATACAAAGGACACAATTTGGGGGAGGTGCGAAATTGCATCCCAAATTTCTAGGACCTTATAAAGTAACGAGCGCAATGAGGAACGACCGATACATTGTGGAGAAGGTGGGAGATCATGAGGGTCCAAACAAAACAAGTTCAGCAGCTGACCTAATGAAACCATGGACGAGATTCGCCGAATTGAATGAGGTGTTCAATAACAGCGATGAAGATAACGCCCTGGATGTTGACGATCATCTGGAAGATTAAGACGGGAGGTATCGAGGACGATACCCGAGCAGGACGGCCGGTTGTAGGTTCGGTACATTTCAAAGAACGATCCGAATCATATTGCCGCGCGTAAAAGATAAACTTTCGTGCGCGGCTGTGTCGTGTTCCGTGTGCCTTCGTTCCGCGCGCGTTCGGTGGCATCGTGTAATGTTTGTCGGCTGGAATAAAGGACTCACGCGGACCCAGGCGGCCCGAGCGATGCGATAGCGTTTGTATAATAAACATTGTAGACGAGCTGACGAGTTCGAGAAACGTTCGGCATCGGGCAGTTCTCGTCGAGACATAGAGAAGCGCGCGTCGAGTAGCATTTTGTAGTATCTCTTTGTATACCTTATTTGTCTTTTGTCTTTTTATTGTTTAAATATATTCACGTTTTAAAATACCAACGGTTCTTTGTCATTCCATGGTCCGTATGATCCTACAATATTTTGCCAAATAACTCTGAGATTTGCATGTAGTTGCAGTTCTATCTTACATAATATCAAAGTATACAATCTTACCATTACGACGCAATCAAAACCTCACCGAAACTTTGCAGAACTTCATAACAAAGCGTGAACAATGTTATAGTATGCACAGATTTACTGTATGATCATCCTGCCCGTTCTTGAAACATATTTTGATAAATAACTCTGAGATTCGCAAGTATTTGCAGTTCTATCTTACATAATATCAAAGTATACTATCTTACCAATACGACGCAATCAAAACATCAGCGAAACTTTGCAGAACTTCATAACAAAGCGTAAACAAAGTTATACGATGCACGTATGTACTATTTCATTATCCTGAGCGGTTCTTGCTACATATTTTGTTAAATAACTCTGAGATTTGCATGTAGTTGCAGTTCTATCTTACATAATATCAAAGTATACTATTTTATCAATTCGACGCAATAAAAACCTCAGCGAAGCTTTGCGGAACTTCATAACAAAGCGTAAACAAAGTTATACTATGCACGGATTTACTGTATGACCATCCTGCCCGTTCTTGAAACATATTTTGCCAAATAACTCTGAGGACGGCAGGTAGTTGCAGTTCTGTCTTACATAATATCAATGTATACTATCTTACCAATTGCGACGCAATCAAAACATCAGCGAAACTTTGCAGAACTTCATAACAAAGCGTAAACAAAGTTATACTATGCACGTATGTACTATTTCATCATCCTGAGCGGTTCTTGCTACATTTTTTGTTAAATAACTCTGAGGTTTGCAGGTAGTTGCAGTTCTATCTTATATAATATCAAAGTATACTATCTTATCAATTCGACGCAATAAAAACCTCAGCGAAGCTTTGCAGAACTTCTTAACAAAGCGTAAACAAAGTTATACGATGCACGTATGTACTATTTCATCATCCTGAGCGGTTCTTGCTACATATTTTGTTAAATAACTCTGAGATTTGCATGTAGTTGCAGTTCTATCTTACATAATATCAAAATATACTATCTTACCATTACGACGCAATCAAAACCTCAGCGAAACTTTGCGGAACTTCAAAACAAAGCGTAAACAAAGTTATAGTAAGCAAGGATTTACTGTATGATCATCCTGCCCGTTCTTGAAACATATTTTGCCAAATAACTCTGAGATTTGCATGTAGTTGCAGTTCTATCTTACATAATATCAAAGTATACAATCTTACCATTACGACGCAATCAAAACCTCACCGAAACTTTGCAGAACTTCATAACAAAGCGTGAACAATGTTATAGTATGCACAGATTTACTGTATGATCATCCTGCCCGTTCTTGAAACATATTTTGATAAATAACTCTGAGATTCGCAGGTATTTGCAGTTCTATCTTACATAATATCAAAGTATACTATCTTACCAATACGACGCAATCAAAACATCAGCGAAACTTTGCGGATCTTCATAACAAAGCGTGAACAATGTTATAGTATGCACGGATTTACTGTATGATCATCCTGCCCGTTCTTGAAGTATATTTTGCCAAATAACTCTGAGGTTTGCAGGTAGTTGCAGTTCTGTCTTACATAATATCAAAGTATACTATCTTACCAATTGCGACGCAATCAAAACATCAGCGAAACTTTGCAGAACTTCATAACAAAGCGTAAACAAAGTTATATTATGCACGTATGTACTATTTCATCATCCTGAGCGGTTCTTGCTACATTTTTTGTTAAATAACTCTGAGGTTTGCAGGTAGTTTCAGTTCTATCTTATATAATATCAAAGTATACTATCTTATCAATTCGACGCAATAAAAACATCAGCGAAGCTTTGCAGAACTTCATAACAAAGCGTAAACAAAGTTATACTATGCACGGATTTACTGTATGACCATCCTGCCCGTTCTTGAAACATATTTTGCCAAATAACTCTGAGGATGGCAGGTAGTTGCAGTTCTGTCTTACATAATATCAATGTATACTATCTTACCAATTGCGACGCAATCAAAACATCAGCGAAACTTTGCAGAACTTCATAACAAAGCGTAAACAAAGTTATACTATGCACGTATGTACTATTTCATCATCGTGAGCGGTTCTTGCTACATTTTTTGTTAAATAACTCTAAGGTTTGCAGGTAGTTGCAGTTCTGTCTTACTTAATATCAAAGTATACTATCTTACCAATTGCGACGCAATCAAAACATCAGCGAAACTTTGCAGAACATCATAACAAAGCGTAAACAAAGGTATACTATGAACGTATTTACTATTTCATCATCCTGAGCGGTTCTTGCTACATATTTTGTTAAATAACTCTGAGGTTTGCAGGTAGTTGCAGTTCTACCTTACATAATATCTAAGTATACTATCTTACCATTACGACGCAATCAAAACCTCTGCAAAACTTTGCGGCACTTCATAACAAAGCGTAAACAAAGTTGTACTATGCACGGATGTACAGTTTGATCATTCTGCCGGTTCTTGAAACATATTTTGATAAATAACTGTGACATTTGCATGTAGTTGCAGTTCTATCTTACATAATATCAAAGTATACTATCTTACCAATACGACGCAATCAAAACATCAGCGAAACTTTGCGGAAATTCATAACAAAGCGTGAACAATGTTATAGTATGCACGGATTTACTGTAAGATCATCCTGCCCGTTCTTGAAACATATTTTGCCAAATAACTCTGACGTTTGCAGGTAGTTGCAGTTCTATCTTATATAATATCAAAGTATACTATCTTATCAATTCGACGCAATAAAAACCTCAGCGAATCTTTGCGGAACTTCATAACAAAGCGTAAACAAAGTTATACTATGCACGGATTTACTGTATGATCATCCTGCCCGTTCTTGAAACATATTTTGCCAAATAACTCCGAGGTTTGCAGGTAGTTGCAGTTCTGTCTTACATAATATCAAAGTATACTATCTTACCAATTGCGACGCAATCAAAACATCAGCGAAACTTTGCAGAACTTCATAACAAAGCGTAAACAAAGTTATACTATGCACGTATGTACTATTTCATCATCCTGAGCGGTTCTTGCTACATTTTTTGTTAAATAACTCTGAGGTTTGCAGGTAGTTGCAGTTCTGTCTTACTTAATATCAAAGTATACTATCTTACCAATTGCGACGCAATCAATACATCAGCGAAACTTTGCAGAACTTCATAACAAAGCGTAAACAAAGTTATACGATGCACGTATGTACTATTTTATCATCCTGAGCGGTTCTTGCTACATTTTTTGTTAAATAACTCTGAGGTTTGCAGGTAGTTGCAGTTCTGTCTTACATAATATCAAAGTATACTATCTTACCAATTGCGACGCAATCAAAACATCAGCGAAACTTTGCAGAACATCATAACAAAGCGTAAACAAATTTATACTATGCACGTATGTACTATTTCATCATCCTGAGCGGTTCTTGCTACATATTTTGTTAAATAACTCTGAGATTTGCATGTAGTTGCAGTTCTATCTTACATAATATCAAATTATACTATCTTACCATTACGACGCAATCAAAACCTCAGCGAAACTTTGCGGAACTTCAAAACAAAGCGTAAACAAAGTTATAGTAAGCAAGGATTTACAGTATGATCATCCTGCCCGTTCTTGAATCATATTTTGATAAATAATTCTGAGATTTGCAGGTATTTGCAGTTCTATCTTACATAATATCAAAGTATACTATCTTACCAATACGACGCAATCAAAACATCAGCGAAACTTTGCGGATCTTCATAACAAAGCGTGAACAGTGTTATAGTATGCACGGATTTACTGTATGATCATCCTGCCCGTTCTTGAAACATATTTTGCCAAATAACTCTGAGGTTTGCAGGTAGTTGCAGTTCTATCTTATATAATATCAAAGTATACTATCTTATCAATTCGACGCAATAAAAACCTCAGCGAAGCTTTGCGGAACTTCATAACAAAGCGTAAACAAAGTTATACTATGCACGGATTTACTGTATGACCATCCTGCCTGTTCTTGAAACATATTGTGCCAAATAACTCTGAGGATGGCAGGTAGTTGCAGTTCTGTCTTACATAATATCAAAGTATACTATCTTACCAATTGCGACGCAATCAAAACATCAGCGAAACTTTGCAGAACATCATAACAAAGCGTAAATAAATTTATACTATGCACGTATGTACTATTTCATCATCCTGAGCGGTTCTTGCTACATTTTTTGTTAAATAACTCTGAGATTTGCAGGTAGTTGCAATTCTATCTTATATAATATCAAAGTATACTATCTTATCAATTCGACGCAATAAAAACCTCAGCGAAGCTTTGTGGAACTTCATAACAAAGCGTAAACAAAGTTACACTATGCACGGATTTACTGTATGATCATCCTGCCCGTTCTTGAAACATATTTTGCCAAATAACTCTGAGGATTGCAGGTAGTTGCAGTTCTGTCTTACTTAATATCAAAGTATACTATCTTACCAATTGCGATGCAATAAAAACCTCAGCGAAGCTTTGCGGAACTTCATAACAAAGCGTAAACAAAGTTACACTATGCACGGATTTACTGTATGATCATCCTGCCCGTTCTTGAAACATATTTTGCCAAATAACTCTGAGGATTGCAGGTAGTTGCAGTTCTGTCTTACTTAATATCAAAGTATACTATCTTACCACTTGCGATGCAATCAAAACATCAGCGAAACTTTGCAGAACATCATAACAAAGCGTAAACAAAGGTATACTATGCACGTAAGTACAATACTATTTCATCATCCTGAGCGGTTCTTGCTACATATTTTGTTAAATAAATCTGAGATTTGCATGTAGTTGCAGTTCTATCTTACATAATATCAAAGTATACTATCTTACCATTACGACGCAATCAAAACCTCAGCGAAACTTTGCCGGACTTCAAAACAAAGCGTAAACAAAGTTATAGTAAGCAAGGATTTACTGTATGATCATCCTGCCCGTTCTTGAAACATATTTTGCCAAATAACTCTGGGATTTGCATGTAGTTGCAGTTCTATCTTACATAATATCAAAGTATACAATCTTACCATTACGACGCAATCAAAACCTCAGCGAAACTTTGCAGAACGTCATAACAAAGCGTAAACAAAGTTATACTATGCACGGATTTACTGTATGACCATCCTGCCCGTTCTTGAAACATATTTTGCCAAATAACTCTGAGGATGGCAGGTAGTTGCAGTTCTGTCTTACATAATATCAATGTATACTATCTTACCAATTGCGACGCAATCAAAACATCAGCGAAACTTTGCAGAACTTCATAACAAAGCGTAAACAAAGTTATACTATGCACGTATGTACTATTTCATCATCCTGAGCGGTTCTTGCTACATATTTTGTTAAATAACTCTGAGATTTGCATGTAGTTGCAGTTCTATCTTACATAATATCAAAGTATACTATCTTACCAATACGACGCAATCAAAACATCAGCGAAACTTTGCGGATCTTCATAACAAAGCGTGAACAATGTTATAGTATGCACGGATTTACTGTATGATCATCCTGCCCGTTCTTGAAGTATATTTTGCCAAATAACTCTGAGGTTTGCAGGTAGTTGCAGTTCTGTCTTACATAATATCAAAGTATACTATCTTACCAATTGCGACGCAATCAAAACATCAGCGAAACTTTGCAGAACTTCATAACAAAGCGTAAACAAAGTTATACGATGCACGTATGTACTATTTCATCATCCAGAGCGGTTCTTGCTACATATTTTGTTAAATAACTCTGAGATTTGCATGTAGTTGCAGTTCTATCTTACATAATATCAAAGTATACTATCTTACCAATACGACGCAATCAAAACATCAGCGAAACTTTGCGGAACTTCATAACAATGCGTGAACAATGTTATAGTATGCACGGATTTACTGTATGATCATCCTGCCCGTTCTTGAAGTATATTTTGCCAAATAACTCTGAGGTTTGCAGGTAGTTGCAGTTCTGTCTTACATAATATCAAAGTATACTATCTTACCAATTGCGACGCAATCAAAACATCAGCGAAACTTTGCAGAACTTCATAACAAAGCGTAAACAAAGTTATACGATGCACGTATGTACTATTTGATCATCCTGAGCGGTTCTTGCTACATATTTTGTTAAATAACTCTGAGATTTGCATGTAGTTGCAGTTCTATCTTACATAATATCAAAGTATACTATCTTACCAATACGACGCAATCAAAACATCAGCGAAACTTTGCGGAACTTCATAACAAAGCGTGAACAATGTTATAGTATGCACGGATTTACTGTATGATCATCCTGCCCGTTCTTGAAGTATATTTTGCCAAATAACTCTGAGGTTTGCAGGTAGTTGCAGTTCTGTCTTACATAATATCAATGTATACTATCTTACCAATTGCGACGCAATCAAAACATCAGCGAAACTTTGCAGAACTTCATAACAAAGCGTAAACAAAGTTATACTATGCACGTATGTACTATTTGATCATCCTGAGCGGTTCTTGCTACATATTTTGTTAAATAACTCTGAGATTTGCATGTAGTTGCAGTTCTATCTTACATAATATCAAAGTATACTATCTTACCAATACGACGCAATCAAAACATCAGCGAAACTTTGCGGATCTTCATAACAAAGCGTGAACAAAGTTATACTATGCACGGATTTACTGTATGATCATCCTGCCCGTTCTTGAAGTATATTTTGCCAAATAACTCTGAGGTTTGCAGGTAGTTGCAGTTCTGTCTTACATAATATCAAAGTATACTATCTTACCAATTGCGACGCAATCAAAACATCAGCGAAACTTTGCAGAACTTCATAACAAAGCGTAAACAAAGTTATACGATGCACGTATGTACTATTTGATCATCCTGAGCGGTTCTTGCTACATATTTTGTTAAATAACTCTGAGATTTGCATGTAGTTGCAGTTCTATCTTACATAATATCAAAGTATACTATCTTACCAATACGACGCAATCAAAACATCAGCGAAACTTTGCGGAACTTCATAACAAAGCGTGAACAATGTTATAGTATGCACGGATTTACTGTATGATCATCCTGCCCGTTCTTGAAGTATATTTTGCCAAATAACTCTGAGGTTTGCAGGTAGTTGCAGTTCTGTCTTACATAATATCAAAGTATACTATCTTACCAATTGCGACGCAATCAAAACATCAGCGAAACTTTGCAGAACTTCATAACAAAGCGTAAACAAAGTTATACGATGCACGTATGTACTATTTCATCATCCTGAGCGGTTCTTGCTACATATTTTGTTAAATAACTCTGAGATTTGCATGTAGTTGCAGTTCTATCTTACATAATATCAAAGTATACTATCTTACCAATACGACGCAATCAAAACATCAGCGAAACTTTGCGGATCTTCATAACAAAGCGTGAACAATGTTATAGTATGCACGGATTTACTGTATGATCATCCTGCCCGTTCTTGAAGTATATTTTGCCAAATAACTCTGAGGTTTGCAGGTAGTTGCAGTTCTATCTTACATAATATCAAAGTATACTATCTTACCAATTGCGACGCAATCAAAACATCAGCGAAACTTTGCGGTTCTTCATAACAAAGCGTGAACAAAGTTATACTATGCACGTATGTACTATTTCATCATCCTGAGCGGTTCTTGCTACATTTTTTGTTAAATAACTCTGAGGTTTGCAGGTAGTTGGAGTTCTATCTTACATAATATCAAAGTATACTATCTTACCATTACGACGCAATCAAAACCTCAGCGAAACTTTGCGGAACTTCATAACAAAGCGTGAACAATGTTATAGTATGCACGGATTTACTGTATGATCATCCTGCCCGTTCTTGAAACATATTTTGCCAAATAACTCTGAAGTTTGCAGGTAGTTGCAATTCTATCTTATATAATATCAAAGTATACTATCTTATCAATTCGACGCAATAAAAACCTCAGCGAAGCTTTGCGGAACTTCATAACAAAGCGTAAACAAAGTTACACTATGCACGGATTTACTGTATGATCATCCTGCCCGTTCTTGAAACATATTTTGCCAAATAACTCTGAGGATTGCAGGTAGTTGCAGTTCTGTCTTACTTAATATCAAAGTATACTATCTTACCAATTGCGATGCAATCAAAACATCAGCGAAACTTTGCAAAACATCATAACAAAGCGTAAACAAAGGTATACTATGCACGTATGTACTATTTCATCATCCTGAGCGGTTCTTGCTACATTTTTTGTTAAATAACTCTGAGATTTGCAGGTAGTTGCAGTTCTATCTTACATAATATCAAAGTATACTATCTTACCATTACGACGCAATCAAAACCTCAGCGAAACTTTGCGGAACTTCATAACAAAGCGTAAACAAAGTTGTACTATGCACGGATGTACAGTTTGATCATTCTGCCGGTTCTTGAAACATATTTTGATAAATAACTCTGACATTTGCATGTAGTTGCAGTTCTATCTTATATAATATCAAAGTATACTATCTTATCAATAGGATGCAATAAAAACCTCAGCGAAGCTTTGCGGAAATTCATAACAAAGCGTAATCAAAGTTATACTATACACGGATGTACTATTTGATCTTCCTGCCGGTTCTTGAAACATATTTTGATAAATAACTCTGAGATTTGCAGGTATTTGCAGTTCTATCTTACATAATATCAAAGTATACTATCTTACCAATACGACGCAATCAAAACATCAGCGAAACTTTGCGGAACTTCATAACAAAGCGTGAACAATGTTATAGTATGCACGGATTTACTGTATGATTATCCTGCCCGTTCTTGAAACATATTTTGCCAAATAACTCTGAGGTTTGCAGGTAGTTGCAGTTCTATCTTATATAATATCAAAGTATACTATCTTATCAATTCGACGCAATCAAAACATCAGCGAAACTTTGCAGAACTTCATAACAAAGCGTAAACATAGTTATACTATGCACGTATGTACTATTTCATCATCCTGAGCGGTTCTTGCTACATATTTTGTTAAATAACTCTGAGATTTACATGCAGTTGCAGTTCTATCTTACATAATATCAAAGTATACTATCTTACCATTACGACGCAATCAAAACCTCAGCGAAACTTTGCGGAACTTCAAAACAAAGCGTAAACAAAGTTATAGTAAGCAAGGATTTACTGTATGATCATCCTGCCCGTTCTTGAAACATATTTTGCCAAATAACTCTGAGATTTGCATGTAGTTGCAGTTCTATCTTACATAATATCATAGTATACAATCTTACCATTACGACGCAATCAAAACCTCAGCGAAACTTTGCAGAACTTCATAACAAAGCGTAAACAAAGTTATACGATGCACGTATGTACTATTTCATCATCCTGAGCGGTTCTTGCTACATATTTTGTTAAATAACTCTGAGATTTGCATGTAGTTGCAGTTCTATCTTACATAATATCAAAGTATACTATCTTACCAATACGACGCAATCAAAACATCAGCGAAACTTTGCGGATCTTCATAACAAAGCGTGAACAATGTTATAGTATGCACGGATTTACTGTATGATCATCCTGCCCGTTCTTGAAGTATATTTTGCCAAATAACTCTGAGGTTTGCAGGTAGTTGCAGTTCTGTTTTACATAATATCAAAGTATACTATCTTACCAATTGCGACGCAATCAAAACATCAGCGACACTTTGCAGAACTTCATAACAAAGCGTAAACAAAGTTATACTATGCACGTATGTACTATTTCATCATCCTGAGCGGTTCTTCCTACATTTTTTGTTAAATAACTCTAAGGTTTGCAGGTAGTTGCAGTTCTGTCTTACTTAATATCAAAGTATACTATCTTACCAATTGCGACGCAATCAAAACATCAGCGACACTTTGCAGAACTTCATAACAAAGCGTAAACAATGTTATACTATGCACGTATGTACTATTTCATCATCCTGAGCGGTTCTTCCTACATTTTTTGTTAAATAACTCTAAGGTTTGCAGGTAGTTGCAGTTCTGTCTTACTTAATATCAAAGTATACTATCTTACCAATTGCGACGCAATCAAAACATCAGCGAAACTTTGCAGAACATCATAACAAAGCGTAAACAAAGGTATACTATGAACGTATTTACTATTTCATCATCCTGAGCGGTTCTTGCTACATATTTTGTTAAATAACTCTGAGATTTGCATGTAGTTGCAGTTCTATCTTACATAATATCAAAGTATACTATCTTACCATTACGACGCAATAAAAACCTCAGCGAAGCTTTGCGGAACTTCATAACAAAGCGTGAACAATGTTATAGTATGCACGGATTTACTGTATGATCATCCTGCCCGTTCTTGAAACATATTTTGCCAAATAACTCTGAGGTTTGCAGGTAGTTGCAGTTCTATCTTATATAATATCAAAGTATACTATCTTATCAATTCGACGCAATAAAAACCTCAGCGAAGCTTTGCGGAACTTCATAACAAAGCGTAAACAAAGTTATACTATGCACGGATTTACTGTATGATCATCCTGCCCGTTCTTGAAACATATTTTGCCAAATAACTCTGAGGATTGCAGGTAGTTGCAGTTCTGTCTTACATAATATCAAAGTATACTATCTTACCAATTGCGACGCAATCAAAACATCAGCGAAACATTGCGGAACTGCATAACAAAGCGTAAACAAAGTTATACTATGCACGTATGTACTATTTCATCATCCTGAGCGGTTCTTGCTACATTTTTTGTTAAATAACTCTGAGGTTTGCAGGTAGTTGCAGTTCTGTCTTACTTAATATCATAGTATACTATCTTACCAATTGCGACGCAATCAATACATCAGCGAAACTTTGCAGAACTTCATAACAAAGCGTAAACAAAGTTATACGATGCACGTATGTACTATTTCATCATCCTGAGCGGTTCTTGCTACATTTTTTGTTAAATAACTCTGAGGTTTGCAGGTAGTTGCAGTCCTGTCTTACATAATATCAAAGTATACTATCTTACCAATTGCGACGCAATCAAAACATCAGCGAAACTTTGCAGAACTTCATAACAAAGCGTAAACAAAGTTATACTATGCACGTATGTACTATTTCATCATCCTGAGCGGTTCTTGCTACATTTTTTGTTAAATAACTCTGAGGTTTGCAGGTAGTTGCAGTCCTGTCTTACATAATATCAAAGTATACTATCTTACCAATTGCGACGCAATCAAAACCTCAGCGAAACTTTGCGGAACTTCAAAACAAAGCGTAAACAAAGTTATAGTAAGCAAGGATTTACTGTATGATCATCCTGCCCGTTCTTGAAACATATTTTGCCAAATAACTCTGAGATTTGCATGTAGTTGCAGTTCTATCTTACATAATATCAAAGTATACAATCTTACCATTACGACGCAATCAAAACCTCAGCGAAACTTTGCAGAACTTCATAACAAAGCGTGAACAATGTTATAGTATGCACGGATTTACTGTATGATCATCCTGCCCGTTCTTGAATCATATTTTGATAAATAACTCTGAGATTTGCAGGTATTTGCAGTTCTATCTTACATAATATCAAAGTATACTATCTTACCAATACGACGCAATCAAAACATCAGCGAAACTTTGCGGATCTTCATAACAAAGCGTGAACAATGTTATAGTATGCACGGATTTACTGTATGATCATCCTGCCCGTTCTTGAATCATATTTTGATAAATAACTCTGAGATTTGCAGGTATTTGCAGTTCTATCTTACATAATATCAAAGTATACTATCTTACCAATACGACGCAATCAAAACATCAGCGAAACTTTGCGGATCTTCATAACAAAGCGTGAACAATGTTATAGTATGCACGGATTTACTGTATGATCATCCTGCCCGTTCTTGAAACATATTTTGCCAAATAACTCTGAGGTTTGCAGGTAGTTGCAGTTCTATCTTATATAATATCAAAGTATACTATCTTATCAATTCGACGCAATAAAAACCTCAGCGAAGCTTTGCGGATCTTCATAACAAAGCGTAAACAAAGTTATACTATGCACGGATTTACTGTATGACCACCCTGCCTGTTCTTGAAACATATTGTGCCAAATAACTCTGACGATTGCAGGTAGTTGCATTTCTGTCTTACATAATATCAAAGTATACTATCTTACCAATTGCGACGCAATCAAAACATCAGCGAAACTTTGCAGAACATCAGAACAAAGCGTAAACAATGTTATACTATGCACGGATGTACAGTTTGATCATTCTGCCGGTTCTTGAAACATATTTTGATAAATAACTCTGACATTTGCATGTAGTTGCAGTTCTATCTTATATAATATCAAAGTATACTATCTTCTCAATTCGACGCAATAAAAACCTCAGCGAAGCTTTGCGGAACTTCGTAACAAAGCGTAAACAAAGTTACACTATGCACGGATTTACTGTATGATCATCCTGCCCGTTCTTGAAACATATTTTGCCAAATAACTCTGAGGATTGCAGGTAGTTGCAGTTCTGCCTTACTTAATATCAAAGTATACTATCTTACCAATTGCGATGCAATCAAAACATCAGCGAAACTTTGCAGAACATCATAACAAAGCGTAAACAAAGGTATACTATGCACGTAAGTACTATTTCAACATCCTGAGCGGTTCTTGCTACATATTTTGTTAAATAACTCTGAGATTTGCATGTAGTTGCAGTTCTATCTTACATAATATCAAAGTATACTATCTTATCAATAGGATGCAATAAAAACCTCAGCGAAGCTTTGCGGAAATTCATAACAAAGCGTGAACAATGTTATAGTATGCACGGATTTACTGTATGATCATCCTGCCCGTTCTTGAAGTATATTTTGCCAAATAACTCTGAGGTTTGCAGGTAGTTGCAGTTCTGTTTTACATAATATCAAAGTATACTATCTTACCAATTGCGACGCAATCAAAACATCAGCGACACTTTGCAGAACTTCATAACAAAGCGTAAACAAAGTTATACTATGCACGTATGTACTATTTCATCATCCTGAGCGGTTCTTCCTACATTTTTTGTTAAATAACTCTAAGGTTTGCAGGTAGTTGCAGTTCTGTCTTACTTAATATCAAAGTATACTATCTTACCAATTGCGACGCAATCAAAACATCAGCGACACTTTGCAGAACTTCATAACAAAGCGTAAACAATGTTATACTATGCACGTATGTACTATTTCATCATCCTGAGCGGTTCTTCCTACATTTTTTGTTAAATAACTCTAAGGTTTGCAGGTAGTTGCAGTTCTGTCTTACTTAATATCAAAGTATACTATCTTACCAATTGCGACGCAATCAAAACATCAGCGAAACTTTGCAGAACATCATAACAAAGCGTAAACAAAGGTATACTATGAACGTATTTACTATTTCATCATCCTGAGCGGTTCTTGCTACATATTTTGTTAAATAACTCTGAGATTTGCATGTAGTTGCAGTTCTATCTTACATAATATCAAAGTATACTATCTTACCATTACGACGCAATAAAAACCTCAGCGAAGCTTTGCGGAACTTCATAACAAAGCGTGAACAATGTTATAGTATGCACGGATTTACTGTATGATCATCCTGCCCGTTCTTGAAACATATTTTGCCAAATAACTCTGAGGTTTGCAGGTAGTTGCAGTTCTATCTTATATAATATCAAAGTATACTATCTTATCAATTCGACGCAATAAAAACCTCAGCGAAGCTTTGCGGAACTTCATAACAAAGCGTAAACAAAGTTATACTATGCACGGATTTACTGTATGATCATCCTGCCCGTTCTTGAAACATATTTTGCCAAATAACTCTGAGGATTGCAGGTAGTTGCAGTTCTGTCTTACATAATATCAAAGTATACTATCTTACCAATTGCGACGCAATCAAAACATCAGCGAAACATTGCGGAACTGCATAACAAAGCGTAAACAAAGTTATACTATGCACGTATGTACTATTTCATCATCCTGAGCGGTTCTTGCTACATTTTTTGTTAAATAACTCTGAGGTTTGCAGGTAGTTGCAGTCCTGTCTTACATAATATCAAAGTATACTATCTTACCAATTGCGACGCAATCAAAACCTCAGCGAAACTTTGCGGAACTTCAAAACAAAGCGTAAACAAAGTTATAGTAAGCAAGGATTTACTGTATGATCATCCTGCCCGTTCTTGAAACATATTTTGCCAAATAACTCTGAGATTTGCATGTAGTTGCAGTTCTATCTTACATAATATCAAAGTATACAATCTTACCATTACGACGCAATCAAAACCTCAGCGAAACTTTGCAGAACTTCATAACAAAGCGTGAACAATGTTATAGTATGCACGGATTTACTGTATGATCATCCTGCCCGTTCTTGAATCATATTTTGATAAATAACTCTGAGATTTGCAGGTATTTGCAGTTCTATCTTACATAATATCAAAGTATACTATCTTACCAATACGACGCAATCAAAACATCAGCGAAACTTTGCGGATCTTCATAACAAAGCGTGAACAATGTTATAGTATGCACGGATTTACTGTATGATCATCCTGCCCGTTCTTGAATCATATTTTGATAAATAACTCTTTGATTTGCAGGTATTTGCAGTTCTATCTTACATAATATCAAAGTATACTATCTTACCAATACGACGCAATCAAAACATCAGCGAAACTTTGCGGATCTTCATAACAAAGCGTGAACAATGTTATAGTATGCACGGATTTACTGTATGATCATCCTGCCCGTTCTTGAAACATATTTTGCCAAATAACTCTGAGGTTTGCAGGTAGTTGCAGTTCTATCTTATATAATATCAAAGTATACTATCTTATCAATTCGACGCAATAAAAACCTCAGCGAAGCTTTGCGGATCTTCATAACAAAGCGTAAACAAAGTTATACTATGCACGGATTTACTGTATGACCACCCTGCCTGTTCTTGAAACATATTGTGCCAAATAACTCTGAGGATGGCAGGTAGTTGCAGTTCTGTCTTACATAATATCAAAGTATACTATCTTACCAATTGCGACGCAATCAAAACATCAGCGAAACTTTGCAGAACATCATAACAAAGCGTAAACAATGTTATACTATGCACGGATGTACAGTTTGATCATTCTGCCGGTTCTTGAAACATATTTTGATAAATAACTCTGACATTTGCATGTAGTTGCAGTTCTATCTTATATAATATCAAAGTATACTATCTTCTCAATTCGACGCAATAAAAACCTCAGCGAAGCTTTGCGGAACTTCGTAACAAAGCGTAAACAAAGTTACACTATGCACGGATTTACTGTATGATCATCCTGCCCGTTCTTGAAACATATTTTGCCAAATAACTCTGAGGATTGCAGGTAGTTGCAGTTCTGCCTTACTTAATATCAAAGTATACTATCTTACCAATTGCGATGCAATCAAAACATCAGCGAAACTTTGCAGAACATCATAACAAAGCGTAAACAAAGTTATACTATGCACGTATGTACTATTTCATCATCCTGAGCGGTTCTTGCTACATTTTTTGTTAAATAACTCTGAGGTTTGCAGGTAGTTGCAGTTCTGTCTTACTTAATATCAAAGTATACTATCTTACCAATTGCGACGCAATCAAAACATCAGCGAAACTTTGCAGAACTTCATAACAAAGCGTAAACAAAGTTATACTATGCACGGATGTACAGTTTGATCATTCTGCCGGTTTTTGAAACATATTTTTATAAATAACTCTGAGGTTTGCAGGTAGTTGCAGTTCTATCTTACATAATATCAAAGTATACTATCTTACCATTACGACACAATCAAAACCTCAGCGAAATTTTGCGGAACTTCATAACAAAGCGTAAACAAAATTATAGTATGCACGGATTTACTGTATGATCATTATGCCCTTTCTTGAAACATATTTTGCCATTAACTCTGAGGATTGCAGGTACTTGCAGTTCTGTCTTACATAATATCAAAGTATACTATCTTACCAATTGCGACGCAATCAAAACATCAGCGAAACTTTGCGGATCTTCATAACAAAGCGTGAACAAAGTTATACTATGCACGTATATACTATTTCATCATCCTGAGCGGTTCTTGCTACATTTTTTGTTAAATAACTCTGAGGTTTGCAGGTAGTTGCAGTTCTATCTTACATAATATCAAAGTATACTATCTTACCATTACGACGCAATCAAAACCTCAGCGAAACTATGCGGAACTTCATAACAAAGCGTGAACAACGTTATAGTATGCACGGATTTACTGTATGATCATCCTGCCCGTTCTTGAAACATATTTTGCCAAATAACTCTGAGGTTTGCAGGTAGTTGCAATTCTATCTTATATAATATCAAAGTATACTATCTTATCAATTCGACGCAATAAAAACCTCAGCGAAGCTTTGCGGAACTTCATAACAAAGCGTAAACAAAGTTACACTATGCACGGATTTACTGTACGATCATCCTGCCCGTTCTTGAAACATATTTTGCCAAATAACTCTGAGGATTGCAGGTAGTTGCAGTTCTGTCTTACTTAATATCAAAGTATACTATCTTACCAATTGCGATGCAATCAAAACCTCAGCGAAACTTTGCAGAACTTCATAACAAAGCGTAAACAAAGGTATACTATGCACGGATGTACAGTTTGATCATCCTGAGCGGTTCTTGCTACATATTTTGTTAAATAACTCTGAGATTTGCATGTAGTTGCGGTTCTATCTTACATAATATCAAAGTATACTATCTTACCATTACGAGGCAATCAAAACCTCAGCGAAACTTTGCGGAACTTCAAAACAAAGCGTAAACAAAGTTATAGTAAGCAAGGATTTACTGTATGATCATCCTGCCCGTTCTTGAAACATATTTTGCCAAATAACTCTGAGATCTGCATGTAGTTGCAGTTCTATCTTACATAATATCAAAGTATACAATCTTACCATTACGACGCAATCAAAACCTCAGCGAAACTTTGCAGAACTTCATAACAAAGCGTAAACAAAGTTATACTATGCACGTATGTACTATTTCATCATCCTGAACGGTTCTTGCTACATTTTTTGTTAAATAACTCTGAGATTTGCAGGTAGTTGCAGTTCTATCTTACATAATATCAAAGTATACTATCTTACCATTACGACGCAATCAAAACCTCAGCGAAACTTTGCGGAACTTCATAACAAAGCGTAAACAAAGTTGTACTATGCACGGATGTACAGTTTGATCATTCTGCCGGTTCTTGAAACATATTTTGATAAATAACTCTGACATTTGCATGTAGTTGCAGTTCTATCTTATATAATATCAAAGTATACTATCTTATCAATAGGATGCAATAAAAACCTCAGCGAAGCTTTGCGGAAATTCATAACAAAGCGTAATCAAAGTTATACTATACACGGATGTACTATTTGATCTTCCTGCCGGTTCTTGAAACATATTTTGATAAATAACTCTGAGATTTGCAGGTATTTGCAGTTCTATCTTACATAATATCAAAGTATACTATCTTAGCAATACGACGCAATCAAAACATCAGCGAAACTTTGCGGAACTTCATAACAATGCGTGAACAATGTTATAGTATGCACGGATTTACTGTATGATTATCCTGCCCGTTCTTGAAACATATTTTGACAAATAACTCTGAGGTTTGCAGGTAGTTGCAGTTCTATCTTATATAGTATCAAAGTATACTATCTAATCAATTCGACGCAATAAAAACCCCAGCGAAGCTTTGCGGAACTACATAACATAGGGTAAACAATGTTATACTATGCACGGATGTACAGTTTGCTCATTCTGCCGGTTCTTGAAACATATTTTTATAAATAACTCTGAGATTTGCATGTAGTTGCAGTTCTCTCTTACATAATATCAAAGAATACTATCTTACCAGTTGCGACGCACTCCATAGATCAGCGAAACATTGCGGAACTTCATAACATAGCGTAAACAAAGTTATACTATACACGGATGTACAGTTTGATCATTCTATCGGTTCTTGAAACATATTTTGATAAATAACTCTCAGATTTGCATGTAGTTGCAGTTCTATCTTACATAATATCAAAGTATACAATCTTACCATTACGACGCAATCAAAACCTCAGCGAAACTTTGCAGAACTTCATAACAAAGCGTATACAAAGTTACACTATGCACGGATTTACTGTATGATCATCCTGCCCGTTCTTAAAACATATTTTGCCAAATAACTCTGAGGATTGCAGGTAGTTGCAGTTCTGTCTTACTTAATATCAAAATATACTATCTTACCAATTGCGATGCAATCAAAACATCAGCGAAACTTTGCAGAACATCATAACAAAGCGTAAACAAAGGTATACTATGCACGTAAGTACTATTTCATCATCCTGAGCGGTTCTTGCTACATATTTTGTTAAATAACTCTGAGATTTGCATGTAGTTGCAGTTCTATCTTACATAATATCAAAGTATACTATCTTACCATTACGACGCAATCAAAACCTCAGCGAAACTTTGCGGAACTTCAAAACAAAGCGTAAACAAAGTTATAGTAAGCAAGGATTTACTGTATGATCATCCTGCCCGTTCTTGAAACATATTTTGCCAAATAACTCTGAGATTTGCATGTAGTTGCAGTTCTATCTTACATAATATCAAAGTATACAATCTTACCATTACGACGCAATCAAAACCTCAGCGAAACTTTGCAGAACTTCATAACAAAGCGTAAACAAAGTTATACTATGCACGTATGTACTATTTCATCATCCTGAGCGGTACTTGCTACATTTTTTGTTAAATAACTCTGAGGTTTGCAGGTAGTTGCAGTTCTATCTTACATAATATCAAAGTATACTATCTTACCATTACGACGCAATCAAAACTTCAGCGAAACTTTGCGGAACTTCATAACAAAGCGTAAACAAAGTTGTACTATGCACGGATGTACAATTTGATCATTCTGCCGGTTCTTGAAACATATTTTGATAAATATCTCTGACATTTGCATGTAGTTGCAGTTCTATCTTATATAATATCAAAGTATACTATCTTATCAATAGGATGCAATAAAAACCTCAGCGAAGCTTTGCGGAACTGCATAACAAAGCTTAAACAATGTTATACTATGCACGGATGTACAGTTTGATCATCCTGAGCGGTTCTTGCTACATATTTTGTTAAATAACTCTGAGATTTGCATGTAGTTGCGGTTCTATCTTACATAATATCAAAGTATACTATCTTACCATTACGAGGCAATCAAAACCTCAGCGAAACTTTGCGGAACTTCAAAACAAAGCGTAAACAAAGTTATAGTAAGCAAGGATTTACTGTATGATCATCCTGCCCGTTCTTGAAACATATTTTGCCAAATAACTCTGAGATCTGCATGTAGTTGCAGTTCTATCTTACATAATATCAAAGTATACAATCTTACCATTACGACGCAATCAAAACCTCAGCGAAACTTTGCAGAACTTCATAACAAAGCGTAAACAAAGTTATACTATGCACGTATGTACTATTTCATCATCCTGAGCGGTACTTGCTACATTTTTTGTTAAATAACTCTGAGGTTTGCAGGTAGTTGCAGTTCTATCTTACATAATATCAAAGTATACTATCTTACCATTACCACGCAATCAAAACCTCAGCGAAACTTTGCGGAACTTCATAACAAAGCGTAAACAAAGTTGTACTATGCACGGATGTACAGTTTGATCATTCTGCCGGTTCTTGAAACATATTTTGATAAATATCTCTGACATTTGCATGTAGTTGCAGTTCTATCTTATATAATATCAAAGTATACTATCTTATCAATAGGATGCAATAAAAACCTCAGCGAATCTTTGCGGAAATTCATAACAAAGCGTAATCAAAGTTATACTATACACGGATGAACTATTTGATCTTCCTGCCGGTTCTTGAAACATGTTTTGATAAATAACTCTGAGATTTGCAGGTAGTTGCAGTTCTACCGTATATAATATCAAAGTATACTATCTTACCAATACGACGCAATCAAAACATCAGCGAAACTTTGCGGAACTTCATAACAAAGCGTGAACAATGTTATAGTATGCACGGATTTACTGTATGATTATCCTGCCCGTTCTTGAAACATATTTTGCCAAATAACTCTGAGGTTTGCAGGTAGTTGCAGTTCTATCTTATATAATATCAAAGTATACTATCTTATCAATTCGACGCAATCAAAACATCAGCGAAACTTTGCAGAACTTCATAACAAAGCGTAAACAAAGTTATACTATGCACGTATGTACTATTTCATCATCCTGAGCGGTTCTTGCTACATTTTTTGTTAAATAACTCTGAGGTTTGCAGGTAGTTGCAGTTCTATCTTACATAATATCAAAGTATACTATCTTACCATTACGACGCAATCAAAACCTCAGCGAAACTTTGCGGAACTTCATAACAAAGCGTGAACAATGTTATAGTATGCACGGATTTACTGTATGATCATCCTGCCCGTTCTTGAAACATATTTTGCCAAATAACTCTGAGGTTTGCAGGTAGTTGCAGTTCTATCTTATATAATATCAAAGTATACTATCTTATCAATTCGACGCAATAAAAACCTCAGCGAAGCTTTGCGGAACTTCATAACAAAGCGTAAACAAAGTTACACTATCCACGGATTTACTGTATGATCATCCTGCCCGTTCTTGAAACATATTTTGCCAAATAACTCTGAGGATTGCAGGTAGTTGCAGTTCTGTCTTACTTAATATCAAAGTATACTATCTTACCAATTGCGATGCAATCAAAACATCAGCGAAACTTTGCAGAACATCATAACAAAGCGTAAACAAAGGTATACTATGCACGTAAGTACTATTTCATCATCCTGAGCGGTTCTTGCTACATTTTTTGTTAAATAACTCTGAGGTTTGCAGGTAGTTGCAGTTCTATCTTACATAATATCAAAGTATACTATCTTACCATTACGACGCAATCAAAACCTCAGCGAAACTTTGCGGAACTTCATAACAAAGCGTAAACAAAGTTGTACTATGCACGGATGTACAGTTTGATCATTCTGCCGGTTCTTGAAACATATTTTGATAAATATCTCTGACATTTGCATGTAGTTGCAGTTCTATCTTATATAATATCAAAGTATACTATCTTATCAATAGGATGCAATAAAAACCTCAGCGAAGCTTTGCGGAAATTCATAACAAAGCGTAATCAAAGTTATACTATACACGGATGAACTATTTGATCTTCCTGCCGGTTCTTGAAACATATTTTGATAAATAACTCTGAGATTTGCAGGTATTTGCTGTTCTATCTTACATAATATCAAAGTATACTATCTTACCAATACGACGCAATCAAAACATCAGCGAAACTTTGCGGAAAATCATAACAAAGCGTGAACAACGTTATAGTATGCACGGATTTACTGTATGATCATCCTGCCCGTTCTTGAAACATATTTTGCCAAATAACTCTGAGGTTTGCAGGTAGTTGCAGTTCTATCTTATATAATATCAAAGTATACTATCTTATCAATTCGACGCAATCAAAACATCAGCGAAACTTTGCAGAACTTCATAACAAAGCGTAAACAAAGTTATACTATGCACGTATGTAGTATTTCATCATCCTGAGCGGTTCTTGCTACATTTTTTGTTAAATAACTCTGAGGTTTGCAGGTAGTTGCAGTTCTATCTTACATAATATCAAAGTATACTATCTTACCATTTCGACGCAATCAAAACCTCAGCGAAATTTTGCGGAACTTCATAACAAAGCGTAAACAAAGTTGTACTATGCACGGATGTACAGTTTGATCATTCTGCCGGTTCTTGAAACATATTTTGATAAATATCTCTGACATTTGCATGTAGTTGCAGTTCTATCTTATATAATATCAAAGTATACTATCTTATCAATAGGATGCAATAAAAACCTCAGCGAAGCTTTGCGGAAATTCATAACAAAGCGTAATCAAAGTTATACTATACACGGATGAACTATTTGAACTTCCTGCCGGTTCTTGAAACATGTTTTGATAAATAACTCTGAGATTTGCAGGTAGTTGCAGTTCTATCTTACATAATATCAAAGTATACTATCTTACCAATACGACGCAATCAAAACATCAGCGAAACTTTGCGGAACTTCATAACAAAGCGTGAACAATGTTATAGTATGCACGGATTTACTGTATGATTATCCTGCCCGTTCTTGAAACATATTTTGCCAAATAACTCTGAGGTTTGCAGGTAGTTGCAGTTCTATCTTATATAATATCAAAGTATACTATCTTATCAATTCGACGCAATCAAAACATCAGCGAAACTTTGCAGAACTTCATAACAAAGCGTAAACAAAGTTATACTATGCACGTATGTACTATTTCATCATCCTGAGCGGTTCTTGCTACATTTTTTGTTAAATAACTCTGAGGTTTGCAGGTAGTTGCAGTTCTATCTTACATAATATCAAAGTATACTATCTTACCATTACGACGCAATCAAAACCTCAGCGAAACTTTGCGGAACTTCATAACAAAGCGTGAACAATGTTATAGTATGCACGGATTTACTGTATGATCATCCTGCCCGTTCTTGAAACATATTTTGCCAAATAACTCTGAGGTTTGCAGGTAGTTGCAGTTCTATCTTATATAATATCAAAGTATACTATCTTATCAATTCGACGCAATAAAAACCTCAGCGAAGCTTTGCGGAACTTCATAACAAAGCGTAAACAAAGTTACACTATCCACGGATTTACTGTATGATCATCCTGCCCGTTCTTGAAACATATTTTGCCAAATAACTCTGAGGATTGCAGGTAGTTGCAGTTCTGTCTTACTTAATATCAAAGTATACTATCTTACCAATTGCGATGCAATCAAAACATCAGCGAAACTTTGCAGAACATCATAACAAAGCATAAACAAAGGTATACTATGCACGTAAGTACTATTTCATCATCCTGAGCGGTTCTTGCTACATTTTTTGTTAAATAACTCTGAGGTTTGCAGGTAGTTGCAGTTCTATCTTACATAATTTCAAAGTACACTGTCTTACCATTTCGACGCAATCAAAACCTCAGCGAAATTTTGCGGAACTTCATAACAAAGCGTAAACAAAGTTATAGTATGCACGGATTTACTGTATGATCATCCTGCCCGTTCTTGAAACATATTTTGCCAAATAACTCTGAGGTTTGCAGGTAGTTGCAGTTCTATCTTATATAATATCAAAGTATACTATCTTATCAATTCGACGCAATAAAAACCTCAGCGAAGCTTTGCGGAACTTCATAACAAAGCGTAAACAAAGTTACACTATCCACGGATTTACTGTATGATCATCCTGCCCGTTCTTGAAACATATTTTGCCAAATAACTCTGAGGATTGCAGGTAGTTGCAGTTCTGTCTTACTTAATATCAAAGTATACTATCTTACCAATTGCGATGCAATCAAAACATCAGCGAAACTTTGCAGAACATCATAACAAAGCATAAACAAAGGTATACTATGCACGTAAGTACTATTTCATCATCCTGAGCGGTTCTTGCTACATTTTTTGTTAAATAACTCTGAGGTTTGCATGTAGTTGCAGTTCTATCTTACATAATATCAAAGTACACTGTCTTACCATTTCGACGCAATCAAAACCTCAGCGAAATTTTGCGGAACTTCATAACAAAGCGTAAACAAAGTTATAGTATGCACGGATTTACTGTATGATCATCCTGCCCGTTCTTGAAACATATTTTGCCAAATAACTCTGAGGTTTGCAGGTAGTTGCAGTTCTATCTTATATAATATCAAAGTATACTATCTTATCAATTCGACGCAATAAAAACCTCAGCGAAGCTTTGCGGAACTTCATAACAAAGCGTAAACAAAGTTACACTATCCACGGATTTACTGTATGATCATCCTGCCCGTTCTTGAAACATATTTTGCCAAATAACTCTGAGGATTGCAGGTAGTTGCAGTTCTGTCTTACTTAATATCAAAGTATACTATCTTACCAATTGCGATGCAATCAAAACCTCAGCGAAACTTTGCAGAACTTCATAACAAAGCGTAAACAAAGTTATACTATGCACGTAAGTACTATTTCATCATCCTGAGCGGTTCTTGCTACATTTTTTGTTAAATAACTCTGAGGTTTGCAGGTAGTTGCAGTTCTGTCTTACATAATATCAAGGTATACTATCTTACCAATTGCGACGCAATAAAAACCTCAGCGAAGCTTTGCGGAAATTCAAAACAAAGCGTAAACAAAGTTATAGTAAGCAAGGATTTACTGTATGATCATCCTGCCCGTTCTTGAAACATATTTTGCCAAATAACTCTGAGGTTTGCAGGTAGATGCAGTTCTATCTTACATAATATCAAAGTATACTATCTTACCATTACGACGCAATCAAAACCTCAGCGAAACTTTGCGGAACTTCATAACAAAGCGTAAACAAAGTTATAGTATGCACGGATTTACTATTTCATCATCCTGAGCGGTTCTTGCTACATTTTTTGTTAAATAACTCTGAGGTTTGCAGGTAGTTGCAGTTCTATCTTACATAATATCAAAGTATACTATCTTACCAATACGACGCAATAAAAACCTCAGCGAAGCTTTGCGGAACTTCATAACAAAGCGTAAACAAAGTTATACTATGCACGGATTTACTGTATGATCATCCTGCCCGTTCTTGAAACATATTTTGCCAAATAACTCTCAGGATTGCAGGTAGTTGCAGTTCTGTCTTACATAATATCAAAGTATACTATCTTAGCCAATTGCGACGCAATCAAAACATCAGCGAAACATTGCGGAACTGCATAAAAAATCGTAAACAATGTTATACTATGCACGGATGTACAGTTTGATCATTCTGACGGTTCTTGAAACATATTTTGATAACTAACTCTGATATTTGCATGTAGTTGCAGTTCTATCTTATATAATATCAAAGTATACTATCTAATCAATTCGACGCAATAAAAACCTCAGCGAAGCTTTGCGGAACTACATAACATAGCGTAAACAAAGTTATACTATGCACGGATGTACAGTTTGATCATTCTGCCGGTTCTTGAAACATATTTTTATAAATAACTCTGAGGTTTGCAGGTAGTTGCAGTTCTATCTTACATAATATCAAAGTATACTATCTTACCATTTCGACGCAATCAATACCTCAGCGAAATTTTGCGGAACTTCATAACAAAGCGTAAACAAAGTTACACTATGCACGGATTTACTGTATGATCATCCTGCCCGTTCTTGAAACATATTTTGCCAAATAACTCTGAGGATTGCAGGTAGTTGCAGTTCTGTCTTACTTAATATCAAAGTATACTATCTTACCAATTGCGATGCAATCAAAACATCAGCGAAACTTTGCAGAACATCATAACAAAGCGTAAACAAAGGTATACTATGCACGTAAGTACTATTTCATCATCCTGAGCGGTTCTTGCTACATATTTTGTTAAATAACTCTGAGATTTGCATGTAGTTGCAGTCCTATCTTACATAATATAAAAGTATACTATCTTACCATTACGACGCAATCAAAACTTCAGCGAAACTTTGCGGAACTTCAAAACAAAGCGTAAACAAAGTTATAGTAAGCAAGGATTTACTGTATGATCATCCTGCCCGTTCTTGAAACATATTTTGCCAAATAACTCTGAGATTTGCATGTAGTTGCAGTTCTATCTTACATAATATCAAAGTATACAATCTTACCATTACGACGCAATCAAAACCTCAGCGAAACTTTGCAGAACTTCATAACAAAGCGTAAACAAAGTTATACTATGCACGTATGTACTATTTCATCATCCTGAGCGGTTCTTGCTACATTTTTTGTTAAATAACTCTGAGGTTTGCAGGTAGTTGCAGTTCTGTCTTACATAATATCAAGGTATACTATCTTACCAATTGCGACGCAATAAAAACCTCAGCGAAGCTTTGCGGAAATTCAAAACAAAGCGTAAACAAAGTTATAGTAAGCAAGGATTTACTGTATGATCATCCTGCCCGTTCTTGAAACATATTTTGCCAAATAACTCTGAGGTTTGCAGGTAGATGCAGTTCTATCTTACATAATATCAAAGTATACTATCTTACCATTACGACGCAATCAAAACATCAGCGAAACTATGCGGAACTTCATAACAAAGCGTAAACAAAGTTATAGTATGCACGGATTTACTATTTCATCATCCTGAGCGGTTCTTGCTACATTTTTTGTTAAATAACTCTGAGGTTTGCAGGTAGTTGCAGTTCTATCTTACATAATATCAAAGTATACTATCTTACCAATACGACGCAATAAAAACCTCAGCGAAGCTTTGCGGAACTTCATAACAAAGCGTAAACAAAGTTATACTATGCACGGATTTACTGTATGATCATCCTGCCCGTTCTTGAAACATATTTTGCCAAATAACTCTCAGGATTGCAGGTAGTTGCAGTTCTGTCTTACATAATATCAAAGTATACTATCTTAGCCAATTGCGACGCAATCAAAACATCAGCGAAACATTGCGGAACTGCATAAAAAATCGTAAACAATGTTATACTATGCACGGATGTACAGTTTGATCATTCTGACGGTTCTTGAAACATATTTTGATAACTAACTCTGATATTTGCATGTAGTTGCAGTTCTATCTTATATAATATCAAAGTATACTATCTAATCAATTCGACGCAATAAAAACCTCAGCGAAGCTTTGCGGAACTACATAACATAGCGTAAACAAAGTTATACTATGCACGGATGTACAGTTTGATCATTCTGCCGGTTCTTGAAACATATTTTTATAAATAACTCTGAGGTTTGCAGGTAGTTGCAGTTCTATCTTACATAATATCAAAGTACACTGTCTTACCATTTCGACGCAATCAAAACCTCAGCGAAATTTTGCGGAACTACATAACATAGCGTAAACAAAGTTATACTATGCACGGATTTACTGTATGATCATCCTGCCCGTTCTTGAAACATATTTTGCCAAATAACTCTGAGGATTGCAGGTAGTTGCAGTTCTGTCTTACTTAATATCAAAGTATACTATCTTACCAATTGCGATGCAATCAAAACATCAGCGAAACTTTGCAGAACATCATAACAAAGCGTAAACAAAGGTATACTATGCACGTAAGTACTATTTCATCATCCTGAGCGGTTCTTGCTACATATTTTGTTAAATAACTCTGAGATTTGCATGTAGTTGCAGTCCTATCTTACATAATATAAAAGTATACTATCTTACCATTACGACGCAATCAAAACTTCAGCGAAACTTTGCGGAACTTCAAAACAAAGCGTAAACAAAGTTATAGTAAGCAAGGATTTACTGTATGATCATCCTGCCCGTTCTTGAAACATATTTTGCCAAATAACTCTGAGATTTGCATGTAGTTGCAGTTCTATCTTACATAATATCAAAGTATACAATCTTACCATTACGACGCAATCAAAACCTCAGCGAAACTTTGCAGAACTTCATAACAAAGCGTAAACAAAGTTATACTATGCACGTATGTACTATTTCATCATCCTGAGCGGTTCTTGCTACATTTTTTGTTAAATAACTCTGAGGTTTGCAGGTAGTTGCAGTTCTGTCTTACATAATATCAAGGTATACTATCTTACCAATTGCGACGCAATAAAAACCTCAGCGAAGCTTTGCGGAAATTCAAAACAAAGCGTAAACAAAGTTATAGTAAGCAAGGATTTACTGTATGATCATCCTGCCCGTTCTTGAAACATATTTTGCCAAATAACTCTGAGGTTTGCAGGTAGATGCAGTTCTATCTTACATAATATCAAAGTATACTATCTTACCATTACGACGCAATCAAAACCTCAGCGAAACTTTGCGGAACTTCATAACAAAGCGTAAACAAAGTTATAGTATGCACGGATGTACTATTTCATCATCCTGAGCGGTTCTTGCTACATTTTTTGTTAAATAACTCTGAGGTTTGCAGGTAGTTGCAGTTCTATCTTACATAATATCAAAGTATACTATCTTACCAATACGACGCAATAAAAACCTCAGCGAAGCTTTGCGGAACTTCATAACAAAGCGTAAACAAAGTTATACTATGCACGGATTTACTGTATGATCATCCTGCCCGTTCTTGAAACATATTTTGCCAAATAACTCTCAGGATTGCAGGTAGTTGCAGTTCTGTCTTACATAATATCAAAGTATACTATCTTACCAATTGCGACGCAATCAAAACATCAGCGAAACATTGCGGAACTGCATAAAAAATCGTAAACAATGTTATACTATGCACGGATGTACAGTTTGATCATTCTGACGGTTCTTGAAACATATTTTGATAACTAACTCTGATATTTGCATGTAGTTGCAGTTCTATCTTATATAATATCAAAGTATACTATCTAATCAATTCGACGCAATAAAAACCTCAGCGAAGCTTTGCGGAACTACATAACATAGCGTAAACAAAGTTATACTATGCACGGATGTACAGTTTGATCATTCTGCCGGTCCTTGAAACATATTTTTATAAATAACTCTGAGGTTTGCAGGTAGTTGCAGTTCTATCTTACATAATATCAAAGTATACTATCTTACCATTTCGACGCAATCAAAACCTCAGCGAAATTTTGCGGAACTTCATAACATAGCGTAAACAAAGTTATACTATGCACGGATTTACTGTATGATCATCCTGCCCGTTCTTGAAACATATTTTGCCAAATAACTCTGAGGATTGCAGGTAGTTGCAGTTCTGTCTTACTTAATATCAAAGTATACTATCTTACCAATTGCGATGCAATCAAAACATCAGCGAAACTTTGCAGAACATCATAACAAAGCGTAAACAAAGGTATACTATGCACGTAAGTACTATTTCATCATCCTGAGCGGTTCTTGCTACATATTTTGTTAAATAACTCTGAGATTTGCATGTAGTTGCAGTCCTATCTTACATAATATAAAAGTATACTATCTTACCATTACGACGCAATCAAAACTTCAGCGAAACTTTGCGGAACTTCAAAACAAAGCGTAAACAAAGTTATAGTAAGCAAGGATTTACTGTATGATCATCCTGCCCGTTCTTGAAACATATTTTGCCAAATAACTCTGAGATTTGCATGTAGTTGCAGTTCTATCTTACATAATATCAAAGTATACTATCTTACCATTACGACGCAATCAAAACCTCAGCGAAACTTTGCAGAACTTCATAACAAAGCGTAAACAAAGTTATACTATGCACGTATGTACTATTTCATCATCCTGAGCGGTTCTTGCTACATTTTTTGTTAAATAACTCTGAGGTTTGCAGGTAGTTGCAGTTCTATCTTACATAATATCAAAGTATACTATCTTACCATTTCGACGCAATCAAAACCTCAGCGAAATTTTGCGGAACTTCATAACAAAGCGTAAACAAAGTTATAGTATGCACGGATTTACTGTATTCTCATCCTGCCAGGTTCTTGAAACATATTTTGTCAAATAACTCTGAGGTTTGCAGGTAGTTGCAGTTCTGTCTTACATAATATCAAGGTATACTATCTTACCAATTGCGACGCAATAAAAACCTCAGCGAAGCTTTGCGGAAATTCAAAACAAAGCGTAAACAAAGTTATAGTAAACAAGGATTTACTGTATGATCATCCTGCCCGTTCTTGAAACATATTTTGCCAAATAACTCCGAGGTTTGCAGGTAGATGCAGTTCTATCTTCAATAATATCAAAGTATACTATCTTACCAATACGACGCAATAAAAACCTCAGCGAAGCTTTGCGGAACTTCATAACAAAGCGTAAACAAAGTTATACTATGCACGGATTTAATGTATGATCATCCTGCCCGTTCTTGAAACATATTTTGCCAAATAACTCTCAGGATTGCAGGTAGTTGCAGTTCTGTCTTACATAATATCAAAGTATACTATCTTACCAATTGCGATGCAATCAAAACATCAGCGAAACTTTGCAGAACATCATAACAAAGCGTAAACAAAGGTATACTATGCACGTAAGTACTATTTCATCATCCTGAGCGGTTCTTGCTACATATTTTGTTAAATAACTCTGAGATTTGCATGTAGTTGCAGTTCTATCTTACATAATATCAAAGTATACTATCTTACCATTACGACGCAATCAAAACCTCAGCGAAACTTTGCGGAAATTCAAAACAAAGCGTAAACAAAGTTATAGTAAGCAAGGATTTACTGTATGATCATCCTGCCCGTTCTTGAAACATATTTTGCCAAATAACTCTGAGGTTTGCAGGTAGATGCAGTTCTATCTTACATAATATCAAAGTATACTATCTTACCAATACGACGCAATAAAAACCTCAGCGAAGCTTTGCGGAACTTCATAACAAAGCGTAAACAAAGTTATACTATGCACGGATTTACTGTATGATCATCCTGCCCGTTCTTGAAACATATTTTGCCAAATAACTCTCAGGATTGCAGGTAGTTGCAGTTCTGTCTTACATAATATCAAAGTATACTATCTTACCAATTGCGACGCAATCAAAACATCAGCGAAACATTGCGGAACTGCATAAAAAATCGTAAACAATGTTATACTATGCACGGATGTACAGTTTGATCATTCTGACGGTTCTTGAAACATATTTTGATAACTAACTCTGATATTTGCATGTAGTTGCAGTTCTATCTTATATAATATCAAAGTATACTATCTAATCAATTCGACGCAATAAAAACCTCAGCGAAGCTTTGCGGAACTACATAACATAGCGTAAACAAAGTTATACTATGCACGGATGTACAGTTTGATCATTCTGCCGGTTCTTGAAACATATTTTTATAAATAACTCTGAGGTTTGCAGGTAGTTGCAGTTCTATCTTACATAATATCAAAGTATACTATCTTACCATTTCGACGCAATCAAAACCTCAGCGAAATTTTGCGGAACTTCAAAACAAAGCGTAAACAAAGTTACACTATGCACGGATTTACTGTATGATCATCCTGCCCGTTCTTGAAACATATTTTGCCAAATAACTCTGAGGATTGCAGGTAGTTGCAGTTCTGTCTTACTTAATATCAAAGTATACTATCTTACCAATTGCGATGCAATCAAAACATCAGCGAAACTTTGCAGAACATCATAACAAAGCGTAAACAAAGGTATACTATGCACGTAAGTACTATTTCATCATCCTGAGCGGTTCTTGCTACATATTTTGTTAAATAACTCTGAGATTTGCATGTAGTTGCAGTTCTATCTTACATAATATCAAAGTATACTATCTTACCATTACGACGCAATCAAAACCTCAGCGAAACTTTGCAGAACTTCATAACAAAGCGTAAACAAAGTTATACTATGCACGGATGTACAGTTTGATCATTCTGCCGGTTCTTGAAACATATTTTGATAAATATCTCTGACATTTGCATGTAGTTGCAGTTCTATCTTATATAATATCAAAGTATACTATCTTACCAATACGACGCAATCAAAACATCAGCGAACCTTTGCGGAAAATCATAACAAAGCGTGAACAACGTTATAGTATGCACGGATTTACTATATGATCATCCTGCCCGTTCTTGAAACATATTTTGCCAAATAACTCTGAGGATTGCAGGTAGTTGCAGTTCTGTCTTACTTAATATCAAAGTATACTATCTTACCAATTGCGATGCAATCAAAACATCAGCGAAACTTTGCAGAACATCTTAACAAAGCGTAAACAAAGGTATACTATGCACGTAAGTACTATTTCATCATCCTGAGCGGTTCTTGCTACATATTTTGTTAAATAACTCTGAGATTTGCATGTAGTTGCAGTTCTATCTTACATAATATCAAAGTATACTATCTTACCAATACGACGCAATCAAAACCTCAGCGAAACTTTGCAGAACTTCATAACAAAGCGTAAACAAAGTTGTACTATGCACGGATGTACAGTTTGATCATTCTGCCGGTTCTTGAAACATATTTTGATAAATATCTCTGACATTTGCATGTAGTTGCAGTTCTATCTCATATAATATCAAAGTATACTATCTTACCAATACGACGCAATCAAAACATCAGCGAACCTTTGCGGAAAATCATAACAAAGCGTGAACAACGTTATAGTATGCACGGATTTACTGTATGATCATCCTGCCCGTTCTTGAAACATATTTTGCCAAATAACTCTGAGGTTTGCAGGTAGTTGCAGTTCTATCCTATATAATATCAAAGTATACTATCTTATCAATTCGACGCAATCAAAACATCAGCGAAACTTTGCAGAACTTCATAACAAAGCGTAAACAAAGTTATACTATGCACGTATGTACTATTTCATCATCCTGAGCGGTTGTTGCTACATTTTTTGTTAAATAACTCTGAGGTTTGCAGTTAGTTGCAGTTCTATCTTACATAATATCAAAGTATACTATCTTACCATTACGACGCAATCAAAACCTCAGCGAAACTTTGCGGAACTTCATAACAAAGCGTAAACAAAGTTATAGTATGCACGGATTTACTATTTCATCATCCTGAGCGGTTCTTGCTACATTTTTTGTTAAATAACTCTGAGGTTTGCAGGTAGTTGCAGTTCTATCTTACATAATATCAAAGTATACTATCTTACCAATACGACGCAATAAAAACCTCAGCGAAGCTTTGCGGAAATTCATAACAAACCGTAATCAAAGTTATACTATGCACGGATTTACTGTATGATCATCCTGCCCGTTCTTGAAACATATTTTGCCAAATAACTCTCAGGATTGCAGGTAGTTGCAGTTCTGTCTTACATAATATCAAAGTATACTATCTTACCAATTGCGACGCAATCAAAACATCAGCGAAACATTGCGGAACTGCATAAAAAATCGTAAACAATGTTATACTATGCACGGATGTACAGTTTGATCATTCTGACGGTTCTTGAAACATATTTTGATAAATAACTCTGATATTTGCATGTAGTTGCAGTTCTATCTTACATAATATCAAAGTATACTATCTTACCATTTCGACGCAATCAAAACCTCAGCGAAATTTTGCGGAACTTCATAACAAAGCGTAAACAAAGTTATACTATGCACGGATTTACTGTATTCTCATCCTGCCAGGTTCTTGAAACATATTTTGTCAAATAACTCTGAGGTTTGCAGGTAGTTGCAGTTCTGTCTTACATAATATCAAGGTATACTATCTTACCAATTGCGACGCAATAAAAACCTCAGCGAGCTTTGCGGAAATTCAAAACAAAGCGTAAACAAAGTTATAGTAAGCAAGGATTTACTGTATGATCATCCTGCCCGTTCTTGAAACATATTTTGCCAAATAACTCTGAGGTTTGCAGGTAGATGCAGTTCTATCTTACATAATATCAAAGTATACTATCTTACCATTACGACGCAATCAAAACATCAGCGAAACTTTGCGGAACTTCATAACAAAGCGTAAACAAAGTTATAGTATGCACGGATTTACTATTTCATCATCCTGAGCGGTACTTGCTACATTTTTTGTTAAATAACTCTGAGGTTTGCAGGTAGTTGCAGTTCTATCTTACATAATATCAAAGTATACTATCTTACCATTACGACGCAATCAAAACCTCAGCGAAACTTTGCGGAACTTCATAACAAAGCGTAAACAAAGTTGTACTATGCACGGATGTACAGTTTGATCATTCTGCCGGTTCTTGAAACATATTTTGATAAATATCTCTGACATTTGCATGTAGTTGCAGTTCTATCTTATATAATATCAAAGTATACTATCTTACCAATACGACGCAATCAAAACATCAGCGAACCTTTGCGGAAAATCATAACAAAGCGTGAACAACGTTATAGTATGCACGGATTTACTATATGATCATCCTGCCCGTTCTTGAAACATATTTTGCCAAATAACTCTGAGGATTGCAGGTAGTTGCAGTTCTGTCTTACTTAATATCAAAGTATACTATCTTACCAATTGCGATGCAATCAAAACATCAGCGAAACTTTGCAGAACTTCATAACAAAGCGTAAACAAAGTTGTACTATGCACGGATGTACAGTTTGATCATTCTGCCGGTTCTTGAAACATATTTTGATAAATATCTCTGACATTTGCATGTAGTTGCAGTTCTATCTTATATAATATCAAAGTATACTATCTTACCAATACGACGCAATCAAAACATCAGCGAACCTTTGCGGAAAATCATAACAAAGCGTGAACAACGTTATAGTATGCACGGATTTACTGTATGATCATCCTGCCCGTTCTTGAAACATATTTTGCCAAATAACTCTGAGGTTTGCAGGTAGTTGCAGTTCTATCTTATATAATATCAAAGTATACTATCTTATCAATTCGACGCAATCAAAACATCAGCGAAACTTTGCAGAACTTCATAACAAAGCGTAAACAAAGTTATACTATGCACGTATGTACTATTTCATCATCCTGAGCGGTTGTTGCTACATTTTTTGTTAAATAACTCTGAGGTTTGCAGTTAGTTGCAGTTCTATCTTACATAATATCAAAGTATACTATCTTACCATTACGACGCAATCAAAACCTCAGCGAAACTTTGCGGAACTTCATAACAAAGCGTAAACAAAGTTGTACTATGCACGGATGTACAGTTTGATCATTCTGCCGGTTCTTGAAACATATTTTGATAAATATCTCTGACATTTGCATGTAGTTGCAGTTCTATCTCATATAATATCAAAGTATACTATCTTACCAATACGACGCAATCAAAACATCAGCGAACCTTTGCGGAAAATCATAACAAAGCGTGAACAACGTTATAGTATGCACGGATTTACTGTATGATCATCCTGCCCGTTCTTGAAACATATTTTGCCAAATAACTCTGAGGTTTGCAGGTAGTTGCAGTTCTATCCTATATAATATCAAAGTATACTATCTTATCAATTCGACGCAATCAAAACATCAGCGAAACTTTGCAGAACTTCATAACAAAGCGTAAACAAAGTTATACTATGCACGTATGTACTATTTCATCATCCTGAGCGGTTGTTGCTACATTTTTTGTTAAATAACTCTGAGGTTTGCAGTTAGTTGCAGTTCTATCTTACATAATATCAAAGTATACTATCTTACCATTACGACGCAATCAAAACCTCAGCGAAACTTTGCGGAACTTCATAACAAAGCGTAAACAAAGTTATAGTATGCACGGATTTACTATTTGATCATCCTGAGCGGTTCTTGCTACATTTTTTGTTAAATAACTCTGAGGTTTGCAGGTAGTTGCAGTTCTATCTTACATAATATCAAAGTATACTATCTTACCAATACGACGCAATAAAAACCTCAGCGAAGCTTTGCGGAACTTCATAACAAAGCGTAAACAAAGTTATACTATGCACGGATTTACTGTATGATCATCCTGCCCGTTCTTGAAACATATTTTGCCAAATAACTCTCAGGATTGCAGGTAGTTGCAGTTCTGTCTTACATAATATCAAAGTATACTATCTTACCAATTGCGACGCAATCAAAACATCAGCGAAACATTGCGGAACTGCATAAAAAATCGTAAACAATGTTATACTATGCACGGATGTACAGTTTGATCATTCTGTCGGTTCTTGAAACATATTTTGATAAATAACTCTGATATTTGCATGTAGTTGCAGTTCTATCTTACATAATTTCAAAGTACACTGTCTTACCATTTCGACGCAATCAAAACCTCAGCGAAATTTTGCGGAACTTCATAACAAAGCGTAAACAAAGTTATAGTATGCACGGATTTACTGTATTCTCATCCTGCCAGGTTCTTGAAACATATTTTGTCAAATAACTCTGAGGTTTGCAGGTAGTTGCAGTTCTGTCTTACATAATATCAAGGTATACTATCTTACCAATTGCGACGCAATAAAAACCTCAGCGAGCTTTGCGGAAATTCAAAACAAAGCGTAAACAAAGTTATAGTAAGCAAGGATTTACTGTATGATCATCCTGCCCGTTCTTGAAACATATTTTGCCAAATAACTCTGAGGTTTGCAGGTAGATGCAGTTCTATCTTACATAATATCAAAGTATACTATCTTACCATTACGACGCAATCAAAACCTCAGCGAAACTTTGCGGAACTTCATAACAAAGCGTAAACAAAGTTATAGTATGCACGGATTTACTATTTCATCATCCTGAGCGGTACTTGCTACATTTTTTGTTAAATAACTCTGAGGTTTGCAGGTAGTTGCAGTTCTATCTTACATAATATCAAAGTATACTATCTTACCATTACGACGCAATCAAAACCTCAGCGAAACTTTGCGGAACTTCATAACAAAGCGTAAACAAAGTTGTACTATGCACGGATGTACAGTTTGATCATTCTGCCGGTTCTTGAAACATATTTTGATAAATATCTCTGACATTTGCATGTAGTTGCAGTTCTATCTTATATAATATCAAAGTATACTATCTTACCAATACGACGCAATCAAAACATCAGCGAACCTTTGCGGAAAATCATAACAAAGCGTGAACAACGTTATAGTATGCACGGATTTACTATATGATCATCCTGCCCGTTCTTGAAACATATTTTGCCAAATAACTCTGAGGATTGCAGGTAGTTGCAGTTCTGTCTTACTTAATATCAAAGTATACTATCTTACCAATTGCGATGCAATCAAAACATCAGCGAAACTTTGCAGAACTTCATAACAAAGCGTAAACAAAGTTGTACTATGCACGGATGTACAGTTTGATCATTCTGCCGGTTCTTGAAACATATTTTGATAAATATCTCTGACATTTGCATGTAGTTGCAGTTCTATCTTATATAATATCAAAGTATACTATCTTACCAATACGACGCAATCAAAACATCAGCGAACCTTTGCGGAAAATCATAACAAAGCGTGAACAACGTTATAGTATGCACGGATTTACTGTATGATCATCCTGCCCGTTCTTGAAACATATTTTGCCAAATAACTCTGAGGTTTGCAGGTAGTTGCAGTTCTATCTTATATAATATCAAAGTATACTATCTTATCAATTCGACGCAATCAAAACATCAGCGAAACTTTGCAGAACTTCATAACAAAGCGTAAACAAAGTTATACTATGCACGTATGTACTATTTCATCATCCTGAGCGGTTGTTGCTACATTTTTTGTTAAATAACTCTGAGGTTTGCAGTTAGTTGCAGTTCTATCTTACATAATATCAAAGTATACTATCTTACCATTACGACGCAATCAAAACCTCAGCGAAACTTTGCGGAACTTCATAACAAAGCGTAAACAAAGTTATAGTATGCACGGATTTACTATTTCATCATCCTGAGCGGTTCTTGCTACATTTTTTGTTAAATAACTCTGAGGTTTGCAGGTAGTTGCAGTTCTATCTTACATAATATCAAAGTATACTATCTTACCAATACGACGCAATAAAAACCTCAGCGAAGCTTTGCGGAACTTCATAACAAAGCGTAAACAAAGTTATACTATGCACGGATTTACTGTATGATCATCCTGCCCGTTCTTGAAACATATTTTGCCAAATAACTCTCAGGATTGCAGGTAGTTGCAGTTCTGTCTTACATAATATCAAAGTATACTATCTTACCAATTGCGACGCAATCAAAACATCAGCGAAACATTGCGGAACTGCATAAAAAATCGTAAACAATGTTATACTATGCACGGATGTACAGTTTGATCATTCTGTCGGTTCTTGAAACATATTTTGATAAATAACTCTGATATTTGCATGTAGTTGCAGTTCTATCTTACATAATTTCAAAGTACACTGTCTTACCATTTCGACGCAATCAAAACCTCAGCGAAATTTTGCGGAACTTCATAACAAAGCGTAAACAAAGTTATAGTATGCACGGATTTACTGTATTCTCATCCTGCCAGGTTCTTGAAACATATTTTGTCAAATAACTCTGAGGTTTGCAGGTAGTTGCAGTTCTGTCTTACATAATATCAAGGTATACTATCTTACCAATTGCGACGCAATAAAAACCTCAGCGAAGCTTTGCGGAAATTCAAAACAAAGCGTAAACAAAGTTATAGTAAGCAAGGATTTACTGTATGATCATCCTGCCCGTTCTTGAAACATATTTTGCCAAATAACTCTGAGGTTTGCAGGTAGATGCAGTTCTATCTTACATAATATCAAAGTATACTATCTTACCATTACGACGCAATCAAAACCTCAGCGAAACTTTGCGGAACTTCATAACAAAGCGTAAACAAAGTTATAGTATGCACGGATTTACTATTTCATCATCCTGAGCGGTACTTGCTACATTTTTTGTTAAATAACTCTGAGGTTTGCAGGTAGTTGCAGTTCTATCTTACATAATATCAAAGTATACTATCTTACCATTACGACGCAATCAAAACCTCAGCGAAACTTTGCGGAACTTCATAACAAAGCGTAAACAAAGTTGTACTATGCACGGATGTACAGTTTGATCATTCTGCCGGTTCTTGAAACATATTTTGATAAATATCTCTGACATTTGCATGTAGTTGCAGTTCTATCTTATATAATATCAAAGTATACTATCTTACCAATACGACGCAATCAAAACATCAGCGAACCTTTGCGGAAAATCATAACAAAGCGTGAACAACGTTATAGTATGCACGGATTTACTATATGATCATCCTGCCCGTTCTTGAAACATATTTTGCCAAATAACTCTGAGGATTGCAGGTAGTTGCAGTTCTGTCTTACTTAATATCAAAGTATACTATCTTACCAATTGCGATGCAATCAAAACATCAGCGAAACTTTGCAGAACATCATAACAAAGCGTAAACAAAGGTATACTATGCACGTAAGTACTATTTGATCATCCTGAGCGGTTCTTGCTACATATTTTGTTAAATAACTCTGAGATTTGCATGTAGTTGCAGTTCTATCTTACATAATATCAAAGTATACTATCTTACCAATACGACGCAATCAAAACCTCAGCGAAACTTTGCAGAACTTCATAACAAAGCGTAAACAAAGTTATACTATGCACGGATGTACAGTTTGATCATTCTGCCGGTTCTTGAAACATATTTTGATAAATATCTCTGACATTTGCATGTAGTTGCAGTTCTATCTTATATAATATCAAAGTATACTATCTTACCAATACGACGCAATCAAAACATCAGCGAACCTTTGCGGAAAATCATAACAAAGCGTGAACAACGTTATAGTATGCACGGATTTACTGTATGATCATCCTGCCCGTTCTTGAAACATATTTTGCCAAATAACTCTGAGGTTTGCAGGTAGTTGCAGTTCTATCTTATATAATATCAAAGTATACTATCTTATCAATTCGACGCAATCAAAACATCAGCGAAACTTTGCAGAACTTCATAACAAAGCGTAAACAAAGTTATACTATGCACGTATGTACTATTTCATCACCCTGAGCGGTTGTTGCTACATTTTTTGTTAAATAACTCTGAGGTTTGCAGTTAGTTGCAGTTCTATCTTACATAATATCAAAGTATACTATCTTACCATTACGACGCAATCAAAACCTCAGCGAAACTTTGCGGAACTTCATAACAAAGCGTAAACAAAGTTATAGTATGCACGGATTTACTATTTCATCATCCTGAGCGGTTCTTGCTACATTTTTTGTTAAATAACTCTGAGGTTTGCAGGTAGTTGCAGTTCTATCTTACATAATATCAAAGTATACTATCTTACCAATACGACGCAATAAAAACCTCAGCGAAGCTTTGCGGAACTTCATAACAAAGCGTAAACAAAGTTATACTATGCACGGATTTACTGTATGATCATCCTGCCCGTTCTTGAAACATATTTTGCCAAATAACTCTCAGGATTGCAGGTAGTTGCAGTTCTGTCTTACATAATATCAAAGTATACTATCTTACCAATTGCGACGCAATCAAAACATCAGCGAAACATTGCGGAACTGCATAAAAAATCGTAAACAATGTTATACTATGCACGGATGTACAGTTTGATCATTCTGTCGGTTCTTGAAACATATTTTGATAAATAACTCTGATATTTGCATGTAGTTGCAGTTCTATCTTACATAATATCAAAGTATACTATCTTACCATTTCGACGCAATCAAAACCTCAGCGAAATTTTGCGGAACTTCATAACAAAGCGTAAACAAAGTTATAGTATGCACGGATTTACTGTATTCTCATCCTGCCAGGTTCTTGAAACATATTTTGTCAAATAACTCTGAGGTTTGCAGGTAGTTGCAGTTCTGTCTTACATAATATCAAGGTATACTATCTTACCAATTGCGACGCAATAAAAACCTCAGCGAAGCTTTGCGGAAATTCAAAACAAAGCGTAAACAAAGTTATAGTATGCACGGATTTACTATTTCATCATCCTGAGCGGTACTTGCTACATTTTTTGTTAAATAACTCTGAGGTTTGCAGGTAGTTGCAGTTCTATCTTACATAATATCAAAGTATACTATCTTACCATTACGACGCAATCAAAACCTCAGCGAAACTTTGCGGAACTTCATAACAAAGCGTAAACAAAGTTGTACTATGCACGGATGTACAGTTTGATCATTCTGCCGGTTCTTGAAACATATTTTGATAAATAACTCTGACATTTGCATGTAGTTGCAGTTCTATCTTACATAATATCAAAGTATACTATCTTACCATTACGACGCAATCAAAACATCAGCGAACCTTTGCGGAAAATCATAACAAAGCGTGAACAACGTTATAGTATGCACGGATTTACTATATGATCATCCTGCCCGTTCTTGAAACATATTTTGCCAAATAACTCTGAGGATTGCAGGTAGTTGCAGTTCTGTCTTACTTAATATCAAAGTATACTATCTTACCAATTGCGATGCAATCAAAACATCAGCGAAACTTTGCAGAACATCATAACAAAGCGTAAACAAAGTTATACTATGCACGTATGTACTATTTGATCATCCTGAGCGGTTCTTGCTACATATTTTGTTAAATAACTCTGAGATTTGCATGTAGTTGCAGTTCTATCTTACATAATATCAAAGTATACTATCTTACCAATACGACGCAATCAAAACCTCAGCGAAACTTTGCGGAACTTCATAACAAAGCGTAAACAAAGTTATACTATGCACGGATGTACAGTTTGATCATTCTGCCGGTTCTTGAAACATATTTTGATAAATATCTCTGACATTTGCATGTAGTTGCAGTTCTATCTTATATAATATCAAAGTATACTATCTTACCAATACGACGCAATCAAAACATCAGCGAACCTTTGCGGAAAATCATAACAAAGCGTGAACAACGTTATAGTATGCACGGATTTACTGTATGATCATCCTGCCCGTTCTTGAAACATATTTTGCCAAATAACTCTGAGGTTTGCAGGTAGTTGCAGTTCTATCTTATATAATATCAAAGTATACTATCTTATCAATTCGACGCAATCAAAACATCAGCGAAACTTTGCAGAACTTCATAACAAAGCGTAAACAAAGTTATACTATGCACGTATGTACTATTTCATCACCCTGAGCGGTTGTTGCTACATTTTTTGTTAAATAACTCTGAGGTTTGCAGTTAGTTGCAGTTCTATCTTACATAATATCAAAGTATACTATCTTACCATTACGACGCAATCAAAACCTCAGCGAAACTTTGCGGAACTTCATAACAAAGCGTAAACAAAGTTACACTATGCACGGATTTACTATTTCATCATCCTGAGCGGTTCTTGCTACATTTTTTGTTAAATAACTCTGAGGTTTGCAGGTAGTTGCAGTTCTATCTTACATAATATCAAAGTATACTATCTTACCAATACGACGCAATAAAAACCTCAGCGAAGCTTTGCGGAACTTCATAACAAAGCGTAAACAAAGTTATACTATGCACGGATTTACTGTATGATCATCCTGCCCGTTCTTGAAACATATTTTGCCAAATAACTCTCAGGATTGCAGGTAGTTGCAGTTCTGTCTTACATAATATCAAAGTATACTATCTTACCAATTGCGACGCAATCAAAACATCAGCGAAACATTGCGGAACTGCATAAAAAATCGTAAACAATGTTATACTATGCACGGATGTACAGTTTGATCATTCTGACGGTTCTTGAAACATATTTTGATAAATAACTCTGATATTTGCATGTAGTTGCAGTTCTATCTTACATAATATCAAAGTACACTGTCTTACCATTTCGACGCAATCAAAACCTCAGCGAAATTTTGCGGAACTTCATAACAAAGCGTAAACAAAGTTATAGTATGCACGGATTTACTGTATTCTCATCCTGCCAGGTTCTTGAAACATATTTTGCCAAATAACTCTGAGGTTTGCAGGTAGTTGCAGTTCTATCTTATATAATATCAAAGTATACTATCTTATCAATTCGACGCAATCAAAACATCAGCGAAACTTTGCAGAACTTCATAACAAAGCGTAAACAAAGTTATACTATGCACGTATGTACTATTTCATCATCCTGAGCGGTACTTGCTACATTTTTTGTTAAATAACTCTGAGGTTTGCAGGTAGTTGCAGTTCTGTCTTACATAATATCAAAGTATACTATCTTACCATTACGACGCAATCAAAACCTCAGCGAAACTTTGCGGAACTTCATAACAAAGCGTAAACAAAGTTGTACTATGCACGGATGTACAGTTTGATCATTCTGCCGGTTCTTGAAACATATTTTGATAAATATCTCTGACATTTGCATGTAGTTGCAGTTCTATCTTATATAATATCAAAGTATACTTTCTTACCAATACGACGCAATCAAAACATCAGCGAACCTTTGCGGAAAATCATAACGGCAGGATGATCATACAGTAAATCCTTGCTTACTATAACTTTGTTTACGCTTTGTTTTGAAGTTCCGCAAAGTTTCGCTGAGGTTTTGATTGCGTCGTAATGGTAAGATAGTATACTTTGATATTATGTAAGATAGGACTGCAACTACATGCAAATCTCAGAGTTATTTAACAAAATATGTAGCAAGAACCGCTCAGGATGATGAAATAGTACTTACGTGCATAGTATACCTTTGTTTACGCTTTGTTATGATGTTCTGCAAAGTTTCGCTGATGTTTTGATTGCATCGCAATTGGTAAGATAGTATACTTTGATATTAAGTAAGACAGAACTGCAACTACCTGCAATCCTCAGAGTTATTTGGCAAAATATGTTTCAAGAACGGGCAGGATGATCATACAGTAAATCCGTGCATATTAACTTTGTTTACGCTTTGTTATGAAGTTCCGCAAAATTTCGCTGAGGTTTTGATTGCGTCGAAATGGTAAGATAGTATACTTTGATATTATGTAAGATAGAACTGCAACTACCTGCAAACCTCAGAGTTATTTATAAAAATATGTTTCAAGAACCGGCAGAATGATCAAACTGTACATCCGTGCATAGTATAACTTTGTTTACGCTATGTTATGTAGTTCCGCAAAGCTTCGCTGAGGTTTTTATTGCGTCGAATTGATTAGATAGTATACTTTGATATTATATAAGATAGAACTGCAACTACATGCAAATATCAGAGTTAGTTATCAAAATATGTTTCAAGAACCGTCAGAATGATCAAACTGTACATCCGTGCATAGTATAACATTGTTTACGATTTTTTATGCAGTTCCGCAATGTTTCGCTGATGTTTTGATTGCGTCGCAATTGGTAAGATAGTATACTTTGATATTATGTAAGACAGAACTGCAACTACCTGCAATCCTGAGAGTTATTTGGCAAAATATGTTTCAAGAACGGGCAGGATGATCATACAGTAAATCCGTGCATAGTATAACTTTGTTTACGCTTTGTTATGAAGTTCCGCAAAGCTTCGCTGAGGTTTTTATTGCGTCGTATTGGTAAGATAGTATACTTTGATATTATGTAAGATAGAACTGCATCTACCTGCAAACCTCAGAGTTATTTGGCAAAATATGTTTCAAGAACGGGCAGGATGATCATACAGTAAATCCTTGCTTACTATAACTTTGTTTACGCTTTGTTTTGAATTTCCGCAAAGCTTCGCTGAGGTTTTTATTGCGTCGCAATTGGTAAGATAGTATACCTTGATATTATGTAAGACAGAACTGCAACTACCTGCAAACCTCAGAGTTATTTGACAAAATATGTTTCAAGAACCTGGCAGGATGAGAATACAGTAAATCCGTGCATACTATAACTTGGTTTACGCTTTGTTATGAAGTTCCGCAAAATTTCGCTGAGGTTTTGATTGCGTCGAAATGGTAAGATAGTATACTTTGATATTATGTAAGATAGAACTGCAACTACATGCAAATATCAGAGTTATTTATCAAAATATGTTTCAAGAACCGTCAGAATGATCAAACTGTACATCCGTGCATAGTATAACATTGTTTACGATTTTTTATGCAGTTCCGCAATGTTTCGCTGATGTTTTGATTGCGTCGCAATTGGTAAGATAGTATACTTTGATATTATGTAAGACAGAACTGCAACTACCTGCAATCCTGAGAGTTATTTGGCAAAATATGTTTCAAGAACGGGCAGGATGATCATACAGTAAATCCGTGCATAGTATAACTTTGTTTACGCTTTGTTATGAAGTTCCGCAAAGCTTCGCTGAGGTTTTTATTGCGTCGTATTGGTAAGATAGTATACTTTGATATTATGTAAGATAGAACTGCAACTACCTGCAAACCTCAGAGTTATTTAACAAAAAATGTAGCAAGTACCGCTCAGGATGATGAAATAGTAAATCCGTGCATACTATAACTTTGTTTACGCTTTGTTATGAAGTTCCGCAAAGTTTCGCTGAGGTTTTGATTGCGTTGTAATGGTAAGATAGTATACTCTGATATTATGTAAGATAGAACTGCATCTACCTGCAAACCTCAGAGTTATTTGGCAAAATATGTTTCAAGAACGGGCAGGATGATCATACAGTAAATCCTTGCTTACTATAACTTTGTTTACGCTTTGTTTTGAATTTCCGCAAAGCTTCGCTGAGGTTTTTATTGCGTCGCAATTGGTAAGATAGTATACCTTGATATTATGTAAGACAGAACTGCAACTACCTGCAAACCTCAGAGTTATTTGACAAAATATGTTTCAAGAACCTGGCAGGATGAGAATACAGTAAATCCGTGCATACTATAACTTTGTTTACGCTTTGTTATGAAGTTCCGCAAAATTTCGCTGAGGTTTTGATTGCGTCGAAATGGTAAGACAGTGTACTTTGAAATTATGTAAGATAGAACTGCAACTACATGCAAATATCAGAGTTATTTATCAAAATATGTTTCAAGAACCGACAGAATGATCAAACTGTACATCCGTGCATAGTATAACATTGTTTACGATTTTTTATGCAGTTCCGCAATGTTTCGCTGATGTTTTGATTGCGTCGCAATTGGTAAGATAGTATACTTTGATATTATGTAAGACAGAACTGCAACTACCTGCAATCCTGAGAGTTATTTGGCAAAATATGTTTCAAGAACGGGCAGGATGATCATACAGTAAATCCGTGCATAGTATAACTTTGTTTACGCTTTGTTATGAAGTTCCGCAAAGCTTCGCTGAGGTTTTTATTGCGTCGTATTGGTAAGATAGTATACTTTGATATTATGTAAGATAGAACTGCAACTACCTGCAAACCTCAGAGTTATTTAACAAAAAATGTAGCAAGTACCGCTCAGGATGATGAAATAGTAAATCCGTGCATAGTATAACTTTGTTTACGCTTTGTTATGAAGTTCTGCAAAGTTTCGCTGATGTTTTGATTGCGTCGAATTGATAAGATAGTATACTTTGATATTATATAAGATAGAACTGCAACTACCTGCAAACCTCAGAGTTATTTGGCAAAATATGTTTCAAGAACGGGCAGGATGATCATACAGTAAATCCGTGCATACTATAACGTTGTTCACGCTTTGTTATGAAACATATTTTGCCAAATAACTCTGAGATTTGCATGTAGTTGCAGTTCTATCTTACATAATATCAAAGTATACAATCTTACCATTACGACGCAATCAAAACCTCAGCGAAACTTTGCAGAACTTCATAACAAAGCGTAAACAAAGTTATACTATGCACGTATGTACTATTTCATCATCCTGAGCGGTTCTTGCTACATTTTTTGTTAAATAACTCTGAGGTTTGCAGGTAGTTGCAGTTCTATCTTACATAATATCAAAGTATACTATCTTACCATTTCGACGCAATCAAAACCTCAGCGAAATTTTGCGGAACTTCATAACAAAGCGTAAACAAAGTTATAGTATGCACGGATTTACTGTATTCTCATCCTGCCAGGTTCATGAAACATATTTTGTCAAATAACTCTGAGGTTTGCAGGTAGTTGCAGTTCTGTCTTACATAATGTCAAGGTATACTATCTTACCAATTGCGACGCAATAAAAACCTCAGCGAAGCTTTGCGGAAATTCAAAACAAAGCGTAAACAAAGTTATAGTAAGCAAGGATTTACTGTATGATCATCCTGCCCGTTCTTGAAACATATTTTGCCAAATAACTCCGAGGTTTGCAGGTAGATGCAGTTCTATCTTACATAATATCAAAGTATACTATCTTACCAATACGACGCAATAAAAACCTCAGCGAAGCTTTGCGGAACTTCATAACAAAGCGTAAACAAAGTTATACTATGCACGGATTTAATGTATGATCATCCTGCCCGTTCTTGAAACATATTTTGCCAAATAACTCTCAGGATTGCAGGTAGTTGCAGTTCTGTCTTACATAATATCAAAGTATACTATCTTACCAATTGTGACGCAATCAAAACATCAGCGAAACATTGCGGAACTGCATAAAAAATCGTAAACAATGTTATACTATGCACGGATGTACAGTTTGATCATTCTGCCGGTTCTTGAAACATATTTTTATAAATAACTCTGAGGTTTGCAGGTAGTTGCAGTTCTATCTTACATAATATCAAAGTATACTATCTTACCATTTCGACGCAATCAAAACCTCAGCGAAACTTTGCAGAACATCATAACAAAGCGTAAACAAAGTTGTACTATGCACGGATTTACAGTTTGATCATTCTGCCGGTTCTTGAAACATATTTTGATAAATAACTCTGACATTTGCATGTAGTTGCAGTTCTATCTTATATAATATCAAAGTATACTATCTTATCAATAGGATGCAATAAAAACCTCAGCGAAGCTTTGCGGAAATTCATAACAAAGCGTAATCAAAGTTATACTATACACGGATGTACTATTTGATCTTCCTGCCGGTTCTTGAAACATATTTTGATAAATAACTCTGAGATTTGCAGGTATTTGCAGTTCTATCTTACATAATATCAAAGTATACTATCTTACCAATACGACGCAATCAAAACATCAGCGAAACTTTGCGGAAAATCATAACAAAGCGTGAACAACGTTATAGTATGCACGGATTTACTGTATGATCATCCTGCCCGTTCTTGAAACATATTTTGATAAATAACTCTGAGATTTGCAGGTATTTGCAGTTCTATCTTACATAATATCAAAGTATACTATCTTACCAATACGACGCAATCAAAACCTCAGCGAAACTTTGCAGAACTTCATAACAAAGCGTAAACACAGTTATACTATGCACGTATGTACTATTTCATCATCCTGAGCAGTTCTTGCTACATTTTTTGTTAAATAACTCTGAGGTTTGCAGGTAGTTGCAGTTCTATCTTACATAATATCAAAGTATACTATCTTACCATTACGACGCAATCACAACCTCAGCGAAACTTTGCGGAACTTCATAACAAAGCGTAAACAAAGTTATAGTATTCACGGATTTACTATTTCATCATCCTGAGCGGTTCTTGCTACATTTTTTGTTAAATAACTCTGAGGTTTGCAGGTAGTTGCAGTTCTATCTTACATAATATCAAAGTATACTATCTTACCAATACGACGCAATAAAAACCTCAGCGAAGCTTTGCGGAACTTCATAACAAAGCGTAAACAAAGTTATACTATGCACGGATTTACTGTATGATCATCCTGCCCGTTCTTGAAACATATTTTGCCAAATAACTCTCAGGATTGCAGGTAGTTGCAGTTCTGTCTTACATAATATCAAAGTATACTATCTTACCAATTGCGACGCAATCAAAACATCAGCGAAACATTGCGGAACTGCATAACAAAGCGTAAACAATGTTATACTATGCACGGATGTACAGTTTGATCATTCTGACGGTTCTTGAAACATATTTTGATAAATAACTCTGATATTTGCATGTAGTTGCAGTTCTATCTTATATAATATCAAAGTATACTATCTAATCAATTCGACGCAATAAAAACCTCAGCGAAGCTTTGCGGAACTACATAACATAGCGTAAACAAAGTTATACTATGCACGGATGTACAGTTTGATCATTCTGCCGGTTCTTGAAACATATTTTTATAAATAACTCTGAGGTTTGCAGGTAGTTGCAGTTCTATCTTATATAATATCATAGTATACTATCTTACCAATACGACGCAATAAAAACCTCAGCGAAGCTTTGCGGAACTTCATAACAAAGCGTAAACAAAGTTATACTATGCACGGATTTACTGTATGATCATCCTGCCCGTTCTTGAAACATATTTTGCCAAATAACTCTCAGGATTGCAGGTAGTTGCAGTTCTGTCTTACATAATATCAAAGTATACTATCTTACCAATTGCGACGCAATCAAAACCTCAGCGAAATTTTGCGGAACTTCATAACAAAGCGTAAACAAAGTTATACTATGCACGGATTTACTGTATGATCATCCTGCCCGTTCTTGAAACATATTTTGCCAAATAACTCTGAGGTTTGCAGGTAGATGCACTCCTATCTTATATAATATCAAAGTATACTATCTTATCAATTCGACGCAATAAAAACCTCAGCGAAGCTTTGCGGAACTTCATAACAAAGCGTAAACAAAGTTATACTATGCACGGATTTACTGTATGACCATCCTGCCCGTTCTTGAAACATATTTTGCCAAATAACTCTGAGGATGGCAGGTAGTTGCAGTTCTGTCTTACATAATATCAAAGTATACTATCTTACCAATTGCGACGCAATCAAAACATCAGCGAAACTTTGCAGAACTTCATAACAAAGCGTAAACAAAGTTATACTATGCACGTATGTACTATTTCATCATCCTGAGCGGTTCTTGCTACATTTTTTGTTAAATAACTCTGAGGTTTGCAGGTAGTTGCAGTTCTATCTTACATAATATCAAAGTATACTATCTTACCATTACGACGCAATCAAAACCTCAGCCAAACTTTGCGGAACTTCATAACAAAGCGTAAACAAAGTTGTACTATGCACGGATTTACTGTATGATCACCCTGCCCGTTCTTGAAACATATTTTGCCAAATAACTCTGAGGATTGCAGGTAGTTGCAGTTCTGTCTTACATAATATCAAGGTATACTATCTTACCAATTGCGACGCAATAAAAACCTCAGCGAAGCTTTGCGGAAATTCAAAACAAAGCGTAAACAAAGTTATAGTAAGCAAGGATTTACTGTATGATCATCCTGCCCGTTCTTGAAACAAATTTTGCCAAATAACTCTGACATTTGCATGTAGTTGCAGTTCTATCTTACATAATATCAAAGTATACTATCTTACCATTACGACGCAATCAAAACCTCTGCGAAACTTTGCGGAACTTCATAACAAAGCGTAAACAAAGTTATAGTATGCACGGATTTACTGTATGATCATCCTGCCCGTTCTTGAAACATATTTTGTCAAATAACTCTGAGGTTTGAAGGTAGTTGCAGTTCTGTCTTACATAATATCACGGTATACTATCTTACCATTACGACGCAATCAAAACCTCAGCGAAACTTTGCGGAACTTCATAACAAAGCGTGAACAATGTTATAGTATGCACGGATTTACTGTATGATCATCCTGCCCGTTCTTGAAACATATTTTGCCAAATAACTCTGAGGTTTGCAGGTAGTTGCAGTTCTATCTTATATAATATCAAAGTATACTATCTTATAAATTCGACGCAATCAAAACATCAGCGAAACTTTGCAGAACTTCATAACAAAGCGTCAACAAAGTTATACTATGCACGTATGTACTATTTCATCATCCTGAGCGGTTCTTGCTACATTTTTTGTTAAATAACTCTGAGGTTTGCAGGTAGTTGCAGTTCTATCTTACATAATATCAAAGTATACTATCTTACCATTTCGACGCAATCAAAACCTCAGCGAAATTTTGCGGAACTTCATAACAAAGCGTGAACAAAGTTATAGTATGCACGGATTTACTGTATGATCATCCTGCCCGTTCTTGAAACATATTTTGTCAAATAACTCTGAGGTTTGAAGGTAGTTGCAGTTCTGTCTTACATAATATCACGGTATACTATCTTACAATTACGACGCAATCAAAACCTCAGCGAAACTTTGCGGAACTTCATAACAAAGCGTGAACAATGTTATAGTATGCACGGATTTACTGTATGATCATCCTGCCCGTTCTTGAAACATATTTTGCCAAATAACTCTGAGGTTTGCAGGTAGTTGCAGTTCTATCTTATATAATATCAAAGTATACTATCTTATCAATTCGACGCAATAAAAACCTCAGCGAAGCTTTGCGGAACTTCATAACAAAGCGTAAACAAAGTTACACTATGCACGGATTTACTGTATGATCATCCTGCCCGTTCTTGAAACATATTTTGCCAAATAACTCTGAGGATTGCAGGTAGTTGCAGTTCTGTCTTACTTAATATCAAAGTATACTATCTTACCAATTGCGATGCAATCAAAACATCAGCGAAACTTTGCAGAACATCATAACAAAGCGTGAACAATGTTATAGTATGCACGGATTTACTGTATGATCATCCTGCCCGTTCTTGAAACATATTTTGCCAAATAACTCTGAGGTTTGCAGGTAGTTGCAGTTCTATCTTATATAATATCAAAGTATACTATCTTATCAATTCGACGCAATCAAAACATCAGCGAAACTTTGCAGAACTTCATAACAAAGCGTAAACAAAGTTATAGTAAGCAAGGATTTACTGTATGATCATCCTGCCCGTTCTTGAAACATATTTTGCCAAATAACTCTGAGATTTGCATGTAGTTGCAGTTCTATCTTACATAATATCAAAGTATACTATCTTACCATGACGACGCAATCAAAACCTCAGCCAAACTTTGCGGAACTTCATAACAAAGCGTAAACAAAGTTGTACTATGCACGGATGTACAGTTTGATCATTCTGCCGGTTCTTGAAACATATTTTGATAAATAACTCTGACATTTGCATGTAGTTGCAGTTCTATCTTATATAATATCAAAGTATACTATCTTATCAATAGGATGCAATAAAAACCTCAGCGAAGCTTTGCGGAAATTCATAACAAAGCGTGAACAACGTTATAGTATGCACGGATTTACTGTATGATCATCCTGCCCGTTCTTGAAACATATTTTGATAAATAACTCTGAGATTTGCAGGTATTTTCAGTTCTATCTTACATAATATCAAAGTATACTATCCTACCAATTCGACCCAATCAAAACATCAGCGAAACATTGCGGAACTTCATAACAAAGCGTGAACAATGTTATAGTATGCACGGATTTACTGTATGATCATCCTGCCCGTTCTTGAAACATATTTTGCCAAATAACTCTAACGTTTGCAGGTAGTTGCAGTTCTATCTTATATAATATCAAAGTATACTATCTTATCAATTCGACGCAATCAAAACATCAGCGAAACTTTGCAGAACTTCATAACAAAGCGTAAACAAAGTTATACTATGCACGGATTTACTGTATTCTCATCCTGCCAGGTTCTTGAAACATATTTTGTCAAATAACTCTGAGGTTTGCAGGTAGTTGCAGTTCTGTCTTACATAATATCAAGGTATACTATCTTACCAATTGCGACGCAATAAAAACCTCAGCGAAGCTTTGCGGAAATTCAAAACAAAGCGTAAACAAAGTTATAGTAAGCAAGGATTTACTGTATGATCATCCTGCCCGTTTGTTAAGGCAAGAGCCTTAGGAATGACTTTATGGTACGGCCGACCATCTGTGAGTTTTCAGCAAATTCGTTCGAGTATAAAGCAATTGTAGTTTCTTTAGCGGACCGGTCTGCAGCCAACATGTGGCACATAAAATTAAACAGAGTTTTTTGAAAGTGCATGCCATTATTTAGTCTCTCAGGTCCAAGAAGCCATGCCATAAAGTCCCAAGGCTAAGGGAACAGGGAATCGGCCACCAGGTATAGGGACCAGCAATCCTGGCAAGCCGGAATTTCCGCTCGTTAGCGAAACACCCGTCCACCCGCGAGCGCAAGCGGCCCGGTCAACCCCACCAATGACAACGCGCCTCGGGCGCATTGGAAGGGGTAGCCTGGGTTTTTCCGATTCCGGGGAAATCGGGAACCGCCCTTAAGGCCCAAGGAAAAAGATCTTAGAGCTGATCGAGTAGGCAGATAGAGTAGAGACTTCATCCAGTACAGTTGTAGAGTCGATCATACAGTGAGATACGCGTGACATTTAGGTTGCGCGTTAAAATAAACTCAGAATTGAGACCAAGCTTGAGTCATTCATTTAGTCCCACACCAGTGGGTGGTCCTTCGAACCCAGTCGGCACCAAGTGCAATATCCAAAGGATCTCGATATCAAACAGCGAGTCCTTAACATTTGGTCCTTCGAGCCGGATCGGCACCAAGTGCAATATCCAAAGGATCTCGATATCAAACAGCGAGTCCTTAACATTTGGTCCTTCGAGCCGGATCCAAGAACTCAGTGACGAAGTGACAGTTCCACATCAGAGGCTACAGCCACGCAGTACAGTATACCACGAGAGCAGCAACACCTGGTTTCAATCAGGCATCTCAGGAGCTCAGTGACGAGAAGTTGTTTCCGGAGGCATCAGCATCCAGAGAAACCAGTAGCAGCAGCGAAGCAACAGCATCGCAAGACACCAGTGTCGCAACAGCGACGTGACAGCATCAGGGCAGTACGCAGCTCCAAAGCAGTGCAGCACCACAGCAGAACATTAACGCAGCAGCTCAGCATCACTGCAGAACAACGCAGCATCCCAGTGCAGCCACCACGCATCGTCAGCAGTACCAAGTATTGTAGCCCACTTAATAAGTACCTTATTGTTCTATTTGCGTCAGTATTAATTATGGCGGAAGATCTCAAAACGTTGGTAATCGAGCGCGGAACGGTCAAGGCGGCGCTCACGCGATTTAAGACGTTCCTTAGCAAATTTGCGAAAACGACCTCAATAGGCTCTCTTAAGAAACGGTTAGACGCGAACATAGGTCTCCATGATAGTTTTAATCGAGTTCAGACGCGAATCGAAATACTTGTAGCCGGCACAGACACCGAAGCAGTGCACGCGACCGAGCGAGAAGAATTCGAAACGGCGTATTTTGATCTCATAGATCAAGTAGAAACATTTATTGCACGTTCCACTCCGAATCAGAGTAGGGTAACCACCGACAGTCCGATATCCGCGCAGGCGACAGATACCGCTACAACAAACATTAGATTACCGACATTGCAACTTCCTTCCTTTGATGGCAATTATAGTGATTGGTTAAAATTTAAGGACACATTTACATCAGTGATTCACGAGAACAATTCATTGACAGATATACAGCGGTTTCACTACTTAAACTCATCGCTCAAGGGGGTAGCGGCTCGCGTTATTCAAGCGTTAGGCGTTTCCGAAACAAATTACAAACAGGCGTGGGAATTACTCAAGTCGCGATACGAAGATTCCACAAGTCTCAAGCGGCACCATGTAAATTCATTACTCGACATAAAATCCGTTCAAAAACAATCAGAGGTTACCTTGCGGGAATTTATTGACGACGCTACGAACCATAGAATAGCGTTATTGTCCTTAGGTGAACCGGTTGAGACTTGGGACACCATGTTGGTCCCGTTGTTGTCCAGAAAGCTAGATCAAGTGTCCATGAGAGAATGGGAAAAACGAATAATATCTCAATCGAAAATGCCTACATTTAGTCAATTTTCCGCGTTCATAGAAGAGCGATCGAAATATTTAGCAAACATCAATATCAATGTTCAGATAGCTGCACCCAAGGTCGACCAGCGACCTCGAGTAACAAACAATAGCCCTCGATACAACTACATAGCTTCACATGTAGTTAACTCAGCCGGGTGCCCCGTATGCAAGGCCAATCACGCGATATATCATTGTGAAAAATTTAAGAATTCAGACTTAATTCAAAAAACAAAAATAGTGCAAGAAGCCCGGCTGTGCTTCAATTGTTTGTCATCAGGACATAGGGTACGGGCGTGTACACGGAGCCATTGTAAACAGTGTGGAAGGAAGCATCATTCCTTGCTACATAATTCTGAGAGCAAATTCGTAGAAGAGAGCTACGCGGTTACAGCAGATCCAGATTCACGAGAAACCCCAGCACTAGTAGCTAACGTAGCAAACGCAATAGGGCATACCGTATTATCGACAGCAATAGTTTACGTTAAGGACAAAAAGGGTCAGGCACATAAATGCAGGGTTTTATTAGATTCAGGATCCCAAGCAAATTTTATCACCACCGAATTTTGCCAACGACTCGGTATCAAACCGACTACTATAGACTCGACAGTGACAGGATTAGGAAGGGCAGTAAACTCCATAAAGGGTAGAGCAACCTTAACGATTCATTCGCGGTACAATAGATCTCAACACACGGTACAGTGTTTATCGATAGAAACTATCACTTCAGACATGCCTAATTTTCAAATGCATAGGGAAAAAATAGAAATTCCGAACCACATAGAGCTAGCCGATCCGGAATTTCATTTACAAAAACCAATAGATATGCTCATTGGAGCAGGTCTATTTTGGACATTGTTATGTGTCGGTCAACACAGGTCACATTCCAACCTCCTCTTGCAGAAAACCCAACTCGGGTGGGTTTTGGGGGGCACGCTTACCTGGGCAGATAAAGAAGCAGAAAAGGGCAATAGGTGTCATTTAGTCACACTCAATGACCTACAATCACAATTGGAAAAATTTTGGGACATAGAGGAACTAACTTCAAGCGAAATAAAGGTAGTCGATGAATGCGAGGCACATTTTAGGAAAACTATGCGACGAGACACGGACGGCAGATATAACGTTAGAATACCGTTCAAATCTAACGTAAATGAATTAGGAACCTCGCGAGCGCAAGCTGAACGGCGATTATATTCATTAGAGAAAAGATTAGCAATACATCCAGAAATAAGAGAGCAGTATGCAGAATTCATGTCGGAATATGAGACGTTAGGACACATGTCGCGCATTGTAGAAGATACACAAGAGCAACCCACTTACTATCTTCCCCACCACGCCGTATTCAAAGAAGGCAGCACGACAACGAAACTTCGTGTCGTTTTCGATGGGTCGGCAAAATCCTCATCAGGCCTCGCATTAAACGATGTCCAATTAGTAGGCCCTACAGTTCAAAGCGATTTAATTTCCATTTTAATTCGTTTCCGATATAACAGGTACGTCCTGTCGGCCGATATTGCAAAAATGTACAGACAAATTTTAGTTCATCCAGCAGATAGGAAATATCAGAGACTTTTATGGCGAGCACAGCCACATTCCCCAGTTCAAGAGTACGAATTAAACACCGTAACTTATGGCACAGCATCCGCTCCTTTCCTCGCGACTCGTGTACTGCACGAAATTGGACTGACATGTGCCCACATATTTCCGACTAGCAGTAAGGTCATAATCAATGATTTTTATGTAGACGACTTATTAACTGGGGCTCAAACGGAACAGGAAATAGAAACGCTCAAGACAGAACTGACGCAAATTCTGTCACAGGCTGGTATGGATCTTCGTAAATGGGCAAGCAATTGTCCAACAATAACAACAACAGACGGTACAGAGAGCAATCGCGAAATCGCCGTGGATAAAGATCCAAAAACGTTAGGCCTTTTGTGGTCACCGACGACCGACAACTTAATTTTTATAGTAAAATCCCCACATAACCAGCGTATCACAAAACGTACTATTCTGTCTGAAATAGCTCAAATATTTGACCCATTAGGACTAATAAGCCCCATTGTAATAGTCGCAAAAATGATCCTACAAAAACTATGGCAAATTCAGATAGGTTGGGATCAATCAGTACCGCAGGACCTGCACAGTCAATGGCTCCAGTACCGCCAAGATATTAGCAAAGTAGGAGCAATAAACATTTCGCGATGTGTAATTTCAGAATGCCTAGATGGTATAGAACTGCACGGCTTTTCAGACGCGTCCGAGAGGGCTTACGGGGCCTGTGTTTACCTGCGCTCTCGGGATCGGTCAGGTAGATGGGTAACGCGATTATTGTGTGCGAAGTCCAGAGTCGCACCTCTCAAAACAATTTCACTACCGAGATTAGAATTATGCGGTGCATTATTACTAGCAAATGTAGTAAACAAGGTTAGAATAGCATTAGACACAGTAAGGTTTAAGGAATATCTTTGGACAGATTCGACGATCACTCTCGCTTGGCTTCGAAGCTCCCCAAACAGATGGAAAACCTTCGTAGCCAATCGAGTATCGCAAATTCAAGGTTTAACGTCAAGTGATAGTTGGAGACACGTAGCTTCGGAAGACAACCCTGCAGATTTGATTTCGCGAGGCACAAAACCAGGAGCATTAGACAATAACACTATTTGGTGGGTAGGTCCCAGTTGGTTACGTCACAACTCAAATCTATGGCCTACGGCATCAGATAAACCCATCGATATTCCCGAAGAGAGAGAAATGAAACCGGTCATGTTGATTGCATCAACTTCAGAGAATAGCATCATTAGGAGATTTTCAATTTATACGCGCTTACTCAGAAGCGTAGCATACTGTCTCAGATTCGCCAAAATCATGAGAAACAGACTCAAAAAAGCAGAAGGTGACGCATTAGGTTCGTCAATAACAGGTCCATTGAAAACGATAGAATTGAATACAGCGCGAACACGTTTAGAATTACTGTCGCAAAGGGAGGCATTTTCGACCGAGATCGCATTAGTAAAAACGCAACAAACAGTCTCAAAATGCAGTGCGTTACGGTCTCTAAATGTATTTCTGGACAATAGCGGACTACTCAGGGTGGGCGGAAGACTATCGAACGCGCCCATAGACTATGATTCAAAACATCCCATCATATTGCCATCAAAGCATCCGTTAACGGATTTAATAATCAAACACGAGCATCACAGGTTAATGCATGCGGGATGTCAGGCTGTATTAAATTCGTTACAAACTAGGTATTGGCTAATCTCAGCAAAAACCAATGTGAAACGAACCATACGAAAATGTGTAAGGTGTTTTAGAGCAAACCCATTGAGTCAAATATATCAGATGGGTCAATTACCTGCGTCGAGAGTCACTCCGGCGCGACCTTTTTCTACCTGTGGAGTCGATTACGCAGGACCGTTTCTTACAAAAGAGAGAACAAGAAGTAAGGTAACAGTCAAGGCATACCTGTGCATCTTCGTATGTTTCGTTACGAAAGCGGTACATTTAGAATTAGCTACCGATTTAAGTACCGACGCATTCCTCAATTGTTTCCGGCGTTTTATTGCCCGACGGGGACGATGTCATTGTATCGTATCCGATAACGGTACAAACTTCATTGGCGCGCGAAACGAGTTAGCTGAGCTAAACATATTAGTTAAAGACAAGAGACACAACGAGAAAATTGCGAACGCATTAAGTCAGGAATCCATCGAATGGCGATTAATTCCACCGCACTCTCCACACTTTGGTGGATTGTGGGAAGGAGCAGTCAAATCTGCGAAATATCACCTCACACGCGTTGTAGGAGATCAGAGGCTCACGTTCGAAGAGCTATATACGTTACTGACGCAAATAGAATCCTGTCTAAATTCACGTCCACTTTCACCATTATCCTCGGATCCCACAGACCTAAATCCTTTGACTCCTGGGCATTTTTTAATTGGTACTGCACTTACAACACTGCCGTCTCATGACCTACGAGATATCAAGGTCACTCGACTCAACAGATACCAGCTAATCCAGCAAATGGTCCAGCATTTCTGGCAAAGATGGCAGAGGGAATGTATACACCAATTGCAACAAAGACACAAATGGCAGCACTCCACAACCTCGAAAATAGCCGTGGACTCCTTAGTTATCATTAAGGAGGACAATCTAACCCCATTACAGTGGAGTATGGGTAGAATCATTCAAGTACACCCTGGTACAGATGGAGTGATTCGTGTCGCAACAGTCAGAACCTCAACCGGAACAATTAAACGACCCGTGACAAAACTTTGTATAATACCCTTGGATCACTTAGAATTATCACACCAGGTGTAGCACAGTCATGTACAGTGTAAATATGGATCATTGTAAATATTGTAATATTCACATAGCATACGTAGATCATAATAATAGCATAAGCTTATGTGTAACGCATCATAGATATTTAGGAAAATATAGGTAATACTGAGAAGAGTTAGATGAGTAGATGCTTCAATTGCGTGCTCAATTGTACATTGTGATATAGGCTATTAATGTGGATATAGTTGAACATGCGGTGCATGTTCAAGGTGGGCGGGATGTTAAGGCAAGAGCCTTAGGAATGACTTTATGGTACGGCCGACCATCTGTGAGTTTTCAGCAAATTCGTTCGAGTATAAAGCAATTGTAGTTTCTTTAGCGGACCGGTCTGCAGCCAACATGTGGCACATAAAATTAAACAGAGTTTTTTGAAAGTGCATGCCATTATTTAGTCTCTCAGGTCCAAGAAGCCATGCCATAAAGTCCCAAGGCTAAGGGAACAGGGAATCGGCCACCAGGTATAGGGACCAGCAATCCTGGCAAGCCGGAATTTCCGCTCGTTAGCGAAACACCCGTCCACCCGCGAGCGCAAGCGGCCCGGTCAACCCCACCAATGACAACGCGCCTCGGGCGCATTGGAAGGGGTAGCCTGGGTTTTTCCGATTCCGGGGAAATCGGGAACCGCCCTTAAGGCCCAAGGAAAAAGATCTTAGAGCTCATCGAGTAGGCAGATAGAGTAGAGACTTCATCCAGTACAGTTGTAGAGTCGATCATACAGTGAGATACGCGTGACATTTAGGTTGCGCGTTAAAATAAACTCAGAATTGAGACCAAGCTTGAGTCATTCATTTAGTCCCACACCAGTGGGTGGTCCTTCGAACCCAGTCGGCACCAAGTGCAATATCCAAAGGATCTCGATATCAAACAGCGAGTCCTTAACATTTGGTCCTTCGAGCCGGATCGGCACCAAGTGCAATATCCAAAGGATCTCGATATCAAACAGCGAGTCCTTAACACCGTTCTTGAAACAAATTTTGCCAAATAACTCTGAGATTTGCATGTAGTTGCAGTTCTATCTTACATAATATCAAAGTATACTATCTTACCATTACGACGCAATCAAAAGCTCTGCGAAACTTTGCGGAACTTCATAACAAAGCGTAAACAAAGTTACACTATGCACGGATTTACTGTATGATCATCCTGCCCGTTCTTGAAACATATTTTGCCAAATAACTCTGAGGATTGCAGGTAGTTGCAGTTCTGTCTTACTTAATATCAAAGTATACTATCTTACCAATTGCGATGCAATCAAAACATCAGCGAAACTTTGCAGAACATCATAACAAAGCGTGAACAATGTTATAGTATGCACGGATTTACTGTATGATCATCCTGCCCGTTCTTGAAACATATTTTGCCAAATAACTCTGAGGTTTGCAGGTAGTTGCAGTTCTATCTTATATAATATCAAAGTATACTATCTTATCAATTCGACGCAATCAAAACATCAGCGATACTTTGCGGAACTTCATAACGAAGCGTAAACAAATTTATACAATGCACGGATGTACTATTTGATCTTAGTGCCAGTTCTGGATACATATTTTGCCAAATCATTCTCAGGTTTGTAGGTAGTTGCAGTTCTACCTTATATATTATCAAAGTATACTATCTTATTAATACGAAGCAATCAAAACATCAGCGAATCTTTACAGAACTTCATAACAAAGCGTAAACAAAGTTATACTATACACGGATGTACTATTTGATCTTCATGCCTGTTCTTGAAACATATTTTGATAAATAACTCTGATATTTCCAGGTAGTTGCAGTTCTACCGTATATAATATCAAAGTATACTATCTTACCAATACGACGCAATCAAAACATCAGCGAAACATTGCGGAACTTCATAACATAGCGTAAACAAAGTTATACTATGCACGGATATACAGTTTGATCATTCTGCCGGTTCTAGAAACATATTTTGATAAATAACTCTTAGGTTTGCAGGTAGTTGCAGTTCTATCTTATATAATATCAAAGTATACTATCTTACCATTACGACGCAATCAAAACCTCAGCGAAATTTTGCGGAACTTCATAACAAAGCGTAAACAAAGTTATAGTATGCACGGATTTACTGTATGATCATCCTGCCCGTTCTTGAAACATATTTTGTCAAATAACTCTGAGGTTTGCAGGTAGTTGCAGTTCTATCTTACATAATATCAAGGTATACTATCTTACCAATTGCGACGCAATCAAAACATCTGCGAAACTTTGCAGAACTTCATAACAAAGCGTAAACAAAGTTATACTATGCACGTATGTACTATTTCATCATCCTGAGCGGTTCTTGCTACATTTTTTGTTAAATAACTCTGTGGTTTGCAGGTAGTTGCAGTTCTACCGTATATAATATCAAAGTATACTATCTTACCAATACGACGCAATCAAAACCTCATCGATACTTTGCGGAACTTCATAACAAAGCTTAAACAAAGTTATACTATGCACGTATGTACTATTTCATCATCCTGAGCGGTTCTTGCTACATTTTTTGTTAAATAACTCTGTGGTTTGCAGGTAGTTGCAGTTCTACCGTATATAATATCAAAGTATACTATCTTACCAATACGACGCAATCAAAACCTCAGCGATACTTTGCGGAACTTCATAACGAAGCGTAAACAAATTTATACAATGCACGGATGTACTATTTGATCTTAGTGCCAGTTCTGGATACATATTTTGCCAAATCATTCTCAGGTTTGTAGGTAGTTGCAGTTCTACCTTATATATTATCAAAGTATACTATCTTATTAATACGAAGCAATCAAAACATCAGCGAATCTTTACAGAACTTCATAACAAAGCGTAAACAAAGTTATACTATACACGGATGTACTATTTGATCTTCATGCCTGTTCTTGAAACATATTTTGATAAATAACTCTGATATTTCCAGGTAGTTGGAGTTCTACCGTATATAATATCAAAGTATACTATCTTACCAATACGACGCAATCAAAACATCAGCGAAACATTGCGGAACTTCATAACATAGCGTAAACAAAGTTATACTATGCACGGATATACAGTTTGATCATTCTGCCGGTTCTAGAAACATATTTTGATAAATAACTCTTAGGTTTGCAGGTAGTTGCAGTTCTATCTTATATAATATCAAAGTATACTATCTTACCATTACGACGCAATCAAAACTTCAGCGAAACTTTGCGGAACTTCATAACAAAGCGTAAACAAAGTTATACTATGCACTTATGTACTATTTCATCATCCTGAGCGGTTCTTGCTACATTTTTTGTTAAATAACTCTGAGGTTTGCAGGTAGTTGAAGTTCTATCTTACATAATATCAAAGTATACTATCTTACCATTTCGACGCAATCAAAACCTCTGCGAAACTTTGCGGAACTTCATAACATAGCGTAAACAAAGTTATACTATGCACGGATATACAGTTTGATCATTCTGCCGGTTCTAGAAACATATTTTGATAAATAACTCTTAGGTTTGCAGGTAGTTGCAGTTCTATCTTATATAATATCAAAGTATACTATCTTACCATTACGACGCAATCAAAACTTCAGCGAAACTTTGCAGAACTTCATAACAAAGCGTAAACAAAGTTATACTATGCACGGATTTACTGTATTCTCATCCTGCCAGGTTCTTGAAACATATTTTGTCAAATAACTCTGAGGTTTGCAGGTAGTTGCAGTTCTGTCTTACATAATATCAAGGTATACTATCTTACCAATTGCCACGCAATAAAAACCTCAGCGAAGCTTTGCGGAAATTCAAAACAAAGCGTAAACAAAGTTATAGTAAGCAAGGATTTACTGTATGATCATCCTGCCCGTTCTTGAAACAAATTTTGCCAAATAACTCTGAGATTTGCATGTAGTTGCAGTTCTATCTTACATAATATCAAAGTATACTATCTTACCATTACGACGCAATCAAAAGCTCTGCGAAACTTTGCGGAACTTCATAACAAAGCGTAAACAAAGTTATAGTATGCACGGATTTACTGTATGATCATCCTGCCCGTTCTTGAAACATATTTTGTCAAATAACTCTGAGGTTTGCAGGTAGTTGCAGTTCTGTCTTACATAATATCAAGGTATACTATCTTACCAATTGCGACGCAATCAAAACATCTGCGAAACTTTGCAGAACTTCATAACAAAGCGTAAACAAAGTTATACTATGCACGTATGTACTATTTCATCATCCTGAGCGGTTCTTGCTACATTTTTTGTTAAATAACTCTGTGGTTTGCAGGTAGTTGCAGTTCTACCGTATATAATATCAAAGTATACTATCTTACCAATACGACGCAATCAAAACCTCATCGATACTTTGCGGAACTTCATAACAAAGCGTAAACAAAGTTATACTATGCACGTATGTACTATTTCATCATCCTGAGCGGTTCTTGCTACATTTTTTGTTAAATAACTCTGTGGTTTGCAGGTAGTTGCAGTTCTACCGTATATAATATCAAAGTATACTATCTTACCAATACGACGCAATCAAAACCTCAGCGATACTTTGCGGAACTTCATAACGAAGCGTAAACAAATTTATACAATGCACGGATGTACTATTTGATCTTAGTGCCAGTTCTGGATACATATTTTGCCAAATCATTCTCAGGTTTGTAGGTAGTTGCAGTTCTACCTTATATATTATCAAAGTATACTATCTTATTAATACGAAGCAATCAAAACATCAGCGAATCTTTACAGAACTTCATAACAAAGCGTAAACAAAGATATACTATACACGGATGTACTATTTGATCTTCATGCCTGTTCTTGAAACATATTTTGATAAATAACTGTGATATTTCCAGGTAGTTGCAGTTCTACCGTATATAATATCAAAGTATACTATCTTACCAATACGACGCAATCAAAACATCAGCGAAACATTGCGGAACTTCATAACATAGCGTAAACAAAGTTATACTATGCACGGATATACAGTTTGATCATTCTGCCGGTTCTTGAAACATATTTTGATAAATATCTCTGAGATTTGCAGGTATTTGCAGTTCTATCTCACATAATATCAAAGTGTACTATCTTACCAATACGACGCAATTAAAACATCAGCGAAACTTTGCGGAACTTCATAACAAAGCGTGAACAATGTTATAGTATGCACGGATTTACTGTATGATCATCCAACCAGTTCTTGAAACATATTTTGCCAAATAACTCTGAGGATTGCAGGTAGTTGCAGTTCTGTCTTACATAATATCGAAGTATACTGTCTTACCAATTGCGAGGCAATCAAAACATCAGCCAAACATTGCGGAACTGCATAACAAAGCGTAAACAAAGTTATACTATGCACTTATGTACTATTTCATCATCCTGAGCGGTTCTTGCTACATTTTTTGTTAAATAACTCTGAGGTTTGCAGGTAGTTGAAGTTCTATCTTACATAATATCAAAGTATACTATCTTACCATTTCGACGCAATCAAAACCTCTGCGAAACTTTGCGGAACTTCATAACATAGCGTAAACAAAGTTATACTATGCACGGATATACAGTTTGATCATTCTGCCGGTTCTAGAAACATATTTTGATAAATAACTCTTAGGTTTGCAGGTAGTTGCAGTTCTATCTTATATAATATCAAAGTATACTATCTTACCATTACGACGCAATCAAAACTTCAGCGAAACTTTGCAGAACTTCATAACAAAGCGTAAACAAAGTTATACTATGCACGGATTTACTGTATTCTCATCCTGCCAGGTTCTTGAAACATATTTTGTCAAATAACTCTGAGGTTTGCAGGTAGTTGCAGTTCTGTCTTACATAATATCAAGGTATACTATCTTACCAATTGCCACGCAATAAAAACCTCAGCGAAGCTTTGCGGAAATTCAAAACAAAGCGTAAACAAAGTTATAGTAAGCAAGGATTTACTGTATGATCATCCTGCCCGTTCTTGAAACAAATTTTGCCAAATAACTCTGAGATTTGCATGTAGTTGCAGTTCTATCTTACATAATATCAAAGTATACTATCTTACCATTACGACGCAATCAAAAGCTCTGCGAAACTTTGCGGAACTTCATAACAAAGCGTAAACAAAGTTATAGTATGCACGGATTTACTGTATGATCATCCTGCCCGTTCTTGAAACATATTTTGTCAAATAACTCTGAGGTTTGCAGGTAGTTGCAGTTCTGTCTTACATAATATCAAGGTATACTATCTTACCAATTGCGACGCAATCAAAACATCTGCGAAACTTTGCAGAACTTCATAACAAAGCGTAAACAAAGTTATACTATGCACGTATGTACTATTTCATCATCCTGAGCGGTTCTTGCTACATTTTTTGTTAAATAACTCTGTGGTTTGCAGGTAGTTGCAGTTCTACCGTATATAATATCAAAGTATACTATCTTACCAATACGACGCAATCAAAACCTCATCGATACTTTGCGGAACTTCATAACAAAGCGTAAACAAAGTTATACTATGCACGTATGTACTATTTCATCATCCTGAGCGGTTCTTGCTACATTTTTTGTTAAATAACTCTGTGGTTTGCAGGTAGTTGCAGTTCTACCGTATATAATATCAAAGTATACTATCTTACCAATACGACGCAATCAAAACCTCAGCGATACTTTGCGGAACTTCATAACGAAGCGTAAACAAATTTATACAATGCACGGATGTACTATTTGATCTTAGTGCCAGTTCTGGATACATATTTTGCCAAATCATTCTCAGGTTTGTAGGTAGTTGCAGTTCTACCTTATATATTATCAAAGTATACTATCTTATTAATACGAAGCAATCAAAACATCAGCGAATCTTTACAGAACTTCATAACAAAGCGTAAACAAAGATATACTATACACGGATGTACTATTTGATCTTCATGCCTGTTCTTGAAACATATTTTGATAAATAACTGTGATATTTCCAGGTAGTTGCAGTTCTACCGTATATAATATCAAAGTATACTATCTTACCAATACGACGCAATCAAAACATCAGCGAAACATTGCGGAACTTCATAACATAGCGTAAACAAAGTTATACTATGCACGGATATACAGTTTGATCATTCTGCCGGTTCTTGAAACATATTTTGATAAATATCTCTGAGATTTGCAGGTATTTGCAGTTCTATCTCACATAATATCAAAGTGTACTATCTTACCAATACGACGCAATTAAAACATCAGCGAAACTTTGCGGAACTTCATAACAAAGCGTGAACAATGTTATAGTATGCACGGATTTACTGTATGATCATCCAACCAGTTCTTGAAACATATTTTGCCAAATAACTCTGAGGATTGCAGCTAGTTGCAGTTCTGTCTTACATAATATCGAAGTATACTGTCTTACCAATTGCGAGGCAATCAAAACATCAGCCAAACATTGCGGAACTGCATAACAAAGCGTAAACAAAGTTATACTATGCACTTATGTACTATTTCATCATCCTGAGCGGTTCTTGCTACATTTTTTGTTAAATAACTCTGAGGTTTGCAGGTAGTTGAAGTTCTATCTTACATAATATCAAAGTATACTATCTTACCATTTCGACGCAATCAAAACATCAGCGAAACTTTGCGGAACTTCATAACATAGCGTAAACAAAGTTATACTATGCACGGATATACAGTTTGATCATTCTGCCGGTTCTAGAAACATATTTTGATAAATAACTCTTAGGTTTGCAGGTAGTTGCAGTTCTATCTTATATAATATCAAAGTATACTATCTTACCATTACGACGCAATCAAAACTTCAGCGAAACTTTGCAGAACTTCATAACAAAGCGTAAACAAAGTTATACTATGCACGGATTTACTGTATTCTCATCCTGCCAGGTTCTTGAAACATATTTTGTCAAATAACTCTGAGGTTTGCAGGTAGTTGCAGTTCTGTCTTACATAATATCAAGGTATACTATCTTACCAATTGCCACGCAATAAAAACCTCAGCGAAGCTTTGCGGAAATTCAAAACAAAGCGTAAACAAAGTTATAGTAAGCAAGGATTTACTGTATGATCATCCTGCCCGTTCTTGAAACAAATTTTGCCAAATAACTCTGAGATTTGCATGTAGTTGCAGTTCTATCTTACATAATATCAAAGTATACTATCTTACCATTACGACGCAATCAAAAGCTCTGCGAAACTTTGCGGAACTTCATAACAAAGCGTAAACAAAGTTATAGTATGCACGGATTTACTGTATGATCATCCTGCCCGTTCTTGAAACATATTTTGTCAAATAACTCTGAGGTTTGCAGGTAGTTGCAGTTCTGTCTTACATAATATCAAGGTATACTATCTTACCAATTGCGACGCAATCAAAACATCTGCGAAACTTTGCAGAACTTCATAACAAAGCGTAAACAAAGTTATACTATGCACGTATGTACTATTTCATCATCCTGAGCGGTTCTTGCTACATTTTTTGTTAAATAACTCTGTGGTTTGCAGGTAGTTGCAGTTCTACCGTATATAATATCAAAGTATACTATCTTACCAATACGACGCAATCAAAACCTCAGCGATACTTTGCGGAACTTCATAACGAAGCGTAAACAAATTTATACAATGCACGGATGTACTATTTGATCTTAGTGCCAGTTCTGGATACATATTTTGCCAAATCATTCTCAGGTTTGTAGGTAGTTGCAGTTCTACCTTATATATTATCAAAGTATACTATCTTATTAATACGAAGCAATCAAAACATCAGCGAATCTTTACAGAACTTCATAACAAAGCGTAAACAAAGTTATACTATACACGGATGTACTATTTGATCTTCATGCCTGTTCTTGAAACATATTTTGATAAATAACTCTGAGATTTCCAGGTAGTTGCAGTTCTACCGTATATAATATCAAAGTATACTATCTTAACAATACGACGCAATCAAAACATCAGCGAAACATTGAGGAACTTCATAACAAAGCGTGAACAAAGTTATACTATGCACGGATATACAGTTTGATCATTCTGCCGGTTCTAGAAACATATTTTGATAAATAACTCTTAGGTTTGCAGGTAGTTGCAGTTCTATCTTATATAATATCAAAGTATACTATCTTACCATTACGACGCAATCAAAACCTCAGCGAAATTTTGCGGAACTTCATAACAAAGCGTAAACAAAGTTATAGTATGCACGGATTTACTGTATTCTCATCCTGCCAGGTTCTTGAAACATATTTTGTCAAATAACTCTGAGGTTTGCAGGTAGTTGCAGTTCTGTCTTACATAATATCAAGGTATACTATCTTACCAATTGCGACGCAATAAAAACCTCAGCGAAGCTTTGCGGAAATTCAAAACAAAGCGTAAACAAAGTTATAGTATGCACGGATTTACTGTATTCTCATCCTGCCAGGTTCTTGAAACATATTTTGTCAAATAACTCTGAGGTTTGCAGGTAGTTGCAGTTCTATCTTATATAATATCAAAGTATACTATCTTATCAATTCGACGCAATAAAAACCTCAGCGAAGCTTTGCGGAACTTCATAACAAAGCGTAAACAAAGTTACACTATGCACGGATTTACTGTATGATCATCCTGCCCGTTCTTGAAACATATTTTGCCAAATAACTCTGAGGATTGCAGGTAGTTGCAGTTCTGTCTTACTTAATATCAAAGTATACTATCTTACCAATTGCGATGCAATCAAAACATCAGCGAAACTTTGCAGAACATCATAACAAAGCGTAAACAAAGGTATACTATGCACGTAAGTACTATTTCATCATCCTGAGCGGTTCTTGCTACATATTTTGTTAAATGACTCTGAGATTTGCATGTAGTTGCAGTTCTATCTTACATAATATCAAAGTATACTATCTTACCATTACGACGCAATCAAAACCTCAGCGAAACTTTGCGGAACTTCAAAACAAAGCGTAAACAAATTTATAGTGTGCACGGATTTACTGTATTCTCATCCTGCCAGGTTCTTGAAACATATTTTGTCAAATAACTCTGAGGTTTGCAGGTAGTTGCAGTTCTGTCTTACATAATATCAAGGTATACTATCTTACCAATTGCGACGCAATAAAAACCTCAGCGAAGCTTTGCGGAAATTCAAAACAAAGCGTAAACAAAGTTATAGTAAGCAAGGATTTACTGTATGATCATCCTGCCCGTTCTTGAAACAAATTTTGCCAAATAACTCTGAGATTTGCATGTAGTTGCAGTTCTATCTTACATAATATCAAAGTATTCTATCTTACCATTACGACGCAATCAAAACCTCTGCGAAACTTTGCGGAACTTCATAACAAAGCGTAAACAAAGTTATAGTATGCACGGATTTAATGTATGATCATCCTGCCCGTTCTTGAAACATATTTTGTCAAATAACTCTGAGGTTTGCAGGTAGTTGCAGTTCTATCTTACATAATATCAAGGTATACTATCTTACCAATTGCGACGCAATCAAAACATCTGCGAAACTTTGCAGAACTTCATAACAAAGCGTAAACAAAGTTATACTATGCACGTATGTACTATTTCATCATCCTGAGCGGTTCTTGCTACATTTTTTGTTAAATAACTCTGTGGTTTGCAGGTAGTTGCAGTTCTACCGTATATAATATCAAAGTATACTATCTTACCAATACGACGCAATCAAAACCTCATCGATACTTTGCGGAACTTCATAACAAAGCTTAAACAAAGTTATACTATGCACGTATGTACTATTTCATCATCCTGAGCGGTTCTTGCTACATTTTTTGTTAAATAACTCTGTGGTTTGCAGGTAGTTGCAGTTCTACCGTATATAATATCAAAGTATACTATCTTACCAATACGACGCAATCAAAACCTCAGCGATACTTTGCGGAACTTCATAACGAAGCGTAAACAAATTTATACAATGCACGGATGTACTATTTGATCTTAGTGCCAGTTCTGGATACATATTTTGCCAAATCATTCTCAGGTTTGTAGGTAGTTGCAGTTCTACCTTATATATTATCAAAGTATACTATCTTAATAATACGAAGCAATCAAAACATCAGCGAATCTTTACAGAACTTCATAACAAAGCGTAAACAAAGTTATACTATACACGGATGTACTATTTGATCTTCATGCCTGTTCTTGAAACATATTTTGATAAATAACTCTGATATTTCCAGGTAGTTGGAGTTCTACCGTATATAATATCAAAGTATACTATCTTACCAATACGACGCAATCAAAACATCAGCGAAACATTGCGGAACTTCATAACATAGCGTAAACAAAGTTATACTATGCACGGATATACAGTTTGATCATTCTGCCGGTTCTAGAAACATATTTTGATAAATAACTCTTAGGTTTGCAGGTAGTTGCAGTTCTATCTTATATAATATCAAAGTATACTATCTTACCATTACGACGCAATCAAAACTTCAGCGAAACTTTGCGGAACTTCATAACAAAGCGTAAACAAAGTTATACTATGCACTTATGTACTATTTCATCATCCTGAGCGGTTCTTGCTACATTTTTTGTTAAATAACTCTGAGGTTTGCAGGTAGTTGAAGTTCTATCTTACATAATATCAAAGTATACTATCTTACCATTTCGACGCAATCAAAACCTCTGCGAAACTTTGCGGAACTTCATAACATAGCGTAAACAAAGTTATACTATGCACGGATATACAGTTTGATCATTCTGCCGGTTCTAGAAACATATTTTGATAAATAACTCTTAGGTTTGCAGGTAGTTGCAGTTCTATCTTACATAATATCAAGGTATACTATCTTACCAATTGCCACGCAATAAAAACCTCAGCGAAGCTTTGCGGAAATTCAAAACAAAGCGTAAACAAAGTTATAGTAAGCAAGGATTTACTGTATGATCATCCTGCCCGTTCTTGAAACAAATTTTGCCAAATAACTCTGAGATTTGCATGTAGTTGCAGTTCTATCTTACATAATATCAAAGTATACTATCTTACCATTACGACGCAATCAAAAGCTCTGCGAAACTTTGCGGAACTTCATAACAAAGCGTAAACAAAGTTATAGTATGCACGGATTTACTGTATGATCATCCTGCCCGTTCTTGAAACATATTTTGTTAAATAACTCTGAGGTTTGCAGGTAGTTGCAGTTCTGTCTTACATAATATCAAGGTATACTATCTTACCAATTGCGACGCAATCAAAACATCTGCGAAACTTTGCAGAACTTCATAACAAAGCGTAAACAAAGTTATACTATGCACGTATGTACTATTTCATCATCCTGAGCGGTTCTTGCTACATTTTTTGTTAAATAACTCTGTGGTTTGCAGGTAGTTGCAGTTCTACCGTATATAATATCAAAGTATACTATCTTACCAATACGACGCAATCAAAACCTCATCGATACTTTGCGGAACTTCATAACAAAGCGTAAACAAAGTTATACTATGCACGTATGTACTATTTCATCATCCTGAGCGGTTCTTGCTACATTTTTTGTTAAATAACTCTGTGGTTTGCAGGTAGTTGCAGTTCTACCGTATATAATATCAAAGTATACTATCTTACCAATACGACGCAATCAAAACCTCAGCGATACTTTGCGGAACTTCATAACGAAGCGTAAACAAATTTATACAATGCACGGATGTACTATTTGATCTTAGTGCCAGTTCTGGATACATATTTTGCCAAATCATTCTCAGGTTTGTAGGTAGTTGCAGTTCTACCTTATATATTATCAAAGTATACTATCTTATTAATACGAAGCAATCAAAACATCAGCGAATCTTTACAGAACTTCATAACAAAGCGTAAACAAAGATATACTATACACGGATGTACTATTTGATCTTCATGCCTGTTCTTGAAACATATTTTGATAAATAACTGTGATATTTCCAGGTAGTTGCAGTTCTACCGTATATAATATCAAAGTATACTATCTTACCAATACGACGCAATCAAAACATCAGCGAAACATTGCGGAACTTCATAACAAAGCGTAAACAAAGTTATACTATGCACGGATATACAGTTTGATCATTCTGCCGGTTCTTGAAACATATTTTGATAAATATCTCTGAGATTTGCAGGTATTTGCAGTTCTATCTCACATAATATCAAAGTGTACTATCTTACCAATACGACGCAATTAAAACATCAGCGAAACTTTGCGGAACTTCATAACAAAGCGTGAACAATGTTATAGTATGCACGGATTTACTGTATGATCATCCAACCAGTTCTTGAAACATATTTTGCCAAATAACTCTGAGGATTGCAGGTAGTTGCAGTTCTGTCTTACATAATATCGAAGTATACTGTCTTACCAATTGCGAGGCAATCAAAACATCAGCCAAACATTGCGGAACTGCATAACAAAGCGTAAACAAAGTTATACTATGCACTTATGTACTATTTCATCATCCTGAGCGGTTCTTGCTACATTTTTTGTTAAATAACTCTGAGGTTTGCAGGTAGTTGAAGTTCTATCTTACATAATATCAAAGTATACTATCTTACCATTTCGACGCAATCAAAACCTCTGCGAAACTTTGCGGAACTTCATAACATAGCGTAAACAAAGTTATACTATGCACGGATATACAGTTTGATCATTCTGCCGGTTCTAGAAACATATTTTGATAAATAACTCTTAGGTTTGCAGGTAGTTGCAGTTCTATCTTATATAATATCAAAGTATACTATCTTACCATTACGACGCAATCAAAACTTCAGCGAAACTTTGCAGAACTTCATAACAAAGCGTAAACAAAGTTATACTATGCACGGATTTACTGTATTCTCATCCTGCCAGGTTCTTGAAACATATTTTGTCAAATAACTCTGAGGTTTGCAGGTAGTTGCAGTTCTGTCTTACATAATATCAAGGTATACTATCTTACCAATTGCCACGCAATAAAAACCTCAGCGAAGCTTTGCGGAAATTCAAAACAAAGCGTAAACAAAGTTATAGTAAGCAAGGATTTACTGTATGATCATCCTGCCCGTTCTTGAAACAAATTTTGCCAAATAACTCTGAGATTTGCATGTAGTTGCAGTTCTATCTTACATAATATCAAAGTATACTATCTTACCATTACGACGCAATCAAAAGCTCTGCGAAACTTTGCGGAACTTCATAACAAAGCGTAAACAAAGTTATAGTATGCACGGATTTACTGTATGATCATCCTGCCCGTTCTTGAAACATATTTTGTCAAATAACTCTGAGGTTTGCAGGTAGTTGCAGTTCTGTCTTACATAATATCAAGGTATACTATCTTACCAATTGCGACGCAATCAAAACATCTGCGAAACTTTGCAGAACTTCATAACAAAGCGTAAACAAAGTTATACTATGCACGTATGTACTATTTCATCATCCTGAGCGGTTCTTGCTACATTTTTTGTTAAATAACTCTGTGGTTTGCAGGTAGTTGCAGTTCTACCGTATATAATATCAAAGTATACTATCTTACCAATACGACGCAATCAAAACCTCAGCGATACTTTGCGGAACTTCATAACGAAGCGTAAACAAATTTATACAATGCACGGATGTACTATTTGATCTTAGTGCCAGTTCTGGATACATATTTTGCCAAATCATTCTCAGGTTTGTAGGTAGTTGCAGTTCTACCTTATATATTATCAAAGTATACTATCTTATTAATACGAAGCAATCAAAACATCAGCGAATCTTTACAGAACTTCATAACAAAGCGTAAACAAAGTTATACTATACACGGATGTACTATTTGATCTTCATGCCTGTTCTTGAAACATATTTTGATAAATAACTCTGATATTTCCAGGTAGTTGCAGTTCTACCGTATATAATATCAAAGTATACTATCTTACCAATACGACGCAATCAAAACATCAGCGAAACATTGCGGAACTTCATAACATAGCGTAAACAAAGTTATACTATGCACGGATATACAGTTTGATCATTCTGCCGGTTCTAGAAACATATTTTGATAAATAACTCTTAGGTTTGCAGGTAGTTGCAGTTCTATCTTATATAATATCAAAGTATACTATCTTACCATTACGACGCAATCAAAACCTCAGCGAAACTTTGCGGAACTTCATAACAAAGCGTGAACAATGTTATAGTATGCACGGATTTACTGTATGATCATCCAACCAGTTCTTGAAACATATTTTGCCAAATAACTCTGAGGATTGCAGGTAGTTGCAGTTCTGTCTTACATAATATCGAAGTATACTGTCTTACCAATTGCGAGGCAATCAAAACATCAGCCAAACATTGCGGAACTGCATAACAAAGCGTAAACAAAGTTATACTATGCACTTATGTACTATTTCATCATCCTGAGCGGTTCTTGCTACATTTTTTGTTAAATAACTCTGAGGTTTGCAGGTAGTTGAAGTTCTATCTTACATAATATCAAAGTATACTATCTTACCATTTCGACGCAATCAAAACTTCAGCGAAACTTTGCGGAACTTCATAACAAAGCGTAAACAAAGTTATACTATGCACGGATATACAGTTTGATCATTCTGCCGGTTCTAGAAACATATTTTGATAAATAACTCTTAGGTTTGCAGGTAGTTGCAGTTCTATCTTATATAATATCAAAGTATACTATCTTACCATTACGACGCAATCAAAACTTCAGCGAAACTTTGCAGAACTTCATAACAAAGCGTAAACAAAGTTATACTATGCACGGATTTACTGTATTCTCATCCTGCCAGGTTCTTGAAACATATTTTGTCAAATAACTCTGAGGTTTGCAGGTAGTTGCAGTTCTGTCTTACATAATATCAAGGTATACTATCTTACCAATTGCCACGCAATAAAAACCTCAGCGAAGCTTTGCGGAAATTCAAAACAAAGCGTAAACAAAGTTATAGTAAGCAAGGATTTACTGTATGATCATCCTGCCCGTTCTTGAAACAAATTTTGCCAAATAACTCTGAGATTTGCATGTAGTTGCAGTTCTATCTTACATAATATCAAAGTATACTATCTTACCATTACGACGCAATCAAAAGCTCTGCGAAACTTTGCGGAACTTCATAACAAAGCGTAAACAAAGTTATAGTATGCACGGATTTACTGTATGATCATCCTGCCCGTTCTTGAAACATATTTTGTCAAATAACTCTGAGGTTTGCAGGTAGTTGCAGTTCTGTCTTACATAATATCAAGGTATACTATCTTACCAATTGCGACGCAATCAAAACATCTGCGAAACTTTGCAGAACTTCATAACAAAGCGTAAACAAAGTTATACTATGCACGTATGTACTATTTCATCATCCTGAGCGGTTCTTGCTACATTTTTTGTTAAATAACTCTGTGGTTTGCAGGTAGTTGCAGTTCTACCGTATATAATATCAAAGTATACTATCTTACCAATACGACGCAATCAAAACCTCAGCGAAACTTTGCGGAACTTCATAACGAAGCGTAAACAAATTTATACAATGCACGGATGTACTATTTGATCTTAGTGCCAGTTCTGGATACATATTTTGCCAAATCATTCTCAGGTTTGTAGGTAGTTGCAGTTCTACCTTATATATTATCAAAGTATACTATCTTATTAATACGAAGCAATCAAAACATCAGCGAAACTTTGCGGAACTTCATAACAAAGCGTAAACAAAGTTATACTATACACGGATGTACTATTTGATCTTCCTGCCAGTTCTTGAAACATATTTTGATAAGTAATTCTGAGATTTCCAGGTAGTTGCAGTTCTACCGTATATAATATCAAAGTATACTATCTTAACAATACGACGCAATCAAAACCTCAGCGAAACATTGCGGAACTTCATAACAAAGCGTAAACAAAGTTATACTATGCACGGATGTACTATTTGATCATTCTGCCGGTTCTAGAAACATATTTTGATAAATAACTCTTAGGTTTGCAGGTAGTTGCAGTTCTATCTTATATAATATCAAAGTATACTATCTTACCATTACGACGCAATCAAAACCTCAGCGAAATTTTGCGGAACTTCATAACAAAGCGTAAACAAAGTTATAGTATGCACGGATTTACTGTATTCTCATCCTGCCAGGTTCTTGAAACATATTTTGTCAAATAACTCTGAGGTTTGCAGGTAGTTGCAGTTCTGTCTTACATAATATCAAGGTATACTATCTTACCAATTGCGACGCAATAAAAACCTCAGCGAAGCTTTGCGGAAATTCAAAACAAAGCGTAAACAAAGTTATAGTATGCACGGATTTACTGTATTCTCATCCTGCCAGGTTCTTGAAACATATTTTGTCAAATAACTCTGAGGTTTGCAGGTAGTTGCAGTTCTATCTTATATAATATCAAAGTATACTATCTTATCAATTCGACGCAATAAAAACCTCAGCGAAGCTTTGCGGAACTTCATAACAAAGCGTAAACAAAGTTACACTATGCACGGATTTACTGTATGATCATCCTGCCCGTTCTTGAAACATATTTTGCCAAATAACTCTGAGGATTGCAGGTAGTTGCAGTTCTGTCTTACTTAATATCAAAGTATACTATCTTACCAATTGCGATGCAATCAAAACATCAGCGAAACTTTGCAGAACATCATAACAAAGCGTAAACAAAGGTATACTATGCACGTAAGTACTATTTCATCATCCTGAGCGGTTCTTGCTACATATTTTGTTAAATGACTCTGAGATTTGCATGTAGTTGCAGTTCTATCTTACATAATATCAAAGTATACTATCTTACCATTACGACGCAATCAAAACCTCAGCGAAACTTTGCGGAACTTCAAAACAAAGCGTAAACAAATTTATAGTGTGCACGGATTTACTGTATTCTCATCCTGCCAGGTTCTTGAAACATATTTTGTCAAATAACTCTGAGGTTTGCAGGTAGTTGCAGTTCTGTCTTACATAATATCAAGGTATACTATCTTACCAATTGCGACGCAATAAAAACCTCAGCGAAGCTTTGCGGAAATTCAAAACAAAGCGTAAACAAAGTTATAGTAAGCAAGGATTTACTGTATGATCATCCTGCCCGTTCTTGAAACAAATTTTGCCAAATAACTCTGAGATTTGCATGTAGTTGCAGTTCTATCTTACATAATATCAAAGTATTCTATCTTGCCATTACGACGCAATCAAAACCTCTGCGAAACTTTGCGGAACTTCATAACAAAGCGTAAACAAAGTTATAGTATGCACGGATTTAATGTATGATCATCCTGCCCGTTCTTGAAACATATTTTGTCAAATAACTCTGAGGTTTGCAGGTAGTTGCAGTTCTGTCTTACATAATATCAAGGTATACTATCTTACCAATTGCGACGCAATCAAAACATCTGCGAAACTTTGCAGAACTTCATAACAAAGCGTAAACAAAGTTATACTATGCACGTATGTACTATTTCATCATCCTGAGCGGTTCTTGCTACATTTTTTGTTAAATAACTCTGTGGTTTGCAGGTAGTTGCAGTTCTACCGTATATAATATCAAAGTATACTATCTTACCAATACGACGCAATCAAAACCTCATCGATACTTTGCGGAACTTCATAACAAAGCGTAAACAAAGTTATACTATGCACGTATGTACTATTTCATCATCCTGAGCGGTTCTTGCTACATTTTTTGTTAAATAACTCTGTGGTTTGCAGGTAGTTGCAGTTCTACCGTATATAATATCAAAGTATACTATCTTACCAATACGACGCAATCAAAACATCAGCGAAACATTGCGGAATTTCATAACATAGCGTAAACAAAGTTATACTATGCACGGATATACAGTTTGATCATTCTGCCGGTTCTTGAAACATATTTTGATAAATATCTCTGAGATTTGCAGGTATTTGCAGTTCTATCTCACATAATATCAAAGTGTACTATCTTACCAATACGACGCAATTAAAACATCAGCGAAACTTTGCGGAACTTCATAACGAAGCGTAAACAAATTTATACAATGCACGGATGTACTATTTGATCTTAGTGCCAGTTCTGGATACATATTTTGCCAAATAACTCTGAGGATTGCAGGTAGTTGCAGTTCTGTCTTACATAATATCGAAGTATACTGTCTTACCAATTGCGAGGCAATCAAAACATCAGCCAAACATTGCGGAACTGCATAACAAAGCGTAAACAAAGTTATACTATGCACTTATGTACTATTTCATCATCCTGAGCGGTTCTTGCTACATTTTTTGTTAAATAACTCTGAGGTTTGCAGGTAGTTGCAGTTCTATCTTACATAATATCAAAGTATACTATCTTACCATTTCGACGCAATCAAAACCTCTGCGAAACTTTGCGGAACTTCATAACATAGCGTAAACAAAGTTATACTATGCACGGATATACAGTTTGATCATTCTGCCGGTTCTAGAAACATATTTTGATAAATAACTCTTAGGTTTGCAGGTAGTTGCAGTTCCATCTTATATAATATCAAAGTATACTATCTTACCATTACGACGCAATCAAAACTTCAGCGAAACTTTGCGGAACTTCATAACAAAGCGTAAACAAAGTTATAGTATGCACGGATTTACTATATGATCATCCTGCCCGTTCTTGAAACATATTTTGTCAAATAACTCTGAGGTTTGCAGGTAGTTGCAGTTCTGTCTTACATAATATCAAGGTATACTATCTTACCAATTGCGACGAAATAAAAACCTCAGCGAAGCTTTGCGGAAATTCAAAACAAAGCGTAAACAAAGTTATAGTAAGCAAGGATTTACTGTATGATCATCCTGCCCATTCTTGAAACAAGTTTTGCCAAATAACTCTGAGATTTGCATGTAGTTGCAGTTCTATCTTACATAATATCAAAGTATACTATCTTACCATTACGACGCAATCAAAACCTCTGCGAAACTTTGCGGAACTTCAAAACATAGCGTAAACAAAGTTATACTATGCACGGATATACAGTTTGATCATTTTGCCGGTTCTAGAAACATATTTTGATAAATAACTCTTAGGTTTGCAGGTAGTTGCAGTTCTATCTTATATAATATCAAAGTATACTATCTTACCATTACGACGCAATCAAAACTTCAGCGAAACTTTGCGGAACTTCATAACAAAGCGTAAACAAAGTTATAGTATGCACGGATTTACTATATGATCATCCTGCCCGTTCTTGAAACATATTTTGCCAAATAACTCTGAGGTTTGCAGGTAGTTACAGTTCTGTCTTACATAATATAAAAGTATACTATCTTACCAATTGCGACGCAATCAAAACATCAGCGAAACTTTGCAGAACATCATAACAAAGCGTAAACAAAGGTGTACTATGCAGGTATGTACTATTTCATCATCCTGAGCGGTTCTTGCTACATATTTTGTTAAATAACTCTGAAGTTTGCAGATAGATGCAGTCCTATCTTATATAATATCAAAGTACACTATCTTATCAATACGATGCAATAAAACCTCAGCGAAGCTTTGCGGAAATTCATTGTTATGAAAGCATAATCAAAGTTAAACTATGCACGGATGTACAGTTTGATCATTCTGCCGGTTCTTGAAACATATTTTGATAAATATCTCTGAGATTTGCAGGTATTTGCAGTTCTATCTTACATAATATCAAAGTGTACTATCTTACCAATACGACGCAATTAAAACATCAGCGAAACTTTGCGGAACTTCATAACAAAGCGTGAACAATGTTATAGTATGCACGGATTTACTGTATGATCATCCAACCAGTTCTTGAAACATATTTTGCCAAATAACTCTGAGGTTTGCAGGTAGTTGCAGTTCTATCTTATATAATATCAAAGTATACTATCTTATCAATTCGACGCAATAAAAACTTCAGCGAAGCTTTGCGGAACTTCATAACCAAGCGTAAACAATGTTATACTATGCACGGATTTACTGTATGATCATCCTGCCCGTTCTTGAAACATATTTTGCCAAATAACTCTGAGGATTGCAGGTAGTTGCAGTTCTGTCTTACATAATATCAAAGTATACTATCTTACCAATTGCGAGGCAATCAAAACATCAGCCAAACATTGCGGAACTGCATAACAAAGCGTAAACAAAGTTATACTATGCACTTATGTACTATTTCATCATCCTGAGCGGTTCTTGCTACATTTTTTGTTAAATAACTCTGAGGTTTGCAGGTAGTTGCAGTTCTGTCTTACATAATATCAAAGAATACTATCTTACCAGTTGCGACGCAATCCAAACATCAGCGAAACATTGCGGAACTTCATAACAAAGCGTAAACAAAGTTATACTATGCACGGATGTACAGTTTGATCATTCTGCCTATTCTTGAAACATATTTTGATAAATAACTCTGATATTTGCATGTAGTTGCAGTTCTATCTTATATAATATTGTTACGATGGAAGCTGTCGATTGCGGAAATCGAGAGAAGTTGGCCGTTGAATCGATATTGTGGTTTCCGGCCAACGGGGTTGTTATTGAGAAGAAGAAAGACGACAGATTCTCTCGAGTCGTTGAAGCGAGAGCACGCGCATATAGAATAATCTCAGACATTGTCCGTTGACAATTAATAAAGACTTTTATAATTATTAGTAGAGTTTCCGGTAGTGCTTGTTGTGCTGTTAAAATGTGTTCGCCGGCGAGGCGGAGCCGAAGCCTTCGCAACAATATCAAAGTATACTATCTAATCAATTCGACGCAATAAAAACCTCAGCGAAGCTTTGCGGAACTACATAACATAGCGTAAACAAAGTTATACTATGCACGGATTTAATGTATGATCATCCTGCCCGTTCTTGAAACATATTTTGCCAAATAACTCTTAGGATTGCAGGTAGTTGCAGTTCTGTCTTACATAATATCAAAGAATACTATCTTACCAGTTGCGACGCAATCCAAACATCAGCGAAACATTGCGGAACTTCATAACATATCGTAAACAAAGTTATACTATGCACGGATGTACAGTTTGATCATTCTGTCGGTTCTTGAAACATATTTTGATAAATAACTCTGAGATTTGCATGTAGTTGCAGTTCTATCTTACATAATATCAAAGTATACTATCTTACCATTACGACGCAATCAAAACCTCAGCGAAACTTTGCAGAACTTCATAACAAAGCGTAAACAAAGTTATACTATGCACGTATGTACTATTTCATCATCCTAAGCGGTTCTTGCTACATTTTTTGTTAAATAACTCTGAGGTTTGCAGGTAGTTGCAGTTCCATCTTACATAATATCAAAGTATACTATCTTACCATTACGACGCAATCAAAACCTCAGCGAAACTTTGCGGAACTTCATAACAAAGCGTAAACAAAGTTATAGTATGCACGGATTTACTGTATGATCATCCTGCCCGTTCTTGAAACATATTTTGCCAAATAACTCTGAGGTTTGCAGGTAGTTGCAGTTCTGTCTTACATAAAATCAAAGTATACTATCTTACCATTACGACGCAATCAAAACCTCAGGGAAATTTTGCGGAACTTCATAACAAAGCGTAAACAAAGTTATAGTATGCACGGATTTACTGTATGATCATCCTGCCCGTTCTTGAAACATATTTTGCCAAATAACTATTAGGATTGCAGGTAGTTGCAGTTCTGTCTTACATAATATCAAAGAATACTATCTTACCAGTTGCGACGCAATCCAAACATCAGCGAAACATTGCGGAACTTCATAACATAGCGTAAACAAAGTTATACTATGCACGGATGTACAGTTTGATCATTCTGTCGGTTCTTGAAACATATTTTGATAAATAACTCTGAGATTTGCATGTAGTTGCAGTTCTATCTTACATAATATCAAAGTATACTATCTTACCATTACGACGCAATCAAAACCTCAGCGAAACTTTGCAGAACTTCATAACAAAGCGTAAACAAAGTTATACTATGCACGTATGTACTATTTCATCATCCTGAGCGGTTCTTGCTACATTTTTTGTTAAATAACTCTGAGGTTTGCAGGTAGTTGCAGTTCTATCTTACATAATATCAAAGTATACTATCTTACCATTACGACGCAATCAAAACGTCAGCGAAACTTTGCGGATCTTCATAACAAAGCGTGAACAATGTTATAGTATGCACGGATTTACTGTATGATCTTCCTGCCCGTTCTTGAAACATATTTTGATAAATAACTCTGAGATTTGCAGGTATTTACAGTTCTATCTTACATAATATCAAAGTATACTATCTTACGAATACGACGCAATTAAAACATCAGCGAAACTTTGCGGAACTTCATAACAAAGCGTGAACAATGTTATAGTATGCACGGATTTACTGTATGATCATCCTGCCCGTTCTTGAAACATATTTTGCCAAATAACTCTTAGGATTGCAGGTAGTTGCAGTTCTGTCTTACATAATATCAAAGAATACTATCTTACCAGTTGCGACGCAATCCAAACATCAGCGAAACATTGCGGAACTTCATAACATAGCGTAAACAAAGTTATACTATGCACGGATGTACAGTTTGATCATTCTGTCGGTTCTTGAAACATATTTTGATAAATAACTCTGAGATTTGCACGTAGTTGCAGTTCTATCTTACATAATATCAAAGAATACTATCTTACCAGTTGCGACGCAATCCAAACATCAGCGAAACATTGCGGAACTTCATAACATAGCGTAAACAAAGTTATACTATGCACGGATGTACAGTTTGATCATTCTGTCGGTTCTTGAAACATATTTTGATAAATAACTCTGAGATTTGCATGTAGTTGCAGTTCTATCTTACATAATATCAAAGTATACTATCTTACCATTACGACGCAATCAAAACCTCAGCGAAACTTTGCAGAACTTCATAACAAAGCGTAAACAAAGTTATACTATGCACGTATGTACTATTTCATCATCCTGAGCGGTTCTTGCTACATTTTTTGTTAAATAACTCTGAGGTTTGCAGGTAGTTGCAGTTCCATCTTACATAATATCAAAGTATACTATCTTACCATTACGACGCAATCAAAACCTCAGCGAAACTTTGCGGAACTTCATAACAAAGCGTAAACAAAGTTATAGTATGCACGGATTTACTGTATGATCATCCTGCCCGTTCTTGAAACATATTTTGCCAAATAACTCTGAGGTTTGCAGGTTGTTGCAGTTCTGTCTTACATAAAATCAAAGTATACTATCTTACCATTACGACGCAATCAAAACCTCAGGGAAATTTTGCGGAACTTCATAACAAAGCGTAAACAAAGTTATAGTATGCACGGATTTACTGTATGATCATCCTGCCCGTTCTTGAAACATATTTTGCCAAATAACTCTTAGGATTGCAGGTAGTTGCAGTTCTGTCTTACATAATATCAAAGAATACTATCTTACCAGTTGCGACGCAATCCAAACATCAGCGAAACATTGCGGAACTTCATAACATATCGTAAACAAAGTTATACTATGCACGGATGTACAGTTTGATCATTCTGTCGGTTCTTGAAACATATTTTGATAAATAACTCTGAGATTTGCATGTAGTTGCAGTTCTATCTTACATAATATGAAAGTATACTATCTTACCATTACGACGCAATCAAAACCTCAGCGAAACTTTGCAGAACTTCATAACAAAGCGTAAACAAAGTTATACTATGCACGTATGTACTATTTCATCATCCTGAGCGGTTCTTGCTACATTTTTTGTTAAATAACTCTGAGGTTTGCAGGTAGTTGCAGTTCCATCTTACATAATATCAAAGTATACTATCTTACCATTACGACGCAATAAAAACCTCAGCGAAACTTTGCGGAACTTCATAACAAAGCGTAAACAAAGTTATAGTATGCACGGATTTACTGTATGATCATCCTGCCCGTTCTTGAAACATATTTTGCCAAATAACTCTGAGGTTTGCAGGTTGTTGCAGTTCTGTCTTACATAAAATCAAAGTATACTATCTTACCATTACGACGCAATCAAAACCTCAGGGAAATTTTGCGGAACTTCATAACAAAGCGTAAACAAAGTTATAGTATGCACGGATTTACTGTATGATCATCCTGCCCGTTCTTGAAACATATTTTGCCAAATAACTCTTAGGATTGCAGGTAGTTGCAGTTCTGTCTTACATAATATCAAAGAATACTATCTTACCAGTTGCGACGCAATCCAAACATCAGCGAAACATTGCGGAACTTCATAACATAGCGTAAACAAAGTTATACTATGCACGGATGTACAGTTTGATCATTCTGTCGGTTCTTGAAACATATTTTGATAAATAACTCTGAGATTTGCATGTAGTTGCAGTTCTATCTTACATAATATCAAAGTATACTATCTTACCATTACGACGCAATCAAAACCTCAGCGAAACTTTGCAGAACTTCATAAAAAAGCGTAAACAAAGTTATACTATGCACGTATGTACTATTTCATCATCCTGAGCGGTTCTTGCTACATTTTTTGTTAAATAACTCTGAGGTTTGCAGGTAGTTGCAGTTCCATCTTACATAATATCAAAGTATACTATCTTACCATTACGACGCAATCAAAACCTCAGCGAAACTTTGCGGAACTTCATAACAAAGCGTAAACAAAGTTATATTATGCACGGATTTACTGTATGATCATCCTGCCCGTTCTTGAAACATATTTTGCCAAATAACTCTAAGGTTTGCAGGTAGTTGCAGTTCTGTCTTACATCAAATCAAAGTATACTATCTTACCATTACGACGCAATCAAAACCTCAGGGAAATTTTGCGGAACTTCATAACAAAGCGTAAACAAAGTTATAGTATGCACGGATTTACTGTATGATCATCCTGCCCGTTCTTGAAACATATTTTGCCAAATAACTCTTAGGATTGCAGGTAGTTGCAGTTCTGTCTTACATAATATCAAAGAATACTATCTTACCAGTTGCGACGCAATCCAAACATCAGCGAAACATTGCGGAACTTCATAACATAGCGTAAACAAAGTTATACTATGCACGGATGTACAGTTTGATCATTCTGTCGGTTCTTGAAACATATTTTGATAAATAACTCTGAGATTTGCATGTAGTTGCAGTTCTATCTTACATAATATCAAAGTATACTATCTTACCATTACGACGCAATCAAAACCTCAGCGAAACTTTGCAGAACTTCATAACAAAGCGTAAACAAAGTTATACTATGCACGTATGTACTATTTCATCATCCTGAGCGGTTCTTGCTACATTTTTTGTTAAATAACTCTGAGGTTTGCAGGTAGTTGCAGTTCCATCTTACATAATATCAAAGTATACTATCTTACCATTACGACGCAATCAAAACCTCAGCGAAACTTTGCGGAACTTCATAACAAAGCGTAAACAAAGTTATAGTATGCACGGATTTACTGTATGATCATCCTGCCCGTTCTTGAAACATATTTTGCCAAATAACTCTGAGGTTTGCAGGTAGTTGCAGTTCTGTCTTACATAAAATCAAAGTATACTATCTTACCATTACGACGCAATCAAAACCTCAGGGAAATTTTGCGGAACTTCATAAGAAAGCGTAAACAAAGTTATAGTATGCACGGATTTACTGTATGATCATCCTGCCCGTTCTTGAAACATATTTTGCCAAATAACTCTTAGGATTGCAGGTAGTTGCAGTTCTGTCTTACATAATATCAAAGAATACTATCTTACCAGTTGCGACGCAATCCAAACATCAGCGAAACATTGCGGAACTTCATAACATAGCGTAAACAAAGTTATACTATGCACGGATGTACAGTTTGATCATTCTGTCGGTTCTTGAAACATATTTTGATAAATAACTCTGAGATTTGCATGTAGTTGCAGTTCTATCTTACATAATATCAAAGAATACTATCTTACCAGTTGCGACGCAATCCAAACATCAGCGAAACATTGCGGAACTTCATAACATATCGTAAACAAAGTTATACTATGCACGGATGTACAGTTTGATCATTCTGTCGGTTCTTGAAACATATTTTGATAAATAACTCTGAGATTTGCATGTAGTTGCAGTTCTATCTTACATAATATCAAAGTATACTATCTTACCATTACGACGCAATCAAAACCTCAGCGAAACTTTGCAGAACTTCATAACAAAGCGTAAACAAAGTTATACTATGCACGTATGTACTATTTCATCATCCTGAGCGGTTCTTGCTACATTTTTTGTTAAATAACTCTGAGGTTTGCAGGTAGTTGCAGTTCCATCTTACATAATATCAAAGTATACTATCTTACCATTACGACGCAATAAAAACCTCAGCGAAACTTTGCGGAACTTCATAACAAAGCGTAAACAAAGTTACAGTATGCACGGATTTACTGTATGATCATCCTGCCCGTTCTTGAAACATATTTTGCCAAATAACTCTGAGGTTTGCAGGTTGTTGCAGTTCTGTGTTACATAAAATCAAAGTATACTATCTTACCATTACGACGCAATCAAAACCTCAGGGAAATTTTGCGGAACTTCATAACAAAGCGTAATCAAAGTTATAGTATGCACGGATTTACTGTATGATCATCCTGCCCGTTCTTGAAACATATTTTGCCAAATAACTCTTAGGATTGCAGGTAGTTGCAGTTCTGTCTTACATAATATCAAAGAATACTATCTTACCAGTTGCGACGCAATCCAAACATCAGCGAAACATTGCGGAACTTCATAACATAGCGTAAACAAAGTTATACTATGCACGGATGTACAGTTTGATCATTCTGTCGGTTCTTGAAACATATTTTGATAAATAACTCTGAGATTTGCATGTAGTTGCAGTTCTATCTTACATAATATCAAAGTATACTATCTTACCATTACGACGCAATCAAAACCTCAGCGAAACTTTGCAGAACTTCATAACAAAGCGTAAACAAAGTTATACTATGCACGTATGTACTATTTCATCATCCTGAGCGGTTCTTGCTACATTTTTTGTTAAATAACTCTGAGGTTTGCAGGTAGTTGCAGTTCCATCTTACATAATATCAAAGTATACTATCTTACCATTACGACGCAATCAAAACCTCAGCGAAACTTTGCGGAACTTCATAACAAAGCGTAAACAAAGTTATAGTATGCACGTATGTACTATTTCATCATCCTGAGCGGTTCTTGCTACATTTTTTGTTAAATAACTCTGAGGTTTGCAGGTAGTTGCAGTTCCATCTTACATAATATCAAAGTATACTATCTTACCATTACGACGCAATCAAAACCTCAGCGAAACTTTGCGGAACTTCATAACAAAGCGTAAACAAAGTTATAGTATGCACGGATTTACTGTATGATCATCCTGCCCGTTCTTGAAACATATTTTGCCAAATAACTCTGAGGTTTGCAGGTAGTTGCAGTTCTGTCTTACATCAAATCAAAGTATACTATCTTACCATTACGACGCAATCAAAACCTCAGGGAAATTTTGCGGAACTTCATAACAAAGCGTAAACAAAGTTATAGTATGCACGGATTTACTGTATGATCATCCTGCCCGTTCTTGAAACATATTTTGCCAAATAACTCTGAGGATTGCAGGTAGTTGCAGTTCTGTCTTACATAATATCAAAGAATACTATCTTACCAGTTGCGACGCAATCCAAACATCAGCGAAACATTGCGGAACTTCATAACATAGCGTAAACAAAGTTATACTATGCACGGATGTACAGTTTGATCATTCTGTCGGTTCTTGAAACATATTTTGATAAATAACTCTGAGATTTGCATGTAGTTGCAGTTCTATCTTACATAATATCAAAGTATACTATCTTACCATTACGACGCAATCAAAACCTCAGCGAAACTTTGCAGAACTTCATAACAAAGCGTAAACAAAGTTATACTATGCACGTATGTACTATTTCATCATCCTGAGCGGTTCTTGCTACATTTTTTGTTAAATAACTCTGAGGTTTGCAGGTAGTTGCAGTTCTATCTTACATAATATCAAAGTATACTATCTTACCATTACGACGCAATCAAAACCTCAGCGAAACTTTGCGGAACTTCATAACAAAGCGTAAACAAAGTTATAGTATGCACGGATTTACTGTATGATCATCCTGCCCGTTCTTGAAACATATTTTGCCAAATAACTCTGAGGTTTGCAGGTAGTTGCAGTTCTGTCTTACATCAAATCAAAGTATACTATCTTACCATTACGACGCAATCAAAACCTCAGGGAAATTTTGCGGAACTTCATAACAAAGCGTAAACAAAGTTATAGTATGCACGGATTTACTGTATGATCATCCTGCCCGTTCTTGAAACATATTTTGCCAAATAACTCTGAGGATTGCAGGTAGTTGCAGTTCTGTCTTACATAATATCAAAGAATACTATCTTACCAGTTGCGACGCAATCCAAACATCAGCGAAACATTGCGGAACTTCATAACATAGCGTAAACAAAGTTATACTATGCACGGATGTACAGTTTGATCATTCTGTCGGTTCTTGAAACATATTTTGAGAAATAACTCTGAGATTTGCATGTAGTTGCAGTTCTATCTTACATAATATCAAAGTATACTATCTTACCATTACGACGCAATCAAAACCTCAGCGAAACTTTGCGGAACTTCATAACAAAGCGTAAACAAAGTTATACTATGCACGTATGTACTATTTCATCATCCTGAGCGGTTCTTGCTACATTTTTTGTTAAATAACTCTGAGGTTTGCAGGTAGTTGCAGTTCCATCTTACATAATATCAAAGTATACTATCTTACCATTACGACGCAATCAAAACCTCAGCGAAACTTTGCGGAACTTCATAACAAAGCGTAAACAAAGTTATAGTATGCACGGATTTACTGTATGATCATCCTGCCCGTTCTTGAAACATATTTTGCCAAATAACTCTGAGGTTTGCAGATAGTTGCAGTTCTGTCTTACATAATATCAAAGTATACTATCTTACCAATTGCGAGGCAATCAAAACATCAGCGAAACATTGCGGAACTGCATAACAAAGCGTAAACAAAGTTATACTATGCACTTATGTACTATTTCATCATCCTGAGCGGTTCTTGCTACATTTTTTGTTAAATAACTCTGAGGTTTGCAGGTAGTTGCAGTTCTATCTTACATAATATCAAAGTATACTATCTTACCATTACGACGCAATCAAAACCTCTGCGAAACTTTGCGGATCTTCATAACAAAGCGTGAACAATGTTATAGTATGCACGGATTTACTGTATGATCTTCCTGCCCGTTCTTGAAACATATTTTGATAAATAACTCTGAGATTTGCAGGTATTTACAGTTCTATCTTACATAATATCAAAGTATACTATCTTACCAATACGACGCAATTAAAACATCAGCGAAACTTTGCGGAACTTCATAACAAAGCGTGAACAATGTTATAGTATGCACGGATTTACTGTATGATCATCCTGCCCGTTCTTGAAACATATTTTGCAAAATAACTCTTAGGATTGCAGGTAGTTGCAGTTCTGTCTTACATAATATCAAAGAATACTATCTTACCAGTTGCGACGCAATCCAAACATCAGCGAAACATTGCGGAACTTCATAACATATCGTAAACAAAGTTATACTATGCACGGATGTACAGTTTGATCATTCTGTCGGTTCTTGAAACATATTTTGATAAATAACTCTGAGATTTGCATGTAGTTGCAGTTCTATCTTACATAATATCAAAGTATACTATCTTACCATTACGACGCAATCAAAACCTCAGCGAAACTTTGCAAGACTTCATAACAAAGCGTAAACAAAGTTATACTATGCACGTATGTACTATTTCATCATCCTGAGCGGTTCTTGCTACATTTTTTGTTAAATAAGTCTGAGGTTTGCAGGTAGTTGCAGTTCTATCTTACATAATATCAAAGTATACTATCTTAACATTACGACGCAATCAAAACCTCAGCGAAACTTTGCGGAACTTCATAACAAAGCGTAAACAAAGTTATACTATGCACGTATGTACTATTTCATCATCCTGAGCGGTTCTTGCTACATTTTTTGTTAAATAACTCTGAGGTTTGCAGGTAGTTGCAGTTCTGTCTTACATAAAATCAAAGTATACTATCTTACCATTACGACGCAATCAAAACCTCAGGGAAATTTTGCGGAACTTCATAACAAAGCGTAAACAAAGTTATAGTATGCACTGATTTACTGTATGATCATCCTGCCCGTTCTTGAAACATATTTTGCCAAATAACTCTGAGCATTGCAGGTAGTTGCACTTCTGTCTTACATAATATCAAAGAATACTATCTTACCAGTTTCGACGCAATCCAAACATCAGCGAAACATTGCGGAACTTCATAACATAGCGTAAACAAAGTTATACTATGCACGGATGTACAGTTTGATCATTCTGTCGGTTCTTGAAACATATTTTGATAAATAACTCTGAGATTTGCATGAAGTTGCAGTTCTATCTTACATAATATCAAAGTATACTATCTTACCATTACGACGCAATCAAAAGTTCAGCGAAACTTTGCGGAACTTCATAACAAAGCGTAAACAAAGTTATAGTATGCACGGATTTACTATATGATCATCCTGCCCGTTCTTGAAACATATTTTGCCAAATAACTCTGAGGTTTGCAGGTAGTTGCAGTTCTGTCTTACATAATATAAAAGTATACTATCTTACCAATTGCGACGCAATCAAAACATCAGCGAAACTTTGCAGAACATCATAACAAAGCGTAAACAAAGGTATACTATGCACGTATGTACTATTTCATCATCCTGAGCGGTTCTTGCTACATATTTTGTTAAATAACTCTGAAGTTTGCCGGTAGATGCAGTCCTATCTTATATAATATCAAAGTACACTATCTTATCAATACGATGCAATAAAACCTCAGCGAAGCTTTGCGGAAATTCATTGTTATGAAAGCATAATCAAAGTTATACTATGCACGGATGTACAGTTTGATCATTCTGCCGGTTCTTGAAAAATATTTTGATAAATAACTCTGAGATTTGCAGGTATTTGCAGTTCTATCTTACATAATATCAAAGTATACTATCTTACCAATACGACGCAATTAAAACATCAGCGAAACTTTGCGGAACTTCATAACAAAGCGTGAACAATGTTATAGTATGCACGGATTTACTGTATGATCATCCAACCAGTTCTTGAAACATATTTTGCCAAATAACTCTGAGGTTTGCAGGTAGTTGCAGTTCTATCTTATATAATATCAAAGTATACTATCTTATCAATTCGACGCAATAAAAACATCAGCGAAACATTGTGGAACTTCATAACATAGCGTAAACAAAGTTATACTATGCACGGATGTACAGTTTGATCATTCTGTCGGTTCTTGAAACATATTTTGATAAATAACTCTGAGATTTGCATGTAGTTGCAGTTCTATCTTACATAATATCAAAGTATACTATCTTACCATTACGACGCAATCAAAACCTCAGCGAAACTTTGCAGAACTTCATAACAAAGCGTAAACAAAGTTATACTATGCACGTATGTACTATTTCATCATCCTGAGCGGTTCTTGCTACATTTTTTGTTAAATAACTCTGAGGTTTGCAGGTAGTTGCAGTTCTATCTTACATAATATCAAAGTATACTATCTTACCATTACGACGCAATCAAAACCTCAGCGAAACTTTGCGGAACTTCATAACAAAGCGTGAACAATGTTATAGTATGCACGGATTTACTGTATGATCTTCCTGCCCGTTCTTGAAACATATTTTGATAAATAACTCTGAGATTTGCAGGTATTTTCAGTTCTATCTTACATAATATCAAAGTATACTATCTTACCAGTTGCGACGCAATGCAAACATCAGCGAAACATTGCGGAACTTCATAACATATCGTAAACAAAGTTATACTATGCACGGATGTACAGTTTGATCATTCTGTCGGTTCTTGAAACATATTTTGATAAATAACTCTGAGATTTGCATGTAGTTGCAGTTCTATCTTACATAATATCAAAGTATACTATCTTACCATTACGACGCAATCAAAACCTCAGCGAAACTTTGCAGAACTTCATAACAAAGCGTAAACAAAGTTATACTATGCACGTATGTACTATTTCATCATCCTGAGCGGTTCTTGCTACATTTTTTGTTAAATAACTCGGAGGTTTGCAAGTAGTTGCAGTTCTATCTTACATAATAACAAAGTATACTATCTTAACATTACGACGCAATCAAAACCTCAGCGAAACTTTGCGGAACTTCATAACAAAGCGTAAACAAAGTTATAGTATGCACGGATTTACTGTATGATCATCCTGCCCGTTCTTGAAACATATTTTGCCAAATAACTCTGAGGTTTGCAGGTAGTTGCAGTTCTGTCTTACATAAAATCAAAGTATACTATCTTACCATTACGACGCAATCAAAACCTCAGGGAAATTTTGCGGAACTTCATAACAAAGCGTAAACAAAGTTATAGTATGCACGGATTTACTGTACGATCATCCTGCCCGTTCTTGAAACATATTTTGCCAAATAACTCTGAGCATTGCAGGTAGTTGCAGTTCTGTCTTACATAATATCAAAGAATACTATCTTACCAGTTTCGACGCAATCCAAACATCAGCGAAACATTGCGGAACTTCATAACATAGCGTAAACAAAGTTATACTATGCACGGATGTACAGTTTGATCATTCTGTCGGTTCTTGAAACATATTTTGATAAATAACTCTGAGGTTTGCAGGTAGTTGCAGTTCTGTCTTACATAATATAAAAGTATACTATCTTACCAATTGCGACGCAATCAAAACATCAGCGAAACTTTGCAGAACATCATAACAAAGCGTAAACAAAGGTATACTATGCACGTATGTACTATTTCATCATCCTCAGCGGTTCTTGCTACATATTTTGTGAAATAACTCTGAAGTTTGCAGGTAGATGCAGTCCTATCTTATATAATATCAAAGTACACTATCTTATCAATACGATGCAATAAAACCTCAGCGAACCTTTGCGGAAATTCATTGTTATGAAAGCATAATCAAAGTTATACTATGCACGGATGTACAGTTTGATCATTCTGCCGGTTCTTGAAACATATTTTGATAAATATCTCTGAGATTTGCAGGTATTTGCAGTTCTATCTTACATAATATCAAAGTGTACTATCTTACCAATACGACGCAATTAAAACATCAGCGAAACTTTGCGGAACTTCATAACAAAGCGTGAACAATGTTATAGTATGCACGGATGTACTGTATGATCATCCAACCAGTTCTTGAAACATATTTTGCCAAATAACTCTGAGGTTTGCAGGTAGTTGCAGTTCTATCTTATATAATATCAAAGTATACTATCTTATCAATTCGACGCAATAAAAACTTCAGCGAAGCTTTGCGGAACTTCATAACAAAGCGTAAACAATGTTATACTATGCACGGATATACTGTATGATCACCCAGCCCGTTCTTGAAACATATTTTGCCAAATAACTCTGAGGATTGCAGGTAGTTGCAGTTCTGTCTTACATAATATCAAAGTATACTATCTTACCAATTGCGAGGCAATCAAAACATCAGCCAAACATTGCGGAACTGCATAACAAAGCGTAAACAAAGTTATACTATGCACTTATGTACTATTTCATCATCCTGAGCGGTTCTTGCTACATTTTTTGTTAAATAACTCTGAGGTTTGCAGGTAGTTGCAGTTCTATCTTATATAATATCAAAGTATACTATCTTATCAATTCGACGCAATAAAAACTTCAGCGAAGATTTGCGAAACTTCATAACAAAGCGTAAACAATGTTATACTATGCACGGATTTACTGTATGATCATCCTGCCCGTTCTTGAAACATATTTTGCCAAATAACTCTGAGGATTGCAGGTAGTTGCAGTTCTGTCTTACATAATATCAAAGTATACTATCTTACCAATTGCGACGCAATCAAAACCTCAGCGAAATTTTGCGGAACTTCATAACAAAGCGTAAACAAAGTTATAGTATGCACGGATTTACTGTATTCTCATCCTGCCAGGTTCTTGAAACATATTTTGTCAAATAACTCTGAGGTTTGCAGGTAGTTGCAGTTCTGTCTTACATAATATCAAGGTATACTATCTTATCAATTGCGACGAAATAAAAACCTCAGCGAAGCTTTGCGGAAATTCAAAACAAAGCGTAAACAAAGTTATAGTAAGCAAGGATTTACTGTATGATCATCCTGCCCATTCTTGAAACAAATTTTGCCAAATAACTCTGAGATTTGCATGTAGTTGCAGTTCTACCTTACATAATATCAAAGTATACTATCTTACCATTACGACGCAATCAAAACCTCTGCGAAACTTTGCGGAACTTCATAACATAGCGTAAACAAAGTTATACTATGCACGGATATACAGTTTGATCATTCTGCCGGTTCTAGAAACATATTTTGATAAATAACTCTTAGGTTTGCAGGTAGTTGCAGTTCTATCTTATATAATATCAAAGTATACTATCTTACCATTACGACGCAATCAAAACTTCAGCGAAACTTTGCGGAACTTCATAACAAATCGTAAACAAAGTTATAGTATGCACGCATTTACTATATGATCATCCTGCCCGTTCTTGAAACATATTTTGCCAAATAACTCTTAGGATTGCAGGTAGTTGCAGTTCTGTCTTACATAATATCAAAGTATACTATCTTAACATTACGACGCAATCAAAACCTCAGCGAAACTTTGCGGAACTTCATAACAAAGCGTAAACAAAGTTATAGTATGCACGGATTTACTGTATGATCATCCTGCCCGTTCTTGAAACATATTTTGCCAAATAACTCTGAGGTTTGCAGGTAGTTGCAGTTCTGTCTTATATAAAATCAAAGTATACTATCTTACCATTACGACGCAATCAAAACCTCAGGGAAATTTTGCGGAACTTCATAACAAAGCGTAAACAAAGTTATAGTATGCACGGATTTACTGTATGATCATCCTGCCCGTTCTTGAAACATATTTTGCCAAATAACTCTTAGGATTGCAGGTAGTTGCAGTTCTGTCTTACATAATATCAAAGAATACTATCTTACCAGTTGCGACGCACTCCAAACATCAGCGAAACATTGCGGAACTTCATAACATAGCGTAAACAAAGTTATACTATGCACGGATGTACAGTTTGATCATTCTGTCGGTTCTTGAAACATATTTTGATGAATAACTCTGAGATTTGCATGTAGTTGCAGTTCTATCTTACATAATATCAAAGTATACTATCTTACCATTACGACGCAATCAAAACCTCAGCGAAACTTTGCAGAACTTCATAACAAAGCGTAAACAAAGTTATACTATGCACGTATGTACTATTTCATCATCCTGAGCGGTTCTTGCTACATTTTTTGTTAAATAACTCTGAGGTTTGCAGGTAGTTGCAGTTCCATCTTACATAATATCAAAGTATACTATCTTACCATTACGACGCAATCAAAACCTCAGCGAAACTTTGCGGAACTTCATAACAAAGCGTAAACAAAGTTATAGTATGCACGGATTTACTGTATGATCATCCTGCCCGTTCTTGAAACATATTTTGCCAAATAACTCTGAGGTTTGCAGGTAGTTGCAGTTCTGTCTTACATAAAATCAAAGTATACTATCTTACCATTACGACGCAATCAAAACCTCAGGGAAATTTTGCGGAACTTCATAACAAAGCGTAAACAAAGTTATAGTATGCACGGATTTACTGTATGATCATCCTGCCCGTTCTTGAAACATATTTTGCCAAATAACTCTTAGGATTGCAGGTAGTTGCAGTTCTGTCTTACATAATATCAAAGAATACTATCTTACCAGTTGCGACGCAATCCAAACATCAGCGAAACATTGCGGAACTTCATAACATAGCGTAAACAAAGTTATACTATGCACGGATGTACAGTTTGATCATTCTGTCGGTTCTTGAAACATATTTTGATAAATAACTCTGAGATTTGCATGTAGTTGCAGTTCTATCTTACATAATATCAAAGTATACTATCTTACCATTACGACGCAATCAAAACCTCAGCGAAACTTTGCAGAACTTCATAACAAAGCGTAAACAAAGTTATACTATGCACGTATGTACTATTTCATCATCCTGAGCGGTTCTTGCTACATTTTTTGTTAAATAACTCTGAGGTTTGCAGGTAGTTGCAGTTCCATCTTACATAATATCAAAGTATACTATCTTACCATTACGACGCAATCAAAACCTCAGCGAAACTTTGCGGAACTTCATAACAAAGCGTAAACAAAGTTATAGTATGCACGGATTTACTGTATGATCATCCTGCCCGTTCTTGAAACATATTTTGCCAAATAACTCTGAGGTTTGCAGATAGTTGCAGTTCTGTCTTACATAATATCAAAGTATACTATCTTACCAATTGCGAGGCAATCAAAACATCATGCGAAACATTGCGGAACTGCATAACAAAGCGTAAACAAAGTTATACTATGCACTTATGTACTATTTCATCATCCTGAGCGGTTCTTGCTACATTTTTTGTTAAATAACTCTGAGGTTTGCAGGTAGTTGCAGTTCTATCTTACATAATATCAAAGTATACTATCTTACCATTACGACGCAATCAAAACCTCAGCGAAACTTTGCGGATCTTCATAACAAAGCGTGAACAATGTTATAGTATGCACGGATTTACTGTATGATCTTCCTGCCCGTTCTTGAAACATATTTTGCCAAATAACTCTGAGGTTTGCAGGTAGTTGCAGTTCTGTCTTACATAAAATCAAAGTATACTATCTTACCATTACGACGCAATCAAAACCTCAGGGAAATTTTGCGGAACTTCATAACAAAGCGTAAACAAAGTTATAGTATGCACGGATTTACTGTATGATCATCCTGCCCGTTCTTGAAACATATTTTGCCAAATAACTCTTAGGCTTGCAGGTAGTTGCAGTTCTGTCTTACATAATATCAAAGAATAGTATCTTACCAGTTGCGACGCAATCCAAACATCAGCGAAACATTGCGGAACTTCATAACATAGCGTAAACAAAGTTATACTATGCACGGATGTACAGTTTGATCATTCTGTCGGTTCTTGAAACATATTTTGATAAATAACTCTGAGATTTGCATGTAGTTGCAGTTCTATCTTACATAATATCAAAGTATACTATCTTACCATTACGACGCAATCAAAACCTCAGCGAAACTTTGCAGAACTTCATAACAAAGCGTAAACAAAGTTATACTATGCACGTATGTACTATTTCATCATCCTGAGCGGTTCTTGCTACATTTTTTGTTAAATAACTCTGAGGTTTGCAGGTAGTTGCAGTTCCATCTTACATAATATCAAAGTATACTATCTTACCATTACGACGCAATCAAAACCTCAGCGAAACTTTGCGGAACTTCATAACAAAGCGTAAACAAAGTTATAGTATGCACGGATTTACTGTATGATCATCCTGCCCGTTCTTGAAACATATTTTGCCAAATAACTCTGAGGTTTGCAGATAGTTGCAGTTCTGTCTTACATAATATCAAAGTATACTATCTTACCAATTGCGAGGCAATCAAAACATCAGCGAAACATTGCGGAACTGCATAACAAAGCGTAAACAAAGTTATACTATGCACTTATGTACTATTTCATCATCCTGAGCGGTTCTTGCTACATTTTTTGTTAAATAACTCTGAGGTTTGCAGGTAGTTGCAGTTCTATCTTACATAATATCAAAGTATACTATCTTACCATTACGACGCAATCAAAACCTCAGCGAAACTTTGCGGATCTTCATAACAAAGCGTGAACAATGTTATAGTATGCACGGATTTACTGCATGATCTTCCTGCCCGTTCTTGAAACATATTTTGATAAATAACTCTGAGATTTGCAGGTATTTACAGTTCTATCTTACATAATATCAAAGTATACTATCTTACCAATACGACGCAATTAAAACATCAGCGAAACTTTGCGGAACTTCATAACAAAGCGTGAACAATGTTATAGTATGCACGGATTTACTGTATGATCATCCTGCCCGTTCTTGAAACATATTTTGCCAAATAACTCTTAGGATTGCAGGTAGTTGCAGTTCTGTCTTACGTAATATCAAAGAATACTATCTTACCAGTTGCGACGCAATCCAAACATCAGCGAAACATTGCGGAACTTCATAACATATCGTAAACAAATTTATACTATGCACGGATGTACAGTTTGATCATTCTGTCGGTTCTTGAAACATATTTTGATAAATAACTCTGAGATTTGCATGTAGTTGCAGTTCTATCTTACATAATATCAAAGTATACTATCTTACCATTACGACGCAATCAAAACCTCAGCGAAACTTTGCAGAACTTCATAACAAAGCGTAAACAAAGTTATACTATGCACGTATGTACTATTTCATCATCCTGAGCGGTTCTTGCTACATTTTTTGTTAAATAACTCTGAGGTTTGCAGGTAGTTGCAGTTCTATCTTACATAATATCAAAGTATACTATCTTAACATTACGACGCAATCAAAACCTCAGCGAAACTTTGCGGAACTTCATAACAAAGCGTAAACAAAGTTATAGTATGCACGGATTTACTGTATGATCATCCTGCCCGTTCTTGAAACATATTTTGCCAAATAACTCTGAGGTTTGCAGGTAGTTGCAGTTCTGTCTTACATAAAATCAAAGTATACTATCTTACCATTACGACGCAATCAAAACCTCAGGGAAATTTTGCGGAACTTCATAACAAAGCGTAAACAAAGTTATAGTATGCACGGATTTACTGTATGATCATCCTGCCCGTTCTTGAAACATATTTTGCCAAATAACTCTTAGGATTGCAGGTAGTTGCAGTTCTGTCTTACATAATATCAAAGAATACTATCTTACCAGTTGCAACGCAATCCAAACATCAGCGAAACATTGCGGAACTTCATAACATAGCGTAAACAAAGTTATACTATGCACGGATGTACAGTTTGATCATTCTGTCGGTTCTTGAAACATATTTTGATAAATAACTCTGAGATTTGCATGTAGTTGCAGTTCTATCTTACATAATATCAAAGTATACTATCTTACCATTACGACGCAATCAAAACCTCAGCGAAACTTTGCAGAACTTCATAACAAAGCGTAAACAAAGTTATACTATGCACGTATGTACTATTTCATCATCCTGAGCGGTTCTTGCTACATTTTTTGTTAAATAACTCTGAGGTTTGCAGGTAGTTGCAGTTCTATCTTACATAATATCAAAGTATACTATCTTAACATTACGACGCAATCAAAACCTCAGCGAAACTTTGCGGAACTTCATAACAAAGCGTAAACAAAGTTATAGTATGCACGGATTTACTGTATGATCATCCTGCCCGTTCTTGAAACATATTTTGCCAAATAACTCTGAGGTTTGCAGATAGTTGCAGTTCTGTCTTACATAATATCAAAGTATACTATCTTACCAATTGCGAGGCAATCAAAACATCAGCGAAACATTGCGGAACTGCATAACAAAGCGTAAACAAAGTTATACTATGCACTTATGTACTATTTCATCATCCTGAGCGGTTCTTGAAACATATTTTGATAAATAACTCTGAGATTTGCAGGTAGTTGCAGTTCTATCTTACATAATATCAAAGTATACTATCTTAACATTACGACGCAATCAAAACCTCAGCGAAACTTTGCGGAACTTCATATCAAAGCGTAAACAAAGTTATACTATCAACGTATGTACTATTTCATCATCCTGAGCGGTTCTTGCTACATTTTTTGTTAAATAACTCTGAGGTTTGCAGGTAGTTGCAGTTCTGTCTTACATAATATCAAGGTATACTATCTTATCAATTGCGACGAAATAAAAACCTCAGCGAAGCTTTGCGGAAATTCAAAACAAAGCGTAAACAAAGTTATAGTAAGCAAGGATTTACTGTATGATCATCCTGCCCATTCTTGAAACAAATTTTGCCAAATAACTCTGAGATTTGCATGTAGTTGCAGTTCTATCTTACATAATATCAAAGTATACTATCTTACCATTACGACGCAATCAAAACCTCTGCGAAACTTTGCGGAACTTCATAACATAGCGTAAACAAAGTTATACTATGCACGGATATACAGTTTGATCATTCTGCCGGTTCTAGAAACATATTTTGATAAATAACTCTTAGGTTTGCAGGTAGTTGCAGTTCTATCTTATATAATATCAAAGTATACTATCTTACCATTACGACGCAATCAAAACTTCAGCGAAACTTTGCGGAACTTCATAACAAATCGTAAACAAAGTTATAGTATGCACGCATTTACTATATGATCATCCTGCCCGTTCTTGAAACATATTTTGCCAAATAACTCTTAGGATTGCAGGTAGTTGCAGTTCTGTCTTACATAATATCAAAGAATACTATCTTACCAGTTGCGACGCAATCCAAACATCAGCGAAACATTGCGGAACTTCATAACATATCGTAAACAAAGTTATACTATGCACGGATGTACAGTTTGATCATTCTGTCGGTTCTTGAAACATATTTTGATAAATAACTCTGAGATTTGCAGGTAGTTGCAGTTCTATCTTACATAATATCAAAGTATACTATCTTACCATTACGACGCAATCAAAACCTCAGCGAAACTTTGCGGAAGTTCATAACAAATGTAAACAAAGTTATACTATGCACGGATGTACAGTTTGATCATTCTGCCGGTTCTTGAAACATATTTTGATAAATAACTCTGATATTTGCATGTAGTTGCAGTTCTATCTTACATAATATCAAAGTATACTATCTTACCATTACGACGCAATCAAAACCTCAGCGAAATTTTGCGGAACTTCATAACAAAGCGTAAACAAAGTTATAGTATGCACGGATTTACTGTATGATCATCCTGCCCGTTCTTGAAACATATTTTGCCAAATAACTCTGAGCATTGCAGGTAGTTGCAGTTCTGTCTTACATAATATCAAAGAATACTATCTTACCAGTTGCGACGCAATCCAAACATCAGCGAAACATTGCGGAACTTCATAACATAGCGTAAACAAAGTTATAGTATGCACGGATTTACTGTATGATCATCCTGCCCGTTCTTGAAACATATTTTGCCAAATAACTCTGAGGTTTGCAGGTAGTTGCAGTTCTATCTTATATAATATCAAAGTATACTATCTAATCAATTCGAAGCAATAAAAACCTCAGCGAAGCTTTGCGGAACTACATAACATAGCGTAAACAAAGTTATACTATGCACGGATTTACTGTATGATCATCCTGCCCGTTCTTGAAACATATTTTGCCAAATAACTCTGAGGATTGCAGGTAGTTGCAGTTCTGTCTTACATAATATCAAAGTATACTATCTTACCAATAGCGACGCAATCAAAACATCAGCGAAACATTGCGGAACTGCATAACAAAGCGTAAACAATGTTATACTATGCACGGATGTACAGTTGGATCATTCTGCCGGTTCTTGAAACATATTTTGATAAATAACTCTGATATTTCCATGTAGTTGCAGTTCTATCTTATATAATATCAAAGTATACTATCTAATCAATTCGAAGCAATAAAAACCTCAGCGAAGCTTTGCGGAACTACATAACATAGCGTAAACAAAGTTATACTAAGCACGGATTTACTGTATGATCATCCTGTACGTTCTTGAAACATATTTTGCCAAATAACTCTGAGGTTTGCAGGTAGTTGCAGTTCTATCTTACATAATATCAAAGTATACTATCTTACCATTACGACGCAATCAAAACCTCAGCGAAACTTTGCAGAACATCATAACAAAGCGTAAACAAAGTTATACTATGCACGTATGTACTATTTCATCATCCTGAGCGGTTCTTGCTACATTTTTTGTTAAATAACTCTGAGGTTTGCAGGTAGTTGCAGTTCCATCTTACATAATATCAAAGGAGAGGCCATCTTTTGCGCACAGACGATTGCGCACGACGGCATTGCACACGGTTCTTTTGGACACGGTATTATTGGACACACGGTTCTTTTGGACACAGTAACATTGGACACAGTGGGTTTTCGCTCACGCAAGGATTACCCACATGGTCAATTGCGCACAAATAGAATTGGGCACATTCACAGAATTTTAAAATCGCTGTATCTCCTAAACCGTGCGTCCTAGACAAAAAATAACGAAATTTTTAAAAGACTTAACAGAAAGCATATCACCCCGGCACTACCCCTTAGGCCTATTCAAAATTCAAAAATAAAAAAAAATTTTGAAAAAATTCAAAAAGTGAAAAGTAAAAATTTTGGGAGGCTTTCCCAGGGGCATACCACCCTTACCTAACCCCGCAGTTCTACTCAAAAGTCGATTCACCCCCTTCTACCCCAAGTGATTCCCTAATCCTAACCCTAACCCTAACCCTAACCCAAACCCTTTTTTCCGTGAGGAAATGTTTTATAGAGCACATAACCCGAAATTAATAACGACTTGGCCGCATTTCCATCACTGTCCAAAATTACTGTGCGCAATTATATTTGTTCTCGATTCGCCATTCTGTGCACAATCTATCATGAGTCAAATTTTACATGTGCGTAACTCAGCGTGTGCGTCTTAAGAATTTGGGCAATCCTTGCGTGAGCGAAAACCCACTGTGTCCAATGTTACTGTGTCCAAAAGAACCGTGTGTCCAATAATACCGTGTCCAAAAGAACCGTGTGCAATGCCGTCGTGCGCAATCGTCTGTGCGCAAAAGAGCCATCCCCATATCAAAGTATACTATCTTACCATTACGACGCAATCAAAACCTCAGCGAAACTTTGCGGAACTTCATAACAAAGCGTAAACAAAGTTATAGTATGCACGGATTTACTGTATGATCATCCTGCCCGTTCTTGAAACATATTTTGCCAAATAACTCTGAGCATTGCAGGTAGTTGCAGTTCTGTCTTACATAATATCAAAGAATACTATCTTACCAGTTGCGACGCAATCCAAACATCAGCGAAACATTGCGGAACTTCATAACATAGCGTAAACAAAGTTATAGTATGCACGGATTTACTGTATGATCATCCTGTCCGTTCTTGAAACATATTTTGCCAAATAACTCTGAGGTTTGCAGGTAGTTGCAGTTCTATCTTATATAATATCAAAGTATACTATCTAATCAATTCGAAGCAATAAAAACCTCAGCGAAGCTTTGCGGAACTACATAACATAGCGTAAACAAAGTTATACTATGCACGGATTTACTGTATGATCATCCTGCCCGTTCTTGAAACATATTTTGCCAAATAACTCTGAGGATTGCAGGTAGTTGCAGTTCTGTCTTACATAATATCAAAGTATACTATCTTACCAATAGCGACGCAATCAAAACATCAGCGAAACATTGCGGAACTGCATAACAAAGCGTAAACAATGTTATACTATGCACGGATGTACAGTTGGATCATTCTGCCGGTTCTTGAAACATATTTTGATAAATAACTCTGATATTTCCATGTAGTTGCAGTTCTATCTTATATAATATCAAAGTATACTATCTAATCAATTCGAAGCAATAAAAACCTCAGCGAAGCTTTGCGGAACTACATAACATAGCGTAAACAAAGTTATACTAAGCACGGATTTACTGTATGATCATCCTGTACGTTCTTGAAACATATTTTGCCAAATAACTCTGAGGTTTGCAGGTAGTTGCAGTTCTATCTTACATAATATCAAAGTATACTATCTTACCATTACGACGCAATCAAAACCTCAGCGAAACTTTGCAGAACATCATAACAAAGCGTAAACAAAGTTATACTATGCACGTATGTACTATTTCATCATCCTGAGCGGTTCTTGCTACATTTTTTGTTAAATAACTCTGAGGTTTGCAGGTAGTTGCAGTTCCATCTTACATAATATCAAAGTATACTATCTTACCATTACGACGCAATCAAAACCTCAGCGAAACTTTGCGGAACTTCATAACAAAGCGTAAACAAAGTTATAGTATGCACGGATTTACTGTATGATCATCCTTCCCGTTCTTGAAACATATTTTGCCAAATAACTCTGAGGTTTGCAGATGTTGCAGTTCTGTCTTACATAATATCAAAGTATACTATCTTACCAATTGCGAGGCAATCAAAACATCAGCGAAACATTGCGGAACTGCATAACAAAGCGTAAACAAAGTTATACTATGCACTTATGTACTATTTCATCATCCTGAGCGGTTCTTGCTACATTTTTTGTTAAATAACTCTGAGGTTTGCAGGTAGTTGCAGTTCTATCTTACATAATATCAAAGTATACTATCTTACCATTACGACGCAATCAAAACCTCAGCGAAACTTTGCGGATCTTCATAACAAAGCGTGAACAATGTTATAGTATGCACGGATTTACTGTATGATCTTCCTGCCCGTTCTTGAAACATATTTTGATAAATAACTCTGAGATTTGCAGGTATTTACAGTTCTATCTTACATAATATCAAAGTATACTATCTTACGAATACGACGCAATTAAAACATCAGCGAAACTTTGCGGAACTTCATAACAAAGCGTGAACAATGTTATAGTATGCACGGATTTACTGTATGATCATCCTGCCCGTTCTTGAAACATATTTTGCAAAATAACTCTTAGGATTGCAGGTAGTTGCAGTTCTGTCTTACATAATATCAAAGAATACTATCTTACCAGTTGCGACGCAATCCAAACATCAGCGGAACATTGCGGAACTTCATAACATATCGTAAACAAAGTTATACTATGCACGGATGTACAGTTTGATCATTCTGTCGGTTCTTGAAACATATTTTGATAAATAACTCTGAGATTTGCAGGTAGTTGCAGTTCTATCTTACATAATATCAGAGTATACTATCTTAACATTACGACGCAATCAAAACCTCAGCGAAACTTTGCGGAACTTCATAACAAAGCGTAAACAAAGTTATACTATGCACGTATGTACTATTTCATCATCCTGAGCGGTTCTTGCTACATTTTTTATTAAATAACTCTGAGGTTTGCAGGTAGTTGCAGTTATGTCTTACATAAAATCAAAGTATACTATCTTACCATTACGACGCAATCAAAACCTCAGGGAAATTTTGCGGAACTTCATAACAAAGCGTAAACAAAGTTATAGTATGCACGGATTTACTGTATGATCATCCTGCCCGTTCTTGAAACATATTTTGCCAAATAACTCTGAGCATTGCAGGTAGTTGCAGTTCTGTCTTACATAATATCAAAGAATACTATCTTACCAGTTTCGACGCAATCCAAACATCAGCGAAACATTGCGGAACTGCATAACAAAGCGTAAACAAAGTTATACTATGCACTTATGTACTATTTCATCATCCTGAGCGGTTCTTGCTAAATTTTTTGTTAAATAACTCTGAGGTTTGCAGGTAGTTGCAGTTCTATCTTACATAATATCAAAGTATACTATCTTACCATTACGACGCAATCAAAAGTTCAGCGAAACTTTGCGGAACTTCATAACAAAGCGTAAACAAAGTTATAGTATGCACGGATTTAATGTATGATCATCCTGCCCGTTCTTGAAACATATTTTGCCAAATAACTCTGAGGTTTGCAGGTAGTTGCAGTTCTGTCTTACATAATATAAAAGTATACTATCTTACCAATTGCGACGCAATCAAAACATCAGCGAAACTTTGCAGAACATCATAACAAAGCGTAAACAAAGTTATACTATCAACGTATGTACTATTTCATCATCCTGAGCGGTTCTTGCAACATTTTTTGTTAAATAACTCTGAGGTTTGCAGGTAGTTGCAGTTCTGTCTTACATAAAATCAAAGTATACTATCTTACCATTACGACGCAATCAAAACCTCAGGGAAATTTTGCGGAACTTCATAACAAAGCGTAAACAAAGTTATAGTATGCACGGATTTACTGTATGATCATCCTGCCCGTTCTTGAAACATATTTTGCCAAATAACTCTGAGCATTGCAGGTAGTTGCAGTTCTGTCTTACATAATATCAAAGAATACTATCTTACCAGTTTCGACGCAATCCAAACATCAGCGAAACATTGCGGAACTTCATAACATAGCGTAAACAAAGTTATACTATGCACGGATGTACAGTTTGATCATTCTGTCGGTTCTTGAAACATATTTTGATAAATAACTCTGAGATTTGCATGAAGTTGCAGTTCTATCTTACATAATATCAAAGTATACTATCTTACCATTACGACGCAATCAAAAGTTCAGCGAAACTTTGCGGAACTTCATAACAAAGCGTAAACAAAGTTATAGTATGCACGGATTTACTATATGATCATCCTGCCCGTTCTTGAAACATATTTTGCCAAATAACTTTGAGGTTTGCAGGTAGTTGCAGTTCTGTCTTACATAATATAAAAGTATACTATCTTACCAATTGCGACGCAATCAAAACATCAGCGAAACTTTGCAGAACATCATAACAAAGCGTAAACAAAGGTATACTATGCACGTATGTACTATTTCATCATCCTGAGCGGTTCTTGCTACATATTTTGTTAAATAACTCTGAAGTTTGCAGGTAGATGCAGTCCTATCTTATATAATATCAAAGTACACTATCTTATCAATACGATGCAATAAAACCTCAGCGAAGCTTTGCGGAAATTCATTGTTATGAAAGCATAATCAAAGTTATACTATGCATGGATGTACAGTTTGATCATTCTGCCGGTTCTTGAAACATATTTTGATAAATAACTCTGAGATTTGCATGTAGTTGCAGTTCTATCTTACATAATATCAAAGTATACTATCTTACCATTACGACGCAATCAAAACCTCAGCGAAACTTTGCAGAACTTCATAACAAAGCGTAAACAAAGTTATACTATGCACGTATGTACTATTTCATCATCCTGAGCGGTTCTTGCTACATTTTTTGTTAAATAACTCTGAGGTTTGCAAGTAGTTGCAGTTCTATCTTACATAATAACAAAGTATACTATCTTAACATTACGACGCAATCAAAACCTCAGCGAAACTTTGCGGAACTTCATAACAAAGCGTAAACAAAGTTATAGTATGCACGGATTTACTGTATGATCATCCTGCCCGTTCTTGAAACATATTTTGCCAAATAACTCTGAGGTTTGCAGGTAGTTGCAGTTCTGTCTTACATAAAATCAAAGTATACTATCTTACCATTACGACGCAATCAAAACCTCAGGGAAATTTTGCGGAACTTCATAACAAAGCGTAAACAAAGTTATAGTATGCACGGACTTACTGTACGATCATCCTGCCCGTTCTTGAAACATATTTTGCCAAATAACTCTGAGCATTGCAGGTAGTTGCAGTTCTGTCTTACATAATATCAAAGAATACTATCTTACCAGTTTCGACGCAATCCAAACATCAGGGAAACATTGCGGAACTTCATAACATAGCGTAAACAAAGTTATACTATGCACGGATGTACAGTTTGATCATTCTGTCGGTTCTTGAAACATATTTTGATAAATAACTCTGAGATTTGCATGAAGTTGCAGTTCTATCTTACATAATATCAAAGTATACTATCTTACCATTACGACGCAATCAAAAGTTCAGCGAAACTTTGCGGAACTTCATAACAAAGCGTAAACAAAGTTATAGTATGCACGGATTTACTATATGATCATCCTGCCCGTTCTTGAAACATATTTTGCCAAATAACTCTGAGGTTTGCAGGTAGTTGCAGTTCTGTCTTACATAATATAAAAGTATACTATCTTACCAATTGCGACGCAATCAAAACATCAGCGAAACTTTGCAGAACATCATAACAAAGCGTAAACAATGGTATACTATGCACGTATGTACTGTTTCATCATCCTGAGCTGTTCTTGCTACATATTTTGTTAAATAACTCTGAAGTTTGCAGGTAGATGCAGTCCTATCTTACATAATATCAAAGTATACTATCTTATCAATTCGACGCAATAAAAACTTCAGCGAAGCTTTGCGGAACTTCATAACAAAGCGTAAACAAAGTTATACTATGCACGGATTTACTGTATGATCATCCTGCCCGTTCTTGAAACATACTTTGCCAAATAACTCTGAGGATTGCAGGTAGTTGCAGTTCTGTCTTACATAATATCAAAGTATACTATCTTACCAATTGCGAGGCAATCAAAACATCAGCCAAACATTGCGGAACTGCATAACAAAGCGTAAACAAAGTTATACTATGCACTTATGTACTATTTCATCATCCTGAGCGGTTCTTGCTACATTTTTTGTTAAATAACTCTGAGGTTTGCAGGTAGTTGCAGTTCTATCTTACATAATATCAAAGTATACTATCTTACCATTACGACGCAATCAAAACCTCAGCGAAACTTTGCGGAACTTCATAACAAAGCGTGAACAATGTTATAGTATGCACGGATTTACTGTATGATCATCCTGCCCGTTCTTGAAACATATTTTGCCAAATAACTCTTAGGATTGCAGGTAGTTGCAGTTCTGTCTTACATAATATCAAAGAATACTATCTTACCAGTTGCGACGCAATCCAAACATCAGCGAAACATTGCGGAACTTCATAACAAAGCGTAAACAATGTTATACTATGCACGGATGTACAGTTTGATCATTCTGCCGATTCTTGAAACATATTTTGATAAATAACTCTGATATTTGCATGTAGTTGCAGTTCTATCTTATATAATATCAAAGTATACTATCTAATCAATTCGACGCAATAAAAACCTCAGCGAAGCTTTGCGGAACTACATAACATAGCGTAAACAAAGTTATACTATGCACGGATTTACTGTATGATCATCCTGCCCGTTCTTGAAACATATTTTGCCAAATAACTCTTAGGATTGCAGGTAGTTGCAGTTCTGTCTTACATAATATCAAAGAATACTATCTTACCAGTTGCGACGCAATCCAAACATCAGCGAAACATTGCGGAACTTCATAACATAGCGTAAACAAAGTTATACTATGCACGGATGTACAGTTTGATCATTCTGTCGGTTCTTGAAACATATTTTGATAAATAACTCTGAGATTTGCATGTAGTTGCAGTTCTATCTTACATAATATCAAAGTATACTATCTTACCATTACGACGCAATCAAAACCTCAGCGAAACTTTGCAGAACTTCATAACAAAGCGTAAACAAAGTTATACTATGCACGTATGTACTATTTCATCATCCTGAGCGGTTCTTGCTACATTTTTTGTTAAATAACTCTGAGGTTTGCAGGTAGTTGCAGTTCTATCTTACATAATATCAAAGTATACTATCTTACCATTACGACGCAATCAAAACCTCAGCGAAACTTTGCGGAACTTCATAACAAAGCGTGAACAATGTTATAGTATGCACGGATTTACTGTATGATCCTCCTGCCCGTTCTTGAAACATATTTTGATAAATAACTCTGAGATTTGCAGGTATTTACAGTTCTATCTTACATAATATCAAAGTATACTATCTTACCATTACGACGCAATCCAAACATCAGCGAAACATTGCGGAACTTCATAACATAGCGTAAACAAAGTTATAGTATGCACGGATTTACTGTATGATCATCCTGCCCGTTCTTGAAACATATTTTGCCAAATAACTCTGAGGTTTGCAGGTAGTTGCAGTTCTATCTTATATAATATCAAAGTATACTATCTAATCAATTCGAAGCAATAAAAACCTCAGCGAAGCTTTGCGGAACTACATAACATAGCGTAAACAAAGTTATACTATGCACGGATTTACTGTATGATCATCCTGCCCGTTCTTGAAACATATTTTGCCAAATAACTCTGAGGATTGCAGGTAGTTGCAGTTCTGTCTTACATAATATCAAAGTATACTATCTTACCAATAGCGACGCAATCAAAACATCAGCGAAACATTGCGGAACTGCATAACAAAGCGTAAACAATGTTATACTATGCACGGATGTACAGTTGGATCATTCTGCCGGTTCTTGAAACATATTTTGATAAATAACTCTGATATTTCCATGTAGTTGCAGTTCTAACTTACATAATATCAATGTATACTATCTTACCAATTGCGACGCAATCAAAACATCAGCGAAACTTTGCAGAACATCATAACAAAGCGTAAACAAAGTTATAGTAAGCACGGATTTACTGTATTATCATCATGCCCGTTCTTGAAACACATTATGATAAATAACTCTGAGATTTGCAGGTATTTGCAGTTCTATCTTACATAATATCAAAGTATACTATCTTATAAATACGACGCAATCAAAACATCAGCGAAACTTTGCGGAACTTCATAACAAAGCGTGAACAATGTTATAGTATGCACGGATTTACTGTATGATCTTCCTGCCCGTTCTTGAAACATATTTTGATAAATAACTCTGGGATTTGCAGGTATTTACAGTTCTATCTTACATAATATCAAAGTATACTATCTTACCAATACGACGCAATTAAAACATCAGCGAAACTTTGCGGAACTTCATAACAAAGCGTGAACAATGTTATAGTATGCACGGATTTACTGTATGATCATCCTGCCCGTTCTTGAAACATATTTTGCCAAATAACTCTTAGGATTGCAGGTAGTTGCAGTTCTGTCTTACATAATATCAAAGAATACTATCTTACCAGTTGCGACGCAATCAAAACCTCAGCGAAACTTTGCAGAACTTCATAACAAAGCGTGTAACCGTATCGGTTACATATCGACACCGCGTATATTGAACGGCGACACCGTCCCCCACCACCACATTCCATCACGGCGCTCGCGAGTCGGAGAACAGAGAAGAACCGCGAGATATTGTGACACGCGTCTAATTGCGCACGCATCGATCCCCACTCGATAACGATCGAAGGAGGTCGATGCGAGCCGTAGATCCAGCACTCTACGTCTGGAAGCGGTCCGGGAAACACGCGTTCGCGAAATTGCCTGTTCGACGAAAAACGGTACGCACTTCGAGGAGTCAAACCGACTCGGCAGAGATAGGCAAACCGTCCTTCCTGCTCTCAGTGCCTACGCGCCTCAAACCGAGGAGTCACGAGCACAAACCGCGCCGTGGCACAGTCGAAACATATTTATATAATTTAAAATTCCGCGATCCTCGGTCGTAACAGCGTAGTAGTCCCGTGTCTAAAATTATATAGACGTAAATCAATTATAAAGTATCTATTCTAAATTCGCAAAGTGATGTACCTTGCAGCGAGCAAGTCGTGGTGATAAGAAGTGACGGCGAATGTAAAGCGCCGGTGTCTGAATGACACAAACCTTATAAAAGTTTAGTTTTGCGTTTCGGAGGAGTTGTGACGCGTTAGTATTCGTACGATAGGCACGTCGAACAGGCATAACGTACTCGTTCCATACATCGTGCTGCTAGGATAACAACAGACTCGAGACAGACATAACACAGTCATTGTTACCTGGTCGCGACCTCAGTAAGAGCTTGCTCGGAGGCCACGTAAAAGTGCCAAAGGGAAAACTCCTTGGTCGTGTGTGGGTGACTGCGATTTTGTGTGCGTCTCCTTCCTGACCACTCGTACGAGAATACGGCCGAGTGCATGGTTGGTTGGACAGTTCTAATATCGGTCAGTTGCGAATTGCGCGGCAGTATTATTGAGAAATACTGCTCGTGCCGATCGGGTCGAAGTAAGACGGTCGACCAGCATACGATCCTGGTTACTCTGTCGTGTCCCTCGCCGAGATTACGCTGAGGCCACTCACAGTGCCGAAGGGTAATCTCCTGGGTTTCGTGGAGTCACTGTGGTTTAGTGTGGGTCTCTTCCGGATCGAGACGGCTTTCTTTCCGCTATCGCGGCAATTCCTTCGTTACCTCAATAGAGCATACTCCAAGGCCACACAAGGTGCCGAAGAGTAGACTCCTGGGTTCCGTGGAATTGCTAAGGTTTCGCGGTGGGCCTCTCACGGCTAAGAGGTGGTCATACTTGGTACGATCTCGGTTACTCTGTCGTGATCCCTGCAGAGCATACTCCAAGGCCACGCAACGTGCCGACGGGTAGACTCCTGGGTCCCGTGGTGCGACCGAGGTTTAGTGCGTGTCTTCCCCGAATCGGTACGATAGAGCAACATACGATCCCGAGGATTATACCGTGACCTGTGTCCGAGTACACTCTGAGGCCACGCTGTACCAAAGGGTGGACTCATGGGTCACATGAGGTAATCGTGGTCTGGTATGCGTCTCTAAGTAATCGAGACGATCGAACTGTGCACGATCCTGGGTACACTTCCGTGACCATTGCCTGAAGTTATTCCGAGGCCATGTGACATGCCGAGGGATGAATTCATGTGTCCCGTGGTGTGACCAAGATCTTGTGTGTGTCTCCTTCCAGTAAACTCGTCCGAATACTGGCCAAGTACCTGGAGGGTTTGACAGGTGAAGACGTCACTCGATCACGGGTATAGATTAGCACTGTCCGAATTGAACGTTGTACGATCGTCGACCGAATACTATCGAATTATAAATGCAGGCGTAGAGTCAAGCGAGCGTATCGCGAGCGAGTCACGCGCCGGCTGCGAAATACGGGCGAATGACGCATGTCGCGTCCCATTGCCTCAGTGCATTGTTAAAATTATAACATCAAAGAAAACAGTTCCTACAGAATATATATGCATTCGTTTTCCATAACAAGACTCTAATATTTATTTACTAGTCCAAACCTCGCCGCTTTCCCGTGCCTGGAGGCACGAATCCATCCTAGCTCGGGGATTCACGAGCCTAGAAAGATTAGGGTAGTAACCGGCCCCCGCGAAGTAGTTATAATAACGAAAAGTACGCATAGTAAAATATAATAACCAAAAACACGGTTACAAGCGTAAACAAAGTTATACTATGCACGTATGTAGTATTTCATCATCCTGAGCGGTTCTTGCTACATTTTTTGTTAAATAACTCTGAGGTTTGCAGGTAGTTGCAGTTCTATCTTACATAATATCAAAGTATACTATCTTACCATTACGACGCAATCAAAACCTCAGCGAAACTTTGCGGAACTTCATAACAAAGCGTAAACAAAGTTATAGTATGCACGGATGTACAGTTTGATCATTCTGCCGGTTCTTGAAACATATTTTGATGGATAACTCTGCCATTTGCATGTAGTTGCAGTTCTATCTTATATAATATCAAAGTATACTATCTTATCAATAGGATGCAATAAAAACCTCAGCGAAGCTTTTCGGAAATTCATCACAAAGCGTAAACAAAGTTATAATATGCACAGATGTACAGTTTGATCATTCTGTCGGTTCTTGAAACATATTTTGATAAATATCTCTGAGATTTGCATGTCGTTGCAGTTCTATCTTACATAATATCAAAGTATACTATCTTACCATTACGACGCAATCAAAACCTCAGCGAAACTTTGCGGAACTTCATAACAAATGTAAACAAAGTTATACTATGCACGGATGTACAGTTTGATCATTCTGCCGGTTCTTGAAACATATTTTTATAAATAACTCTGAGGTTTGCAGGTAGTTGCAGTTCTATCTTACATAATATCAAAGTATACTATCTTACCATTACGACGCAATCGAAACCTCAGCGAAACATTTCGGAACTTCATAACAAAGCGTAAACAAAGTTATAGTATTCACGGATTTACTGTATGATCATCCTGCCCGTTCTTGAAACATATTTTGCCAAATAACTCTGAGGTTTGCAGGTAGTTGCAGTTCTGTCTTACATAATATCAAAGTATACTATCATACCAATTGCGACGCAATCAAAACATCAGCGAAACATTGCGGAACTGCATAACAAAGCTTAAACAATGTTATACTATGCACGGATGTACAGTTTGATCATTCTGCCGGTTCTTGAAACATATTTTGATAAATAACTCTGATATTTGCATGTAGTTGCAGTTCTATCTTACATAATATCAAAGTATACTATCTTACCATTACGACGCAATCAAAACCTCAGCGAAATTTTGCGGAACTTCATAACAAAGCGTAAACAAAGTTATAGTATGCACGGATTTACTGTATGATCATCCTGCCCGTTCTTGAAACATATTTTGCCAAATAATTCTGAGCATTGCAGGTAGTTGCAGTTCTGTCTTACATAATATCAAAGAATACTATCTTACCAGTTGCGACGCAATCCAAACATCAGCGAAACATTGCGGAACTTCATAACATAGCGTAAACAAAGTTATAGTATGCACGGATTTACTGTATGATCATCCTGCCCGTTCTTGAAACATATTTTGCCAAATAACTCTGAGGTTTGCAGGTAGTTGCAGTTCTGTCTTACATAATATCAATGTATACTATCTTACCAATTGCGACGCAATCAAAACATCAGCGAAACTTTGCAGAACATCATAACAAAGCGTAAACAAACTTATAGTAAGCACGGATTTACTGTATTATCATCATGCCCGTTCTTGAAACATATTATGATAAATAACTCTGAGATTTGCAGGTATTTGCAGTTCTATCTTACATAATATCAAAGTATACTATCTTATCAATACGACGCAATCAAAACATCAGCGAAACTTTGCGGAACTTCATAACAAAGCGTGAGCAATGTTATAGTATGCACGGATTTACTGTATGATCATCCTGCCCGTTCTTGAAACATATTTTGCCAAATAACTCTTAGGATTGCAGGTAGTTGCAGTTCTGTCTTACATAATATCAAAGAATACTATCTTACCAGTTGCGACACAATCCAAACATCAGCGAAACATTGCGGAACTTCATAACATAGCGTAAACAAAGTTATACTATGCACGGATGTACAGTTTGTTCATTCTGTCGGTTCTTGAAACATATTTTGATAAATAACTCTGAGATTTGCATGTAGTTGCAGTTCTATCTTACATAATATCAAAGTATACTATCTTACCATTACGACGCAATCAAAACCTCAGCGAAACTTTGCAGAACTTCATAACAAAGCGTAAACAAAGTTATACTATGCACGTATGTACTATTTCATCATCCTGAGCGGTTCTTGCTACATTTTTTGTTAAATAACTCTGAGGTTTGCAGGTAGTTGCAGTTCTATCTTACATAATATCAAAGTATACTATCGTACCATTACGACGCAATCAAAACCTCAGCGAAACTTTGCGGAACTTCATAACAAAGCGTAAACAAAGTTATAGTATGCACGGATTTACTGTATGATCATCCTGCCCGTTCTTGAAACATATTTTGCCAAATAACTCTGAGGTTTGCAGGTAGTTGCAGTTCTGTCTTACATAAAATCAAAGTATACTATCTTACCAATTGCGACGCAATCAAAACATCAGCGAAACTTTGCAGAACTTCATAACAAAGCGTAAACAAAGTTATACTATTTACGTATGTAGTATTTCATCATCCTGAGCGGTTCTTGCTACATTTTTTGTTAAATAACTCTGAGGTTTGCAGGTAGTTGCAGTTCTATCTTACATAATATCAAAGTATACTATCTTACCATTACGACGCAATCAAAACCTCATCGAAACTTTGCGGAACTTCATAACAAAGCGTAAACAAAGTTATAGTATTCACGGATTTACTGTATGATCATCCTGCCCGTTCTTGAAACATATTTTGCCAAATAACTCTGAGGTTTGCAGGTAGTTGCAGTTCTGTCTTACATAATATCAAAGGAGAGGCCATCTTTTGCGCACAGACGATTGCGCACGACGGCATTGCACACGGTTCTTTTGGACACGGTATTATTGGACACACGGTTCTTTTGGACACAGTAACATTGGACACAGTGGGTTTTCGCTCACGCAAGGATTGCCCACATGGTCAATTGCGCACAAATAGAATTGGGCACATTCACAGAATTTTAAAATCGCTGTATCTCCTAAACCGTGCGTCCTAGACAAAAAATAACGAAATTTTTAAAAGACTTAACAGAAAGCATATCACCCCGGCACTACCCCTTAGGCCTATTCAAAATTCAAAAATAAAAAAAAATTTTGAAAAAATTCAAAAAGTGAAAAGTAAAAATTTTGGGAGGCTTTCCCAGGGGCATACCACCCTTACCTAACCCCGCAGATCTACTCAAAAGTCGATTCACCCCCTTCTACCCCAAGTGATTCCCTAATCCTAACCCTAACCCTAACCCTAACCCAAACCCTTTTTTCCGTGAGGAAATGTTTTATAACGCACATAACCCGAAATTAATAACGACTTGGCCGCATTTCCATCACTGTCCAAAATTACTGTGCGCAATTATATTTGTTCTCGATTCGCCATTCTGTGCACAATCTATCATGAGTCAAATTTTACATGTGCGTAACTCAGCGTGTGCGTCTTAAGAATGTGGGCAATCCTTGCGTGAGCGAAAACCCACTGTGTCCAATGTTACTGTGTCCAAAAGAACCGTGTGTCCAATAATACCGTGTCCAAAAGAACCGTGTGCAATGCCGTCGTGCGCAATCGTCTGTGCGCAAAAGAGCCATCCCCATATCAAAGTATACTATCTTACCAATTGCGACGCAATCCAAACATCAGCGAAACATTGCGGAACTTCAGAACAAAGCGTAAACAATGTTATACTATGCACGGATGTACAGTTTGATCATTCTGCCGATTCTTGAAACATATTTTGATAAATAACTCTGATATTTGCATGTAGTTGCAGTTCTATCTTATATAATATCAAAGTATACTATCTAATCAATTCGACGCAATAAAAACCTCAGCGAAGCTTTGCGGAACTACATAACATAGCGTAAACAAAGTTATAGTATGCACGGATTTACTGTATGATCATCCTGTCCGTTCTTGAAACATATTTTGCCAAATAACTCTGAGGTTTGCAGATAGTTGCAGTTCTGTCTTACATAATATCAAAGTATACTATCTTACCAATTGCGAGGCAATCAAAACATCAGCGAAACATTGCGGAACTGCATAACAAAGCGTAAACAAAGTTATACTATGCACTTATGTACTATTTCATCATCCTGAGCGGTTCTTGCTACATTTTTTGTTAAATAACTCTGAGGTTTGCAGGTAGTTGCAGTTCTATCTTACATAATATCAAAGTATACTATCTTACCATTACGACGCAATCAAAACCTCAGCGAAACTTTGCGGAACTTCATAACAAATGTAAACAAAGTTATACTATGCACGGATGTACAGTTTGATCATTCTGCCGGTTCTTGAAACATATTTTTATAAATAACTCTGAGGTTTGCAGGTAGTTGCAGTTCTATCTGACATAATATCAAAGTATACTATCTTACCATTACGACGCAATCAAAACCTCAGCGAAACTTTGCGGAACTTCATAACAAAGCGTAAACAAAGTTATAGTATTCACGGATTTACTGTATGATCATCCTGCCCGTTCTTGAAACATATTTTGCCAAATAACTCTGAGGTTTGCAGGTAGTTGCAGTTCTGTCTTACATAATATCAAAGTATACTATCTTACCAATTGCGACGCAATCAAAACATCAGCGAAACATTGCGGAACTGCATAACAGAGCGTAAACAAAGTTATACTATGCACTTATGTACTATTTCATCATCCTGAGCGGTTCTTGCTACATTTTTTGTTAAATAACTCTGAGGTTTGCAGGTAGTTGCAGTTCTATCTTACATAATATCAAAGTATACTATCTTACCATTCCGACGCAATCAAAACCTCAGCGAAACTTTGCGGAACTTCATAACAAAGCGTGAACAATGTTATAGTATGCACGGATTTACTGTATGATCTTCCTGCCCGTTCTTGAAACATATTTTGCCAAATAACTATGAGGTTTGCAGGTAGTTGCAGTTCTGTCTTACATAATATCAAAGAATACTATCTTACCAGTTGCGACGCAATCCAAACATCAGCGAAACATTGCGGAACTTCATAACATAGCGTAAACAAAGTTACAGTATGCACGGATTTACTGTATGATCATCCTGCCCGTTCTTGAAACATATTTTGCCAAATAACTTTGAGCATTGCAGGTAGTTGCAGTTCTGTCTTACATAATATCAAAGAATACTATCTTACCAGTTGCGACGCAATCCAAACATCAGCGAAACATTGCGGAACTTCATAACATAGCGTAAACAAAGTTATAGTATGCACGGATTTACTGTATGATCATCCTGCCCGTTCTTGAAACATATTTTGCCAAATAACTCTGAGGTTTGCAGATAGTTGCAGTTCTGTCTTACATAATATCAATGTATACTATCTTACCATTACGACGCAATCAAAACCTCATCGAAACTTTGCGGAACTTCATAACAAAGCGTAAACAAAGTTATAGTATTCACGGATTTACTGTATGATCATCCTGCCCGTTCTTGAAACATATTTTGCCAAATAACTCTGAGGTTTGCAGGTAGTTGCAGTTCTGTCTTACATAATATCAAAGTATACTATCTTACCAATTGCGACGCAATCAAAACATCAGCGAAACATTGCGGAACTTCATAACAAAGCTTAAACAATGTTATACTATGCACGTATGTAGTATTTCATCATCCTGAGCGGTTCTTGCTACATTTTTTGTTAAATAACTCTGAGGTTTGCAGGTAGTTGCAGTTCTATCTTACATAATATCAAAGTATACTATCTTACCATTACGACGCAATCAAAACCTCATCGAAACTTTGCGGAACTTCATAACAAAGCGTAAACAAAGTTATAGTATTCACGGATTTACTGTATGATCATCCTGCCCGTTCTTGAAACATATTTTGTCAAATAACTCTGAGGTTTGCAGGTAGTTGCAGTTCTGACTTACATAATATCAAAGTATACTATCTTACCAATTGCGACGCAATCAAAACATCAGCGAAACTTTGCGGAACTTCATAACAAAGCTTAAACAATGTTATACTATGCACGGATGTACAGTTTGATCATTCTGCCGGTTCTTGAAACATATTTTGATAAATAACTCTGATATTTGCATGTAGTTGCAGTTCTATCTTACATAATATCAAAGTATACTATCTTACCATTACGACGCAATCAAAACCTCAGCGAAATTTTGCGGAACTTCATAACAAAGCGTAAACAAAATTATAGTATGCACGGATTTACTGTATGATCATCCTGCCCGTTCTTGAAACATATTTTGCCAAATAACTCTGAGGATTGCAGGTAGTTGCAGTCCTGTCTTGCATAATATCAAAGAATACTATCTTACCAGTTGCGACGCAATCCAAACATCAGCGAAACATTGCGGAACTTCATAACATAGCGTAAACAAAGTTATAGTATGCACGGATTTACTGTATGATCATCCTGCCCGTTATTGAAACATATTTTGCCAAATAACTCTGAGCATTGCAGGTAGTTGCAGTTGTGTCTTACATAATATCAAAGAATACTATCTTACCAGTTGCGACGCAATCCAAACATCAGCGAAACATTGCGGAACTTCATAACATAGCGTGAACAATGTTATAGTATGCACGGATTTACTGTATGATCTTCCTGCCCGTTCTTGAAACATATTTTGATAAATAACTCTGGGATTTGCAGGTATTTACAGTTCTATCTTACATAATATCAAAGTATACTATCTTACCAATACGACGCAATTAAAACATCAGCGAAACTTTGCGGAACTTCATAACAAAGCGTGAACAATGTTATAGTATGCACGGATTTACTGTATGATCATCCTGCCCGTTCTTGAAACATATTTTGCCAAATAACTCTTAGGATTGCAGGTAGTTGCAGTTCTGTCTTACATAATATCAAAGAATACTATCTTACCAGTTGCGACGCAATCAAAACCTCAGCGAAACTTTGCAGAACTTCATAACAAAGCGTGTAACCGTATCGGTTACATATCGACACCGCGTATATTGAACGGCGACACCGTCCCCCACCACCACATTCCATCACGGCGCTCGCGAGTCGGAGAACAGAGAAGAACCGCGAGATATTGTGACACGCGTCTAATTGCGCACGCATCGATCCCCACTCGATAACGATCGAAGGAGGTCGATGCGAGCCGTAGATCCAGCACTCTACGTCTGGAAGCGGTCCGGGAAACACGCGTTCGCGAAATTGCCTGTTCGACGAAAAACGGTACGCACTTCGAGGAGTCAAACCGACTCGGCAGAGATAGGCAAACCGTCCTTCCTGCTCTCAGTGCCTACGCGCCTCAAACCGAGGAGTCACGAGCACAAACCGCGCCGTGGCACAGTCGAAACATATTTATATAATTTAAAATTCCGCGATCCTCGGTCGTAACAGCGTAGTAGTCCCGTGTCTAAAATTATATAGACGTAAATCAATTATAAAGTATCTATTCTAAATTCGCAAAGTGATGTACCTTGCAGCGAGCAAGTCGTGGTGATAAGAAGTGACGGCGAATGTAAAGCGCCGGTGTCTGAATGACACAAACCTTATAAAAGTTTAGTTTTGCGTTTCGGAGGAGTTGTGACGCGTTAGTATTCGTACGATAGGCACGTCGAACAGGCATAACGTACTCGTTCCATACATCGTGCTGCTAGGATAACAACAGACTCGAGACAGACATAACACAGTCATTGTTACCTGGTCGCGACCTCAGTAAGAGCTTGCTCGGAGGCCACGTAAAAGTGCCAAAGGGAAAACTCCTTGGTCGTGTGTGGGTGACTGCGATTTTGTGTGCGTCTCCTTCCTGACCACTCGTACGAGAATACGGCCGAGTGCATGGTTGGTTGGACAGTTCTAATATCGGTCAGTTGCGAATTGCGCGGCAGTATTATTGAGAAATACTGCTCGTGCCGATCGGGTCGAAGTAAGACGGTCGACCAGCATACGATCCTGGTTACTCTGTCGTGTCCCTCGCCGAGATTACGCTGAGGCCACTCACAGTGCCGAAGGGTAATCTCCTGGGTTTCGTGGAGTCACTGTGGTTTAGTGTGGGTCTCTTCCGGATCGAGACGGCTTTCTTTCCGCTATCGCGGCAATTCCTTCGTTACCTCAATAGAGCATACTCCAAGGCCACACAAGGTGCCGAAGAGTAGACTCCTGGGTTCCGTGGAATTGCTAAGGTTTCGCGGTGGGCCTCTCACGGCTAAGAGGTGGTCATACTTGGTACGATCTCGGTTACTCTGTCGTGATCCCTGCAGAGCATACTCCAAGGCCACGCAACGTGCCGACGGGTAGACTCCTGGGTCCCGTGGTGCGACCGAGGTTTAGTGCGTGTCTTCCCCGAATCGGTACGATAGAGCAACATACGATCCCGAGGATTATACCGTGACCTGTGTCCGAGTACACTCTGAGGCCACGCTGTACCAAAGGGTGGACTCATGGGTCACATGAGGTAATCGTGGTCTGGTATGCGTCTCTAAGTAATCGAGACGATCGAACTGTGCACGATCCTGGGTACACTTCCGTGACCATTGCCTGAAGTTATTCCGAGGCCATGTGACATGCCGAGGGATGAATTCATGTGTCCCGTGGTGTGACCAAGATCTTGTGTGTGTCTCCTTCCAGTAAACTCGTCCGAATACTGGCCAAGTACCTGGAGGGTTTGACAGGTGAAGACGTCACTCGATCACGGGTATAGATTAGCACTGTCCGAATTGAACGTTGTACGATCGTCGACCGAATACTATCGAATTATAAATGCAGGCGTAGAGTCAAGCGAGCGTATCGCGAGCGAGTCACGCGCCGGCTGCGAAATACGGGCGAATGACGCATGTCGCGTCCCATTGCCTCAGTGCATTGTTAAAATTATAACATCAAAGAAAACAGTTCCTACAGAATATATATGCATTCGTTTTCCATAACAAGACTCTAATATTTATTTACTAGTCCAAACCTCGCCGCTTTCCCGTGCCTGGAGGCACGAATCCATCCTAGCTCGGGGATTCACGAGCCTAGAAAGATTAGGGTAGTAACCGGCCCCCGCGAAGTAGTTATAATAACGAAAAGTACGCATAGTAAAATATAATAACCAAAAACACGGTTACAAGCGTAAACAAAGTTATACTATGCACGTATGTAGTATTTCATCATCCTGAGCGGTTCTTGCTACATTTTTTGTTAAATAACTCTGAGGTTTGCAGGTAGTTGCAGTTCTATCTTACATAATATCAAAGTATACTATCTTACCATTACGACGCAATCAAAACCTCAGCGAAACTTTGCGGAACTTCATAACAAAGCGTAAACAAAGTTATAGTATGCACGGATGTACAGTTTGATCATTCTGCCGGTTCTTGAAACATATTTTGATGGATAACTCTGCCATTTGCATGTAGTTGCAGTTCTATCTTATATAATATCAAAGTATACTATCTTATCAATAGGATGCAATAAAAACCTCAGCGAAGCTTTTCGGAAATTCATCACAAAGCGTAAACAAAGTTATAATATGCACAGATGTACAGTTTGATCATTCTGTCGGTTCTTGAAACATATTTTGATAAATATCTCTGAGATTTGCATGTCGTTGCAGTTCTATCTTACATAATATCAAAGTATACTATCTTACCATTACGACGCAATCAAAACCTCAGCGAAACTTTGCGGAACTTCATAACAAATGTAAACAAAGTTATACTATGCACGGATGTACAGTTTGATCATTCTGCCGGTTCTTGAAACATATTTTTATAAATAACTCTGAGGTTTGCAGGTAGTTGCAGTTCTATCTTACATAATATCAAAGTATACTATCTTACCATTACGACGCAATCGAAACCTCAGCGAAACATTTCGGAACTTCATAACAAAGCGTAAACAAAGTTATAGTATTCACGGATTTACTGTATGATCATCCTGCCCGTTCTTGAAACATATTTTGCCAAATAACTCTGAGGTTTGCAGGTAGTTGCAGTTCTGTCTTACATAATATCAAAGTATACTATCATACCAATTGCGACGCAATCAAAACATCAGCGAAACATTGCGGAACTGCATAACAAAGCTTAAACAATGTTATACTATGCACGGATGTACAGTTTGATCATTCTGCCGGTTCTTGAAACATATTTTGATAAATAACTCTGATATTTGCATGTAGTTGCAGTTCTATCTTACATAATATCAAAGTATACTATCTTACCATTACGACGCAATCAAAACCTCAGCGAAATTTTGCGGAACTTCATAACAAAGCGTAAACAAAGTTATAGTATGCACGGATTTACTGTATGATCATCCTGCCCGTTCTTGAAACATATTTTGCCAAATAATTCTGAGCATTGCAGGTAGTTGCAGTTCTGTCTTACATAATATCAAAGAATACTATCTTACCAGTTGCGACGCAATCCAAACATCAGCGAAACATTGCGGAACTTCATAACATAGCGTAAACAAAGTTATAGTATGCACGGATTTACTGTATGATCATCCTGCCCGTTCTTGAAACATATTTTGCCAAATAACTCTGAGGTTTGCAGGTAGTTGCAGTTCTGTCTTACATAATATCAAAGTATACTATCTTACCAATTGCGACGCAATCAAAACATCAGCGAAACATTGCGGAACTGCATAACAGAGCGTAAACAAAGTTATACTATGCACTTATGTACTATTTCATCATCCTGAGCGGTTCTTGCTACATTTTTTGTTAAATAACTCTGAGGTTTGCAGGTAGTTGCAGTTCTATCTTACATAATATCAAAGTATACTATCTTACCATTCCGACGCAATCAAAACCTCAGCGAAACTTTGCGGAACTTCATAACAAAGCGTAAACAATGTTATAGTATGCACGGATTTACTGTATGATCTTCCTGCCCGTTCTTGAAACATATTTTGCCAAATAACTATGAGGTTTGCAGGTAGTTGCAGTTCTGTCTTACATAATATCAAAGAATACTATCTTACCAGTTGCGACGCAATCCAAACATCAGCGAAACATTGCGGAACTTCATAACATAGCGTAAACAAAGTTACAGTATGCACGGATTTACTGTATGATCATCCTGCCCGTTCTTGAAACATATTTTGCCAAATAACTCTGAGGTTTGCAGATAGTTGCAGTTCTATCTTACATAATATCAAAGTATACTATCTTACCATTACGACGCAATCAAAACCTCAGCGAAACTTTGCAGAACTTCATAACAAAGCGTAAACAAAGTTATACTATGCACGTATGTACTATTTCATCATCCTGAGCGGTTCTTGCTACATTTTTTGTTAAATAACTCTGAGGTTTGCAGGTAGTTGCAGTTCTATCTTACATAATATCAAAGTATACTATCGTACCATTACGACGCAATCAAAACCTCAGCGAAACTTTGCGGAACTTCATAACAAAGCGTAAACAAAGTTATAGTATGCACGGATTTACTGTATGATCATCCTGCCCGTTCTTGAAACATATTTTGCCAAATAACTCTGAGGTTTGCAGGTAGTTGCAGTTCTGTCTTACATAAAATCAAAGTATACTATCTTACCAATTGCGACGCAATCAAAACATCAGCGAAACTTTGCAGAACTTCATAACAAAGCGTAAACAAAGTTATACTATTTACGTATGTAGTATTTCATCATCCTGAGCGGTTCTTGCTACATTTTTTGTTAAATAACTCTGAGGTTTGCAGGTAGTTGCAGTTCTATCTTACATAATATCAAAGTATACTATCTTACCATTACGACGCAATCAAAACCTCATCGAAACTTTGCGGAACTTCATAACAAAGCGTAAACAAAGTTATAGTATTCACGGATTTACTGTATGATCATCCTGCCCGTTCTTGAAACATATTTTGCCAAATAACTCTGAGGTTTGCAGGTAGTTGCAGTTCTGTCTTACATAATATCAAAGTATACTATCTTACCAATTGCGACGCAATCCAAACATCAGCGAAACATTGCGGAACTTCAGAACAAAGCGTAAACAATGTTATACTATGCACGGATGTACAGTTTGATCATTCTGCCGATTCTTGAAACATATTTTGATAAATAACTCTGATATTTGCATGTAGTTGCAGTTCTATCTTATATAATATCAAAGTATACTATCTAATCAATTCGACGCAATAAAAACCTCAGCGAAGCTTTGCGGAACTACATAACATAGCGTAAACAAAGTTATAGTATGCACGGATTTACTGTATGATCATCCTGTCCGTTCTTGAAACATATTTTGCCAAATAACTCTGAGGTTTGCAGATAGTTGCAGTTCTGTCTTACATAATATCAAAGTATACTATCTTACCAATTGCGAGGCAATCAAAACATCAGCGAAACATTGCGGAACTGCATAACAAAGCGTAAACAAAGTTATACTATGCACTTATGTACTATTTCATCATCCTGAGCGGTTCTTGCTACATTTTTTGTTAAATAACTCTGAGGTTTGCAGGTAGTTGCAGTTCTATCTTACATAATATCAAAGTATACTATCTTACCATTACGACGCAATCAAAACCTCAGCAAAACTTTGCGGAACTTCATAACAAATGTAAACAAAGTTATACTATGCACGGATGTACAGTTTGATCATTCTGCCGGTTCTTGAAACATATTTTTATAAATAACTCTGAGGTTTGCAGGTAGTTGCAGTTCTATCTGACATAATATCAAAGTATACTATCTTACCATTACGACGCAATCAAAACCTCAGCGAAACTTTGCGGAACTTCATAACAAAGCGTAAACAAAGTTATAGTATTCACGGATTTACTGTATGATCATCCTGCCCGTTCTTGAAACATATTTTGCCAAATAACTCTGAGGTTTGCAGGTAGTTGCAGTTCTGTCTTACATAATATCAAAGTATACTATCTTACCAATTGCGACGCAATCAAAACATCAGCGAAACATTGCGGAACTGCATAACAGAGCGTAAACAAAGTTATACTATGCACTTATGTACTATTTCATCATCCTGAGCGGTTCTTGCTACATTTTTTGTTAAATAACTCTGAGGTTTGCAGGTAGTTGCAGTTCTATCTTACATAATATCAAAGTATACTATCTTACCATTCCGACGCAATCAAAACCTCAGCGAAACTTTGCGGAACTTCATAACAAAGCGTGAACAATGTTATAGTATGCACGGATTTACTGTATGATCTTCCTGCCCGTTCTTGAAACATATTTTGCCAAATAACTATGAGGTTTGCAGGTAGTTGCAGTTCTGTCTTACATAATATCAAAGAATACTATCTTACCAGTTGCGACGCAATCCAAACATCAGCGAAACATTGCGGAACTTCATAACATAGCGTAAACAAAGTTATAGTATGCACGGATTTACTGTATGATCATCCTGCCCGTTCTTGAAACATATTTTGCCAAATAACTTTGAGCATTGCAGGTAGTTGCAGTTCTGTCTTACATAATATCAAAGAATACTATCTTACCAGTTGCGACGCAATCCAAACATCAGCGAAACATTGCGGAACTTCATAACATAGCGTAAACAAAGTTATAGTATGCACGGATTTACTGTATGATCATCCTGCCCGTTCTTGAAACATATTTTGCCAAATAACTCTGAGGTTTGCAGATAGTTGCAGTTCTGTCTTACATAATATCAATGTATACTATCTTACCATTACGACGCAATCAAAACCTCATCGAAACTTTGCGGAACTTCATAACAAAGCGTAAACAAAGTTATAGTATGCACGGATTTACTGTATGATCATCCTGCCCGTTCTTGAAACATATTTTGTCAAATAACTCTGAGGTTTGCAGGTAGTTGCAGTTCTGACTTACATAATATCAAAGTATACTATCTTACCAATTGCGACGCAATCAAAACATCAGCGAAACTTTGCGGAACTTCATAACAAAGCTTAAACAATGTTATACTATGCACGGATGTACAGTTTGATCATTCTGCCGGTTCTTGAAACATATTTTGATAAATAACTCTGATATTTGCATGTAGTTGCAGTTCTATCTTACATAATATCAAAGTATACTATCTTACCATTACGACGCAATCAAAACCTCAGCGAAATTTTGCGGAACTTCATAACAAAGCGTAAACAAAGTTATAGTATGCACGGATTTACTGTATGATCATCCTGCCCGTTCTTGAAACATATTTTGCCAAATAACTCTGAGGATTGCAGGTAGTTGCAGTCCTGTCTTGCATAATATCAAAGAATACTATCTTACCAGTTGCGACGCAATCCAAACATCAGCGAAACATTGCGGAACTTCATAACATAGCGTAAACAAAGTTATAGTATGCACGGATTTACTGTATGATCATCCTGCCCGTTATTGAAACATATTTTGCCAAATAACTCTGAGCATTGCAGGTAGTTGCAGTTGTGTCTTACATAATATCAAAGAATACTATCTTACCAGTTGCGACGCAATCCAAACATCAGCGAAACATTGCGGAACTTCATAACATAGCGTAAACAAAGTTATAGTATGCACGGATTTACTGTATGATCTTCCTGCCCGTTCTTGAAACATATTTTGATAAATAACTCTGGGATTTGCAGGTATTTACAGTTCTATCTTACATAATATCAAAGTATACTATCTTACCAATACGACGCAATTAAAACATCAGCGAAACTTTGCGGAACTTCATAACAAAGCGTGAACAATGTTATAGTATGCACGGATTTACTGTATGATCATCCTGCCCGTTCTTGAAACATATTTTGCCAAATAACTCTTAGGATTGCAGGTAGTTGCAGTTCTGTCTTACATAATATCAAAGAATACTATCTTACCAGTTGCGACGCAATCCAAACATCAGCGAAACATTGCGGAACTTCATAACATAGCGTAAACAAAGTTATACTATGCACGGATGTACAGTTTGATCATTCTGTCGGTTCTTGAAACATATTTTGATAAATAACTCTGAGATTTGCATGTAGTTGCAGTTCTATCTTACATAATATCAAAGTATACTATCTTACCATTACGACGCAATCAAAACCTCATCCAAACTTTGCAGAACTTCATAACAAAGCGTAAACAAAGTTATACTATGCACGTATGTACTATTTCATCATCCTGAGCGGTTCTTGCTACATTTTTTGTTAAATAACTCTGAGGTTTGCAGGTAGTTGCAGTTCTATCTTACATAATATCAAAGTATACTATCGTACCATTACGACGCAATCAAAACCTCAGCGAAACTTTGCGGAACTTCATAACAAAGCGTAAACAAAGTTATAGTATGCACGGATTTACTGTATGATCATCCTGTCCGTTCTTGAAACATATTTTGCCAAATAACTCTGAGGTTTGCAGATAGTTGCAGTTCTGTCTTACATAATATCAAAGTATACTATCTTACCAATTGCGAGGCAATCAAAACATCAGCGAAACATTGCGGAACTGCATAACAAAGCGTAAACAAAGTTATACTATGCACTTATGTACTATTTCATCATCCTGAGCGGTTCTTGCTACATTTTTTGTTAAATAACTCTGAGGTTTGCAGGTAGTTGCAGTTCTATCTTACATAATATCAAAGTATACTATCTTACCATTACGACGCAATCAAAACCTCAGCGAAACTTTGCGGAACTTCATAACAAATGTAAACAAAGTTATACTATGCACGGATGTACAGTTTGATCATTCTGCCGGTTCTTGAAACATATTTTTATAAATAACTCTGAGGTTTGCAGGTAGTTGCGGTTCTATCTGACATAATATCAAAGTATACTATCTTACCATTACGACGCAATCAAAACCTCAGCGAAACTTTGCGGAACTTCATAACAAAGCGTAAACAAAGTTATAGTATTCACGGATTTACTGTATGATCATCCTGCCCGTTCTTGAAACATATTTTGCCAAATAACTCTGAGGTTTGCAGGTAGTTGCAGTTCTGTCTTACATAATATCAAAGTATACTATCTTACCAATTGCGACGCAATCAAAACATCAGCGAAACATTGCGGAACTGCATAACAGAGCGTAAACAAAGTTATACTATGCACTTATGTACTATTTCATCATCCTGAGCGGTTCTTGCTACATTTTTTGTTAAATAACTCTGAGGTTTGCAGGTAGTTGCAGTTCTATCTTACATAATATCAAAGTATACTATCTTACCATTACGACGCAATCAAAACCTCAGCGAAACTTTGCGGAACTTCATAACAAAGCGTGAACAATGTTATAGTATGCACGGATTTACTGTATGATCTTCCTGCCCGTTCTTGAAACATATTTTGCCAAATAACTATGAGGTTTGCAGGTAGTTGCAGTTCTGTCTTACATAATATCAAAGAATACTATCTTACCAGTTGCGACGCAATCCAAACATCAGCGAAACATTGCGGAACTTCATAACATAGCGTAAACAAAGTTACAGTATGCACGGATTTACTGTATGATCATCCTGCCCGTTCTTGAAACATATTTTGCCAAATAACTTTGAGCATTGCAGGTAGTTGCAGTTCTGTCTTACATAATATCAAAGAATACTATCTTACCAGTTGCGACGCAATCCAAACATCAGCGAAACATTGCGGAACTTCATAACATAGCGTAAACAAAGTTATAGTATGCACGGATTTACTGTATGATCATCCTGCCCGTTCTTGAAACATATTTTGCCAAATAACTCTGAGGTTTGCAGATAGTTGCAGTTCTGTCTTACATAATATCAATGTATACTATCTTACCATTACGACGCAATCAAAACCTCATCGAAACTTTGCGGAACTTCATAACAAAGCGTAAACAAAGTTATAGTATTCACGGATTTACTGTATGATCATCCTGCCCGTTCTTGAAACATATTTTGCCAAATAACTCTGAGGTTTGCAGGTAGTTGCAGTTCTGTCTTACATAATATCAAAGTATACTATCTTACCAATTGCGACGCAATCAAAACATCAGCGAAACATTGCGGAACTTCATAACAAAGCTTAAACAATGTTATACTATGCACGTATGTAGTATTTCATCATCCTGAGCGGTTCTTGCTACATTTTTTGTTAAATAACTCTGAGGTTTGCAGGTAGTTGCAGTTCTATCTTACATAATATCAAAGTATACTATCTTACCAATACGACGCAATTAAAACATCAGCGAAACTTTGCGGAACTTCATAACAAAGCGTGAACAATGTTATAGTATGCACGGATTTACTGTATGATCATCCTGCCCGTTCTTGAAACATATTTTGCCAAATAACTCTTAGGATTGCAGGTAGTTGCAGTTCTGTCTTACATAATATCAAAGAATACTATCTTACCAGTTGCGACGCAATCCAAACATCAGCGAAACATTGCGGAACTTCATAACATAGCGTAAACAAAGTTATACTATGCACGGATGTACAGTTTGATCATTCTGTCGGTTCTTGAAACATATTTTGATAAATAACTCTGAGATTTGCATGTAGTTGCAGTTCTATCTTACATAATATCAAAGTATACTATCTTACCATTACGACGCAATCAAAACCTCAGCCAAACTTTGCAGAACTTCATAACAAAGCGTAAACAAAGTTATACTATGCACGTATGTACTATTTCATCATCCTGAGCGGTTCTTGCTACATTTTTTGTTAAATAACTCTGAGGTTTGCAGGTAGTTGCAGTTCTATCTTACATAATATCAAAGTATACTATCGTACCATTACGACGCAATCAAAACCTCAGCGAAACTTTGCGGAACTTCATAACAAAGCGTAAACAAAGTTATAGTATGCACGGATTTACTGTATGATCATCCTGTCCGTTCTTGAAACATATTTTGCCAAATAACTCTGAGGTTTGCAGATAGTTGCAGTTCTGTCTTACATAATATCAAAGTATACTATCTTACCAATTGCGAGGCAATCAAAACATCAGCGAAACATTGCGGAACTGCATAACAAAGCGTAAACAAAGTTATACTATGCACTTATGTACTATTTCATCATCCTGAGCGGTTCTTGCTACATTTTTTGTTAAATAACTCTGAGGTTTGCAGGTAGTTGCAGTTCTATCTTACATAATATCAAAGTATACTATCTTACCATTACGACGCAATCAAAACCTCAGCGAAACTTTGCGGAACTTCATAACAAATGTAAACAAAGTTATACTATGCACGGATGTACAGTTTGATCATTCTGCCGGTTCTTGAAACATATTTTTATAAATAACTCTGAGGTTTGCAGGTAGTTGCGGTTCTATCTGACATAATATCAAAGTATACTATCTTACCATTACGACGCAATCAAAACCTCAGCGAAACTTTGCGGAACTTCATAACAAAGCGTAAACAAAGTTATAGTATTCACGGATTTACTGTATGATCATCCTGCCCGTTCTTGAAACATATTTTGCCAAATAACTCTGAGGTTTGCAGGTAGTTGCAGTTCTGTCTTACATAATATCAAAGTATACTATCTTACCAATTGCGACGCAATCAAAACATCAGCGAAACATTGCGGAACTGCATAACAGAGCGTAAACAAAGTTATACTATGCACTTATGTACTATTTCATCATCCTGAGCGGTTCTTGCTACATTTTTTGTTAAATAACTCTGAGGTTTGCAGGTAGTTGCAGTTCTATCTTACATAATATCAAAGTATACTATCTTACCATTACGACGCAATCAAAACCTCAGCGAAACTTTGCGGAACTTCATAACAAAGCGTGAACAATGTTATAGTATGCACGGATTTACTGTATGATCTTCCTGCCCGTTCTTGAAACATATTTTGCCAAATAACTATGAGGTTTGCAGGTAGTTGCAGTTCTGTCTTACATAATATCAAAGAATACTATCTTACCAGTTGCGACGCAATCCAAACATCAGCGAAACATTGCGGAACTTCATAACATAGCGTAAACAAAGTTACAGTATGCACGGATTTACTGTATGATCATCCTGCCCGTTCTTGAAACATATTTTGCCAAATAACTTTGAGCATTGCAGGTAGTTGCAGTTCTGTCTTACATAATATCAAAGAATACTATCTTACCAGTTGCGACGCAATCCAAACATCAGCGAAACATTGCGGAACTTCATAACATAGCGTAAACAAAGTTATAGTATGCACGGATTTACTGTATGATCATCCTGCCCGTTCTTGAAACATATTTTGCCAAATAACTCTGAGGTTTGCAGATAGTTGCAGTTCTGTCTTACATAATATCAAAGTATACTATCTTACCATTACGACGCAATCAAAACCTCATCGAAACTTTGCGGAACTTCATAACAAAGCGTAAACAAAGTTATAGTATTCACGGATTTACTGTATGATCATCCTGCCCGTTCTTGAAACATATTTTGCCAAATAACTCTGAGGTTTGCAGGTAGTTGCAGTTCTGTCTTACATAATATCAAAGTATACTATCTTACCAATTGCGACGCAATCAAAACATCAGCGAAACATTGCGGAACTTCATAACAAAGCTTAAACAATGTTATACTATGCACGTATGTAGTATTTCATCATCCTGAGCGGTTCTTGCTACATTTTTTGTTAAATAACTCTGAGGTTTGCAGGTAGTTGCAGTTCTATCTTACATAATATCAAAGTATACTATCTTACCATTACGACGCAATCAAAACCTCATCGAAACTTTGCGGAACTTCATAACAAAGCGTAAACAAAGTTATAGTATTCACGGATTTACTGTATGATCATCCTGCCCGTTCTTGAAACATATTTTGTCAAATAACTCTGAGGTTTGCAGGTAGTTGCAGTTCTGACTTACATAATATCAAAGTATACTATCTTACCAATTGCGACGCAATCAAAACCTCAGCGAAACTTTGCGGAACTTCATAACAAAGCTTAAACAATGTTATACTATGCACGGATGTACAGTTTGATCATTCTGCCGGTTCTTGAAACATATTTTGATAAATAACTCTGATATTTGCATGTAGTTGCAGTTCTATCTTACATAATATCAAAGTATACTGTCTTACCATTACGACGCAATCAAAACCTCAGCGAAATTTTGCGGAACTTCATAACAAAGCGTAAACAAAATTATAGTATGCACGGATTTACTGTATGATCATCCTGCCCGTTCTTGAAACATATTTTGCCAAATAACTCTGAGGATTGCAGGTAGTTGCAGTCCTGTCTTGCATAATATCAAAGAATACTATCTTACCAGTTGCGACGCAATCCAAACATCAGCGAAACATTGCGGAACTTCATAACATAGCGTAAACAAAGTTATAGTATGCACGGATTTACTGTATGATCATCCTGCCCGTTCTTGAAACATATTTTGCCAAATAACTCTGAGCATTGCAGGTAGTTGCAGTTGTGTCTTACATAATATCAAAGAATACTATCTTACCAGTTGCGACGCAATCCAAACATCAGCGAAACATTGCGGAACTTCATAACATAGCGTAAACAAAGTTATAGTATGCACGGATTTACTGTATGATCTTCCTGCCCGTTCTTGAAACATATTTTGATAAATAACTCTGGGATTTGCAGGTATTTACAGTTCTATCTTACATAATATCAAAGTATACTATCTTACCAATACGACGCAATTAAAACATCAGCGAAACTTTGCGGAACTTCATAACAAAGCGTGAACAATGTTATAGTATGCACGGATTTACTGTATGATCATCCTGCCCGTTCTTGAAACATATTTTGCCAAATAACTCTTAGGATTGCAGGTAGTTGCAGTTCTGTCTTACATAATATCAAAGAATACTATCTTACCAGTTGCGACGCAATCCAAACATCAGCGAAACAATTGCGGAACTTCATAACATAGCGTAAACAAAGTTATACTATGCACGGATGTACAGTTTGATCATTCTGTCGGGTCTTGAAACATATTTTGATAAATAACTCTGAGATTTGCATGTAGTTGCAGTTCTATCTTACATAATATCAAAGTATACTATCGTACCATTACGACGCAATCAAAACCTCAGCCAAACTTTGCAGAACTTCATAACAAAGCGTAAACAAAGTTATACTATGCACGTATGTACTATTTCATCATCCTGAGCGGTTCTTGCTACATTTTTTGTTAAATAACTCTGAGGTTTGCAGGTAGTTGCAGTTCTATCTTACATAATATCAAAGTATACTATCGTACCATTACGACGCAATCAAAACCTCAGCGAAACTTTGCGGAACTTCATAACAAAGCGTAAACAAAGTTATAGTATGCACGGATTTACTGTATGATCATCCTGCCCGTTCTTGAAACATATTTTGCCAAATAACTCTGAGCATTGCAGGTAGTTGCAGTTCTGTCTTACATAATATCAAAGAATACTATCTTACCAGTTGCGACGCAATCCAAACATCAGCGAAACATTGCGGAACTTCATAACATAGCGTAAACAATGTTATAGTATGCACGGATTTACTGTATGATCATCCTGCCCGTTCTTGAAACATATTTTGCCAAATAACTCTGAGCATTGCAGGTAGTTGCAGTTCTGTCTTACATAATATCAAAGAATACTATCTTACCAGTTGCGACGCAATCCAAACATCAGCGAAACATTGCGGAACTTCATAACATAGCGTAAACAAAGTTATAGTATGCACGGATTTACTGTATGATCATCCTGCCCGTTCTTGAAACATATTTTGCCAAATAACTCTGCGGTTTGCAGGTAGTTGCAGTTCTATCTTATATAATATCAAAGTATACTATCTAATCAATTCGAAGCAATAAAAACCTCAGCGAAGCTTTGCGGAACTACATAACATAGCGTAAACAAAGTTATACTATGCACGGATTTACTGTATGATCATCCTGCCCGTTCTTGAAACATATTTTGCCAAATAACTCTGAGGTTTGCAGATAGTTGCAGTTCTGTCTTACATAATATCAAAGTATACTATCTTACCAATTGCGAGGCAATCAAAACATCAGCGAAACATTGCGGAACTGCATAACAGAGCGTAAACAAAGTTATACTATGCACTTATGTACTATTTCATCACCCTGAGCGGTTCTTGCTACATTTTTTGTTAAATAACTCTGAGGTTTGCAGGTAGTTGCAGTTCTATCTTACATAATATCAAAGTATAATATCTTACCATTACGACGCAATCAAAACCTCAGCGAAACTTTGCGGAACTTCATAACAAAGCGTGAACAATGTTATAGTATGCACGGATTTACTTTATGATCTTCCTGCCCGTTCTTGAAACATATTTTGATAAATAACTCTGGGATTTGCAGGTATTTACAGTTCTATCTTACATAATATCAAAGTATACTATCTTACCAATACGACGCAATTAAAACATCAGCGAAACTTTGCGGAACTTCATAACAAAGCGTGAACAATGTTATAGTATGCACGGATTTACTGTATGATCATCCTGCCCGTTCTTGAAACATATTTTGCCAAATAACTCTTAGGATTGCAGGTAGTTGCAGTTCTGTCTTACATAATATCAAAGAATACTATCTTACCAGTTGCGACGCAATCCAAACATAAGCGAAACATTGCGGAACTTCATAACATAGCGTAAACAAAGTTATACTATGCACGGATGTACAGTTTGATCATTCTGTCGGTTCTTGAAACATATTTTGATAAATAACTCTGAGATTTGCATGTAGTTGCAGTTCTCACATACATAATATCAAAGTATACTATCTTACCATTACGACGCAATCAAAACCTCAGCGAAACTTTGCAGAACTTCATAACAAAGCGTAAACAAAGTTATACTATGCACGTATGTACTATTTCATCATCCTGAGCGGTTCTTGCTACATTTTTTGTTAAATAACTCTGAGGTTTGCAGGTAGTTGCAGTTCTATCTTACATAATATCAAAGTATACTATCTTACCATTACGACGCAATCGAAACCTCAGCGAAACATTTCGGAACTTCATAACAAAGCGTAAACAAAGTTATAGTATGCACGGATTTACTGTATGGTCATCCTGCCCGTTCTTGAAACATATTATGATAAATAACTCTGAGATATGCAGGTATTTGCAGTTCTATCTTACATAATATCAAAGTATACTATCTTATCAATACGACGCAATCAAAACATCAGCGAAACTTTGCGGAACTTCATAACAAAGCGTAAACAAAGTTATAGTATGCACGGATTTACTGTATGGTCATCCTGCCCGTTCTTGAAACATATTATGATAAATAATTCTGAGATTTGGAGGTATTTGCAGTTCTATCTTACATAATATCAAAGTATACTATCTTACCATTACGACGCAATCAAAACCTCAGCGAAACATTGCGGAACTTCATAACAAAGCGTAAACAAAGTTATAGTATGCACGGATTTACTGTATGGTCATCCTGCCCGTTCTTGAAACATATTATGATAAATAACTCTGAGATTTGCAGGTATTTGCAGTTCTATCTTACATAATATCAAAGTATACTATCTTAGCAATACGACGCAATCAAAACATCAGCGTAACTTTGCGGAACTTCATAACAAAGCGTGAACAATGTTATAGTATGCACGGATTTACTGCATGATCATCCTGCCCGTTCTTGAAACATATTTTGTCAAATAACTCATATATTTGCATGTAGTTGCAGTTCTATCTTATATAGTATCAAAGTATACTATCTAATCAATTCGACGCAATAAAAACCCCAGCGAAGCTTTGCGGAACTACATAACATAGGGTAAACAATGTTATACTATGCACGGATGTACAGTTTGCTCATTCTGCCGGTTCTTGAAACATATTTTTATAAATAACTCTGAGATTTGCATGTAGTTGCAGTTCTCTCTTACATAATATCAAAGAATACTATCTTACCAGTTGCGACGCACTCCATAGATCAGCGAAACATTGCGGAACTTCATAACATAGCGTAAACAAAGTTATACTATACACGGATGTACAGTTTGATCATTCTATCGGTTCTTGAAACATATTTTGATAAATAACTCTCAGATTTGCATGTAGTTGCAGTTCTATCTTACATAATATCAAAGTATACTATCTTACCAATTGCGACGCAATCAGAACATCAGCGAAACTTTGCAGAACATCATAACAAAGCGTAAACAAAGTTATAGTAAGCACGGATTTACTGTATTATCATCATGCCCGTTCTTGAAACATATTTTGCCAAATAACTCTGACGATTGCAGGTAGTTGCATTTCTGTCTTACATAATATCAAAGAATACTATCTTTCCAGTTGCGACGCAATCAAAACCTCAGCGAAACTTTGCGGAACTTCATAACAAAGCGTAAACAAAGTTATACTATGCACGGTTGTACAGTCTGATCATTCTGTCGGTTCCTGAAACATATTTTTATAAATTACTCTGAGGTTTGCAGGTAGTTGCAGTTCTATCTTACATAATATCAAAGTATACTATCTTACCATTACGACGCAATCAAAACCTCAGCGAAATTTTGCGGAACTTCATAACAAAGCGTAAACAAAGTTATAGTATGCACGGATTTACTGTATGATCATCCTGCCCGTTCTTGAAACATATTTTGCCAAATAACTCTGAGGATTGCAGGTAGTTGCAGTTCTGTCTTACATAATATCAAAGAATACTATCTTACCATTACGACGCAATCAAAACCTCAGCGAAACATTGCGGAACTTCATAACAAAGCGTAAACAAAGTTATAGTATGCACGGATTTACTGTATGGTCATCCTGCCCGTTCTTGAAACATATTATGATAAATAACTCTGAGATTTGCAGGTATTTGCAGTTCTATCTTACATAATATCAAAGTATACTATGTTAGCAATACGACGCAATCAAAACATCAGCGATACATTGCGGAACTTCATAACATAGCGTAAACAAAGTTATACTATGCACGGATGTACAGTTTGATCATTCTGTCGGTTCTTGAAACATATTTTGATAAATAACTCTGAGATTTGCATGTAGTTGCAGTTCTATCTTACATAATATCAAAGTATACTATCTTACCAATACGACGGAATCAAAACATCAGCGAAACTTTTCGGAACTTCATAACAAAGCGTGAACAAAGTTATACTATGCACGGATGTACAGTTTGATCATTCTGTCGGTTCTTGAAACATATTTTGATAAATAACTCTGACGTTTGCAGGTAGTTGCAGTTCTATCTTACATAATATCAAAGTGTACTATCTTACCATTACGACGCAATCAAAACCTCAGCGAAATTTTGCGGAACTTCATAACAAAGCGTAAACAAAGTTATAGTATGCACGGATTTACTGTATGATCATCCTGCCCGTTCTTGAAACATATTTTGCCAAATAACTCTGAGGATTGCAGGTAGTTGCAGTTCTGTCTTACATAATATCAAAGAATACTATCTTACCATTACGACGGAATCAAAACATCAGCGAAACTTTTCGGAACTTCATAACAAAGCGTGAACAAAGTTATACTATGCACGGATGTACAGTTTGATCATTCTGTCGGTTCTTGAAACATATTTTGATAAATAACTCTGATATTTGCATGTAGTTGCAGTTCTATCTTACATAATATCAAAGTATACTATCTTACCATTACGACGCAATCAAAACCTCAGCGAAATTTTGCGGAACTTCATAACAAAGCGTAAACAAAGTTATAGTATGCACGGATTTACTGTATGATCATCCTGCCCGTTCTTGAAACATATTTTGCCAAATAACTCTGAGCATTGCAGGTAGTTGCAGTTCTGTCTTACATAATATCAAAGAATACTATCTTACCAGTTGCGACGCAATCCAAACATCAGCGAAACATTGCGGAACTTCATAACATAGCGTAAACAAAGTTATAGTATGCACGGATTTACTGTATGATCATCCTGCCCGTTCTTGAAACATGTTTGCCAAATAACTCTGAGGTTTGCAGGTAGTTGCAGTTCTATCTTATATAATATCAAAGTATACTATCTAATCAATTCGAAGCAATAAAAACCTCAGCGAAGCTTTGCGGAACTACATAACATAGCGTAAACAATGTTATACTATGCACGGATGTACAGTTTGATCATTCTGCCGGTTCTTGAAACATATTTTGATAAATAACTCTGATATTTGCATGTAGTTGCAGTTCTATCTTACATAATATCAAAGTATACTATCTAATCAATTCGAAGCAATAAAAACCTCAGCGAAGCTTTGCGGAACTACATAACATAGCGTAAACAAAGTTATACTATGCACGGATTTACTGTATGATCATCCTGCACGTTCTTGAAACATATTTTGCCAAATAACTCTGAGATTTGCAGGTAGTTGCATTTCTGTCTTACATAATATCAAAGAATACTATCTTACCAGTTGCGACGCAATCCAAACATCAGCGAAACATTGCGGAACTTCATAACATAGCGTAAACAAAGTTATACTATGCACGGATGTACAGTTTGATCATTCTGTCGGTTCTTGAAACCTATTTTGATAAATAACTCTGAGATTTGCATGTAGTTGCAGTTCTCTCTAACATAATATCAAAGAATACTATCTTACCAGTTGCGACGCAATCCAAAGATCAGCGAAACATTGCGGAACTTCATAACATAGCGTAAACAAAGTTATACTATGCACGGATGTACAGTTTGATCATTCTGTCGGTTCTTGAAACATATTTTGAGAAATAACTCTGAGATTTGCATGTAGTTGCAGTTCTATCTTACATAATATCAAAGTATACTATCTTACCAATTGCGACGCAATCAAAACATCAGCGAAACTTAGCAGAACATCATAACAAAGCGTAAACAAAGTTATAGTAAGCACGGATTTACTGTATGATCATCCTGCCCGTTCATGAAACATATTTTGCCAAATAACTCTGAGATTTGCATGTAGTTGCAGTTCTATCTTACATAATATCAAAGTATACTATCTTACCAATTGCGACGCAATCAAAACATCAGCGAAACTTTGCAGAACATCATAACAAAGCGTAAACAAAGTTATAGTAAGCACGGATTTACTGTATGATCATCCTGCACGTTCTTGAAACATATTTTGCCAAATAACTCTGACGATTGCAGGTAGTTGCATTTCTGTCTTACATAATATCAAAGAATACTATCTTACCAGTTGCGACGCAATCCAAACATCAGCGAAACATTGCGGAACTTCATAACATAGCGTAAACAAAGTTATACTATGCACGGATGTACAGTTTGATCATTCTGTCGGTTCTTGAAACCTATTTTGATAAATAACTCTGAGATTTGCATGTAGTTGCAGTTCTCTCTTACATAATATCAAAGAATACTATCTTACCAGTTGCGACGCAATCCAAAGATCAGCGAAACGTTGCGGAACTTCATAACAAAGCGTAAACAATGTTATACTATGCACGGATGTACAGTTTGATCATTCTGCCGGTTCTTGAAACATATTTTGATAAATAACTCTGATATTTGCATGTAGTTGCAGTTCTATCTTATATAATATCAAATTATACTATGTAATCAATTCGAAGCAATAAAAACCTCAGCGAAGCTTTGCGGAACTACATAACATAGCGTAAACAAAGTTATACTATGCACGGATTTACTGTATGATCATCCTGCACGTTCTTGAAACATATTTTGCCAAATAACTCTGACGATTGCAGGTAGTTGCATTTCTGTCTTACATAATATCAAGGAATACTATCTTACCAGTTGCGACGCAATCCAAACATCAGCGAAACATTGCGGAACTTCATAACATAGCGTAAACAAAGTTATACTATGCACGTATGTACTATTTGATCATCCTGAGCGGTACTTGCTACATATTTAGTTAAATAACTCTGAGCTTTGCAGGTATTTTCAGTTCTACCTTATATAATATCATAGTTTACTATCTTACCAATACGACGCAATCAAAATATCAGTGACACTTTGCGGAACTTTATAACAAAGCTTAAACAAAGTTATACTAAGCACGGATGTACTATTTGATCATCCAGAGCGGTTCTTGCTACATATTTAGTTAAATAACTCCGAGGTTGGCAGGTAGTTGCAGTTCTATCTTATATAATATCAAAGTATACTATCCCACCAATACGACGCAATCAAAACCTCAGCGAAACTCTGCGGAACTTCATAACAAAACATAAACAAAGTTATACTATGCACGTATGTACTATTTGATCATCCTGAGCGGTTCTTGCTACATATTTAGTTAAATAACTCTGAGGTTTGCATGTAGTTGCAGTTCTACCTTATATAATATCAAAGTATACTATCTTATCAATACGACGCCATCAAAACCTCAGCGAAACTTTGCGGAACTTCATAACAAAGCGTGAACAAAGTTATACTATGCACGGATGTACAATTTGATCATCCAGAGCGGTTCTTGCTACATATTTAGTTAAATAACTCCGAGGTTAGCAGGTAGTTGCAGTTCTATCTTATATAATATCAAAATATACTATCCCACCAATACGACGCCATCAAAACCTCAGCGAAACTTTGCGGAACTTCATAAAAAAGCGTAAACAAAGTTATACTATGCATGTTGAGTCGTGACCCTCAACGGTAATCCCTCGCAGGCCTACGGTAACCGTGCGAACAAAGACGGACCCTTGCCATAATTCGGCGGCATCTAGGGCCCACGCGAGCCGACCCGCGTACCCTTCGAAAATTGTCGCATCCTCGGATGTTTTAGAGGAATATGGCCTTTTACATCTTGGGACCCTCGAGCAACGTTTACGACGTGCCCGAGGCCCCAGTCCCGCGTTCGAATGACGGTATGGTCAGCGAGGCCGACGCGACAATAAATGCAAGCCAAAACAGATGTGGGCCAATTGGGCCTGCTCTCGCGTAGTCTCGAAGTCCCGTTAGCTACAAATTAGAATTTCCCACCGGGGCTTGGAGAGGGGGGTCCCACCTCCACGACAAGAGGCGGTCCCAAAAAATATCTCTCCAAGTCCTATCAGCCAATGGCACAAGATTTTTGCATCCCTCTCAAGTTTTTCCCACCAACGGGGGTGGAATGAGTGGACTTCTAGGCAGCGCACAAAACGACAGACAGAACCATCTCAACGGTGAACGCGAAAAGAACTGTTTCGACCACGATATTCTCAATAGCTGTTTTTTAGTCACTAGTTAGTTAGTTGTTAATTTTGTTGTGTGCTTTCGATTAATAAATTACGTTTTACCGAACAACGGCATCTAATAATTTCGACGAGGTCAACTTTCGCTTAAATTCGAAATTGACCAGTTGAGCATCGACCAACCCGTGACGATCTCAACATAAAATTTGGTCCTTCGAGCCGGATACCAGTGAAATTGGGACAAGCATCATCCTCTGATTCACTGGGCCAATCATCGGAGAGCAACAACAATCAACTACAGTGACAATCTACCGTCGGATCCAAGCGGCAAGGCCTATCTAAGGATCATCGACTAGGGAAATCTACAATCTGCCTGGAACCAATCCATCGCAGAGATTTCCACATCGCAGCCAACAACGTGGAGAATCATCGAGGGCGTCCACGGATTACAACCGTAAGGACGTCAAGCGTCGAAACGTCGTCATCAAGGAGTCTACAACCTGTACGGAACAAGTCCACCGCAGGGAACTCCAACATCGAGACGACATCATCATCGTAATTGTGAGTCAAAAGCATAGATCATACTCGCCAATTTCGTAATCTCGTCGTAGTTCACGTAGTCGTACAATAAAGTCTATTACGATGGCTTCTCAAGACAAAGCGCAACCCAGCGAACGCGATTTGATTCGAAAACGCGCTACGATAAAAACCAAATTAACATTGTTCAAAGGTTTTATTTCGACACTTACAGCTTCGGAACAAATCCCTATCGCGAATATAAAAATACGCATAGCGCAAATCGAACGCGAATTTCAAAATTATCAAGTAGTCCAAGAAGCGTTAGAATTAGGTGCGGATGAAGGTGAGTTTGAATCACGGCTCAACGAAAGAGCCGAATTCGAAGCGCAATATTTCGAAACATTAGCTATGGCAAAACAACTCGAGGGCGAACATGATAGGGCACAAGCTCAGGCAGACCGTCTTGCGATAAATGCGCAATTATCTAATGCTCATCAATTTTCGGGTTTGGGCGCCGGAATTTCAAACGCAGACTCTCCGTTAACGATTCAGTCGGAAACTCACACGCAAGTTAAATTACCGACCATGCAATTGCCGGAATTTAGTGGTTCTTGTGACGGGTGGCCAAGTTTTTCGGATGCATTTAGGGCAGCAGTTCACGACGATGTCAAGTTGCGCGGCGTGCAGAAACTAGTTTATTTAAAATCATGCGTAAAGGGGCAAGCCGCCGGACTCATCGAATCATTAGAAACTACCGAGGCGAATTACTCGGTAGCTTGGGATATTCTCGAAAAAACGTATAACGATCCAAGGATTATTATTAACAATAGGATTCAGGCATTTTTCGAACTACAAGCATGTACGCGGAACGTGAATAAGTCGTTGACGGATTTAACACATTCAGTAACCAAGCATTACAACGCATTGAAGGCTCTCAAAAAACCTTTTCTTGAATCGTTCCCGATTTACGCAATTACAAGCAAACTAGACGATCAAACGAGACTAAAATGGAGAGAACATACTCAGGATACCGAAATCCCGAGCATGGACGATCTTTTGCAATTTTTACATAGTCGTTGCAAAATATTAGAACCGGCAAGGAACGAGCCAATTAAATCACCCAGTCAATCCGTTACGAATCCGAACAGTCGAATCCGGAAACTATCTAATTCGAACGTGCACGCCTTAACACTTTCCGTGCAAAAGGGGCGCTGCGTATTGTGCAAGGGCAATCACTATATCCAATACTGCCAGAAATTCCTAAGCACAGCCGTCGAAAGACGCATCGAAATCGTGCGGAAGGCAGGCTTGTGCATAAACTGTCTCCGACCGAATCACGATGTTACAAAGTGCACCTTTGGCACATGCAAACAATGCAACGAAAGGCATAACACATTGCTGCACAAGGAGCTATCGCCTAGACTTGCAACAGTCGTATCATTAAAATCGATCTTAGGCATCGAAACATTTATTTCCACTGCAGTTGTGTATATTCCGGACAAGGCAGGTCGTCTTATTTCCTGTAGAGTCATCTTAGATTCAGCATCGCAGTCAAATCTCATGACTGAACGCTTTGCAAAAAGGTTAGGCCTTTCGTTAAAAGGAACCAACATTCCTATTATAGGGGTCAACAAGGGTGTATCCAACACCATGCACTATTCGCGTGCCACTATTCAATCGCGAATTAACAAATTCACCGCAGACGCCACATTTTTCATTCTCCCCAGCATCACCGCGACGTTACCATCTAAACAAATTTCAAAGACGCAGCTTCAGATTCCGTCGAATTTGCCACTAGCAGATCCCAATTTCAACGTTCCCTCCGAGATAGATGCCTTGCTCGGCGTAGATTTGTTCTACGAAGTTCAGTGCGTTGGGAAAATAAACCTTGCTAACAGTTCACTAATACTAAGCAAAACAAAATTTGGTTGGGTCTTAGCAGGGACGGTACCGGGCGAAAATTCCAATCAGGCAACTCATTGCCATGTAACCCGTATTTCTTTGAATGATAATATATCAAGGTTTTGGGAATTAGAAGAAATACAGCAAAGGCCTGTTCTATCAATTGACGAGCGCACGTGTGAGAAACATTACGTAGAACATATCACGCGCGACTCCGTGACCGGGAAATACACTGTAAAACTCCCATTCAAATCTTTCCCACCGAATTTAGGAGATTCACATAAGGCCGCGCTTCGCAGATTTCACGCGCTAGAAACAAAACTCGCAAGGGAACCCGCACTAAGGGAAGAATATGTCAATTTTTTAAGGGAATATCAAAAATTAGGTCACATGACGAAACTCGAATTCGCCAATACGACTGAAGGGTACTATCTACCGCACCACGCAATAGTCAAGACAGACAGTCTGACTACTAAGGTACGCGTAGTATTTGATGCCTCAGCGAAAACTACATCAGGTCAATCACTAAACGATAATCTATTGACAGGTCCTACCATTCAAGAAGAGCTTTACGCACTATTAATTAGATTCCGAACCTACACATATGTCATAACGGCTGACATCGAAAAGATGTATCGGCAGATCGAAGTCAGTTCCGATAACCGGATATACCAAAAGATATTATGGCGCGAAACTCCAGAAAATCCCATAGAGACATACGCGCTAAATACCGTGACGTACGGTACATCTGCGGCCCCCTTTTTGGCAATTCGCACGTTGTTCCAACTAGCCGCCGACGAAGGCGAAAAACTTCCACGAGCCGCACGAGTATTACGCGAGGACTTTTATGTCGACATGTTAACCGGCGCGGATACTTTCGAAGAGGCGGTCGCCACTATAAACGAAATTCAATTGCTCTGCGCAAAGGGGGGGTTTAAACTTCGTAAGTGGGCGACAAACAAAGAAGGATTAATTCACGCATTAACCGACAAAGCAGAATCTGTACATCTCAAATTAGATTTAGACACAACCATTAAGACTCTCGGAGTTTATTGGAATGCGCGTACAGATGCAATTTCATATGTGGTCAAGGAGTCCGCATTAACAAATAAGGTCACTAAGCGTACTATTCTTTCTAAAATCGCGACATTATTCGATCCTCTCGGACTCTTAGGACCGGTTATCGTGCGCGCAAAATTAATTATGCAAACCTTGTGGAAACTACAACTTGATTGGGATGAATCTTTGCCAACGGATCTTCATACCGAGTGGGTTACCTTTTGGGAAGAATTACATGAACTGCAAAACCTTCAAATACGTAGGCATGTTATGCAAGCGGATTGCACCAAGATTCAACTCCACGGGTTTTGTGACGCGAGTGAGCGCGCCTACGGCGCTTGTCTGTACCTGCGGTCCAGCAATAAACATGGGGTAATAATTACGCAGTTAATAGCTTCCAAATCAAGAGTAGCTCCTTTGAAAACCGTAACCCTTCCGAGGTTAGAATTATGTGCCGCGCAACTTCTCGCACATTTATTCGCCTCCACGAAACAAGCGTTACGACATGTTAATATTAACAAGGTTTTCTTCTGGTCAGATTCCACCGTAGCCTTGCACTGGATCAAATCAGCCCCTCACACATTAAAAACTTTCATATCTCATCGCGTAACGGAGATTCAGGAAATAACGGATATTAGTGACTGGCGTCACATTGCTTCCGCCGAAAATCCGGCAGATTTCATATCTCGTGGCATGCGCTCAGTCGATTTCATTCATTGCGATCTTTGGCATCGCGGGCCATCCTGGTTAGCTCTTGAAGAAGAGCAATGGCCTATTTCTCCGCTTCAACCAATCGACGTACCAGAGTTGCGTCCAATCACAACACTAACAATTCAAGTACCTGAACCCGATTTTTTACTCAGGTTCTCTTCGTTTCAGCGGCTTAAACGCGTGGTCGCGTACATGCTTCGGTTCGTCCAAAACAGTTTGAAAAAGAGTCCATCATCTGGACCTTTGTCAACACGGGAATTAAATAATGCAGAACTGCGAATCGTGACACTTGTTCAACAACAAGCATATAAATCCGAACTTCGCGAAATTAAGGCATCAAGTCGAATTGCTAATTTGTCATCGTTAACTCCGATTCTAGACGACGCAGGCATCTTGCGAGTGGGCGGTCGTTTAAAAAACGCGGCTCTGCCCTTCCGTGAAAAGTACCCAATACTATTACCTAAATCTCATTCGGTAACTAGGTTAATTATTCACGAAGCACATCTGAAAAATCTGCACGCCGGTGTACAAGCCACATTAAATGCAATCCGTCAATCCTATTGGATTCCACAAGCAAAGGGAGTAATACGAAAAATAATACATAACTGTATTATTTGTCGTCGGGCTAAGCCGGTGTCAATAAATTATCCGATGGGAAATTTACCGGCAAGTAGAGTCACATATTCGCGACCGTTTTTACGATGCGGAATTGATTTTTGCGGACCATTCTTTATTAAGGAGAAAATTCATCGAAACCGCGGAAAAATCAAGGTCTACCTAGCCGTTTTTACATGTTTCGTCACTCGAGCCGTACACTTAGAAATTGTATCCGATTTAACCACAGAAGCGTTTTTAGCGGCACTGCGTCGATTTTTTTCGAGACGAGGAAAGGCTAGCGACATTTATTCCGACAATGCGACTAATTTCGTCGGCGCCAATAAGGAAATACGAGAACTGTACAGCTTCTTGAGCGACAAAACAAATAATCAGGCAATCGTTGAATCGCTCGCGAATCAGACAATAACGTGGCATTTCATACCACCAAGGTCGCCACATTTTGGTGGCATCTGGGAAGCTGCGGTAAAGTCCCTAAAGCATCACCTCGTGCGTGTAATGGGTGATGCACTACTGTCATTCGAAGGCCTCCTGACCTTAACAGCGCAGATCGAAGCGGTCTTAAATTCGCGTCCGCTAACACCTATCTCGAGCGATCCGAACGACCTGACGGCGATAACGCCAGGTCATTTTTTAATTGGCGAGTCCCTGATAAATATGCCTGACCATGATTACGCGCAGGTGCCCGACGGACGACTCTCGTCGTGGCAACATATCCAAAAGATTAAGGCACACTTCTGGAAGCGTTGGAAGACTGAATATTTGCAGGAGCTGACCGTTCGTAGGAAATGGCATTCTGGCGGGACATTCCATCTGCCGATCGGATCCATGGTCATACTGCAGGAGGACAACACCCCACCGATGAAATGGCCATTGGGTCGAGTCACCGCGATTCATCCTGGCGAAGACGGTATCATTCGCGTGGTCACTGTAAAAACCTCTCGCGGCGAATAAAAGCGATCAGTAAAGCGTCTTGCTCCGTTACCAGTCGACACGTAATTATACAAGCACCCTTATATCCTAGCATAGTTTAACTTAGTACCTAATATTATATTCATCGTATTAGCCTAGCGGTTCTTTACTTTATCGATAACTGCATCCAGCCGATGCTTACTTTAGTTACAAATATATGTCATTCGGAGTTCTAATCAACATTGAACAATCCGTTCAAGGGGGGCGACATGTTGAGTCGTGACCCTCAACGGTAATCCCTCGCAGGCCTACGGTAACCGTGCGAACAAAGACGGACCCTTGCCATAATTCGGCGGCGTCTAGGGCCCACGCGAGCCGACCCGCGTACCCTTCGAAAATTGTCGCATCCTCGGATGTTTTAGAGGAATATGGCCTTTTACAGCTTGGGACCCTCGAGCAACGTTTACGACGTGCCCGAGGCCCCAGTCCCGCGTTCGAATGACGGTATGGTCAGCGAGGCCGACGCGACAATAAATGCAAGCCAAAACAGATGTGGGCCAATTGGGCCTGCTCTCGCGTAGTCTCGAAGTCCCGTTAGCTACAAATTAGAATTTCCCACCGGGGCTTGGAGAGGGGGGTCCCACCTCCACGACAAGAGGCGGTCCCAAAAAATATCTCTCCAAGTCCTATCAGCCAATGGCACAAGATTTTTGCATCCCTCTCAAGTTTTTCCCACCAACGGGGGTGGAATGAGTGGACTTCTAGGCAGCGCACAAAACGACAGACAGAACCATCTCAACGGTGAACGCGAAAAGAACTGTTTCGACCACGATATTCTCAATAGCTGTTTTTTAGTCACTAGTTAGTTAGTTGTTAATTTTGTTGTGTGCTTTCGATTAATAAATTACGTTTTACCGAACAACGGCATCTAATAATTTCGACGAGGTCAACTTTCGCTTAAATTCGAAATTGACCAGTTGAGCATCGACCAACCCGTGACGATCTCAACAATGCACGTATGTACTATTTGATCATCCAGAGCGGTTCTTGCTACATATTTAGTTAAATAACTCCGAGGTTAGCAGGTAGTTGCAGTTCTATCTTATATAATATCAAAGTATACTATCCCACCAATACGACGCCATCAAAACCACAGCGAAACTTTGCGGAACTTCATAACAACGCGTAAACAAAGTTATACTATGCACGGATGTACTATTTGATCATCCTGAGCTGTTCTGGATACATATTTTGCCAAATCACTCTCAGGTTTGTAGGTAGTTGCAGTTCTACCTTATGTAATATCATAGTATACTATCTTACCATTACGACGCAATCAAAACCTCAGCGAAACTTTGCGGATCTTCATAACAAAGTTTAAACAAAGTTATAGTATGCACGGATTTACTGTATGATCATCCTGCCCGTTCTTGAAACATATTTTGCCAAATAACTCTGAGAATTGCAGGTAGTTGCAGTTCTGTCTTACATAATATCAAAGAATACTATTTTACCAGTTGCAACGCAATCCAAACATTAGCGAAACATTGCGGAACATCATAACATAGCGTAAACAAAGTTATACTATGCACGTATGTACTATTTGATCATCCTGAGCGGTACTTGCTACATATTTAGTTAAATAACTCTGAGGTTTGCATGTAGTTGCAGTTCTACCTTATATAATATCAAAGTATACTATCTTATCAATACGACGCCATCAAAACATCAGCGAAACTTTGCGGAACTTCATAACAAAGCGTGAACAAAGTTATACTAAGCACGGATGTACTATTTGATCATCCAGAGCGGTTCTTGCTACATATTTAGTTAAATAACTCCGAGGTTGGCAGGTAGTTGCAGTTCTATCTTATATAATATCAAAGTATACTATCCCACCAATACGACGCCATCAAAACCACAGCGAAACTTTGCGGAACTTCATAACAAAGCGTAAACAAAGTTATACTATGCACGGATGTACTATTTGATCATCCTGAGCTGTTCTTGCTACATATTACGTTAAATAACTCTGAGGGGTGCAGGTATTTGCAGTTCTAACTTATCTAATATCATAGTATACTATCTTATCAATACGACGCAATCAAAACATCAGCGAAACTCTGCGGAACTTCATAACAAAACATAAACAAAGTTATACTATGCACGTATGTACTATTTGATCATCCTGAGCGGTTCTTGCTACATATTTAGTTAAATAACTCTGAGGTTTGCATGTAGTTGCAGTTCTACCTTATATAATATCAAAGTATACTATCTTATCAATACGACGCCATCAAAACCTCAGCGTAACTTTGCGGAACTTCATAACAAAGCGTGAACAAAGTTATACTATGCACGGATGTACAATTTGATCATCCAGAGCGGTTCTTGCTACATATTTAGTTAAATAACTCCGAGGTTAGCAGGTAGTTGCAGTTCTATCTTATATAATATCAAAATATACTATCCCACCAATACGACGCCATCAAAACCTCAGCGAAACTTTGCGGAACTTCATAAAAAAGCGTAAACAAAGTTATACTATGCACGTATGTACTATTTGATCATCCAGAGCGGTTCTTGCTACATATTTAGTTAAATAACTCCGAGGTTAGCAGGTAGTTGCAGTTCTATCTTATATAATATCAAAGTATACTATCCCACCAATACGACGCCATCAAAACCACAGCGAAACTTTGCGGAACTTCATAACAACGCGTAAACAAAGTTATACTATGCACGGATGTGCTATTTGATCATCCTGAGCTGTTCTGGATACATATTTTGCCAAATCACTCTCAGGTTTGTAGGTAGTTGCAGTTCTACCTTATATAATATCATAGTATACTATATTACCAATACGACGCAATTAAAACATCAGCGAAACTTTGCGGAACTTCATAACAAAGCGTGAACAAAGTTATACTATGCACGGATGTACAATTTGATCATCCAGAGCGGTTCTTGCTACATATTTAGTTAAATAACTCCGAGGTTGGCAGGTAGTTGCAGTTCTATCTTATATAATATCAAAATATACTATCCCACCAATACGACGCCATCAAAACCTCAGCGACACTTTGCGGAACTTCATAAAAAAGCGTAAACAAAGTTATACTATGCACGTATGTACTATTTGATCATCCAGAGCGGTTCTTGCTACATATTTAGTTAAATAACTCCGAGGTTAGCAGGTAGTTGCAGTTCTATCTTATATAATATCAAAGTATACTATCCCACCAATACGACGCCATCAAAACCACAGCGAAACTTTGCGGAACTTCATAACAAAGCTTAAACAAAGTTATACTATGCACGGATATACTATTTGATCATCCTGAGCTGTTCTGGATACATATTTAGTTAAATAACTCTGAGCTTTGCGGGTATTTGCAGTTCTAACTTATATATTATAAAAGTATACTATCTTGCCAATACGACGCAATCAAAACATCAGTGACACTTTGCGGAACTTTATAACAAAGCGTAAACAAAAGTTATACTATGCACGTATGTACTATTTGATCATCCTGAGCGGTTCTTGCAACATATTTTGTTAAATAACTCTGAGCTTTGCAGGTATTTGCAGTTCTAACTTATATAATATCAAAGTATACTATCTTATCAATACGACGCAATCAAAACCTCAGCGAAACTTTGCAGAACTTCATAACAAAGCGTGAACAAAGTTATACTATGCACGTATGTACTGTAACCGTACAAATTATGTTGTTTAGTAATTATTTACTTTACTTAATCAAAACTCTCGAATTCAAGTATGCTAGCTCGCGGGGGCCGGCTACTGCCCCAATTTGCTGGATTCGTGCCTCCAGGCACTGGAAAGCGATGGAATTTGAACAGGTGAAATAACGTTGGAGACAATTTCCCAGGAATAATATGGCAATATATTCTGAAACCTTCTTGGAAGTGCTATTTACAGAATTTCGTCCCGACACGGCAAGAACGACAAGGCAATAAATACCAATTGTCGACGCGTAGGATAATCGGCATCTGCGATTCGTCCCGGACCCCTGTAACGCGTAAACACCGCGTTTTTATGACGCGCGCTCGCGTCTCGCCCGCCTATCTCTATGCCTGGTTCCTTGCTTGCTAGTGCGAATTCCGTCGCTTCGCTCGCGCTTCGCGATTTGCGATTTCGTAACTTATCTCACCACCCACGCACTCGGCCGCCCATGCGTACGAGTACGTCGGCAGTAGACGTTCACAAAAACCCCTGTCACTCCATGCAACCAGGGAGTTTACCCTTCGGCACGTTCGTGGCCTCCGGGCACTCTCCGTGGAGGTAGCGGCAGAACAACAGGGATCGTGATTAGTTCGATCGCCCTATCCGGTTGCGTATGTTCAGCGTGACAATCGCGGATAACCCGTAACGTTTCCTCGGTTTTGAGCGAGGTCAGACCTGTCACACCACTCAGGTACTCGTCCGTTCTACGTGCGAGTGGCCCGAGTGGAGACCCACACGAGAACCCCGTCACTCCACACTACCGAAGAGATTTCCCTTTGGCACAGTTTGTGGCCTCCAAGCACTCTCTTTGTGGGCAGCGGCAGAATGGCGGAGAACGTGCGAAGCCCGAGAGCTCGATACAACCCGACAGAACCGCGCGTGCTGTTCGAATGACCTGTCCGCGAGATATACGAATGTTCGACGGTGGACGTGTCAAACCATACATCTACTCGTCCGAGTACTCGTGCGAGTATTCAAAATTGTGACGCGCCCAAAGACGACAATCACTCCACGCAACCAAGGAGTGTGCTCTTCAGCACCGTTGTGGCCTCCGAGCACTCTCTTTAGAGATCGCGGCAGAGTAATTGCGACTGGGCTTGTCCAATCGAGTCACTCGCTGACATACTGTACGCGGATTCTAACGAAACGCAAGATGGTACTCACGAAGCACCTGCTCAGAAATTTAACAATTCTACTCCTTGTTCAACACCTCGACAACGGCGCAGTCACAGCCCAGGATCACGATGCAAAACGTCTCAACTGTCGGCAGTGCCACAGTGCGGTTTGCATCTGTGACTCCTCGGTTTGAGGCGCTTACGCGTCGAGGATAGAACAGGCGGTTTGACTGTTCTATCGGGTCGGTTTGACCCCTCGATCGCGTAACGTGTTTCGCCGAGCAGATACTTCGCGAACTTCTTACTAGGACCGCTTCCAGACGTAGAGTGATCTATCCGCGGCTCGCATCGACCTCCTTCGATCGCTATCGAGTGGGGATCGATGCGCGCGCATCGCGACCGGCGCCGCGATATCTCTCGGTCCTTGTCCTCGTCAGGACTCGCGGATGACGTAGCGGAGTTATGGTGGGGTCCATATCGACGTTCGGTATCCGCGATCGCCGATATGTAACCACGCGGTTACAGTACTATTTGATCATCCCTAGCGGTTCTTGCTACATATTTAGTTAAATAACTCTGAGCTTTGCAGGTATTTTCAGTTCTACCTTATATAATATCATAGTATACTATCTTACCAATACGACGCCATCAAAACATCAGTGACACTTTGCGGAACTTTATAACAAAGCGTAAACAAAAGTTATACGATGCACGTATGTACTATTTGATCATCCTGAGCGGTTCTTGCTACATATTTAGTTAAATAACTCTGAGCTTTGCAGGCACTTTCAGTTCTACCTTATATAATATCATACTATACTATCTTACCAATACGACGCCATCAAAACATCAGCGAAACATTGCGGAACTGCATAACAAAGCGTAAACAAAGTTGTACTATGCACGGATGTACAGTTTGATCATTCTGCCGGATCTTGAAACATATTTTGATAAATAACTCTGATATTTGCATGTAGTTGCAGTTCTATCTTACATAATATCAAAGTATACTATCTTACCAATACGCCGCAATCAAAACCTCAGCGATACTTTGCGGTACTTCATAACAAAGTGTGAACAAAGTTATACTATGCACGGATGTACTATTTGATCTTCCTGCAGGTTCCTGAAACATATTTTGATAAATAACTCTGAGATTTGCAGGTAGTCGCAGTTCTATCTTACATAATATCAAAGTATACTATCTTACCAATTGCGACGCATTCAAAACCTCAGCGAAACATTCCGGAACTTCATAACAAAGCGTAAACAAAGTTATACTATGCAGGTATGTACTATTTGATCATACTGAGCGGTTCTTGCTACATATTTTGTTAAATAACTCTGAGCTTTGCAGGTATTTGCAGTTCTAACTTATATAATATCAAAGTATACTATCTTATCAATACGACGCAATCAAAACCTCAGCGAAACTCTGCGGAACTTCATAAGAAAGCGTAAACAAAGTTAAAGTATGCACGGATTTACTGTATGATCATCCTGCTCGTTCTTGAAACATACTTTGCCAAATAACTCTGTGGTTTGCAGGTAGTTGCAGTTCTATCTTAGATAATATCAAAGTATACTATCTTACCAATTGCGACGCATTCAAAACCTCAGCGAAACATTCCGGAACTTCATAACAAAGCGTAAACAAAGTTATACTATGCAGGTATGTACTATTTGATCATCCTGAGCGGTTCTTGCTACATATTTTGTTAAATAACTCTGAGCTTTGCAGGTATTTGCAGTTCTAACTTATATAATATCAAAGTATACTATCTTATCAATACGACGCAATCAAAACCTCAGCGAAACTCTGCGGAACTTCATAACAAAGTGTGAACAAAGTTATACTATGCACGGATGTACTATTTGATCTTCCTGCAGGTTCCTGAAACATATTTTGATAAATAACTCTGAGATTTGCAGGTAGTCGCAGTTCTATCTTATATAATATCAAAATATACAATCTTACCAATACGACGCCATCAAAACCTCAGCGAAACTTTGCGGAACTTCATAACAAAGCGTAAACAAAGTTATACTATGCACGGATGTACTATTTGATCATCCTGAGCGGTTCTTGCTACATATTTTGTTAAATAACACTGAGGTGTGCAGGAATTTTCAGTTCTATCTTATATAATATCAAAGTATACCATCTTACCAATACGACGCAATCAAAACATCAGCGAAACTATGCGGAACTTCATAACAAATCGTAAACAAAGTTAAAGTATGCACGGATTTACTGTATGATCATCCTGCTCGTTCTTAAAACATATTTTGCCAAATAACTCTGAGGTTTGCAGGTACTTGCAGTTCTATCTTAGATAATATCAAAGTATACTATCTTATCAATACGACGCAATCAAAACCTCAGCGAAACTCTGCGGAACTTCATAACAAAGCGTAAACACAGTTATAGTATGCACGGATGTACTATTTGATCATCCAGAGCGGTTCTTGCTACATATTTAGTTAAATAACTCTGAGGTTTGCATGTAGTTGCAGTTCTAACTTATATAATATCAAAGTATTCTATCTTACCAATACGACGCAATGAAAACCTCAGCGAAACTTTGAGGAACTTCATAACAAAGCGTAAACAAAGTTAAAGTATGCACGGATTTACTGTATGATCATCCTGCTCGTTCTTGAAACATATTTTGCCAAATAACTCTGAGGTTTGCAGGTAGTTGCAGTTCTACCTTATATAATATCAAAGTATACTATCTTACCAATACGACGCCATGAAAACCTCAGCGAAACATTGCGGAACTTCATAACAATGCGCAAACAAAGTTATACTATGCACGGATGTACTATTTGATCTTCCTGCTCGTTCTTAAAACATATTTTGCCAAATAACTCTGAAGATTGCAGGTAGTTGCAGTTCTATCTTAGATAATATCAAAGTATACTATCTTATCAATACGACGCAATCAAAACCTCAGCGAAACTCTGCGGAACTTCATAACAAAGCGTAAACAAAGTTATAGTATGCACGGATGTACTATTTGATCATCCAGAGCGGTTCTTTTTACATATTTAGTTAAATAACTCTGAGCTGTGCAGGTAGTTGCAGTTCTATCCTGTATGATATCAAAGTATAGTATCTTACCAATACGACGCAATCAAAAAATCAGCGAAACTTTGCGGAACTTCATAACAAAGCGTAAACAAAGTTATACTATGCACGGATGTACTATTTGATCATCCTGAGCGGTTCTTGCTACATATTTAGTTAAATAACTCTGAGGTTTGCATGTAGTTGCAGTTCTACCTTATATAATATCAAAGTATACAATCTTACCAATACGACGCCATCAAAACCTCAGCGAAACTATGCGGAACTTCATAACAAAGCGTAAACAAAGTTATACTATGCACGGATGTACTATTTGATCTTCCTGCTCGTTCTTAAAACATATTTTGCCAAATAACTCTGAGGTTTGCAGGTAGTTGCAGTTCTATCTTACATAATATCAAAGTATACTATCTTATCAATACGACGCAATCAAAACCTCAGCGAAACTCTGCGGAACTTCATAACAAAGCGTAAACAAAGTTATAGTATGCACGGATGTACTATTTGATCATCCAGAGCGGTTCTTGCTACATATTTTGTTAAATAACTCTGAGCTTTGCAGGTATTTGCAGTTCTAACTTATATAATATCAAAGTATACTATCTTATCAATACGACGCCATCAAAACCTCAGCGAAACTCTGCGGAACTTCATAACAAAGCGTAAACAAAGTTATACTATGCACGGATTTACTGTATGATCATCCTGCTCGTTCTTGAAACATATTTTGCCAAATAACTCTGAGGTTTGCAGGTAGTTGCAGTTCTACCTTATATAATATCAAAGTATACTATCTTACCAATACGACGCCATGAAAACCTCAGCGAAACATTGCGGAACTTCATAACAAAGCGTAAACAAAGTTATACTATGCACGGATGTACTATTTGATCTTCCTGCCGGTTCTGGATACATATTTTGCCATATCACTCTCAGGTTTGTAGGTAGTTGCAGTTCTACCTTATATAATATCAAAGTATACTATCTTACCAATACGACGCAATCAAAACATCAGTGACACTTTGCGGTTTTTCATAACAAAGCGAGAACAAACTTATACTATGCACGGATGTACTATTTGATCATCCAGAGCGGTTCTTTTTACATATTTAGTTAAATAACTCTGAGCTGTGCAGGTAGTTGCAGTTCTATCTTATATGATATCAAAGTATAGTATCTTACCAATACGACGCAATCAAAACATCAGCGAAACTTTGCGGAACTTCATAACAAAGCGTAAACAAAGTTATACTATGCACGGATGTACTATTTGATCATCCTGAGCGGTTCTTGCTACATATTTAGTTAAATAACTCTGAGGTTTGCATGTAGTTGCAGTTCTACCTTATATAATATCAAAGTATACAATCTTACCAATACGACGCCATCAAAACCTCAGCGAAACTTTGCGGAACTTCATAACAAAGCGTAAACAAAGTTATACTATGCACGGATGTACTATTTGATCTTCCTGCTCGTTCTTAAAACATATTTTGCCAAATAACTCTGAAGATTGCAGGTAGTTGCAGTTCTATCTTATATAATATCAAAGTATACTATCTTATCAATACGACGCAATCAAAACCTCAGCGAAACTCTGCGGAACTTCATAACAAAGCGTAAACAAAGTTATAGTATGCACGGATGTACTATTTGATCATCCTGAGCGGTTCTTGCTACATATTTTGTTAAATAACTCTGAGCTTTGCAGGTATTTGCAGTTCTAACTTATATAATATCAAAGTATACTATCTTACCAATACGACGCAATCAAAAAATCAGCGAAACTTTGCGGAACTTCATAACAAAGCGTAAACAAAGTTATACTATGCACGGATGTACTATTTGATCATCCTGAGCGGTTCTTGCTACATATTTAGTTAAATAACTCTGAGGTTTGCATGTAGTTGCAGTTCTACCTTATATAATATCATAGTATACAATCTTACCAATACGACGCCATCAAAACCTCAGCGAAACTTTGCGGAACTTCATAACAAAGCGTAAACAAAGTTATACTATGCACGGATGTACTATTTGATCTTCCTGCTCGTTCTTAAAACATATTTTGCCAAATAACTCTGAAGATTGCAGGTAGTTGCAGTTCTATCTTATATAATATCAAAGTATACTATCTTATCAATACGACGCAATCAAAACCTCAGCGAAACTCTGCGGAACTTCATAACAAAGCGTAAACAAAGTTATAGTATGCACGGATGTACTATTTGATCATCCTGAGCGGTTCTTGCTACATATTTTGTTAAATAACTCTGAGCTTTGCAGGTATTTGCAGTTCTAACTTATATAATATCAAAGTATACTATCTTATCAATACGACGCAATCAAAACCACAGCGAAACTTTGCGGAACTTCATAACAAAGCGAAAAGAAAGTTATACTATGCACGTATGTACTATTTGATCATCCTGAGCGGTTCTTGCTACATATTTAGTTAAATAACTCTCAGCTTTGCAGGTATTTGCAGTTCCAACTTATATAATATCAAAGTATACTATCTTATCAATACGACGCAAGCAAAACCTCAGCGAAACTCTGCGAAACTTCATAATAAAGTCTAAACAAAGTTATACTATGCACGGATGTACTATTTGATCATCCTGAGCGGTTCTTGGTACATATTTAGTTAAATAACTCTGAGGTTTGCATGTAGTAGCAGTTCTATCTTATATAATATCAAAGTATACAATCTTACCAATACGACGCCATCAAAACCTCAGCGAAACTTTGCGGAACTTTATAACAAAGCGTAAACAAAGTTATACTAGGTACGTATGTACTATTTGATCTTCCTGCCGGTTCTGGATACATATTTTGCCAAATAACTCTGAAGATTGCAGGTAGTTGCAGTTCTATCTTAGATAATATCAAAGTATACTATCTTATCAATACGACGCAATCAAAACCTCAGCGAAACTCTGCGGAACTTCATAACAAAGCGTAAACAAAGTTATAGTATGCACGGATGTACTATTTGATCATCCAGAGCGGTTCTTGCTACATATTTAGTTAAATAACTCTGAGGTTTGCATGTAGTTGCAGTTCTAACTTATATAATATCAAAGTATACTATTGTTCGCGACGCGATTCGGATCGTTGCCCGCCAACTTAATCTTGAGCAACTAGTTCAGTCAAGGGTTGGATTGATCGGATTTGGATTGCAGGGAATCGCGTTTCGTCCCGGACTTGTCGGAGGACTCGTCAGTAAGGCTGTTCCGACAAGTCTTGCCTTATACGCGCGCAGATCTTTCGTCGATCTGTATTTGCTCACCTTGCCGATAACGATTGCAAGGCGATCTGACACTCGGTTGAATCGACTGGTTAGTATCACTCGCGCGCAATCTCGACTTTCAGAATCAACGCGAGAATGTCACGTTCGGTTGATATCTGAGTAGTGTTGCTCGTTCTTAGGTTCGTCTAGAACTATTCGCAATTCGACCTTTGACTCAACGCGAGAATGACACGTTCGGATGAGATCAGAAGTATTGCTAGTTCGTAGGACCGTGTAGAACTGCTCGTGAACTCGACTTCCAGCATTAACTCGAGGTCTTAGGCTCCTCCTGGATGAGAGAGGTTGGCCTTAGGTAAAGGAGAGGTACGTATCATTTGTTGTAATGAGGGAGGAAGCTGTCCGGATTGGTCAATGGAAACTTGCATTTTCCAATCAGAATGCCCTTAATTGTTCACACCCCTTCCATAGGCTCTACAGGAGGCCTGGTTGGAAGGAAGAGTGGGGCGATGGTTGATTCGGGAAAACGAAGCGTTTCGGTAACAAGAGACCGTCGAAAAGTCTCTTGTCGTAGACCCTTGAACTGTGTCGTAAAACATTGAATTTATGGCGTGACCGTACTTATTGACCGCGAGCGAAGGATATACATCCTTTTACCGTACTTGAAGAACGCGAAGGTTCTTCAGACCCATGCCTTGTAAATGTATACATTTAGGTCGGACCGATGGTAAACATCTTCGACGTTACAAGAGGTTTTAAGTTTCTATTTAGTTACGTTTAGATAACTCTGGAAGAAAGCAAGCTTAATCCTTGGGCCGGTCTCCAAGTCACGAATGTTTATGATGCGAAATAGACGAACAAAGACTCTCAGTAAGATCTATCGTTTATTGCTATCGTGAGAAAACGATTCACGTTTTGGACGACAGTTCTTTGCGACGGAACAACTATCTTATCAATACGACGCAATCAAAACCTCAGCGAAACTCTGCGGAACTTCATAACAAAGCGTAAACAAAGTTATACTATGCACGGATGTACTATTTGATCATCCTGAGCGGTTCTTGCTACATATTTAGTTAAATAACTCTGAGCTGTGCAGGTAGTTGCAGTTCTATCCTGTATGATATCAAAGTATAGTATCTTACCAATACGACGCAATCAAAAAATCAGCGAAACTTTGCGGAACTTCATAACAAAGCGTAAACAAAGTTATACTATGCACGGATGTACTATTTGATCATCCTGAGCGGTTCTTGCTACATATTTAGTTAAATAACTCTGAGGTTTGCATGTAGTTGCAGTTCTACCTTATATAATATCAAAGTATACAATCTTACCAATACGACGCCATCAAAACCTCAGCGAAACTATGCGGAACTTCATAACAAAGCGTAAACAAAGTTATACTATGCACGGATGTACTATTTGATCTTCCTGCTCGTTCTTAAAACATATTTTGCCAAATAACTCTGAGGTTTGCAGGTAGTTGCAGTTCTATCTTACATAATATCAAAGTATACTATCTTATCAATACGACGCAATCAAAACCTCAGCGAAACTCTGCGGAACTTCATAACAAAGCGTAAACAAAGTTATAGTATGCACGGATGTACTATTTGATCATCCAGAGCGGTTCTTGCTACATATTTTGTTAAATAACTCTGAGCTTTGCAGGTATTTGCAGTTCTAACTTATATAATATCAAAGTATACTATCTTATCAATACGACGCCATCAAAACCTCAGCGAAACTCTGCGGAACTTCATAACAAAGCGTAAACAAAGTTATACTATGCACGGATTTACTGTATGATCATCCTGCTCGTTCTTGAAACATATTTTGCCAAATAACTCTGAGGTTTGCAGGTAGTTGCAGTTCTACCTTATATAATATCAAAGTATACTATCTTACCAATACGACGCCATGAAAACCTCAGCGAAACATTGCGGAACTTCATAACAATGCGTAAACAAAGTTATACTATGCACGGATGTACTATTTGATCTTCCTGCCGGTTCTGGATACATATTTTGCCATATCACTCTCAGGTTTGTAGGTAGTTGCAGTTCTACCTTATATAATATCAAAGTATACTATCTTACCAATACGACGCAATCAAAACATCAGTGACACTTTGCGGTTTTTCATAACAAAGCGAGAACAAACTTATACTATGCACGGATGTACTATTTGATCATCCAGAGCGGTTCTTTTTACATATTTAGTTAAATAACTCTGAGCTGTGCAGGTAGTTGCAGTTCTATCTTATATGATATCAAAGTATAGTATCTTACCAATACGACGCAATCAAAAAATCAGCGAAACTTTGCGGAACTTCATAACAAAGCGTAAACAAAGTTATACTATGCACGGATGTACTATTTGATCATCCTGAGCGGTTCTTGCTACATATTTAGTTAAATAACTCTGAGGTTTGCATGTAGTTGCAGTTCTACCTTATATAATATCAAAGTATACAATCTTACCAATACGACGCCATCAAAACCTCAGCGAAACTTTGCGGAACTTCATAACAAAGCGTAAACAAAGTTATACTATGCACGGATGTACTATTTGATCTTCCTGCTCGTTCTTAAAACATATTTTGCCAAATAACTCTGAAGATTGCAGGTAGTTGCAGTTCTACCGTATATAATATCAAAGTATACTATCTTATCAATACGACGCAATCAAAACCTCAGCGAAACTCTGCGGAACTTCATAACAAAGCGTAAACAAAGTTATAGTATGCACGGATGTACTATTTGATCATCCTGAGCGGTTCTTGCTACATATTTTGTTAAATAACTCTGAGCTTTGCAGGTATTTGCAGTTCTAACTTATATATTATCAAAGTATACTATCTTACCAATACGACGCAATCAAAAAATCAGCGAAACTTTGCGGAACTTCATAACAAAGCGTAAACAAAGTTATACTATGCACGGATGTACTATTTGATCATCCTGAGCGGTTCTTGCTACATATTTAGTTAAATAACTCTGAGGTTTGCATGTAGTTGCAGTTCTACCTTATATAATATCAAAGTATACAATCTTACCAATACGACGCCATCAAAACCTCAGCGAAACTTTGCGGAACTTCATAACAAAGCGTAAACAAAGTTATACTATGCACGGATGTACTATTTGATCTTCCTGCTCGTTCTTAAAACATATTTTGCCAAATAACTCTGAAGATTGCAGGTAGTTGCAGTTCTATCTTATATAATATCAAAGTATACTATCTTATCAATACGACGCAATCAAAACCTCAGCGAAACTCTGCGGAACTTCATAACAAAGCGTAAACAAAGTTATAGTATGCACGGATGTACTATTTGATCATCCTGAGCGGTTCTTGCTACATATTTTGTTAAATAACTCTGAGCTTTGCAGGTATTTGCAGTTCTAACTTATATATTATCAAAGTATACTATCTTATCAATACGACGCAATCAAAACCACAGCGAAACTTTGCGGAACTTCATAACAAAGCGAAAAGAAAGTTATACTATGCACGTATGTACTATTTGATCATCCTGAGCGGTTCTTGCTACATATTTAGTTAAATAACTCTCAGCTTTGCAGGTATTTGCAGTTCCAACTTATATAATATCAAAGTATACTATCTTATCAATACGACGCAAGCAAAACCTCAGCGAAACTCTGCGAAACTTCATAATAAAGTCTAAACAAAGTTATACTATGCACGGATGTACTATTTGATCATCCTGAGCGGTTCTTGGTACATATTTAGTTAAATAACTCTGAGGTTTGCATGTAGTAGCAGTTCTATCTTATATAATATCAAAGTATACAATCTTACCAATACGACGCCATCAAAACCTCAGCGAAACTTTGCGGAACTTTATAACAAAGCGTAAACAAAGTTATACTAGGTACGTATGTACTATTTGATCTTCCTGCCGGTTCTGGATACATATTTTGCCAAATAACTCTGAAGATTGCAGGTAGTTGCAGTTCTATCTTAGATAATATCAAAGTATACTATCTTATCAATACGACGCAATCAAAACCTCAGCGAAACTCTGCGGAACTTCATAACAAAGCGTAAACAAAGTTATAGTATGCACGGATGTACTATTTGATCATCCAGAGCGGTTCTTGCTACATATTTAGTTAAATAACTCTGAGGTTTGCATGTAGTTGCAGTTCTAACTTATATAATATCAAAGTATACTATCTTATCAATACGACGCAATCAAAACCTCAGCGAAACTCTGCGGAACTTCATAACAAAGCGTAAACAAAGTTATACTATGCACGGATGTACTATTTGATCATCCTGAGCGGTTCTTGCTACATATTTAGTTAAATAACTCTGAGGCTTGCATGTAGTTGCAGTTCTATCTTATATAATATCAAAGTATACAATCCTACCAATACGACGCCATCAATACCTCAGCGAAACTTTGCGGAACTTCATAACAAAGCGTAAACAAAGTTATACTAGGTACGTATGTACTATTTGATCTTCCTGCCGGTTCTGGATACATATTTTGCCAAATAACTCTGAAGTTTGCAGGTAGTTGCAGTTCTATCTTAGATAATATCAAAGTATACTATCTTATCAATACGACGCAATCAAAACCTCAGCGAAACTCTGCGGAACTTCATAACAAAGCGTAAACAAAGTTATAGTATGCACGGATGTACTATTTGATCATCCAGAGCGGTTCTTGCTACATATTTAGTTAAATAACTCTGAGGTTTGCATGTAGTTGCAGTTCTAACTTATATAATATCAAAGTATACTATCTTATCAATACGACGCAATCAAAACCTCAGCGAAACTCTGCGGAACTTCATAACAAAGCGTAAACAAACTTATAGTATGCACGGATGTACTATTTGATCATCCAGAGCGGTTCTTGCTACATATTTAGTTAAATAACTCTGAGGTTTGCATGTAGTTGCAGTTCTAACTTATATAATATCAAAGTATACTATCTTATCAATACGACGCAATCAAAACCTCAGCGAAACTCTGCGGAACTTCATAACAAAGCGTAAACAAAGTTATACTATGCACGGATGTACTATTTCATCATCCTGAGCGGTTCTTGCTACATATTTAGTTAAATAACTCTGAGGTTTGCATGTAGTTGCAGTTCTATCTTATATAATATCAAAGTATTCTATCTTACCAATACGACGCAATGAAAACCTCAGCCAAACTTTGAGGAACTTCATAACAAAGCGTAAACAAAGTTAAAGTATGCACGGATTTATTGTATGATCATCCTGCTCGTTCTTGAAACATATTTTGCCAAATAACTCAGAGGTTTGCAGTTAGTTGCAGTTCTATCTTACATAATATCAAAGTATACTATCTTACCAATTGCGACGCAATCAAAACCTCAGCGAAACATTGCGGAACTTCATATCAAAGCGTAAACAAAGTTATACTATGCACGGATGTACTATTTGATCTTCCTGCCGGTTCTGGATACATATTTTGCCATATCACTCTCAGGTTTGTAGGTAGTTGCAGTTCTACCTTATATAATATCAACGTATACTATCTTACCAATACGACGCAATCAAAACATCAGTGACACTTTGCGGTTTTTCATAACAAAGCGAGAACAAACTTATACTATGCACGGATGTACTATTTGATCATCCAGAGCGGTTCTTTTTACATATTTAGTTAAATAACTCTGAGCTGTGCAGGTAGTTGCAGTTCTATCTTATATGATATCAAAGTATAGTATCTTACCAATACGACGCAATCAAAACATCAGTGACACTTTGCGGTTTTTCATAACAAAGCGTAAACAAAGTTATACTATGCACGGATGTACTATTTGATCATCCTGAGCGGTTCTTGCTACATATATTGTTAAATAACTCTGAGCTTTGCAGGTATTTGCAGTTCTAACATATATAATATCAAAGTATACTATCTTATCAATACGACGCCATCAAAACCTCAGCGAAACTCTGCGGAACTTCATAACAAAGCGTAAACAAAGTTATACTATGCACGGATGTACTATTTGATCATCCTGAGCGGTTCTTGCTACATATTTAGTTAAATAACTCTGAGGTTTGCATGTAGTTGCAGTTCTATCTTATATAATATCAAAGTATACAATCTTACCAATACGACGCCATCGAAACCTCAGCGAAACTTTGCGGAACTTCATAACAAAGCGTAAACAAAGTTATACTAGGTACGTATGTACTATTTGATCTTCCTGCCGGTTCTGGATACATATTTTGCCATATCACTCTCAGGTTTGGAGGTAGTTGCAGTTCCAACTTATATAATATCAAAGTATACTATCTTATGAATACGACGCAATGAAAACATCAGCAAAACTTTGCGGAACTTCATAACAAAGCGTAAACAAAGTTAAAGTATGCAAGGATTTACTGTATGATCATCCTGCCCGTTCTTGAAACATATTTTGCCAAATAACTCTGAGGTTCGCAGTTAGTTGCAGTTCTATCTTACATAATATCAAAGTATACTATCTTACCAATTGCGACGCAATCAAAACCTCAGCGAAACATTGCGGAACTTCATATCAAAGCGTAAACAAAGTTATACTATGCACGGATGTACTATTTGATCATCCTGAGCGGTTCTTGCTACATATTTTGTTAAATAACTCTGAGGTGTGCAGGTATTTGCAGTTCTATCTTATATAATATCAAAGTATACTATGTTACCAATACGACGCCATGAAAACCTCAGCGAAACTCTGCGGAACTTCATAACAAAGCGTAAACAAAGTTATACTATGCACGGATGTACTATTTGATCATCCAGAGCGGTTCTTGCTACATATTTAGTTAAATAACTCTGAGCTTTGCAGGTATTTGCACTTCTAACTTATATATTATCAAAGTATTCTATCTTATCAATACGTACGCAATCAAAACATCAGCGAAACTCTGCGGAACTTCATAACAAAGCATCAAGAAAGTTATACTATGCACGGATGTACTATTTGATCATCCAGAGCGGTTCTTGCTACATATTTAGTTAAATAACTCTGAGCTTTGCAGGTATTTGCAGTTCTAACTTATATAATATCAAAGTATACAATCTTACCAATTGCGACGCAATCAAAACATCAGCGAAACATTGCGGAACTTCATAACAAAGCGTAAACAAAGTTATAGTATGCACGGATGTACTATTTGATCATCCTGAGCGGTTCTTGCTACATATTTTGTTAAATAACTCTGAGGTGTGCAGGTATTTGCAGTTCTATCTTATATAATATCAAAGTATACTATCTTACCAATACGACGCCATGAAAACCTCAGCGAAACATTGCGGAACTTCATAACAATGCGTAAACAAAGTTATACTATGCACGGATGTACTATTTGATCTTCCTGCCGGTTCTGGATACATATTATGCCATATCACTCTCAGGTTTGTAGGTAGTTGCAGTTCTACCTTATATAATATCAACGTATACTATCTTACCAATACGACGCAATCAAAACATCAGTGACACTTTGCGGTTTTTCATAACAAAGCGAGAACAAACTTATACTATGCACGGATGTACTATTTGATCATCCAGAGCGGTTCTTTTTACATATTTAGTTAAATAACTCTGAGCTGTGCAGGTAGTTGCAGTTCTATCTTATATGATATCAAAGTATAGTATCTTACCAATACGACGCAATCAAAAAATCAGCGAAACTTTGCGGAACTTCATAACAAAGCGTAAACAAAGTTATACTATGCACGGATGTACTATTTGATCATCCTGAACGGTTCTTGCTACATATTTAGTTAAATAACTCTGAGGTTTGCATGTAGTTGCAGTTCTAACTTATATAATATCAAAGTATAGTATCTTATCAATACGACGCAATCAAAACCTCAGCGAAACTCTGCGGAACTTCATAACAAAGCGTAAACAAAGTTATACTATGCACGGATGTACTATTTGATCATCCTGAGCGGTTCTTGCTACATATTTAGTTAAATAACTCTGAGGTTTGCATGTAGTTGCAGTTCTATCTTATATAATATCAAAGTATACAATCTTACCAATACGACGCCATCAAAACCTCAGCGAAACTTTGCGGAACTTCATAACAAAGCGTAAACAAAGTTATACTAGGTACGTATGTACTATTTGATCTTCCTGCCGGTTCTGGATACATATTTTGCCATATCACTCTCAGGTTTGTAGGTAGTTGCAGTTCTACCTTATATAATATCAAAGTATACTATCTTACCAATACGACGCCATGAAAACCTCAGCGAAACTTTGCGGAACTTCATAACAATGCGTAAACAAAGTTATACTATGCACGGATGTACTATTTGATCATCCTGAGCGGTTCTTGCTACATATTTTGTTAAATAACTCTGAGCTTTGCAGGTATTTGCAGTTCTAACTTATATAATATCAAAGTATACAATCTTACCAATACGACGCCATCAAAACCTCAGCGAAACTTTGCGGAACTTTATAACAAAGCGTAAACAAAGTTATACTAGGTACGTATGTACTATTTGATCATCCTGAGCGGTTCTTGCTACATATTTAGTTAAATAACTCTCAGCTTTGCAGGTATTTGCAGTTCCAACTTATATAATATCAAAGTATACTATCTTATCAATACGACGCAAGCAAAACCTCAGCGAAACTCTGCGAAACTTCATAATAAAGTCTAAACAAAGTTATACTATGCACGGATGTACTATTTGATCTTCCAGCCGGTTCTGGATACATATTTTGCCAAATAACTCTGAAGATTGCAGGTAGTTGCAGTTCTATCTTAGATAATATCAAAGTATACTATCTTATCAATACGACGCAATCAAAACCTCAGCGAAACTCTGCGGAACTTCATAACAAAGCGTAAACAAAGTTATAGTATGCACGGATGTACTATTTGATCATCCTGAGCGGTTCTTGCTACATATTTAGTTAAATAACTCTGAGGTTTGCATGTAGTTGCAGTTCTATCTTATATAATATCAAAGTATTCTATCTTACCAATACGACGCAATGAAAACCTCAGCCAAACTTTGAGGAACTTCATAACAAAGCGTAATCAAAGTTAAAGTATGCACGGATTTACTGTATGATCATCCTGCTCGTTCTTGAAACATATTTTGCCAAATAACTCAGAGGTTTGCAGTTAGTTGCAGTTCTATCTTACATAATATCAAAGTATACTATCTTACCAATTGCGACGCAATCAAAACCTCAGCGAAACATTGCGGAACTTCATATCAAAGCGTAAACAAAGTTATACTATGCACGGATGTACTATTTGATCTTCCTGCCGGTTCTGGATACATATTTTGCCATATCACTCTCAGGTTTGTAGGTAGTTGCAGTTCTACCTTATATAATATCAACGTATACTATCTTACCAATACGACGCAATCAAAACATCAGTGACACTTTGCGGTTTTTCATAACAAAGCGAGATCAAACTTATACTATGCACGGATGTACTATTTGATCATCCAGAGCGGTTCTTTTTACATATTTAGTTAAATAACTCTGAGCTGTGCAGGTAGTTGCAGTTCTATCTTATATGATATCAAAGTATAGTATCTTACCAATACGACGCAATCAAAACATCAGTGACACTTTGCGGTTTTTCATAACAAAGCGTAAACAAAGTTATACTATGCACGGATGTACTATTTGATCATCCTGAGCGGTTCTTGCTACATATATTGTTAAATAACTCTGAGCTTTGCAGGTATTTGCAGTTCTAACTTATATAATATCAAAGTATACTATCTTATCAATACGACGCCATCAAAACCTCAGCGAAACTCTGCGGAACTTCATAACAAAGCGTAAACAAAGTTATACTATGCACGGATGTACTATTTGATCATCCTGAGCGGTTCTTGCTACATATTTAGTTAAATAACTCTGAGGTTTGCATGTAGTTGCAGTTCTATCTTATATAATATCAAAGTATACAATCTTACCAATACGACGCCATCAAAACCTCAGCGAAACTTTGCGGAACTTCATAACAAAGCGTAAACAAAGTTATACTAGGTACGTATGTACTATTTGATCTTCCTGCCGGTTCTGGATACATATTTTGCCATATCACTCTCAGGTTTGGAGGTAGTTGCAGTTCCAACTTATATAATATCAAAGTATACTATCTTATGAATACGACGCAATGAAAACATCAGCAAAACTTTGCGGAACTTCATAACAAAGCGTAAACAAAGTTATACTATGCACGGATGTACTATTTGATCATCCTGAGCGGTTCTTGCTACATATTTTGTTAAATAACTCTGAGGTGTGCAGGTATTTGCAGTTCTATCTTATATAATATCAAAGTATACTATGTTACCAATACGACGCCATGAAAACCTCAGCGAAACTCTGCGGAACTTCATAACAAAGCGTAAACAAAGTTATACTATGCACGGATGTACTATTTGATCATCCAGAGCGGTTCTTGCTACATATTTAGTTAAATAACTCTGAGCTTTGCAGGTATTTGCACTTCTAACTTATATATTATCAAAGTATACTATCTTATCAATACGTACGCAATCAAAACATCAGCGGAACTATGCGGAACTTCATAACAAATCGTAAACAAAGTTAAAGTATGCACGGATTTACTGTATGATCATCCTGCTCGTTCTTAAAACATATTTTGCCAAATAACTCTGAGGTTTGCAGGTAGTTGCAGTTCTATCTTAGATAATATCAAAGTATACTATCTTATCAATACGACGCAATCAAAACCTCAGCGAAACTCTGCGGAACTTCGTAACAAAGCGTAAACAAAGTTATAGTATGCACGGATGTACTATTTGATCATCCTGAGCGGTTCTTGCTACATATTTTGTTAAATAACACTGAGGTGTGCAGGTATTTGCAGTTCTATCTTATATAATATCAAAGTATACTATCTTACCAATACGACGCCATGAAAACCTCAGCGAAACATTGCGGAACTTCATAACAATGCGTAAACAAAGTTATACTATGCACGGATGTACTATTTGATCTTCCTGCCGGTTCTGGATACATATTTTGCCATATCACTCTCAGGTTTGTAGGTAGTTGCAGTTCTACCTTATATAATATCAACGTATACTATCTTACCAATACGACGCAATCAAAACATCAGTGACACTTTGCGGTTTTTCATAACAAAGCGAGAACAAACTTATACTATGCACGGATGTACTATTTGATCATCCAGAGCGGTTCTTTTTACATATTTAGTTAAATAACTCTGAGCTGTGCAGGTAGTTGCAGTTCTATCTTATATGATATCAAAGTATAGTATCTTACCAATACGACGCAATCAAAAAATCAGCGAAACTTTGCGGAACTTCATAACAAAGCGTAAACAAAGTTATACTATGCACGGATGTACTATTTGATCTTCCTGCTCGTTCTTAAAACATATTTTGCCAAATAACTCTGAGGTTTGCAGGTAGTTGCAGTTCTATCTTAGATAATATCAAAGTATACTATCTTATCAATACGACGCAATCAAAACCTCAGCGAAACATACCGGAACTTCATAACAAAGCGTAAACAAAGTTATACTATGCACGGATGTACTATTTGATCATCCAGAGCGGTTCTTGCTACATATTTAGTTAAATAACTCTGAGGTTTGCATGTAGTTGCAGTTCTAACTTATATAATATCAAAGTATACTATCTTATCAATACGACGCAATCAAAACCTCAGCGAAACTCTGCGGAACTTCATAACAAAGCGTAAACAAAGTTATACTATGCACGGATGTACTATTTGATCATCCTGAGCGGTTCTTGCTACATATTTAGTTAAATAACTCTGAGGTTTGCATGTAGTTGCAGTTCTACCTTATATAATATCAAAGTATACTATCTTACCAATACGACGCCATCAAAACCTCAGCGAAACTTTGCGGAACTTCATAACAAAGCGTAAACAAAGTTATACTATGCACGGATGTACTATTAGATCTTCCTGCTCGTTCTTAAAACATATTTTGCCAAATAACTCTGAGGTTTGCAGGTAGTTGCAGTTCTATCTTAGATAATATCAAAGTATACTATCTTATCAATACGACGCAATCAAAACCTCAGCGAAACTCTGCGGAACTTCATAACAAAGCGTAAACAAAGTTATAGTATGCACGGATGTACTATTTGATCATCCAGAGCGGTTCTTGCTACATATTTAGTTAAATAACTCTGAGGTTTGCATGTAGTTGCAGTTCTAACTTATATAATATCAAAGTATACTATCTTATCAATACGACGCAATCAAAACCTCAGCGAAACTCTGCGGAACTTCATAACAAAGCGTAAACAAAGTTATACTATGCACGGATGTACTATTTGATCATCCTGAGCGGTTCTTGCTACATATTTAGTTAAATAACTCTGAGGTTTGCATGTAGTTGCAGTTCTACCTTATATAATATCAAAGTATACTATCTTACCAATACGACGCAATCAAAACCTCAGCGAAACTTTGCGGAACTTCATAACAAAGCGTAAACAAAGTTATACTATGCACGGATGTACTATTTGATCTTCCTGCTCGTTCTTAAAACATATTTTGCCAAATAACTCTGAGGTTTGCAGGTAGTTGCAGTTCTATCTTAGATAATATCAAAGTATACTATCTTATCAATACGACGCAATCAAAACCTCAGCGAAACTCTGCGGAACTTCATAACAAAGCGTAAACAAAGTTATAGTATGCACGGATGTACTATTTGATCATCCAGAGCGGTTCTTGCTACATATTTAGTTAAATAACTCTGAGGTTTGCATGTAGTTGCAGTTCTAACTTATATAATATCAAAGTATACTATCTTATCAATACGACGCAATCAAAACCTCAGCGAAACTCTGCGGAACTTCATAACAAAGCGTAAACAAAGTTATACTATGCACGGATGTACTATTTGATCATCCTGAGCGGTTCTTGCTACATATTTAGTTAAATAACTCTGAGGTTTGCATGTAGTTGCAGTTCTATCTTATATAATATCAAAGTATACAATCTTACCAATACGACGCCATCAAAACCTCAGCGAAACTTTGCGGAACTTCATAACAAAGCGTAAACAAAGTTATACTATGCACGGATGTACTATTTGATCTTCCTGCTCGTTCTTAAAACATATTTTGCCAAATAACTCTGAGGTTTGCAGGTAGTTGCAGTTCTATCTTAGATAATATCAAAGTATACTATCTTATCAATACGACGCAATCAAAACCTCAGCGAAACTCTGCGGAACTTCATAACAAAGCGTAAACAAAGTTATAGTATGCACGGATGTACTATTTGATCATCCAGAGCGGTTCTTGCTACATATTTAGTTAAATAACTCTGAGGTTTGCATGTAGTTGCAGTTCTAACTTATATAATATCAAAGTATACTATCTTATCAATACGACGCAATCAAAACCTCAGCGAAACTCTGCGGAACTTCATAACAAAGCGTAAACAAAGTTATACTATGCAGGATGTACTATTTGATCATCCAGAGCGGTTCTTGCTACATATTTAGTGAAATAACTCTGAGCTTTGCAGGTATTTGCAGTTCTAACTTATATATTATCAAAGTATACTATCTTATCAATACGTACGCAATCAAAACATCAGCGGAACTATGCGGAACTTCATAACAAATCGTAAACAAAGTTAAAGTATGCACGGATTTACTGTATGATCATCCTGCTCGTTCTTAAAACATATTTTGCCAAATAACTCTGAGGTTTGCAGGTAGTTGCAGTTCTATCTTAGATAATATCAAAGTATACTATCTTATCAATACGACGCAATCAAAACCTCAGCGAAACTCTGCGGAACTTCATAACAAAGCGTAAACAAAGTTATACTATGCACGGATGTACTATTTGAACATCCAGAGCGGTTTTTGCTACATATTTAGTTAAATAACTCTGAGGTTTGCATGTAGTTGCAGTTCTAACTTATATAATATCAAAGTATACTATCTTATCAATACGACGCAATCAAAACCTCAGCGAAACTCTGCGGAACTTCATAACAAAGCGTAAACAAAGTTATACTATGCACGGATGTACTATTTGATCATCCTGAGCGGTTCTTGCTACATATTTAGTTAAATAACTCTGAGGTTTGCATGTAGTTGCAGTTCTACCTTATATAATATCAAAGTATACAATCTTACCAATACGACGCCATCAAAACCTCAGCGAAACTTTGCGGAACTTCATAACAAAGCGTAAACAAAGTTATACTATGCACGGATGTACTATTAGATCTTCCTGCTCGTTCTTAAAACATATTTTGCCAAATAACTCTGAGGTTTGCAGGTAGTTGCAGTTCTATCTTAGATAATATCAAAGTATACTATCTTATCAATACGACGCAATCAAAACCTCAGCGAAACTCTGCGGAACTTCATAACAAAGCGTAAACAAAGTTATAGTATGCACGGATGTACTATTTGATCATCCAGAGCGGTTCTTGCTACATATTTAGTTAAATAACTCTGAGGTTTGCATGTAGTTGCAGTTCTAACTTATATAATATCAAAGTATACTATCTTATCAATACGACGCAATCAAAACCTCAGCGAAACATTGCGGAACTTCATAACAAAGCGTAAACAAAGTTATAGTATGCACGGATGTACTATTTGATCATCCTGAGCGGTTCTTGCTACATATTTTGTTAAATAACACTGAGGTGTGCAGGTATTTGCAGTTCTATCTTATATAATATCAAAGTATACTATCTTACCAATACGACGCCATGAAAACCTCAGCGAAACATTGCGGAACTTCATAACAATGCGTAAACAAAGTTATACTATGCACGGATGTACTATTTGATCTTCCTGCCGGTTCTGGATACATATTTTGCCATATCACTCTCAGGTTTGTAGGTAGTTGCAGTTCTACCTTATATAATATCAACGTATACTATCTTACCAATACGACGCAATCAAAACATCAGTGCCACTTTGCGGTTTTTCATAACAAAGCGAGAACAAACTTATACTATGCACGGATGTACTATTTGATCATCCAGAGCGGTTCTTTTTACATATTTAGTTAAATAACTCTGAGCTGTGCAGGTAGTTGCAGTTCTATCTTATATGATATCAAAGTATAGTATCTTACCAATACGACGCAATCAAAAAATCAGCGAAACTTTGCGGAACTTCATAACAAAGCGTAAACAAAGTTATACTATGCACGGATGTACTATTTGATCATCCTGAACGGTTCTTGCTACATATTTAGTTAAATAACTCTGAGGTTTGCATGTAGTTGCAGTTCTACCTTATATAATATCAAAGTATACAATCTTACCAATACGACGCCATCAAAACCTCAGCGAAACTTTGCGGAACTTCATAACAAAGCGTAAACAAAGTTATACTATGCACGGATGTACTATTTGATCTTCCTGCTCGTTCTTAAAACATATTTTGCCAAATAACTCTGAGGTTTGCAGGTAGTTGCAGTTCTATCTTAGATAATATCAAAGTATACTATCTTATCAATACGACGCAATCAAAACCTCAGCGAAACATACCGGAACTTCATAACAAAGCGTAAACAAAGTTATACTATGCACGGATGTACTATTTGATCATCCAGAGCGGTTCTTGCTACATATTTAGTTAAATAACTCTGAGGTTTGCATGTAGTTGCAGTTCTAACTTATATAATATCAAAGTATACTATCTTATCAATACGACGCAATCAAAACCTCAGCGAAACTCTGCGGAACTTCATAACAAAGCGTAAACAAAGTTATACTATGCACGGATGTACTATTTGATCATCCTGAGCGGTTCTTGCTACATATTTAGTTAAATAACTCTGAGGTTTGCATGTAGTTGCAGTTCTACCTTATATAATATCAAAGTATACTATCTTACCAATACGACGCCATCAAAACCTCAGCGAAACTTTGCGGAACTTCATAACAAAGCGTAAACAAAGTTATACTATGCACGGATGTACTATTAGATCTTCCTGCTCGTTCTTAAAACATATTTTGCCAAATAACTCTGAGGTTTGCAGGTAGTTGCAGTTCTATCTTAGATAATATCAAAGTATACTATCTTATCAATACGACGCAATCAAAACCTCAGCGAAACTCTGCGGAACTTCATAACAAAGCGTAAACAAAGTTATAGTATGCACGGATGTACTATTTGATCATCCAGAGCGGTTCTTGCTACATATTTAGTTAAATAACTCTGAGGTTTGCATGTAGTTGCAGTTCTAACTTATATAATATCAAAGTATACTATCTTATCAATACGACGCAATCAAAACCTCAGCGAAACTCTGCGGAACTTCATAACAAAGCGTAAACAAAGTTATACTATGCACGGATGTACTATTTGATCATCCTGAGCGGTTCTTGCTACATATTTAGTTAAATAACTCTGAGGTTTGCATGTAGTTGCAGTTCTACCTTATATAATATCAAAGTATACTATCTTACCAATACGACGCCATCAAAACCTCAGCGAAACTTTGCGGAACTTCATAACAAAGCGTAAACAAAGTTATACTATGCACGGATGTACTATTTGATCTTCCTGCTCGTTCTTAAAACATATTTTGCCAAATAACTCTGAGGTTTGCAGGTAGTTGCAGTTCTATCTTATATAATATCAAAGTATACTATCTTATCAATACGACGCAATCAAAACCTCAGCGAAACTCTGCGGAACTTCATAACAAAGCGTAAACAAAGTTATAGTATGCACGGATGTACTATTTGATCATCCAGAGCGGTTCTTGCTACATATTTAGTTAAATAACTCTGAGGTTTGCATGTAGTTGCAGTTCTAACTTATATAATATCAAAGTATACTATCTTATCAATACGACGCAATCAAAACCTCAGCGAAACTCTGCGGAACTTCATAACAAAGCGTAAACAAAGTTATACTATGCACGGATGTACTATTTGATCATCCTGAGCGGTTCTTGCTACATATTTAGTTAAATAACTCTGAGGTTTGCATGTAGTTGCAGTTCTATCTTATATAATATCAAAGTATACAATCTTACCAATACGACGCCATCAAAACCTCAGCGAAACTTTGCGGAACTTCATAACAAAGCGTAAACAAAGTTATACTATGCACGGATGAACTATTTGATCTTCCTGCTCGTTCTTAAAACATATTTTGCCAAATAACTCTGAGGTTTGCAGGTAGTTGCAGTTCTATCTTAGATAATATCAAAGTATACTATCTTATCAATACGACGCAATCAAAACCTCAGCGAAACTCTGCGGAACTTCATAACAAAGCGTAAACAAAGTTATAGTATGCACGGATGTACTATTTGATCATCCAGAGCGGTTCTTGCTACATATTTAGTTAAATAACTCTGAGGTTTGCATGTAGTTGCAGTTCTAACTTATATAATATCAAAGTATACTATCTTATCAATACGACGCCATGAAAACCTCAGCGAAACTCTGCGGAACTTCATAACAAAGCGTAAACAAAGTTATACTATGCACGGATGTACTATTTGATCATCCAGAGCGGTTCTTGCTACATATTTAGTTAAATAACTCTGAGCTTTGCAGGTATTTGCACTTCTAACTTATATATTATCAAAGTATACTATCTTATCAATACGTACGCAATCAAAACATCAGCGGAACTATGCGGAACTTCATAACAAATCGTAAACAAAGTTAAAGTATGCACGGATTTACTGTATGATCATCCTGCTCGTTCTTAAAACATATTTTGCCAAATAACTCTGAGGTTTGCAGGTAGTTGCAGTTCTATCTTAGATAATATCAAAGTATACTATCTTATCAATACGACGCAATCAAAACCTCAGCGAAACTCTGCGGAACTTCATAACAAAGCGTAAACAAAGTTATACTATGCACGGATGTACTATTTGAACATCCAGAGCGGTTTTTGCTACATATTTAGTTAAATAACTCTGAGCTTTGCAGGTATTTGCAGTTGTAACTTATATAATATCAAAGTATACAATCTTACCAATTGCGACGCAATCAAAACATCAGCGAAACATTGCGGAACTTCATAACAAAGCGTAAACAAAGTTATAGTATGCACGGATGTACTATTTGATCATCCTGAGCGGTTCTTGCTACATATTTTGTTAAATAACACTGAGGTGCGCAGGTATTTGCAGTTCTATCTTATATAATATCAAAGTATACTATCTTACCAATACGACGCCATGAAAACCTCAGCGAAACATTGCGGAACTTCATAACAATGCGTAAACAAAGTTATACTATGCACGGATGTACTATTTGATCTTCCTGCCGGTTCTGGATACATATTTTGCCATATCACTCTCAGGTTTGTAGGTAGTTGCAGTTCTACCTTATATAATATCAAAGTATACTATCTTACCAATACGACGCAATCAAAACATCAGTGACACTTTGCGGTTTTTCATAACAAAGCGAGAACAAACTTATACTATGCACGGATGTACTATTTGATCATCCAGAGCGGTTCTTTTTACATATTTAGTTAAATAACTCTGAGCTGTGCAGGTAGTTGCAGTTCTATCTTATATGATATCAAAGTATAGTATCTTACCAATACGACGCAATCAAAAAATCAGCGAAACTTTGCGGAACTTCATAACAAAGCGTAAACAAAGTTATACTATGCACGGATGTACTATTTGATCATCCTGAACGGTTCTTGCTACATATTTAGTTAAATAACTCTGAGGTTTGCATGTAGTTGCAGTTCTATCTTATATAATATCAAAGTATACTATCTTACCAATACGACGCCATCAAAACCTCAGCGAAACTTTGCGGAACTTCATAACAAAGCGTAAACAAAGTTATACTATGCACGGATGTACTATTTGATCTTCCTGCTCGTTCTTAAAACATATTTTGCCAAATAACTCTGAGGTTTGCAGGTAGTTGCAGTTCTATCTTAGATAATATCAAAGTATACTATCTTATCAATACGACGCAATCAAAACCTCAGCGAAACTCTGCGGAACTTCATAACAAAGCGTAAACAAAGTTATAGTATGCACGGATGTACTATTTGATCATCCAGAGCGGTTCTTGCTACATATTTAGTTAAATAACTCTGAGGTTTGCATGTAGTTGCAGTTCTAACTTATATAATATCAAAGTATACTATCTTATCAATACGACGCAATCAAAACCTCAGCGAAACTCTGCGGAACTTCATAACAAAGCGTAAACAAAGTTATACTATGCACGGATGTACAATTTGATCATCCTGAGCGGTTCTTGCTACATATTTAGTTAAATAACTCTGAGGTTTGCATGTAGTTGCAGTTCTATCTTATATAATATCAAAGTATACAATCTTACCAATACGACGCCATCAAAACCTCAGCGAAACTTTGCGGAACTTCATAACAAAGCGTAAACAAAGTTATACTAGGTACGTATGTACTATTTGATCTTCCTGCCGGTTCTGGATACATATTTTGCCATATCACTCTCAGGTTTGTAGGTAGTTGCAGTTCTACCTTATATAATATCAACGTATACTATCTTAACAATACGACGCAATCAAAACATCAGTGACACTTTGCGGTTTTTCATAACAAAGCGAGAACAAACTTATACTATGCACGGATGTACTATTTGATCATCCAGAGCGGTTCTTTTTACATATTTAGTTAAATAACTCTGAGCTGTGCAGGTAGTTGCAGTTCTATCTTATATGATATCAAAGTATAGTATCTTACCAATACGACGCAATCAAGACATCAGTGACACTTTGCGGTTTTTCATAACAAAGCGTAAACAAAGTTATACTATGCACGGATGTACTATTTGATCATCCTGAGCGGTTCTTGCTACATATATTGTTAAATAACTCTGAGCTTTGCAGGTATTTGCAGTTCTAACTTATATAATATCAAAGTATACTATCTTATCAATACGACGCCATCAAAACCTCAGCGAAACTCTGCGGAACTTCATAACAAAGCGTAAACAAAGTTATACTATGCACGGATGTACTATTTGATCATCCTGAGCGGTTCTTGCTACATTTTTAGTTAAATAACTCTGAGGTTTGTATGTAGTTGCAGTTCTATCTTATATAATATCAAAGTATACAATCTTACCAATACGACGCAATCAAAACCTCAGCGAAACTCTGCGGAACTTCATAACAAAGCGTAAACAAAGTTATACTATGCACGGATGTACTATTTGATCATCCTGAGCGGTTCTTGCTACATATTTAGTTAAATAACTCTGAGGTTTGCATGTAGTTGCAGTTCTACCTTATATAATATCAAAGTATACAATCTTACCAATACGACGCCATCAAAACCTCAGCGAAACTTTGCGGAACTTCATAACAAACCGTAAACAAAGTTATACTATGCACGGATGTACTATTTGATCTTCCTGCTCGTTCTTAAAACATATTTTGCCAAATAACTCTGAGGTTTGCAGGTAGTTGCAGTTCTATCTTAGATAATATCAAAGTATACTATCTTATCAATACGACGCAATCAAAACCTCAGCGAAACTCTGCGGAACTTCATAACAAAGCGTAAACAAAGTTATAGTATGCACGGATGTACTATTTGATCATCCAGAGCGGTTCTTGCTACATATTTAGTTAAATAACTCTGAGGTTTGCATGTAGTTGCAGTTCTAACTTATATAATATCAAAGTATACTATCTTATCAATACGACGCAATCAAAACCTCAGCGAAACTCTGCGGAACTTCATAACAAAGCGTAAACAAAGTTATACTATGCACGGATGTACTATTTGATCATCCTGAGCGGTTCTTGCTACATATTTAGTTAAATAACTCTGAGCTGTGCAGGTAGTTGCAGTTCTATCTTATATGATATCAAAGTATAGTATCTTACCAATACGACGCAATCAAGACATCAGTGACACTTTGCGGTTTTTCATAACAAAGCGTAAACAAAGTTATACTATGCACGGATGTACTATTTGATCATCCTGAGCGGTTCTTGCTACATATATTGTTAAATAACTCTGAGCTTTGCAGGTATTTGCAGTTCTAACTTATATAATATCAAAGTATACTATCTTATCAATACGACGCCATCAAAACCTCAGCGAAACTCTGCGGAACTTCATAACAAAGCGTAAACAAAGTTATACTATGCACGGATGTACTATTTGATCATCCTGAGCGGTTCTTGCTACATTTTTAGTTAAATAACTCTGAGGTTTGTATGTAGTTGCAGTTCTATCTTATATAATATCAAAGTATACAATCTTACCAATACGACGCCATCAAAACCTCAGCGAAACTTTGCGGAACTTCATAACAAAGCGTAAACAAAGTTATACTAGGTACGTATGTACTATTTGATCTTCCTGCCGGTTCTGGATACATATTTTGCCATATCACTCTCAGGTTTGGAGGTAGTTGCAGTTCCAACTTATATAATATCAAAGTATACTATCTTATGAATACGACGCAATGAAAACATCAGCAAAACTTTGCGGAACTTCATAACAAAGCGTAATCAAAGTTAAAGTATGCAAGGATTTACTGTATGATCATCCTGCCCGTTCTTGAAACATATTTTGCCAAATAACTCTGAGGTTTGCAGTTAGTTGCAGTTCTATCTTACATAATATCAAAGTATACTATCTTACCAATTGCGACGCAATCAAAACCTCAGCGAAACATTGCGGAACTTCATATCAAAGCGTAAACAAAGTTATACTATGCACGGATGTACTATTTGATCATCCTGAGCGGTTCTTGCTACATATTTTGTTAAATAACTCTGAGGTGTGCAGGTATTTGCAGTTCTATCTTATATAATATCAAAGTATACTATGTTACCAATACGACGCCATGAAAACCTCAGCGAAACTCTGCGGAACTTCATAACAAAGCGTAAACAAAGTTATACTATGCACGGATTTAATATTTGATCATCCAGAGCGGTTCTTGCTACATATTTAGTTAAATAACTCTGAGCTTTGCAGGTATTTGCACTTCTAACTTATATATTATCAAAGTATACTATCTTATCAATACGTACGCAATCAAAACGTCACCGGAACTATGCGGAACTTCATAACAAATCGTAAACAAAGTTAAAGTATGCACGGATTTACTGTATGATCATCCTGCTCGTTCTTAAAACATATTTTGCCAAATAACTCTGAGGTTTGCAGGTAGTTGCAGTTCTATCTTAGATAATATCAAAGTATACTATCTTATCAATACGACGCAATCAAAACCTCAGCGAAACTCTGCGGAACTTCATAACAAAGCGTAAACAAAGTTATACTATGCACGGATGTACTATTTGAACATCCAGAGCGGTTTTTGCTACATATTTAGTTAAATAACTCTGAGCTTTGCAGGTATTTGCAGTTCTAACTTATATAATATCAAAGTATACAATCTTACCAATTGCGACGCAATCAAAACATCAGCGAAACATTGCGGAACTTCATAACAAAGCGTAAACAAAGTTATAGTATGCACGGATGTACTATTTGATCATCCTGAGCGGTTCTTGCTACATATTTTGTTAAATAACACTGAGGTGTGCAGGTATTTGCAGTTCTATCTTATATAATATCAAAGTATACTATCTTACCAATACGACGCCATGAAAACCTCAGCGAAACATTGCGGAACTTCATAACAATGCGTAAACAAAGTTATACTATGCACGGATGTACTATTTGATCTTCCTGCCGGTTCTGGATACATATTTTGCCATATCACACTCAGGTTTGTAGGTAGTTGCAGTTCTACCTTATATAATATCAACGTATACTATCTTACCAATACGACGCAATCAAAACATCAGTGACACTTTGCGGTTTTTCATAACAAAGCGAGAACAAAGTTATACTATGCACGGATGTACTATTTGATCTTCCTGCTCGTTCTTAAAACATATTTTGCCAAATAACTCTGAGGTTTGCAGGTAGTTGCAGTTCTATCTTAGATAATATCAAAGTATACTATCTTATCAATACGACGCAATCAAAACCTCAGAGAAACTCTGCGGAACTTCATAACAAAGCGTAAACAAAGTTATACTATGCACGGATGTACTATTTGATCATCCAGAGCGGTTCTTGCTACATATTTAGTTAAATAACTCTGAGCTGTGCAGGTAGTTGCAGTTCTATCTTATATGATATCAAAGTATAGTATCTTACCAATACGACGCAATCAAAACCTCAGCGAAACTTTGCGGAACTTCATAACAAAGCGTAAACAAAGTTATACTATGCACGGATGTACTATTTGATCATCCAGAGCGGTTCTTGCTACATATTTAGTTAAATAACTCTGAGGTTTGCATGTAGTTGCAGTTCTAACTTATATAATATCAAAGTATACTATCTTATCAATACGACGCAATCAAAACCTCAGCGAAACTCTGCGGAACTTCATAACAAAGCGTAAACAAAGTTATACTATGCACGGATGTACTATTTGATCATCCTGAGCGGTTCTTGCTACATATTTAGTTAAATAACTCTGAGGTTTGCATGTAGTTGCAGTTCTATCTTATATAATATCAAAGTATACTATCTTATCAATACGACGCAATCAAAACCTCAGCGAAACTCTGCGGAACTTCATAACAAAGCGTAAACAAAGTTATACTATGCACGGATGTACTATTTGATCATCCTGAGCGGTTATTGCTACATATTTAGTTAAATAACTCTCAGGTTTGCATGTAGTTGCAGTTCTATCTTATATAATATCAAAGTATACAATCTTACCAATACGACGCCATCAAAACCTCAGCGAAACTTTGCGGAACTTCATAACAAAGCGTAAACAAAGTTATACTAGGTACGTATGTACTATTTGATCTTCCTGAGCGGTTCTTGCTACATATTTAGTTAAATAACTCTGAGGTTTGCAGGAATTTGCAGTTCTATCTTATATAATATCAAAGTATACTATCTTACCAATACGACGCAATCAAAACATCAGTGACACTTTGCGGAACTTCATAACAAAGCGAAAAGAAAGTTATACTATGCACGTATGTACTATTTTATCATCCTGAGCGGTTCTTGCTACATATTTAGTTAAATAACTCTCAGCTTTGGAGGTATTTGCAGTTCCAACTTATATAATATCAAAGTATACTATCTTATCAATACGACGCAAGCAAAACCTCAGCGAAACACTGCGAAACTTCATAATAAAGTGTAAACAAAGTCATACTATTCACGGATGTACTATTTGATCATCCAGAGCGGTTCTTGCTACATATTTAGTTAAATAAATCTGAGCTTTGCAGGTATTTGCAGTTCTAACTTATATAATATCAAAGTATACTATCTTATCAATACGACGCAATCAAAACCACAGCGAAACTCTGCGGAACTTCATAACAAAGCATCAACAAAGTTATACTATGCACGGATGTACTATTTGATCATCCAGGGCGGTTCTTCCTACATATTTAGTTAAATAACTCTGAGCTTTGCAGGTATTTGCACTTCTAACTTATATATTATCAAAGTATACTATCTTATCAATACGTACGCAATCAAAACATCAGCGAAACTATGCGGAACTTCATAACAAATCGTAAACAAAGTTAAAGTATGCACGGATTTACTGTATGATCATCCTGCTCGTTCTTAAAACATATTTTGCCAAATAACTCTGAGGTTTGCAGGTAGTTGCAGTTCTATCTTAGATAATATCAAAGTATACTATCTTACCAATTGCGACGCACTCCAAACCTCAGCGAAACATTCCGGAACTTCATAACAAAGCGTAAACAAAGTTATACTATGCACGGATGTACTATTTGATCATCCAGGGCGGTTCTTCCTACATATTTAGTTAAATAACTCTGAGCTTTGCAGGTATTTGCACTTCTAACTTATATATTATCAAAGTATACTATCTTATCAATACGTACGCAATCAAAACATCAGCGAAACTATGCGGAACTTCATAACAAATCGTAAACAAAGTTAAAGTATGCACGGATTTACTGTATGATCATCCTGCTCGATCTTAAAACATATTTTGCCAAATAACTCTGAGGTTTGCAGGTAGTTGCAGTTCTACCTTAGATAATATCAAAGTATACTATCTTATCAATACGACGCAATCAAAACCTCAGCGAAACTCTGCGGAACTCCATAACAAAGCGTAAACAAAGTTATAGTATGCACGGATGTACTATTTGAACATCCAGAGCGGTTTTTGCTACATATTTAGTTAAATAACTCTGAGCTTTGCAGGTATTTGCAGTTCTAACTTATATATTATCAAAGTATTCTATCTTATCAATACGTACGCAATCAAAACATCAGCGAAACTTTGCGGAACTTCATAACAAAGCGTAAACAAAGTTAATGTATGCACGGATTTACAGTATAATCATCCTGCTCGGCCTAGAAACATATTTTGCCAAATATCTCTGAGGTTTGCAAGTAGTTGCAGTTCTAACTTATATAATATCAAAGTATACAATCTTACCAATTGCGACGCAATCAAAACATCAGCGAAACATTGCGGAACTTCATAACAAAGCGTAAACAAAGTTATAGTATGCACGGATGTACTATTTGATCATCCAGTGCGGTTCTTGCTACATATTTAGTTAAATAACTCTGAGGTTTGCAGGTAGTTGCAGTTCTATCTTAGATAATATCAAAGTATAGTATCTTACCAATACGACGCAATCAGAAAATCAGCGAAACTCTGCGGAACTTCATAACAAAGCGTAAACAAAGTTATACTATGCACGGATGTACTATTTGATCATCCTGAGCGGTTCTTGCTACATATTTAGTTAAATAACTCTCAGGTTTGCATGTAGTTGCAGTTCTATCTTATATAATATCAAAGTATACAATCTTACCAATACGACGCCATCAAAACCTCAGCGAAACTTTGCGGAACTTCATAACAAAGCGTAAACAAAGTTATACTAGGTACGTATGTACTATTTGATCTTCCTGCCGGTTCTGGATACATATTTTGCCATATCACTCTCAGGTTTGTAGGTAGTTGCAGTTCTACCTTATATAATATCAAAGTATACTATCTTACCAATACGACGCCATGAAAACCTCAGCGAAACTTTGCGGAACTTCATAACAATGCGTAAACAAAGTTATACTATGCACGGATGTACTATTTGATCATCCTGAGCGGTTCTTGCTACATATTTTGTTAAATAACTCTGAGCTTTGCAGGTATTTGCAGTTCTAACTTATATATTATCAAAGTATTCTATCTTATCAATACGTACGCAATCAAAACATCAGCGAAACTCTGCGGAACTTCATAACAAAGCATCAAGAAAGTTATACTATGCACGGATGTACTATTTGATCATCCAGAGCGGTTCTTGCTACATATTTAGTTAAATAACTCTGAGCTTTGCAGGTATTTGCAGTTCTAACTTATATAATATCAAAGTATACAATCTTACCAATTGCGACGCAATCAAAACATCAGCGAAACATTGCGGAACTTCATAACAAAGCGTAAACAAAGTTATAGTATGCACGGATGTACTATTTGATCATCCTGAGCGGTTCTTGCTACATATTTAGTTAAATAACTCTGAGGTTTGCAGGAATTTGCAGTTCTATCTTATATAATATCAAAGTATACTATCTTACCAATACGACGCAATCAAAACATCAGTGACACTTTGCGGAACTTCATAACAAAGCGAAAAGAAAGTTATACTATGCACGTATGTACTATTTTATCATCCTGAGCGGTTCTTGCTACATATTTAGTTAAATAACTCTCAGCTTTGGAGGTATTTGCAGTTCCAACTTATATAATATCAAAGTATACTATCTTATCAATACGACGCAAGCAAAACCTCAGCGAAACACTGCGAAACTTCATAATAAAGTGTAAACAAAGTCATACTATTCACGGATGTACTATTTGATCATCCAGAGCGGTTCTTGCTACATATTTAGTTAAATAAATCTGAGCTTTGCAGGTATTTGCAGTTCTAACTTATATAATATCAAAGTATACTATCTTATCAATACGACGCAATCAAAACCACAGCGAAACTCTGCGGAACTTCATAACAAAGCATCAACAAAGTTATACTATGCACGGATGTACTATTTGATCATCCAGGGCGGTTCTTCCTACATATTTAGTTAAATAACTCTGAGCTTTGCAGGTATTTGCACTTCTAACTTATATATTATCAAAGTATACTATCTTATCAATACGTACGCAATCAAAACATCAGCGAAACTATGCGGAACTTCATAACAAATCGTAAACAAAGTTAAAGTATGCACGGATTTACTGTATGATCATCCTGCTCGTTCTTAAAACATATTTTGCCAAATAACTCTGAGGTTTGCAGGTAGTTGCAGTTCTATCTTAGATAATATCAAAGTATACTATCTTATCAATACGACGCAATCAAAACCTCAGCGAAACTCTGCGGAACTTCATAACAAAGCGTAAACAAAGTTATAGTATGCACGGATGTACTATTTGAACATCCAGAGCGGTTTTTGCTACATATTTAGTTAAATAACTCTGAGCTTTGCAGGTATTTGCAGTTCTAACTTATATATTATCAAAGTATTCTATCTTATCAATACGTACGCAATCAAAACATCAGCGAAACTTTGCGGAACTTCATAACAAAGCGTAAACAAAGTTAATGTATGCACGGATTTACAGTATAATCATCCTGCTCGGCCTAGAAACATATTTTGCCAAATATCTCTGAGGTTTGCAAGTAGTTGCAGTTCTATCTTAGATAATATCAAAGTATACTATCTTATCAATACGACGCAATCAAAACCTCAGCGAAACTCTGCGGAACTCCATAACAAAGCGTAAACAAAGTTATAGTATGCACGGATGTACTATTTGAACATCCAGAGCGGTTTTTGCTACATATTTAGTTAAATAACTCTGAGCTTTGCAGGTATTTGCAGTTCTAACTTATATATTATCAAAGTATTCTATCTTATCAATACGTACGCAATCAAAACATCAGCGAAACTTTGCGGAACTTCATAACAAAGCGTAAACAAAGTTAATGTATGCACGGATTTACAGTATAATCATCCTGCTCGGCCTAGAAACATATTTTGCCAAATATCTCTGAGGTTTGCAAGTAGTTGCAGTTCTAACTTATATAATATCAAAGTATACAATCTTACCAATTGCGACGCAATCAAAACATCAGCGAAACATTGCGGAACTTCATAACAAAGCGTAAACAAAGTTATAGTATGCACGGATGTACTATTTGATCATCCAGTGCGGTTCTTGCTACATATTTAGTTAAATAACTCTGAGGTTTGCAGGTAGTTGCAGTTCTATCTTAGATAATATCAAAGTATAGTATCTTACCAATACGACGCAATCAGAAAATCAGCGAAACTTTGCGGAACTTCATAACAAAGCGTAAACAAAGTTATACTATGCACGGATGTACTATTTGATCATCCTGAGCGGTTCTTGCTACATATTTAGTTAAATAACTCTGAGGTTTGCAGGAATTTGCAGTTCTATCTTATATAATATCAAAGTATACTATCTTACCAATACGACGCAATCAAAACATCAGTGACACTTTGCGGAACTTCATAACAAAGCGAAAAGAAAGTTATACTATGCACGTATGTACTATTTTATCATCCTGAGCGGTTCTTGCTACATATTTAGTTAAATAACTCTCAGCTTTGGAGGTATTTGCAGTTCCAACTTATATAATATCAAAGTATACTATCTTATCAATACGACGCAAGCAAAACCTCAGCGAAACTCTGCGAAACTTCATAATAAAGTGTAAACAAAGTCATACTATTCACGGATGTACTATTTGAACATCCAGAGCGGTTTTTGCTACATATTTAGTTAAATAACTCTGAGCTTTGCAGGTATTTGCAGTTCTAACTTATATATTATCAAAGTATTCTATCTTATCAATACGTACGCAATCAAAACATCAGCGAAACTTTGCGGAACTTCATAACAAAGCGTAAACAAAGTTAATGTATGCACGGATTTACAGTATAATCATCCTGCTCGGCCTAGAAACATATTTTGCCAAATATCTCTGAGGTTTGCAAGTAGTTGCAGTTCTAACTTATATAATATCAAAGTATACAATCTTACCAATTGCGACGCAATCAAAACATCAGCGAAACATTGCGGAACTTCATAACAAAGCGTAAACAAAGTTATAGTATGCACGGATGTACTATTTGATCATCCTGAGCGGTTCTTGCTACATATTTAGTTAAATAACTCTGAGGTTTGCAGGAATTTGCAGTTCTATCTTATATAATATCAAAGTATACTATCTTACCAATACGACGCAATCAAAACATCAGTGACACTTTGCGGAACTTCATAACAAAGCGAAAAGAAAGTTATACTATGCACGTATGTACTATTTTATCATCCTGAGCGGTTCTTGCTACATATTTAGTTAAATAACTCTCAGCTTTGGAGGTATTTGCAGTTCCAACTTATATAATATCAAAGTATACTATCTTATCAATACGACGCAAGCAAAACCTCAGCGAAACTCTGCGAAACTTCATAATAAAGTGTAAACAAAGTCATACTATTCACGGATGTACTATTTGATCATCCAGAGCGGTTCTTGCTACATATTTAGTTAAATAAATCTGAGCTTTGCAGGTATTTGCAGTTCTAACTTATATAATATCAAAGTATACTATCTTATCAATACGACGCAATCAAAACCACAGCGAAACTCTGCGGAACTTCATAACAAAGCATCAACAAAGTTATACTATGCACGGATGTACTATTTGATCATCCAGGGCGGTTCTTCCTACATATTTAGTTAAATAACTCTGAGCTTTGCAGGTATTTGCACTTCTAACTTATATATTATCAAAGTATACTATCTTATCAATACGTACGCAATCAAAACATCAGCGAAACTATGCGGAACTTCATAACAAATCGTAAACAAAGTTAAAGTATGCACGGATTTACTGTATGATCATCCTGCTCGTTCTTAAAACATATTTTGCCAAATAACTCTGAGGTTTGCAGGTAGTTGCAGTTCTATCTTAGATAATATCAAAGTATACTATCTTACCAATTGCGACGCACTCCAAACCTCAGCGAAACATTCCGGAACTTCATAACAAAGCGTAAACAAAGTTATACTATGCACGGATGTACTATTTGATCATCCAGGGCGGTTCTTCCTACATATTTAGTTAAATAACTCTGAGCTTTGCAGGTATTTGCACTTCTAACTTATATATTATCAAAGTATACTATCTTATCAATACGTACGCAATCAAAACATCAGCGAAACTATGCGGAACTTCATAACAAATCGTAAACAAAGTTAAAGTATGCACGGATTTACTGTATGATCATCCTGCTCGTTCTTAAAACATATTTTGCCAAATAACTCTGAGGTTTGCAGGTAGTTGCAGTTCTACCTTAGATAATATCAAAGTATACTATCTTATCAATACGACGCAATCAAAACCTCAGCGAAACTCTGCGGAACTCCATAACAAAGCGTAAACAAAGTTATAGTATGCACGGATGTACTATTTGAACATCCAGAGCGGTTTTTGCTACATATTTAGTTAAATAACTCTGAGCTTTGCAGGTATTTGCAGTTCTAACTTATATATTATCAAAGTATTCTATCTTATCAATACGTACGCAATCAAAACATCAGCGAAACTTTGCGGAACTTCATAACAAAGCGTAAACAAAGTTAATGTATGCACGGATTTACAGTATAATCATCCTGCTCGGCCTAGAAACATATTTTGCCAAATATCTCTGAGGTTTGCAAGTAGTTGCAGTTCTAACTTATATAATATCAAAGTATACAATCTTACCAATTGCGACGCAATCAAAACATCAGCGAAACATTGCGGAACTTCATAACAAAGCGTAAACAAAGTTATAGTATGCACGGATGTACTATTTGATCATCCAGTGCGGTTCTTGCTACATATTTAGTTAAATAACTCTGAGGTTTGCAGGTAGTTGCAGTTCTATCTTAGATAATATCAAAGTATAGTATCTTACCAATACGACGCAATCAGAAAATCAGCGAAACTTTGCGGAACTTCATAACAAAGCGTAAACAAAGTTATACTATGCACGGATGTACTATTTGATCATCCTGAGCGGTTCTTGCTACATATTTAGTTAAATAACTCTGAGGTTTGCAGGAATTTGCAGTTCTATCTTATATAATATCAAAGTATACTATCTTACCAATACGACGCAATCAAAACATCAGTGACACTTTGCGGAACTTCATAACAAAGCGAAAAGAAAGTTATACTATGCACGTATGTACTATTTTATCATCCTGAGCGGTTCTTGCTACATATTTAGTTAAATAACTCTGAGCTTTGGAGGTATTTGCAGTTCCAACTTATATAATATCAAAGTATACTATCTTATCAATACGACGCAAGCAAAACCTCAGCGAAACTCTGCGAAACTTCATAATAAAGTGTAAACAAAGTCATACTATTCACGGATGTACTATTTGAACATCCAGAGCGGTTTTTGCTACATATTTAGTTAAATAACTCTGAGCTTTGCAGGTATTTGCAGTTCTAACTTATATATTATCAAAGTATTCTATCTTATCAATACGTACGCAATCAAAACATCAGCGAAACTTTGCGGAACTTCATAACAAAGCGTAAACAAAGTTAATGTATGCACGGATTTACAGTATAATCATCCTGCTCGGCCTAGAAACATATTTTGCCAAATATCTCTGAGGTTTGCAAGTAGTTGCAGTTCTAACTTATATAATATCAAAGTATACAATCTTACCAATTGCGACGCAATCAAAACATCAGCGAAACATTGCGGAACTTCATAACAAAGCGTAAACAAAGTTATAGTATGCACGGATGTACTATTTGATCTTCCTGAGCGGTTCTTGCTACATATTTAGTTAAATAACTCTGAGGTTTGCAGGAATTTGCAGTTCTATCTTATATAATATCAAAGTATACTATCTTACCAATACGACGCAATCAAAACATCAGTGACACTTTGCGGAACTTCATAACAAAGCGAAAAGAAAGTTATACTATGCACGTATGTACTATTTTATCATCCTGAGCGGTTCTTGCTACATATTTAGTTAAATAACTCTCAGCTTTGGAGGTATTTGCAGTTCCAACTTATATAATATCAAAGTATACTATCTTATCAATACGACGCAAGCAAAACCTCAGCGAAACTCTGCGAAACTTCATAATAAAGTGTAAACAAAGTCATACTATTCACGGATGTACTATTTGATCATCCAGAGCGGTTCTTGCTATATATATAGTTAAATAAATCTGAGCTTTGCAGGTATTTGCAGTTCTAACTTATATAATATCAAAGTATACTATCCCACCAATACGACGGAATCAAAACCCCAGCGAAACTCTGCGGAACTTCATAACAAAGCATCAACAAAGTTATACTATGCACGGATGTACTATTTGATCATCCAGGGCGGTTCTTCCTACATATTTAGTTAAATAACTCTGAGCTTTGCAGGTATTTGCACTTCTAACTTATATATTATCAAAGTATACTATCTTATCAATACGTACGCAATCAAAACATCAGCGAAACTATGCGGAACTTCATAACAAATCGTAAACAAAGTTAAAGTATGCACGGATTTACTGTATGATCATCCTGCTCGTTCTTAAAACATATTTTGCCAAATAACTCTGAGGTTTGCAGGTAGTTGCAGTTCTATCTTAGATAATATCAAAGTATACTATCTTATCAATACGACGCAATCAAAACCTCAGCGAAACTCTGCGGAACTTCATAACAAAGCGTAAACAAAGTTATAGTATGCACGGATGTACTATTTGAACATCCAGAGCGGTTTTTGCTACATATTTAGTTAAATAACTCTGAGCTTTGCAGGTATTTGCAGTTCTAACTTATATATTATCAAAGTATTCTATCTTATCAATACGTACGCAATCAAAACATCAGCGAAACTTTGCGGAACTTCATAACAAAGCGTAAACAAAGTTAATGTATGCACGGATTTACAGTATAATCATCCTGCTCGGCCTAGAAACATATTTTGCCAAATATCTCTGAGGTTTGCAAGTAGTTGCAGTTCTAACTTATATAATATCAAAGTATACAATCTTACCAATTGCGACGCAATCAAAACATCAGCGAAACATTGCGGAACTTCATAACAAAGCGTAAACAAAGTTATAGTATGCACGGATGTACTATTTGATCATCCAGTGCGGTTCTTGCTACATATTTAGTTAAATAACTCTGAGGTTTGCAGGTAGTTGCAGTTCTATCTTAGATAATATCAAAGTATACTATCTTACCAATTGCGACGCACTCCAAACCTCAGCGAAACATACCGGAACTTCATAACAAAGCGTAAACAAAGTTATACTATGCACGGATGTACTATTTGATCATCCAGGGCGGTTCTTCCTACATATTTAGTTAAATAACTCTGAGCTTTGCATGTATTTGCACTTCTAACTTATATATTATCAAAGTATACTATCTTATCAATACGTACGCAATCAAAACATCAGCGAAACTATGCGGAACTTCATAACAAATCGTAAACAAAGTTAAAGTATGCACGGATTTACTGTATGATCATCCTGCTCGTTCTTAAAACATATTTTGCCAAATAACTCTGAGGTTTGCAGGTAGTTGCAGTTCTATCTTAGATAATATCAAAGTATACTATCTTATCAATACGACGCAATCAAAACCTCAGCGAAACTCTGCGGAACTTCATAACAAAGCGTAAACAAAGTTATAGTATGCACGGATGTACTATTTGAACATCCAGAGCGGTTTTTGCTACATATTTAGTTAAATAACTCTGAGCTTTGCAGGTATTTGCAGTTCTAACTTATATATTATCAAAGTATTCTATCTTATCAATACGTACGCAATCAAAACATCAGCGAAACTTTGCGGAACTTCATAACAAAGCGTAAACAAAGTTAATGTATGCACGGATTTACAGTATAATCATCCTGCTCGGCCTAGAAACATATTTTGCCAAATATCTCTGAGGTTTGCAAGTAGTTGCAGTTCTAACTTATATAATATCAAAGTATACAATCTTACCAATTGCGACGCAATCAAAACATCAGCGAAACATTGCGGAACTTCATAACAAAGCGTAAACAAAGTTATAGTATGCACGGATGTACTATTTGATCATCCAGTGCGGTTCTTGCTACATATTTAGTTAAATAACTCTGAGGTTTGCAGGTAGTTGCAGTTCTATCTTAGATAATATCAAAGTATACTATCTTACCAATTGCGACGCACTCCAAACCTCAGCGAAACATTCCGGAACTTCATAACAAAGCGTAAACAAAGTTATACTATGCACGGATGTACTATTTGATCATCCAGGGCGGTTCTTCCTACATATTTAGTTAAATAACTCTGAGCTTTGCAGGTATTTGCACTTCTAACTTATATATTATCAAAGTATACTATCTTATCAATACGTACGCAATCAAAACATCAGCGAAACTATGCGGAACTTCATAACAAATCGTAAACAAAGTTAAAGTATGCACGGATTTACTGTATGATCATCCTGCTCGTTCTTAAAACATATTTTGCCAAATAACTCTGAGGTTTGCAGGTAGTTGCAGTTCTACCTTAGATAATATCAAAGTATACTATCTTATCAATACGACGCAATCAAAACCTCAGCGAAACTCTGCGGAACTTCATAACAAAGCGTAAACAAAGTTATAGTATGCACGGATGTACTATTTGAACATCCAGAGCGGTTTTTGCTACATATTTAGTTAAATAACTCTGAGCTTTGCAGGTATTTGCAGTTCTAACTTATATATTATCAAAGTATTCTATCTTATCAATACGTACGCAATCAAAACATCAGCGAAACTTTGCGGAACTTCATAACAAAGCGTAAACAAAGTTAATGTATGCACGGATTTACAGTATAATCATCCTGCTCGGCCTAGAAACATATTTTGCCAAATATCTCTGAGGTTTGCAAGTAGTTGCAGTTCTAACTTATATAATATCAAAGTATACAATCTTACCAATTGCGACGCAATCAAAACATCAGCGAAACTTTGCGGAACTTCATAACAAAGCGTAAACAAAGTTATACTATGCACGGATGTACTATTTGATCATCCAGTGCGGTTCTTGCTACATATTTAGTTAAATAACTCTGAGGTTTGCAGGTAGTTGCAGTTCTATCTTAGATAATATCAAAGTATAGTATCTTACCAATACGACGCAATCAGAAAATCAGCGAAACTTTGCGGAACTTCATAACAAAGCGTAAACAAAGTTATACTATGCACGGATGTACTATTTGATCATCCTGAGCGGTTCTTGCTACATATTTAGTTAAATAACTCTGAGGTTTGCAGGAATTTGCAGTTCTATCTTATATAATATCAAAGTATACTATCTTACCAATACGACGCAATCAAAACATCAGTGACACTTTGCGGAACTTCATAACAAAGCGAAAAGAAAGTTATACTATGCACGTATGTACTGTTTTATCATCCTGAGCGGTTCATGCTACATATTTAGTTAAATAACTCTCAGCTTTGGAGGTATTTGCAGTTCCAACTTATATAATATCAAAGTATACTATCTTATCAATACGACGCAAGCAAAACCTCAGCGAAACTCTGCGAAACTTCATAATAAAGTGTAAACAAAGTCATACTATTCACGGATGTACTATTTGATCATCCAGAGCGGTTCTTGCTACATATTTAGTTAAATAAATCTGAGCTTTGCAGGTATTTGCAGTTCTAACTTATATAATATCAAAGTATACTATCTTATCAATACGACGCAATCAAAACCACAGCGAAACTCTGCGGAACTTCATAACAAAGCATCAACAAAGTTATACTATGCACGGATGTACTATTTGATCATCCAGGGCGGTTCTTCCTACATATTTAGTTAAATAACTCTGAGCTTTGCAGGTATTTGCACTTCTAACTTATATATTATCAAAGTATACTATCTTATCAATACGTACGCAATCAAAACATCAGCGAAACTATGCGGAACTTCATAACAAATCGTAAACAAAGTTAAAGTATGCACGGATTTACTGTATGATCATCCTGCTCGTTCTTAAAACATATTTTGCCAAATAACTCTGAGGTTTGCAGGTAGTTGCAGTTCTATCTTAGATAATATCAAAGTATACTATCTTATCAATACGACGCAATCAAAACCTCAGCGAAACTCTGCGGAACTTCATAACAAAGCGTAAACAAAGTTATAGTATGCACGGATGTACTATTTGAACATCCAGAGCGGTTTTTGCTACATATTTAGTTAAATAACTCTGAGCTTTGCAGGTATTTGCAGTTCTAACTTATATATTATCAAAGTATTCTATCTTATCAATACGTACGCAATCAAAACATCAGCGAAACTTTGCGGAACTTCATAACAAAGCGTAAACAAAGTTAATGTATGCACGGATTTACAGTATAATCATCCTGCTCGGCCTAGAAACATATTTTGCCAAATATCTCTGAGGTTTGCAAGTAGTTGCATTTCTAACTTATATAATATCAAAGTATACAATCTTACCAATTGCGACGCAATCAAAACATCAGCGAAACATTGCGGAACTTCATAACAAAGCGTAAACAAAGTTATAGTATGCACGGATGTACTATTTGATCATCCAGTGCGGTTCTTGCTACATATTTAGTTAAATAACTCTGAGGTTTGCAGGTAGTTGCAGTTCTATCTTAGATAATATCAAAGTATACTATCTTACCAATTGCGACGCACTCCAAACCTCAGCGAAACATACCGGAACTTCATAACAAAGCGTAAACAAAGTTATACTATGCACGGATGTACTATTTGATCATCCAGGGCGGTTCTTCCTACATATTTAGTTAAATAACTCTGAGCTTTGCATGTATTTGCACTTCTAACTTATATATTATCAAAGTATACTATCTTATCAATACGACGCAATCAAAACATCAGCGAAACTATGCGGAACTTCATAACAAATCGTAAACAAAGTTAAAGTATGCACGGATTTACTGTATGATCATCCTGCTCGTTCTTAAAACATATTTTGCCAAATAACTCTGAGGTTTGCAGGTAGTTGCAGTTCTATCTTAGATAATATCAAAGTATACTATCTTATCAATACGACGCAATCAAAACCTCAGCGAAACTCTGCGGAACTTCATAACAAAGCGTAAACAAAGTTATAGTATGCACGGATGTACTATTTGAACATCCAGAGCGGTTTTTGCTACATATTTAGTTAAATAACTCTGAGGTTTGCAGGTAGTTGCAGTTCTATCTTAGATAATATCAAAGTATACTATCTTACCAATTGCGACGCACTCCAAACCTCAGCGAAACATTCCGGAACTTCATAACAAAGCGTAAACAAAGTTATACTATGCACGGATGTACTATTTGAACATCCAGAGCGGTTTTTGCTACATATTTAGTTAAATAACTCTGAGCTTTGCAGGTATTTGCAGTTCTAACTTATATATTATCAAAGTATTCTATCTTATCAATACGTACGCAATCAAAACATCAGCGAAACTTTGCGGAACTTCATAAAAAAGCGTAAACAAAGTTAATGTATGCACGGATTTACAGTATAATCATCCTGCTCGGCCTAGAAACATATTTTGCCAAATATCTCTGAGGTTTGCAAGTAGTTGCAGTTCTAACTTATATAATATCAGAGTATACAATCTTACCAATTGCGACGCAATCAAAACATCAGCGAAACATTGCGGAACTTCATAACAAAGCGTAAACAAAGTTATAGTATGCACGGATGTACTATTTGATCATCCAGTGCGGTTCTTGCTACATATTTAGTTAAATAACTCTGAGGTTTGCAGGTAGTTGCAGTTCTATCTTAGATAATATCAAAGTATACTATCTTACCAATTGCGACGCACTCCAAACCTCAGCGAAACATACCGGAACTTCATAACAAAGCGTAAACAAAGTTATACTATGCACGGATGTACTATTTGATCATCCAGGGCGGTTCTTCCTACATATTTAGTTAAATAACTCTGAGCTTTGCATGTATTTGCACTTCTAACTTATATATTATCAAAGTATACTATCTTATCAATACGTACGCAATCAAAACATCAGCGAAACTATGCGGAACTTCATAACAAATCGTAAACAAAGTTAAAGTATGCACGGATTTACTGTATGATCATCCTGCTCGTTCTTAAAACATATTTTGCCAAATAACTCTGAGGTTTGCAGGTAGTTGCAGTTCTATCTTAGATAATATCAAAGTATACTATCTTATCAATACGACGCAATCAAAACCTCAGCGAAACTCTGCGGAACTTCATAACAAAGCGTAAACAAAGTTATAGTATGCACGGATGTACTATTTGAACATCCAGAGCGGTTTTTGCTACATATTTAGTTAAATAACTCTGAGCTTTGCAGGTATTTGCAGTTCTAACTTATATATTATCAAAGTATTCTATCTTATCAATACGTACGCAATCAAAACATCAGCGAAACTTTGCGGAACTTCATAACAAAGCGTAAACAAAGTTAATGTATGCACGGATTTACAGTATAATCATCCTGCTCGGCCTAGAAACATATTTTGCCAAATATCTCTGAGGTTTGCAAGTAGTTGCAGTTCTAACTTATATAATATCAAAGTATACAATCTTACCAATTGCGACGCAATCAAAACATCAGCGAAACATTGCGGAACTTCATAACAAAGCGTAAACAAAGTTATAGTATGCACGGATGTACTATTTGATCATCCAGTGCGGTTCTTGCTACATATTTAGTTAAATAACTCTGAGGTTTGCAGGGAGTTGCAGTTCTATCTTAGATAATATCAAAGTATACTATCTTACCAATTGCGACGCACTCCAAACCTCAGCGAAACATTCCGGAACTTCATAACAAAGCGTAAACAAAGTTATACTATGCACGGATGTACTATTTGATCATCCAGGGCGGTTCTTCCTACATATTTAGTTAAATAACTCTGAGCTTTGCAGGTATTTGCACTTCTAACTTATATATTATCAAAGTATACTATCTTATCAATACGTACGCAATCAAAACATCAGCGAAACTATGCGGAACTTCATAACAAATCGTAAACAAAGTTAAAGTATGCACGGATTTACTGTATGATCATCCTGCTCGTTCTTAAAACATATTTTGACAAATAACTCTGAGGTTTGCAGGTAGTTGCAGTTCTACCTTAGATAATATCAAAGTATACTATCTTATCAATACGACGCAATCAAAACCTCAGCGAAACTCTGCGGAACTTCATAACAAAGCGTAAACAAAGTTATAGTATGCACGGATGTACTATTTGAACATCCAGAGCGGTTTTTGCTACCTATTTAGTTAAATAACTCTGAGCTTTGCAGGTATTTGCAGTTCTAACTTATATATTATCAAAGTATTCTATCTTATCAATACGTACGCAATCAAAACCTCAGCGAAACTCTGCGGAACTTCATAACAAAGCGTAAACAAAGTTATAGTATGCACGGATGTACTATTTGATCATCCAGAGCGGTTTTTGCTACATATTTAGTTAAATAACTCTGAGCTTTGCAGGTATTTGCAGTTCTAACTTATATATTATCAAAGTATTCTATCTTACCAATTGCGACGCACTCCAAACCTCAGCGAAACATTCCGGAACTTCATAACAAAGCGTAAACAAAGTTATACTATGCACGGATGTACTATTTGATCATCCAGGGCAGTTCTTCCTACATATTTAGTTAAATAACTCTGAGCTTTGCAGGTATTTGCACTTCTAACTTATATATTATCAAAGTATACTATCTTATCAATACGTACGCAATCAAAACATCAGCGAAACTATGCGGAACTTCATAACAAATCGTAAACAAAGTTAAAGTATGCACGGATTTACTGTATGATCATCCTGCTCGTTCTTAAAACATATTTTGACAAATAACTCTGAGGTTTGCAGGTAGTTGCAGTTCTACCTTAGATAATATCAAAGTATACTATCTTATCAATACGACGCAATCAAAACCTCAGCGAAACTCTGCGGAACTTCATAACAAAGCGTAAACAAAGTTATAGTATGCACGGATGTACTATTTGAACATCCAGAGCGGTTTTTGCTACATATTTAGTTAAATAACTCTGAGCTTTGCAGGTATTTGCAGTTCTAACTTATATATTATCAAAGTATTCTATCTTATCAATACGTACGCAATCAAAACATCAGCGAAACTTTGCGGAACTTCATAACAAAGCGTAAACAAAGTTAATGTATGCACGGATTTACAGTATAATCATCCTGCTCGGCCTAGAAACATATTTTGCCAAATATCTCTGAGGTTTGCAAGTAGTTGCAGTTCTAACTTATATAATATCAAAGTATACAATCTTACCAATTGCGACGCAATCAAAACATCAGCGAAACATTGCGGAACTTCATAACAAAGCGTAAACAAAGTTATAGTATGCACGGATGTACTATTTGATCATCCAGTGCGGTTCTTGCTACATATTTAGTTAAATAACTCTGAGGTTTGCAGGTAGTTGCAGTTCTATCTTAGATAATATCAAAGTATAGTATCTTACCAATACGACGCAATCAGAAAATCAGCGAAACTTTGCGGAACTTCATAACAAAGCGTAAACAAAGTTATACTATGCACGGATGTACTATTTGATCATCCTGAGCGGTTCTTGCTACATATTTAGTTAAATAACTCTGAGGTTTGCAGGTATTTGCAGTTCTATCTTATATAATATCAAAGTATACTATCTTACCAATACGACGCAATCAAAACATCAGTGACACTTTGCGGAACTTCATAACAAAGCGAAAAGAAAGTTATACTATGCACGTATGTACTATTTTATCATCCTGAGCGGTTCTTGCTACATATTTAGTTAAATAACTCTCAGCTTTGGAGGTATTTGCAGTTCCAACTTATATAATATCAAAGTATACTATCTTATCAATACGACGCAAGCAAAACCTCAGCGAAACTCTGCGAAACTTCATAATAAAGTGTAAACAAAGTCATACTATTCACGGATGTACTATTTGATCATCCAGAGCGGTTCTTGCTACATATTTAGTTAAATAACTCTGAGGTTTGCAGGTAGTTGCAGTTCTATCTTAGATAATATCAAAGTATACTATCTTACCAATTGCGACGCACTCCAAACCTCAGCGAAACATACCGGAACTTCATAACAAAGCGTAAACAAAGTTATACTATGCACGGATGTACTATTTGATCATCCAGGGCGGTTCTTCCTACATATTTAGTTAAATAACTCTGAGCTTTGCATGTATTTGCACTTCTAACTTATATATTATCAAAGTATACTATCTTATCAATACGTACGCAATCAAAACATCAGCGAAACTATGCGGAACTTCATAACAAATCGTAAACAAAGTTAAAGTATGCACGGATTTACTGTATGATCATCCTGCTCGTTCTTAAAACATATTTTGCCAAATAACTCTGAGGTTTGCAGGTAGTTGCAGTTCTATCTTAGATAATATCAAAGTATACTATCTTATCAATACGACGCAATCAAAACCTCAGCGAAACTCTGCGGAACTTCATAACAAAGCGTAAACAAAGTTATAGTATGCACGGATGTACTATTTGAACATCCAGAGCGGTTTTTGCTACATATTTAGTTAAATAACTCTGAGCTTTGCAGGTATTTGCAGTTCTAACTTATATATTATCAAAGTATTCTATCTTATCAATACGTACGCAATCAAAACATCAGCGAAACTTTGCGGAACTTCATAACAAAGCGTAAATAAAGTTAATGTATGCACGGATTTACAGTATAATCATCCTGCTCGGCCTAGAAACATATTTTGCCAAATATCTCTGAGGTTTGCAAGTAGTTGCAGTTCTAACTTATATAATATCAAAGTATACAATCTTACCAATTGCGACGCAATCAAAACATCAGCGAAACATTGCGGAACTTCATAACAAAGCGTAAACAAAGTTATAGTATGCACGGATGTACTATTTGATCATCCAGTGCGGTTCTTGCTACATATTTAGTTAAATAACTCTGAGGTTTGCAGGTAGTTACAGTTCTATCTTAGATAATATCAAAGTATACTATCTTACCAATTGCGACGCACTCCAAACCTCAGCGAAACATTCCGGAACTTCATAACAAAGCGTAAACAAAGTTATACTATGCACGGATGTACTATTTGATCATCCAGGGCGGTTCTTCCTACATATTTAGTTAAATAACTCTGAGCTTTGCAGGTATTTGCACTTCTAACTTATATATTATCAAAGTATACTATCTTATCAATACGTACGCAATCAAAACATCAGCGAAACTATGCGGAACTTCATAACAAATCGTAAACAAAGTTAAAGTATGCACGGATTTACTGTATGATCATCCTGCTCGTTCTTAAAACATATTTTGCCAAATAACTCTGAGGTTTGCAGGTAGTTGCAGTTCTATCTTAGATAATATCAAAGTATACTATCTTATCAATACGACGCAATCAAAACCTCAGCGAAACTCTGCGGAACTTCATAACAAAGCGTAAACAAAGTTATAGTATGCACGGATGTACTATTTGAACATCCAGAGCGGTTTTTGCTACATATTTAGTTAAATAACTCTGAGCTTTGCAGGTATTTGCAGTTCTAACTTATATATTATCAAAGTATTCTATCTTATCAATACGTACGCAATCAAAACATCAGCGAAACTTTGCGGAACTTCATAACAAAGCGTAAACAAAGTTAATGTATGCACGGATTTACAGTATAATCATCCTGCTCGGCCTAGAAACATATTTTGCCAAATATCTCTGAGGTTTGCAAGTAGTTGCAGTTCTAACTTATATAATATCAAAGTATACAATCTTACCAATTGCGACGCAATCAAAACATCAGCGAAACATTGCGGAACTTCATAACAAAGCGTAAACAAAGTTATAGTATGCACGGATGTACTATTTGATCATCCAGTGCGGTTCTTGCTACATATTTAGTTAAATAACTCTGAGGTTTGCAGGTAGTTGCAGTTCTAACTTATATAATATCAAAGTATACTATCTTATCAATACGACGCCATGAAAACCTCAGCGAAACTCTGCGGAACTTCATAACAAAGCGTAAACAAAGTTATACTATGCACGGATGTACTATTTGATCATCCAGAGCGGTTCTTGCTACATATTTAGTTAAATAACTCTGAGCTTTGCAGGTATTTGCACTTCTAACTTATATATTATCAAAGTATACTATCTTACCAATACGACGCAATCAAAACATCAGTGACACTTTGCGGAACTTCATAACAAAGCGAAAAGAAAGTTATACTATGCACGTATGTACTATTTTATCATCCTGAGCGGTTCTTGCTACATATTTAGTTAAATAACTCTCAGCTTTGGAGGTATTTGCAGTTCCAACTTATATAATATCAAAGTATACTATCTTATCAATACGACGCAAGCAAAACCTCAGCGAAACTCTGCGAAACTTCATAATAAAGTGTAAACAAAGTCATACTATTCACGGATGTACTATTTGATCATCCAGAGCGGTTCTTGCTACATATTTAGTTAAATAACTCTGAGGTTTGCAGGAATTTGCAGTTCTATCTTATATAATATCAAAGTATACTATCTTACCAATACGACGCAATCAAAACATCAGTGACACTTTGCGGAACTTCATAACAAAGCGAAAAGAAAGTTATACTATGCACGTATGTACTATTTTATCATCCTGAGCGGTTCTTGCTACATATTTAGTTAAATAACTCTCAGCTTTGGAGGTATTTGCAGTTCCAACTTATATAATATCAAAGTATACTATCTTATCAATACGACGCAAGCAAAACCTCAGCGAAACTCTGCGAAACTTCATAATAAAGTGTAAACAAAGTCATACTATTCACGGATGTACTATTTGATCATCCAGAGCGGTTCTTGCTACATATTTAGTTAAATAAATCTGAGCTTTGCAGGTATTTGCAGTTCTAACTTATATAATATCAAAGTATACTATCTTATCAATACGACGCAATCAAAACCACAGCGAAACTCTGCGGAACTTCATAACAAAGCATCAACAAAGTTATACTATGCACGGATGTACTATTTGATCATCCAGGGCGGTTCTTCCTACATATTTAGTTAAATAACTCTGAGCTTTGCAGGTATTTGCACTTCTAACTTATATATTATCAAAGTATACTATCTTATCAATACGTACGCAATCAAAACATCAGCGAAACTATGCGGAACTTCATAACAAATCGTAAACAAAGTTAAAGTATGCACGGATTTACTGTATGATCATCCTGCTCGTTCTTAAAACATATTTTGCCAAATAACTCTGAGGTTTGCAGGTAGTTGCAGTTCTATCTTAGATAATATCAAAGTATACTATCTTATCAATACGACGCAATCAAAACCTCAGCGAAACTCTGCGGAACTTCATAACAAAGCGTAAACAAAGTTATAGTATGCACGGATGTACTATTTGAACATCCAGAGCGGTTTTTGCTACATATTTAGTTAAATAACTCTGAGCTTTGCAGGTATTTGCAGTTCTAACTTATATATTATCAAAGTATTCTATCTTATCAATACGTACGCAATCAAAACATCAGCGAAACTTTGCGGAACTTCATAACAAAGCGTAAACAAAGTTAATGTATGCACGGATTTACAGTATAATCATCCTGCTCGGCCTAGAAACATATTTTGCCAAATATCTCTGAGGTTTGCAAGTAGTTGCAGTTCTAACTTATATAATATCAAAGTATACAATCTTACCAATTGCGACGCAATCAAAACATCAGCGAAACATTGCGGAACTTCATAACAAAGCGTAAACAAAGTTATAGTATGCACGGATGTACTATTTGATCATCCAGTGCGGTTCTTGCTACATATTTAGTTAAATAACTCTGAGGTTTGCAGGTAGTTACAGTTCTATCTTAGATAATATCAAAGTATACTATCTTACCAATTGCGACGCACTCCAAACCTCAGCAAAACATTCCGGAACTTCATAACAAAGCGTAAACAAAGTTATACTATGCACGGATGTACTATTTGATCATCCAGGGCGGTTCTTCCTACATATTTAGTTAAATAACTCTGAGCTTTGCAGGTATTTGCACTTCTAACTTATATATTATCAAAGTATACTATCTTATCAATACGTACGCAATCAAAACATCAGCGAAACTATGCGGAACTTCATAACAAATCGTAAACAAAGTTAAAGTATGCACGGATTTACTGTATGATCATCCTGCTCGTTCTTAAAACATATTTTGCCAAATAACTCTGAGGTTTGCAGGTAGTTGCAGTTCTATCTTAGATAATATCAAAGTATACTATCTTATCAATACGACGCAATCAAAACCTCAGCGAAACTCTGCGGAACTTCATAACAAAGCGTAAACAAAGTTATTGTATGCACGGATGTACTATTTGAACATCCAGAGCGGTTTTTGCTACATATTTAGTTAAATAACTCTGAGCTTTGCAGGTATTTGCAGTTCTAACTTATATATTATCAAAGTATTCTATCTTATCAATACGTACGCAATCAAAACATCAGCGAAACTTTGCGGAACTTCATAACAAAGCGTAAACAAAGTTAATGTATGCACGGATTTACAGTATAATCATCCTGCTCGGCCTAGAAACATATTTTGCCAAATATCTCTGAAGTTTGCAAGTAGTTGCAGTTCTAACTTATATAATATCAAAGTATACAATCTTACCAATTGCGACGCAATCAAAACATCAGCGAAACATTGCGGAACTTCATAACAAAGCGTAAACAAAGTTATAGTATGCACGGATGTACTATTTGATCATCCAGTGCGGTTCTTGCTACATATTTAGTTAAATAACTCTGAGGTTTGCAGGTAGTTGCAGTTCTATCTTAGATAATATCAAAGTATAGTATCTTACCAATACGACGCAATCAGAAAATCAGCGAAACTTTGCGGAACTTCATAACAAAGCGTAAACAAAGGTATACTATGCACGGATGTACTATTTGATCATCCTGAGCGGTTCTTGCTACATATTTAGTTAAATAAATCTGAGCTTTGCAGGTATTTGCAGTTCTAACTTATATAATATCAAAGTATACTATCTTATCAATACGACGCAATCAAAACCACAGCGAAACTCTGCGGAACTTCATAACAAAGCATCAACAAAGTTATACTATGCACGGATGTACTATTTGATCATCCAGGGCGGTTCTTCCTACATATTTAGTTAAATAACTCTCAGCTTTGGAGGTATTTGCAGTTCCAACTTATATAATATCAAAGTATACTATCTTATCAATACGACGCAAGCAAAACCTCAGCGAAACTCTGCGAAACTTCATAATAAAGTGTAAACAAAGTCATACTATTCACGGATGTACTATTTGATCATCCAGAGCGGTTCTTGCTACATATTTAGTTAAATAAATCTGAGCTTTGCAGGTATTTGCAGTTCTAACTTATATAATATCAAAGTATACTATCTTATCAATACGACGCAATCAAAACCACAGCGAAACTCTGCGGAACTTCATAACAAAGCATCAACAAAGTTATACTATGCACGGATGTACTATTTGATCATCCAGGGCGGTTCTTCCTACATATTTAGTTAAATAACTCTGAGCTTTGCAGGTATTTGCACTTCTAACTTATATATTATCGAAGTATACTATCTTATCAATACGTACGCAATCAAAACATCAGCGAAACTATGCGGAACTTCATAACAAATCGTAAACAAAGTTAAAGTATGCACGGATTTACTGTATGATCATCCTGCTCGTTCTTAAAACATATTTTGCCAAATAACTGTGAGGTTTGCAGGTAGTTGCAGTTCTATCTTAGATAATATCAAAGTATACTATCTTATCAATACGACGCAATCAAAACCTCAGCGAAACTCTGCGGAACTTCATAACAAAGCGTAAACAAAGTTATAGTATGCACGGATGTACTATTTGAACATCCAGAGCGGTTTTTGCTACATATTTAGTTAAATAACTCTGAGCTTTGCAGGTATTTGCAGTTCTAACTTATATATTATCAAAGTATTCTATCTTATCAATACGTACGCAATCAAAACATCAGCGAAACTTTGCGGAACTTCATAACAAAGCGTAAACAAAGTTAATGTATGCACGGATTTACAGTATAATCATCCTGCTCGGCCTAGAAACATATTTTGCCAAATATCTCTGAGGTTTGCAAGTAGTTGCAGTTCTAACTTATATAATATCAAAGTATACAATCTTACCAATTGCGACGCAATCAAAACATCAGCGAAACATTGCGGAACTTCATAACAAAGCGTAAACAAAGTTATAGTATGCACGGATGTACTATTTGATCATCCAGTGCGGTTCTTGCTACATATTTAGTTAAATAACTCTGAGGTTTGCAGGTAGTTACAGTTCTATCTTAGATAATATCAAAGTATACTATCTTACCAATTGCGACGCACTCCAAACCTCAGCGAAACATTCCGGAACTTCATAACAAAGCGTAAACAAAGTTATACTATGCACGGATGTACTATTTGATCATCCAGGGCGGTTCTTCCTACATATTTAGTTAAATAACTCTGAGCTTTGCAGGTATTTGCACTTCTAACTTATATATTATCAAAGTATACTATCTTATCAATACGTACGCAATCAAAACATCAGCGAAACTATGCGGAACTTCATAACAAATCGTAAACAAAGTTAAAGTATGCACGGATTTACTGTATGATCATCCTGCTCGTTCTTAAAACATATTTTGCCAAATAACTCTGAGGTTTGCAGGTAGTTGCAGTTCTATCTTAGATAATATCAAAGTATACTATCTTATCAATACGACGCAATCAAAACCTCAGCGAAACTCTGCGGAACTTCATAACAAAGCGTAAACAAAGTTATAGTATGCACGGATGTACTATTTGAACATCCAGAGCGGTTTTTGCTACATATTTAGTTAAATAACTCTGAGCTTTGCAGGTATTTGCAGTTCTAACTTATATATTATCAAAGTATTCTATCTTATCAATACGTACGCAATCAAAACATCAGCGAAACTTTGCGGAACTTCATAACAAAGCGTAAACAAAGTTAATGTATGCACGGATTTACAGTATAATCATCCTGCTCGGCCTAGAAACATATTTTGCCAAATATCTCTGAAGTTTGCAAGTAGTTGCAGTTCTAACTTATATAATATCAAAGTATACAATCTTACCAATTGCGACGCAATCAAAACATCAGCGAAACATTGCGGAACTTCATAACAAAGCGTAAACAAAGTTATAGTATGCACGGATGTACTATTTTATCATCCTGAGCGGTTCTTGCTACATATTTAGTTAAATAACTCTCAGCTTTGGAGGTATTTGCAGTTCCAACTTATATAATATCAAAGTATACTATCTTATCAATACGACGCAAGCAAAACCTCAGCGAAACTCTGCGAAACTTCATAATAAAGTGTAAACAAAGTCATACTATTCACGGATGTACTATTTGATCATCCAGAGCGGTTCTTGCTACATATTTAGTTAAATAAATCTGAGCTTTGCAGGTATTTGCAGTTCTAACTTATATAATATCAAAGTATACTATCTTATCAATACGACGCAATCAAAACCACAGCGAAACTCTGCGGAACTTCATAACAAAGCATCAACAAAGTTATACTATGCACGGATGTACTATTTGATCATCCAGGGCGGTTCTTCCTACATATTTAGTTAAATAACTCTGAGCTTTGCAGGTATTTGCACTTCTAACTTATATATTATCAAAGTATACTATCTTATCAATACGTACGCAATCAAAACATCAGCGAAACTATGCGGAACTTCATAACAAATCGTAAACAAAGTTAAAGTATGCACGGATTTACTGTATGATCATCCTGCTCGTTCTTAAAACATATTTTGCCAAATAACTCTGAGGTTTGCAGGTAGTTGCAGTTCTATCTTAGATAATATCAAAGTATACTATCTTATCAATACGACGCAATCAAAACCTCAGCGAAACTCTGCGGAACTTCATAACAAAGCGTAAACAAAGTTATAGTATGCACGGATGTACTATTTGAACATCCAGAGCGGTTTTTGCTACATATTTAGTTAAATAACTCTGAGCTTTGCAGGTATTTGCACTTCTAACTTATATATTATCAAAGTATTCTATCTTATCAATACGTACGCAATCAAAACATCAGCGAAACTATGCGGAACTTCATAACAAATCGTAAACAAAGTTAAAGTATGCACGGATTTACTGTATGATCATCCTGCTCGTTCTTAAAACATATTTTGCCAAATATCTCTGAGGTTTGCAAGTAGTTGCAGTTCTAACTTATATAATATCAAAGTATACAATCTTACCAATTGCGACGCAATCAAAACATCAGCGAAACATTGCGGAACTTCATAACAAAGCGTAAACAAAGTTATAGTATGCACGGATGTACTATTTGATCATCCAGTGCGGTTCTTGCTACATATTTAGTTAAATAACTCTGAGGTTTGCAGGTAGTTGCAGTTCTATCTTAGATAATATCAAAGTATACTATCTTACCAATTGCGACGCACTCCAAACCTCAGCGAAACATTCCGGAACTTCATAACAAAGCGTAAACAAAGTTATACTATGCACGGATGTACTATTTGATCATCCAGGGCGGTTCTTCCTACATATTTAGTTAAATAACTCTGAGCTTTGCAGGTATTTGCACTTCTAACTTATATATTATCAAAGTATACTATCTTATCAATACGTACGCAATCAAAACATCAGCGAAACTATGCGGAACTTCATAACAAATCGTAAACAAAGTTAAAGTATGCACGGATTTACTGTATGATCATCCTGCTCGTTCTTAAAACATATTTTGCCAAATAACTCTGAGGTTTGCAGGTAGTTGCAGTTCTATCTTAGATAATATCAAAGTATACTATCTTATCAATACGACGCAATCAAAACCTCAGCGAAACTCTGCGGAACTTCATAACAAAGCGTAAACAAAGTTATAGTATGCACGGATGTACTATTTGAACATCCAGGGCGGTTTTTGCTACATATTTAGTTAAATAACTCTGAGCTTTGCAGGTATTTGCAGTTCTAACTTATATATTATCAAAGTATTCTATCTTATCAATACGTACGCAATCAAAACATCAGCGAAACTTTGCGGAACTTCATAACAAAGCGTAAACAAAGTTAATGTATGCACGGATTTACAGTATAATCATCCTGCTCGGCCTAGAAACATATTTTGCCAAATATCTCTGAGGTTTGCAAGTAGTTGCAGTTCTAACTTATATAATATCAAAGTATACAATCTTACCAATTGCGACGCAATCAAAACATCAGCGAAACATTGCGGAACTTCATAACAAAGCGTAAACAAAGTTATAGTATGCACGGATGTACTATTTGATCATCCAGTGCGGTTCTTGCTACATATTTAGTTAAATAACTCTGAGGTTTGCAGGTAGTTGCAGTTCTATCTTAGATAATATCAAAGTATACTATCTTCCCAATTGCGACGCACTCTAAACCTCAGCGAAACATTCCGGAACTTCATAACAAAGCGTAAACAAAGTTATACTATGCACGGATGTACTATTTGATCATCCTGAGCGGTTCTTGCTACATATTTTGTTAAATAACACTCAGGTGTGCAGGAATTTGCAGTTCTATCTTATATAATATCAAAGTATACTATCTTACCAATACGACGCAATCAAAACATCAGTGATACTTTGCGGAACTTCATAACAAAGCGTAAACAAAGTTATACTATGCACGGATGTACTATTTGATCATCCAGAGCGGTTCTTGCTACATATTTAGTTAAATAACTCTGAGCTTTGCAGGTATTTGCAGTTCTAACTTATATAATATCAAAGTATACTATCTTATCAATACGACGCAATCAAAACCAAAGCGAAACTCTGCGGAACTTCATAACAAAGCATCAACAATGTTATACTATCGACGGATGTACTATTTGATCATCCAGAGCGGTTTTTGCTACATATTTAGTTAAATAACTCTGAGCTTTGCAGGTATTTGCACTTCTAACTTATATATTATCAAAGTATACTATCTTATCAATACGTACGCAATCAAAACATCAGCGAAACTATGCGGAACTTCATAACAAATCGTAAACAAAGTTAAAGTATGCACGGATTTACTGTATGATCATCCTGCTCGTTCTTAAAACATATTTTGCCAAATAACTCTGAGGTTTGCAGGTAGTTGCAGTTCTATCTTAGATAATATCAAAGTATACTATCTTATCAATACGACGCAATCAAAACCTCAGCGAAACTCTGCGGAACTTCATAACAAAGCGTAAACAAAGTTATAGTATGCACGGATGTACTATTTGAACATCCAGAGCGGTTTTTGCTACATATTTAGTCAAATAACTCTGAGCTTTGCAGGTATTTGCAGTTCTAACTTATATATTATCAAAGTATTCTATCTTATCAATACGTACGCAATCAAAACATCAGCGAAACTTTGCGGAACTTCATAACAAAGCGTAAACAAAGTTAATGTATGCACGGATTTACAGTATGATCATCCTGCTCGGCCTTGACACATATTTTGCCAAATATCTCTGAGGTTTGCAAGTAGTTGCAGTTCTAACTTATATAATATCAAAGTATACAATCTTACCAATTGCGACGCAATCAAAACATCAGCGAAACATTGCGGAACTTCATAACAAAGCGTAAACAAAGTTATAGTATGCACGGATGTACTATTTGATCATCCAGTGCGGTTCTTGCTACATATTTAGTTAAATAACTCTGAGGTTTGCAGGTAGTTGCAGTTCTATCTTAGATAATATCAAAGTATACTATCTTCCCAATTGCGACGCACTCCAAACCTCAGCGAAACATTCCGGAACTTCATAACAAAGCGTAAACAAAGTTATACTATGCACGGATGTACTATTTGATCATCCTGAGCGGTTCTTGCTACATATTTTGTTAAATAACTCTGAGGTGTGCAGGTATTTGCAGTTCTATCTTATATAATATCAAAGTATACAATGTTACCAATACGACGCCATGAAAACCTCAGCGAAACTTTGCGGAACTTCATAACAAAGCGTAAACAAATTTATACTATGCACGGATGTACTATTTGATCATCCTGAGCGGTTCTTGCTACATATTTTGTTAAATAACACTCAGGTGTGCAGGAATTTGCAGTTCTATCTTATATAATATCAAAGTATACTATCTTACCAATACGACGCAATCAAAACATCAGTGACACTTTGCGGAACTTCATAACAAAGCGTAAACAAAGTTATACTATGCACGGATGTACTATTTGATCATCCTGAGCGGTTCTTGCTACATATTTTGTTAAATAACTCTGAGGTGTGCAGGTATTTGCAGTTCTATCTTATATAATATCAAAGTATACAATGTTACCAATACGACGCCATGAAAACCTCAGCGAAACTTTGCGGAACTTCATAACAAAGCGTAAACAAAGTTATACTATGCACGGATGTACTATTTGATCATCCTGAGCGGTTCTTGCTACATATTTAGTTAAATAACTCTGAGGTGTGCAGGTATTTGCAGTTCTATCTTATATAATATCAAAGTATACAATGTTACCAATACGACGCCATGAAAACCTCAGCGAAACATTCCAGAACTTCATAACAAAGCGTAAACAAAGTTATACTATGCACGGATGTACTATTTGATCATCCTGAGCGGTTCTTGCTACATATTTAGTTAAATAACTCTGAGCTTTGCAGGTATTTGCAGTTCTAACTTATATAATATCAAAGTATACTATCTTATCAATACGACGCAATCAAAACCAAAGCGAAACTCTGCGGAACTTCATAACAAATCGTAAACAAAGTTAAAGTATGCACGGATTTACTGTATGATCATCCTGCTCGTTCTTAAAACATATTTTGCCAAATAACTCTGAGGTTTGCAGGTAGTTGCAGTTCTATCTTAGATAATATCAAAGTATACTATCTTCCCAATTGCGACGCACTCCAAACCTCAGCGAAACTCTGCGGAACTTCATAACAAAGCGTAAACAAAGTTATAGTATGCACGGATGTACTATTTGATCATCCTGAGCGGTTCTTGCTACATATTTAGTTAAATAACTCTGAGCTTTGCAGGTATTTGCAGTTCTAACTTATATAATATCAAAGTATACTATCTTATCAATATGACGCAATCAAAACCAAAGCGAAACTCTGCGGAACTTCATAACAAAGCATCAACAATGTTATACTATCCACGGATGTACTATTTGATCATCCAGAGCGGTTCTTGCTACATATTTAGTTAAATAACTCTGAGCTTTGCAGGTATTTGCACTTCTAACTTATATATTATCAAAGTATACTATCTTATCAATACGTACGCAATCAAAACATCAGCGAAACTATGCGGAACTTCATAACAAATCGTAAACAAAGTTAAAGTATGCACGGATTTACTGTATGATCATCCTGCTCGTTCTTAAAACATATTTTGCCAAATAACTCTGAGGTTTGCAGGTAGTTGCAGTTCTATCTTAGATAATATCAAAGTATAATATCTTCCCAATTGCGACGCACTCCAAACCTCAGCGAAACTCTGCGGAACTTCATAACAAAGCGTAAACAAAGTTATAGTATGCACGGATGTACTATTTGATCATCCTGAGCGGTTCTTGCTACATATTTAGTTAAATAACTCTGAGCTTTGCAGGTATTTGCAGTTCTAACTTATATAATATCAAAGTATACTATCTTATCAATATGACGCAATCAAAACCAAAGCGAAACTCTGCGGAACTTCATAACAAAGCATCAACAATGTTATACTATCCACGGATGTACTATTTGATCATCCAGAGCGGTTCTTGCTACATATTTAGTTAAATAACTCTGAGCTTTGCAGGTATTTGCACTTCTAACTTATATATTATCAAAGTATACTATCTTATCAATACGTACGCAATCAAAACATCAGCGAAACTATGCGGAACTTCATAACAAATCGTAAACAAAGTTAAAGTATGCACGGATTTACTGTATGATCATCCTGCTCGTTCTTAAAACATATTTTGCCAAATATCTCTGAGGTTTGCTAGTAGTTGCAGTTCTAACTTATATAATATCAAAGTATACAATCTTACCAATTGCGACGCAATCAAAACATCAGCGAAACATTGCGGAACTTCATAACAAAGCGTAAAGAAAGTTATAGTATGCACGGATGTACTGTTTGATCATCCAGTGCGGTTCTTGCTACATATTTAGTTAAATAACTCTGAGGTTTGCAGGTAGTTGCAGTTCTATCTTAGATAATATCAAAGTATACTATCTTACCAATTGCGACGCACTCCAAACCTCAGCGAAACATTCCGGAACTTCATAACAAAGCGTAAACAAAGTTATACTATGCACGGATGTACTATTTGATCATCCTGAGCGGTTCTTGCTACATATTTTGTTAAATAACTCTGAGGTGTGCAGGTATTTGCAGTTCTATCTTATATAATATCAAAGTATACAATGTTACCAATACGACGCCATGAAAACCTCAGCGAAACTTTGCGGAACTTCATAACAAAGCGTAAACAAATTTATACTATGCACGGATGTACTATTTGATCATCCTGAGCGGTTCTTGCTACATATTTTGTTAAATAACACTGAGGTGTGCAGGAATTTGCAGTTCTATCTTATATAATATCAAAGTATACTATCTTACCAATACGACGCAATCAAAACATCAGTGACACTTTGCGAAACTTCATAACAAAGCGTAAACAAAGTTATACTATGCACGGATGTACTATTTGATCATCCAGAGCGGTTCTTGCTACATATTTAGTTAAATAACTCTGAGGTTTGCAGGTAGTTGCAGTTCTATCTTAGATAATATCAAAGTATACTATCTTACCAATTGCGACGCATTCCAAACCTCAGCGAAACATTCCGGAACTTCATAACAAAGCGTAAACAAAGTTATACTATGCACGGATGTACTATTTGATCATCCTGAGCGGTTCTTGCTACATATTTTGTTAAATAACTCTGAGGTGTGCAGGTATTTGCACTTCTAACTTATATATTATCAAAGTATACTATCTTATCAATACGTACGCAATCAAAACATCAGCGAAACTATGCGGAACTTCATAACAAATCGTAAACAAAGTTAAAGTATGCACGGATTTACTGTATGATCATCCTGCTCGTTCTTAAAACATATTTTGCCAAATAACTCTGAGCTTTGCAGGTATTTGCACTTCTAACTTATATATTATCAAAGTATACTATCTTATCAATACGACGCAATCAAAACATCAGCGAAACATTGCGGAACTTCATAACAAAGCGTAAACAAAGTTATAGTATGCACGGATGTACTATTTGATCATCCAGTGCGGTTCTTGCTACATATTTAGTTAAATAACTCTGAGGTTTGCAGGTAGTTGCAGTTCTATCTTAGATAATATCAAAGTATACTATCTTCCCAATTGCGACGCACTCCAAACCTCAGCGAAACATTCCGGAACTTCATAACAAAGCGTAAACAAAGTTATACTATGCACGGATGTACTATTTGATCATCCTGAGCGGTTCTTGCTACATATTTTGTTAAATAACTCTGAGGTGTGCAGGTATTTGCAGTTCTATCTTATATAATATCAAAGTATACAATGTTACCAATACGACGCCATGAAAACCTCAGCGAAACTTTGCGGAACTTCATAACAAAGCGTAAACAAATTTATACTATGCACGGAAGTACTATTTGATCATCCTGAGCGGTTCTTGCTACATATTTTGTTAAATAACACTCAGGTGTGCAGGAATTTGCAGTTCTATCTTATATAATATCAAAGTATACTATCTTACCAATACGACGCAATCAAAACATCAGTGACACTTTGCGGAACTTCATAACAAAGCGTAAACAAAGTTATACTATGCACGGATGTACTATTTGATCATCCAGAGCGGTTCTTGCTACATATTTAGTTAAATAACTCTGAGCTTTGCAGGTATTTGCAGTTCTAACTTATATAATATCAAAGTATACTATCTTATCAATACGACGCAATCAAAACCAAAGCGAAACTCTGCGGAACTTCATAACAAATCGTAAACAAAGTTAAAGTATGCACGGATTTACTGTATGATCATCCTGCTCGTTCTTAAAACATATTTTGCCAAATAACACTGAGGTTTGCAGGTAGTTGCAGTTCTATCTTAGATAATATCAAAGTATACTATCTTATCAATACGACGCAATCAAAACCTCAGCGAAACTCTGCGGAACTTCATAACACAGCGTAAACAAAGTTATAGTATGCACGGATGTACTATTTGAACATCCAGAGCGGTTTTTGCTACATATTTAGTCAAATAACTCTGAGCTTTGCAGGTATTTGCAGTTCTAACTTATATATTATCAAAGTATTCTATCTTATCAATACGTACGCAATCAAAACATCAGCGAAACTTTGCGGAACTTCATAACAAAGCGTAAACAAAGTTAATGTATGCACGGATTTACAGTATGATCATCCTGCTCGGCCTTGAAACATATTTTGCCAAATATCTCTGAGGTTTGCAAGTAGTTGCAGTTCTAACTTATATAATATCAAAGTATACAATCTTACCAATTGCGACGCAATCAAAACATCAGCGAAACATTGCGGAACTTCATAACAAAGCGTAAACAAAGTTATAGTATGCACGGATGTACTATTTGATCATCCAGTGCGGTTCTTGCTACATATTTAGTTAAATAACTTTGAGGTTTGCAGGTAGTTGCAGTTCTATCTTAGATAATATCAAAGTATACTATCTTCCCAATTGCGACGCACTCCAAACCTCAGCGAAACATTCCGGAACTTCATAACAAAGCGTAAACAAAGTTATACTATGCACGGATGTACTAATTGAACATCCAGAGCGGTTTTTGCTACATATTTAGTTAAATAACTCTGAGCTTTGCAGGTATTTGCAGTTCTAACTTATATATTATCAAAGTATTCTATCTTATCAATACGTACGCAATCAAAACATCAGCGAAACTCTGCGGAACTTCATAACAAAGCATCAACAAAGTTATACTATGCACGGATGTACTATTTGATCATCCAGAGCGGTTCTTGCTACATATTTAGTTAAATAACTCTGAGCTTTGCAGGTATTTGCACTTCTAACTTATATGTTATCAAAGTATACTATCTTATCAATACGTACGCAATCAAAACATCAGCGAAACTATGCGGAACTTCATAACAAATCGTAAACAAAGTTAAAGTATGCACGGATTTACTGTATGATCATCCTGCTCGTTCTTAAAACATATTTTGCCAAATATCTCTGAGGTTTGCAAGTAGTTGCAGTTCTAACTTATATAATATCAAAGTATACAATCTTACCAATTGCGACGCAATCAAAACATCAGCGAAACATTGCGGAACTTCATAACAAAGCGTAAACAAAGTTATAGTATGCACGGATGTACTATTTGATCATCCAGTGCGGTTCTTGCTACATATTTAGTTAAATAACTCTGAGGTTTGCAGGTAGTTGCAGTTCTATCTTAGATAATATCAAAGTATACTATCTTACCAATTGCGACGCATTCCAAACCTCAGCGAAACATTCCGGAACTTCATAACAAAGCGTAAACAAAGTTATACTATGCACGGATGTACTATTTGATCATCCTGAGCGGTTCTTGCTACATATTTTGTTAAATAACTCTGAGGTGTGCAGGTATTTGCAGTTCTATCTTATATAATATCAAAGTATACAATGTTACCAATACGACGCCATGAAAACCTCAGCGAAACTTTGCGGAACTTCATAACAAAGCGTAAACAAATTTATACTATGCACGGATGTACTATTTGATCATCCTGAGCGGTTCTTGCTACATATTTTGTTAAATAACACTGAGGTGTGCAGGAATTTGCAGTTCTATCTTATATAATATCAAAGTATACTATCTTACCAATACGACGCAATCAAAACATCAGTGACACTTTGCGGAACTTCATAACAAAGCGTAAACAAAGTTATACTATGCACGGATGTACTATTTGATCATCCAGAGCGGTTCTTGCTACATATTTAGTTAAATAACTCTGAGCGTTGCAGGTATTTGCAGTTCTAACTTATATAATATCAAAGTATACTATCTTATCAATACGACGCAATCAAAACATCAGCGAAACTATGCGGAACTTCATAACAAAGCGTAAACAAAGCTATAGTATACACGGATGTACTATTTGATCTTCCTGTCGGTTCTGGATACATATTTTGCCATATCACTCTCAGGTTTGTAGGTAGTTGCAGTTCTACCTTATATAATATCATAGTATACTATCTTACCAATACGACGCAATCAAAACATCAGTGACACTTTGCGAAACTTCATAACAAAGCGTAAACAAAGTTATACTATGCACGGATGTACTATTTGATCATCCAGTGCGATTCTTGCTACATATTTAGTTAAATAACTCTGAGGTTTGCAGGTAGTTGCAGTTCTATCTTAGATAATATCAAAGTATACTATCTTACCAATTGCGACGCACTCCAAACCTCAGCGAAACATTCCGGAACTTCATAACAAAGCGTAAACAAAGTTATACTATGCACGGATGTACTATTTGATCATCCTGAGCGGTTCTTGCTACATATTTTGTTAAATAACTCTGAGGTGTGCAGGTATTTGCAGTTCTATCTTATATAATATCAAAGTATACAATGTTACCAATACGACGCCATGAAAACCTCAGCGAAACTTTGCGGAACTTCATAACAAAGCGTAAACAAATTTATACTATGCACGGATGTACTATTTGATCATCCTGAGCGGTACTTGGTACATATTTTGTTAAATAACACTGAGGTTTGCAGGTATTTGCACTTCTAACTTATATATTATCAAAGTATACTATCTTATCAATACGTACGCAATCAAAACATCAGCGAAACTATGCGGAACTTCATAACAAAGCGTAAACAAAGTTATACTATGCACGGATGTACTATTTGATCATCCTGAGCGGTTCTTGCTACATATTTTGTTAAATAACTCTGAGGTTTGCAGGTATTTGCACTTCTAACTTATATATTATCAAAGTATACTATCTTATCAATACGTACGCAATCAAAACATCAGCGAAACTATGCGGAACTTCATAACAAAGCGTAAACAAAGTTATACTATGCACGGATGTACTATTTGATCATCCTGAGCGGTTCTTGCTACATATTTTGTTAAATAACTCTGAGGTGTGCAGGTATTTGCAGTTCTATCTTATATAATATCAAAGTATACAATGTTACCAATACGACGCCATGAAAACCTCAGCGAAACTTTGAGGAACTTCATAACAAAGCGTAAACAAATTTATACTATGCACGGATGTACTATTTGATCATCCTGAGCGGTTCTTGCTACATATTTTGTTAAATAACACTGAGGTGTGCAGGAATTTGCAGTTCTATCTTATATAATATCAAAGTATACTATCTTACCAATACGACGCAATCAAAACATCAGTGACACTTTGCGGAACTTCATAACAAAGCGTAAACAAATTTATAGTATGCACGGATGTACTATTTGATCATCCAGAGCGGTTCTTGCTACATATTTAGTTAAATAACTCTGAGCTTTGCAGGTATTTGCAGTTCTAACTTATATATTATCAAAATATTCTATCTTATCAATACGTACGCAATCAAAACATCAGCGAAACTTTGCGGAACTTCATAACAAAGCGTAAACAAAGTTATACTATGCACGGATGTACTATTTGATCATCCTGAGCGGTTCTTGCTACATATTTTGTTAAATAACTCTGAGGTGTGCAGGTATTTGCAGTTCTATCTTATATAATATCAAAGTATACAATGTTACCAATACGACGCCATGAAAACCTCAGCGAAACTTTGAGGAACTTCATAACAAAGCGTAAACAAATTTATACTATGCACGGATGTACTATTTGATCATCCTGAGCGGTTCTTGCTACATATTTTGTTAAATAACACTGAGGTGTGCAGGTATTTGCAGTTCTATCTTATATAATATCAAAGTATACTATCTTACCAATACGACGCAATCAAAACATCAGTGACACTTTGCGGAACTTCATAACAAAGCGTAAACAAATTTATAGTATGCACGGATGTACTATTTGATCATCCAGAGCGGTTCTTGCTACATATTTAGTTAAATAACTCTGAGCTTTGCAGGTATTTGCAGTTCTAACTTATATATTATCAAAATATTCTATCTTATCAATACGTACGCAATCAAAACATCAGCGAAACTTTGCGGAACTTCATAACAAAGCGTAAACAAAGTTAATGTATGCACGGATTTACAGTATGATCATCCTGCTCGGCCTTGAAACATATTTTGCCAAATATCTCTGAGGTTTGCAAGTAGTTGCAGTTCTAACTTATATAATATCAAAGTATACAATCTTACCAATTGCGACGCAATCAAAACATCAGCGAAACATTGCGGAACTTCATAACAAAGCGTAAACAAAGTTATAGTATGCACGGATGTACTATTTGATCATCCAGTGCGGTTCTTGCTACATATTTAGTTAAATAACTCTGAGGTTTGCAGGTAGTTGCAGTTCTATCTTAGATAATATCAAAGTATACTATCTTACCAATTGCGACGCACTCCAAACCTCAGCGAAACATTCCGGAACTTCATAACAAAGCGTAAACAAAGTTATACTATGCACGGATGTACTATTTGATCATCCTGAGCGGTTCTTGCTACATATTTTGTTAAATAACTCTGAGGTGTGCAGGTATTTGCAGTTCTATCTTATATAATATCAAAGTATACAATGTTACCAATACGACGCCATCAAAACCTCAGCGAAACTTTGCGGAACTTCATAACAAAGCGTAAACAAATTTATACTATGCACGGATGTACTATTTGATCATCCTGAGCGGTTCTTGCTACATATTTTGTTAAATAACTCTGAGGTGTGCAGGTATTTGCAGTTCTATCTTATATAATATCAAAGTATACTATCTTACCAATACGACGCAATCAAAACATCAGTGACACTTTGCGGAACTTCATAACAAAGCGTAAACAAAGTTATACTATGCACGGATGTACTATTTGATCATCCAGAGCGGTTCTTGCTACATATTTAGTTAAATAACTCTGAGCTTTGCAGGTATTTGCAGTTCTAACTTATATAATATCAAAGTATACTATCTTATCAATACGACGCAATCAAAACATCAGCGAAACTATGCGGAACTTCATAACAAAGCGTAAACAAAGCTATAGTATACACGGATGTACTATTTGATCTTCCTGTCGGTTCTGGATACATATTTTGCCATATCACTCTCAGGTTTGTAGGTAGTTGCAGTTCTACCGTATATAATATCATAGTATACTATCTTACCAATACGACGCAATCAAAACATCAGTGACACTTTGCGAAACTTCATAACAAAGCGTAAACAAAGTTATACTATGCACGGATGTACTATTTGATCATCCAGTGCGATTCTTGCTACATATTTAGTTAAATAACTCTGAGGTTTGCAGGTAGTTGCAGTTCTATCTTAGATAATATCAAAGTATACTATCTTACCAATTGCGACGCACTCCAAACCTCAGCGAAACATTCCGGAACTTCATAACAAAGCGTAAACAAAGTTATACTATGCACGGATGTACTATTTGATCATCCTGAGCGGTTCTTGCTACATATTTTGTTAAATAACTCTGAGGTGTGCAGGTATTTGCAGTTCTATCTTATATAATATCAAAGTATACAATGTTACCAATACGACGCCATGAAAACCTCAGCGAAACTTTGCGGAACTTCATAACAAAGCGTAAACAAATTTATACTATGCACGGATGTACTATTTGATCATCCTGAGCGGTACTTGCTACATATTTTGTTAAATAACACTGAGGTTTGCAGGTATTTGCACTTCTAACTTATATATTATCAAAGTATACTATCTTATCAATACGTACGCAATCAAAACATCAGCGAAACTATGCGGAACTTCATAACAAATCGTAAACAAAGTTAAAGTATGCACGGATTTACTGTATGATCATCCTGCTCGTTCTTAAAACATATTTTGCCAAATAACTCTGAGGTTTGCAGGTAGTTGCAGTTCTATCTTAGATAATATCAAAGTATACTATCTTACCAATTGCGACGCACTCCAAACCTCAGCGAAACAATCCGGAACTTCATAACAAAGCGTAAACAAAGTTATACTATGCACGGATGTACTATTTGATCATCCTGAGCGGTTCTTGCTACATATTTAGTTAAATAACTCTGAGCTTTGCAGGTATTTGCACTTCTAACTTATATATTATCAAAGTATACTATCTTATCAATACGTACGCAATCAAAACATCAGCGAAACTATGCGGAACTTCATAACAAATCGTAAACAAAGTTAAAGTATGCACGGATTTACTGTATGATCATCCTGCTCGTTCTTAAAACATATTTTGCCAAATAACTCTGAGGTTTGCAGGTAGTTGCAGTTCTATCTTAGATAATATCAAAGTATACTATCTTATCAATACGACGCAATCAAAACCTCAGCGAAACTCTGCGGAACTTCATAACAAAGCGTAAACAAAGTTATAGTATACACGGATGTACTATTTGATCTTCCTGTCGGTTCTGGATACATATTTTGCCATATCACTCTCAGGTTTGTAGGTAGTTGCAGTTCTACCGTATATAATATCATAGTATACTATCTTACCAATACGACGCAATCAAAACATCAGCGAAACATTGCGGAACTTCATAACAAAGCGTAAACAAAGTTATAGTATGCACGGATGTACTATTTGATCATCCAGTGCGGTTCTTGCTACATATTTACTTAAATAACTCTGAGGTTTGCAGGTAGTTGCAGTTCTATCTTAGATAATATCAAAGTATACTATCTTACCAATTGCGACGCACTCCAAACCTCAGCGAAACATTCCGGAACTTCATAACAAAGCGTAAACAAAGTTATACTATGCACGGATGTACTATTTGATCTTCCTGTCGGTTCTGGATACATATTTTGCCATATCACTCTCAGGTTTGTAGGTAGTTGCAGTTCTACCGTATATAATATCATAGTATACTATCTTACCAATACGACGCAATCAAAACATCAACGAAACTTTGCGGAACTTCATAACAAAGCTTAAATAAAGTTAATGTATGCACGGATTTACAGTATGATCATCCTGCTCGTCCTTGAAACATATTTTGCCAAATATCTCTGAGGTTTGCAAGTAGTTGCAGTTCTAACTTATATAATATCAAAGTATACAATCTTACCAATTGCGACGCAATCAAAACATCAGTGACACTTTGCGGAATTTCATAACAAAGCGAGAACAAACTTATACTATGCACGTATGTACTATTTGATCATCCAGAGCGGTTCTTGCTACATATTTATTTAAATAACTCTAAGGCTTGCAGGTAGTTGCAGTTCTATTTTATATAATATCAAAAAGTACTATCTTACCAATACGACGCAATCAAAACCTCAGCGAAACTTTAAGGAACTTCGTAACAAAGCGTAAACAAATTTAAAGTATGCACGGATTTACTGTATGATCATCCTGCCCGTTCTTGAAACATATTTTGCCAAATAACTCTGAGGTTAGCAGGTAGTTGCAGTTCTATCTTATATAATATCAAAGTATACTATCTTACCAATACGACGCAATCAAAACATCAGTGACACTTTGCGGAACTTCATAACAAAGCGTAAACAAAGTTATACTATGCACGGATGTACTATTTGATCATCCAGAGCGGTTCTTGCTACATATTTAGTTAAATAACTCTGAGCGTTGCAGGTATTTGCAGTTCTAACTTATATAATATCAAAGTATACTATCTTATCAATACGACGCAATCAAAACCAAAGCGAAACTCTGCGGAACTTCATAACAAAGCATCAACAAAGTTATACTATGCACGGATGTACTATTTGATCATCCAGAGCGGTTCTTGCTACATATTTAGTTAAATAACTCTGAGCTTTGCAGGTATTTGCACTTCTAACTTATATATTATCAAAGTATACTATCTTATCAATACGTACGCAATCAAAACATCAGCGAAACTATGCGGAACTTCATAACAAATCGTAAACAAAGTTAAAGTATGCACGGATTTACTGTATGATTATCCTGCTCGTTCTTAAAACATATTTTGCCAAATAACTCTGAGGTTTGCAGGTAGTTGCAGTTCTATCTTAGATAATATCAAAGTATACTATCTTATCAATACGACGCAATCAAAACCTCAGCGAAACTCTGCGGAACTTCATAACAAAGCGTAAACAAAGTTATAGTATACACGGATGTACTATTTGATCTTCCTGTCGGTTCTGGATACATATTTTGCCATATCACTCTCAGGTTTGTAGGTAGTTGCAGTTCTACCGTATATAATATCATAGTATACTATCTTACCAATACGACGCAATCAAAACATCAGCGAAACATTGCGGAACTTCATAACAAAGCGTAAACAAAGTTATAGTATGCACGGATGTACTATTTGATCATCCAGTGCGGTTCTTGCTACATATTTAGTTAAATAACTCTGAGGTTTGCAGGTAGTTGCAGTTCTATCTTAGATAATATCAAAGTATACTATCTTACCAATTGCGACGCACTCCAAACCTCAGCGAAACATTCCGGAACTTCATAACAAAGCGTAAACAAAGTTATACTATGCACGGATGTACTATTTGATCTTCCTGTCGGTTCTGGATACATATTTTGCCATATCACTCTCAGGTTTGTAGGTAGTTGCAGTTCTACCGTATATAATATCATAGTATACTATCTTACCAATACGACGCAATCAAAACATCAACGAAACTTTGCGGAACTTCATAACAAAGCTTAAATAAAGTTAATGTATGCACGGATTTACAGTATGATCATCCTGCTCGTCCTTGAAACATATTTTGCCAAATATCTCTGAGGTTTGCAAGTAGTTGCAGTTCTAACTTATATAATATCAAAGTATACAATCTTACCAATTGCGACGCAATCAAAACATCAGTGACACTTTGCGGAATTTCATAACAAAGCGAGAACAAACTTATACTATGCACGTATGTACTATTTGATCATCCAGAGCGGTTCTTGCTACATATTTAGTTAAATAACTCTAAGGCTTGCAGGTAGTTGCAGTTCTATTTTATATAATATCAAAAAGTACTATCTTACCAATACGACGCAATCAAAACCTCAGCGAAACTTTAAGGAACTTCGTAACAAAGCGTAAACAAATTTAAAGTATGCACGGATTTACTGTATGATCATCCTGCCCGTTCTTGAAACATATTTTGCCAAATAACTCTGAGGTTTGCATGGAGTTGCAGTTCTATCTTAGATAATATCAAAGTATACTATCTTACCAATTGCGACGCATTCAAAACCTCAGCGAAACATTCCGGAACTTCATAACAAAGCGTAAACATAGTTATACTATGCACGGATGTACTATTTGATCATCCTGAGCGGTTCTTGCTACATATTTTGTCAAATAACTCTGAGGTGTGCAGGTATTTGCAGTTCTATCTTATATAATATCAAAGTATACAATGTTACCAATACGACGCAATCATAACATCAGCGAAACTTTGTCGGACTTCATAACAAAGCGTAAACAAAGTTATAGTATGCACGGATGTACTATTTGATCATCCAGAGCGGTTCTTGCTACATATTTAGTTAAAAAACTCTGAGCTTTGCAGGTATTTGCAGTCCTAACTTATATATTATCAAAGTATACTATCTTATCAATACGTACGCAATCAAAACTTCAGCGAAACTTTGCGGAACTTCATAACAAAGCGTAAACAAAGTTATACTATGCACGGATGTACTATTTGATCATCCAGAACGGTTCTTGCTACATATTTATTTAAATAACTCTGAGCTTTGGAGGTATTTGCAGTTCTAACTTATAAATTATCAAAGTATACTATCTTATCAATACGACGCAATCAAAACCTCAGTGCCACTTCGCGGTTTTTCATAACAAAGCGAGAACAAACTTATACTATGCAGGGATGTACTATTTGATCTTCCTGTCGGTTCTGGATACATATTTTGCCATATCACTCTCAGGTTTGGAGGTAGTTGCAGTTCCAACTTATATAATATCAAAGTATACTATCTTATGAATACGACGCAATGAAAACATCAGCAAAACTTTGCGGAACTTCATAACAAAGCGTAAACAAAGTTAAAGTATGCAAGGATTTACTGTATGATCATCCTGCCCGTTCTTGAAACATATTTTGCCAAATAACTCTGAGGTTTGCAGTTAGTTGCAGTTCTATCTTACATAATATCAAAGTATACTATCTTACCAATTGCGACGCAATCAAAACCTCAGCGAAACATTGCGGAACTTCATATCAAAGCGTAAACAAAGTTATACTATGCACGGATGTACTATTTGATCTTCCTGCCGGTTCTGGATACATATTTTGCCATATCACTCTCAGGTTTGTAGGTAGTTGCAGTTCTACCTTATATAATATCAAAGTATACTATCTTACCAATACGACGCCATGAAAACCTCAGCGAAACTTTGCGGAACTTCATAACAAAGCGTAAACAAAGTTATACTATGCACGGATGTACTATTTGATCATCCTGAGCGGTTCTTGCTACATATTTTGTTAAATAACTCTGAGGTGTGCAGGTATTTGGAGTTCTATCTTATATAATATCAATGTATACAATGTTACCAATACGTCGCCATGAAAACCTCAGCGAAACTTTGCGGAACTACATAACAAAGCGTAAACAAAGTTATACTATGCACGGATGTACTATTTGATCATCCTGAGCGGTTCTTGCTACATATTTAGTTAAATAACTCTGAGCTTTGCAGGTATTTGCACTTCTAACTTATATATTATCAAAGTATACTAACTTATCAATACGTACGCAATCAAAACATCAGCGAAACTATGCGGAACTTCATAACAAATCGTAAACAAAGTTAAAGTATGCACGGATTTACTGTATGATCATCCTGCTCGTTCTTAAAACATATTTTGCCAAATAACTCTGAGGTTTGCAGGTAGTTGCAGTTCTATCTTAGATAATATCAAAGTATACTATCTTATCAATACGACGCAATCAAAACCTCAGCGAAACTCTGCGCAACTTCATAACAAAGCGTAAACAAAGTTATACAATGCACGGATGTACTATTTGATCATCCTGAGCGCTTCTTGCTACATATTTAGTTAAATAACTCTGAGGTTTGCATGTAGTTGGAGTTCTATCTTATATAATATCAAAGTATACTATCTTACCAATTGCGACGCATTCAAAACCTCAGCGAAACGTTCCGGAACTTCATAACAAAGCGTAAACAAAGTTATACTATGCACGGATGTACTATTTGATCTTCCTGTCGGTTCTGGATACATATTTTGCCATATCACTCTCAGGTTTGTAGGTAGTTGCAGTTCTACCGTATATAATATCATAGTATACTATCTTACCAATACGACGCAATCAAAACATCAGTGACACTTTGCGAAACTTCATAACAAAGCGTAAACAAAGTTATACTATGCACGGATGTACTGTTTGAACATCCAGAGCGGTTTTTGCTACATATTTAGTTAAATAACTCTGAGCTTTGCAGGTATTTGCAGTTCTAACTTATATATTATCAAAGTATTCTATCTTATCAATACGTACGCAATCAAAACATCAGCGAAACTTTGCGGAACTTCATAACAAAGCGTAAACAAAGTTAATGTATGCACGGATTTACAGTATGATCATCCTGCTCGTCCTTGAAACATATTTTGCCAAATATCTCTGAGGTTTGCAAGTAGTTGCAGTTCTAACTTATATAATATCAAAGTACACAATCTTACCAATTGCGACGCAATCAAAACATCAGCGAAACATTGTGGAACTTCATAACAAAGCGTAAACAAAGTTATAGTATGCACGGATGTACTATTTGATCATCCAGTGCGGTTCTTGCTACATATTTAGTTAAATAACTCTGAGGCTTGCAGGTAGTTGCAGTTCTATCTTAGATAATATCAAAGTATACTATCTTACCAATTGCGACGCACTCCAAACCTCAGCGAAACATTCCGGAACTTCATAACAAAGCGTAAACAAAGTTATACTATGCACGGATGTACTATTTGATCTTCCTGTCGGTTCTGGATACATATTTTGCCATATCACTCTCAGGTTTGTAGGTAGTTGCAGTTCTACCGTATATAATATCATAGTATACTATCTTTCCAATACGACGCAATCAAAATATCAGCGAAACTTTGCGGAACTTCATAACAAAGCGTAAACAAAGTTAAAGTATGCACGGATTTACTGTATGATCATCCTGCCCGTTCTTGAAACATATTTTGCCAAATAACTCTGAGGTTTGCAGGGAGTTGCAGTTCTATCTTAGATAATATCAAAGTATACTATCTTACCAATTGCGACGCATTCAAAACCTCAGCGAAACATTCCGGAACTTCATAACAAAGCGTAAACAAAGTTATACTATGCACGGATGTACTATTTGAACATCCAGAGCGGTTTTTGCTACATATTTAGTTAAATAACTCTGAGCTTTGCAGGTATTTGCAGTTCTAACTTATATATTATCAAAGTATTCTATCTTATCAATACGTACGGAATCAAAACATCAGCGAAACTATGCGGAACTTCATAACAAAGCGTAAACAAAGTTAATGTATGCACGGATTTACAGTACGATCATCCTGCTCGTCCTTGAAACATATTTTGCCAAATATCTCTGAGGTTTGCAAGTAGTTGCAGTTCTAACTTATATAATATCAAAGTATACAATCTTACCAATTGCGACTCAATCAAAACATCAGCGAAACATTGTGGAACTTCATAACAAAGCGTAAACAAAGTTATAGTATGCACGGATGTACTATTTGATCATCCAGTGCGGTTCTTGCTACATATTTAGTTAAATAACTCTGAGGTTTGCAGGTAGTTGCAGTTCTATCTTAGATAATATCAAAGTATACTATCTTATCAATGCGACGCAATCAAAACCTCAGCGAAACTCTGCGGAACTTCATAACAAAGCGTAAACAAAGTTATAGTATGCACGAATGTACTATTTGATCATCCAGGGCGGTTCTTGCTACATATTTAGTTAAATAACTCTGAGCTTTGCAGGTATTTGCAGTTCTAACTTATATATTATCAAAGTATACTATCTTATCAATACGTACGCAATCAAAACATCAGCGAAACTTTGCGGAACTGCGTAACAAAGCGTAAACAAAGTTATACTATGCATGTATGTACTATTTGATCATCCTGAGCGGTTCTTGCTACATACTTAGTTATGTAACTCTGAGGTTTGCATGTAGTTGCAGTTCTAACTTATATAATATCAAAGTATACAATCTTACCAATTGCGACGCACTCCAAACCTCAGCGAAACATTCCGGAACTTCATAACAAAGCGTAAACAAAGATATACTATGCACGGATGTACTATTTGATCTTCCTGTCGGTTGTGGATACATATTTTGCCATATCACTCTCAGGTTTGTAGGTAGTTGCAGTTCTACCGTATATAATATCATAGTATACTATCTTACCAATACGACGCAATCAAAACATCAGTGACACTTTGCGGAATTTCATAACAAAGCGAGAACAAACTTATACTATGCACGTATGTACTATTTGATCATCCTGAGCAGTTCTTGCTACATATTTAGTTAAATAACTCTGAGCTTTGCAGGTATTTACAGTTCCAACTTATATATTATCAAAGTATACTATCTTATCAATACGTACGCAATCAAAATATCAGCGAAACTTTGCGGAACTTCGTAACAAAGCGTAAACAAAGTTATACTATGCATGTATGTACTATTTGATCATCCTGAGCGGTTCTTGCTACATACTTAGTTATGTAACTCTGAGGTTTGCATGTAGTTGCAGTTCTAACTTATATAATATCAAAGTATACTATCTTATCAATGCGACGCAATCAAAACCTCAGCGAAACTCTGCGGAACTTCATAACAAAGCGTAAACAAAGTTATAGTATGCACGAATGTACTATTTGATCATCCAGGGCGGTTCTTGCTACATATTTAGTTAAATAACTCTGAGCTTTGCAGGTATTTGCAGTTCTAACTTATATATTATCAAAGTATACTATCTTATCAATACGTACGCAATCAAAACATCAGCGAAACTTTGCGGAACTGCGTAACAAAGCGTAAACAAAGTTATACTATGCATGTATGTACTATTTGATCATCCTGAGCGGTTCTTGCTACATACTTAGTTATGTAACTCTGAGGTTTGCATGTAGTTGCAGTTCTAACTTATATAATATCAAAGTATACTATCTTATCAATGCGACGCAATCAAAACCTCAGCGAAACTCTGCGGAACTTCATAACAAAGCGTAAACAAAGTTATAGTATGCACGGATGTACTATTTGATCATCCAGAGCGGTTCTTGCTACATATTTAGTTAAATAACTCTGAGCTTTGCAGGTATTTGCAGTTCTAACTTATATAATATCAAAGTATACTATCTTATCAATACGACGCAATCAAAACCTCAGTGACACTTTGCGGAACTTCATAACAAAGCGTAAACAAAGTTATAGTATGCACGGATGTACTATTTGAACATCCAGAGCGGTTCTTGCTACATATTTAGTCAAATAACTCTGAGCTTTGCAGGTATTTGCAGTTCTAACTTATATATTATCAAAGTATTCTATCTTATCAATACGTACGCAATCAAAACATCAGCGAAACTTTGCGGAACTTCATAACAAAGCGTAAACAAAGTTAATGTATGCACGGATTTACAGTATGATCATCCTGCTCGGCCTTGAAACATATTTTGTCAAATAACTCTGAGGTGTGCAGGTATTTGCAGTTCTATCTTATATAATATCAAAGTATACAATGTTACCAATACGACGCAATCATAACATCAGCGAAACTTTGTCGGACTTCATAACAAAGCGTAAACAAAGTTATACTATGCACGGATGTACTATTTGATCATCCAGAACGGTTCTTGCTACATATTTATTTAAATAACTCTGAGCTTTGGAGGTATTTGCAGTTCTAACTTATAAATTATCAAAGTATACTATCTTATCAATACGACGCAATCAAAACCTCAGTGCCACTTCGCGGTTTTTCATAACAAAGCGAGAACAAACTTATACTATGCAGGGATGTACTATTTGATCTTCCTGTCGGTTCTGGATACATATTTTGCCATTTCACTCTCAGGTTTGGAGGTAGTTGCAGTTCCAACTTATATAATATCAAAGTATACTATCTTATGAATACGACGCAATGAAAACATCAGCAAAACTTTGCGGAACTTCATAACAAAGCGTAAACAAAGTTAAAGTATGCAAGGATTTACTGTATGATCATCCTGCCCGTTCTTGAAACATATTTTGCCAAATAACTCTGAGGTTTGCAGTTAGTTGCAGTTCTATCTTACATAATATCAAAGTATACTATCTTACCAATTGCGACGCAATCAAAACCTCAGCGAAACATTGCGGAACTTCATATCAAAGCGTAAACAAAGTTATACTATGCACGGATGTACTATTTGAACATCCAGAGCGGTTTTTGCTACATATTTAGTTAAATAACTCTGAGCTTTGCAGGTATTTGCAGTTCTAACTTATATATTATCAAAGTATTCTATCTTATCAATACGTACGGAATCAAAACATCAGCGAAACTATGCGGAACTTCATAACAAAGCGTAAACAAAGTTAATGTATGCACGGATTTACAGTACGATCATCCTGCTCGTCCTTGAAACATATTTTGCCAAATATCTCTGAGGTTTGCAAGTAGTTGCAGTTCTAACTTATATAATATCAAAGTATACAATCTTACCAATTGCGACTCAATCAAAACATCAGCGAAACATTGTGGAACTTCATAACAAAGCGTAAACAAAGTTATAGTATGCACGGATGTACTATTTGATCATCCAGTGCGGTTCTTGCTACATATTTAGTTAAATAACTCTGAGGTTTGCAGGTAGTTGCAGTTCTATCTTAGATAATATCAAAGTATACTATCTTATCAATGCGACGCAATCAAAACCTCAGCGAAACTCTGCGGAACTTCATAACAAAGCGTAAACAAAGTTATAGTATGCACGAATGTACTATTTGATCATCCAGGGCGGTTCTTGCTACATATTTAGTTAAATAACTCTGAGCTTTGCAGGTATTTGCAGTTCTAACTTATATATTATCAAAGTATACTATCTTATCAATACGTACGCAATCAAAACATCAGCGAAACTTTGCGGAACTGCGTAACAAAGCGTAAACAAAGTTATACTATGCATGTATGTACTATTTGATCATCCTGAGCGGTTCTTGCTACATACTTAGTTATGTAACTCTGAGGTTTGCATGTAGTTGCAGTTCTAACTTATATAATATCAAAGTATACAATCTTACCAATTGCGACGCACTCCAAACCTCAGCGAAACATTCCGGAACTTCATAACAAAGCGTAAACAAAGATATACTATGCACGGATGTACTATTTGATCTTCCTGTCGGTTGTGGATACATATTTTGCCATATCACTCTCAGGTTTGTAGGTAGTTGCAGTTCTACCGTATATAATATCATAGTATACTATCTTACCAATACGACGCAATCAAAACATCAGTGACACTTTGCGGAATTTCATAACAAAGCGAGAACAAACTTATACTATGCACGTATGTACTATTTGATCATCCTGAGCAGTTCTTGCTACATATTTAGTTAAATAACTCTGAGCTTTGCAGGTATTTACAGTTCCAACTTATATATTATCAAAGTATACTATCTTATCAATACGTACGCAATCAAAATATCAGCGAAACTTTGCGGAACTTCGTAACAAAGCGTAAACAAAGTTATACTATGCATGTATGTACTATTTGATCATCCTGAGCGGTTCTTGCTACATACTTAGTTATGTAACTCTGAGGTTTGCATGTAGTTGCAGTTCTAACTTATATAATATCAAAGTATACTATCTTATCAATGCGACGCAATCAAAACCTCAGCGAAACTCTGCGGAACTTCATAACAAAGCGTAAACAAAGTTATAGTATGCACGAATGTACTATTTGATCATCCAGGGCGGTTCTTGCTACATATTTAGTTAAATAACTCTGAGCTTTGCAGGTATTTGCAGTTCTAACTTATATATTATCAAAGTATACTATCTTATCAATACGTACGCAATCAAAACATCAGCGAAACTTTGCGGAACTGCGTAACAAAGCGTAAACAAAGTTATACTATGCATGTATGTACTATTTGATCATCCTGAGCGGTTCTTGCTACATACTTAGTTATGTAACTCTGAGGTTTGCATGTAGTTGCAGTTCTAACTTATATAATATCAAAGTATACTATCTTATCAATGCGACGCAATCAAAACCTCAGCGAAACTCTGCGGAACTTCATAACAAAGCGTAAACAAAGTTATAGTATGCACGGATGTACTATTTGATCATCCAGGGCGGTTCTTGCTACATATTTAGTTAAATAACTCTGAGCTTTGCAGGTATTTGCAGTTCTAACTTATATAATATCAAAGTATACTATCTTATCAATACGACGCAATCAAAACCTCAGTGACACTTTGCGGAACTTCATAACAAAGCGTAAACAAAGTTATAGTATGCACGGATGTACTATTTGAACATCCAGAGCGGTTCTTGCTACATATTTAGTCAAATAACTCTGAGCTTTGCAGGTATTTGCAGTTCTAACTTATATATTATCAAAGTATTCTATCTTATCAATACGTACGCAATCAAAACATCAGCGAAACTTTGCGGAACTTCATAACAAAGCGTAAACAAAGTTAATGTATGCACGGATTTACAGTATGATCATCCTGCTCGGCCTTGAAACATATTTTGTCAAATAACTCTGAGGTGTGCAGGTATTTGCAGTTCTATCTTATATAATATCAAAGTATACAATGTTACCAATACGACGCAATCATAACATCAGCGAAACTTTGTCGGACTTCATAACAAAGCGTAAACAAAGTTATACTATGCACGGATGTACTATTTGATCATCCAGAACGGTTCTTGCTACATATTTATTTAAATAACTCTGAGCTTTGGAGGTATTTGCAGTTCTAACTTATAAATTATCAAAGTATACTATCTTATCAATACGACGCAATCAAAACCTCAGTGCCACTTCGCGGTTTTTCATAACAAAGCGAGAACAAACTTATACTATGCAGGGATGTACTATTTGATCTTCCTGTCGGTTCTGGATACATATTTTGCCATTTCACTCTCAGGTTTGGAGGTAGTTGCAGTTCCAACTTATATAATATCAAAGTATACTATCTTATGAATACGACGCAATGAAAACATCAGCAAAACTTTGCGGAACTTCATAACAAAGCGTAAACAAAGTTAAAGTATGCAAGGATTTACTGTATGATCATCCTGCCCGTTCTTGAAACATATTTTGCCAAATAACTCTGAGGTTTGCAGTTAGTTGCAGTTCTATCTTACATAATATCAAAGTATACTATCTTACCAATTGCGACGCAATCAAAACCTCAGCGAAACATTGCGGAACTTCATATCAAAGCGTAAACAAAGTTATACTATGCACGGATGTACTATTTGAACATCCAGAGCGGTTCTGGATACATATTTTGCCATATCACTCTCAGGTTTGTAGGTAGTTGCAGTTCTACCTTATATAATATCAAAGTATACTATGTTACCAATACGACGCCATGAAAACCTCAGCGAAACTTTGCGGAACTTCATAACAAAGCGTAAACAAAGTTATACTATGCACGGATGTACTATTTGATCATCCTGAGCGGTTCTTGCTACATATTTTGTTAAATAACTCTGAGGTGTGCAGGTATTTGCAGTTCTATCTTATATAATATCAATGTATACAATGTTACCAATACGTCGCCATGAGAACCTCAGCGAAACTTTGCGGAACTACATAACAAAGCGTAAACAAAGTTATACTATGCACGGATGTACTATTTGATCATCCTGAGCGGTTCTTGCTACATATTTAGTTAAATAACTCTGAGCTTTGCAGGTATTTGCACTTCTAACTTATATATTATCAAAGTATGTAGGGATTTTGGGTGCTTAGGGAGTTTTCTTTCAAAAACAAAAATGAAAGCAATAATATTTAATAAAACAAGATAAAAGATTAAGAAAATGAAATCACACAACATAGATTCGCTCGACTGCTTTCTCACTCTTAACCAACTGTCTCTCTCTAAACTCGTCACTCGACCTCTCGCACGACTCCTCACGCTCTCAAGACTCACAACGCTCTGCCCTGCATCTCAGTCCCCGAAAATGATCTCGCCACATACACACACTCATTCATAGCGATAACACAGACACGCACTTCTTAGGACTACAGTTCGTAGGACCCGCGAGTCAAGGATCCCACACTCGGCCATCCTGCATGATATCTGTCCTCAGATATCTGTGTTTACTCTTCAGCTGATGAGATATCGCTACCCTCATCAATCCACGGCTTCATATGTTCCGCCGAAGTCGACGTTTGCTTCGGACCCTCGTGCTCACCTACTTTGTCTACAATGAAACGATCGTTCCTTAGAATTTTTGCCACTCGATACGGGCCTAAATATTTAGACGCAAACTTTAAGCCCGGGCCATATTGGGTTCTCTTTATGGCCACCAATTCGCCTTCTTTGTATTGCCGAGCCTTCTTCCTATGTTTATCGTAGCCACGACGATTCTCACGCTGAACTTTTAGGATGCATTCCTTAGCTTGATTCCGCAGCTCTCCCCTGTTGCTTTGGAACATATCAATCCATTCCCTCTCTATCAACTCACGAATATCTGCATTATTCTTCATTCTTGGATGTGTCCCAAACAATAATTTAAATGGCGTTGTACCGATGCTTCTATGAGGTGTTGCATTTAAAAATTTTTGAGCAATATCCAAATAGCGATGCCACTCATCTGGTTTGGGTGCAGACAACTTTGTCACTATTGGTATAAGTGTCCTATTCACACGCTCTACCTGTCCATTTGCTCTTGGCATTCCCGTCGTTATCAGACTGTGTTCTATTGCTTCTGCTTTGCAATATTCTCGAAAGTCATTTGAAGTGAAAGCAGAACCACGGTCAGAGATAATCCTCCGAGGATTTCCAAAAATTGCTGATTGCTTCTTTAAACGCTCTACCACTTCGGAGGTAGCTGTAGTTTTTGTAGCATACAGCCACGTAAACTTGGAAAATGCATCTACGACCACGAAAATATGCTTGTAACTCTTTCGCGTGGATGGAAGTGGCCCTAGATGGTCAATGTGATACACGTCTAACGGAATGTTTCCTTTGTCAATGGAATGTAAAAATCCTTCTTGTCTCCCATGTTTTCTTTCGGCTAGAATGCACAGAATACAATTGCGCACCACTTTCTCAACTTTTGTTTTTAAGTCTGTGAACCAATAATCTTTTCTAATTATAGTCTCTGTTTTTGCACTCCCGAAATGACCGTTCTCGTGTACGCGTCGGATAATTTGCGATTGCATTAGCCGCGGCACTATTAATTTCACGTCACTCTCAATTTCTTTATATAAAAGTCCCTTCCGCACTACGAACCCACTTAATTGTTTTTTATTCACTGCTTCGAAAATCGGTTTCAAACTCTCATCCTCACATTGCGCTTTACGAATTCTCACAATTATGCTATCCTCGCATTCGTTCATCAACATACACTCCGGTAACGGATTTCGGCTTAACGCATCTACGTGTCTTAAACTATTTCCCGAACGATGTTCTATTTCATAATTAAATTCCTCTAATAAAAGGGCCCACCTCGCAACTCGAACACATAAATCCCTCTTACGCATAGTTATTGTAAACGCTCGACAATCTGTAACTATCTTAAATGGTATACCTAATAAGTATATTCTAAATTTTCGTAAGGCTTTAACTATTGCCAAAACTTCCAGCTCGTAACTAATATATTTCGATTCTGCTGATGTCGTTTTCCCACTTGCAAAATATACTGGATAAAATTTACTATCAATACTGTTACGCTGTAAAAGAATTGCACCATAACCGTGCATCGAAGCATCCGTATGTAATTCAGTCTCCGCTTCTAACCTATATAATTTTAAAACTGGACTGTTGCTCAATATAGTTTTTAACCTCGTAAATGCAAATTTTTCTTCCTCCCCAAAGTGAAAATTGACGTTTGATTTTAATAGGTTTGTTAACGGTCGTGCGATCACAGAATAGTTTGCAATAAATTTTCGAAAGTAACTAGCCAAACCTAAAAAGCTTTGATTTTGCTTGAAATTTTGTGGCTGTGGAAATTTCATAACCGCCTCTGTTTTTCTCTTTGATGGACGAACACTTCCGTCTTCGATTATGTGCCCTAAAAACTCTATTTTAGTCTGCAAGAAGCTGCATTTCTTCCAATTAATTTTTAGACCAAATTCCTCCGCAACACGTAATACCATCTTTAGATTTTCTACACCAGTTTCGTAATTTGTTGAGGGAACAATTAGGTCGTCCATATAAGTCAAAACTTTTTTCTCATTAATCAAATCTTTAAAAACAGCATTTATAAATTTCTGGAATACTGCGGGTGAGTTACATAAACCAAATGGAACATAGGAAAATTCATACTGGCCATTCGGTACTATAAAGGCAGTATACTTCTTGCTATCTTTATCTACGGGCACGTGAAAGAATCCATTCTTCAAATCTAACGTGCTAAAAATTCGTGAACCTTGCAATGCGTCTAGTTGGTCATCGATTAATGGTAATGGGTATCGGTCTTTAATGATTTTCGTATTCAGTTTTCTATAATCTATACAAAGCCTGGTTGTGCCATCTTTCTTCTTAACGAGTACCACTGGGCTAGCGTAATCAGAAAGAGAAGGCTGCACGATACCGTCGGAAAGCCAATGCTTTATATGTTCATCTACTTCTCTTTTCTCAAGAGGGGATAAACGTCTAGCCCTCTGATAAATTGGTTCGTCATCTTTAAGTATTATGGTCATTTTCACGTCCGTTTCCCGCGTTTTAACCGGTTTATAATCTCTAATCAGATCGTTTATGATGCTTCTATGCTTGGCATTCGATATTTCTGACAAATCAATGTTGTTTGCTTCGTCTATACAATCAATCTTGTAAATTTCGGGTATATTACTTTCAGATTGGTGTTCTTTTTCAATGCTACGGATAGAAATTACGCCCCCCTTAATATTCATCTCTACAGTGCTCAAAAAGTCTGTGCCAATTATCAGATCATGCTGCATTAACGTATCAGATATTACCCAGATATTAATTGGATACTCGCTACCATCGATCTCTATTCGAGCGTTAAACTGGCCTATCGTCTTGTTAGCTTGGGATCCAATTCCGCAAAATTTTATTTCTCGTCGTACTAATGCTGGTGACCCTATTCTCACGTACTGTTCTGCACGCATTACTGACAAATCGCTGCCGGTATCAATTAACGCCGCTAATCTCTCTCCATTCATTCTTACATTCTTGTAATATTTTTCGCGCGTATACTGTGAAATATTACAAATGGCATTCACGTCATCTTTCTTCGGACAATTTGTTGCCACGTGGCCAAACATTTGACATCTAAAACATTTCGCGCCGCGATTTTTCGAAGGACAGTTCATGCTATAATGATTTCCCATACCGCAATTAAAACAACGATTAGCATTTATGGGTACTTCCCTTCTCTCGACTCTCGGTGACGCCAATCTCTCGTTCTCCCTCGTTGGTCGTAGCGGTCTCTCTCCCACTCGCATCGGCCCATACGTTCTGTCATCGGGTCTCGATTGGTGGTGCCTCCTTTCTTCTTCCCTCGGTGGTTGAAACGTTCTCTCCTCCGTCCTCCATGGTCGAAATGTCTTCTCCTCTGTCCTCCATGGTCGAAATGTCTTCTCCTCTGTCCTCCATGGTTGAAACGAATTTTCTTTCGTCCTCGCATATGCTGCATACGTCGTCGGCAAAAACTTTCCATACGAGGACACCCCCTCGAACGCCTCCAACAGTGATGCCTTCGTTGCCAGCTTTTGGGTGCGGGCAATGTTTCTTAATGTGAAATCTGGGATTCCCTCGATAACGTAGTCCACAATGTCTTTGTCACTCATGTCAAGACGATTCGCCATGATCACTTTCTCATGCATGTATTGACTAAACGCTTCGTCTTGTCTCCAAGTACGTCGCTCAAATTCCTGCCGCAAACGGATTCTATTTGGCTCGCGGTAAAACATTTCTCGTAACCCTTTCAATAGTTCGTCGACTGTCATCGCGATGCATTCAGGTTTTGAGTGAAACCATTCGAACGCTTTTCCTCTCAAACGTGACGAAATAACTAGCCTCATTATTTCATCTGTCACTCGATAAGTTGCCTTCAGTAACCGCACCTGCCTTTCCCACATTTCATATGTTTCCACGTTGCCATCGAAGTAGTTCAGCATCTCCGCCACCATTGATGTAGTCACACGCGGTGTTATCTCGTTTTGTATTATCGGACGAGATCTATTAGTTGCCGGTCCATCGCCGTCGATTCTTAGCTGTTGCATATTTTTCAGAAATTCAATCTCTCTACGTGCCAGGTTAAGTTCGTCTTCCTTCAATTTCTTCTCCCTTTGACAAAGTTCAATTTCCCGCTGCATGTCAGCCCACTCCGTCTCGCTCACACGAAAGGTATCTCCTTTTCCCAACTGCTCGTCTTCCTTGCGGTTTGACGATTCGGTTTCACTGTCCTTCACCCAGGAACCCGATGGATCAGCTTCCATTAGTCGGTGTATTAATTCGGCTTTTACACCCGTTATGCTCAGTCCCAAAGCGCGCAGTTTTTCTTTCAACTCTGATACGGAAAAGTCATTGGCAGATCTCGTCGTTGAACTCATTGTACAAACAAAAATAATCCACAATAAATCGCGCTCGTCAATTATCTCTGTCTTATAACACTTATCGTCACAATTACGACGGTCACTCTTGCTTTCAATCCCTACTGAGCACTATGGTCCCTAATAATTGTCACTTTTCACACGAACGAATATCCAAACTCATTGATTTTCGTAGGCACGGACGAGCCCCCAAGTTTGTAGGGATTTTGGGTGCTTAGGGAGTTTTCTTTCAAAAACAAAAATGAAAGCAATAATATTTAATAAAACAAGATAAAAGATTAAGAAAATGAAATCACACAACATAGATTCGCTCGACTGCTTTCTCACTCTTAACCAACTGTCTCTCTCTAAACTCGTCACTCGACCTCTCGCACGACTCCTCACGCTCTCAAGACTCACAACGCTCTGCCCTGCATCTCAGTCCCCGAAAATGATCTCGCCACATACACACACTCATTCATAGCGATAACACAGACACGCACTTCTTAGGACTACAGTTCGTAGGACCCGCGAGTCAAGGATCCCACAAGTATACTAACTTATCAATACGACGCAATCAAAACCTCAGCGAAACTCTGCGCAACTTCATAACAAAGCGTAAACAAAGTTATACAATGCACGGATGTACTATTTGATCATCCTGAGCGGTTCTTGCTACATATTTAGTTAAATAACTCTGAGGTTTGCATGTAGTTGGAGTTCTATCTTATATAATATCAAAGTATACTATCTTATCAATACGACGCCATCAAAACCTCAGCGAAACTTTGCGGAACTTCATAACAAAGCGTAAACATAGTTATACTATGTACGGATGTACTATTTGAACATCCTGAGCGGTTCTTGCTACATATTTAGTTAAATAACTTTGAGCTTTGCAGGTATTTGCAGTTCTAACTTATATAATATCAAAGTATACTATCTTATCAACACGACGCAATCAAAACCTCAGCGAAACTCTGCGGAACTTCATAACAAAGCGTAAACAAAGTTATAGTATGCACGGATGTACTATTTGATCATCCAGAGCGGTTCTTGCTACATATTTAGTTAAATAACTCTGAGTTTTGCATGTAGTTGCAGTTCTAACTTATATAATATCAAAGTATACTATCTTATCAATACGACGCAATCAAAACCTCAGCGAAACTCTGCGGAACTTCATAACAAAGCGTAAACAAAGTTATACTATGCACGGATGTACTATTTGATCATCCTGAGCGGTTCTTGCTACATATTTAGTTAAATAACTCTGAGGTTTGCATGTAGTTGCAGTTCTATCTTATATAATATCAAAGTATACTATCTTACCAATACGACGCAATGAAAACCTCAGCGAAACTTTGCGGAACTTCATAACAAAGCGTAAACAAAGTTAAAGTATGCACGGATTTACTGTATGATCATCCTGCTCGTTCTTGAAACATATTTTGCCAAATAACTCTGAGGTTTGCAGGTAGTTGCAGTTCTACCTTATATAATATCATAGTATACTATCTTACCAATACGACGCCATGAAAACCTCAGCGAAACTCTGCGGAACTTCATAACAAAGCGTAAACAAAGTTATACTATGCACGTATGTACTATTTGATCTTCCTGCCGGTTCTGGATACATATTTTGCCATTTCACACTCAGGTTTGTAGGTAGTTGCAGTTCTACCTTATATAATATCATAGTATTCTATCTTACCAATACGACGCAATCAAAACATCAGTGACACTTTGCGGAATTTCATAACGAAGCGAGAACAAACTTATACTATGCACGGATGTACTATTTGATCATCCTGAGCGGTTCTTGTTACATATTTTGTTAAATAACTCTGAGCTTTGTAGGTAGTTGCAGTTCTACCTTATATAATATCATAGTATACTATCTTACCAATACGACGCCATGAAAACCTCAGCGAAACTCTGCGGAACTTCATAACAAAGCGTAAACAAAGTTATACTATGCACGGATGTACTATTTGATCATCCTCAGCGGTTCTTGCTACATATTTTGTTAAATAACTCTGAGGTGTGCAGGTATTTGCAGTTCTAACTTGTATAATATCAAACTATACTATCTTATCAATACGTACGCAATCAAAACATCAGCGAAACTATGCGGAACTTCATAACAAATCGTAAACAAAGTTAAAGTATGCACGGATTTACTGTATGATCATCCTGCTCGTTCTTAAAACATATTTTGCCAAATAACTCTGAGGTTTGCAGGTAGTTGCAGTTCTATCTTAGATAATATCAAAGTATACTATCTTATCAATACGACGCAATCAAAACCTCAGCGAAACTCTGCGGAACTTCATAACAAAGCGTAAACAAAGTTATAGTATGCACGGATGTACTATTTGAACATCCAGAGCGGTTTTTGCTACATATTTAGTTAAATAACTCTGAGCTTTGCAGGTATTTGCAGTTCTAACTTATATATTATCAAAGTATTCTATCTTATCAATACGTACGCAATCAAAACATCAGCGAAACTTTGCGGAACTTCATAACAAAGCGTAAACAAAGTTAATGTATGCACGGATTTACAGTATAATCATCCTGCTCGGCCTAGAAACATATTTTGCCAAATATCTCTGAGGTTTGCAAGTAGTTGCAGTTCTAACTTATATAATATCAAAGTATACAATCTTACCAATTGCGACGCAATCAAAACATCAGCGAAACATTGCGGAACTTCATAACAAAGCGTAAACAAAGTTATAGTATGCACGGATGTACTATTTGATCATCCAGTGCGGTTCTTGCTACATATTTAGTTAAATAACTCTGAGGTTTGCAGGTAGTTGCAGTTCTATCTTAGATAATATCAAAGTATACTATCTTACCAATTGCGACGCACTCCAAACCTCAGCGAAACATTCCGGAACTTCATAACAAAGCGTAAACAAAGTTATACTATGCACGGATGTACTATTTGATCATCCAGGGCGGGTCTTCCTACATATTTAGTTAAATAACTCTGAGCTTTGCAGGTATTTGCACTTCTAACTTATATATTATCAAAGTATACTATCTTATCAATACGTACGCAATCAAAACATCAGCGAAACTATGCGGAACTTCATAACAAATCGTAAACAAAGTTAAAGTATGCACGGATTTACTGTATGATCATCCTGCTCGTTCTTAAAACATATTTTGCCAAATAACTCTGAGGTTTGCAGGTAGTTGCAGTTCTATCTTAGATAATATCAAAGTATACTATCTTATCAATACGACGCAATCAAAACCTCAGCGAAACTCTGCGGAACTTCATAACAAAGCGTAAACAAAGTTATAGTATGCACGGATGTACTATTTGAACATCCAGAGCGGTTTTTGCTACATATTTAGTTAAATAACTCTGAGCTTTGCAGGTATTTGCAGTTCTAACTTATATATTATCAAAGTATTCTATCTTATCAATACGTACGCAATCAAAACATCAGCGAAACTTTGCGGAACTTCATAACAAAGCGTAAACAAAGTTAATGTATGCACGGATTTACATTATAATCATCCTGCTCGGCCTAGAAACATATTTTGCCAAATATCTCTGAGGTTTGCAAGTAGTTGCAGTTCTAACTTATATAATATCAAAGTATACAATCTTACCAATTGCGACGCAATCAAAACATCAGTGAAACTATGCGGAACTTCATAACAAATCGTAAACAAAGTTAAAGTATGCACGGATTTACTGTATGATCATCCTGCTTGTTCTTAAAACATATTTTGCCAAATAACTCTGAGGTTTGCAGGTAGTTGCAGTTCTATCTTAGATAATATCAAAGTATACTATCTTATCAATAGGACGCAATCAAAACCTCAGCGAAACTCTGCGGAACTTCATAACAAAGCGTAAACAAAGTTATAGTATGAACGGATGTACTATTTGATCATCCAGAGCGGTTCTTGTTACATATTTTGTTAAATAACTCTGAGCTTTGTAGGTAGTTGCAGTTCTACCTTATATAATATCATAGTATACTATCTTACCAATACGACGCAATGAAAACCTCAGCGAAACTTTGCGGAACTTCATAACAAAGCGTAAACATAGTTAAAGTATGCACGGATTTACTGTATGAACATCCTGCTCGTTCTTGAAACATATTTTGCCAAATAACTCTGAGGTTAGCAGGTAGTTGCAGTTCTATCTTAGATAATATCAAAGTATACTATCTTACCAATTGCGACGCATTCAAAACCTCTGCGAAACATTCCGGAACTTCATAACAAAGCGTAAACAAAGTTATACTATGCACGGATGTACTATTTGATCTTCCTGTCGCTTCTGGATACATATTTTGCCATATCACTCTCAGGTTTGTAGGTAGTTGCAGTTCTACCTTATATAATATCATAGTATTCTATCTTACCAATACGACGCAATCAAAACATCAGTGACACATTCCGGAACTTTCATAACAAACCGTGAACAAAGTTATTCTATGCACGGATGAACTATTTGATCATCCTGAGCGGTTCTGGATACATATTTAGTTAAATAACTCTGAGCTTTGCAGGTATTTGCAGTTCCAACTTATATATTATCAAAGTATACTATCTTATCAATACGTACGCAATCAAAACATCAGCGAAACTTTGCGGAACTTCATAACAAAGCGTAAACAAAGTTAAAGTATGCACGGATTTACTGTATGATCATCCTGCCCGTTCTTGAAACATATTTTGCCAAATAACTCTGAGGTTTGCAGGGAGTTGCAGTTCTATCTTACATAATATCAAAGTATACTATCTTACCAATTGCGACACAATCAAAACCTTAGCGAAACATTGCGGAACTTCATAACAAACACGTAAACAAAGTTATACTATGCACGGATGTACTATTTGATCTTCCTGCCGGTTCTGGATACATATTTTGCCATATCACTCTCAGGTTTGTAGGTAGTTGCAGTTCTACCGTACATAATATCATAGTATACTATCTTACCAATACGACGCAATCAAAACATCAGTGACACTTTGCGGTGTTTCATAACAAAGCGAGAACAAACTTAAACTATGCACGGATGTACTATTTGATCATCCAGAGCGGTTCTTGCTACATATTTAGGTAAATAACTCTGAGCTTTGCAGGTATTTGCAGTTCTAACTTATATATATGATCAAAGTATACTATCTTACCAATACGACGCAATCAAAACATCAGTGACACTTTGCGGAATTTCATAACAAAGCGAGAACAAACTTATACTATTCAAGGATGTTCTATTTGATGATCCTGAGCGGTTCTTGCTACATATTTAGTTAAATAACTCGGAGCTTTGCAGGTATTTGCAGTTCTAACTTATATATTATCAAAGTATACTATCTTATCAATACGACGCAATCAAAACCTCAGCGAAACTCTGCGGAACTTCATAACAAAGCGTAAACAAAGTTATAGTATGCACGGATGTACTATTTGAACATCCAGAGCGGTTTTTGCTACATATTTAGTTAAATAACTCTGAGCTTTGCAGGTATTTGCAGTTCTAACTTATATATTATCAAAGTATTCTATCTTATCAATACGTACGCAATCAAAACATCAGCGAAACTTTGCGGAACTTCATAACAAAGCGTAAACAAAGTTAATGTATGCACGGATTTACAGTATAATCATCCTGCTCGGCCTAGAAACATATTTTGCCAAATATCTCTGAGGTTTGCAAGTAGTTGCAGTTCTAACTTATATAATATCAAAGTATACTATCTTACCAATTGCGACGCACTCCAAACCTCAGCGAAACATTCCGGAACTTCATAACAAAGCGTAAACAAAGTTATACTATGCACGGATGTACTATTTGATCATCCAGGGCGGTTCTTCCTACATATTTAGTTAAATAACTCTGAGCTTTGCAGGTATTTGCACTTCTAACTTATATATTATCAAAGTATACTATCTTATCAATACGTACGCAATCAAAACATCAGCGAAACTATGCGGAACTTCATAACAAATCGTAAACAAAGTTAAAGTATGCACGGATTTACTGTATGATCATCCTGCTCGTTCTTAAAACATATTTTGCCAAATAACTCTGAGGTTTGCAGGTAGTTGCAGTTCTATCTTAGATAATATCAAAGTATACTATCTTATCAATACGACGCAATCAAAACCTCAGCGAAACTCTGCGGAACTTCATAACAAAGCGTAAACAAAGTTATAGTATGCACGGATGTACTATTTGAACATCCAGAGCGGTTTTTGCTACATATTTAGTTAAATAACTCTGAGCTTTGCAGGTATTTGCAGTTCTAACTTATATATTATCAAAGTATTCTATCTTATCAATACGTACGCAATCAAAACATCAGCGAAACTTTGCGGAACTTCATAACAAAGCGTAAACAAAGTTAATGTATGCACGGATTTACATTATAATCATCCTGCTCGGCCTAGAAACATATTTTGCCAAATATATCTGAGGTTTGCAAGTAGTTGAAGTTCTAACTTATATAATATCAAAGTATACAATCTTACCAATTGCGACGCAATCAAAACATCAGTGAAACTATGCGGAACTTCATAACAAATCGTAAACAAAGTTAAAGTATGCACGGATTTACTGTATGATCATCCTGCTTGTTCTTAAAACATATTTTGCCAAATAACTCTGAGGTTTGCAGGTAGTTGCAGTTCTATCTTAGATAATATCAAAGTATACTATCTTATCAATAGGACGCAATCAAAACCTCAGCGAAACTCTGCGGAACTTCATAACAAAGCGTAAACAAAGTTATAGTATGAACGGATGTACTATTTGATCATCCAGAGCGGTTCTTGTTACATATTTTGTTAAATAACTCTGAGCTTTGTAGGTAGTTGCAGTTCTATCTTAGATAATATCAAAGTATACTATCTTATCAATAGGACGCAATCAAAACCTTAGCGAAACATTGCGGAACTTCATAACAAAGCGTAAACAAAGTTATACTATGCACGGATGTACTATTTGATCTTCCTGCCGGTTCTGGATACATATTTTGCCATATCACTCTCAGGTTTGTAGGTAGTTGCAGTTCTACCGTACATAATATCATAGTATACTATCTTACCAATACGACGCAATCAAAACATCAGTGACACTTTGCGGTGTTTCATAACAAAGCGAGAACAAACTTATACTATTCGAGGATGTTCTATTTGATGATCCAGAACGGTTCTTGCTACATATTTAGTTAAATAACTCTGAGCTTTGCAGGTATTTGCAGTTCTAACTTATATAATATCAAAGTATACTATCTTATCAATACGTACGCAATCAAAACATCAGCGAAACTTGGGGAACTTCATAACAAAGCGTAAACAAAGTTATACTATGCACGGATGTACTATTTGATCTTCCTGCCGGTTCTGGATACATATTTTGCCATATCACTCTCAGGTTTGTAGGTAGTTGCAGTTCTACCGTACATAATATCATAGTATACTATCTTACCAATACGACGCAATCAAAACATCAGTGACACTTTGCGGTGTTTCATAACAAAGCGAGAACAAACTTAAACTATGCACGGATGTACTATTTGATCATCCAGAGCGGTTCTTGCTACATATTTAGTTAAATAACTCTGAGCTTTGCAGGTATTTGCAGTTCTAACTTATATATATGATCAAAGTATACTATGTTACCAACACGACGCAATCAAAACCTCAGCGAAACTTTGCGGAACTTCATAACAAAGCATAAACAAAGATATAGTATGCACGGATTACTGTATGATCATCCTGCCCGTTCTTGAAACATATTTTGCCAAATAACTCTGAGGTTTGCAGGTAGTTGCAGTTCTATCTCACAAAATATCAAAGTATACTATCTTACCAATACGACGCAATCAAAACATCAGTGACAATTTGCGGAATTTCATAACAAAGCGAGAACAAACTTATACTATTCAAGGATGTTCTATTTGATGATCCAGAGCGGTTCTTGCTACATATTTAGTTAAATAACTCTGAGGTTTGCATGTAGTTGCAGTTCTAACTTATATAATATCAAAGTATACTATCTTATCAATACGACGCAATCAAAACCTCAGCGAAACTCTGCGGAACTTCATAACAAAGCGTAAACAAAGTTATACTATGCACGAATGTACTATTTGATCATCCAGAGCGGTTCTTGCTACATATTTAGTTAAATAACTCTGAGCTTTGCAGGTATTTGCAGTTCTAACTTATATAATATCAAAGTATACTATCTTATCAATACGTACGCAATCAAAACATCAGCGAAACTTTGGGGAACTTCATAACAAAGCGTAAACAAAGTTAAAGTATGCACGGATTTACTGTATGATCATCCTGCTCGTTCTTGAAACATATTTTGACAAATAACTCTGTGGTTTGCAGGTAGTTGCAATTCTATCTTACATAATATCAAAGTATACTATCTTACCAATTGCGACGCATTCAAAACCTCAGCGAAACATTGCGGAACTTCATAACAAAGCGTAAACAAAGTGTTTCACCGACCCTGGTCTGAATTAAGAGTCCGCGAAAAACACAATACACTGGATCGCGTGCGGAGAGGGGAAAGGAAGCGTACGGGAATCGAAATACAACGAGGAAGTTGCACTGGCGTCAACCGGGTTTCTACGGTTCACAAGACTTCTTTATTGCACTAAATTGCGCGAGCACTACTCTCGCAGAGGAGAGATACTCTACAAAACCCGTGGTTATCTCGCAGGGGAGATAAAGCCGACCGATTCAAAGATATTAGAACTTTAGAGAGATATTCGCGTGTAATCGCAGAGGATGATACAACGGAACTCGTTTGAATTTTCGGGGGGGGCCTATTTACATACGTGATAGACGCCCCACCACCTTCATACACGGGAGCTCGCTTCGCGGTGTCTGCTCGTTCCGAGACGACAAACGGGGAGGGGGGTGTTCTCGGTGCTCGCGATGGAATAGACCGTTTGAACGCGTCTAACAAACCGCCCGCCTTGCGCGATCGCGCAACAGGACCAGAGTAGTCCTCGTTCGTCTCGGCGAGCTCCCCACAGACACTCACACACACACACACACGCACGCACACCATACCTTACCCTACTATTTACAATTTCGCGACTGACACCTGGGCCGACGACCGGCCGCGAATGTTACGTCACACAGGTCGTGACGTCGCTCGCTTGATAATGGCGTTACGCGCGATCGGTGACGTAACGCCTGTGCGGGGGTTGGGGTGTGCTGTATCAGTCGTTGATCGGTAACCGGCAGATACGGGTGATGGGTCTTTTGTACGTTGAGGTCGCGGTCTTGACCTCCACCACTCGTACGTGCCCGTCGCTACCTGGAAACGTTTTTATTACCCTCCCCAATTCCCATTTATTAGGAGGTAGGAGGGGGTTGTCCAAGAGGACTACGGCTCCTTCCGTTATTTCCCTTTGAGCGACCTGCCATTTGTACCGCGACTGCAGTTCCTGCAGGTACTCGCGGGACCATACTCGCCAGAGCAGTTCGTGGAACTTTTGGACTTGCTGCCATCGTGATAAGTGCGATGTCGGCTCGTCACTCACTGGAGGGATCGGTCGTGCAATCAGTGGACTACCGGTTAAGAAGTGTCCTGGCGTAAGAATTTCCAGACTCTCCGGATCGTCTCGTACCCGCGTGATCGGGCGCGAGTTTAAGGTGGCCTCCACCTTGCAGAGTAGCGTGGACATCTCTTCCGACGTTGGCGCGAACGACCCCATGATTCGACGAAGGTGATGCTTAGTCGACCTGACGGCGGCCTCCTGCATTCCTCCGTGGTGAGGGGCGCCCGGGGGATAGAACCTCCATTGGATTCGGAGAGTGGAGCAGCGACTTTTCAATTCGTCTGAGCTCGTGATTTCGACGAAGTGTCGAGCTAGTTCGTTGGATGCGCCTACGAAATTCGTCCCATTGTCGCTGGTGATCGTCAGAGGAACACCGCGTCTGGACGTGAAGCGATCGAAGGCGGCGAGGAAAGCAGCCGTGGAACCATCATCAGCCAACTCTAGATGGATCGCGTGAGTAGCAAAGCAGATGAATACTGCAATGTACTTTTTATACGTCCGTTTTCCGCGCCCTGGTGCGTCCCTAACCTGGTATGGACCGGCGTAGTCTACTCCAATGTGAGTGAATGGACGGGACGGACGGCAACGTGACGTCACGAGGTCTTGCATTACCTGCGTGGCGGTTTCCGCCCGCCAACGCGCGCATTTGACGCATCGATGGATCACGCGGCGGACCGAATTACGCAACCCTAATATCCAATATTTTTGGCGAGTCGTGTATGTCGTTATTTGTGTTCCGCCGTGCAGGGAGAGAAGATGCGATTCCCGAATGATGAGGTCGGAAACGTAATGTTTCGGCAATATCGCGGGGTGCTTCGTTTCCCAGGGCAAAAAGGAGTTTCTGAGCCTCCCACCTACGCGTACGACACCGTATTGGTCTATAAAGGGTTTGAGCGGCAAGAGTGACGAGCGATTGGGCAACGGTTTTCCCTGGACGAGCGCGGAGATATCAGCTGCGAACGAACTGCGTTGGATGCTTCGCAGTATTGTTCTTTCCGCGTCGCGTAGCTCAGAGGCGGTGAGGAACGAGGGGAACGCGGTGCTTGTTTGTCTTCGCACCGTGTTTATAAATCGCCGCACGTGACCGAATACGCGGATCAGGCGTTGCCAGCTGGAGAAGCGAGACAGAACATCCCAGTCTTCTGTTGTGTTTATGCTATGGACGGCGGTCTTACATCTCCCTTCCTCCGTTTCGTAGGTCTGCTGAACGGGCCAATCCTCTTCGTCCCTCTTCAACCATGCCGGTCCCTCGATCCACAACGTCGATGACAGCAGCGTTTCGGCGCTCACGCCGCGCGAATTTAAATCCGCCGGATTGCAGTGCGTCGGCACGTGTTTCCAGGCGGCATTCGGCAGCGTGGTGTGGATTTTGGACGTCCTGTTGGCCACTGCAGTCTTCCAAGCAGCAGGATGTTTCCGCAACCATGCGAGGACAATCGTGGAGTCCGTCCAGCAAACTGTCCGACTTACCGGTATCCCGATCGAGTGGGTCACGTGAGCGGCCAGCTCGGTCAACATGACGGCTCCATTCAACTCTAAGATAGGGATGGAGACCGTTTTTATCGGGGCTACTCGCGATTTGGCTGTGAGCAGCGTTGTGTGCGTTTCGTCGGTGAGAGACGTCACGCGGGCGTAAATAGCGCACGAAAAGGCGGCGCGAGATGCGTCGCTGAATCCCTGTGTTGAGGCATCCGGACAAGATCCAACCGAGAACCGTGTTTTGCGCGATCGGTCCTTGATCACTGGTGCGTCGAACGCCAGGTCGGAGAATTTGCGCGAAGATGTCCGCGCCTAGGAGCAATTCGATCCGTTGCTGTGATGCGGGCGTGGGATCCGCGAGCGCGAGATCGGACAGGGCGCTATAGTTTTCCACCTGGACTGGAGGCGGAACGTACTGCGTTATGTTGCGCACTATGAACGCGCGAGTCGACAGTGCGGGGGACGCCTGTTTGGCTGAGCCTATCCGAAGATGCACGCTGTAATTAATGTTATTTGTTTGCCCGCCTCCGAGACCGGTCACGGAAACCGGTGATCGGACCTTTTGCATACGCAGCTGTTGTACCAGATTGTTGGACACGAACGAGGACTGGGACCCCTGATCTAACAGCGCGCGGGCTAATCGTGATTGACCGTTAGGCGCGAAGACCTTGACCATTGCGGTAGCCAGTAGGACAGTCCTTGTGCCATTCGGGCTGGCTTCGGCGAAATGTGTCGCGACGTTGCTACCTATACCTTCCGAACTCGAGGGCTGCGCAGAGGCTTCGGCCGATAGGGGCGTTGTCAGGGTCCGCGCAGGGACAGACGCGTTTGACCGCGGCGGCTGGAACGAAGCTGCCGGTTTTCGATAATTGCCCGTTTTGGGTCTGCTGGGGGCCCTGGTTTCTCCGCGGTGCAACATCGTATGGTGTTTTTCCCCACACTGTCTACAGACGTTTGTGCTGGGGCAATTCGAGACGGTGTGATTTGCGCCTAGACAATTTATGCACACACGCTGGTTTTTTAACGTTTCGAACCGAGCGAGTGGAGAGAGGCTGCGAAACATGCTGCAGTCGCGGGGTACGTGCGCTTCTTTACAGAGGAAGCAGGTAGCGGAGTCCCTACTTTCTTCGATAATGTGCGCGCTCGTTTTTTGCCGCAAAGTTTTCGAAGGGCCCGAAGAGGTTTGAAGCGACGACGTCGGTTGACTCGACATTTTGACTGCCGCGGTTTGTTCGAGGATGAACTTTTCCAGCGTATCGTACTTCGGGTAGGATCGCGCATCGCCGAGAGTTTTGTTCCACTCCGTTTCCAATTCGCGGTCGAACTTGCTCGAAACGAAATGAACGAGGTGATCCTCCTTTGTGCCTCTACCTAATTGATATAACGCCTCGAGGGTGTTACGATAATGAATCGCGAACTGATTCAGTGAGTCGAGCTGAGACAATTTGATTGTTTTTAGCGAATAAAGCTTTTGCATCAACGTATGTACGATGACTCGCTCATTATCGTAAATCTCCTTGAGACGTTTCCAGCCGATCTGGAAGTTCGCGTCAGATACATCGAGGTGCTGTATCGCTTCGAGTGGTTCGCCCGACAATGCGCTAAGCAGGTACTGCAGTCTTTCCGCATCCGTTAGAGTCCCGTTCACGATTACCGCGGAATTGAATCGCGATTCGAAGGATTTCCAACGAGTATAATCGCCGTCGAATTTCGGGAGTTCGATTCGCGGTAATTGTACGTGCGCCGGACGAGTTACCGTCGGTACTGGGAACGCCATCGAAGAATTCGCCGCAGGGGGTGTGATAGGGGGGCGTAGATGCATCAGCTGCTCCCGTAGGTAAGACCAGCCTTCGAGGTACGCGTCCTCCATCCTGTCCATGGTGTTGGCCTTGAAGTAGGGAAGGTCCTGCTTCGTCTTGTCCGCCTTTCGGTACGCCTGTAGGTACCCGTTGAAGGAGGTGATCTGCGTCCAGGTCTCCTGGTACATCGATAATCTGGCGTCCAGGTACTCCACCGTAAAATTGTCGACCCCTCTTTTCTTGGTGTTCGACAGTATTTTTGTTAGCTGAGCGAACGCTTGTGTTTGTCGCTCAAGGACCGCCTCGAAGGTCTCCATGGCACTTGTATTCATTTTGAATTGTTTGTGGGTTGAATGTCACGACACTCGACACCCGCGTTTGAAAACGACGGTTTGATTGTCGTCGTTAAACTGAACCCGTACGAACTGTCTCTCTGCGATCCGGCTCGAAGGACCAAAAAACTGTTTCACCGACCCTGGTCTGAATTAAGAGTCCGCGAAAAACACAATACACTGGATCGCGTGCGGAGAGGGGAAAGGAAGCGTACGGGAATCGAAATACAACGAGGAAGTTGCACTGGCGTCAACCGGGTTTCTACGGTTCACAAGACTTCTTTATTGCACTAAATTGCGCGAGCACTACTCTCGCAGAGGAGAGATACTCTACAAAACCCGTGGTTATCTCGCAGGGGAGATAAAGCCGACCGATTCAAAGATATTAGAACTTTAGAGAGATATTCGCGTGTAATCGCAGAGGATGATACAACGGAACTCGTTTGAATTTTCGGGGGGGGCCTATTTACATACGTGATAGACGCCCCACCACCTTCATACACGGGAGCTCGCTTCGCGGTGTCTGCTCGTTCCGAGACGACAAACGGGGAGGGGGGTGTTCTCGGTGCTCGCGATGGAATAGACCGTTTGAACGCGTCTAACAAAAGTTATACTATGCACGGATGTACTATTTGATCTTCCTGCCGGTTCTAGATACATATTTTGCCATATCACTCTCAGGTTTGTAGGTAGTTGCAGTTCTACCTTACATAATATCATAGTATACTATCTTACCAATACGAAGCTATCAGAACGTCAGTGACAAATTGCGGAATTTCATAACAAAGCGAGAACAAACTTATACTATGCTCGGATGTTCTATTTGATGATCCAGAGCGGTTCTTGCTACATATTTAGTTAAATAACTCTGAGGTTTGCATGTAGTTGCAGTTCTAACTTATATAATATCAAAGTATACTATCTTATCAATACGACGCAATCAAAACCTCAGCGAAACTCTGCGGAACTTCATAACAAAGCGTAAACAAAGTTATACTATGCACGAATGTACTATTTGATCATCCAGAGCGGTTCTTGCTACATATTTAGTTAAATAACTCTGAGCTTTGCAGGTATTTGCAGTTCTAACTTATATAATATCAAAGTATACTATCTTATCAATACGTACGCAATCAAAACATCAGCGAAACTTTGGGGAACTTCATAACAAAGCGTAAACAAAGTTAAAGTATGCACGGATTTACTGTATGATCATCCTGCTCGTTCTTGAAACATATTTTGACAAATAACTCTGTGGTTTGCAGGTAGTTGCAATTCTATCTTACATCATATCAAAGTATACTATCTTACCAAATGCGACGCATTCAAAACCTCAGCGAAACATTGCGGAACTTCATAACAAAGCGTAAACAAAGTTATACTATGCACGGATGTACTATTTGATCTTCCTGCCGGTTCTAGATACATATTTTGCCATATCACTCTCAGGTTTGTAGGTAGTTGCAGTTCTACCGTACATAATATCATAGTATACTATCTTACCAATACGACGCAATCAAAACATCAGTGACACTTTGCGGTGTTTCATAACAAAGCGAGAACAAACTTATACTATTCAAGGATGTTCTATTTGATGATCCAGAACGGTTCTTGCTACATATTTAGTTAAATAACTCTGAGCTTTGCAGGTATTTGCAGTTCTAACTTATATAATATCAAAGTATACTATCTTATCAATACGTACGCAATCAAAACATCAGCGAAACTTGGGGAACTTCATAACAAAGCGTAAACAAAGTTATACTATGCACGGATGTACTATTTGATCTTCCTGCCGGTTCTGGATACATATTTTGCCATATCACTCTCAGGTTTGTAGGTAGTTGCAGTTCTACCGTACATAATATCATAGTATACTATCTTACCAATACGACGCAATCAAAACATCAGTGACACTTTGCGGTGTTTCATAACAAAGCGAGAACAAACTTATACTATTCAAGTATGTTCTATTTGATGATCCAGAGCGGTTCTTGCTACATATTTAGTTAAATAACTCTGAGCTTTGCAGGTATTTGCAGTTCTAACTTATATAATATCAAAGTATACTATCTTATCAATACGTACGCAATCAAAACATCAGCGAAACTTTGGGGAACTTCATAACAAAGCGTAAACAAAGTTAAAGTATGCACGGATTTACTGTATGATCATCCTGCTCGTTCTTGAAACATATTTTGACAAATAACTCTGTGGTTTGCAGGTAGTTGCAATTCTATCTTACATAATATCAAAGTATACTATCTTACCAATTGCGACGCAATCAAAACCTCAGCGAAACATTGCGGAACTTCATAACAAAGCGTAAACAAAGTTATACTATGCACGGATGTACTATTTGATCTTCCTGCCGGTTCTAGATACATATTTTGCCATATCACTCTCAGGTTTGTAGGTAGTTGCAGTTCTACCTTACATAATATCATAGTATACTATCTTACCAATACGAAGCTATCAGAACGTCAGTGACAAATTGCGGAATTTCATAACAAAGCGAGAACAAACTTATACTATGCTCGGATGTACTATTTGATCATCCCGAGCGGTTCTTGCTACATATTTAGTTAAATAACTCTGAGCTTTGCAGGTATTTGCAGTTCTAACTTATATATATGATCAAAGTATTCTATGTTACCAATACGACGCAATCAAAACCTCAGCGAAACTTTGCGAAACTTCATAACAAAGCATAAACAAAGATATAGTATGCACGGATTTACTGTATGATCATCCTGCCGTTCTTGAAACATATTTTGCCAAATAACTCTGAGGTTTGCAGGTAGTTGCAATTCTATCTTACATAATATCAAAGTATACTATCTTACCAATTGCGACGCATTCAAAACCTCAGCGAAACATTGCGGAACTTCATAACAAAGCGTAAACAAAGTTATACTATGCACGGATGTACTATTTGATCTTCCTGCCGGTTCTAGATACATATTTTGCCATATCACTCTCAGGTTTGTAGGTAGTTGCAGTTCTACCTTACATAATATCATAGTATACTATCTTACCAATACGAAGCTATCAGAACGTCAGTGACAAATTGCGGAATTTCATAACAAAGCGAGAACAAACTTATACTATGCTCGGATGTACTATTTGATCATCCCGAGCGGTTCTTGCTACATATTTAGTTAAATAACTCTGAGCTTTGCAGGTATTTGCAGTTCTAACTTATATATATGATCAAAGTATTCTATGTTACCAATACGACGCAATCAAAACCTCAGCAAAACTTTGCGGAACTTCATAACAAAGCGTAAACAAAGTTAAAGTATGCACGGATTTACTGTATGATCATCCTGCCCGTTCTTGAAACATATTTTGCCAAATAACTCAGAGGTTTGCAGGTAGTTGCAGTTCTATCTTACAAAATATCAAAGTATACTATCTTACCAATACGACGCAATCAAAACATCAGTGACACTTTGCGGAATTTCATAACAAAGCGAGAACAAACTTATACTATTCAAGGATGTTCTATTTGATGATCCAGAGCGGTTCTTGCTACATATTTAGTTAAATAACTCTGAGGTTTGCATGTAGTTGCAGTTCTAACTTATATAATATCAAAGTATACTATCTTATCAATACGTACGCAATCAAAACATCAGCAAAACTTTGCGGAACTTCATAACAAAGCGTAAACAAAGTTAAAGTATGCACGGATTTACTGTATGATCATCCTGCCCGTTCTTGAAACATATTTTGCCAAATAACTCTGAGGTTTGCAGGGAGTTGCAGTTCTATCTTACATAATATCAAAGTATACTATCTTACCAATTGCGACACAATCAAAACCTTAGCGAAACATTGCGGAACTTCATAACAAACACGTAAACAAAGTTATACTATGCACGGATGTACTATTTGATCTTCCTGCCGGTTCTGGATACATATTTTGCCATATCACTCTCAGGTTTGTAGGTAGTTGCAGTTCTACCGTACATAATATCATAGTATACTATCTTACCAATACGACGCAATCAAAACATCAGTGACACTTTGCGGTGTTTCATAACAAAGCGAGAACAAACTTAAACTATGCACGGATGTACTATTTGATCATCCAGAGCGGTTCTTGCTACATATTTAGGTAAATAACTCTGAGCTTTGCAGGTATTTGCAGTTCTAACTTATATATATGATCAAAGTATACTATGTTACCAACACGATGCAATCAAAACCTCAGCGAAACTTTGCGGAACTTCATAACAAAGCATAAACAAAGATATAGTATGCACGGATTTACTGTATGATCATCCTGCCCGTTCTTGAAACATATTTTGCCAAATAACTCTGAGGTTTGCAGGTAGTTGCAGTTCTATCTTACAAAATATCAAAGTATACTATCTTACCAATACGACGCAATCAAAACATCAGTGACACTTTGCGGAATTTCATAACAAAGCGAGAACAAACTTATACTATTCAAGGATGTTCTATTTGATGATCCAGAGCGGTTCTTGCTACATATTTAGTTAAATAACTCTGAGGTTTGCATGTAGTTGCAGTTCTAACTTATATAATATCAAAGTATACTATCTTATCAATACGACGCAATCAAAACCTCAGCGAAACTCTGCGGAACTTCATAACAAAGCGTAAACAAAGTTATACTATGCACGAATGTACTATTTGATCATCCAGAGCGGTTCTTGCTACATATTTAGTTAAATAACTCTGAGCTTTGCAGGTATTTGCAGTTCTAACTTATATAATATCAAAGTATACTATCTTATCAATACGTACGCAATCAAAACATCAGCGAAACTTTGCGAAACTTCATAACAAAGCGTAAACAAAGTTAAAGTATGCACGGATTTACTGTATGATCATCCTGCTCGTTCTTGAAACATATTTTGACAAATAACTCTGTGGTTTGCAGGTAGTTGCAATTCTATCTTACATAATATCAAAGTATACTATCTTACCAATTGCGACGCATTCAAAACCTCAGCGAAACATTGCGGAACTTCATAACAAAGCGTAAACAAAGTTATACTATGCACGGATGTACTATTTGATCTTCCTGCCGGTTCTGGATACATATTTTGCCATATCACTCTCAGGTTTGTAGGTAGTTGCAGTTCTACCTTACATAATATCATAGTATACTATCTTACCAATACGAAGCTATCAGAACGTCAGTGACAAATTGCGGAATTTCATAACAAAGCGAGAACAAACTTATACTATGCTCGGATGTACTATTTGATCATCCCGAGCGGTTCTTGCTACATATTTAGTTAAATAACTCTGAGCTTTGCAGGTATTTGCAGTTCTAACTTATATATATGATCAAAGTATTCTATGTTACCAATACGACGCAATCAAAACCTCAGCAAAACTTTGCGGAACTTCATAACAAAGCGTAAACAAAGTTAAAGTATGCACGGATTTACTGTATGATCATCCTGCCCGTTCTTGAAACATATTTTGCCAAATAACTCTGAGGTTTGCTGGGAGTTGCAGTTCTATCTTACATAATATCAAAGTATACTATCTTACCAATTGCGACACAATCAAAACCTTAGCGAAACATTGCGGAACTTCATAACAAAGCGTAAACAAAGTTATACTATGCACGGATGTACTATTTGATCTTCCTGCCGGTTCTGGATACATATTTTGCCATATCACTCTCAGGTTTGTAGGTAGTTGCAGTTCTACCGTACATAATATCATAGTATACTATCTTACCAATACGACGCAATCAAAACATGAGTGACACTTTGCGGTGTTTCATAACAAAGCGAGAACAAACTTATACTATTCAAGGATGTTCTATTTGATGATCCAGATCGGTTCTTGCTACATATTTAGTTAAATAACTCTGAGCTTTGCAGGTATTTGCAGTTCTAACTTATATAATATCAAAGTATACTATCTTATCAATACGTACGCAATCAAAACATCAGCGAAACTTGGGGAACTTCATAACAAAGCGTAAACAAAGTTATACTATGCACGGATGTACTATTTGATCTTCCTGCCGGTTCTGGATACATATTTTGCCATATCACTCTCAGGTTTGTAGGTAGTTGCAGTTCTACCGTACATAATATCATAGTATACTATCTTACCAATACGACGCAATCAAAACATCAGTGACACTTTGCGGTGTTTCATAACAAAGCGAGAACAAACTTAAACTATGCACGGATGTACTATTTGATCATCCAGAGCGGTTCTTGCTACATATTTAGTTAAATAACTCTGAGCTTTGCAGGTATTTGCAGTTCTAACTTATATATATGATCAAAGTATACTATCTTACCAACACGACGCAATCAAAACCTCAGCGAAACTTTGCGGAACTTCATAACAAAGCATAAACAAAGATATAGTATGCACGGATTTACTGTATGATCATCCTGCCCGTTCTTGAAACATATTTTGCCAAATAACTCTGAGGTTTGCAGGTAGTTGCAGTTCTATCTTACAAAATATCAAAGTATACTATCTTACCAATACGACGCAATCAAAACATCAGTGACACTTTGCGGAATTTCATAACAAAGCGAGAACAAACTTATACTATTCAAGTATGTTCTATTTGATGATCCAGAGCGGTTCTTGCTACATATTTAGTTAAATAACTCTGAGCTTTGCAGGTATTTGCAGTTCTAACTTATATAATATCAAAGTATACTATCTTATCAATACGTACGCAATCAAAACATCAGCGAAACTTTGGGGAACTTCATAACAAAGCGTAAACAAAGTTAAAGTATGCACGGATTTACTGTATGATCATCCTGCTCGTTCTTGAAACATATTTTGACAAATAACTCTGTGGTTTGCAGGTAGTTGCAATTCTATCTTACATAATATCAAAGTATACTATCTTACCAATTGCGACGCATTCAAAACCTCAGCGAAACATTGCGGAACTTCATAACAAAGCGTAAACAAAGTTATACTATGCTCGGATGTACTATTTGATCATCCCGAGCGGTTCTTGCTACATATTTAGTTAAATAACTCTGAGCTTTGCAGGTATTTGCAGTTCTAACTTATATATATGATCAAAGTATTCTATGTTACCAATACGACGCAATCAAAACCTCAGCGAAACTTTGCGAAACTTCCTAACAAAGCATAAACAAAGATATAGTATGCACGGATTTACTGTATGATCATCCTGCCCGTTCTTGAAACATATTTTGCCAAATAACTCTGAGGTTTGCAGGTAGTTGCAGTTCTATCTTACAAAATATCAAAGTATACTATCTTACCAATACGACGCAATCAAAACATCAGTGACACTTTGCGGAATTTCATAACAAAGCGAGAACAAACTTATACTATTCAAGGATGTTCTATTTGATGATCCAGAGCGGTTCTTGCTACATATTTAGTTAAATAACTCTGAGGTTTGCATGTAGTTGCAGTTCTAACTTATATAATATCAAAGTATACTATCTTATCAATACGACGCAATCAAAACCTCAGCGAAACTCTGCGGAACTTCATAACAAAGCGTAAACAAAGTTATACTATGCACGGATGTACTATTTGATCTTCCTGCCGGTTCTGGATACATATTTTGCCATATCACTCTCAGGTTTGTAGGTAGTTGCAGTTCTACCGTACATAATATCATAGTATACTATCTTACCAATACGACGCAATCAAAACATCCGTGACACTTTGCGGTGTTTCATAACAAAGCGAGAACAAACTTATACTATTCAAGGATGTTCTATTTGATGATCCAGAACGGTTCTTGCTACATATTTAGTTAAATAACTCTGAGCTTTGCAGGTATTTGCAGTTCTAACTTTTATAATATCAAAGTATACTATCTTATCAATACGTACGCAATCAAAACATCAGCAAAACTTTGCGGAACTTCATAACAAAGCGTAAACAAAGTTAAAGTATGCACGGATTTACTGTATGATCATCCTGCCCGTTCTTGAAACATATTTTGCCAAATAACTCTCAGGTTTGTAGGTAGTTGCAGTTCTACCGTACATAATATCATAGTGTACTATCTTACCAATACGACGCAATCAAAACATCAGTGACACTTTGCGGTGTTTCATAACAAAGCGAGAACAAACTTAAACTATGCACGGATGTACTATTTGATCATCCAGAGCGGTTCTTGCTACATATTTAGGTAAATAACTCTGAGCTTTGCAGGTATTTGCAGTTCTAACTTATATATATGATCAAAGTATACTATGTTACCAACACGATGCAATCAAAACCTCAGCGAAACTTTGCGGAACTTCATAACAAAGCATAAACAAAGATATAGTATGCACGGATTTACTGTATGATCATCCTGCCCGTTCTTGAAACATATTTTGCCAAATAACTCTGAGGTTTGCAGGTAGTTGCAGTTCTATCTTACAAAATATCAAAGTATACTATCTTACCAATACGACGCAATCAAAACATCAGTGACACTTTGCGGTGTTTCATAACAAAGCGAGAACAAACTTATACTATTCAAGGATGTTCTATTTGATGATCCAGAACGGTTCTTGCTACATATTTAGTTAAATAACTCTGAGCTTTGCAGGTATTTGCAGTTCTAACTTATATAATATCAAAGTATACTATCTTATCAATACGTACGCAATCAAAACATCAGCGAAACTTGGGGAACTTCATAACAAAGCGTAAACAAAGTTATACTATGCACGGATGTACTATTTGATCTTCCTGCTGGTTCTGGATACATATTTTGCCATATCACTCTCAGGTTTGTAGGTAGTTGCAGTTCTACCGTACATAATATCATAGTATACTATCTTACCAATACGACGCAATCAAAACATCAGTGACACTTTGCGGTGTTTCATAACAAAGCGAGAACAAACTTATACTATTCAAGGATGTTCTATTTGATGATCCAGAACGGTTCTTGCTACATATTTAGTTAAATAACTCTGAGCTTTGCAGGTATTTGCAGTTCTAACTTATATAATATCAAAGTATACTATCTTATCAATACGTACGCAATCAAAACATCAGCGAAAGTTGGGGAACTTCATAACAAAGCGTAAACAAAGTTATACTATGCACGGATGTACTATTTGATCTTCCTGCCGGTTCTGGATACATATTTTGCCATATCACTCTCAGGTTTGTAGGTAGTTGCAGTTCTACCGTACATAATATCATAGTATACTATCTTACCAATACGACGCAATCAAAACATCAGTGACACTTTGCGGTGTTTCATAACAAAGCGAGAACAAACTTAAACTATGCACGGATGTACTATTTGATCATCCAGAGCGGTTCTTGCTACATATTTAGTTAAATAACTCTGAGCTTTGCAGGTATTTGCAGTTCTAACTTATATATATGATCAAAGTATACTATCTTACCAACACGACGCAATCAAAACCTCAGCGAAACTTTGCAGAACTTCATAACAAAGCATAAACAAAGATATAGTATGCACGGATTTACTGTATGATCATCCTGCCCGTTCTTGAAACATATTTTGCCAAATAACTATGAGGTTTGCAGGTAGTTGCAGTTCTATCTTACAAAATATCAAAGTATACTATCTTACCAATACGACGCAATCAAAACATCAGTGACACTTTGCGGAATTTCATAACAAAGCGAGAACAAACTTATACTATTCAAGTATGTTCTATTTGATGATCCAGAGCGGTTCTTGCTACATATTTAGTTAAATAACTCTGAGCTTTGCAGGTATTTGCAGTTCTAACTTATATAATATCAAAGTATACTATCTTATCAATACGTACGCAATCAAAACATCAGCGAAACTTTGGGGAACTTCATAACAAAGCGTAAACAAAGTTAAAGTATGCACGGATTTACTGTATGATCATCCTGCTCGTTCTTGAAACATATTTTGACAAATAACTCTGTGGTTTGCAGGTAGTTGCAATTCTATCTTACATAATATCAAAGTATACTATCTTACCAATTGCGACGCATTCAAAACCTCAGCGAAACATTGCGGAACTTCATAACAAAGCGTAAACAAAGTTATACTATGCACGGATGTACTATTTGATCTTCCTGCCGGTTCTAGATACATATTTTGCCATATCACTCTCAGGTTTGTAGGTAGTTGCAGTTCTACCTGACATAATATCATAGTATACTATCTTACCAATACGAAGCTATCACAACGTCAGTGACAAATTGCGGAATTTCATAACAAAGCGAGAACAAACTTATACTATGCTCGGATGTACTATTTGATCATCCCGAGCGGTTCTTGCTACATATTTAGTTAAATAACTCTGAGCTTTGCAGGTATTTGCAGTTCTAACTTATATATATGATCAAAGTATTCTATGTTACCAATACGACGCAATCAAAACCTCAGCGAAACTTTGCGAAACTTCATAACAAAGCATAAACAAAGATATAGTATGCACGGATTTACTGTATGATCATCCTGCCCGTTCTTGAAACATATTTTGCCAAATAACTCTGAGGTTTGCAGGTAGTTGCAGTTCTGTCTTACAAAATATCAAAGTATACTATCTTACCAATACGACGCAATCAAAACATCAGTGACACTTTGCGGAATTTCATAACAAAGCGAGAACAAACTTATACTATTCAAGGATGTTCTATTTGATGATCCAGAGCGGTTCTTGCTACATATTTAGTTAAATAACTCTGAGGTTTGCAGGTAGTGGCAGTTCTATCTTATATAATGTCAAAGTATACTATCTTACCAATAGGACGCAATCAAAACCTCTGCGAAACTTTGCGCAACTTCATAACAAAGCGTAAACAAAGTTAAAGTATGCACGGATTTACTGTATGATCATCCTGCCCGTTCTTGAAACATATTTTGCCAAATAACTCTGACGTTTGCAGGGAGTTGCAGTTCTATCTTAAATAATATCAAAGTATACTATCTTACCAATTGCGACGCAATCAAAACCTCAGCGAAACTCTGCGGAACTTTATAACAAAGCATAAACAAAGTTATACTATGCACGAATGATCTATTTGATCATCCAGAGCGGTTCTGGCTACATATTTAGTTAAATAACTCTGAGCTTTGAAGGCATTTGCAGTTCTAACTTATATATTATCAAAGTATACTATCTTATCAATACGTACGCAATCAAAACATCAGCGAAACTTTGCGGAACTTCATAACAAAGCGTAAACAAAATTAAAGTATGCACGGATTTACTGTATGATCATCCTGCTCGTTCTTGAAACATATTTTGCCATATCACTCTCAGGTTTGCAGGTAGTTGCAGTTCTATCTTACATAATATCAAAGTATAATATCTTACCAATTGCGACGCATTCAAATCCTCAGCGAAACATTGCGGAACTTTATAACAAAGCGTAAACAAAGTTATAGTATGCACGGATGTACTATTTGATCATCCAGAGCGGTTCTTGCTACATATTTAGTTAAATAACTCTGAGCTTTGCAGGTAGTTGCAGTCCTATCTTCCATAATATCAAAGTATACTACCTTACCAATTGCGACGCATTCAAAACTTCAGCGAAACATTGCGGAACTTCATAACAAAGCGTAAACAATGTTATACTATGCACGACTGTACTATTTGATCATCCAGAGCGGTTCATGCTACATATTTAGTTAAATAACACTGAGGTTTGCTGGTAGTTGCAGTTCTACCTTATATAATATCATAGTATACTATCTTACCAATACGCCGCAATCAAAAAATCAGCGACACATTGCTGAACTTCATAACAAAGCGTAAACAAAGTTATACCATGCACGGGTGTACTATTTGATCTTCATTCCGGTTCTGGATACATATTTTGCCAAATCACTCTCAGGTTTGTAGGTAGTTGCAGTTCTATCTTACATAATATCAAAGTGTACTATTTTACCAATTGCGACGCAATCAAAACCTCAGCTAAACTTTGCGGAACTTCATAACAAAGCGTAAACAAAGTTATAGTATGCACGGATGTACTATTTGATCATCCTGCCCGTTATTGAAACATATTTTGCCAAATAACTCTGAGGTTTGCAGGTAGTTGCAGTTCTATCTTACAAAATATCAAAGTATACTATCTTACCAATACGACGCAATCAAAACATCAGTGACACTTTGCGGAATTTCATAACAAAGCGAGAACAAACTTATACTATTCAAGGATGTTCTATTTGATGATCCAGAGCGGTTCTTGCTACATATTTAGTTAAATAACTCTGAGGTTTGCAGGTAGTGGCAGTTCTATCTTATATAATGTCAAAGTATACTATCTTACCAATAGGACGCAATCAAAACCTCTGCGAAACTTTGCGCAACTTCATAACAAAGCGTAAACAAAGTTAAAGTATGCACGGATTTACTGTATGATCATCCTGCCGGTTCTGGATACATCTTTTGCCAAATCACTCTCAGGTTTGTAGGTAGTTGCAGTTCTACCGTATATAATATCATAGTATACTATCTTACCAATACGACGCAATCAAAACCTCTGCGAAACATTGCGGAACTTCATAACAAAGCGTAAACAAAGTTATACTATGCAAGTATGTACTATTTGATCATCCCTAGCGGTTCTTATTACATATTTTGTTAAATAACTCTGAGGTTTGCATGTAGTTGCAGTTCTATCTTAGTAGATAGGCTATGAGGTTTCTGCCCCAAAGGGGGGTGAGGGGGAGGGGGAGGCAGCTGGCAAATAGCGAAATGCAGCTTGTTGACAAGGGGGTGGTGGAGGGGGGTAACAACTGCAGCTTGTTGACAAGGGGGAGGGGGAGGGGGTAACAACTGCAGCTTGTCGACAGGGGGGTGGGGGAGGGGGTAACAACATATTTTCGAAATGCAGCTTGTAGACAAGGGCGAGAAGGTGAGGGGGGTAATTACATATTGCGAAATGCAGTTTGTTGACAAGGGGGGTGACGGGGTAACAACATATTGCGAAATGCAGCTTGTTGACAAGGGTAGGGGGGGTAACAAGATATTGCGAAATGTAGACAAGGGGAGGGGTAACAACATATTGCGAAATGCAGCTTGTTGACAAGGGGGAAGGGGGGGGGCAACAGCGTATAGCGAAATGCAGCTTGTCGACAAGGGGTCAAGGGGGCAACAGAGGGGAAGGCATTTAAGTGCAAAACATTGTTTGTATATATTAGCGAAATGTAAATTAACGGCATTTTGTCAAGGATAACCCGTATCTTCTTAAGCGCGACCATGACATTGTTTAAGCGACCACATCGTTTTGTTGTGTGTGTTGTATTACACGTCCGGTGTCGTATACGGTTTAGACACGGCTTTCATCATTGTTGTAGCAACTATAATAGTGCTGTTTTTTCGAATGCATTCTCGCTGGTTCGCTGGTAAGTGTATTATTCTAAAGTTTTTTCTCTCTACCGCGTATATTAAAAATTATTTCCAGGTATGGGCAGAATGATTTTGTTTTGTTTTTGGTGAAGAGCTATAAGAAGCAGTAGGAGTGTGACGGAAGAGTGGTAAGTTTTTTGGTAAAAAAAAATTTATTCGAATATAAAGTGTGTACATATGAAACACCCTATTCTAACTTGAAAATTTTTTTTTTTCAGATTGCAGTGTATTACAGTCCTATACTATGTCCTATACTATTATATTTTTGTGACAACTACATTGTAAAACTATTTGGAATAAACTCTTGTTCTTGTATAATGCATGTACAAAATTATAAAATTATGCTCCCTGTAGGCGAGGGAGGATGTGGTGGAGGGGGGAATTTTTTTTCATCGGTTGACGCTGGTGGAGGCGTTGTGGTGGCTGCTGCTGCTGCTGCTGCTGCTGTGGACGTTGTCCAGTTCTTGAAGCGTTGATTCTTTCGTTCGTCCATTTCCTCAAAAGCTGCGTTTAAATTTGCTTGTTGTTGTTCTTCCAGACGTCGCAGTTGTCCATATATTTCCTTAAATTTCTCAAGCAAACTAAACGTCAAATTTTCAAGCTTATCCGTTAGATTATCGTCTCCCGACAATTCGGTCAATCTCTTCTGTATGAGATCTTGGTACTTTTGAAATTCTCCATACAATTCTTCATTGGCCATTACTTTTTGCTTCATGTCCTCCACGGTTTTTTCAAGCGTCGATATCTTTCCTTGACTCGACTGGTCCGTGTCAGACAGTACTTTCACTAAAGTTTTTATCTCGTCGAGCATCGTATTTTTGAAATTTTGAATTTTTTTCTCCCAGTTGCTGTTGCAGTTAATCTCGTGTTCTAAGGTAGTAAGTCTACGCTCGATCGTCCTCACAAACGTCAAGTTAGCGTTTAATTTTTCACGATCCAGTTCGCTCAGTTCGCGTTGCAACACGTCGATCAAACCATCCTGGAGCTCGACAATTTCTTCGGCGCTGACTATTACTCCATCTTTACCAAATTTTTCTACCATCATTTTCAGTTTTTCTGCTAGTTCTTTCCGTTCGTTTCGATCGTCTGTCCAACGTTTTTCAAAGTTTGTTAACCTCTCTTCAAACTTTTTATCCGTAAGCGTCCTTGCCTCGGCGATTCCCTCAACGCATTCGACTATATCGCGTATGTCACGAATGTCTTCGATACTTTTATAAAATTCTCTCATAAGTGTTTTTTTCATCACATTTAACGCGGAATCCACATAAAGTTTTGTTGTCGAATCGTGAGCGTTGGTTGGTGACTTTAAATTTCGAATAATTTGATGTTTCGCATCAAAAAATTCTCCATTACTTCTAATCACCTGATCGTTCGCAAGGAGATTGTCCACGTATCCTTTCGTCGCTGCATCCGTATTTTTCGTAGGAGGTTTTACATTTTCGATAGGTAGAAACTCTGCATCGAATAATGTTTTACCGTCGTCCGACGCGGACGAATTAGGAGTGTATTTTCTTATTGAATTTAAAATTTCGAGTAATAATTTGTTGAATGGTATGGCATTACGACCGTCGGCGGCGGCGGCGGTATTCTTGGCAAGGGGATCTTTTGAAGCCAGATTCGCGTCTACTGTCTCTCGAATCATTCGTCGCAAAAGATCGTAAGATGATTGTTTCTTATTATCCGTCGTGTCGTCGTCGTCGTCGCCGTTGCCGCCCATGATTCTCGTTGAAACTATACAATTGCGCGCACACAAGCAGTTGTTTGTAAGAACTTCGCGTAAATGATGCACCTCCGACCAAACACAGTGTATTTAAAAAGGGGATACGATGGTGGCGGTGGTGGGGAAAATAAGAAACATACGCGCGTTAGAAAACCAAGTTCACATATGTAATATTTTTTATTGATATATAAACTACAATCATCGTTTTTTTTTGTTAGAAATAGTTTTATAATTTTTGGGGGTTAATCTTTGACGAGTAGGGGGGGGAGGAGGAGGAGGAGGAGGGATTGTTAGTCAATGATTTCCACACACATCTATGCCGCGAGGTGATGGTATAACCGTGGCGGGATCGACTCCTATCGGAACGTTGCCGCAGTTTAATCCGCGAGCATGCCGGCAGAATTTCGACCATATGAGATGTTCCGTCATGGGATCATTGCCTTGTTGCCACTTATCTATTTCCAAGTCACATTCGAAGCATTTGACATGATCCGTCGTTTTATCTCTATCCAAACAGTAGTAAAATCCAGCGGCTGCGAGATCCACGGGTCTGACAATGTGTGAAAACTGCCAGTTTTCAAAACTTTTTAATCTGTTCTGTTCCAGACGGTAGTAGTAGTAGTAGTAGTAGTTGGATGATGGTGGCAAAGAATCGATGGATTCTTTACATGTAATATTTTCTTCTTCTTCCATATTGCTGGAAAGAAAGAAAAAACGCGTAAGAATCAAATTGCGAGAAACGATGCTTTTATGCACACAATATAATACCTTTTTTTTTTATTAGGGAGGAATATTGGTTAACAACCATTTTCGAAATGTTTGCACCTCTTTGAGACAACAATGATAATTTTTTTTTGGCTGTTTTTCCAGCAATGAAGACGGCACGTACTACTGTCTTTGTCATGATTATTTTGCAACATTGGATCACGAATTAGAATATCATATTTCGGACATCCAAATTTTTCCAAATTTACGGATATTATGTTTAAATGTTCGAGAAATTCTTTTTCGTATTCGCCTCCTTTATATGCTACTATCACCGGTTCACCTGGCCAATCGTAAACATAATTTTTAATGATTTGTGAAATATCTTTTTGTCGGTACGTTTCGTGACCGAAATCCTTAAATGGGATTCCGTGTATCGAGTTGCAAACAAATCGTGCCATCCGTTTGTCGGCGTTGGATAAACTGTCATATCGTATGTCTAAACGAAATTCAGCGAATTTGAATGATCCGTCGGAAACGTTGATGATGGCTAGTTCTTTGCAGAGAAATATTTTGTCCACGATAAATCCGTCCATGTCAATTATGTGTGTGATATGATTCATCTGTACAAGTATATTGTTGATAATAATGGGTTAAAATTAAACATAGTTTTTAAAAAAGTTTTACTACACTTACCGTTGATAATCAGCAGCAGTAGCAGCAGCAGATTAATAGCAATGTCTGTTCTTCCTCTTTCGACGATTTTTGCACTAATGCGCGGATCTTCGGTATACGAAGGTAATTTATAGGAAGGAATGTAGCGCAACAGTCTCCACCACTTCTTACAAAATTGTACTTGTTGGAAAAGAAAGAAAGAAAGAACGAAAGAAAGAAACAATGTCTTATCTACTACTGAACATAGATCTATCACACTAATGCGTATTCGCTGTATTTTCAAAGCAGATGCGTATTAGCTGCATTTTTAAAGAGAAAGCAACAGCTTCTTGTAAATGTTAATGCATAGGAAGAAGAAGAAGAAAGTGTGATGTCGAAATGTGTGTGTGCGAGGATAAAACGTTGAATTTTATTTTGTATATACATTATTATTAAATTAGACAAGAAATATAGGAAGACGACGACGACGACGGTGTGTCAAATTACATTAAGAATAGAAATACGATTATTAAAGTATAGCAGTTTTTGATATCCATGAGTTATGCGACGTGTTCAGACCAAGCCATTTAACGTACATTTTATTTCCTTTTCTACGTAATATTTTTTCTACTAAATATACGTCGGGATATTTGGCTGCGCGTATCTCATGTTCGTAAAATCCACCGGCGATCGGGTTGTTTCTCGAGTCGGTCAAGAGGTACGCGACAGGATTCGTCCGCTTCACAGCTACAACCGTAAATATTTCTGTTGACCAGTTCGGTGTGTATCCCTTGTCGAAAATCGTTTTAAATTTGCTGATGCGTACGCGATCGCCAACCTTGAACTTGGCAGGACCGGCGATCTTCATGTTGTTGTACACGGTGGACAATAGATGTTTCTCATTTTTGCGGTTCACGTCTGCAGGCCGCATACCGATGGTGCGATGTTTTCGATTGTTATAGTCCTCGATCAGCGTGGGAAGCTGATCGATCCAACGATATTTTCCACTCAACGAGAAAAATTTCCACATGTGGTTCTTCAGCGTGCGATTGAATCGTTCCACCACGGAAGCCTTCATGGTGCTAAACGTGGAATAGTGATGAATATTGCGTTTACGCAGATACTCTTGAAACATTGTATTGTAGAATTCTTTTCCCATGTCGGTCTGCAAGTTGTTTGGCGTTCTGCTGCTGCTGCTGCTGTCATTCTTCTTCTTCTTCTTCTTCTTCTTCTGTGTCAACACCGATGCGAAAGCTTTACACACGTCGCTCGCGTTTTTACTCTTTAAAGGAACCGCCCACGCGTATTTGCTAAATACATCGATTATCGTTAGAATGTATCGATACCCTCGGTTGTCTCGTGCGTATTGTTGAACTTCGACGATGTCGGCTTGCCAAAGATCGTCGAGTCCTCGCACAATCACCCGTCTACGTGGGAAAAAACGTCTCGCCGGAGCATGCAGTTCTTCCGTCAATTTCACTTTTTCTTTGCTCATCGTCGTCGTCGTCGTCGTCGTCGTCGTCGTCGTTCACTAGTCGTCGTCGTCGGATAGTTTTTCACGTATCTCCTGCACCATCTGCTCGAGTCGCGTCAACTTTCCTCGATCCAACAAGTTTTCATGCACCGTTTCCCTCACGTCGCTGAGTTTAGCTAATAGCAGGTTCTTCACGTTTAGGAGTTTTCGTTTATACTGTACGCGTATTTCGTTTTCCGCCATCGCGAGTCTTTCGTCGATTTTATCGACTAAAGTTTCTAGACTGTTTATTTTCATACGATCCAACTTTCGATCTTGTTTCATCATTTCTACCAAACCATCCTCGATTTCGACAAATTTATCGCGACAGTATGTATGATAATTATAAGATTCCTCTATTCTACTTTCCTCACACTCTTCGAGTTTGTCTAGCTTTTCATCGTGCTTTCGCACAATTTTTTCAATGTCGTTCAGCTTGGTGGTTGCGTACGTTCCATCGACGGTAGCGGCGATGCGTTTCTCAATATCGATTCCTACCGTTTTACGGATATGCTCGATCTCGTTCTTGACCGTCTGATGAAATGTGTTTGCAATTGTAGTTTTCACCGAATCGATGCACGCGTCGACGTACAATTTCGTTGCCGAGTCGTTGACAGCGATCGGAGTTCCGGTATTTCCGATTCGTAGATGTTTAGCGTCGAAAAATTCATCGATACCGCCGGTACGCGTTATCGTTTTCTTGTCCACGAGATCGTCTGCATAACCTTTTGTCGCGACATCCGTTCTCTTGGCAGGATTTTTCAGATTTTCTATGGGTCGGAAGGATTTACGGTCGTCGTCGTCGCCGCCGCCACCACCACCATCGTCATCGCGTTCTTTTTCATGATCGAAAATTCGCTCCGACGTTCCGGCTTTTGGATTCACCATACTCTTTACTAGTCTTGTGTAGAGTATGATGGGGTGCGCTGCGGCGCGTGTGTTACACAGATCGTGGACGCGCGCGTAGTGACACGCGAGGAGACGCGAAGCGATATTTTATGTTTTAAAAGTTGTGGTGGTGGGGGGGAAGATGACATCATTTTTAAAAATATATAAAATTTTCAAGGTTGGATACTAGAGAGAGAGAGATAGAGTACGTTTAAAAAACATATTTTCATCAGGACAGTTGTTGTTGTTGTTGTTTTCTGCCGCGTTTCATGCGTAATATTTCAATCTCCACGGTTTCTCGAGCGGTTTCTCGAACGGTTTCCATTAGTCCGTCGATCGTGGACTTTAGCTTCGCGTTGAGCGTATCCACGTATACTTTGTTGGTCGCATCCGTGTCGTTTAAGGGTTCGCTCAAGTTGCATACGCGACAATTCTTGGCGTCGTAGTAGTCGTCGAACCGATCGTTGTTCCAAATTCTCTGTCGATCCACCGTATCGCGGTGGATGATCGATTTGATGTCTCCGACAACGGTCAGGTCGATGTACGATTTGGTGACGGCATCGTGCGGACTCGTTGGCGTACCAACGTTACGAATGCATTTCATTCTAGCCTCAAATCCCCCTCCTCCCGTATGTTCATCCTCATACAACGTATGATTCATCACATATTTCTTAAGCGACGAGACGATTTCTTCGTTGTTTCGTTTCAAAAGGACGTCGACGTACAATTTGGTGCTCGCATGATCGTTCATCAGCGGTTCTGCGAGGCGTCCTATCCGCATACCTTTTGCATCGTATCATCCACCCTCGCCGCCGCCGCCGCCGCCATCGCGGTCGCGGTCGCCGCCGTCATCGTCATTGTTCAGACATATAGCATTGTCGCGCACAAAATTTTTAAACGTCAAATAGAAAATGGAATGATTAACGTTTGTCGCCAGCCGCCGTTTGCCGGCTACCGCCGTTTCCGGATAAAGAAACGTCATGCCAAATTTGTCGATAGACATCTTTCTGCAGCAGCAGCAGCAGCAGCAGCACTCCACCTTGTCACACACTGCGCATCAATCGCGACTGAGCGCATCCTACGTTCTCTTTTTTAATTTATAATTATTCCAGCTTCGCGAAGTTCTTCGATTATCGACATTATTTCGTTGTTGTGCGCGGAATGACCGGCATTCGTCGAGGCCATTAACAATCGCAGACGATCCACCAGCTCGTTTGGATCGTCCCAATGCACGTAATCGATGATCGTCGAATCAACGTTTTTGTTGTTGTTGTTGGTCGCGGCGAGCATACGAGTCGGTAAAAGATTACCACCACCACCACCACCAATTATTCCTCTCCCGCTTTGCGAAGAAAACATTGGTCCTATAATCTTTTTATACTTGTAACCTTTGTTTCCCATTATTTGATTTCCTCGCCGGTGCGCATGCGTAACAATGAGAATTCTTTTGTAAGCCATCTTATCGTCCTCGGTGTACAGCCGCTCGTTGGGTATTCTACTGAATATCAATTCGTAAAGGCCGCGAGTTCCCCGATACTTTATCCCGTTAACGATAATATCGTCGTCGCTGTTTACGTCGAACGTAGTATTTCCGAGCATCAGCTTGTCATCTCGAAAATATACTCCGTACACGTTGTCGGAATATTTCGTTGGTCCGGTAAAAAATTTATGCAGATATTCGCGCGCCAAAGGTCCGAGATTCTCGGACAAATGTTCGCTTTCCTCTTGATGCGTTTCTGGATTCTCAAAAATATTAAGCATCGACGATTCCAAAGATGCTGTGCTGCGAGGTGTTTCAAAGATTTGATGCGGTCGTGGTACCATCAGCTTCGCGTCACTGTCGCGATCATCACCTTGACAGTCGTCGCCGCCGCCACCACCACCACCACCATCATTATCATCATCGTCATCGAAAAAATTAATTTTTTTTTTTAAATGTCTCGGTGGTAGCGGTGTAAATTCAGCCTCGTCGCTTGTTCTCTTTTTCTTTCCTTCTTTCTTCTTCTTTTTACTATGTAGTTCATATTTTTTCGCGGATGTTGTTGCCGGTTCCGTGAAAAACGTATCATCATCATCATCATCGTTGATTGCTTTTGTTGTAGTAGTAGTATTTCGCACTAGCTGTTTGAATGGTTCAACGATCGGTCGTAAAGTCGTTTGCAACGTCGACTCGGCAGCCATTTTTCCAAGTTTTAACGTTCGATACTTTTTGCGTATAGTATCGCTAGTCTTTGCTATTTCTTTTGCGAGCAAAGTTTTACGCTTCTCACCACCACCACCACCACCACCACCACCATCATCATCATTCTTCTGCTTCTTTTTCTTCTTTGACGACGACGGCGACGGCGACGGCGTGGCTGCTGCTGCTGCCATATTGTTTTTCCAGAGAGAAAAAATTTACAATCTCCACACGCGTTCGCGATGCAACGTTGTTATCGACTCTTTCAGAGCAACTTTGCTTGTTACAGTACTACAAACTCGTTAAATCCGCGTCTATAACGACCACCGTTCACACGACTGTCTTTATCTATTACGAGAAATCCGTACTTTTTCCGCCAACAATTCGCGCACAGCCTGCAGAACGTTTCAAACGGCATATCGGTGTTCACGTGATCCCGATGAATGTGACGTAGGTTGGTAACATCTTGTTTGAACAGAATCAACAAATTAACGTTGTCGCGAATCAAATGTTTAGGTATTCTCGCGTACGACTGACCCGGGTAGAAGCAATCGACGCGAGAATGTCTACCCATCGCGAAATATTCTCTCATTATATTCTGCTCGTCGCACGCCACGTCGTCGAAGATGAATATCGAATCGGGTAGCGCCTCCGCAGGTGGGATTACGTCACGGTTGTTGTCAAAAGCAAAGTAGCCAACGTCCTGTCCCACGGCCGAGAACAATTTGGCCAAATATCGATATTTCGGCTGATTCAGCGATTTCGAGTACACGTAAACATTTGCGAATCGTAGTCCGTTTGCGCTCTCCAATAGACTTATCATAACGTTCGTTTTACCGCATCCGGAGGGGCCGCTTATCACACATCGTACGTCCCTAGGTAACAACAATCCATGTTTTCGCACCATCTTATCGTCGTCGTCGGCGACGACGTCGCGACACGCGCCCGGAACACGAATATTCAAAGATTGTCTCACGAAATGCATACTACTACTACTTTGATCCATCCACAGACGGAGGGGAGGAGCGGGTAGTATTTATACGAGAGCTTAAACATCATTGATATCAGTAATTGTTCTGAGGGGAGTCAGAGAGAGAGTAATTCCACCACCAACCCTCCCCCTTTTCGAAAATTGTTAAAAGATACGATTCGAGAGCAAGAGAGAGAGAGAAAGAGAATAGTGTATGCATGCGAAACGTCGTCCGTGTACTACTACTACTACTACTACTACGGGTAAGGGATTCTTTAACAGAATTGTAGACGCGTTGCCGGTCGAATTACACATTCCCGGTTATCAATTCTGCGGCCCTGGTACAAAACTGCACAAGCGATTAGTCCGTGGCGATCGAGGAATCAATCCTTTGGACGCAGCTTGTCGTCAACACGACATAGCGTATTCGCAGCGCAAAGACCTCGACGATCGCCACGCGGCCGACAACGTTTTGGCAAATCGCGCGCTACAACGTTTAACGGCCAAAGACGCTACATTTGGAGAAAAAGCGTCCGCCGCAGCCGTGTTGACCGCCATGAAAGCTAAAACGAAATTAGGCATGGGTTTGAGGAGACAGCGGCGGCCGCGGCGGCAGCAGCAGCAGCAGCGTGGACAACAACAACAACAACAAACGAAGAAGAAGAAGAAGAAAATGAGAATTCTCCCGATCGCTAAACGCGGTGGTTTTTTACCGCTGCTGTTGCCTGCTTTGTCTGCTATAGGAGCATTGACAGGTGGCGCCGCGGGGGTAGTCAAAGCAATAAACGCTGCGAAAACTGCTAAGAAACAACTGAAAGAAGCTCAGCGACACAATCGGGCTATGGAAGGTCACGGGCTGCGTCTTGCACCGTACAAGCATGGAGGAAAGGGCTTGAAGAGGAGGAGGACTAATAAAAAAAAAAAGAAAGAAGACGCGGCAACGACGGATAACGAATTAACCGCCATCTGTAAAACATTACCATATTTTCGTGGAGTTTTCATGCGTGACAAATTGCCGACTCGACCGTGGATAAACGAACGAGGTATCGTTAATCTGGACGATAGTCACGGGCCAGGAACGCATTGGGTCGCGTACGTGAAACGTGGCTCGCGCGTCGACTACTTTGATAGTTTTGGTAATCTTCGTCCACCGATCGAGTTGATTCGTTACTTCGCGAACGCGGTCGCGACGATCTCGTATAATCACAAACGTTTTCAAAAGTACGACGAAAGCCGGTGCGGACAATTGTGCGTGAAATTTCTACGAGAAACTTAATTTTCCCAAATTCGCTGCGCGTGCGCGTAATGGATACGAAAACGTCGTTCACGTTTACGTTGTCGGGAAGAAGCAGTACATTATCGTCAAATACTTCCCCCCCATAGATCTGAGCAATGGCGAGTACGAGCTGGGATTGCTCAACTTGCAAACTTACTACACGATACCAAACATCAGCGCCAACATCGGGAACAATCTATTCTATTTTGGCGAAAAGGATGAAACGATCGTCATCCCGGACGGTTCGTACGAATTGGAGGCGATCAACGAGTACCTGAGACGTGAGATACGCACGCGATATCCCCCTCCCAAAAATACAAACAAATCATCCTCCTCCGACGGTGGCGGCGGCGGCGGCGGCGACGATAATGAATATCCGTTGTTACTACGAGCAAACAACAACACCATGAAAAGCGAAATTATTAGTCGATTTCGAGTAAACTTTACCAAGCCTGACAACGTAGGATCTATTCTAGGATTTTCCACGAGTCGCGTTTTATTGCCAAACAAGTGGTACACGTCTGACGTGCCAGTGAACATCGTCAATGTGAACATTATTCGAGTGGAATGCAACGTAACCACCGGATCGTACGACAATGGTAAACTCGTTCACACTATACATGAGTTTGCGCCTCAGGTGCTGCCAGGGTATAAATTATCGGAAAAGCCTGCACAAGTCATTTACCTTCCGATTGTCGCGCGAGTAATCAACGATTTAACGATTCGCATAGTTGATCAATCAGGACGTTTGATCGATTTTCGAGGCGAAGAAATTACGGTACGACTACACGTTCGTCGAAGCAATGCTAATTCATAACGATACGACCACCACCACGTTGAACGACGACAACAACCACGACAGCGCATTGATTCGTAGTGGAGGTAGTAGTAGTAGTAGGAGGAAACTGAAAGAAAACGCATTGATTCGCAAAAAAAGTAACTGCGGAGAACGCTCGGTATTTACGATCTTTAGGATTTATCGTTAAAAAGTGAACGAGTAAGAAACAACAACAACAACAGTCATGTTCAACGACATTTTAAACATCGCCAAAGCACCGATCTTCGACAACCGTATTACAAAGATCGAACTGCACACGTACAATCCGTACGCCAACACGACATTCGGAAGCAACGATGAGATAAGAATACCCATTCAGCAGCAAGATCTGTACACGCTCCCCTGTAGAAGCTTTTTATACGTCGAGGGAAAACTTAGTTTACCGGGCAGACTCGAATTAGCTGCCGGAGAATCTCACGTCGACAAGGCAAATCTCGATAACAATGCTATCCCCTTCATGTTCGAGGAAATACGCTATGAATTGAACGGAGTGGAAATCGATCGATCCAGAAATCCCGGCACAACAACGACCTTGAAGAATTACGTTAGTCTGTCCAAGCTGAAAAGCGACGTTTTGTCTAATGCAGGATGGCTGCCGCACGACAACGACGAGAACAACCTCAGGTTAACAGCAACGGTCACGGCAGCGATAAATTTCAATTTTTGCATACCTATGAACATTTTGTTGGGATTCTGCGAAGACTATAAACGCGTCGTAATAAATGCTAGACACGACTTGATTCTGATACGTTCGCGCACCGACACGAACGCTTTGCGCGGCTCTTCCAACAACGCCAAGCCCGTTGTACATCTGTATAAAATTCAATGGCGAATGCCACACGTCACGCTGGACGAAATACATAAACTGTCGATGTTACATATTTTAGACAGCGACAGGTCGATTAGCATGAACTTTCGATCATGGGATCTGTACGAATATCCTCTGCTACAGGCAACCACGAAACATACGTGGGCGATAAAAACAGCTCCGCAAATGGAAAAACCACGATACGTGATATTTGCTTTACAAACCGATCGGCGGAACAACTTAACGGAAACGGTTACACGATTCGATAATTGTGCGTTAGCCAATATTCGGCTTTACTTAAATTCGGAAACCTATCCGTACGACGATTTAAACATCGATTTCGAGAAAGGAAAATACGCGTTACTCTATGATATGTATGCAAAATTCCAAGAATCCTACTATGGAAACGGCGAAGCACTACTCGACGTTACAAAATTCCTGCGATACGGTCCGTTTGTCGTTCTCGATTGCTCCCGACAAAACGAAGCGCTTAAAAACGCCACGATCGACGTGCGAATCGAATTCGTATTCGTCAACAACTGCATACTGCTTGATAATACACGACTGTATCGTAGAATACAACCCATTGACAAATATCGTTCGAAAAATAATCTAAAATTGTAAATAAAAAAATGTATATGTATTATTAATGAATAAACATAATAATTAAAAACATATATGGATTAACATTTATTTATTAATGAAAACTGATACACTATTTTCAAATTTATATGAAATACATTAGTCCGTGATGCGAAATTATAGTACATGGTGCGAAATCGTACGTTTTCTTCCGCGACAAACCTCGAAAAGAGAGTACGCACTAAAAAATAGACGTGGTACAATTTCGTAGACAGATGATGATGATGAGGGAGAAAAGTCGTCTCAAGATTCAATTATCAATATCACAAACACTCAAAATGATAACCTGTAAAAAGTTGTAAAATGTATGCAATTTCTAACGTTTAGAAATAAGTAGTATGAACACGACGTTCCTGTATCCGTCAGAAAATACATCAAAATTATATCCAACAGAAAGCGCCCATGTAAAAAAAGTGAGTCAGATTGACGATGCGAAATTAATGATGGGTTCCATCACTCACTCCGTATAACCGGCCAAACTTGTTTTTCTTTTTACATGCAAACTTTCCGTTGGTTATAATTTTGACATACTCTACCCGTCGAATACAAGAATATTGTACACATACTACTTGCTGCTTCTAAATGTCGGAATTTAGCACTTATTTTACAACTTTTTGCAAGCCATCATTTGAGAGTGTTTGTAAATTAATAATTGTATCATGGAGAAAAGTTATTTCCAGCACATTTTTTTTTCCTACGGAAACACACGACAACTTTTAAAGCGCGCATCCTCTTTTCGAGGTTTGTCACCGAAACGTTGTACGATGAAAAACACATTATTTTTATACATTATTTTTTAATCATTTTTGTTGTATGTTTCGAACAAATCCGAGCACAAAGCCAACAATTCACAATCAATCAATGAATTTTCATCAAACGATCGTTCGGCAGCAATATTTGATGCACGAACAAATCCTCCAAATTTTTCTATTATTTCCGGAAGTTCATTCACTAATTTTACATACAAATTATTTATACAATGTTTTAAACTGTATAATTTATGCATTGTTTTTCCCACTATAAACAATGATACAGCTTGATTTGAAATTTTGACTAGACTGGCATCATCAAAATCGACAATTTGTAATGTTATGTTACCACATATACATTTTCGACACCGATCTTTTTGAGAGAACAGTTCGGATAAAATATTTTCTGTGTTCAATAAATTAATCCAAGCATTCCAAGCAATTGGAATCTCATTTCCGCGAGTGTCTCCTATCGCCAATTCGATAAAAATTTCCCTATCAACACGCACCCCAATCTCTAAATATTTAAAATAGTTGCCTGCCAAAGAGTATCTTCAAGTTAAGATCCGTACGTCGCGACCACCACTACGAAATTTGCTCCAATCGCCAGTCGACGAGGATGATAAAGGTGATAACAATGATATCTGATGAGGACAGCTACCACTGGGAGGTGATAATGGTAACGATGGTAATGGCAACAACAACTCTGGCGCCACTGATGGTAGCGGTGGCGGTAGTAGCGGTGTTGGCGGTGGTGGCGGGTGTGATGGTATTACAAGCGGCGATGCTGGTCGTGATGACGACTGCTGCGAAGATGATGCTTGCGATGCTTGCGATTGTTCAGAAGTTCTAAAAATCAATTATATATTTAACAGTTGAATATATTTAACAGTTAAACGTTTTATCCTTCTTCTATACTTACACTGCGCTGCTTCTACGTCTTTTCATCGTGAATAAGTTTTGAGTGGTAGCGACGGCGACGGCCCGATGCTAGGTGTTGTTTTCGTTCTACCTCGTCGCCTGCCAATGTCGCACGATGCTCGAAAGCTGGCTATTTTATACATGCAGCTAATGCAGCTACTATGCTTATCGCATTCTTGTGACATCGATGCTACTATGCTTATCGCATTCTTGTGACATCGATGCTACTATGCTTATCGCATTCTTGTGACATCGATGCTACTATGCTTATCGCATTCTTGTGACATACCTCACTATTTCAGGTATCTACTACTACTAGGTTCTTCCATTACCGTCGTTGTCGTCGACATGATCATCGTCGTTAATGCTATAGTGTCCCCAAGGAAGAGTAACAATAAAATCATTACATATATATCGTTTGTCGTCGTACGGACTTAATGCTAATTTAATTTCAGAAATTGAATAGACACGATGTTTAACTGACATAATACGATTATTAGTAACACTTTTTTCTGTACAATTACGAAGACATTCGATATAGTCTTCAAAACTTATATCTCTTGCCGTAACATTTGTTCTAATACCTTTAATTTTTTTAGTAACACTACAAACATCACCATCGCGCACTCGAATGGCATACATTTTAGAACGGAGTCCTACAAATTCAGTCATTATTTTACCGCCGTTCTCATCCTTCATCAAACCTAACATTTTTTTATTTACAATCGGAACACCGTACGCATTGTTTTCGTCATAATTACTGGTGTCGTAGCGATTAATATCACGTTTCAATATCTCATACACGTCATCGCATGCAATTTCATATATTAAACTGTCCGTGTCCGTGTATAAAATTTTACAATTTTCTCTTAAATTTGGATACATGTAGGCGTAATGAAAATCGTACCAATGACATTTAGATATATCCAATACGGACATGCCTACGTAAATAGGTTTATAAAACTTAATATTCGTTTTTTTAAGCTGAATTGCAATAAAATCCTCTGAAAACACTGTGCAACTATGAAAATTTGGTTTAGCTATTAATCGCTCCGCACCGTACCGACCGTCCCATCGAGAAAGTAATTTTACGTCTACATGATTGCGAACGTTTTCCATAGTTTTTCCAAACACCGCATTATTCATGAGTTTAAATAAATTCTTAGAAAAATCATTGTTCGCGTTAGCACGCAATTTTGTGTTTAGATCAATATAATTGTATAACCATCGCGATTGTTGAAATTGTAAAATTCGATAAATTTTTTTCAATTTCAAACCATGTTTTATGCTTTGTTGCAAATACCGATAATGGAGAACGTACCGCTTCTTATCGCAAAGAGTCGCCAATAACTTTCTCGGGCTCGAACCGGCTGTCGTCGTCGTCGTCGTCGTCGTCGTCGTCGTTATCGTCGTAATCGTGTCATGAGACGGACAGAATGGAAAATCCGCGTGAGCATCATGAATTTCGCGCGGGTACTCCAAGTCTACCTCCAAAATATATCCCACCGAACTGTCGATCGGAATGGTCTCCACATCAAAACTATCTAGATCATCCACCCATTTAAAATCTTTGTAGGGTAAAGGCTGCGACATTGCCCAACCATACAAATTATTAATATCAAAATACATTAAATAAGTGGACGGTTTACTCGAATCATACGTTGGCAAATACTTGTTGTTGGCGAGCGCATACCTATGAGAACATTGACTCAATCCACCACGTATTCCACGCTCTACGAACAAGAGCATGTCCACGTAGGTGAACAGCTCCAGCTCGATCTTTGTCATTTTTAACATTACGTCCCACGCAAATCCAGGGAGCGTGTAATAATGCGCTGGATCAAGTTTATAATTTTTGAGACAATCTTCACGAAAATTTTCAAACACATCCGCCAACAACAGTACATCCAATTTCAAATACAATTCACTGTACTCTCCTAACGTCTTTATATCAAAACGCGACCACACCGTTTTCGCATGAAGATAATCGACGTCAGATATCTCACTAGCGCATAACTGATTATAAAATTCTTTGCGCGATGGCAATTGTTTGTCGTTCAATTTCTCATAAGTTGTTACATAATCGTATGGAAATACACCTTTTCTGGTTAAAAGCCTAAAATCGTTATCAGACAAATTTACAAATTCATCTCGTACGATGCGCATTTTACTTTTATCCAAATACGATGATAACTTATCCAAACTGGAATTCAAAAATTTGAACGAATCTATAAATCGAAATTTTATTATCTTTTTGTAAGCTCTATCATTTCCGAAATAAACATGTTTTGTGAACGAAATGTACCGCTCTTTTTTCAGCGGCAACACGTCTATCCTTCCTTCAAACGCGTTAGCCAATTCCTTGATAATAAAATGCGCATCGTAGCCGGACAAATTTTGAAAAACTACCGGTACCACGTAGGTAGATTGATAATTTAAATTACAATTGCTATGAGCCGGACCGCGGTACTTGCCCGTGAAATGACAATGATCACGCACTTTTACATCCCCTTGATTAAAAATTTGTTCACATACGCTACAATGCGTAGCCGCGAGAAAGTCTAATTTTTCTGTTTCGGTTAACGGATTCATCGGCACTATTCTATCGAATATAGGCTGCAATTTGCAACTTAATTCATACAACTTTGCCGCGAACCATGACGAACACCCATCTTCTTGGGAACAGGATTGATATTCGCACAAAGACGCGTCGTATCTACAATGTACATAATAAGCTATACTAAACATGTGATGATGCTGATAACGGGTAAGCGATCCATAGCTCTGTCCTTCCTGCTTTTTCAACAAACATTCTAAATCTGCATATATAACGAAAGACACCTGTTCCTTGTACTCATAATTATTAAACCGCAACCACATATCGTTCAAGGTCGGTAACGTCAAAGCACATTCATTCATTTGCATACAATCAACAGCATGGGTGTCTAATCTCTCTTGCGACCTGAAATATTGTAGACATCTAAAAAAGAAGAATAAAATTACTTGCCTTTTTAATTGTGGAAAAAAATCGATAAAACTTAGTTTAACTTACCGCTCGCAAATATACTTGGGATTCTTGTGCCTGCTAAGCTGTGTTGAAATCAGACGTGACAAATTTCTAATCCAAGCATAATGATAACGCTTATCATTACACACAAGCAGCAAATTTACGTGTTTGTCCCGTTTGTTCTTGGTCAGATAAAACGTCCCACACTTGTTATCCTTCCATTCAAACACGCTCACGGAAACGTTGTTTACCCGTTCGAATTTTTTAATATCTTTGAATAGCATAGGCATTTGAAAACCTTCGGTCTGAAGCACCGTACGGTAATGCGGATAGGATGATACACGTTCCGGATGCGTGCTGGCTGGATACAGACCTGCCACAACTGCCCAAAAAAAAACATGCATCATCCTTGCTAATAACGTTAACAACCGCTTTCTTCAGCTGTATCGTTCGAGGTAGGCATACATTGCAACCGGCTTGCAACGGTTGATATCTGATACAATTTACTATTAGATGGAGTATCTTTGATAGCGCCCACCCGCTATCTCGTTCTTGAAATTCTTCCATCAATGTTAGAATAGTTGGCATAAAATCGTTCCGATACCATTGACGTACATCACTTGTTCGAAACAATGGGAAATTTCGCGTACCGAAACTTTTTATCGACACCATATCGCGCAACACAAATTCCGCCTCTAACATAATGTTCACTTTCAACGATGAATGTTTGTTTAAAAAGTCCATAACACGTCTCATAACCATCCGCTTCGCGTGTTGTAAAAATTGACAAGGATCGACATGTTCGACGTTGATAACAACACCGATCGATATACGTCTTTTAAACGCTGACTCAACATCTTCCCAACGCAATGACGATGCCCTCGCGCCACGACTACCACCAACACCGCCGCCGCCGCCGCCACCGCCACTCGTATCCGATAAACCTCTACCGACGCGTGACAATAATGAAAACCGATTAGCCACCGAAACATTTAAACTTTTCATGCGACACATAAGCGATGTTGCACTAAGTTTTTCACCTACTGATAATTTGTCCTTCATACATGACAAACAATTTATACAGCACTTTAAGGTCTCGTCATACGAACGAAACCATTCACGATATTCGTCGATAGTTTGAATCAACATCGCCATGCGCGACAAGCACTTTAACGAATTCTTAAAAAGATTAATCATCTTGATCTGCCGGAGAGAGAGAGAGAAAAAAAAGAGAAACTAAGAAGACAATCCTTCAAATATATAATAAAAAATAACGTTACAACAATAAAATTACAATGACAATAGTACTTTGCCTCGCGTAAACCTGAGACTGCGTCCGAGAAAACAGAGGACCAGAGCTATTATATAGTTGCAACAACGCTGTGTTGCACAAATTAGTAGAAAATACATTGTTAGATCCTCCCCACCCCCCGATTCCTTGCAGTCTGGTAACAAAAGATAAGAATGCTAATTATCCTTTTACGACGTCCCCATATGCAAAACTATGGTCGCTTCCAAACCAAAAAAACATCATGAAGAAAATATGGTAATTGGCAAGAGTGCATTCAAAACAGCACTATGCACTATGCACCATTATAGTTGCTACAACGATGATGAAACAAAGTTGCAACAATGTGGCGCTTAAGAAGATACGGTAATTAGTTAACAAAATGCTACATTTCGCTAATGCAAACTACATTCCACAATCATGATTACTTAAACCAAAATAGAACGTCGATTTCACACTTGAGAAGATACGACAATTGGTTAATTTGCATTTCGCTAATATACACAAACAATGGAACAATGTTTTGCACTTAAATGCCTTCCCCTCTGTTGCCCCCCCCCTTCCCCTTGTCTACAGGTCTATGCACCATTATAGTTGCTACAACGATGATGATGAAACAAAGTTGCAACAACGTGACGCTTAAGAAGATACGGTAATTAGTTAACAAAATGCTACATTTCGCTAATGCAAACTACATTCCACAATCATGGTTACTTAACCAAAATAGAACGTCGATGTCACACTTGAGAAGATACGATAATTGGTTAATTTGCATTTCGCTAATATACACAAACAATGTTTTGCACTTAAATACATTCCCCTCTGTTGCCCACCCTACCCCTTGTCGACAAGCTGCATTTCGCTATACGCTGTTGCCACCTCCCCTCGTCTACATTTCGCAATATGTTGTTACCCCCCTACCCCTTATCAACAAGCTGCATTTCGCAATATGTTGTTAACCCGTCTCCCCCCTTGTCAACAAGCTGCATTTCGCAATATGTTATTACCCCCCTCCCCCTCACCCCTTGTCAACAAGCTGCATTTCGAAAATATGTTGTTACCCCCTCCCACTCCCCCTTGTCAACAAGCTGCAGTTGTTACCCCCCTCCCCCCTCCCCCCTTGTCGACAAGCTGCAGTTGTTACCCCCCTCCCCCCTTGTCTACAAGCTGCATTTCGCTATTTGCCTGCTGCCTCCCCCTCCCCCTCACCCCCCTTGGGGCAGAAACCTCATAGCCTATCTACTTATCTTATATAATATCAAAGTGTACTATCTTACCAATACGACGCCATCAAAACCTCAGTGAAACTTAGCGGAACTTCATAACAAAGCGTAAACAAAGTTATAATATGCACGGATGTACTATTTGATCATCCTGAGCGGTTCTTGCTACATATTTAGTTAAATAACTCTGAGCTTTGCAGGTATTTGCAGTTCTAACTTATATATTATCAAAGTATACTATCTTATCAATACGTACGCAATCAAAACATCAGCGAAACTTTGCGGAACTTCATAACAAAGCGTAAACAAAGTTATACTATGCACGTATGTACTATTTGATCATCCTGAGCGGTTCTTGCTACATATTTAGTTAAATAACTCTGAGCTTTGCAGGTATTTTCAGTTCTACCGTATATAATATCATAGTATACTATCTTAGCAATACGACGCAATCAAAACATCAGTGACACTTTGCTGAATTTCATAACAAAGCGTAAACAAAGTTATACTATGCACGGATGTACTATTTGATCTTCCTGCCGGTTCTTGCTACATATTTAGATAAATAACTCTCAGGTTTGTAGGTAGTTGCAGTTCTACCTTATATAATATCATAGTATACTATCTTACCAATACGACGCCATCAAAACCTCAGCGAAACTTTGCGGAATTTCATAAGAAAGCGAGAACAAAGTTATACTATGCACGGATGTACTATTTGATCATCCAGAGCGGTTCTTGCTACATATTTAGTTAAATAACTCCGAGGTTTGCAGGTAGTTGCAGTTCTACCTTATATAATATCATAGTATACTATCTTACCAATACGACGCCATCAAAACCTCAGCGAAACTCTGCGGAACTTCATAACAAAGCGTAAACAAAGTTATAGTATGCACGGATGTACTATTTGATCATCCAGAGCGGTTCTTGCTACATATTTAGTTAAATAATTCCGAGGTTTGCAGGTAGTTGCAGTTCTATCTTATATAATATCAAAGTATACTATCCCACCAATACGACGCCATCAAAACCACAGCGAAACTTTGCGGAACTTCATAACAAAGCGTAAACAAAGTTATACTATGCACGGATTTACTATTTGATCATCCTGAGCGGTTCTTGCTACATATTTAGTTAAATAACTCTGAGCTTTGCAGGTAGTTCCAGTTCTATCTTACATAATATCAAAGTATACCACCTTACCAATTGCGACGTAATCAAAACATCAGCGAAACATTGCGGAACATCATAACAAAGCGTAAACAAAGTTATACTATGCACCTATGTACTATTTGATCATCCTGAGCGGTTCTTGCTACATATTTAGTTAAATAACTCTGAGCTTTGCAGGTATTTGCAGTTCTAACTTATATATTATCAAAGTATACTATCCCACCTGTATCTCACGTGATGAAATATTTTGGGTCGGTGGTTTCGCGATCCGTCTTCAAAATGCGCTTTCTCCAAGAGCGGACTCACGACTCACTCCAGGAACGAATCTGCCCACATGGCATCGGTAAGCGGCCCCACTCTTGACCGCATTCTTCCCCGAAATCGCGACCCCCCACGCGCACCCCACGACGGTATGACAGATTCAAAAAGGTGCCCATGTGTTTTGATTGCAGTGTCAACCCTGCCGGTTTTTGCCTGTAACCTGGCGGCCCCGGGATAGACCATTGTCTTCCCGTGCACGCTTTGACCATCTTAAACTCAGGTACCTAGTCCTGCGGGGGTCTAGCGGCGTCGGGTCGACCCTTTGTCGACCTTAGCACGCGGGCGGTTTAACGGCCCCAAACATCCCTTCGGTTGTTTGTGCACGCTAGGCTATAACGTTGAGGGTTGACAAGCCTCTTCATACCGAACAATGCAACCTCTCCCGAATCAGTCATACCGTCTTTACCTGTCCTTTCTATTTCTTTGTATTGAATCGCAGTTACAATAATCGTATAATAATCGCCTCCCTCGCGTTACAACCAAACCCCTCTATCCATCCGCAACATCTTTCCCCCTTAAATTAAACAATTCAATTATTTAATTTAACTTTCCTTTTAATATCGGTTTATTAACCCTTTGCACTCGAAGCTATTTTAACTCCAAAGTGAAACATTTCCTTCGACGTAGAATATTGCTTTTCTATATATTTTCTCATGTTATACATACGAAAATGGTGCAACTTACTTGCACAATACCGAAATGTTTAGTAGTTCACTAAATACAAACAAATCCAAACAATGTAAATATACCTTGAATAATGATACAGCAATTCCAGCGGTGCCACACAGTCACCATTCGAGTGCTAAGGGTTAACATTACATTATTTGAATGATAATCGCATACATTTTTTTTTTTTTGTCGCATACACTTAACACACGCACTGTCAACGAGAACACGTAGAATACACATTGATAACGCTTAGTATTAACTGTCTCTTCATTCACTCATATTAATTAAGGATTATTTTAATGCAACTTTAACGCAACATATTTTCTATACACTAGGTGATAACCAACTCGTCGTGGTTTCACGAATCGAGCTTCCCGTCACAACCCGCTATTTTAATTAATTTTCGCGTCGGTCTCACGAATTAAGATGATTTGGGGTCAACGCCTCCTTGTCTTGAGGGTCGACGGATACATGAGTTAACGGCCGAGAGTTTATTGAATGTTCTATCTCTACCATCAAGGTATTAAGAACTTCCTCACTGGGCGCTTGATCGCGTAGAACTGCGTTAAGAGCGATTTTAACAGACTTAATGAGCCTTTCCCAGGCTCCGCCCATGTGAGGTGCATCTGGCGGATTGAAAAACCATTGTATCTTCTTCTGTAACGCATGATTTCGGAGCTCATCGGTTTTCATCGCGGCTATCGCGTCGCGAAGTTCTTTACTTGCACCTTTGAAGTTTGTGCCGTTGTCACTGTAAATGATCAAAGCAAAGCCTCTGCGTGCTGCTAATCGCGTAAGGGCCATAATGGCCGAGCTAGCGCTTAAACTATGCGCCAATTCTAGATGCTCTGCTCTAGTTGTTAAACACGTGAAAAGTACTCCCCATCGCTTTTCGCGACGTCTACCAATCTTAACCAGCATTGGGCCAAAATAATCGACACCGCAATGACTGAACGGTCTTTGTCTATATGCCACACGACCCGCTGGTAAGGCCGACATTGTCGGATTTCGCGGTTTCCCGCGACGCCTCCTACATATTGAGCATTTGCTTATCAGCGAGCGAAATGTGCTTCTGAGCCCTACGATATAAAACTCCTGGCGTAGCTCATTTATGACTGAGTCGTGGTTGGTATGGTAAAAACGGCGATGATATTCCGCCACGAGCAACCGTGTCGCTGGATGTCTTCCGTTGAGTATAATGGGGTTATTATTAAACACGAAGCCCTCTACATTGATTACACGTCCATGGGCTCGCATAATACCATGCTCGTCAACGAAGGGCGTAGCATTTCCAACGAAGGAAATGTAGCTTTACAATCCTGCTGCCCTTGTGTATTTTTCCCCCGTTTCGTAACGCTTCTAGCTCCTGCCCAAAAATAGTTGCCTGTATCTCGCGAAACCAATATCGTTCCGCCGAATTCACGGTCTCGTGGGTCATCTCCGAACGCGGTTGTCCTCGCCAACGATCGACGAATCTCTGAACGCGTCTGGCCGCCGCGAGTAGTCCCGGCCATCCTAAATATTTGCCCGTCTGCGGTAGGAAATTTGTCGCCGCTTCCGTCACGAAGGCGAATTCTTTCCGTACTTCCATCGTATCGATCTTCTGTTTTTCTTCCTCGTTTAGGCGTTTCTCCACAGGCCACGCGCTTTCTTCCTGGCGCAGGAAGTCCGGGCCGGCAAACCATCGTTGATTTGCCCATAGAAGTTCGTCCGACCACCGAGTCGCGTCATCCGCCGGATTTAATTTTGAAGGCACCCACCGCCATTCCGAACTTTCGGTAAGATCGCCGATTTCGCCCAAGCGATGTGCCACGAAAACTTGACGCGTGCGCGGTTCCGATTTTATCCATCGAATTACTGTAATAGAATCGCTCCAAAATACACGCCGACTGATCTCAATTTCGAGCTCTTTTTGTATCGTTCTTGCCAATCGCGACGCTAGCAAGGCGGCTTGCAGTTCCAATCGGGGAATCGACATTGGTTTCAACGGCGCTACCATCGTTTTTGCCATAATAAATGCAACACGCGCTGGCGCGTTCTCGACTTCGAAACGCAAGTATGCGGCTGCCGCATAGGCCTTCAAGCTTGCATCACAAAACACGTGTAAGTCCGCCTTCGTGTAATGCGTTCCGCTTGGGGACAGACACCGTGGTAAGCGTATTTCTCTCGCGTCTCGTAGACGTTTCACCCAAGAAAGCCATCCCTTTTGTTCCTCTACACGAATTTGGTCGTCCCAACCAATGCCGCTGCGCCATATTTCTTGCATTAATATTTTCGACATAAGCGTTAACCGAGAGAGGAATCCAAGCGGATCAAACACGGACATCACAACTCGCAGGTACTCGCGTTTTGACGGTATCTTTTTGCCGTTTAACAGATCTTTCGGAATTTTAGCGATTCCCATATTGAAACCTAGCGTGTCGGATCGCGTGTCCCAAAAAAGGCCCAATACCCGTTCTCCTTTATGAGTACAAAGCGGATTCTCGCCGTTCCTGGATAACTCCCGATTACTTGTCCCGATCAGCGCGCGTTCTTCGTTACAAACCCATCCGTGCATCTCGAAATTTGCATTCATGTTAATTTTCTCCACGTCGCGAACAAGACAAGCAGCCTCTTGCACCGTCGCCCGGCTCGCTAAGAAGTCGTCCATGTAGCTATTTTTTATTATACTCTTCGCCGCGCCCGGATATTGGTTAGCGAAGCTCTTTGCGTTCTCATCTTTTATATACATAGCGCTACACGGTGATGACTTGGCGCCGAAAATCAGGGAGGTCATCTCATACACGTGGGGTTCTACATCTCTTGCTTTCCCCCGCCACAAAAACCTTTGCGCTCCGCGGTCTTCTTGGCGAACTTTAACGCGCAGGAACATATCTTTTATGTCTGCCTTTACAGCGACTGAGTCCTGTCTAAAACGGATCAACACGCCAGGCAACGATTGCAATAGATCAGGTCCCGTTTCGAGCTGATCGTTTAAACTTAATCCCTCCGATTTAGCCGCAGCGTCGAACACGAGCCTAATTCTGCCCGGCTTGTTTACATTCCGCACTCCGAAGTGTGGCAGGTACCAGACGCGTTCGTTCTTTAGGATTTCGTAAACCCTCTTTGCGTATCCCTTCTCTATGAAACGATTCATTTCTTGGTAATAAAGGGACGAGTACTCCGGATCCCGGTCCAGCTTCTTTTCTAATGAGAAAAGTCTTTTTCGCGCAGTAGTGAGGCTATCCGCGTTGGGCACCTGTCTTTTTTTCCATAGCAAGCCTACCTCCCACGAGCCATTTATTTTCCGAGTGGTGTTTTTCAAAATGGTTTCAGCGTGTTCATGTTCACTTCTGGTTTTCTTTAACTCATTCACTCCAAAATTGTCCAATTCAAAATACTGCTTCACGAGTTCATCGAGCCGTTCCTCGTCATCTCGATTTCGTCCTTTTCGCGAAAAGCTTGATTGTGTCGTTTCCACCCCCGAGAATGCGTCTTCCCTTCGTTCTGTCGGCGCGGAACCATGTATCGTCCATCCCAGCAGCGAACGAGAAATTCCAAGCCTATATCGCGACACTTCGCGAAATTCGCGAGTCGATATTAGTTGCCACTGATCTTGCCCAATGAGCATTCTCGGTTGTGCATTATCGTATGATTGTAGGGTCACGTTTTCCGTGGAATTGACATGTTCTACTATTTCTCTACAAAGCGTCTGAGAGGGAAGACTCAATTTTGACACCGAAAAGGCTTGTTTAACGGTATGAACGTCCCGCGTTCCTTTTATATGGAAGCTGACCTTTTCGCACACCATAGTGACAGCTTCTCTATCATTGATTCCTTTCAGTGCGAACTTTTGTCGCGGTCCCTTTGCTCCTATTTCTTGAGCTAATTGTCTTTCGATCAGAGTTATTGTTGAACCCTCATCAAGCAAGGCGAAGGTATTTATGGACTTCCTCAGCCCGGAAACGAGAACTGGAATTATTTTTAAAAATCTATACGAGTTTTTTAGTCATGCGCCTGGATCAATGGTAACGGTCGCTACCTCCGGAGCTCGGTCTGATGCTGGCCTTCCTGGTGTCCCATAGGAACTACCGGCCCGACTCTGCGGCTTGTGGAGAAGGCTATGGTGTGGTTTTTTGCATCGATTGCAGTTAATACCCGTACATTGTTTGTTGGCGTGCCCTTTTCCCAGACATTTAAAGCAAAGCTTATTTTTTTTTACTAACGCCCAACGTCTCGATATGGTCTCACGCGCGAATTCCCGACACTCCCACGTTTTATGGTTCGTCCTACTGCAGATAGCACATTTGTTAACACGGCCTGTCTGGCCACTGTTATTTGTGTCGGATGACCGCGAGTCAAACGTTGTAATATAGGTGGCCGCTGGTCTTGAGCGAGATTGTCTTTTCTGAAATTGCGGGTTGCGTGAGAAGGATGTCGACGGCGTGTCTGTGTCAAAAATACTTGTCGCAGCGGCTAATTCGGCTTCCTTGTAGACGTAATCGGCAAGTTTTTCTAACGTGGTTTTTTCTGTGCCAGCTTCCGCGGCGTACCTATTGAATGCGTATCTCAACGCGGATGGCAACTTACTCGCCACGGTTTTTACTAAATCCGCACTATACAAGTAACCAACGAGGTCAAGAGACTTTAATGCAATAACATAATTGCGCAATTTCGCCGCAAATTGACCAATGTTACCTTTTCCATTCTCTAGGTCGGGCAAATTGTTTATATCCCTCCCGATCTTTTCTGCTATCGTATGTTTGTTTCCGAATTGCAATTCCAGCGTCTGTATAATTACGTTCGCATCACTCGCCGTCGCTAACAGCGCACTTACGCTCGCGCGCGCTTCACCTTCGAGTGCCTTAAATAGTCGCGCCACATTTTCTCGACCCGAGTACCCGCCAAGTTCCGCCGACAACAGATACGCTTCTTTAAAATTCGACCACTCAATCGGATCGCCCGAAAATTTGGGTAGCCTTTTCGCAGAAGTCAGTCGATGCAGCAAGTGCGAATTTACTTCACCAAACGACGCTTCCCTCACCGCGCGTAATGTATTCATGATCGCATCCGTTAATCGGTCGGTCGCATTCGCATCGCATCGAGAGCTCGCGAAGATAGACGGGCTATTCAGCAAGTTCGGCTCACATGTTGGCAAGGATGCTCCAAGGTCCTCTTCTCGCGTGATGCTCTCTGCGTTGGGCTGCGCCGTTGCCGATGTTCGTGACACGCTGTTGCCGTGGTTATCCTGACCGCTCCCTTCTGCAACCGCCGTCGGACGTCGCGGTAGCGTGCCTCCTCGCTCTTGGTCCGGGGGATGAACTTCAGCTAAAGCAGGGACGACCAGTTGGGAATCTTCTACTGCCTCTGCGTCCCGATTCACAACACAGGATCTCTTCGTTCTTGGAACGCCATCCTCGGCTCGCGCGGTTGTGACGACTCTTCTTTTCTTCGGCGGCATGATCCCGCTTTAAACGACTTATACCACCACAATTCCTTTAGTGCAAATCCACCAACCCCTTGATAATCAACTATATACCGGCGTAACGTTCCCGGGTTTCGGCACCAAAATGTATCTCACGTGATGAAATATTTTGGGTCGGTGGTTTCGCGATCCGTCTTCAAAATGCGCTTTCTCCAAGAGCGGACTCACGACTCACTCCAGGAACGAATCTGCCCACATGGCATCGGTAAGCGGCCCAACTCTTGACCGCATTCTTCCCCGAAATCGCGACCCCCCACGCGCACCCCACGACGGTATGACAGATTCAAAAAGGTGCCCATGTGTTTTGATTGCAGTGTCAACCCTGCCGGTTTTTGCCTGTAACCTGGCGGCCCCGGGATAGACCATTGTCTTCCCGTGCACGCTTTGACCATCATAAACTCAGGTACCTAGTCCTGCGGGGGTCTAGCGGCGTCGGGTCGACCCTTTGTCGACCTTAGCACGCGGGCGGTTTAACGGCCCCAAACATCCCTTCGGTTGTTTGTGCACGCTAGGCTATAACGTTGAGGGTTGACAAGCCTCTTCATACCGAAAAATGCAACCTCTCCCGAATCAATCATACCGTCTTTACCTGTCATTTCTATTTCTTTGTATTGAATCGCAGTTACAATAATCGTATAATAATCGCCTCCCTCGCGTTACAACCAAACCCCTCTATCCATCCGCAACACCACCAATACGACGCCATCAAAACTACAGCGAAACTTTGCGGAACTTCATAGCAAAGCGTAAACAAAGTTATACTATGCACGGATGTACTATTTGATCATCCAGAGCGGTTCTTGCTACATATTTTGTTAAATAACTCTGAGCTTTGCAGGTATTTGCAGTTCTAAGTTATCTAATATCAATGTATACTAACTTATCAATACGACGCAATCAAAACATCAGCGAAGCTTTGCGGAACTTCATAACAAAGCGTAAACAAAGTTATACTATGGACGGATGTACTATTTGATCTTATTGCCGGTTCTGGATACATATTTTGCCAAGTCACTCTCAGGTTTGTTGGTAGTTGCAGTTCTACCGTTTATAATATCATAGTATACTATCTTACCAATACGACGCAATCAAAACATCAGTGACACTTTGCTGAATTTCATAACAAAGCGAGAACGAACTTACACTATGCACGAATGTACTATTTGATCATCCAGAGCGGTTCTTGCTACATATTTTGTTAAATAACTCTGAGCTTTGCAGGTATTTGCAGTTCTAACTTATATAATATCAAAGTATACTATCTTATCAATACGACGCAATCAAAACCTCAGCGAAACTCTGCGGAACTTCATAACACAGCGTAAACAAAGTTATACTAAGCACGGATGTACTATTTGATCATCCAGAGCGGTTCTTGCTACATATTTTGTTAAATAACTCTGAGCTTTGCAGGTATTTTCAGTTCTACCTTATATAATATCAAAGTATACTATCCCACCAATACGACGCCATCAAAACCTCAGCGAAGCTTTGCTGAACTTCATAACACAGCGTAAACAAAGTTATACTATGCACGGATGTACTATTTGATCATCCAGAGCGGTTCTTGCTACATATTTAGTTAAATAACTCTGAGATTTGCAGGTATTTTCAGTTCTACCGTGTATAATATCATAGTATACTATCTTAGCAAAACGACGCAATCAAAACATCAGCGAAACTTTGCGGAACTTTATAACAAAGCGTAAACAAAGTTATACTATGGATGGATGTACTATTGGATCTTATTGCCGGTCCTGGATACATATTTTGCCAAGTCACTCTCAGGTTTGTTGGTAGTTGCAGTTCTACCGTTTATAATATCATAGTATACTATCTTACCAATACGACGCAACCAAACATCAGTGACACTTTGCTGAATTTCATAACAAAGCGTAAACAAAGTTATACTATGCACGGATGTACTATTTGATCATCCAGAGCGGTTCTTGCTACATATTTTCTTAAATAACTCTGAGCTTTGCAGGTATTTGCAGTTCTAACTTATCTAATATCAATGTATACTAACTTATCAATACGACGCAATCAATACATCAGCGAAGCTTTGCGGAACTTCATAACAAAGCGTAAACAAAGTTATACTATGCACGGATGTACTATTTGATCATCCTGAGCGGTTCTAGCTACATATTTAGTTAAATAACTCTGAGCTTTGCAGGTATTTGCAGTTCTAACTTATATAATATCAAAGTATACTATCTTATCAATACGACGCAATCAAAACCTCAGCGAAACTCTGCGGAACTTCATAACACAGCGTAAGCAAAGTTATACTATGCACGGATGTACTATTTGATCATCCAGAGCGGTTCTTGCTACATATTTTGTTAAATAACTCTGAGCTTTGCAAGTATTTGCAGTTCTAACTTATCTAATATCAATGTATACTAACTTATCAATACGACGCAATCAAAACATCAGCGAAGCTTTGCGGAACTTCATAACAAAGCGTAAACAAAGTTATACTATGGACGGATGTACTATTTGATCTTATTGCCGGTTCTGGATACATATTTTGCCAAGTCACTCACAGGTTTGTTGGTATTTTCAGTTCTACCGTATATAATATCATATTATACTATCTTAGCAAAACGACGCAATCAAAACATCAGTGATCCTTTGCTGAATTTCATAACAAAGCGTAAACAAAGTTATACTATGCACGTATGTACTATTTGATCATCCTCAGCGGTTCTTCCTACATATTTAGTTAAATAACTCTGAGGTTTGCATGTAGTTGCAGTTCTAACTTATACAATATCAAAGTATACTATCTTATCAATACGACGCCATCTAAACCTCAGCGAAACTTTGCGGAACTTTATAACAAAGCGTAAACAAAGTTATACTATGGATGGATGTACTATTGGATCTTATTGCCGGTTCTGGATACATATTTTGCCAAGTCACTCTCAGGTTTGTTGGTAGTTGCAGTTCTACCGTTTATAATATCATAGTATACTATCTTACCAATACGACGCAATCAAAACATCAGTGACACTTTGCTGAATTTCATAACAAAGCGAGAACGAACTTATACTATGCACGAATGTACTATTTGATCATCCAGAGCGGTTCTTGCAACATATTTTGTTAAATAACTCTGAGCTTTGCAGGTATTTGCAGTTCTAACTTATATAATATCAAAGTAAACTATCTTATCAATACGACGCAATCAAAACCTCAGCGAAACTCTGCGGAACTGCATAACACAGCGTAAACAAAGTTATACTATGCACGGATGTACTATTTGATCATCCAGAGCGGTTCTTGGTACATATTTTGTTAAATAACTCTGAGCTTTGCATGTATTTGCAGTTCTAACTTATCTAATCTCAATGTATACTATCTTACCAATACGACGCAATCAAAACATCAGCGAAGCTTTGCGGAACTTCATAACAAAGCGTAAACAAAGTTATACTATGGACGGATGTACTATTGGATCTTATTGCCGGTTCTGGATACATATTTTGCCAAGTCAGTCTCAGGTTTGTTGGTAGTTGCAGTTCTACCGTTTATAATATCATAGTATACTATCTTACCAATACGACGCAATCAAAACATCAGTGACACTTTGCTGAATTTCATAACAAAGCGAGAACGAACTTATACTATGCACGAATGTACTATTTGATCTTATTGCCGGTTCTGGATACATATTTTGCCAAGTCACTCACAGGTTTGTTGGTATTTTCAGTTCTACCGTATATAATATCATATTATACTATCTTAGCAAAACGACGCAATCAAAACATCAGTGATCCTTTGCTGAATTTCATAACAAAGCGTAAACAAAGTTATACTATGCACGTATGTACTATTTGATCATCCTCAGCGGTTCTTCCTACATATTTAGTTAAATAACTCTGAGGTTTGCATGTAGTTGCAGTTCTAACTTATACAATATCAAAGTATACTATCTTATCAATACGACGCCATCTAAACCTCAGCGAAACTTTGCGGAACTTTATAACAAAGCGTAAACAAAGTTATACTATGGATGGATGTACTATTGGATCTTATTGCCGGTTCTGGATACATATTTTGCCAAGTCACTCTCAGGTTTGTTGGTAGTTGCAGTTCTACCGTTTATAATATCATAGTATACTATCTTACCAATACGACGCAATCAAAACATCAGTGACACTTTGCTGAATTTCATAACAAAGCGAGAACGAACTTATACTATGCACGAATGTACTATCTGATCATCCAGAGCGGTTCTTGCAACATATTTTGTTAAATAACTCTGAGCTTTGCAGGTATTTGCAGTTCTAACTTATATAATATCAAAGTAAACTATCTTATCAATACGACGCAATCAAAACATCAGCGAAACTCTGCGGAACTAGATAACAAAGCGTAAACAAAGTTATACTTTGCACGGATGTACAGTTTGATCATCCAGAGCGGTTCTTGCTACATATTTTGTTAAATAACTCTGAGCTTTGCATGTATTTGCAGTTCTAACTTATCTAATCTCAATGTATACTATCTTACCAATACGACGCAATCAAAACATCAGCGAAGCTTTGCGGAACTTCATAACAAAGCGTAAACAAAGTTATACTATGGACGGATGTACTATTGGATCTTATTGCCGGTTCTGGATACATATTTTGCCAAGTCAGTCTCAGGTTTGTTGGTAGTTGCAGTTCTACCGTTTATAATATCATAGTATACTATCTTACCAATACGACGCAATCAAAACATCAGTGACACTTTGCTGAATTTCATAACAAAGCGAGAACGAACTTATACTATGCACGAATGTACTATTTGATCATCCAGAGCGGTTCTTGCTACATATTTTGTTAAATAACTCTGAGCTTTGCAGGTATTTTCAGTTCTACCTTATATAATATCAAAGTATACTATCCCACCAATACGACGCCATCAAAACCTCAGCGAAGCTTTGCTGAACTTCATAACACAGCGTAAACAAAGTTATACTATGCACGGATGTACTATTTGATCATCCAGAGCGGTTCTTGCTACATATTTTGTTAAATAACTCTGAGATTTGCAGGTATTTTCAGTTCTACCGTATATAATATCATAGTATACTATCTTAGCAAAACGACGCAATCAAAACATCAGTGATCCTTTGCTGAATTTCATAACAAAGCGTAAACAAAGTTATACTATGCACGGATGTACTATTTGATCATCCTGAGCGGTTCTAGCTACATATTTAGTTAAATAACTCTGATCTTTGCAGGTATTTTCAGTTCTACCTTATATAATATCATAGTATACTATCTTACCAATACGTCGCAATCAAAACATCAGTGACACTTTGCGGAACTTCATAACAAAGCGTAAACAAAGTTATACTATGGACGTATGTACTATTTGATCATCCAGAGCGGTTCTTGCTACATATTTAGTTAAATAACTCTGAGCTTTGCAGGTATTTTCAGTTCTATCTTGTATAATATCAAAGTATACTATCTTATCAATACGACGCAATCAAAACCTCAGCAAAACTCTGCGGAACTTCATAACAAAGCGTAAACAAAGTTATACTATGCAGGATGTACTATTTGATCATCCAGAGCGGTTCTTGCTACTTATTTTGTTAAATAACTCTGAGCTTTGCAGGTATTTTCAGTTCTACCTTATATAATATCAAAGTATACTATCCCACCAATACGACGCAATCAAAACATCAGTGACACTTTGCGGAACTTCATAACAAAGCGTAAACAAAGTTATACTATGCACGGATGTACTATTTGATCATCCAGAGCGGTTCTTGCTACATATTTAGTTAAATAAATCTGAACTTTGCAGGTATTTGCAGTCCTAACTTATCTAATATCAATGTATACTAACTTATCAATACGACGCCATCTAAACCTCAGCGAAACTTTGCGGAACTTTATAACAAAGCGTAAACAAAGTTATACTATGGATGGATGTACTATTGGATCTTATTGCCGGTTCTGGATACATATTTTGTTAAATAACTCTGAGATTTGCAGGTATTTTCAGTTCTACCGTGTATAATATCATAGTATACTATCTTAGCAAAACGACGCAATCAAAACATCAGTGATCCTTTGCTGAATTTCATAACAAAGCGTAAACAAAGTTATACTATGCACGTATGTACTATTTGATCATCCTCAGCGGTTCTTCCTACATATTTAGTTAAATAACTCTGAGGTTTGCATGTAGTTGCAGTTCTAACTTATACAATATCAAAGTTTACTATCTTATCAATACGACGCCAACAAAACCTCAGCGAAACTTTGCGGAACTTTATAACAAAGCGTAAACAAAGTTATACTATGGATGGATGTACTATTGGATCTTATTGCCGGTCCTGGATACATATTTTGCCAAGTCACTCTCAGGTTTGTTGGTATATGCAGTTCTACCGTTTATAATATCATAGTATACTATCTTACCAATACGACGCAATCAAAACATCAGTGACACTTTGCTGAATTTCATAACAAAGCGAGAACGAACTTATACTATGCACGAATGTACTATTTGATCATCCAGAGCGGTTCTTGCAACATATTTTGTTAAATAACTCTGAGCTTTGCAGGTATTTGCAGTTCTAACTTATATAATATCAAAGTAAACTATCTTATCAATACGACGCAATCAAAACCTCAGCGAAACTCTGCGGAACTGCATAACACAGCGTAAACAAAGTTATACTATGCACGGATGTACTATTTGATCATCCAGAGCGGTTCTTGCTCCATATTTTGTTAAATAACTCTGAGCTTTGCAGGTATTTGCAGTTCTAACTTATCTAATCTCAATGTATACTAACTTATCAATACGACGCAATCAAAACATCAGCGAAGCTTTGCGGAACTTCAAAACAAAGCGTAAACAAAGTTATACTATGGACGGATGTACTATTTGATCTTATTGCCGGTTCTGGATACATATTTTGCCAAGTCACTCCCAGGTTTGTTGGTAGTTGCAGTTCTACCGTTTATAATATCATAGTATACTATCTTACCAATACGACGCAATCAAAACATCAGTGACACTTTGCTGAATTTCATAACAAAGCGAGAACGAACTTATACTATGCACGAATGTACTATTTGATCATCCAGAGCGGTTCTTGCTACATATTTTGTTAAATAACTCTGAGCTTTGCAGGTATTTGCAGTTCTAACTTATATAATATCAACGTATACTATCTTATCAATACGACGCAATCAAAACCTCAGCGAAACTCTGCGGAACTTCATAACACAGCGTAAACAAAGTTATACTAAGCACGGATGTACTATTTGATCATCCAGAGCGGTTCTTGCTACATATTTTGTTAAATAACTCTGAGCTTTGCAGGTATTTTCAGTTCTACCTTATATAATATCAAAGTATACTATCCAACCAATACGACGCAATCAAAACATCAGTGACACTTTGCTGAATTTCATAACAAAGCGAGAACGAACTTATACTATGCACGAATGTACTATTTGATCATCCAGATCGGTTCTTGCTACATATTTTGTTAAATAACTCTGAGCTTTGCAGGTATTTGCAGTTCTAACTTATATAATATCAAAGTATACTATCTTATCAATACGACGCAATCAAAACCTCAGCGAAACTCTGCGGAACTTCATAACAAAGCGTAAGCAAAGTTATACTATGCACGGATGTACTATTTGATCATCCAGAGCGGTTCTTGCTACATATTTTGTTAAATAACTCTGAGCTTTGCAGGTATTTGCAGTTCTAACTTATCTAATCTCAATGTATACTATCTTACCAATACGACGCAATCAAAACATCAGTGACACTTTGCGGAACTTCATAACAAAGCGTAAACAAAGTTATACTATGGACGTATGTACTATTTGATCATCCCTAGCGGTTCTTGCAACATATTTTGTTAAATAACTCTGAGCTTTGCAAGTATTTGCAGTTCTAACTTATCTAATATCAATGTATACTAACTTATCAATACGACGCAATCAAAACATCAGCGAAGCTTTGCGGAACTTCATAACAAAGCGTAAACAAAGTTATACCATGGACGGATGTACTATTGGAGCTTATTGCCGGTTCTGGATACATATTTTGCCAAGTCACTCTCAGGTTTGTTGGTAGTTGCAGTTCTACCGTTTATAATATCATAGTATACTATCTTACCAATACGACGCAATCAAAACATCAGTGACACTTTGCTGAATTTCATAACAAAGCGAGAACGAACTTATACTATGCACGAATGTACTATTTGATCATCCAGAGCGGTTCTTGCAACATATTTTGTTAAATAACTCTGAGCTTTGCAGGTATTTGCAGTTCTAACTTATATAATATCAAAGTAAACTATCTTATCAATACGACGCAATCAAAACCTCAGCGAAACTCTGCGGAACTGCATAACACAGCGTAAACAAAGTTATACTATGCACGGATGTACTATTTGATCATCCAGAGCGGTTCTTGCTACATATTTTGTTAAATAACTCTGAGCTTTGCAGGTATTTGCAGTTCTAACTTATCTAATCTCAATGTATACTATCTTACCAATACGACGCAATCAAAACATCAGCGAAGCTTTGCGGAACTTCATAACAAAGCGTAAACAAAGTTATACTATGGACGGATGTACTATTGGATCTTATTGCCGGTTCTGGATACATATTTTGCCAAGTCAGTCTCAGGTTTGTTGGTAGTTGCAGTTCTACCGTTTATAATATCATAGTATACTATCTTACCAATACGACGCAATCAAAACATCAGTGACACTTTGCTGAATTTCATAACAAAGCGAGAACGAACTTATACTATGCACGAATGTACTATTTGATCTTATTGCCGGTTCTGGATACATATTTTGCCAAGTCACTCACAGGTTTGTTGGTATTTTCAGTTCTACCGTATATAATATCATATTATACTATCTTAGCAAAACGACGCAATCAAAACATCAGTGATCCTTTGCTGAATTTCATAACAAAGCGTAAACAAAGTTATACTATGCACGTATGTACTATTTGATCATCCTCAGCGGTTCTTCCTACATATTTAGTTAAATAACTCTGAGGTTTGCATGTAGTTGCAGTTCTAACTTATACAATATCAAAGTATACTATCTTATCAATACGACGCCATCTAAACCTCAGCGAAACTTTGCGGAACTTTATAACAAAGCGTAAACAAAGTTATACTATGGATGGATGTACTATTGGATCTTATTGCCGGTTCTGGATACATATTTTGCCAAGTCACTCTCAGGTTTGTTGGTAGTTGCAGTTCTACCGTTTATAATATCATAGTATACTATCTTACCAATACGACGCAATCAAAACATCAGTGACACTTTGCTGAATTTCATAACAAAGCGAGAACGAACTTATACTATGCACGAATGTACTATCTGATCATCCAGAGCGGTTCTTGCAACATATTTTGTTAAATAACTCTGAGCTTTGCAGGTATTTGCAGTTCTAACTTATATAATATCAAAGTAAACTATCTTATCAATACGACGCAATCAAAACATCAGCGAAACTCTGCGGAACTTCATAACAAAGCGTAAACAAAGTTATACTATGCACGGATGTACAGTTTGATCATCCAGAGCGGTTCTTGCTACATATTTTGTTAAATAACTCTGAGCTTTGCATGTATTTGCAGTTCTACCGTATATAATATCAATGTATACTATCTTACCAATACGACGCAATCAAAACATCAGCGAAGCTTTGCGGAACTTCATAACAAAGCGTAAACAAAGTTATACTATGGACGGATGTACTATTGGATCTTATTGCCGGTTCTGGATACATATTTTGCCAAGTCAGTCTCAGGTTTGTTGGTAGTTGCAGTTCTACCGTTTATAATATCATAGTATACTATCTTACCAATACGACGCAATCAAAACATCAGTGACACTTTGCTGAATTTCATAACAAAGCGAGAACGAACTTATACTATGCACGAATGTACTATTTGATCATCCAGAGCGGTTCTTGCTACATATTTTGTTAAATAACTCTGAGCTTTGCAGGTATTTTCAGTTCTACCTTATATAATATCAAAGTATACTATCCCACCAATACGACGCCATCAAAACCTCAGCGAAGCTTTGCTGAACTTCATAACACAGCGTAAACAAAGTTATACTATGCACGGATGTACTATTTGATCATCCAGAGCGGTTCTTGCTACATATTTTGTTAAATAACTCTGAGATTTGCAGGTATTTTCAGTTCTACCGTATATAATATCATAGTATACTATCTTAGCAAAACGACGCAATCAAAACATCAGTGATCCTTTGCTGAATTTCATAACAAAGCGTAAACAAAGTTATACTATGCACGGATGTACTATTTGATCATCCTGAGCGGTTCTAGCTACATATTTAGTTAAATAACTCTGATCTTTGCAGGTATTTTCAGTTCTACCTTATATAATATCATAGTATACTATCTTACCAATACGTCGCAATCAAAACATCAGTGACACTTTGCGGAACTTCATAACAAAGCGTAAACAAAGTTATACTATGGACGTATGTACTATTTGATCATCCAGAGCGGTTCTTGCTACATATTTAGTTAAATAACTCTGAGCTTTGCAGGTATTTTCAGTTCTATCTTGTATAATATCAAAGTATACTATCTTATCAATACGACGCAATCAAAACCTCAGCAAAACTCTGCGGAACTTCATAACAAAGCGTAAACAAAGTTATACTATGCACGGATGTACTATTTGATCATCCAGAGCGGTTCTTGCTACTTATTTTGTTAAATAACTCTGAGCTTTGCAGGTATTTTCAGTTCTACCTTATATAATATCAAAGTATACTATCCCACCAATACGACGCAATCAAAACATCAGTGACACTTTGCGGAACTTCATAACAAAGCGTAAACAAAGTTATACTATGCACGGATGTACTATTTGATCATCCAGAGCGGTTCTTGCTACATATTTAGTTAAATAAATCTGAACTTTGCAGGTATTTGCAGTCCTAACTTATCTAATATCAATGTATACTAACTTATCAATACGACGCCATCTAAACCTCAGCGAAACTTTGCGGAACTTTATAACAAAGCGTAAACAAAGTTATACTATGGATGGATGTACTATTGGATCTTATTGCCGGTTCTGGATACATATTTTGTTAAATAACTCTGAGATTTGCAGGTATTTTCAGTTCTACCGTGTATAATATCATAGTATACTATCTTAGCAAAACGACGCAATCAAAACATCAGTGATCCTTTGCTGAATTTCATAACAAAGCGTAAACAAAGTTATACTATGCACGTATGTACTATTTGATCATCCTCAGCGGTTCTTCCTACATATTTAGTTAAATAACTCTGAGGTTTGCATGTAGTTGCAGTTCTAACTTATACAATATCAAAGTTTACTATCTTATCAATACGACGCCAACAAAACCTCAGCGAAACTTTGCGGAACTTTATAACAAAGCGTAAACAAAGTTATACTATGGATGGATGTACTATTGGATCTTATTGCCGGTCCTGGATACATATTTTGCCAAGTCACTCTCAGGTTTGTTGGTATATGCAGTTCTACCGTTTATAATATCATAGTATACTATCTTACCAATACGACGCAATCAAAACATCAGTGACACTTTGCTGAATTTCATAACAAAGCGAGAACGAACTTATACTATGCACGAATGTACTATTTGATCATCCAGAGCGGTTCTTGCAACATATTTTGTTAAATAACTCTGAGCTTTGCAGGTATTTGCAGTTCTAACTTATATAATATCAAAGTAAACTATCTTATCAATACGACGCAATCAAAACCTCAGCGAAACTCTGCGGAACTGCATAACACAGCGTAAACAAAGTTATACTATGCACGGATGTACTATTTGATCATCCAGAGCGGTTCTTGCTCCATATTTTGTTAAATAACTCTGAGCTTTGCAGGTATTTGCAGTTCTAACTTATCTAATCTCAATGTATACTAACTTATCAATACGACGCAATCAAAACATCAGCGAAGCTTTGCGGAACTTCAAAACAAAGCGTAAACAAAGTTATACTATGGACGGATGTACTATTTGATCTTATTGCCGGTTCTGGATACATATTTTGCCAAGTCACTCCCAGGTTTGTTGGTAGTTGCAGTTCTACCGTTTATAATATCATAGTATACTATCTTACCAATACGACGCAATCAAAACATCAGTGACACTTTGCTGAATTTCATAACAAAGCGAGAACGAACTTATACTATGCACGAATGTACTATTTGATCATCCAGAGCGGTTCTTGCTACATATTTTGTTAAATAACTCTGAGCTTTGCAGGTATTTGCAGTTCTAACTTATATAATATCAACGTATACTATCTTATCAATACGACGCAATCAAAACCTCAGCGAAACTCTGCGGAACTTCATAACACAGCGTAAACAAAGTTATACTAAGCACGGATGTACTATTTGATCATCCAGAGCGGTTCTTGCTACATATTTTGTTAAATAACTCTGAGCTTTGCAGGTATTTTCAGTTCTACCTTATATAATATCAAAGTATACTATCCAACCAATACGACGCAATCAAAACATCAGTGACACTTTGCTGAATTTCATAACAAAGCGAGAACGAACTTATACTATGCACGAATGTACTATTTGATCATCCAGATCGGTTCTTGCTACATATTTTGTTAAATAACTCTGAGCTTTGCAGGTATTTGCAGTTCTAACTTATATAATATCAAAGTATACTATCTTATCAATACGACGCAATCAAAACCTCAGCGAAACTCTGCGGAACTTCATATCAAAGCGTAAGCAAAGTTATACTATGCACGGATGTACTATTTGATCATCCAGAGCGGTTCTTGCTACATATTTTGTTAAATAACTCTGAGCTTTGCAGGTATTTGCAGTTCTAACTTATCTAATCTCAATGTATACTATCTTACCAATACGACGCAATCAAAACATCAGTGACACTTTGCGGAACTTCATAACAAAGCGTAAACAAAGTTATACTATGGACGTATGTACTATTTGATCATCCCTAGCGGTTCTTGCAACATATTTTGTTAAATAACTCTGAGCTTTGCAAGTATTTGCAGTTCTAACTTATCTAATATCAATGTATACTAACTTATCAATACGACGCAATCAAAACATCAGCGAAGCTTTGCGGAACTTCATAACAAAGCGTAAACAAAGTTATACCATGGACGGATGTACTATTGGAGCTTATTGCCGGTTCTGGATACATATTTTGCCAAGTCACTCTCAGGTTTGTTGGTAGTTGCAGTTCTACCGTTTATAATATCATAGTATACTATCTTACCAATACGACGCAATCAAAACATCAGTGACACTTTGCTGAATTTCATAACAAAGCGAGAACGAACTTATACTATGCACGAATGTACTATTTGATCATCCAGAGCGGTTCTTGCAACATATTTTGTTAAATAACTCTGAGCTTTGCAGGTATTTGCAGTTCTAACTTATATAATATCAAAGTAAACTATCTTATCAATACGACGCAATCAAAACCTCAGCGAAACTCTGCGGAACTGCATAACACAGCGTAAACAAAGTTATACTATGCACGGATGTACTATTTGATCATCCAGAGCGGTTCTTGCTACATATTTTGTTAAATAACTCTGAGCTTTGCAGGTATTTGCAGTTCTAACTTATCTAATCTCAATGTATACTATCTTACCAATACGACGCAATCAAAACATCAGCGAAGCTTTGCGGAACTTCATAACAAAGCGTAAACAAAGTTATACTATGGACGGATGTACTATTGGATCTTATTGCCGGTTCTGGATACATATTTTGCCAAGTCAGTCTCAGGTTTGTTGGTAGTTGCAGTTCTACCGTTTATAATATCATAGTATACTATCTTACCAATACGACGCAATCAAAACATCAGTGACACTTTGCTGAATTTCATAACAAAGCGAGAACGAACTTATACTATGCACGAATGTACTATTTGATCATCCAGAGCGGTTCTTGCTACATATTTTGTTAAATAACTCTGAGCTTTGCAGGTATTTGCAGTTCTAACTTATATAATATCAACGTATACTATCTTATCAATACGACGCAATCAAAACCTCAGCGAAACTCTGCGGAACTGCATAACACGGCGTAAACAAAGTTATAGTATGCACGGATGTACTATTTGATCATCGAGAGCGGTTCTTGCCACATATTTAGTTAAATAACTCTGTGCTTTGCAGGTATTTTCAGTTCTACCTTATATAATATCAAAGTATACTATCCAACCAATACGACGCAATCAAAACATCAGTGACACTTTGCTGAATTTCATAACAAAGCGAGAACGAACTTATACTATGCACGAATGTACTATTTGATCATCCAGATCGGTTCTTGCTACATATTTTGTTAAATAACTCTGAGCTTTGCAGGTATTTGCAGTTCTAACTTATATAATATCAAAGTATACTATCTTATCAATACGACGCAATCAAAACCTCAGCGAAACTCTGCGGAACTTCATAACACAGCGTAAGCAAAGTTATACTATGCACGGATGTACTATTTGAGCATCCAGAGCGGTTCTTGCTACATATTTTGTTAAATAACTCTGACCTCTGCAGGTATTTGCAGTTCTAACTTATCTAATCTCAATGTATACTATCTTACCAATACGACGCAATCAAAACATCAGCGAAGCTTTGCGGAACTTCATAACAAAGCGTAAACAAAGTTATACTATGCACGGATGTACTATTTGATCATCCAGAGCGGTTCTTGCTACATATTTAGTTAAATAAATCTGAACTTTGCAGGTATTTGCAGTCCTAACTTATCTAATAACAATGTATACTAACTTATCAATACGACGCCATCTAAACCTCAGCGAAACTTTGCGGAACTTTATAACAAAGCGTAAACAAAGTTATACTATGGATGGATGTACTATTGGATCTTATTGCCGGTTCTGGATATATATTTTGTTAAATAACTCTGAGATTTGCAGGTATTTTCAGTTCTACCGTGTATAATATCATAGTATACTATCTTAGCAAAACGACGCAATCAAAACATCAGTGATCCTTTGCTGAATTTCATAACAAAGCGTAAACAAAGTTATACTATGCACGTATGTACTATTTGATCATCCTCAGCGGTTCTTCCTACATATTTAGTTAAATAACTCTGAGGTTTGCATGTAGTTGCAGTTCTAACTTATACAATATCAAAGTATACTATCTTATCAATACGACGCCATCTAAACCTCAGTGAAACTTTGCGGAACTTTATAACAAAGCGTAAACAAAGTTATACTATGGATGGATGTACTATTGGAGCTTATTGCCGGTTCTGGATACATATTTTGCCAAGTCACTCTCAGGTTTGTTGGTAGTTGCAGTTCTACCGTTTATAATATCATAGTATACTATCTTACCAATACGACTAATCAAAACATCAGTGACACTTTGCTGAATTTCATAACAAAGCGAGAACGAACTTATACTATGCACGAATGTACTATTTGATCATCCAGAGCGGTTCTTGCAACATATTTTGTTAAATAACTCTGAGCTTTGCAGGTATTTGCAGTTCTAACTTATATAATATCAAAGTAAACTATCTTATCAATACGACGCAATCAAAACCTCAGCGAAACTCTGCGGAACTGCATAACACAGCGTAAACAAAGTTATACTATGCACGGATGTACTATTTGATCATCCAGAGCGGTTCTTGCTACATATTTTGTTAAATAACTCTGAGCTTTGCAGGTATTTGCAGTTCTAACTTATCTAATATCAATGTATACTATCTTACCAATACGACGCAATCAAAACATCAGTGACACTTTGCGGAACTTCATAACAAAGCGTAAACAAAGTTATACTATGGACGTATGTACTATTTGATCATCCCTAGCGGTTCTTGCTACATATTTTGTTAAATAACTCTGAGCTTTGCAAGTATTTGCAGTTCTAACTTATCTAATATCAATGTATACTAACTTATCAATACGACGCAATGAAAACATCAGCGAAGCTTTGCGGAACTTCATAACAAAGCGTAAACAAAGTTATACCATGGACGGATGTACTATTTGATCTTATTGCCGGTTCTGGATACATATTTTGCCAAGTCACTCACAGGTGTGTTGGTATTTTCAGTTCTACCGTATATAATATCATAGTATACTATCTTAGCAAAACGACGCAATCAAAACATCAGTGATCCTTTGCTGAATTTCATAACAAAGCGTAAACAAAGTTATACTATGCACGTATGTACTATTTGATCATCCTCAGCGGTTCTTCCTACATATTTAGTTAAATAACTCTGAGGTTTGCATGTAGTTGCAGTTCTAACTTATACAATATCAAAGTATACTATCTTATCAATACGACGCCATCTAAACCTCATTGAAACTTTGCGGAACTTTATAACAAAGCGTAAACAAAGTTATACTATGGATGGATGTACTATTGGAGCTTATTGCCGGTTCTGGATACATATTTTGCCAAGTCACTCTCAGGTTTGTTGGTAGTTGCAGTTCTACCGTTTATAATATCATAGTATACTATCTTACCAATACGACGCAATCAAAACATCAGTGACACTTTGCTGAATTTCATAACAAAGCGAGAACGAACTTATACTATGCACGAATGTACTATTTGATCATCCAGAGCGGTTCTTGCTACATATTTTGTTAAATAACTCTGAGCTTTGCAGGTATTTGCAGTTCTAACTTATATAATATCAACGTATACTATCTTATCAATACGACGCAATCAAAACCTCAGCGAAACTCTGCGGAACTGCATAACACGGCGTAAACAAAGTTATACTATGCACGGATGTACTATTTGATCATCCAGAGCGGTTCTTGCTACATATTTTGTTAAATAACTCTGAGCTTTGCAGGTATTTTCAGTTCTACCTTATATAATATCAAAGTATACTATCCAACCAATACGACGCAATCAAAACATCAGTGACACTTTGCTGAATTTCATAACAAAGCGAGAACGAACTTATACTATGCACGAATGTACTATTTGATCATCCAGAGCGGTTCTTGCTACATATTTTGTTAAATAACTCTGAGCTTTGCAGGTATTTGCAGTTCTAACTTATCTAATCTCAATGTATACTATCTTACCAATACGACGCAATCAAAACATTAGTGACACTTTGCTGAATTTCATAACAAAGCGAGAACGAACTTATACTATGCACGAATGTACTATTTGATCATCCAGAGCGGTTCTTGCAACATATTTTGTTAAATAACTCTGAGCTTTGCAGGTATTTTCAGTTCTACCTTATATAATATCAAAGTATACTATCCAACCAATACGACGCAATCAAAACATCAGTGACACTTTGCTGAATTTCATAACAAAGCGAGAACGAACTTATACTATGCACGAATGTACTATTTGATCATCCAGATCGGTTCTTGCTACATATTTTGTTAAATAACTCTGAGCTTTGCAGGTATTTGCAGTTCTAACTTATATAATATCAAAGTATACTATCTTATCAATACGACGCAATCAAAACCTCAGCGAAACTCTGCGGAACTTCATAACACAGCGTAAGCAAAGTTATACTATGCACGGATGTACTATTTGATCATCCAGAGCGGTTCTTGCTACATATTTTGTTAAATAACTCTGAGCTTTGCAGGTATTTGCAGTTCTAACTTATCTAATATCAATGTATACTATCTTACCAATACGACGCAATCAAAACATCAGTGACACTTTGCGGAACTTCATAACAAAGCGTAAACAAAGTTATACTATGGACGTATGTACTATTTGATCATCCCTAGCGGTTCTTGCTACATATTTTGTTAAATAACTCTGAGCTTTGCAAGTATTTGCAGTTCTAACTTATCTAATATCAATGTATACTAACTTATCAATACGACGCAATCAAAACATCAGCGAAGCTTTGCGGAACTTCATAACAAAGCGTAAACAAAGTTATACCATGGACGGATGTACTATTTGATCTTATTGCCGGTTCTGGATACATATTTTGCCAAGTCACTCACAGGTGTGTTGGTATTTTCAGTTCTACCGTATATAATATCATAGTATACTATCTTAGCAAAACGACGCAATCAAAACATCAGTGATCCTTTGCTGAATTTCATAACAAAGGGGAAACAAATTTATACTATGCACGTATGTACTATTTGATCATCCTCAGCGGTTCTTCCTACATATTTAGTTAAATAACTCTGAGGTTTGCATGTAGTTGCAGTTCTAACTTATACAATATCAAAGTATACTATCTTATCAATACGACGCCATCTAAACCTCAGTGAAACTTTGCGGAACTTTATAACAAAGCGTAAACAAAGTTATACTATGGATGGATGTACTATTGGAGCTTATTGCCGGTTCTGGATACATATTTTGCCAAGTCACTCTCAGGTTTGTTGGTAATTGCAGTTCTACCGTTTATAATATCATAGTATACTATCTTACCAATACGACGCAATCAAAACTTCAGTGACACTTTGCTGAATTTCATAACAAAGCGAGAACGAACTTATACTATGCACGAATGTACTATTTGATCATCCAGAGCGGTTCTTGCAACATATTTTGTTAAATAACTCTGAGCTTTGCAGGTATTTGCAGTTCTAACTTATATAATATCAAAGTAAACTATCTTATCAATACGACGCAATCAAAACCTCAGCGAAACTCTGCGGAACTGCATAACACAGCGTAAACAAAGTTATACTATGCACGGATGTACTATTTGATCATCCAGAGCGGTTCTTGCTACATATTTTGTTAAATAACTCTGAGCTTTGCAGGTATTTGCAGTTCTAACTTATCTAATCTCAATGTATACTATCTTACCAATACGACGCAATCAAAACATCAGCGAAGCTTTGCGGAACTTCATAACAAAGGGTAAACAAATTTATACTATGCACGTATGTACTATTTGATCATCCTCAGCGGTTCTTCCTACATATTTAGTTAAATAACTCTGAGGTTTGCATGTAGTTGCAGTTCTAACTTATACAATATCAAAGTATACTATCTTATCAATACGACGCCATCTAAACCTCAGTGAAACTTTGCGGAACTTTATAACAAAGCGTAAACAAAGTTATACTATGGACGGATGTACTATTGGATCTTATTGCCGGTTCTGGATACATATTTTGCCAAGTCACTCTCAGGTTTGTTGGTAGTTGCAGTTCTACCGTTTATAATATCATAGTATACTATCTTACCAATACGACGCAATCAAAACATCAGTGACAATTTGCTGAATTTCATAACAAAGCGAGAACGAACTTATACTATGCACGAATGTACTATTTGATCATCCAGAGCGGTTCTTGCTACATATTTTGTTAAATAACTCTGAGCTTTGCAGGTATTTTCAGTTCTACCTTATATAATATCAAAGTATACTATCCCACCAATACGACGCCATCAAAACCTCAGCGAAGCTTTGCTGAACTTCATAACACAGCGTAAACAAAGTTATACTATGCACGTATGTACTATTTGATCATCCTCAGCGGTTCTTCCTACATATTTAGTTAAATAACTCTGAGGTTTGCATGTAGTTGCAGTTCTACCTTATATAATATCAATGTATACTATCTTACCAATACGACGCAATCAAAACATCAGTGACACTTTGCGGAACTTCATAACAAAGCGTAAACAAAGTTATACTATGGACGTATGTACTATTTGATCATCCAGAGCGGTTCTTGCTACATATTTAGTTAAATAACTCTGAGCTTTGCAGGTATTTGCACTTCTAACTTATATAATATCAAAGTATACTATCTTATCAATACGACGCAATCAAAACCTCAGCGAAACTCTGCGGAACTTCATAACACAGCGTAAGCAAAGTTATACTATGCACGGATGTACTATTTGATCATCCAGAGCGGTTCTTGCTACATATTTTGTTAAATAACTCTGAGCTTTGCAGGTATTTTCAGTTCTACCTTATATAATATCAATGTATACTATCTTACCAATACGACGCAATCAAAACATCAGTGACACTTTGCGGAACTTCATAACAAAGCGTAAACAAAGTTATACTATGGACGTATGTACTATTTGATCATCCAGAGCGGTTCTTGCTACATATTTAGTTAAATAACTCTGAGCTTTGCAGGTATTTGCAGTTCTAACTTATATAATATCAAAGTATACTATCTTATCAATACGACGCAATCAAAACCTCAGCGAAACTCTGCGGAACTTCATAACACAGCGTAAGCAAAGTTATACTATGCACGGATGTACTATTTGATCATCCAGAGCGGTTCTTGCTACATATTTTGTTAAATAACTCTGAGCTTTGCAGGTATTTGCAGTTCTAACTTATCTAATATCAATGTATACTATCTTACCAATACGACGCAATCAAAACATCAGTGACACTTTGCGGAACTTCATAACAAAGCGTAAACAAAGTTATACTATGGACGTATGTACTATTTGATCATCCCTAGCGGTCCTTGCTACATATTTTGTTAAATAACTCTGAGCTTTGCAAGTATTTGCAGTTCTAACTTATCTAATATCAATGTATACTAAATTATCAATACGACGCAATCAAAACATCAGCGAAGCTTTGCGGAACTTCATAACAAAGCGTAAACAAAGTTATACTATGGACGGATGTACTATTTGATCTTATTGCCGGTTCTGGATACATATTTTGCCAAGTCACTCACAGGTTTGTTGGTAGTTGCATTTCTACCGTTTATAATATCATAGTATACTATCTTACCAATACGACGCAATCAAAACATCAGTGACACTTTGCTGAATTTCATAACAAAGCGAGAACGAACTTATACTATGCACGAATGTACTATTTGATCATCCAGAGCGGTTCTTGCTACATATTTTGTTAAATAACTCTGAGCTTTGCAGGTATTTGCAGTTCTAACTTATATAATATCAAAGTATACTATCTTATCAATACGACGCAATCAAAACCTCAGCGAAACTCTGCGGAACTTCATAACACAGCGTAAACAAAGTTATACTATGCACGGATGTACTATTTGATCATTCAGAGCGGTTCTTGCTACATATTTTGTTAAATAACTCTGAGCTTTGCAGGTATTTTCAGTTCTACCTTATATAATATCAAAGTATACTATCCCACCAATACGACGCAATCAAAACATCAGCGAAGCTTTGCTGAACATCATAACACAGCGTAAACAAAGTTATACTATGCAAGGATGTACTATTTGATCATCCAGAGCGGTTCTTGCTACATATTTTGTTAAATAACTCTGAGCTTTGCAGGTATTTGCAGTTCTAACTTATCTAATCTCAATGTATACTATCTTACCAATACGACGCAATCAAAACATTAGTGACACTTTGCTGAATTTCATAACAAAGCGAGAACGAACTTATACTATGCACGAATGTACTATTTGATCATCCAGAGCGGTTCTTGCAACATATTTTGTTAAATAACTCTGAGCTTTGCAGGTATTTGCAGATCTAACTTATATAATATCAAAGTATACTATCTTATCAATACGACGCAATCAAAACCTCAGCGAAACTCTGCGGAACTTCATAACACAGCGTAAGCAAAGTTATACTATGCACGGATGTACTATTTGATCATCCAGAGCGGTGCTTGCTACATATTTTGTTAAATAACTCTGAGCTTTGCAAGTATTTTCAGTTCTACCTTATATAATATCAAAGTATACTATCCCACCAATAGGACGCCATCAAAACCTCAGCGAAGCTTTGCTGAACTTCATAACACAGCGTAAACAAAGTTATACTATGCACGGATGTACTATTTGATCATCCATAGCGGTTCTTGCTACATATTTTGTTAAATAACTCTGAGATTTGCAGGTATTTTCAGTTCTACCGTATATAATATCATAGTATACTATCTTAGCAAAACGACGCAATCAAAACATCAGTGATCCTTTGCTGAATTTCATAACAAAGCGTAAACAAAGTTATACTATGCACGTATGTACTATTTGATCATCCTCAGCGGTTCTTGCTACATATTTAGTTAAATAACTCTGAGGTTTGCATGTAGTTGCAGTTCTAACTTATACAATATCAAAGTATACTATCTTATCAATACGACGCCATCAAAACCTCAGCGAAACTTTGCGGAACTTTATAACAAAGCGTAAACAAAGTTATACTATGGATGGATGTACTATTGGATCTTATTGCCGGTTCTGGATACATATTTTGCCAAGTCACTCTCAGGTTTGTTGGTAGTTGCAGTTCTACCGTTTATAATATCATAGTATACTATCTTACCAATACGACGCAATCAAAACATCAGTGACACTTTGCTGAATTTCATAACAAAGCGAGAACGAACTTATACTATGCACGAATGTACTATTTGATCATCCAGAGCGGTTCTTGCAACATATTTTGTTAAATAACTCTGAGCTTTGCAGGTATTTGCAGTTCTAACTTATATAATATCAAAGTATACTATCTTATCAATACGACGCAATCAAAACCTCAGCGAAACTCTGCGGAACTTCATAACAGCGTAAACAAAGTTATACTATGCACGGATGTACTATTTGATCATCCAGAGCGGTTCTAGCTACATATTTAGTTAAATAACTCTGAGCTTTGCAGGTATTTTCAGTTCTACCTTATATAATATCATAGTATACTATCTTACCAATACGTCGCAATCAAAACATCAGTGACACTTTGCGGAACTTCATAACAAAGCGTAAACAAAGTTATACTATGGACGTATGTACTATTTGATCAACCAGAGCGGTTCTTGCTACATATTTAGTTAAATAACTCTGAGCTTTGCAGGTATTTTCAGTTCTACCTTATATAATATCAAAGTATACTATCCCACCAATACGACGCCATCAAAACCTCAGCGAAGCTTTGCGGAACTTCATAACACAGCGTAAACAAAGTTATACTATGCACGGATGTACTATTTGATCATCCAGAGCGGTTCTTGCTCCATATTTTGTTAAATAACTCTGAACTTTGCAGGTATTTGCAGTTCTAACTTATCTAATATCAATGTATACTAACTTATCAATACGACGCCAACTAAACCTCAGCGAAACTTTGCGGAACTGTATAACAAAGCGAAAACAAAGTTATACTATGGATGGATGTACTATTGGATCTTATTGCCGGTTCTGGATACATATTTTGCCAAGTCACTCTCAGGTTTGTTGGTAGTTGCAGTTCTACCGTTTATAATATCATAGTATACTATCTTACCAATACGACGCAATCAAAACATCAGTGACACTTTGCTGAATTTCATAACAAAGCGAGAACGAACTTATACTATGCACGAATGTACTATTTGATCATCCAGAGCGGTTCTTGCAACATATTTTGTTAAATAACTCTGAGCTTTGCAGGTATTTGCAGTTCTAACTTATATAATATCAAAGTAAACTATCTTATCAATACGACGCAATCAAAACCTCAGCGAAACTCTGCGGAACTGCATAACACAGCGTAAACAAAGTTATATTATGCACGGATGTACTATTTGATCATCCAGAGCGGTTCTTGCTACATATTTTGTTAAATAACTCTGAGCTTTGCAGGTATTTGCAGTTCTAACTTATCTAATCTCAATGTATACTATCTTACCATTACGACGCAATCAAAACATCAGCGAAGCTTTGCGGAACTTCATAACAAAGCGTAAACAAAGTTATACTATGCACGGATGTACTATTTGATCATCCTGAGCGGTTCTAGCTACATATTTAGTTAAATAACTCTGAGCTTTGCAGGTATTTTCAGTTCTACCTTATATAATATCATAGTATACTATCTTACCAATACGTCGCAATCAAAACATCAGTGACAATTTGCGGAACTTCATAACAAAGCGTAAACAAAGTTATACTATGGACGTATGTACTATTTGATCATCCAGAGAGGTTCTAGCTACATATTTAGTTAAATAACTCTGAGCTTTGCAGGTATTTTCAGTTCTACCTTATATAATATCATAGTATACTATCTTACCAATACGACGCCATCAAAACCTCAGCGAAGCTTTGCGGAACTTCATAACACAGCGTAAACAAAGTTATACTATGCATGGATGTACTATTTAATCATCCAGAGCGGTTCTTGCTCCATATTTTGTTAAATAACTCTGAACTTTGCAGGTATTTGCAGTTCTAACTTATCTAATATCAATGTATACTAACTTATCAATACGACGCAATCAAAACCTCAGCGAAACTCTGCGGAACTTCATAACAGCGTAAACAAAGTTATACTATGCACGGATGTACTATTTGATCATCCAGAGCGGTTCTAGCTACATATTTAGTTAAATAACTCTGAGCTTTGCAGGTATTTTCAGTTCTACCTTATATAATATCATAGGATACTATCTTACCAATACGTCGCAATCAAAACATCAGTGACACTTTGCGGAACTTCATAACAAAGCGTAAACAAAGTTATACTATGGACGTATGTACTATTTGATCAACCAGAGCGGTTCTTGCTACATATTTAGTTAAATAACTCTGAGCTTTGCAGGTATTTTCAGTTCTACCTTATATAATATCAAAGTATACTATCCCACCAATACGACGCCATCAAAACCTCAGCGAAGCTTTGCGGAACTTCATAACACAGCGTAAACAAAGTTATACTATGCACGGATGTACTATTTGATCATCCAGAGCGGTTCTTGCTCCATATTTTGTTAAATAACTCTGAACTTTGCAGGTATTTGCAGTTCTAACTTATCTAATATCAATGTATACTAACTTATCGATACGACGCCATCTAAACCTCAGCGAAACTTTGCGGAACTGTATAACAAAGCGTAAACAAAGTTATACTATGGATGGATGTACTATTGGATCTTATTGCCGGTTCTGGATACATATTTTGCCAAGTCACTCTCAGGTTTGTTGGTAGTTGCAGTTCTACCGTTTATAATATCATAGTATACTATCTTACCAATACGACGCAATCAAAACATCAGTGACACTTTGCTGAATTTCATAACAAAGCGAGAACGAACTTATACTATGCACGAATGTACTATTTGATCATCCAGAGCGGTTCTTGCAACATATTTTGTTAAATAACTCTGAGCTTTGCAGGTATTTGCAGTTCTAACTTATATAATATCAAAGTAAACTATCTTATCAATACGACGCAATCAAAACCTCAGCGAAACTCTGCGGAACTGCATAACACAGCGTAAACAAAGTTATACTATGCACGGATGTACTATTTGATCATCCAGAGGGGGTTCTTGCTACATATTTTGTTAAATAACTCTGAGCTTTGCAGGTATTTTCATTTCTACCGTATATAATATCATAGTATACTATCTTACCAATACGACGCAATCAAAACATCAGCGAAGCTTTGCGGAACTTCATAACAAAGCGTAAACAAAGTTATACTATGGACGTATGTACTATTTGATCATCCAGAGAGGTTCTTGCTACATATTTAGTTAAATAACTCTGAGCTTTGCAGGTATTTTCAGTTCTACCTTATATAATATCAAAGTATACTATCCCACCAATACGACGCCATCAAAACCTCAGCGAAACTTTGCGGAACTTTATAACAAAGCGTAAACAAAGTTATACTATGGATGGATGTACTATTGGATCTTATTGCCGGTTCTGGATACATATTTTGCCAAGTCACTCTCAGGTTTGTTGGTAGTTGCAGTTCTACCGTTTATAATATCATAGTATACTATCTTACCAATACGACGCAATCAAAACATCTGTGACACTTTGCTGAATTTCATAACAAAGCGAGAACGAACTTATACTATGCACGAATGTACTATTTGATCATCCATAGCGGTTCTTGCAACATATTTTGTTAAATAACTCTGAGCTTTGCAGGTATTTGCAGTTCTAACTTATATAATATCAAAGTATACTATCTTATCATTACGACGCAATCAAAACCTCAGCGAAACTCTGCGGAACTTCATAACAGCGTAAACAAAGTTATACTATGCACGGATGTACTATTTGATCATCCAGAGCGGTTCTAGCTACATATTTAGTTAAATAACTCTGAGCTTTGCAGGTATTTTCAGTTCTACCTTATATAATATCATAGTATACTATCTTACCAATACGTCGCAATCAAAACCTCAGCGAAACTCTGCGGAACTTCATAACAAAGCGTAAACAAAGTTATACTATGGACGTATGTACTATTTGATCATCCAGAACGGTTCTTGCTACATATTTAGTTAAATAACTCTGAGCTTTGCAGGTATTTGCAGTTCTAACTTATATAATATCAAAGTATACTATCTTATCAATACGACGCAATCAAAACCTCAGCGAAACTCTGCGGAACTTCATAACACAGCGTAAGCAAAGTTATACTATGCACGGATGTACTATTTGATCATCCAGAGCGGTTCTTGCTACATATTTTGTTAAATAACTCTGAGCTTTGCAGGTATTTTCATTTCTACCGTATATAATATCATAGTATACTATCTTAGCAAAACGACGCAATCAAAACATCAGTGATCCTTTGCTGAATTTCATAACAAAGCGTAAACAAAGTTATACTATGCACGTATGTACTATTTGATCATCCTCAGCGGTTCGTCCTACATATTTAGTTAAATAACTCTGAGGTTTGCATGTAGTTGCAGTTCTAACTTATACAATATCAAAGTATACTATCTTATCAATACGACGCCAACAAAACCTCAGCGAAACTTTGCGGAACTTTATAACAAAGCGTAAACAAAGTTATACTATGGATGGATGTACTATTGGATCTTATTGCCGGTTCTGGATACATATTTTGCCAAGTCACTCTCAGGTTTGTTGGCAGTTGCAGTTCTACCGTTTATAATATCATAGTATACTATCTTACCAATACGACGCAATCAAAACATCAGTGACACTTTGCTGAATTTCATAACAAAGCGAGAACGAACTTATACTATGCACGAATGTACTATTTGATCATCCAGAGCGGTTCTTGCTACATATTTTGTTAAATAACTCTGAGCTTTGCAAGTATTTGCAGTTCTAACTTATCTAATATCAATGTATACTAACTTATCAATACGACGCAATCAAAACATCAGCGAAGCTTTGCGGAACTTCATAACAAAGCGTAAACAAAGTTATACTATGGACGGATGTACTATTTGATCTTATTGCCGGTTCTGGATACATATTTTGCCAAGTCACTCTCAGGTTTGTTGGTAGTTGCAGTTCTACCGTTTATAATATCATAGTATACTATCTTACCAATACGACGCAATCAAAACATCAGTGACACTTTGCTGAACTTCATAACACAGCGTAAACAAAGTTATACTATGCACGGATGTACTATTTGATCATCCTGAGCGGTTCTTGCTACATATTTTGTTAAATAACTCTGAGCTTTGCAGGTATTTTCAGTTCTACCTTATATAATATCAAAGTATACTATCCCACCAATACGACGGCATCAAAACCTCAGCGAAGCTTTGCTGAACTTCATAACACAGCGTAAACAAAGTTATACTATGCACGGATGTACTATTTGATCATCCTGAGCGGTTCTTGCTACATATTTTGTTAAATAACTCTGAGATTTGCAGGTATTTTCAGTTCTACCGTATATAATATCATAGTATACTATCTTAGCAAAACGACGCAATCAAAACATCAGTGATCCTTTGCTGAATTTCATAACAAAGCGTAAACAAAGTTATACTATGCACGTATGTACTATTTGATCATCCTCAGCGGTTCTTCCTACATATTTAGTTAAATAACTCTGAGCTTTGCAGGTATTTGCAGTTCTAACTTATATAATATCAAAGTATACTATCTTATCAATACGACGCAATCAAAACCTCAGCGAAACTCTGCGCAACTTCATAACACAGCGTAAACAAAGTTATACTATGCACGGATGTACTATTTGATCATCCTCAGCGGATCTTGCTACATATTATGTTAAATAACTCTGAGGTGTGCAGGTATTTGCAGTTCTAACTTATATAATATCAAAGTATACTATCTTATCAATACGACGCAATCAAAACCTCAGCGAAACTCTGCGGAACTTCATAACAAAGCGTAAACAAACTTATACAATGCACGTATGTACTATTTGATCATCCTGAGCGGTTCTTGCTACATATTTAGTTAAATAACTCTGAGCTTTGCAGGTATTTTCAGTTCTACCTTATATAATATCAAAGTATACTATCTTATCAATACGACGCAATCAAAACCTCAGCGCAACTCTGCGGAACTTCATAACAAAGCGTAAACAAAGTTATACTATGCACGTATGTACTATTTGATCATCCTGAGCGGTTCTTGCTACATATTTAGTTAAATAACTCTGAGCTTTGCAGGTATTTTCAGTTCTACCTTATATAATATAATAGTATACTATCTTACCAATACGACGCAATCAAAACATCAGAGACACTTTGCGGAACTTCATAACAAAGCGTAAACAAAGTTATACTATGCACGGATGTACTATTTGATCATCCAGAGCGGTTCTTGCTACATATTTTGTTAAATAACTCTAAGCTTTGCAGGTATTTTCAGTTCTACCTTATATAATATCAAAGTATACTATCCCACCAATACGACGCCATCAAAACCTCAGCGAAGCTTTGCTGAACTTCATAACACAGCGTAAACAAAGTTATACTATGCAAGGATGTACTATTTGATCATCCAGAGCGGTTCTTGCTACATATTTTGTTAAATAACTCTGAGATTTGCAGGTATTTTCAGTTCTACCGTATATAATATCATAGTATACTATCTTATCAAAACGACGCAATCAAAACATCAGTGATCCTTTGCTGAATTTCATAACAAAGCGTAAACAAAGTTATACTATGCACGTATGTACTATTTGATCATCCTCAGCGGTTCTTCCTACATATTTAGTTAAATAACTCTGAGGTGTGCAGGTATTTGCAGTTCTAACTTATATAATATCAAAGTATACTATCTTATCAATACGACGCAATCAAAACCTCAGCGAAACTCTGCGGAACTTCATAACAAAGCGTAAACAAACTTATACAATGCACGTATGTACTATTTGATCATCCTGAGCGGTTCTTGCTACATATTTAGTTAAATAACTCTGAGCTTTGCAGGTATTTTCAGTTCTACCTTATATAATATCAAAGTATACTATCTTATCAATACGACGCAATCAAAACCTCAGCGCAACTCTGCGGAACTTCATAACAAAGCGTAAACAAAGTTATACTATGCACGTATGTACTATTTGATCATCCTGAGCGGTTCTTGCTACATATTTAGTTAAATAACTCTGTGCTTTGCAGGTATTTTCAGTTCTACCTTATATAATATAATAGTATACTATCTTACCAATACGACGCAATCAAAACATCAGAGACACTTTGCGGAACTTCATAACAAAGCGTAAACAAAGTTATACTATGCACGGATGTACTATTTGATCATCCAGAGCGGTTCTTGCTACATATTTTGTTAAATAACTCTGAGCTTTGCAGGTATTTTCAGTTCTACCTTATATAATATCAAAGTATACTATCCCACCAATACGACGCTATCAAAACCTCAGCGAAGCTTTGCTGAACTTCATAACACAGCGTAAACAAAGTTATACTATGCAAGGATGTACTATTTGATCATCCAGAGCGGTTCTTGCTACATATTTTGTTAAATAACTCTGAGATTTGCAGGTATTTTCAGTTCTACCGTATATAATATCATAGTATACTATCTTATCAAAACGACGCAATCAAAACATCAGTGATCCTTTGCTGAATTTCATAACAAAGCGTAAACAAAGTTATACTATGCACGTATGTACTATTTGATCATCCTCAGCGGTTCTTCCTACATATTTAGTTAAATAACTCTGAGGTTTGCATGTAGTTGCAGTTCTAACTTATATAATATCTAAGTATACTATCTTACCAATACGATGCAATCAAAACCTCAGCGAAACTCTGCGGAACTTCATAACAAAGCGTAAACAAAGTTATACTATGCACGGATGTACTATTTGATCATCCTGAGCGGTTCTTGCTACATATTTTGTTAAATAACTCTGAGCTTTGCAGGTATTTTCAGTTCTACCTTATATAATATCAAAGTATACTATCTTAGCAATACGACGCCATCAAAACCTCAGCGAAACTTTGCGGAATTTTATAACAAAGCGTAAACAAAGTTATACTATGGATGGATGTACTATTGGATCTTATTGCTGGTTCTGGATACATATTTTGCCAAGTCACTCTCAGGTTTGTTGGTAGTTGCAGTTCTACCGTTTATAATATCATAATATACTATCTTACCAATACGACGCAATCAAAACATCAGTGACACTTTGCTGAATTTCATAACAAAGCGAGAACGAACTTATACTATGCACGAATGTACTATTTGATCATCCAGAGCGGTTCTTGCTACATATTTTGTTAAATAACTCTGAGCATTGCAGGTATTTTCAGTTCTACCTTATATAATATCAAATTATACTATCCCACCAATACGACGGCATCAAAACCTCAGCGAAGCTTTGCTGAACTTCATAACACAGCGTAAACAAAGTTATACTATGCACGGATGTACTATTTGATCATCCTGAGCGGTTCTTGCTACATATTTTGTTAAATAACTCTGAGATTTGCAGGTATTTTCAGTTCTACCGTATATAATATCATAGTATACTATCTTAGCAAAACGACGCAATCAAAACATCAGTGATCCTTTGCTGAATTTCATAACAAAGCGTAAACAAAGTTATACTATGCACGTATGTACTATTTGATCATCCTCAGCGGTTCTTCCTACATATTTAGTTAAATAACTCTGAGGTTTGCATGTAGTTGCAGTTCTAACTTATACAATATCAAAGTTTACTATCTTATCAATACGACGCCAACAAAACCTCAGCGAAACTTTGCGGAACGTAATAACAAAGCGTAAACAAAGTTATACTATGGATGGATGTACTATTGGATCTTATTGCCGGTTCTGGATACATATTTTGCCAAGTCACTCTCAGGTTTGTTGGTAGTTGCAGTTCTACCGTTTATAATATCATAGTATACTATCTTACCAATACGACGCAATCAAAACATCAGTGACACTTTGCTGAATTTCATAACAAAGCGAGAACGAACTTATACTATGCACGAATGTACTATTTGATCATCCACAGCGGTTCTTGCTACATATTTTGTTAAATAACTCTGAGCTTTACAGGTATTTGCAGTTCTAACTTATATAATATCAAAGTATACTATCTTATCAATACGACGCAATCAAAACCTCAGCGAAACTCTGCGGAACTTCATAACAAAGCGTAAACAAAGTTATACTATGCACGGATGTACTATTTGATCATCCAGAGCGGTTCTTGCTACATATTTTGTTAAATAACTCTGAGCTTTGCAGGTATTTTCAGTTCTACCTTATATAATATCAAAGTATACTATCTTATCAATACGACGCAATCAAAACCTCAGCGAAACTCTGCGGAACTTCATAACACAGCGTAAACAAAGTTATACTATGCACGGATGTACTATTTGATCATCCAGAGCGGTTCTTGCTACATATTTTGTTAAATAACTCTGAGATTTGCAGGTATTTTCAGTTCTACCGTATATAATATCATAGTATACTATCTTAGCAAAACGACGCAATCAAAACATCAGTGACACTTTGCTGAATTTCATAACAAAGCGAGAACGAACTTATACTATGCACGAATGTACTATTTGATCATCCAGAGCGGTTCTTGCTACATATTTTGTTAAATAACTCTGAGCTTTGCAGGTATTTGCAGTTCTAACTTATACAATATCAAAGTTTACTATCTTATCAATACGACGCCAACAAAACCTCAGCGAAACTTTGCGGAACGTAATAACAAAGCGTAAACAAAGTTATACTATGGATGGATGTACTATTGGATCTTATTGCCGGTTCTGGATACATATTTTGCCAAGTCACTCTCAGGTTTGTTCGTAGTTGCAGTTCTACCGTTTATAATATCATAGTATACTATCTTACCAATACGACGCAATCAAAACATCAGTGACACTTTGCTGAATTTCATAACAAAGCGAGAACGAACTTATACTATGCACGAATGTACTATTTGATCATCCAGAGCGGTTCTTGCTACATATTTTGTTAAATAACTCTGAGCTTTGCAGGTATTTGCAGTTCTAACTTATATAATATCAAAGTATACTATCTTATCAATCCGACGCAATCAAAACCTCAGCGAAACTCTGCGCAACTTCATAACACAGCGTAAACAAAGTTATACTATGCACGGATGTACTATTTGATCATCCTCAGCGGTTCTTGCTACATATTATGTTAAATAACTCTGAGGTGTGCAGGTATTTGCAGTTCTAACTTATATAATATCAAAGTATACTATCTTATCAATACGACGCAATCAAAACCTCAGCGAAACTCTGCGGAACTTCATAACACAGCGTAAGCAAAGTTATACTATGCACGGATGTACTATTTGATCATCCAGAGCGGTTCTTGCTACATATTTTGTTAAATAACTCTGAGCTTTGCAGGTATTTTCATTTCTACCGTATATAATATCATAGTATACTATCTTAGCAAAACGACGCAATCAAAACATCAGTGATCCTTTGCTGAATTTCATAACAAAGCGTAAACAAAGTTATACTATGCACGTATGTACTATTTGATCATCCTCAGCGGTTCTTCCTACATATTTAGTTAAATAACTCTGAGGTTTGCATGTAGTTGCAGTTCTAACTTATACAATATCAAAGTATACTATCTTATCAATACGACGCCAACAAAACCTCAGCGAAACTTTGCGGAACTTTATAACAAAGCGTAAACAAAGTTATACTATGGATGGATGTACTATTGGATCTTATTGCCGGTTCTGGATACATATTTTGCCAAGTCACTCTCAGGTTTGTTGGCAGTTGCAGTTCTACCGTTTATAATATCATAGTATACTATCTTACCAATACGACGCAATCAAAACATCAGTGACACTTTGCTGAATTTCATAACAAAGCGAGAACGAACTTATACTATGCACGAATGTACTATTTGATCATCCAGAGCGGTTCTTGCTACATATTTTGTTAAATAACTCTGAGCTTTGCAAGTATTTGCAGTTCTAACTTATCTAATATCAATGTATACTAACTTATCAATACGACGCAATCAAAACATCAGCGAAGCTTTGCGGAACTTCATAACAAAGCGTAAACAAAGTTATACTATGGACGGATGTACTATTTGATCTTATTGCCGGTTCTGGATACATATTTTGCCAAGTCACTCTCAGGTTTGTTGGTAGTTGCAGTTCTACCGTTTATAATATCATAGTATACTATCTTACCAATACGACGCAATCAAAACATCAGTGACACTTTGCTGAACTTCATAACACAGCGTAAACAAAGTTATACTATGCACGGATGTACTATTTGATCATCCAGAGCGGTTCTTGCTACATATTTTGTTAAATAACTCTGAGCTTTGCAGGTATTTTCAGTTCTAACTTATATAATATCAAAGTATACTATCCCACCAATACGACGGCATCAAAACCTCAGCGAAGCTTTGCTGAACTTCATAACACAGCGTAAACAAAGTTATACTATGCACGGATGTACTATTTGATCATCCTGAGCGGTTCTTGCTACATATTTTGTTAAATAACTCTGAGATTTGCAGGTATTTTCAGTTCTACCGTATATAATATCATAGTATACTATCTTAGCAAAACGACGCAATCAAAACATCAGTGATCCTTTGCTGAATTTCATAACAAAGCGTAAACAAAGTTATACTATGCACGTATGTACTATTTGATCATCCTCAGCGGTTCTTCCTACATATTTAGTTAAATAACTCTGAGGTTTGCATGTAGTTGCAGTTCTAACTTATACAATATCAAAGTTTACTATCTTATCAATACGACGCCAACAAAACCTCAGCGAAACTTTGCGGAACGTAATAACAAAGCGTAAACAAAGTTATACTATGGATGGATGTACTATTGGATCTTATTGCCGGTTCTGGATACATATTTTGCCAAGTCACTCTCAGGTTTGTTCGTAGTTGCAGTTCTACCGTTTATAATATCATAGTATACTATCTTACCAATACGACGCAATCAAAACATCAGTGACACTTTGCTGAATTTCATAACAAAGCGAGAACGAACTTATACTATGCACGAATGTACTATTTGATCATCCAGAGCGGTTCTTGCTACATATTTTGTTAAATAACTCTGAGCTTTGCAGGTATTTGCAGTTCTAACTTATATAATATCAAAGTATACTATCTTATCAATACGACGCAATCAAAACCTCAGCGAAACTCTGCGCAACTTCATAACACAGCGTAAACAAAGTTATACTATGCACGGATGTACTATTTGATCATCCTCAGCGGATCTTGCTACATATTATGTTAAATAACTCTGAGGTGTGCAGGTATTTGCAGTTCTAACTTATATAATATCAAAGTATACTATCTTATCAATACGACGCAATCAAAACCTCAGCGAAACTCTGCGGAACTTCATAACAAAGCGTAAACAAACTTATACAATGCACGTATGTACTATTTGATCATCCTGAGCGGTTCTTGCTACATATTTAGTTAAATAACTCTGAGCTTTGCAGGTATTTTCAGTTCTACCTTATATAATATCAAAGTATACTATCTTATCAATACGACGCAATCAAAACCTCAGCGCAACTCTGCGGAACTTCATAACAAAGCGTAAACAAAGTTATACTATGCACGTATGTACTATTTGATCATCCTGAGCGGTTCTAGCTACATATTTAGTTAAATAACTCTGAGCTTTGCAGGTATTTTCAGTTCTACCTTATATAATATAATAGTATACTATCTTACCAATACGACGCAATCAAAACATCAGAGACACTTTGCGGAACTTCATAACAAAGCGTAAACAAAGTTATACTATGCACGGATGTACTATTTGATCATCCAGAGCGGTTCTTGCTACATATTTTGTTAAATAACTCTGAGCTTTGCAGGTATTTTCAGTTCTACCTTATATAATATCAAAGTATACTATCCCACCAATACGACGCCATCAAAACCTCAGCGAAGCTTTGCTGAACTTCATAACACAGCGTAAACAAAGTTATACTATGCAAGGATGTACTATTTGATCATCCAGAGCGGTTCTTGCTACATATTTTGTTAAATAACTCTGAGATTTGCAGGTATTTTCAGTTCTACCGTATATAATATCATAGTATACTATCTTATCAAAACGACGCAATCAAAACATCAGTGATCCTTTGCTGAATTTCATAACAAAGCGTAAACAAAGTTATACTATGCACGTATGTACTATTTGATCATCCTCAGCGGTTCTTCCTACATATTTAGTTAAATAACTCTGAGGTGTGCAGGTATTTGCAGTTCTAACTTATATAATATCAAAGTATACTATCTTATCAATACGACGCAATCAAAACCTCAGCGAAACTCTGCGGAACTTCATAACAAAGCGTAAACAAACTTATACAATGCACGTATGTACTATTTGATCATCCTGAGCGGTTCTTGCTACATATTTAGTTAAATAACTCTGAGCTTTGCAGGTATTTTCAGTTCTACCTTATATAATATCAAAGTATACTATCTTATCAATACGACGCAATCAAAACCTCAGCGCAACTCTGCGGAACTTCATAACAAAGCGTAAACAAAGTTATACTATGCACGTATGTACTATTTGATCATCCTGAGCGGTTCTAGCTACATATTTAGTTAAATAACTCTGAGCTTTGCAGGTATTTTCAGTTCTACCTTATATAATATAATAGTATACTATCTTACCAATACGACGCAATCAAAACATCAGAGACACTTTGCGGAACTTCATAACAAAGCGTAAACAAAGTTATACTATGCACGGATGTACTATTTGATCATCCAGAGCGGTTCTTGCTACATATTTTGTTAAATAACTCTGAGCTTTGCAGGTATTTTCAGTTCTACCTTATATAATATCAAAGTATACTATCCCACCAATACGACGCCATCAAAACCTCAGCGAAGCTTTGCTGAACTTCATAACACAGCGTAAACAAAGTTATACTATGCAAGGATGTACTATTTGATCATCCAGAGCGGTTCTTGCTACATATTTTGTTAAATAACTCTGAGATTTGCAGGTATTTTCAGTTCTACCGTATATAATATCATAGTATACTATCTTATCAAAACGACGCAATCAAAACATCAGTGATCCTTTGCTGAATTTCATAACAAAGCGTAAACAAAGTTATACTATGCACGTATGTACTATTTGATCATCCTCAGCGGTTCTTCCTACATATTTAGTTAAATAACTCTGAGGTTTGCATGTAGTTGCAGTTCTAACTTATATAATATCTAAGTATACTATCTTATCAATACGATGCAATCAAAACCTCAGCGAAACTCTGCGGAACTTCATAACAAAGCGTAAACAAAGTTATACTATGCACGGATGTACTATTTGATCATCCTGAGCGGTTCTTGCTACATATTTTGTTAAATAACTCTGAGCTTTGCAGGTATTTTCAGTTCTACCTTATATAATATCAAAGTATACTATCTTACCAATACGACGCCATCAAAACCTCAGCGAAACTTTGCGGAATTTTATAACAAAGCGTAAACAAAGTTATACTATGGATGGATGTACTATTGGATCTTATTGCTGGTTCTGGATACATATTTTGCCAAGTCACTCTCAGGTTTGTTGGTAGTTGCAGTTCTACCGTTTATAATATCATAATATACTATCTTACCAATACGACGCAATCAAAACATCAGTGACACTTTGCTGAATTTCATAACAAAGCGAGAACGAACTTATACTATGCACGAATGTACTATTTGATCATCCAGAGCGGTTCTTGCTACATATTTTGTTAAATAACTCTGAGCATTGCAGGTATTTTCAGTTCTACCTTATATAATATCAAATTATACTATCCCACCAATACGACGGCATCAAAACCTCAGCGAAGCTTTGCTGAACTTCATAACACAGCGTAAACAAAGTTATACTATGCACGGATGTACTATTTGATCATCCTGAGCGGTTCTTGCTACATATTTTGTTAAATAACTCTGAGATTTGCAGGTATTTTCAGTTCTACCGTATATAATATCATAGTATACTATCTTAGCAAAACGACGCAATCAAAACATCAGTGATCCTTTGCTGAATTTCATAACAAAGCGTAAACAAAGTTATACTATGCACGTATGTACTATTTGATCATCCTCAGCGGTTCTTCCTACATATTTAGTTAAATAACTCTGAGGTTTGCATGTAGTTGCAGTTCTAACTTATACAATATCAAAGTTTACTATCTTATCAATACGACGCCAACAAAACCTCAGCGAAACTTTGCGGAACGTAATAACAAAGCGTAAACAAAGTTATACTATGGATGGATGTACTATTGGATCTTATTGCCGGTTCTGGATACATATTTTGCCAAGTCACTCTCAGGTTTGTTGGTAGTTGCAGTTCTACCGTTTATAATATCATAGTATACTATCTTACCAATACGACGCAATCAAAACATCAGTGACACTTTGCTGAATTTCATAACAAAGCGAGAACGAACTTATACTATGCACGAATGTACTATTTGATCATCCACAGCGGTTCTTGCTACATATTTTGTTAAATAACTCTGAGCTTTACAGGTATTTGCAGTTCTAACTTATATAATATCAAAGTATACTATCTTATCAATACGACGCAATCAAAACCTCAGCGAAACTCTGCGGAACTTCATAACACAGCGTAAACAAAGTTATACTATGCACGGATGTACTATTTGATCATCCAGAGCGGTTCTTGCTACATATTTTGTTAAATAACTCTGAGCTTTGCAGGTATTTTCAGTTCTACCTTATATAATATCAAAGTATACTATCTTATCAATACGACGCAATCAAAACCTCAGCGAAACTCTGCGGAACTTCATAACAAAGCGTAAACAAAGTTATACTATGCACGGATGTACTATTTGATCATCCAGAGCGGTTCTTGCTACATATTTTGTTAAATAACTCTGAGATTTGCAGGTATTTTCAGTTCTACCGTATATAATATCATAGTATACTATCTTAGCAAAACGACGCAATCAAAACATCAGTGACACTTTGCTGAATTTCATAACAAAGCGAGAACGAACTTATACTATGCACGAATGTACTATTTGATCATCCAGAGCGGTTCTTGCTACATATTTTGTTAAATAACTCTGAGCTTTGCAGGTATTTGCAGTTCTAACTTATACAATATCAAAGTTTACTATCTTATCAATACGACGCCAACAAAACCTCAGCGAAACTTTGCGGAACGTAATAACAAAGCGTAAACAAAGTTATACTATGGATGGATGTACTATTGGATCTTATTGCCGGTTCTGGATACATATTTTGCCAAGTCACTCTCAGGTTTGTTCGTAGTTGCAGTTCTACCGTTTATAATATCATAGTATACTATCTTACCAATACGACGCAATCAAAACATCAGTGACACTTTGCTGAATTTCATAACAAAGCGAGAACGAACTTATACTATGCACGAATGTACTATTTGATCATCCAGAGCGGTTCTTGCTACATATTTTGTTAAATAACTCTGAGCTTTGCAGGTATTTGCAGTTCTAACTTATATAATATCAAAGTATACTATCTTATCAATACGACGCAATCAAAACCTCAGCGAAACTCTGCGGAACTTCATAACAAAGCGTAAACAAACTTATACAATGCACGTATGTACTATTTGATCATCCTGAGCGGTTCTTGCTACATATTTAGTTAAATAACTCTGAGCTTTGCAGGTATTTTCAGTTCTACCTTATATAATATCAAAGTATACTATCTTATCAATACGACGCAATCAAAACCTCAGCGCAACTCTGCGGAACTTCATAACAAAGCGTAAACAAAGTTATACTATGCACGTATGTACTATTTGATCATCCTGAGCGGTTCTAGCTACATATTTAGTTAAATAACTCTGAGCTTTGCAGGTATTTTCAGTTCTACCTTATATAATATAATAGTATACTATCTTACCAATACGACGCAATCAAAACATCAGAGACACTTTGCGGAACTTCATAACAAAGCGTAAACAAAGTTATACTATGCACGTATGTACTATTTGATCATCCAGAGCGGTTCTTGCTACATATTTTGTTAAATAACTCTGAGCTTTGCAGGTATTTTCAGTTCTACCTTATATAATATCAAAGTATACTATCCCACCAATACGACGCCATCAAAACCTCAGCGAAGCTTTGCTGAACTTCATAACACAGCGTAAACAAAGTTATACTATGCAAGGATGTACTATTTGATCATCCAGAGCGGTTCTTGCTACATATTTTGTTAAATAACTCTGAGATTTGCAGGTATTTTCAGTTCTACCTTATATAATATCAAAGTATACTATCTTATCAATACGACGCAATCAAAACATCAGTGATCCTTTGCTGAATTTCATAACAAAGCGTAAACAAAGTTATACTATGCACGTATGTACTATTTGATCATCCTCAGCGGTTCTTCCTACATATTTAGTTAAATAACTCTGAGGTGTGCAGGTATTTGCAGTTCTAACTTATATAATATCAAAGTATACTATCTTATCAATACGACGCAATCAAAACCTCAGCGAAACTCTGCGGAACTTCATAACAAAGCGTAAACAAACTTATACAATGCACGTATGTACTATTTGATCATCCTGAGCGGTTCTTGCTACATATTTAGTTAAATAACTCTGAGCTTTGCAGGTATTTTCAGTTCTACCTTATATAATATCAAAGTATACTATCTTATCAATACGACGCAATCAAAACCTCAGCGCAACTCCGCGGAACTTCATAACAAAGCGTAAACAAAGTTATACTATGCACGTATGTACTATTTGATCATCCTGAGCGGTTCTAGCTACATATTTAGTTAAATAACTCTGTGCTTTGCAGGTATTTTCTGTTCTACCTTATATAATATAATAGTATACTATCTTACCAATACGACGCAATCAAAACATCAGAGACACTTTGCGGAACTTCATAACAAAGCGTAAACAAAGTTATACTATGCACGGATGTACTATTTGATCATCCTGAGCGGTTCTTGCTACATATTTTGTTAAATAACTCTGAGCTTTGCAGGTATTTTCAGTTCTACCTTATATAATATCAAAGTATACTATCCCACCAATACGACGCCATCAAAACCTCAGCGAAGCTTTGCTGAACTTCATAACACAGCGTAAACAAAGTTATACTATGCAAGGATGTACTATTTGATCATCCAGAGCGGTTCTTGCTACATATTTTGTTAAATAACTCTGAGATTTGCAGGTATTTTCAGTTCTACCGTATATAATATCATAGTATACTATCTTATCAAAACGACGCAATCAAAACATCAGTGATCCTTTGCTGAATTTCATAACAAAGCGTAAACAAAGTTATACTATGCACGTATGTACTATTTGATCATCCTCAGCGGTTCTTCCTACATATTTAGTTAAATAACTCTGAGGTTTGCATGTAGTTGCAGTTCTAACTTATATAATATCAAAGTATACTATCTTACCAATACGATGCAATCAAAACCTCAGCGAAACTCTGCGGAACTTCATAACAAAGCGTAAACAAAGTTATACTATGCACGGATGTACTATTTGATCATCCTGAGCGGTTCTTGCTACATATTTTGTTAAATAACTCTGAGCTTTGCAGGTATTTTCAGTTCTACCTTATATAATATCAAAGTATACTATCTTAGCAATACGACGCCATCAAAACCTCAGCGAAACTTTGCGGAATTTTATAACAAAGCGTAAACAAAGTTATACTATGGATGGATGTACTATTGGATCTTATTGCTGGTTCTGGATACATATTTTGCCAAGTCACTCTCAGGTTTGTTGGTAGTTGCAGTTCTACCGTTTATAATATCATAATATACTATCTTACCAATACGACGCAATCAAAACATCAGTGACACTTTGCTGAATTTCATAACAAAGCGAGAACGAACTTATACTATGCACGAATGTACTATTTGATCATCCAGAGCGGTTCTTGCTACATATTTTGTTAAATAACTCTGAGCATTGCAGGTATTTTCAGTTCTACCTTATATAATATCAAATTATACTATCCCACCAATACGACGGCATCAAAACCTCAGCGAAGCTTTGCTGAACTTCATAACACAGCGTAAACAAAGTTATACTATGCACGGATGTACTATTTGATCATCCTGAGCGGTTCTTGCTACATATTTTGTTAAATAACTCTGAGATTTGCAGGTATTTTCAGTTCTACCGTATATAATATCATAGTATACTATCTTAGCAAAACGACGCAATCAAAACATCAGTGATCCTTTGCTGAATTTCATAACAAAGCGTAAACAAAGTTATACTATGCACGTATGTACTATTTGATCATCCTCAGCGGTTCTTCCTACATATTTAGTTAAATAACTCTGAGGTTTGCATGTAGTTGCAGTTCTAACTTATACAATATCAAAGTTTACTATCTTATCAATACGACGCCAACAAAACCTCAGCGAAACTTTGCGGAACGTAATAACAAAGCGTAAACAAAGTTATACTATGGATGGATGTACTATTGGATCTTATTGCCGGTTCTGGATACATATTTTGCCAAGTCACTCTCAGGTTTGTTGGTAGTTGCAGTTCTACCGTTTATAATATCATAGTATACTATCTTACCAATACGACGCAATCAAAACATCAGTGACACTTTGCTGAATTTCATAACAAAGCGAGAACGAACTTATACTATGCACGTATGTACTATTTGATCATCCTGAGCGGTTCTTGCTACATATTTTGTTAAATAACTCTGAGCTTTACAGGTATTTGCAGTTCTAACTTATATAATATCAAAGTATACTATCTTATCAATACGACGCAATCAAAACCTCAGCGAAACTCTGCGGAACTTCATAACACAGCGTAAACAAAGTTATACTATGCACGGATGTACTATTTGATCATCCTGAGCGGTTCTTGCTACATATTTTGTTAAATAACTCTGAGCTTTGCAGGTATTTTCAGTTCTACCTTATATAATATCAAAGTATACTATCTTATCAATACGACGCAATCAAAACCTCAGCGAAACTCTGCGGAACTTCATAACACAGCGTAAACAAAGTTATACTATGCACGGATGTACTATTTGATCATCCAGAGCGGTTCTTGCTACATATTTTGTTAAATAACTCTGAGATTTGCAGGTATTTTCAGTTCTACCGTATATAATATCATAGTATACTATCTTAGCAAAACGACGCAATCAAAACATCAGTGACACTTTGCTGAATTTCATAACAAAGCGAGAACGAACTTATACTATGCACGAATGTACTATTTGATCATCCAGAGCGGTTCTTGCTACATATTTTGTTAAATAACTCTGAGCTTTGCAGGTATTTGCAGTTCTAACTTATACAATATCAAAGTTTACTATCTTATCAATACGACGCCAACAAAACCTCAGCGAAACTTTGCGGAACGTAATAACAAAGCGTAAACAAAGTTATACTATGGATGGATGTACTATTGGATCTTATTGCCGGTTCTGGATACATATTTTGCCAAGTCACTCTCAGGTTTGTTCGTAGTTGCAGTTCTACCGTTTATAATATCATAGTATACTATCTTACCAATACGACGCAATCAAAACATCAGTGACACTTTGCTGAATTTCATAACAAAGCGAGAACGAACTTATACTATGCACGAATGTACTATTTGATCATCCAGAGCGGTTCTTGCTACATATTTTGTTAAATAACTCTGAGCTTTGCAGGTATTTGCAGTTCTAACTTATATAATATCAAAGTATACTATCTTATCAATCCGACGCAATCAAAACCTCAGCGAAACTCTGCGCAACTTCATAACACAGCGTAAACAAAGTTATACTATGCACGGATGTACTATTTGATCATCCTCAGCGGTTCTTGCTACATATTATGTTAAATAACTCTGAGGTGTGCAGGTATTTGCAGTTCTAACTTATATAATATCAAAGTATACTATCTTATCAATACGACGCAATCAAAACCTCAGCGAAACTCTGCGGAACTTCATAACAAAGCGTAAACAAACTTATACAATGCACGTATGTACTATTTGATCATCCTGAGCGGTTCTTGCTACATATTTTGTTAAATAACTCTGAGCTTTGCAGGTATTTTCAGTTCTACCTTATATAATATCAAAGTATACTATCTTATCAATACGACGCAATCAAAACCTCAGCGCAACTCTGCGGAACTTCATAACAAAGCGTAAACAAAGTTATACTATGCACGTATGTACTATTTGATCATCCTGAGCGGTTCTAGCTACATATTTAGTTAAATAACTCTGAGCTTTGCAGGTATTTTCAGTTCTACCTTATATAATATAATAGTATACTATCTTACCAATACGACGCAATCAAAACATCAGAGACACTTTGCGGAACTTCATAACAAAGCGTAAACAAAGTTATACTATGCACGGATGTACTATTTGATCATCCAGAGCGGTTCTTGCTACATATTTTGTTAAATAACTCTGAGCTTTGCAGGTATTTTCAGTTCTACCTTATATAATATAATAGTATACTATCTTACCAATACGACGCAATCAAAACATCAGAGACACTTTGCGGAACTTCATAACAAAGCGTAAACAAAGTTATACTATGCACGGATGTACTATTTGATCATCCAGAGCGGTTCTTGCTACATATTTTGTTAAATAACTCTGAGCTTTGCAGGTATTTTCAGTTCTACCTTATATAATATCAAAGTATACTATCCCACCAATACGACGCCATCAAAACCTCAGCGAAGCTTTGCTGAACTTCATAACACAGCGTAAACAAAGTTATACTATGCAAGGATGTACTATTTGATCATCCAGAGCGGTTCTTGCTACATATTTTGTTAAATAACTCTGAGATTTGCAGGTATTTTCAGTTCTACCGTATATAATATCATAGTATACTATCTTATCAAAACGACGCAATCAAAACATCAGTGATCCTTTGCTGAATTTCATAACAAAGCGTAAACAAAGTTATACTATGCACGTATGTACTATTTGATCATCCTCAGCGGTTCTTCCTACATATTTAGTTAAATAACTCTGAGGTTTGCATGTAGTTGCAGTTCTAACTTATATAATATCTAAGTATACTATTTTATCAATACGACGCAATCAAAACCTCAGCGAAACTCTGCGGAACTTCATAACACAGCGTAAACAAAGTTATACTATGCACGGATGTACTATTTGATCATCCTGAGCGGTTCTTGCTACATATTTTGTTAAATAACTCTGAGCTTTGCAGGTATTTTCAGTTCTACCTTATATAATATCAAAGTATACTATCTTATCAATACGACGCCATCAAAACCTCAGCGAAACTTTGCGGAATTTTATAACAAAGCGTAAACAAAGTTATACTATGGATGGATGTACTATTGGATCTTATTGCTGGTTCTGGATACATATTTTGCCAAGTCACTCTCAGGTTTGTTGGTAGTTGCAGTTCTACCGTTTATAATATCATAATATACTATCTTACCAATACGACGCAATCAAAACATCAGTGACACTTTGCTGAATTTCATAACAAAGCGAGAACGAACTTATACTATGCACGAATGTACTATTTGATCATCCAGAGCGGTTCTTGCAACATATTTTGTTAAATAACTCTGAGCTTTGCAGGTATTTGCAGTTCTAACTTATATAATATTAAAGTATACTATCTTATCAATACGACGCAATCAAAACCTCAGCGAAACTCTGCGGAACTTCATAACACAGCGTAAACAAAGTTATACTATGCACGGATGTACTATTTGATCATCCTGAGCGGTTCTTGCTACATATTATGTTAAATAACTCTGAGGTGTGCAGGTATTTGCAGTTCTAACTTATATAATATCAAAGTATACTATCTTATCAATACGACGCAATCAAAACCTCAGCGAAACTCTGCGGAACTTCATAACAAAGCGTAAACAAAGTTATACAATGCACGTATGTACTATTTGATCATCCTGAGCGGTTCTTGCTACATATTTAGTTTAATAACTCTGAGCTTTGCAGGTATTTTCAGTTCTACCTTATATAATATCAAAGTATACTATCTTATCAATACGACGCAATCAAAACCTCAGCGCAACTCTGCGGAACTTCATAACAAAGCGTAAACAAAGTTATACTATGCACGTATGTACTATTTGATCATCCTGAGCGGTTCTAGCTACATATTTAGTTAAATAACTCTGAGCTTTGCAGGTATTTTCAGTTCTACCTTATATAATATAATAGTATACTATCTTACCAATACGACGCAATCAAAACATCAGAGACACTTTGCGGAACTTCATAACAAAGCGTAAACAAAGTTATACTATGCACGGATGTACTATTTGATCATCCAGAGCGGTTCTTGCTACATATTTTGTTAAATAACTCTGAGATTTGCAGGTATTTTCAGTTCTACCGTATATAATATCATAGTATACTATCTTAGCAAAACGACGCAATCAAAACATCAGTGACACTTTGCTGAATTTCATAACAAAGCGAAAACGAACTTATACTATGCACGAATGTACTATTTGATCATCCAGAGCGGTTCTTCCTACATATTTAGTTAAATAACTCTGAGGTTTGCATGTAGTTGCAGTTCTAACTTATACAATATCAAAGTTTACTATCTTATCAATACGACGCCAACAAAACCTCAGCGAAACTTTGCGGAACGTAATAACAAAGCGTAAACAAAGTTATACTATGGATGGATGTACTATTGGATCTTATTGCCGGTTCTGGATACATATTTTGCCAAGTCACTCTCAGGTTTGTTCGTAGTTGCAGTTCTACCGTTTATAATATCATAGTATACTATCTTACCAATACGACGCAATCAAAACATCAGTGACACTTTGCTGAATTTCATAACAAAGCGAGAACGAACTTATACTATGCACGAATGTACTATTTGATCATCCAGAGCGGTTCTTGCTACATATTTTGTTAAATAACTCTGAGCTTTGCAGGTATTTTCAGTTCTACCTTATATAATATCAAAGTATACTATCCCACCAATACGACGGCATCAAAACCTCAGCGAAGCTTTGCTGAACTTCATAACACAGCGTAAACAAAGTTATACTATGCACGGATGTACTATTTGATCATCCTGAGCGGTTCTTGCTACATATTTTGTTAAATAACTCTGAGATTTGCAGGTATTTTCAGTTCTACCGTATATAATATCATAGTATACTATCTTAGCAAAACGACGCAATCAAAACATCAGTGATCCTTTGCTGAATTTCATAACAAAGCGTAAACAAAGTTATACTATGCACGTATGTACTATTTGATCATCCTCAGCGGTTCTTCCTACATATTTAGTTAAATAACTCTGAGCTTTGCAGGTATTTTCAGTTCTACCTTATATAATATCAAAGTATACTATCTTATCAATACGACGCAATCAAAACCTCAGCGCAACTCTGCGGAACTTCATAACAAAGCGTAAACAAAGTTATACTATGCACGTATGTACTATTTGATCATCCTGAGCGGTTCTAGCTACATATTTAGTTAAATAACTCTGAGCTTTGCAGGTATTTTCAGTTCTACCTTATATAATATAATAGTATACTATCTTACCAATACGACGCAATCAAAACATCAGAGACACTTTGCGGAACTTCATAACAAAGCGTAAACAAAGTTATACTATGCACGGATGTACTATTTGATCATCCAGAGCGGTTCTTGCTACATATTTTGTTAAATAACTCTGAGCTTTGCAGGTATTTTCAGTTCTACCTTATATAATATCAAAGTATACTATCCCACCAATACGACGCCATCAAAACCTCAGCGAAGCTTTGCTGAACTTCATAACACAGCGTAAACAAAGTTATACTATGCAAGGATGTACTATTTGATCATCCAGAGCGGTTCTTGCTACATATTTTGTTAAATAACTCTGAGATTTGCAGGTATTTTCAGTTCTACCGTATATAATATCATAGTATACTATCTTATCAAAACGACGCAATCAAAACATCAGTGATCCTTTGCTGAATTTCATAACAAAGCGTAAACAAAGTTATACTATGCACGTATGTACTATTTGATCATCCTCAGCGGTTCTTCCTACATATTTAGTTAAATAACTCTGAGGTGTGCAGGTATTTGCAGTTCTAACTTATATAATATCAAAGTATACTATCTTATCAATACGACGCAATCAAAACCTCAGCGAAACTCTGCGGAACTTCATAACAAAGCGTAAACAAACTTATACAATGCACGTATGTACTATTTGATCATCCTGAGCGGTTCTTCCTACATATTTAGTTAAATAACTCTGAGCTTTGCAGGTATTTTCAGTTCTACCTTATATAATATCAAAGTATACTATCTTATCAATACGACGCAATCAAAACCTCAGCGCAACTCTGCGGAACTTCATAACAAAGCGTAAACAAAGTTATACTATGCACGTATGTACTATTTGATCATCCTGAGCGGTTCTAGCTACATATTTAGTTAAATAACTCTGAGCTTTGCAGGTATTTTCAGTTCTACCTTATATAATATAATAGTATACTATCTTACCAATACGACGCAATCAAAACATCAGAGACACTTTGCGGAACTTCATAACAAAGCGTAAACAAAGTTATACTATGCACGGATGTACTATTTGATCATCCAGAGCGGTTCTTGCTACATATTTTGTTAAATAACTCTGAGCTTTGCAGGTATTTTCAGTTCTACCTTATATAATATCAAAGTATACTATCCCACCAATACGACGCCATCAAAACCTCAGCGAAGCTTTGCTGAACTTCATAACAAAGCGTAAACAAAGTTATACTATGCAGGATGTACTATTTGATCATCCAGAGCGGTTCTTGCTACATATTTTGTTAAATAACTCTGAGATTTGCAGGTATTTTCAGTTCTACCGTATATAATATCATAGTATACTATCTTATCAAAACGACGCAATCAAAACATCAGTGATCCTTTGCTGAATTTCATAACAAAGCGTAAACAAAGTTATACTATGCACGTATGTACTATTTGATCATCCTCAGCGGTTCTTCCTACATATTTAGTTAAATAACTCTGAGGTTTGCATGTAGTTGCAGTTCTAACTTATATAATATCTAAGTATACTATCTTATCAATACGACGCAATCAAAACCTCAGCGAAACTCTGCGGAACTTCATAACACAGCGTAAACAAAGTTATACTATGCACGGATGTACTATTTGATCATCCTGAGCGGTTCTTGCTACATATTTTGTTAAATAACTCTGAGCTTTGCAGGTATTTTCAGTTCTACCTTATATAATATCAAAGTATACTATCTTATCAATACGACGCCATCAAAACCTCAGCGAAACTTTGCGGAATTTTATAACAAAGCGTAAACAAAGTTATACTATGGATGGATGTACTATTGGATCTTATTGCTGGTTCTGGATACATATTTTGCCAAGTCACTCTCAGGTTTGTTGGTAGTTGCAGTTCTACCGTTTATAATATCATAATATACTATCTTACCAATACGACGCAATCAAAACATCAGTGACACTTTGCTGAATTTCATAACAAAGCGAGAACGAACTTATACTATGCACGAATGTACTATTTGATCATCCAGAGCGGTTCTTGCAACATATTTTGTTAAATAACTCTGAGCTTTGCAGGTATTTGCAGTTCTAACTTATATAATATTAAAGTATACTATCTTATCAATACGACGCAATCAAAACCTCAGCGAAACTCTGCGGAACTTCATAACACAGCGTAAACAAAGTTATACTATGCACGGATGTACTATTTGATCATCCTGAGCGGTTCTTGCTACATATTATGTTAAATAACTCTGAGGTGTGCAGGTATTTGCAGTTCTAACTTATATAATATCAAAGTATACTATCTTATCAATACGACGCAATCAAAACCTCAGCGAAACTCTGCGGAACTTCATAACAAAGCGTAAACAAAGTTATACAATGCACGTATGTACTATTTGATCATCCTGAGCGGTTCTTGCTACATATTTAGTTAAATAACTCTGAGCTTTGCAGGTATTTTCAGTTCTACCTTATATAATATCAAAGTATACTATCTTATCAATACGACGCAATCAAAACCTCAGCGCAACTCTGCGGAACTTCATAACAAAGCGTAAACAAAGTTATACTATGCACGTATGTACTATTTGATCATCCTGAGCGGTTCTAGCTACATATTTAGTTAAATAACTCTGAGCTTTGCAGGTATTTTCAGTTCTACCTTATATAATATAATAGTATACTATCTTACCAATACGACGCAATCAAAACATCAGAGACACTTTGCGGAACTTCATAACAAAGCGTAAACAAAGTTATACTATGCACGGATGTACTATTTGATCATCCAGAGCGGTTCTTGCTACATATTTTGTTAAATAACTCTGAGCTTTGCAGGTATTTTCAGTTCTACCTTATATAATATCAAACTATACTATCCCACCAATACGACGCCATCAAAACCTCAGCGAAGCTTTGCTGAACTTCATAACACAGCGTATGTTCGATTTCATGCATTTGTACACACGTGAGGCCCTTTTCCGATTTTTTGCTGTCCTTCGTTTACTTAGAAGAATGCTTGGTCCTCGAAATGTCTAAAACGTGCATTCGAGGGTTTAAGCTGACAGCATTGGAAAGGTGGCCATAAAGTCAATTCGTAAGACTCTCGTTTCGAGTACCGATCGCGAGGTACGCGAGGGTCCCGAATTCGGACTACAACGGACCATTGTCCGTAACACGCAGCGGCCAAGGATACGCAGTCCTTGCGTCGCATCGCCAGGCCTCACAGGCCATATATCACAAGGCGCCTGGTTTGTGTCGATCAAGACACGCTCGGGTTCTAGCCTAAGTTTTCGCATCCCCTTGGTTTCGTGAGCGTACTCAGGCCAAGGGGGTAATAAACCACGTTCGGCCCACTTGGGCCAGCCAGCACGCGGGCCACGCAGGCCATAAATTTCGAAGGCCACTTAGGCCGAAAAACAGACTCTGTCCCGAGGTCCTTAAAACGCGCATTTTTCGGGATTTCCCGTCTTCGGATGAGGAGGAGCTTCCACCTCCACGAAGAGAAGAAGATCCTCCTCCTCTACAGTCTAATTGACGAATGGGGTGCCTTTTTCCCCCAAATTTGGGCCTATGCCCACGAATTTCCTCGTCACAAGAGTTGACGAGAGAACGGACCTCGGGACAGCAAAGTCAGAATCAACCGCGCATCTGAGCTAGTCAGAACAAATAGAGACAATCGCACATCTGAACTAGTCAGAACCCCAGCATCCATCGCGCATTCAATCAGTTGTAAAAACTTATGAAGTCCGTCTTTTCCGCACTACGACCACTGTTCCATTTTTAATAAATCATCCAAAGTTAAATCGGCAGGTGATAGTGCCGTGTATAGTTATTGAATAAACAAACTTTGTTATAAAACACTGAGTCATTTAACCACCGGCACAAACATTTCATGGTCCTTCGAGCCGGATCAGTGATCTAGTGGAGTGTGTGCAAAACGGACATTCACGCGATTTGTCAGCTTTGACAATCTCCATCTCTTCGGGGAAGCCACATCAGTAACATCGGGGAACCAACGTCCTCCTGGCAGCAAACGGACCGGAGGCGTTCACAGCATCCCAGTACTGCTGTTGGCGACACATAAACCGGGAGATCAACAAACACTGGGGACCTGAGTTCCAGCCTGCTGATTCTCCAGGATCAAGGAACCAGGAACGAGACAGCGAAAGAAGTCATCGGCAAGGTAGGCTTGTCAAATTCGCACACAATCAAATCCTCTCTTATTTCGTATTTCCTTTCTGTCTCGATTTCACGAAATGGCGCCCCCAAGCGATAAAAACGAACAAATCGGTTCACTACGCAATAAGTGCAGATTTTTCAAAGGCCAAATAACCGTCCTGAACAATTTTGTTGCGTGTTACAAAGACTCTCCGTTAGAACGCATAAAACTTCGCGAAAGAATCGGTCGGCTAAGAGATTTATTTTCTAAATTTAATCAACACCAAGACGAACTTGCAATGCTGTCCGAGGATTATGACGAATTGGATAAGCAGCGAGAACAAGTAACCGACAATTATGATAACGCTATTGCATCAGCAATTCAACTCCAAGAATCTTTTGCGACAAAAACAAAAATCACGCTCTCTGAAACCAATCACGAAGATTCAAAGGTCATTCAAGTCAATTTGCCAAAGATTGATTTGCCAAAATTCGACGGGCGAATTGAACACTGGGTCACATTTAAAGACGCATTTCAAACCATGATTCACACGCATACCGGATTAAGCAACATACAGAAATTAAATTATCTGAAACTATCCTTGTCGGGAAGGGCCGAAATCGCAATCGGCGCATTCACGATAAGTGAAGAAAACTACGAAGCCGCTTGGAAGCACTTAACCGAAATCTACGACAATAAACGCGCATTGGTACTTCGACACGCGGCTCTTTTACGCGACACACCCGCGATGTCAGACGATTCATCAGAATCAATTCGTGACCTTGCAAATTACATGCAACTACACATTCGGTCACTCGAAGCGTTAGGACGCAAAAAAGAAGATATTGCGAATGATCTTTTAAGCAGCATCCTCATTTCGCGAATGGGCAAGGAAACGCGGAAAACGTGGGAACGCACGTTATCCGATACCGAAGTGCCCAAAATTGACAATATTTTCAAGTTCTTGCATATGGCATCACATCAATGCAAGGATTATGAAACCGTATCATACAGTAATAACCAGAGACAAGAAAACACACATCAAAAATCACATTATAACAATAATCGCGCAAAATATAATCCGCCTAAACGTAATTCGCCACCGCCTTCGCCAAAATCAGTCCGACGGGTTTTCAACACCGCAATACAATTCCCAACATGTGGGATTTGTAAATCGGGATCGCACGCAGCATTTCAATGCAAATCGTTTTTAGATGCATCCGTGGAAAAACGCATAGAGTTAGTTCGCAAGACAAAATTATGCCACAATTGTTTGAAACCGGGACATTCGCACAATACATGTCGCGGTGGCAGATGCAAAAAATGCAATTTACCACATAACACACATCTACATTTAGATCGGAAATCCGAGAGACCAAAAATAGAATATCGCGCTGATACCTCGTCAACAGAAAACGCCGATCCATCATGACTCGCTACTCGCTTCGATGTTACACACCAATTAAACAATCACATTACTTCGCTTATCACAGACGGATCAACACACGGTTTGATGGCTACGGCCATAGTTCACGCAATAGACAAAGACAAAAACCCAATCGAGTGCAGAACACTATTAGACACTTGCTCCAACGCAAACTTCATCACGTCCGATTTAGCGAAAAAATTAAACTTACAAACGCACGAACAAAGTGTAACCATCGAAGCTTTGAACGATTTAAACACGGTAACGAATCGGATTGTCAAATTGAAAATTGTCTCTCGGATAACAAATTTTAATCGCACACTCAGTTTTTTCATCATACCTAGAATTGCCAATCATTTACCCGATTGTCAAATTGATAGGACAAAAATTCAAATTCCGCATAACATTAAATTAGCGGATCCGCATTTCCATCGGCCGGCTCCAATCGACATGCTGATTGGTACGGGACCGACGATCTCGTGCCTCAGCATTGGTCAAGTTAAATTATCAACGCGAGATGATTCCGATCTGATCCTCCAAAAAACGCAGTTAGGATGGATCATCGGGGGGAGTGCTCCTATTCACATAGCAAGAAACACGCGCACTACATTAATAAATAATGTCAACTTCGATCTATCTAAATTCTGGCAAATCGAAGAAGGTCCGTCGCATCCTCATCTCACACCAGAGGAGGAGGAATGCGAGGCACATTTTAAACGCACATTTTCACGCAACAAAACCGGAAGATACGTCGTCGCGCTTCCGTTTAATCAATTTAAACAAAATCTAGGCGAATCCCGTACGCGCGCATTAAATCGTTTCATATCGCTGGAACGAAAACTTCCGCACAATTCAGATTTACGAACCGAATACACAAAAGTAATCAAAGAATATCTGTCATTGGGTCACATGAGTCAGGTAGAAACACCTGATATTTCAGACGGATTCTACCTGCCACATCACGCAGTAATAAAGCCGTCAAGCACAACGACCAAAGTTCGAGTGGTCTTCGATGGATCGGCCAAGTCGACCACCGGATATTCATTAAATAACGCACTTTTAACTGGTCCAACCATACAGGACGATATTTTTTGTTTACTTCTTCGGTTTCGCATGCATTCGTTTGTTCTGACTGGCGACATAGAAAAAATGTACAGACAGTTTCTAGTACGTCCAGAAGACCGCGCTTACCAAAGGATTTTATGGAGGAACGAACAAAATGAAATCGCAACTTACGAATTGAATACAATCACATTCGGATTATCCTCTGCTCCATACTTAGCCACGCGATGCCTTCAGCAATTAGCAATCGATGAATCACACAGTTACGGCGCGGCTTCCGAAGTCATTAAACGGGACATCTATGTAGATGATCTCTTGACCGGAGCCGCCACATACAAAGACGCGCAAAAATTACGAGACGAGATCATTTGCTTACTCAAACGTGGAGGATTAAATATCCGCCAATGGGTATCAAATGATCCTCGTCTTTTGTCAGATCTCTCTGAAGAACAAGTACATCCCAAGTTTTTCGGTGACGAAACAGTCAAAACTTTAGGAGTGTCATGGAATCCGCACACAGACTCATTTAGTTATTCAGTAAATGTTAACAATAACGAAACACACACAAAACGCACAATCTTGTCTACCATCGCGAAAATCTTTGATCCTTTGGGTCTCCTTGGGCCAGTAATAGTTGTTGCAAAAATCCTTATGCAGCAACTCTGGCAACTTAAGGTAGATTGGGATGAGTCGTTGCCTATGGCCATACAACAGGAATGGTCTACATACCAAACTCAATTAAAATCACTCACAAATATAACATTTAAACGACACGTCGCACAGAGGTCAGTCAGAACGATCGAATTGCATGGCTTCTGTGACGCCAGCGAACGCGCGTACGGGGCTAGCATTTACATACGCACAATAGATAAATCCGGAAATATAAAATCAAGTCTTCTTTGCGCAAAATCACGCGTTGCGCCATTGAAGACCGTTAGCCTCGCACGATTGGAACTTTGCGGTGCCACTTTGCTCGCGAATTTGTACTGTGCAGTAAAGGACGCAATTAACCACACACATTTAAAAACGATTTTTTGGACCGACTCCACGATAGTGTTACATTGGCTGTTGCGATCTCCGAACACACTCAAAACCTTTGTCGCGAATCGCGTCGCGGAAATCCAGAACAAAACAAACATCGAAGCATGGCGACACGTCAGATCTGGTGACAATCCCGCAGACTTATTATCTCGGGGTATCACAGCTAGGGAATTAATTAACAATAATTTCTGGCAATTCGGACCAGAATGGCTTGCACACGATGAATCTTTATGGCCGGAATCGTGTGTCGAAGTACCCAATGCAATACCAGAATTACGCAAAATCACATGTTTCACTTCTTCAGTCATAAACGCACAGGAAATTCTTGAACGGTATTCATGCATCAGGCGACTTCGTAGGATAATTTCGTATTGCTTACGATTTTTACCTAAAGGCCGTTGTCACGGTCCAATTACAGTTTCAGAAATCAATCGCGCAAATGATAAGATCATCAAATTGATTCAAGAAACAGCATTTCGAGAAGAATTGAATGATCTCAAATCCTGACACGCATTGAATTCCAAGAGTAAATTGCTATGTTTAACCCCTTTTCTTGATGAGAATGGGCTTTTACGCGTAGGAGGTCGCCTCCAAAATTCAAATCTCAATTTCAACCAGAAGCATCCGATTCTTTTGCCGAAGAACAATTTCATAACGGAATTAATTATTCGCGACGCTCACATTAATAATATGCATTCTGGTCTAACCGCAACATTGTACAACGTTCGTCAATCGTATTGGCCGATTGATGGTAAAAACACAACACGCAAAATAATTCGCAACTGTGTAAAATGTTTCCGGGTCAACCCACCTACCACCAAGTATATAATGGGCAATCTTCCCACACATCGAGTCACAGAAAATCGACCATTTATTAACACAGGCGTCGATTATTGCGGCCCTTTTTATATAAAGGAACGTCAGTACAGAAACCGCACTCGAATAAAAATATACGTGGCAGTCTTTATTTGTTTTTCATCCAAGGCAGTACACCTTGAGGTGGTTGGTGATATGACCACGGAGACATTTTTAGCAGCCTTTAAAAGATTTATCGCACGACGCGGAATTTGCAAAAATGTATATTCCGATAATGGCACTAATTTCGTCGGTGCCAATAATGAGATAATCGAGCTTCTCAGAGTTCTGCAAGAGGATGAAAAAACTAGACGGTTTCTAACAGACAAAGAAATTACTTGGCATTTCATACCCGCACTCTCTCCTCATTTTGGCGGACTCTGGGAAGCTGCGGTTAAATCCTTCAAACATCATCTTAAACGCGTAGTGGGCGAGGAACTGTTTACGCTTGAACAATTTAACACTTTTGTAACGGAAATCGAGGCAATCCTGAATTCCCGTCCGTTAACACCGTTGTCTTCCGATCCCAATGATCCTTCAGCTCTTACTCCTGGCCATTTATTGATTGGTTCCGCGTTGACAAGTCTGCCAGAGGTCGATTTCACCGAGACCTCGACCAATCGGTTGTCAAAATGGCAACACATTCAGAAAGTCAAACAAGACTTCTGGATTAGGTGGTCAAAGGAATACATCCACCACCTTAATGTTCGCGCAAAATGGACCAAGGGCGAGCACAGCATCCAAGTGGGGACGATCGTGGTCCTCAAAGATGACCATCTACCACCGATGAGCTGGAGTCTAGGACGAGTCGAGGAAATTCATCCTGGCAGGGACGGAATCATTCGCGCAGTCTCCGTTAAAACCGTTAACGGCATTTATAAGCGTAATGTTAAGCAAATTGCACCACTTCCGTTAGATTAATAATATTATCACGCTCACTTTTTCTTTATCAGATGATTTTCGTTACCATTATTTCGCACATTTCTTGTATTAATCAATTTATATTATTCGCGCGCATTATTTGTTTAGTTTTAGACGCGTATCTTTTTTAATTTAAGTTGCGTCTTATTATCAATTTTACTCGCATATACTCACATTACTTACATTTTAACTTCGCATTATATAATTCGCATATTTCGTTATATTATTTTCGTACATTATATATTTAGTTTTAAACGCGTGTCTTCATTATTTTTAAGTCGCGTCTTACTATTAATTTTACTCGCGTTGTATTCACAGTATTTTTTGCGTTTTAATTCCACATCATATAATCCACACACTTCGTTTGTAATATTACTCGCATTACATCATGTTATCTTTCTTGAATGACGGTATCATTCAACGGGGGGAGCATGTTCGATTTCATGCATTTGTACACACGTGAGGCCCTTTTCCGATTTTTTGCTGTCCTTCGTTTACTTAGAAGAATGCTTGGTCCTCGAAATGTCTAAAACGTGCATTCGAGGGTTTAAGCTGACAGCATTGGAAAGGTGGCCATAAAGTCAATTCGTAAGACTCTCGTTTCGAGTACCGATCGCGAGGTACGCGAGGGTCCCGAATTCGGACTACAACGGACCATTGTCCGTAACACGCAGCGGCCAAGGATACGCAGTCCTTGCGTCGCATCGCCAGGCCTCACAGGCCATATATCACAAGGCGCCTGGTTTGTGTCGATCAAGACACGCTCGGGTTCTAGCCTAAGTTTTCGCATCCCCTTGGTTTCGTGAGCGTACTCAGGCCAAGGGGGTAATAAACCACGTTCGGCCCACTTGGGCCAGCCAGCACGCGGGCCACGCAGGCCATAAATTTCGAAGGCCACTTAGGCCGAAAAACAGACTCTGTCCCGAGGTCCTTAAAACGCGCATTTTTCGGGATTTCCCGTCTTCGGATGAGGAGGAGCTTCCACCTCCACGAAGAGAAGAAGATCCTCCTCCTCTACAGTCTAATTGACGAATGGGGTGCCTTTTTCCCCCAAATTTGGGCCTATGCCCACGAATTTCCTCGTCACAAGAGTTGACGAGAGAACGGACCTCGGGACAGCAAAGTCAGAATCAACCGCGCATCTGAGCTAGTCAGAACAAATAGAGACAATCGCACATCTGAACTAGTCAGAACCCCAGCATCCATCGCGCATTCAATCAGTTGTAAAAACTTATGAAGTCCGTCTTTTCCGCACTACGACCACTGTTCCATTTTTAATAAATCATCCAAAGTTAAATCGGCAGGTGATAGTGCCGTGTATAGTTATTGAATAAACAAACTTTGTTATAAAACACTGAGTCATTTAACCACCGGCACAAACATTTCAGCGTAAACAAAGTTATACTATGCAAGGATGTACTATTTGATCATCCAGAGCGGTTCTTGCTACATATTTTGTTAAATAACTCTGAGATTTGCAGGTATTTTCAGTTCTACCGTATATAATATCATAGTATACTATCTTATCAAAACGACGCAATCAAAACATCAGTGATCCTTTGCTGAATTTCATAACAAAGCGTAAACAAAGTTATACTATGCACGTATGTACTATTTGATCATCCTCAGCGGTTCTTGCTACATATTTAGTTAAATAACTCTGAGGTTTGCATGTAGTTGCAGTTCTAACTTATACAATATCAAAGTATACTATCTTATCAATACGACGCCATCAAAACCTCAGCGAAACTTTGCGGAATTTTATAACACAGCGTAAACAAAGTTATACTATGCACGGATGTACTATTTGATCATCCAGAGCGGTTCTTGCTACATATTTTGTTAAATAACTCTGAGCTTTGCAGGTATTTGCAGTTCTAACTTATCTAATATCAATGTATACTATCTTACCAATACGACGCAATCAAAACATCAGCGAAGCTTTGCGGAACTTCATAACAAAGCGTAAACAAAGTTATACTATGCACGGATGTACTAATTGATCATCCTGAGCGGTTCTTGCTACATATTTAGTTAAATAACTCTGAGCTTTGCAGGTATTTTCAGTTCTACCTTATATAATATCAAAGTATACTATCCCACCAATACGACGCCATCAAAACCTCAGCGAAGCTTTGCGGAACTTCATAACAAAGCGAGAACGAACTTATACTATGCACGAATGTACTATTTGATCATCCAGAGCGGTTCTTGCTACATATTTTGTTAAATAACTCTGAGCTTTGCAGGTATTTGCAGTTCTAACTTATATAATATCAAAGTATACTATCTTATCAATACGACGCAATCAAAACCTCAGCGAAACTCTGCGGAACTTCATAACAAAGCGTAAACAAAGTTATACTATGCACGTATGTACTATTTGATCATCCCTAGCGGTTCTTGCTACATATTTTGTTAAATAACTCTGAGCTTTGCAAGTATTTGCAGGTCTATCTTACATATTATCAAAGTATACCACCTTACCAATTGCGACGTAATCAAAACATCAGCGAAACATTGCGGAACTTCATAACAAAGCGTAAACAAAGTTATACTATGCACGGATGTACTATTTGATCATCCTGAGCGGTTCTTGCTACATATTTTGTTATATAACTCTGAGGTGTGCAGGTATTTGCAGTTCTAACTTATATAATATCAAAGTATACTATCTTATCAATACGACGCAATCAAAACCTCAGCGAAACTCTGCGGAACTTCATAATAAAGCGTAAACAAAGTTATACAATGCACGTATGTACTATTTGATCATCCTGAGCGGTTCTTGCTACATATTTAGTTAAATAACTCTGAGCTTTGCAGGTATTATCAGTTCTACCTTATATAATATCAAAGTATACTATCTTATCAATACGACGCAATCAAAACATCAGCGAAACTCTGCGGAACTTCATAACAAAGCGTAAACAAAGTTATACTATGCACGGATGTACTATTTGATCATCCAGAGCGGTTCTTGCTACATATTTTGTTAAATAACTCTGAGCTTTGCAGGTATTTGCAGTTATAACTTATCTAATATCAATGTATACTATCTTACCAATACGACGCAATCAAAACATCAGTGACACTATGCGGAACTTCATAACAAAGCGTAAACAAAGTTATACTATGCACGGATGTACTATTTGATCATCCTGAGCGGTTCTTGCTACATATTTTGTTATATAACTCTGAGGTGTGCAGGTATTTGCAGTTCTAACTTATATAATATCAAAGTATACTATCTTATCAATACGACGCAATCAAAACCTCAGCGAAACTCTGCGGAACTTCATAACAAAGCGTAAACAAAGTTATACAATGCACGTATGTACTATTTGATCATCCAGAGCGGTTCTTGCTACATATTTTGTTAAATAACTCTGAGCTTTGCAGGTTTTTGCAGTTCTAACTTATCTAATATCAATGTATACTATCTTATCAATACGACGCAATCAAAACCTCAGCGAAACTCTGCGGAACTTCATAACAAAGCGTAAACAAAGTTATACTATGCACGGATGTACTATTTGATCATCCAGAGCGGTTCTTGCTACATATTTTGTTAAATAACTCTGAGCTTTGCAGGTATTTGCAGTTATAACTTATCTAATATCAATGTATACTATCTTACCAATACGACGCAATCAAAACATCAGTGACACTATGCGGAACTTCATAACAAAGCGTAAACAAAGTTATACTATGGACGTATGTACTATTTGATCATCCCTAGCGGTTCTTGCTACATATTTTGTTAAATAACTCTGAGCTTTGCAAGTATTTGCAGTTCTATCTTACATAATATCAAAGTATACCACCTTACCAATTGCGACGTAATCAAAACATCAGCGAAACATTGCGGAACTTCATAACACAGCGTAAACAAAGTTGTACTATGCACGGATGTACTATTAGATCATCCAGAGCGGTTCTTGCTTCATATTTTTTTAAATAACTCTGAGCTTTGCAGGTATTTGCAGTTCTAACCTATCTAATATCAATGTATACTATCATTTCAATACGACGCAATCAAAACATCAGCGAAGCTTTGCGGAACTTCATAACAAAGCGTAAACAAAGTTATACTATGCACGTTTGTACTATTTGATCATCCAGAGCGGTACTTGCTACATATTTTGTTAAATAACTCTGAGCTTTGCAGGTATTTGCAGTTATAACTTATCTAATATCAATGTATACTATCTTACCAATACGACGCAATCAAAACATCAGTGACACTATGCGGAACTTCATAACAAAGCGTAAACAAAGTTATACTATGGACGTATGTACTATTTGATCATCCCTAGCGGTTCTTGCTACATATTTTGTTAAATAACTCTGAGCTTTGCAAGTATTTGCAGGTCTATCTTACATAATATCAAAGTATACCACCTTACCAATTGCGACGTAATCAAAACATCAGCGAAACATTGCGGAACTTCATAACAAAGCGTAAACAAAGTTATACTATGCACGGATGTACTATTTGATCATCCTGAGCGGTTCTTGCTACATATTTTGTTATATAACTCTGAGGTGTGCAGGTATTTGCAGTTCTAACTTATATAATATCAAAGTATACTATCTTATCAATACGACGCAATCAAAACCTCAGCGAAACTCTGCGGAACTTCATAACAAAGTGTAAACAAAGTTATACAATGCACGTATGTACTATTTGATCATCCTGAGCGGTTCTTGCTACATATTTAGTTAAATAACTCTGAGCTTTGCAGGTATTTTCAGTTCTACCTTATATAATATCAAAGTATACTATCTTATCAATACGACGCAATCAAAACCTCAGCGCAACTCTGCGGAACTTCATAACAAAGCGTAAACAAAGTTATACTATGCACGTATGTACTATTTGATCATCCTGAGCGGTTCTAGCTACATATTTAGTTAAATAACTCTGAGCTTTGCAGGTATTTTCAGTTCTACCTTATATAATATAATAGTATACTATCTTACCAATACGACGCAATCAAAACATCAGTGACACTTTGCGGAACTTCATAACAAAGCGTAAACAAAGTTATACTATGCACGTATGTACTATTTGATCATCCAGAGCGGTTCTTGCTACATATTTTGTTAAATAACTCTGAGCTTTGCAGGATTTTGCAGTTCTAACTTATCTAATATCAATGTATACTAACTTATCAATACGACGCAATCAAAACATCAGCGAAGCTTTGCGGAACTTCATAACAAAGCGTAAACAAAGTTATACTATGGACGGATGTACTATTTGATCTTATTGCCGGTTCTGGATACATATTTTGCCAAGTCACTCTCAGGTTTGTTGGTTGTTGCAGTTCTACCGTTTATAATATCATAGTATACTATCTTACCAATACGACGCAATCAAAACATCAGTGACACTTTGCTGAATTTCATAACAAAGCGAGAACGAACTTATGCTATGCACGAATTTACTATTTGATCATCCAGAGCGGTTCTTGCTACATATTTTGTTAAATAACTCTGAGCTTTGCAGGTATTTGCAGTTCTAACTTATATAATATCAAAGTATACTATCTTATCAATAAGACGCAATCAAAACCTCAGCGAAACTCTGCGGAACTTCATAACACAGCGTAAACAAAGTTATACTATGCACGGATGTACTATTTGATCATCCAGAGCGGTTCTTGCTACATATTTTGTTAAATAACTCTGAGCTTTGCAGGTATTTGCAGTTCTAAGTTATCTAATATCAATGTATACTAACTTATCAATACGACGCAATCAAAACATCAGCGAAGCTTTGCGGAACTTCATAACAAAGCGTAAACAAAGTTATACTATGGACGGATGTACTATTGGATCTTATTGCCGGTTCTGGATACATATTTTGCCAAGTCACTCTCAGGTTTGTTGGTAGTTGCTGTTCTACCGTTCATAATATCATAGTATACTATCTTACCAATACGACGCAATCAAAACATCAGTGACACTTTGCTGAATTTCATAACAAAGCGAGAACGAACTTATACAATGCACGAATGTACTATTTGATCATCCAGAGCGGTTCTTGCTTCATATTTTGTTAAATAACTCTGAGCTTTGCAGGTATTTTCAGATCTACCTTATATAATATCAAAGTATACTATCCCACCAATACGACGCCATCAAAACCTCAGCGAAGCTTTGCGGAACTTCATAACACAGCGTAAACAAAGTTATACTATGCACGGATGTACTATTTGATCATCCAGAGCGGTTCTTGCTACATATTTTGTTAAATAACTCTGAGCTTTGCAGGTATTTGCAGTTCTAACTTATCTAATATCAATGTATACTAACTTATCAATACGACGCAATCAAAACATCAGCGAAGCTTTGCGGAACTTCATAACAAAGCGTAAACAAAGTTATACTATGGACGGATGTACTATTTGATCATCCTGAGCGGTTCTAGCTACATATTTAGTTAAATAACTCTGAGCTTTGCAGGTATTTGCAGTTCTACCTTATATAATATCAAAGTATACTATCCCACCAATACGACGCCATCAAAACCTCAGCGAAGCTTTGCGGAACTTCATAACACAGCGTAAACAAAGTTATACTATGCACGGATGTACTATTTGATCATCCAGAGCGGTTCTTGCTACATATTTTGTTAAATAACTCTGAGCTTTGCAGGTATTTGCAGTTCTAAGTTATCTAATATCAATGTATACTAACTTATCAATACGACGCAATCAAAACATCAGCGAAGCTTTGCGAAACTTCATAACAAAGCGTAAACAAAGTTATACTATGGACGGATGTACTATTGGATCTTATTGCCGGTTCTGGATACATATTTTGCCAAGTCACTCTCAGGTTTGTTGGTAGTTGCAGTTCTACCGTTTATAATATCATAGTATACTATCTTACCAATTCGACGCAATCAAAACATCAGTGACACTTTGCTGAATTTCATAACAAAGCGAGAACGAACTTATACAATGCACGAATGTACTATTTGATCATCCAGAGCGATTCTTGCTTCATATTTTGTTAAATAACTCTGAGCTTTGCAGGTATTTGCAGTTCTACCTTATATAACATCAAAGTATACTATCCCACCAATACGACGCCATCAAAACCTCAGCGAAGCTTTGCGGAACTTCATAACACAGCGTAAACAAAGTTATACTATGCACGGATGTACTATTTGATCATCCAGAGCTGTTCTTGCTACATATTTTGTTAAATAACTCTGAGCTTTGCAGGTATTTGCAGTTCTACCGTTTATAATATCATAGTATACTATCTTACCAATACGACGCAATCAAAACATCAGTGACACTTTGCTGAATTTCATAACAAAGCGAGAACGAACTTATACTATGCACGAATGTACTATTTGATCATCCAGAGCGGTTCTTGCTACATATTTTGTTAAATAACTCTGAGCTTTGCAGGTATTTGCAGTTCTAACTTATCTAATATCAATGTATACTAACTTATCAATACGACGCAATCAAAACATCAGCGAAGCTTTGCGGAACTTCATAACAAAGCGTAAACCAAGTTATACTATGGACGGATGTACTATTGGATCTTATTGCCGGTTCTGGATACATATTTTGCCAAGTCACTCTCAGGTTTGTTGGTAGTTGCAGTTCTACCGTTTATAATATCATAGTATACTATCTTACCAATACGACGCAATCAAAACATCAGTGACACTTTGCTGAATGTCATAACAAAGCGAGAACAAACTTATACTATGCACGAATGTACTATTTGATCATCCAGAGCGGTTCTTGCTACATATTTTGTTAAATAACTGTGAGCTTTGCAGGTATTTGCAGTTCTAACTTATCTAATATCAATGTATACTATCTTACCAATACGACGCAATCAAAACATCAGCGAAGCTTTGCGGAACTTCATAACAAAGCGTAAACAAAGTTATACTATGCACGGATGTACTATTTGATCATCCAGAGCTGTTCTTGCTACATATTTTGTTAAATAACTCTGAGCTTTGCAGGTATTTGCAGTTCTACCGTTTATAATATCATAGTATACTATCTTACCAATACGACGCAATCAAAACATCAGTGACACTTTGCTGAATTTCATAACAAAGCGAGAACGAACTTATACTATGCACGAATGTACTATTTGATCATCCAGAGCGGTTCTTGCTACATATTTTGTTAAATAACTCTGAGGTTTGCAGGTATTTGCAGTTCTAACTTATCTAATATCAATGTATACTAACTTATCAATACGACGCAATCAAAACATCAGCGAAGCTTTGCGGAACTTCATAACAAAGCGTAAACCAAGTTATACTATGGACGGATGTACTATTGGATCTTATTGCCGGTTCTGGATACATATTTTGCCAAGTCACTCTCAGGTTTGTTGGTAGTTGCAGTTCTACCGTTTATAATATCATAGTATACTATCTTACCAATACGACGCAATCAAAACATCAGTGACACTTTGCTGAATGTCATAACAAAGCGAGAACAAACTTATACTATGCACGAATGTACTATTTGATCATCCAGAGCGGTTCTTGCTACATATTTTGTTAAATAACTGTGAGCTTTGCAGGTATTTGCAGTTCTAACTTATCTAATATCAATGTATACTATCTTACCAATACGACGCAATCAAAACATCAGCGAAGCTTTGCGGAACTTCATAACAAAGCGTAAACAAAGTTATACTATGCACGGATGTACTATTTGATCATCCTGAGCGGTTCTAGCTACATATTTAGTTAATAACTCTGAGCTTTGCAGGTATTTGCAGTTCTACCTTATATAATATCAAAGTATACTATCCCACCAATACGACGCCATCAAAACCTCAGCGAAGCTTTGCGGAACTTCATAACACAGCGTAAACAAAGTTATACTATGCACGGATGTACTATTTGATCATCCAGAGCGGTTCTTGCTACATATTTTGTTAAATAACTCTGAGCTTTGCAGGTATTTGCAGTTCTAAGTTATCTAATATCAAAGTATACTATCTTATCAATACGACGCAATCAAAACCTCAGCGAAACTCTGCGGAACTTCATAACAAAGCGTAAACAAAGTTATACTATGGACGGATGTACTATTGGATCTTATTGCCGGTTCTGGATACATATTTTGCCAAGTCACTCTCAGGTTTGTTGGTAGTTGCAGTTCTACCGTTCATAATATCATGGTATACTATCTTACCAATACGACGCAATCAAAACATCAGTGACACTTTGCTGAATTTCATAACAAAGCGATTACGAACTTATACAATGCACGAATGTACTATTTGATCATCCAGAGCGGTTCTTGCTTCGTATTTTGTTAAATAACTGTGAGCTTTGCAGGTATTTGCAGTTCTAACTTATCTAATATCAATGTATACTATCTTACCAATACGACGCAATCAAAACATCAGCGAAGCTTTGCGGAACTTCATAACAAAGCGTAAACAAAGTTATACTATGCACGGATGTACTATTTGATCATCCTGAGCGGTTCTAGCTACATATTTAGTTAATAACTCTGAGCTTTGCAGGTATTTGCAGTTCTACCTTATATAATATCAAAGTATACTATCCCACCAATACGACGCCATCAAAACCTCAGCGAAGCTTTGCGGAACTTCATAACACAGCGTAAACAAAGTTATACTATGCACGGATGTACTATTTGATCATCCAGAGCGGTTCTTGCTACATATTTTGTTAAATAACTCTGAGCTTTGCAGGTATTTGCAGTTCTAAGTTATCTAATATCAATGTATACTAACTTATCAATACGACGCAATCAAAACATCAGCGAAGCTTTGCGGAACTTCATAACAAAGCGTAAACAAAGTTATACTATGGACGGATGTACTATTGGATCTTATTGCCGGTTCCGGATACATATTTTGCCAAGTCACTCTCAGGTTTGTTGGTAGTTGCAGTTCTACCGTTCATAATATCATAGTATACTATCTTACCAATACGACGCAATCAAAACATCAGTGACACTTTGCTGAATTTCATAACAAAGCGATTACGAACTTATACAATGCACGAATGTACTATTTGATCATCCAGAGCGGTTCTTGCTTCATATTTTGTTAAATAACTCTGAGCTTTGCAGGTATTTGCAGTTCTAACTTATCTAATATCAATGTATACTATCTTACCAATACGACGCAATCAAAACATCAGCGAAGGTTTGCGGAACTTCATAACAAAGCGTAAACAAAGTTATACTATGCACGGATGTACTATTTGATCATCCTGAGCGGTTCTAGCTACATATTTAGTTAAATAACTCTGAGCTTTGCAGGTATTTTCAGTTCTACCTTATATAATATCATAGTATACTATTTTACCAATACGACGCAATCAAAACATCAGTGACACTTTGCGGAACTTCATAACAAAGCGTAAACAAAGTTATACTATGGACGTATGTACTATTTGATCATCCAGAGCGGTTCTTGCTACATATTTAGTTAAATAACTCTGAGCTTTGCAGGTATTTTCAGATCTACCTTATATAATATCAAAGTATACTATCCCACCAATACGGCGCCATCAAAACCTCAGCGAAGCTTTGCGGAACTTCATAACACAGCGTAAACAAAGTTATACTATGCACGGATGTACTATTTGATCATCCAGAGCGGTTCTTGCTACATATTTTGTTAAATAACTCTGAGCTTTGCAGGTATTTGCAGTTCTAACTTATCTAATATCAATGTATACTAACTTATCAATACGACGCAATCAAAACATCAGCGAAACTTTGCGGAACTTCATAACAAAGCGTAAACAAAGTTATACTATGGACGGATGTACTATTTGATCATCCTGAGCGGTTCTAGCTACATATTTAGTTAAATAACTCTGAGCTTTGCAGGTATTTGCAGTTCTACCTTATATAATATCAAAGTATACTATCCCACCAATACGACGCCATCAAAACCTCAGCGAAGCTTTGCGGAACTTCATAACACAGCGTAAACAAAGTTATACTATGCACGGATGTACTATTTGATCATCCAGAGCGGTTCTTGCTACATCTTTTGTTAAATAACTCTGAGCTTTGCAGGTATTTGCAGTTCTAAGTTATCTAATATCAATGTATACTAACTTATCAATACGACGCAATCAAAACATCAGCGAAGCTTTGCGGAACTTCATAACAAAGCGTAAACAAAGTTATACTATGGACGGATGTACTATTGGATCTTATTGCCGGTTCTGGATACATATTTTGCCAAGTCACTCTCAGGTTTGTTGGTAGTTGCAGTTCTACCGTTTATAATATCATAGTATACTATCTTACCAATACGACGCAATCAAAACATCAGTGACACTTTGCTGAATTTCATAACAAAGCGAGAACGAACTTATACAATGCACGAATGTACTATTTGATCATCCAGAGCGATTCTTGCTTCATATTTTGTTAAATAACTCTGAGCTTTGCAGGTATTTGCAGTTCTACCTTATATAATATCAAAGTATACTATCCCACCAATACGACGCCATCAAAACCTCAGCGAAGCTTTGCGGAACTTTATAACAAAGCGTAAACAAAGTTATACTATGCACGTATGTACTATTTGATCATCCTGAGCGGTTCTAGCTACATATTTAGTTAAATAACTCTGAGCTTTGCAGGTATTTTCAGTTCTACCTTATATAATATCATAGTATACTATCTTACCAATACGACGCAATCAAAACATCAGTGACACTTTGCGGAACTTCATAACAAAGCGTAAACAAAGTTATACTATGCAAGTATGTACTATTTGATCATCCAGAGCGGTTCTTGCTACATATTTTGTTAAATAACTCTGAGCTTTGCAGGTATTTGCAGTTCTAACTTATCTAATATCAATGTATACTAACTTATCAATACGACGCAATCAAAACATCAGCGAAGCTTTGCGGAACTTCATAACAAAGCGTAAACAAAGTTATACTATGGACGGATGTACTATTGGATCTTATTGCCGGTTCTGGATACATATTTTGCCAAGTCACTCTCAGGTTTGTTGGTAGTTGCAGTTCTAACTTATCTAATATCAATGTATACTATCTTACCAATACGACGCAATCAAAACATCAGCGAAGCTTTGCGGAACTTCATAACAAAGCGTAAACAAAGTTATACTATGCACGGATGTACTATTTGATCATCCTGAGCGGTTCTAGCTACATATTTAGTTAAATAACTCTGAGCTTTGCAGGTATTTTCAGTTCTACCTTATCTAAAATCAATGTATACTAACTTATCAATACGACGCCATCAAAACCACAGCGAAGCTTTGCGGAACTTCATAACACAGCGTAAACAAAGTTATACTATGCACGTATGTACTATTTGATCATCCTGAGCGGTTCTAGCTACATATTTAGTTAAATAACTCTGAGCTTTGCAGGTATTTTCAGTTCTACCTTATATAATATCATAGTATACTATCTTACCAATACGACGCAATCAAAACATCAGTGACACTTTGCGGAACTTCATAACAAAGCGTAAACAAAGTTATACTATGCACGTATGTACTATTTGATCATCCAGAGCGGTTCTTGCTACATATTTTGTTAAATAAATCTGAGCTTTGCAGGTATTTGCAGTTCTACCTTATATAATATCATAGTATACTATCTTACCAATACGACGCAATCAAAACATCAGTGACACTTTGCGGAACTTCATAACAAAGCGTAAACAAAGTTATACTATGCACGTATGTACTATTTGATCATCCAGAGCGGTTCTTGCTACATATTTTGTTAAATAACTCTGAGCTTTGCAGGTATTTGCAGTTCTAACTTATCTAAAATCAATGTATACTAACTTATCAATACGACGCCATCAAAACCACAGCGAAGCTTTGCGGAACTTCATAACACAGCGTAAACAAAGTTATACTATGCACGGATGTACTATTTGATCATCCAGAGCGGTTCTTGCTACATATTTTGTTAAATAACTCTGAGCTTTGCAGGTATTTGCAGTTCTAACTTATCTAATATCAATGTATACTAACTTATCAATACGACGCAATCAAAACATCAGCGAAGCTTTGCGGAACTTCATAACAAAGCGTAAACCAAGTTATACTAGGCACGTATGTACTATTTGATCATCCTGAGCGGTTCTAGCTACATATTTAGTTAAATAACTCTGAGCTTTGCAGGTATTTTCAGTTCTACCTTATATAATATCATAGTATACTATCTTACCAATACGACGCAATCAAAACATCAGTGACACTTTGCGGAACTTCATAACAAAGCGTAAACAAAGTTATACTATGCACGTATGTACTATTTGATCATCCAGAGCGGTTCTTGCTACATATTTTGTTAAATAAATCTGAGCTTTGCAGGTATTTGCAGTTCTAACTTATCTAATATCAATGTATACTAACTTATCAATACGACGCAATCAAAACATCAGCGAAGCTTTGCGGAACTTCATAACAAAGCGTAAACAAAGTTATACTATGGACGGATGTACTATTTGATCTTATTGCCGGTTCTGGATACATATTTTGCCAAGTCACTCTCAGGTTTGATGGTAGTTGCAGTTCTACCGTTTATAATATCATAGTATACTATCTTACCAATACGACGCAATCAAAACATCAGTGACATTTTGCTGAATTTCATAACAAAGCGAGAACGAACTTATACTATGCACGAATTTACTATTTGATCATCCAGAGAGGTTCTTGCTACATATTTTGTTAAATAACTCTGAGCTTTGCAGGTATTTTCAGTTCTACCTTATATAATATCAAAGTATACTATCCCACCAATACGACGCCATCAAAACCTCAGCGAAGCTTTGCGGAACTTCATAACACAGCGTAAACAAAGTTATACTATGCACGGATGTACTATTTGATCATCCAGAGCGGTTCTTGCTACATATTTTGTTAAATAACTCTGAGCTTTGCAGGTATTTGCAGTTCTAACTTATCTAATATCAATGTATACTATCTTATCAATACGACGCAATCAAAACATCAGCGAAACTTTGCGGAACTTCATAACAAAGCGTAAACAAAGTTATACTATGGACGGATGTACTATTGGATCTTATTGCCGGTTCTGGATACATATTTTGCCAAGTCACTCTCAGGTTTGTTGGTAGTTGCAGTTCTACCGTTTATAATATCATAGTATACTATCTTACCAATACGACGCAATCAAAACATCAGTGACACTTTGCTGAATTTCATAACAAAGCGAGAACGAACTTATACTATGCACGAATGTACTATTTGATCATCCAGAGCGGTTCTTGCTACATATTTTGTTAAATAACTCTGAGCTTTGCAGGTATTTGCAGTTCTAACTTATCTAATATCAATGTATACTATCTTACCAATACGACGCAATCAAAACATCAGCGAAGCTTTGCGGAACTTCATAACAAAGCGTAAACAAAGTTATACTATGCCCGGATGTACTATTTGATCATCCTGAGCGGTTCTAGCTACATATTTAGTTAAATAACTCTGAGCTTTGCAGGTATTTTCAGTTCTACCTTATATAATATCATAGTATACTATCTTACCAATACGACGCAATCAAAACATCAGTGACACTTTGCGGAACTTCATAACAAAGCGTAAACAAAGTTATACTATGGACGTATGTACTATTTGATCATCCCTAGCGGTTCTTGCTACATATTTATTTAAATAACTCTGAGCTTTGCAGGTATTTTCTGTTCTACCTTATATAATATCAAAGTATACTATCTTACCAATTGCGACGCAATCAAAACATCAGTGAGACATTGCTGAATTTCATAACAAAGCGTAAACAAAGTTATACTATGCACGTATGTACTATTTGATCATCCAGAGCGGTTCTTGCTACATATTTTGTTAAATAACTCTGAGCTTTGCAGGTATTTGCAGTTCTAACTTATCTAATATCAATGTATACTAACTTATCAATACGACGCAATCAAAACATCAGCGAAGCTTTGCGGAACTTCATAACAAAGCGTAAACAAAGTTATACTATGGACGGATGTACTATTGGATCTAATTGCCGGTTCTGGATACATATTTTGCCAAGTCACTCTCAGGTTTGTTGGTAGTTGCAGTTCTACCGTTTATAATATCATAATATAATATCTTACCAATACGACGCAATCAAAACATCAGTGACACTTTGCTGAATTTCATAACAAAGCGAGAACGAACTTATACTATGCACGAATGTACTATTTGATCATCCAGAGCGGTTCTTGCTACATATTTTGTTAAATAACTCTGAGCTTTGCAGGTATTTGCAGTTCTAACTTATATAATATCAAAGTATACTATCTTATCAATACGACGCAATCAAAACCTCAGCGAAACTCTGCGGAACTTCATAACACAGCGTAAACAAAGTTATACTATGCACGGATGTACTATTTGATCATCCAGAGCGGTTCTTGCTACATATTTTGTTAAATAACTCTGAGCTTTGCAGGTATTTGGAGTTCTAACTTATCTAATATCAATGTATACTATCTTACCAATACGACGCAATCAAAACATCAGCGAAGGTTTGCGGAACTTCATAACAAAGCGTAAACAAAGTTATACTATGCACGGATGTACTATTTGATCATCCTGAGCGGTTCTAGCTACATATTTAGTTAAATAACTCTGAGCTTTGCAGGTATTTTCAGTTCTACCTTATATAATATCATAGTATACTATTTTACCAAGACGACGCAATCAAAACATCAGTGACACTTTGCGGAACTTCATAACAAAGCGTAAACAAAGTTATACTATGGACGTATGTACTATTTGATCATCCAGAGCGGTTCTTGCTACATATCTAGTTAAATAACTCTGAGCTTTGCAGGTATTTTCAGATCTACCTTATATAATATCAAAGTATACTATCCCACCAATACGACGCCATCAAAACCTCAGCGAAGCTTTGCGGAAATTCATAACACAGCGTAAACAAAGTTATACTATGCACGGATGTACTATTAGATCATCCAGAGCGGTTCTTGCTACATATTTTGTTAAATAACTCTGAGCTTTGCAGGTATTTGCAGTTCTAACTTATCTAATATCAATGTATACTAACTTATCAATACGACGCAATCAAAACATCAGCGAAGCTTTGCGGAACTTCATAACAAAGCGTAAACAAAGTTATACTATGGACGGATGTACTATTTGATCTTATTGCCGGTTCTGGATACATATTTTGCCAAGTCACTCTCAGGTTTGATGGTAGTTGCAGTTCTACCGTTTATAATATCATAGTATACTATCTTACCAATACGACGCAATCAAAACATCAGTGACATTTTGCTGAATTTCATAACAAAGCGAGAACGAACTTATACTATGCACGAATTTACTATTTGATCATCCAGAAAGGTTCTTGCTACATATTTTGTTAAATAACTCTGAGCTTTGCAGGTATTTTCAGTTCTACCTTATATAATATCAAAGTATACTATCCCACCAATACGACGCCATCAAAACCTCAGCGAAGCTTTGCGGAACTTCATAACACAGCGTAAACAAAGTTATACTATGCACGGATGTACTATTTGATCATCCAGAGCGGTTCTTGCTACATATTTTGTTAAATAACTCTGAGCTTTGCAGGTATTTGCAGTTCTAACTTATCTAATATCAATGTATACTATCTTATCAATACGACGCAATCAAAACATCAGCGAAACTTTGCGGAACTTCATAACAAAGCGTAAACAAAGTTATACTATGGACGGATGTACTATTGGATCTTATTGCCGGTTCTGGATACATATTTTGCCAAGTCACTCTCAGGTTTGTTGGTAGTTGCAGTTCTACCGTTTATAATATCATAGTATACTATCTTACCAATACGACGCAATCAAAACATCAGTGACACTTTGCTGAATTTCATAACAAAGCGAGAACGAACTTATACTATGCACGAATGTACTATTTGATCATCCAGAGCGGTTCTTGCTACATATTTTGTTAAATAACTCTGAGCTTTGCAGGTATTTGCAGTTCTAACTTATCTAATATCAATGTATACTATCTTACCAATACGACGCATCAAAACATCAGCGAAGCTTTGCGGAACTTCATAACAAAGCGTAAACAAAGTTATACTATGCCCGGATGTACTATTTGATCATCCTGAGCGGTTCTAGCTACATATTTAGTTAAATAACTCTGAGCTTTGCAGGTATTTTCAGTTCTACCTTATATAATATCATAGTATACTATCTTACCAATACGACGCAATCAAAACATCAGTGACACTTTGCGGAACTTCATAACAAAGCGTGAACAAAGTTATACTATGCACGTATGTACTATTTGATCATCCAGAGCGGTTCTTGCTACATATTTTGTTAAATAACTCTGAGCTTTGCAGGTATTTGCAGTTCTAACTTATCTAATATCAATGTATACTAACTTATCAATACGACGCAATCAAAACATCAGCGAAGCTTTGCGGAACTTCATAACAAAGCGTAAACAAAGTTATACTATGGACGGATGTACTATTGGATCTAATTGCCGGTTCTGGATACATATTTTGCCAAGTCACTCTCAGGTTTGTTGGTAGTTGCAGTTCTACCGTTTATAATATCATAATATAATATCTTACCAATACGACGCAATCAAAACATCAGTGACACTTTGCTGAATTTCATAACAAAGCGAGAACGAACTTATACTATGCACGAATGTACTATTTGATCATCCAGAGCGGTTCTTGCTACATATTTTGTTAAATAACTCTGAGCTTTGCAGGTATTTGCAGTTCTAACTTATATAATATCAAAGTATACTATCTTATCAATACGACGCAATCAAAACCTCAGCGAAACTCTGCGGAACTTCATAACACAGCGTAAACAAAGTTATACTATGCACGGATGTACTATTTGATCATCCTGAGCGGTTCTTGCTACATATTTTGTTAAATAACTCTGAGCTTTGCAGGTATTTGGAGTTCTAACTTATCTAATATCAATGTATACTATCTTACCAATACGACGCAATCAAAACATCAGCGAAGGTTTGCGGAACTTCATAACAAAGCGTAAACAAAGTTATACTATGCACGGATGTACTATTTGATCATCCTGAGCGGTTCTAGCTACATATTTAGTTAAATAACTCTGAGCTTTGCAGGTATTTTCAGTTCTACCTTATATAATATCATAGTATACTATTTTACCAAGACGACGCAATCAAAACATCAGTGACACTTTGCGGAACTTCATAACAAAGCGTAAACAAAGTTATACTATGGACGTATGTACTATTTGATCATCCAGAGCGGTTCTTGCTACATATCTAGTTAAATAACTCTGAGCTTTGCAGGTATTTTCAGATCTACCTTATATAATATCAAAGTATACTATCCCACCAATACGACGCCATCAAAACCTCAGCGAAGCTTTGAGGAACTTCATAACACAGCGTAAACAAAGTTATACTATGCACGGATGTACTATTTGATCATCCAGAGCGGTTCTTGCTACATATTTTGTTAAATAACTCTGAGCTTTGCAGGTATTTGCAGTTCTAACTTATCTAATATCAATGTATACTAACTTATCAATACGACGCAATCAAAACATCAGCGAAGCTTTGCGGAACTTCATAACAAAGCGTAAACCAAGTTATACTATGGACGGATGTACTATTGGATCTTATTGCCGGTTTTGGATACATATTTTGCCAAGTCACTCTCAGGTTTGTTGGTAGTTGCAGTTCTACCGTTTATAATATCATAGTATACTATCTTACCAATACGACGCAATCAAAACATCAGTGACACTTTGCTGAATGTCATAACAAAGCGAGAACGAACTTATACTATGCACGAATGTACTATTTGATCATCCAGAGCGGTTCTTGCTACATATTTTGTTAAATAACTGTGAGCTTTGCAGGTATTTGCAGTTCTAACTTATCTAATATCAATGTATACTAACTTACCAATTGCGACGTAATCAAAACATCAGCGAAACATTGCGGAACTTCATAACAAAGCGTAAACAAAGTTATACTATGCACGTATGTACTATTTGATCATCCTGAGCGGTTCTAGCTACATATTTAGTTAAATAACTCTGAGCTTTGCAGGTATTTTCAGTTCTACCTTATATAATCTAATAGTATACTATCTTACCAATACGACGCAATCAAAACATCAGTGACACTTTGCGGAACTTCATAACAAAGCGTAAACAAAGTTATACTATGCACGTATGTACTATTTGATCATCCAGAGCGGTTCTTGCTACATATTTTGTTAAATAACTCTGAGCTTTGCAGGTTTTTGCAGTTCTAACTTATCTAATATCAATGTATACTAACTTATCAATACGACGCAATCAAAACATCAGCGAAGCGTTGCGGAACTTCATAACAAAGCGTAAACAAAGTTATACTATGGACGGATGTACTATTTGATCTTATTGCCGGTTCTGGATACATATTTTGCCAAGTCACTCTCAGGTTTGTTGGTTGTTGCAGTTCTACCGTTTATAATATCATAGTATACTATCTTACCAATACGACGCAATCAAAACATCAGTGACACTTTGCTGAATTTCATAACAAAGCGAGAACGAACTTATACTATGCACGAATGTACTATTTGATCATCCAGAGCGGTTCTTGCTACATATTTTGTTAAATATCTCTGAGCTTTGCAGGTATTTGCAGTTCTAACTTATATAATATCAAAGTATACTATCTTATCAATACGACGCAATCAAAACCTCAGCGAAACTCTGCGGAACTTCATAACAAAGCGTAAACATAGTTATACTATGCACGGATGTACTATTTGATCATCCAGAGCGGTTCTTGCTACATATTTTGTTAAATAACTCTGAGCTTTGCAGGTATTTGCAGTTATAACTTATCTAATATCAATGTATACTATCTTACCAATACGACGCAATCAAAACATCAGTGACACTATGCGGAACTTCATAACAAAGCGTAAACAAAGTTATACTATGGACGTATGTACTATTTGATCATCCCTAGCGGTTCTTGCTACATATTTTGTTAAATAACTCTGAGCTTTGCAAGTATTTGCAGTTCTATCTTACATAATATCAAAGTATACCACCTTACCAATTGCGACGTAATCAAAACATCAGCGAAACATTGCGGAACTTCATAACACAGCGTAAACAAAGTTGTACTATGCACGGATGTACTATTTGATCATCCAGAGCGGTTCTTGCTTCATATTTTTTTAAATAACTCTGAGCTTTGCAGGTATTTGCAGTTCTAACCTATCTAATATCAATGTATACTATCATTTCAATACGACGCAATCAAAACATCAGCGAAGCTTTGCGGAACTTCATAACAAAGCGTAAACAAAGTTATACTATGCACGTTTGTACTATTTGATCATCCAGAGCGGTACTTGCTACATATTTTCTTAAATAACTCTGAGCTTTGCAGGTATTTGCAGTTCTAACTTATATAATATCAAAGTATACTATCTTATCAATACGACGCAATCAAAAACTCAGCGAAACTATGCGGAACTTCATAACAAAGCGTAAACAAAGTTATACTATGCACGTATGTACTATTTGATCATCCCTAGCGGTTCTTGCTACATATTTTGTTAAATAACTCTGAGCTTTGCAAGTATTTGCAGGTCTATCTTACATAATATCAAAGTATACCACCTTACCAATTGCGACGTAATCAAAACATCAGCGAAACATTGCGGAACTTCATAACAAAGCGTAAACAAAGTTATACTATGCACGTATGTACTATTTGATCATCCTGAGCGGTTCTTGCTACATATTTTGTTATATAACTCTGAGGTGTGCAGGTATTTGCAGTTCTAACTTCTATAATATCAAAGTATACTATCTTATCAATACGACGCAATCAAAACCTCAGCGAAACTCTGCGGAACTTCATAACAAAGCGTAAACAAAGTTATACAATGCACGTATGTACTATTTGATCATCCTGAGCGGTTCTTGCTACATATTTAGTTAAATAACTCTGAGCTTTGCAGGTATTTTCAGTTCTACCTTATATAATATCAAAGTATACTATCTTATCAATACGACGCAATCAAAACCTCAGCGCAACTCTGCGGAACTTCATAACAAAGCGTAAACAAAGTTATACTATGCACGTATGTACTATTTGATCATCCTGAGCGGTTCTAGCTACATATTTAGTTAAATAACTCTGAGCTTTGCAGGTATTTTCAGTTCTACCTTATATAATATAATAGTATACTATCTTACCAATACGACGCAATCAAAACATCAGTGACACTTTGCGGAACTTCATAACAAAGCGTAAACAAAGTTATACTATGCACGTATGTACTATTTGATCATCCAGAGCGGTTCTTGCTACATATTTTGTTAAATAACTCTGAGCTTTTCAGGTATTTTCAGTTCTACCTTATATAATATCATAGTATACTATCTTACCAATACGACGCAATCAAAACATCAGTGACACTTTGCGGAACTTCATAACAAAGCGTAAACAAAGTTATACTATGCACGTATGTACTATTTGATCATCCAGAGCGGTTCTTGCTACATATTTTGTTAAATAAATCTGAGCTTTGCAGGTTTTTGCAGTTCTAACTTATCTAATATCAATGTATACTAACTTATCAATACGACGCAATCAAAACATCAGCGAAGCGTTGCGGAACTTCATAACAAAGCGTAAACAAAGTTATACTATGGACGGATGTACTATTTGATCTTATTGCCGGTTCTGGATACATATTTTGCCAAGTCACTCTCAGGTTTGTTGGTTGTTGCAGTTCTACCGTTTATAATATCATAGTATACTATCTTACCAATACGACGCAATCAAAACATCAGTGACACTTTGCTGAATTTCATAACAAAGCGAGAACGAACTTATACTATGCACGAATGTACTATTTGATCATCCAGAGCGGTTCTTGCTACATATTTTGTTAAATAACTCTGAGCTTTGCAGGTATTTGCAGTTCTAACTTATATAATATCAAAGTATACTATCTTATCAATACGACGCAATCAAAACCTCAGCGAAACTCTGCGGAACTTCATAACAAAGCGTAAACAAAGTTATACTATGCACGGATGTACTATTTGATCATCCAGAGCGGTTCTTGCTACATATTTTGTTAAATAACTCTGAGCTTTGCAAGTATTTGCAGTTCTATCTTACATAATATCAAAGTATACCACCTTACCAATTGCGACGTAATCAAAACATCAGCGAAACATTGCGGAACTTCATAACACAGCGTAAACAAAGTTGTACTATGCACGGATGTACTATTTGATCATCCAGAGCGGTTCTTGCTTCATATTTTTTAAAATAACTCTGAGCTTTGCAGGTATTTGCAGTTCTAACCTATCTAATATCAATGTATACTATCATTTCAATACGACGCAATCAAAACATCAGCGAAGCTTTGCGGAACTTCATAACAAAGCGTAAACAAAGTTATACTATGCACGTATGTACTATTTGATCATCCTGAGCGGTTCTAGCTACATATTTAGTTAAATAACTCTGAGCTTTGCAGGTATTTTCAGTTCTACCTTATATAATATAATAGTATACTATCTTACCAATACGACGCAATCAAAACATCAGCGATGCTTTGCGGAACTTCATAACAAAGCGTAAACAAAGTTATACTATGGACGGATGTACTATTGGATCTTATTGCCGGTTCTGGATACATATTTTGCCAAGTCACTCTCAGGTTTGTTGGTAGTTGCAGTTCTACCGTTCATAATATCATAGTATACTATCTTACCAATACGACGCAATCAAAACATCAGTGACACTTTGCTGAATTTCATAACAAAGCGAGAACGAACTTATACAATGCACGAATGTACTATTTGATCATCCAGAGCGGTTCTTGCTTCATATTTTGTTAAATAACTCTGAGCTTTGCAGGTATTTGCAGTTCTAACTTATCTAATATCAATGTATACTAACTTATCAATACGACGCAATCAAAACATCAGCGAAGCTTTGCGGAACTTCATAACACAGCGTAAACAAAGTTATACTATGGACGGATGTACTATTTGATCATCCTGAGCGGTTCTAGCTACATATTTAGTTAAATAACTCTGAGCTTTGCAGGTATTTGCAGTTCTACCTTATATAATATCAAAGTATACTATCCCACCAATACTACGCCATCAAAACCTCAGCGAAGCTTTGCGGAACTTCATAACACAGCGTAAACAAAGTTATACTATGCACGGATGTACTATTTGATCATCCAGAGCGGTTCTTGCTACATATTTTGTTAAATAACTCTGAGCTTTGCAGGTATTTGCAGTTCTAAGTTATCTAATATCAATGTATACTAACTTATCAATACGACGCAATCAAAACATCAGCGAAGCTTTGCGAAACTTCATAACAAAGCGTAAACAAAGTTATACTATGGACGGATGTACTATTGGATCTTATTGCCGGTTCTGGATACATATTTTGCCAAGTCACTCTCAGGTTTGTTGGTAGTTGCAGTTCTACCGTTTATAATATCATAGTATACTATCTTACCAATACGACGCAATCAAAACATCAGTGACACTTTGCTGAATTTCATAACAAAGCGAGAACGAACTTATACAATGCACGAATGTACTATTTGATCATCCAGAGCGATTCTTGCTTCATATTTTGTTAAATAACTCTGAGCTTTGCAGGTATTTGCAGTTCTACCTTATATAACATCAAAGTATACTATCCCACCAATACGACGCCATCAAAACCTCAGCGAAGCTTTGCGGAACTTCATAACACAGCGTAAACAAAGTTATACTATGCACGGATGTACTATTTGATCATCCAGAGCTGTTCTTGCTACATATTTTGTTAAATAACTCTGAGCTTTGCAGGTATTTGCAGTTCTACCGTTTATAATATCATAGTATACTATCTTACCAATACGACGCAATCAAAACATCAGTGACACTTTGCTGAATTTCATAACAAAGCGAGAACGAACTTATACTATGCACGAATGTACTATTTGATCATCCAGAGCGGTTCTTGCTACATATTTTGTTAAATAACTCTGAGCTTTGCAGGTATTTGCAGTTCTAACTTATATAATATCAAAGTATACTATCTTATCAATACGACGCAATCAAAACCTCAGCGAAACTCTGCGGAACTTCATAACACAGCGTAAACAAAGTTATACTATGCACGGATGTACTATTTGATAGTCCAGAGCGGTTCTTGCTACATATTTTGTTAAATAACTCTGAGCTTTGCAGGTATTTGGAGTTCTAACTTACCTAATATCAATGTATACTATCTTACCAATACGACGCAATCAAAACATCAGCGATGGTTTGCGGAACTTCATAACAAAGCGTAAACAAAGTTATACTATGGACGGATGTACTATTTGATCATCCTGAGCGGTTCTAGCTACATATTTAGTTAAATAACTCTGAGCTTTGCAGGTATTTGCAGTTCTAACTTATCTAATATCAATGTATACTAACTTATCAATACGACGCAATCAAAACATCAGCGAAGCTTTGCGGAACTTCATAACAAAGCGTAAACCAAGTTATACTATGGACGGATGTACTATTGGATCTTATTGCCGGTTTTGGATACATATTTTGCCAAGTCACTCTCAGGTTTGTTGGTAGTTGCAGTTCTACCGTTTATAATATCATAGTATACTATCTTACCAATACGACGCAATCAAAACATCAGTGACACTTTGCTGAATGTCATAACAAAGCGAGAACGAACTTATACTATGCACGAATGTACTATTTGATCATCCAGAGCGGTTCTTGCTACATATTTTTTTAAATAACTCTGAGCTTTGCAGGTATTTGCAGTTCTAACCTATCTAATATCAATGTATACTATCATTTCAATACGACGCAATCAAAACATCAGCGAAGCTTTGCGGAACTTCATAACAAAGCGTAAACAAAGTTATACTATGCACGTTTGTACTATTTGATCATCCAGAGCGGTACTTGCTACATATTTTCTTAAATAACTCTGAGGTGTGCAGGTATTTGCAGGTCTAACTTATATAATATCAAAGTATACTAACTTATCAATACGACGCAATCAAAAACTCAGCGAAACTCTTCGGAACTTCATAACAAAGCGTAAACAAAGTTATACTATGCACGTATGTACTATTTGATCATCCCTAGCGGTTCTTGCTACATATTTTGTTAAATAACTCTGAGCTTTGCAAGTATTTGCAGGTCTATCTTACATAATATCAAAGTATACCACCTTACCAATTGCGAAGTAATCAAAACATCAGCGAAACATTGCGGAACTTCATAACAAAGCGTAAACAAAGTTATACTATGCACGGATGTACTATTTGATCATCCTGAGCGGTTCCTGCTACATATTTTGTTAAATAAATCGGAGGTGTGCAGGTATTTGCAGTTCTAACTTATATAATATCAAAGTATACTATCTTATCAATACGACGCAATCAAAACCTCAGCGAAACTCTGCGGAACTTCATAACAAAGCGTAAACAAAGTTATACTATGCACGTATGTACTATTTGATCATCCTGAGCGGTTCTTGCTACATATTTATTTAAATAACTCTGAGCTTTGCAGGTATTTTCAGTTCTACCTTATATAATATCAAAGTATACTATCTTACCAATTGCGACGCAATCAAAACATCAGTGAGACATTGCTGAATTTCATAACAAAGCGTAAACAAAGTTATACTATGCACGTATGTACTATTTGATCATCCAGAGCGGTTCTTGCTACATATTTTGTTAAATAACTCTGAGCTTTGCAGGTATTTGCAGTTCTAACTTATCTAATATCAATGTATACTAACTTATCAATACGACGCAATCAAAACATCAGCGAAGCTTTGCGGAACTTCATAACAAAGCGTAAACAAAGTTATACTATGGACGGATGTACTATTGGATCTTATTGCCGGTTCTGGATACATATTTTGCCAAGTCACTCTCAGGTTTGTTGGTAGTTGCAGTTCTACCGTTTATAATATCATAATATAATATCTTACCAATACGACGCAATCAAAACATCAGTGACACTTTGCTGAATTTCATAACAAAGCGAGAACGAACTTATACTATGCACGAATGTACTATTTGATCATCCAGAGCGGTTCTTGCTACATATTTTGTTAAATAACTCTGAGCTTTGCAGGTATTTGCAGTTCTAACTTATATAATATCAAAGTATACTAACTTATCAATACGACGCAATCAAAACCTCAGCGAAACTCTGCGGAACTTCATAACACAGCGTAAACAAAGTTATACTATGCACGGATGTACTATTTGATCATCCAGAGCGGTTCTTGCTACATATTTTGTTAAATAACTCTGAGCTTTGCAGGTATTTGCAGTTCTAACTTATATAATATCAAAGTATACTATCTTATCAATACGACGCAATCAAAACCTCAGCGAAACTCTGCGGAACTTCATAACACAGCGTAAACAAAGTTATACTATGCACGGATGTACTATTTGATAGTCCAGAGCGGTTCTTGCTACATATTTTGTTAAATAACTCTGAGCTTTGCAGGTATTTGGAGTTCTAACTTACCTAATATCAATGTATACTATCTTACCAATACGACGCAATCAAAACATCAGCGATGGTTTGCGGAACTTCATAACAAAGCGTAAACAAAGTTATACTATGGACGGATGTACTATTTGATCATCCTGAGCGGTTCTAGCTACATATTTAGTTAAATAACTCTGAGCTTTGCAGGTATTTGCAGTTCTAACTTATCTAATATCAATGTATACTAACTTATCAATACGACGCAATCAAAACATCAGCGAAGCTTTGCGGAACTTCATAACAAAGCGTAAACCAAGTTATACTATGGACGGATGTACTATTGGATCTTATTGCCGGTTTTGGATACATATTTTGCCAAGTCACTCTCAGGTTTGTTGGTAGTTGCAGTTCTACCGTTTATAATATCATAGTATACTATCTTACCAATACGACGCAATCAAAACATCAGTGACACTTTGCTGAATGTCATAACAAAGCGAGAACGAACTTATACTATGCACGAATGTACTATTTGATCATCCAGAGCGGTTCTTGCTACATATTTTTTTAAATAACTCTGAGCTTTGCAGGTATTTGCAGTTCTAACCTATCTAATATCAATGTATACTATCATTTCAATACGACGCAATCAAAACATCAGCGAAGCTTTGCGGAACTTCATAACAAAGCGTAAACAAAGTTATACTATGCACGTTTGTACTATTTGATCATCCAGAGCGGTACTTGCTACATATTTTCTTAAATAACTCTGAGGTGTGCAGGTATTTGCAGGTCTAACTTATATAATATCAAAGTATACTAACTTATCAATACGACGCAATCAAAAACTCAGCGAAACTCTTCGGAACTTCATAACAAAGCGTAAACAAAGTTATACTATGCACGTATGTACTATTTGATCATCCCTAGCGGTTCTTGCTACATATTTTGTTAAATAACTCTGAGCTTTGCAAGTATTTGCAGGTCTATCTTACATAATATCAAAGTATACCACCTTACCAATTGCGAAGTAATCAAAACATCAGCGAAACATTGCGGAACTTCATAACAAAGCGTAAACAAAGTTATACTATGCACGGATGTACTATTTGATCATCCTGAGCGGTTCCTGCTACATATTTTGTTAAATAAATCGGAGGTGTGCAGGTATTTGCAGTTCTAACTTATATAATATCAAAGTTTACTATCTTATCAATACGACGCAATCAAAACCTCAGCAAAACTCTGCGGAACTTCATAACAAAGCGTAAACAAAGTTATACTATGCACGTATGTACTATTTGATCATCCTGAGCGGTTCTTGCTACATATTTATTTAAATAACTCTGAGCTTTGCAGGTATTTTCAGTTCTACCTTATATAATATCAAAGTATACTATCTTACCAATTGCGACGCAATCAAAACATCAGTGAGACATTGCTGAATTTCATAACAAAGCGTAAACAAAGTTATACTATGCACGTATGTACTATTTGATCATCCAGAGCGGTTCTTGCTACATATTTTGTTAAATAACTCTGAGCTTTGCAGGTATTTGCAGTTCTAACTTATCTAATATCAATGTATACTAACTTATCAATACGACGCAATCAAAACATCAGCGAAGCTTTGCGGAACTTCATAACAAAGCGTAAACAAAGTTATACTATGGACGGATGTACTATTGGATCTTATTGCCGGTTCTGGATACATATTTTGCCAAGTCACTCTCAGGTTTGTTGGTAGTTGCAGTTCTACCGTTTATAATATCATAATATAATATCTTACCAATACGACGCAATCAAAACATCAGTGACACTTTGCTGAATTTCATAACAAAGCGAGAACGGACTTATACTATGCACGAATGTACTATTTGATCATCCAGAGCGGTTCTTGCTACATATTTTGTTAAATAACTCTGAGCTTTGCAGGTATTTGCAGTTCTAACTTATATAATATCAAAGTATACTAACTTATCAATACGACGCAATCAAAACCTCAGCGAAACTCTGCGGAACTTCATAACACAGCGTAAACAAAGTTATACTATGCACGGATGTACTATTTGATCATCCAGAGCGGTTCTTGCTACATATTTTGTTAAATAACTCTGAGCTTTGCAGGTATTTGGAGTTCTAACTTATCTAATATCAATGTATACTATCTTACCAATACGACGCAATCAAAACATCAGCGAAGGTTTGCAGAACTTCATAACAAAGCGTAAACAAAGTTATACTATGCACGGATGTACTATTTGATCATCCTGAGCGGTTCTAGCTACATATTTAGTTAAATAACTCTGAGCTTTGCAGGTATTTTCAGTTCTACCTTATATAATATCATAGTATACTATTTTACCAAGACGACGCAATCAAAACATCAGTGACACTTTGCGGAACTTCATAACAAAGCGTAAACAAAGTTATACTATGGACGTATGTACTATTTGATCATCCAGAGCGGTTCTTGCTACATATCTAGTTAAATAACTCTGAGCTTTGCAGGTATTTTCAGATCTACCTTATATAATATCAAAGTATACTATCCCACCAATACGACGCCACCAAAACCTCAGCGAAGCTTTGCGGAACTTCATAACACAGCGTAAACAAAGTTATACTATGCACGGATGTACTATTTGATCATCCAGAGCGGTTCTTGCTACATATTTTGTTAAATAACTCTGAGCTTTGCAGGTATTTGCAGTTCTAACTTATCTAATATCAATGTATACTAACTTATCAATACGACGCAATCAAAACATCAGCGAAGCTTTGCGGAACTTCATAACAAAGCGTAAACCAAGTTATACTATGGACGGATGTACTATTGGATCTTATTGCCGGTTTTGGATACATATTTTGCCAAGTCACTCTCAGGTTTGTTGGTAGTTGCAGTTCTACAGTTTATAATATCATAGTATACTATCTTACCAATACGACGCAATCAAAACATCAGTGACACTTTGCTGAATGTCATAACAAAGCGAGAACGAACTTATACTATGCACGAATGTACTATTTGATCATCCAGAGCGGTTCTTGCTACATATTTTGTTAAATAACTGTGAGCTTTGCAGGTATTTGCAGTTCTAACTTATCTAATATCAATGTATACTAACTTACCAATTGCGACGTAATCAAAACATCAGCGAAACATTGCGGAACTTCATAACAAAGCGTAAACAAAGTTATACTATGCACGTATGTACTATTTGATCATCCTGAGCGGTTCTAGCTACATATTTAGTTAAATAACTCTGAGCTTTGCAGGTATTTTCAGTTCTACCTTATATAATATCATAGTATACTATCTTACCAATACGACGCAATCAAAACATCAGTGACACTTTGCGGAACTTCATAACAAAGCGTAAACAAAGTTATACTATGCACGTATGTACTATTTGATCATCCAGAGCGGTTCTTGCTACATATTTTGTTAAATAAATCTGAGCTTTGCAGGTATTTGCAGTTCTAACTTATCTAATATCAATGTATACTAACTTATCAATACGACGCAATCAAAACATCAGCGAAGCTTTGCGGAACTTCATAACAAAGCGTAAACAAAGTTATACTATGGACGGATGTACTATTTGATCTTATTGCCGGTTCTGGATACATATTTTGAAAAGTCACTCTCAGGTTTGATGGTAGTTGCAGTTCTACCGTTTATAATATCATAGTATACTATCTTACCAATACGACGCAATCAAAACATCAGTGACATTTTGCTGAATTTCATAACAAAGCGAGAACGAACTTATACTATGCACGAATTTACTATTTGATCATCCAGAAAGGTTCTTGCTACATATTTTGTTAAATAACTCTGACCTTTGCAGGTATTTTCAGTTCTACCTTATATAATATCAAAGTATACTATCCCACCAATACGACGCCATCAAAACCTCAGCGAAGCTTTGCGGAACTTCATAACACAGCGTAAACAAAGTTATACTATGCACGGATGTACTATTTGATCATCCAGAGCGGTTCTTGCTACATATTTTGTTAAATAACTCTGAGCTTTGGAGGTATTTGCAGTTCTAACTTATCTAATATCAATGTATACTAACTTATCAATACGACGCAATCAAAACATCAGCGAAGCTTTGCGGAACTTCATAACAAAGCGTAAACCAAGTTATACTATGGACGGATGTACTATTCGATCTTATTGCCGGTTTTGGATACATATTTTGCCAAGTCACTCTCAGGTTTGTTGGTAGTTGCAGTTCTACCGTTTATAATATCATAGTATACTATCTTACCAATACGACGCAATCAAAACATCAGTGACACTTTGCTGAATGTCATAACAAAGCGAGAACGAACTTATACTATGCACGAATGTACTATTTGATCATCCAGAGCGGTTCTTGCTACATATTTTGTTAAATAACTGTGAGCTTTGCAGGTATTTGCAGTTCTAACTTATCTAATATCAATGTATACTAACTCACCAATTGCGACGTAATCAAAACATCAGCGAAACATTGCGGAACTTCATAACAAAGCGTAAACAAAGTTATACTATGCACGTATGTACTATTTGATCATCCTGAGCGGTTCTAGTTACATATTTAGTTAAATAACTCTGAGCTTTGCAGGTATTTTCAGTTCTACCTTATATAATATCATAGTATACTATCTTACCAATACGACGCAATCAAAACATCAGTGACACTTTGCGGAACTTCATAACAAAGCGTAAACAAAGTTATACTATGCACGTATGTACTATTTGATCATCCAGAGCGGTTCTTGCTACATATTTTGTTAAATAAATCTGAGCTTTGCAGGTATTTGCAGTTCTAACTTATCTAATATCAATGTATACTAACTTATCAATACGACGCAATCAAAACAGCAGCGAAGCTTTGCGGAACTTCATAACAAAGCGTAAACAAAGTTATACTATGGACGGATGTACTATTGGATCTTATTGCCGGTTCTGGATACATATTTTGCCAAGTCACTCTCAGGTTTGTTGGTAGTTGCAGTTCTACCGTTTATAATATCATAGTATACTATCTTACCAATACGACGCAATCAAAACATCAGTGACACTTTGCTGAATTTCATAACAAAGCGAGAACGAACTTATACTATGCACGAATGTACTATTTGATCATCCAGAGCGGTTCTTGCTACATATTTTGTTAAATAACTCTGAGCTTTGCAGGTTTTTTGCAGTTCTAACTTATCTAATATCAATGTATACTATCTTACCAATACGACGCAATCAAAACATCAGCGAAGCTTTGCGGAACTTCATAACAAAGCGTAAACAAAGTTATACTATGCACGGATGTACTATTTGATCATCCTGAGCGGTTCTAGCTACATATTTAGTTAAATAACTCTGAGCTTTGCAGGTATTTTCAGTTCTACCTTATATAATATCATAGTATACTATCTTACCAATACGACGCAATCAAAACATCAGTGACACTTTGCGGAACTTCATAACAAAGCGTAAACAAAGTTATACTATGGACGTATGTACTATTTGATCATCCCTAGCGGTTCTTGCTACATATTTTGTTAAATAACTCTGAGCTTTGCAGGTATTTGCAGTTCTAACTTATCTAATATCAATGTATACTAACTTATCAATACGACGCAATCAAAAACTCAGCGAAACTCTTCGGAACTTCATAACAAAGCGTAAACAAAGTTATACTATGCACGTATGTACTATTTGATCATCCCTAGCGGTTCTTGCTACATATTTTGTTAAATAACTCTGAGCTTTGCAAGTATTTGCAGGTCTATCTTACATAATATCAAAGTATACCACCTTACCAATTGCGACGTAATCAAAACATCAGCGAAACATTGCGGAACTTCATAACAAAGCGTAAACAAAGTTATACTATGCACGGATGTACTATTTGATCATCCTGAGCGGTTCTTGCTACATATTTTGTTATATAACTCTGAGGTGTGCAGGTATTTGCAGTTCTAACTTATATAATATCATAGTATACTATCTTACCAATACGACGCAATCAAAACATCAGTGACACTTTGCGGAACTTCATAACAAAGCGTAAACAAAGTTATACTATGGACGGATGTACTATTTGATCTTATTGCCGGTTCTGGATACATATTTTGCCAAGTCACTCTCAGGTTTGATGGTAGTTGCAGTTCTACCGTTTATAATATCATAGTATACTATCTTATCAATACGACGCAATCAAAACCTCAGCGAAACTCTGCGGAACTTCATAACACAGCGTAAACAAAGTTATACTATGCACGGATGTACTATTTGATCATCCTGAGCGGTTCTTGCTACATATTTTGTTAAATAACTCTGAGCTTTGCAGGTATTTTCAGTTCTACCTTATATAATATCAAAGTATACTATCTTATCAATACGACGCCATCAAAACCTCAGCGAAACTTTGCGGAACTTCATAACACAGCGTAAACAAAGTTATACTATGCACGGATGTACTATTTGATCATCCAGAGCGGTTCTTGCTACATATTTTGTTAAATAACTCTGAGCTTTGGAGGTATTTGCAGTTCTAACTTATCTAATATCAATGTATACTAACTTATCAATACGACGCAATCAAAACATCAGCGAAGCTTTGCGGAACTTCATAACAAAGCGTAAACAAAGTTATACTATGGACGGATGTACTATTGTATCTTATTGCCGGTTCTGGATACATATTTTGCCAAGTCACTCTCAGGTTTGTTGGTAGTTGCAGTTCTACCGTTTATAATATCATAGTATACTATCTTACCAATACGACGCAATCAAAACATCAGTGACACTTTGCTGAATTTCATAACAAAGCGAGAACGAACTTATACTATGCACGAATGTACTATTTGATCATCCAGAGCGGTTCTTGCTACATATTTTGTTAAATAACTCTGAGCTTTGCAGGTATTTGCAGTTCTAACTTATCTAATATCAATGTATACTATCTTACCAATACGACGCAATGAAAACATCAGCGAAGCTTTGCGGAACTTCATAACAAAGCGTAAACAAAGTTATACTATGCACGGATGTACTATTTGATCATCCTGAGCGGTTCTAGCTACATATTTAGTTAAATAACTCTGAGCTTTGCAGGTATTTTCAGTTCTACCTTATATAATATCATAGTATACTATCTTACCAATACGACGCAATCAAAACATCAGTGACACTTTGCGGAACTTCATAACAAAGCGTAAACAAAGTTATACTATGGACGTATGTACTATTTGATCATCCCTAGCGGTTCTTGCTACATATTTTGTTAAATAACTCTGAGCTTTGCAGGTATTTGCAGTTCTAACTTATCTAATATCAATGTATACTAACTTATCAATACGACGCAATCAAAACATCAGCGAAGCTTTGCGGAACTTCATAACAAAGCGTAAACCAAGTTATACTATGCACGTTTGTACTATTTGATCATCCAGAGCGGTACTTGCTACATATTTTCTTAAATAACTCTGAGGTGTGCAGGTATTTGCAGGTCTAACTTATATAATATCAAAGTATACTAACTTATCAATACGACGCAATCAAAAACTCAGCGAAACTCTTCGGAACTTCATAAGAAAGCGTAAACAAAGTTATACTATGCACGTATGTACTATTTGATCATCCCTAGCGGTTCTTGCTACATATTTTGTTAAATAACTCTGAGCTTTGCAAGTATTTGCAGGTCTATCTTACATAATATCAAAGTATACCACCTTACCAATTGCGACGTAATCAAAACATCAGCGAAACATTGCGGAACTTCATAACAAAGCGTAAACAAAGTTATACTATGCACGGATGTACTATTTGATCATCCTGAGCGGTTCTTGCTACATATTTTGTTATATAACTCTGAGGTGTGCAGGTATTTGCAGTTATAACTTATATAATATCAAAGTATACTATCTTATCAATACGACGCAATCAAAACCTCAGCGAAACTCTGCGGAACTTCATAACAAAGCGTAAACAAAGTTATACTATGCACGTATGTACTATTTGATCATCCTGAGCGGTTCTTGCTACATATTTATTTAAATAACTCTGAGCTTTGCAGGTATTTTCAGTTCTACCTTATATAATATCAAAGTATACTATCTTACCAATTGCGACGCAATCAAAACATCAGTGAGACATTGCTGAATTTCATAACAAAGCGTAAACAAAGTTATACTATGCACGTATGTACTATTTGATCATCCAGAGCGGTTCTTGCTACATATCTAGTTAAATAACTCTGAGCTTTGCAGGTATTTTCAGATCTACCTTATATAATATCAAAGTATACTATCCCACCAATACGACGCCATCAAAACCTCAGCGAAGCTTTGCGGAACTTCATAACACAGCGTAAACAAAGTTATACTATGCACGGATGTACTATTTGATCATCCAGAGCGGTTCTTGCTACATATTTTGTTAAATAACTCTGAGCTTTGCAGGTATTTGCAGTTCTAACTTATCTAATATCAATGTATACTAACTTATCAATACGACGCAATCAAAACATCAGCGAAGCTTTGCGGAACTTCATAACAAAGCGTAAACCAAGTTATACTATGGACGGATGTACTATTGGATCTTATTGCCGGTTTTGGATACATATTTTGCCAAGTCACTCTCAGGTTTGTTGGTAGTTGCAGTTCTACCGTTTATAATATCATAGTATACTATCTTACCAATACGACGCAATCAAAACATCAGTGACACTTTGCTGAATTTCATAACAAAGCGAGAACGAACTTATACTATGCACGAATGTACTATTTGATCATCCAGAGCGGTTCTTGCTACATATTTTGTTAAATAACTCTGAGCTTTGCAGGTATTTTCAGTTCTACCTTATATAATATCATAGTATACTATCTTACCAATACGACGCAATCAAAACATCAGTGACACTTTGCGGAACTTCATAACAAAGCGTAAACAAAGTTATACTATGCACGTATGTACTATTTGATCATCCAGAGCGGTTCTTGCTACATATTTTGTTAAATAACTCTGAGCTTTGCAGGTTTTTGCAGTTCTAACTTATCTAATATCAATGTATACTAACTTATCAATACGACGCAATCAAAACATCAGCGAAGCGTTGCGGAACTTCATAACAAAGCGTAAACAAAGTTATACTATGGACGGATGTACTATTTGATCTTATTGCCGGTTCTGGATACATATTTTGCCAAGTCACTCTCAGGTTTGATGGTAGTTGCAGTTCTACCGTTTATAATATCATAGTATACTATCTTACCAATACGACGCAATCAAAACATCAGTGACATTTTGCTGAATTTCATAACAAAGCGAGAACGAACTTATACTATGCACGAATTTACTATTTGATCATCCAGAAAGGTTCTTGCTACATATTTTGTTAAATAACTCTGACCTTTGCAGGTATTTTCAGTTCTACCTTATATAATATCATAGTATACTATCTTACCAATACGACGCAATCAAAACATCAGTGAGACATTGCTGAATTTCATAACAAAGCGTAAACAAAGTTATACTATGCACGTATGTACTATTTGATCATCCAGAGCGGTTCTTGCTACATATCTAGTTAAATAACTCTGAGCTTTGCAGGTATTTTCAGATCTACCTTATATAATATCAAAGTATACTATCCCACCAATACGACGCCATCAAAACCTCAGCGAAGCTTTGCGGAACTTCATAACACAGCGTAAACAAAGTTATACTATGCACGGATGTACTATTTGATCATCCAGAGCGGTTCTTGCTACATATTTTGTTAAATAACTCTGAGCTTTGCAGGTATTTGCAGTTCTAACTTATCTAATATCAATGTATACTAACTTATCAATACGACGCAATCAAAACATCAGCGAAGCTTTGCGGAACTTCATAACAAAGCGTAAACCAAGTTATACTATGGACGGATGTACTATTGGATCTTATTGCCGGTTTTGGATACATATTTTGCCAAGTCACTCTCAGGTTTGATGGTAGTTGCAGTTCTACCGTTTATAATATCATAGTATACTATCTTACCAATACGACGCAATCAAAACATCAGTGACATTTTGCTGAATTTCATAACAAAGCGAGAACGAACTTATACTATGCACGAATTTACTATTTGATCATCCAGAAAGGTTCTTGCTACATATTTTGTTAAATAACTCTGACCTTTGCAGGTATTTTCAGTTCTACCTTATATAATATCATAGTATACTATCTTACCAATACGACGCAATCAAAACATCAGTGACACTTTGCGGAACTTCATAACAAAGCGTAAACAAAGTTATACTATGCACGTATGTACTATTTGATCATCCAGAGCGGTTCTTGCTACATATTTTGTTAAATAACTCTGAGCTTTGCAGGTTTTTGCAGTTCTAACTTATCTAATATCAATGTATACTATCTTACCAATACGACGCAATCAAAACATCAGCGAAGCTTTTCGGAACTTCATAACAAAGCGTAAACAAAGTTATACTATGCACGGATGTACTATTTGATCATCCTGAGCGGTTCTAGCTACATATTTAGTTAAATAACTCTGAGCTTTGCAGGTATTTTCAGTTCTACCTTATATAATATCATAGTATACTATCTTACCAATACGACGCAATCAAAACATCAGTGACACTTTGCGGAACTTCATAACAAAGCGTAAACAAAGTTATACTATGGACGTATGTACTATTTGATCATCCCTAGCGGTTCTTGCTACATATTTTGTTAAATAACTCTGAGCTTTGCAGGTATTTGCAGTTCTAACTTATCTAATATCAATGTATACTAACTTATCAATACGACGCAATCAAAACATCAGCGAAGCTTTGCGGAACTTCATAACAAAGCGTAAACAAAGTTATACTATGCACGTATGTACTATTTGATCATCCTGAGCGGTTCTTGCTACATATTTATTTAAATAACTCTGAGCTTTGCAGGTATTTTCAGTTCTACCTTATATAATATCAAAGTATACTATCTTACCAATTGCGACGCAATCAAAACATCAGTGAGACATTGCTGAATTTCATAACAAAGCGTAAACAAAGTTATACTATGCACGTATGTACTATTTGATCATCCAGAGCGGTTCTTGCTACATATCTAGTTAAATAACTCTGAGCTTTGCAGGTATTTTCAGATCTACCTTATATAATATCAAAGTATACTATCCCACCAATACGACGCCATCAAAACCTCAGCGAAGCTTTGCGGAACTTCATAACACAGCGTAAACAAAGTTATACTATGCACGGATGTACTATTTGATCATCCAGAGCGGTTCTTGCTACATATTTTGTTAAATAACTCTGAGCTTTGCAGGTATTTGCAGTTCTAACTTATCTAATATCAATGTATACTAACTTATCAATACGACGCAATCAAAACATCAGCGAAGCTTTGCGGAACTTCATAACAAAGCGTAAACCAAGTTATACTATGGACGGATGTACTATTGGATCTTATTGCCGGTTTTGGATACATATTTTGCCAAGTCACTCTCAGGTTTGTTGGTAGTTGCAGTTCTACCGTTTATAATATCATAGTATACTATCTTACCAATACGACGCAATCAAAACATCAGTGACACTTTGCTGAATTTCATAACAAAGCGAGAACGAACTTATACTATGCACGAATGTACTATTTGATCATCCAGAGCGGTTCTTGCTACATATTTTGTTAAATAACTCTGAGCTTTGCAGGTATTTTCAGTTCTACCTTATATAATATCATAGTATACTATCTTACCAATACGACGCAATCAAAACATCAGTGACACTTTGCGGAACTTCATAACAAAGCGTAAACAAAGTTATACTATGCACGTATGTACTATTTGATCATCCAGAGCGGTTCTTGCTACATATTTTGTTAAATAACTCTGAGCTTTGCAGGTTTTAGCAGTTCTAACTTATCTAATATCAATGTATACTAACTTATCAATACGACGCAATCAAAACATCAGCGAAGCGTTGCGGAACTTCATAACAAAGCGTAAACAAAGTTATACTATGGACGGATGTACTATTTGATCTTATTGCCGGTTCTGGATACATATTTTGCCAAGTCACTCTCAGGTTTGTTGGTAGTTGCAGTTCTACCGTTTATAATATCATAGTATACTATCTTACCAATACGACGCAATCAAAACATCAGTGACACTTTGCTGAATTTCATAGCAAAGCGAGAACGAACTTATACTATGCACGAATGTACTATTTGATCATCCAGAGCGGTTCTTGCTACATATTTTGTTAAATAACTCTGAGCTTTGCAGGTATTTTCAGTTCTACCTTATATAATATCATAGTATACTATCTTACCAATACGACGCAATCAAAACATCAGTGACACTTTGCGGAACTTCATAACAAAGCGTAAACAAAGTTATACTATGCACGTATGTACTATTTGATCATCCAGAGCGGTTCTTGCTACATATTTTGTTAAATAACTCTGAGCTTTGCAGGTTTTTGCAGTTCTAACTTATCTAATATCAATGTATACTATCTTACCAATACGACGCAATCAAAACATCAGCGAAGCTTTGCGGAACTTCATAACAAAGTGTAATCAAAGTTATACTATGCACGGATGTACTATTTGATCATCCTGAGCGGTTCTAGCTACATATTTAGTTAAATAACTCTGAGCTTTGCAGGTATTTTCAGTTCTACCTTATATAATATCATAGTATACTATCTTACCAATACGACGCAATCAAAACATCAGTGACACTTTGCGGAACTTCATAACAAAGCGTAAACAAAGTTATACTATGGACGTATGTACTATTTGATCATCCCTAGCGGTTCTTGCTACATATTTTGTTAAATAACTCTGAGCTTTGCAGGTATTTGCAGTTCTAACTTATCTAATATCAATGTATACTAACTTATCAATACGACGCAATCAAAACATCAGCGAAGCTTTGCGGAACTTCATAACAAAGCGTAAACAAAGTTATACTATGCACGTATGTACTATTTGATCATCCTGAGCGGTTCTTGCTACATATTTATTTAAATAACTCTGAGCTTTGCAGGTATTTTCAGTTCTACCTTATATAATATCAAAGTATACTATCTTACCAATTGCGACGCAATCAAAACATCAGTGAGACATTGCTGAATTTCATAACAAAGCGTAAACAAAGTTATACTATGCACGTATGTACTATTTGATCATCCAGAGCGGTTCTTGCTACATATCTAGTTAAATAACTCTGAGCTTTGCAGGTATTTTCAGATCTACCTTATATAATATCAAAGTATACTATCCCACCAATACGACGCCATCAAAACCTTAGCGAAGCTTTGCGGAACTTCATAACACAGCGTAAACAAAGTTATACTATGCACGGATGTACTATTTGATCATCCAGAGCGGTTCTTGCTACATATTTTGTTAAATAACTCTGAGCTTTGCAGGTATTTGCAGTTCTAACTTATCTAATATCAATGTATACTAACTTATCAATACGACGCAATCAAAACATCAGCGAAGCTTTGCGGAACTTCATAACAAAGCGTAAACCAAGTTATACTATGGACGGATGTACTATTGGATCTTATTGCCGGTTTTGGATACATATTTTGCCAAGTCACTCTCAGGTTTGTTGGTAGTTGCAGTTCTACCGTTTATAATATCATAGTATACTATCTTACCAATACGACGCAATCAAAACATCAGTGACACTTTGCTGAATTTCATAACAAAGCGAGAACGAACTTATACTATGCACGAATGTACTATTTGATCATCCAGAGCGGTTCTTGCTACATATTTTGTTAAATAACTCTGAGCTTTGCAGGTATTTTCAGTTCTACCTTATATAATATCATAGTATACTATCTTACCAATACGACGCAATCAAAACATCAGTGACACTTTGCGGAACTTCATAACAAAGCGTAAACAAAGTTATACTATGCACGTATGTACTATTTGATCATCCAGAGCGGTTCTTGCTACATATTTTGTTAAATAACTCTGAGCTTTGCAGGTTTTAGCAGTTCTAACTTATCTAATATCAATGTATACTAACTTATCAATACGACGCAATCAAAACATCAGCGAAGCGTTGCGGAACTTCATAACAAAGCGTAAACAAAGTTATACTATGGACGGATGTACTATTTGATCTTATTGCCGGTTCTGGATACATATTTTGCCAAGTCACTCTCAGGTTTGTTGGTAGTTGCAGTTCTACCGTTTATAATATCATAGTATACTATCTTACCAATACGACGCAATCAAAACATCAGTGACACTTTGCTGAATTTCATAGCAAAGCGAGAACGAACTTATACTATGCACGAATGTACTATTTGATCATCCAGAGCGGTTCTTGCTACATATTTTGTTAAATAACTCTGAGCTTTGCAGGTATTTTCAGTTCTACCTTATATAATATCATAGTATACTATCTTACCAATACGACGCAATCAAAACATCAGTGACACTTTGCGGAACTTCATAACAAAGCGTAAACAAAGTTATACTATGCACGTATGTACTATTTGATCATCCAGAGCGGTTCTTGCTACATATTTTGTTAAATAACTCTGAGCTTTGCAGGTTTTTGCAGTTCTAACTTATCTAATATCAATGTATACTATCTTACCAATACGACGCAATCAAAACATCAGCGAAGCTTTGCGGAACTTCATAACAAAGCGTAATCAAAGTTATACTATGCACGGATGTACTATTTGATCATCCTGAGCGGTTCTAGCTACATATTTAGTTAAATAACTCTGAGCTTTGCAGGTATTTTCAGTTCTACCTTATATAATATCATAGTATACTATCTTACCAATACGACGCAATCAAAACATCAGTGACACTTTGCGGAACTTCATAACAAAGCGTAAACAAAATTATACTATGGACGTATGTACTATTTGATCATCCCTAGCGGTTCTTGCTACATATTTTGTTAAATAACTCTGAGCTTTGCAGGTACTTGCAGTTCTAACTTATCTAATATCAATGTATACTAACTTATCAATACGACGCAATCAAAACATCAGCGAAGCTTTGCGGAACTTCATAAAAAAGCGTAAACAAAGTTATACTATGGACGGATGTACTATTGGATCTTATTGCCGGTTCTGGATACATATTTTGCCAAGTCACTCTCAGGTTTGATGGTAGTTGCAGTTCTACCGTTTATAATATCATAGTATACTATCTTATCAATACGACGCAATCAAAACCTCAGCGAAACTCTGCGGAACTTCATAACACAGCGTAAACAAAGTTATACTATGCACGGATGTACTATTTGATCATCCTGAGCGGTTCTTGCTACATATTTTGTTAAATAACTCTGAGCTTTGCAGGTATTTTCAGTTCTACCTTATATAATATCAAAGTATACTATCTTATCAATACGACGCCATCAAAACCTCAGCGAAACTTTGCGGAACTTCATAACACAGCGTAAACAAAGTTATACTATGCACGAATGTACTATTTGATCATCCAGAGCGGTTCTTGCTACATATTTTGTTAAATAACTCTGAGCTTTGCAGGTATTTGCAGTTCTAACTTATCTAATATCAATGTATACTATCTTACCAATACGACGCAATCAAAACATCAGCGAAGCTTTGCGGAACTTCATAACAAAGCGTAAACAAAGTTATACTATGCACGGATGTACTATTTGATCATCCTGAGCGGTTCTAGCTACATATTTAGTTAAATAACTCTGAGCTTTGCAGGTATTTTCAGTTCTACCTTATATAATATCATAGTATACTATCTTACCAATACGACGCAATCAAAACATCAGTGACACTTTGCGGAACTTCATAACAAAGCGTAAACAAAGTTATACTATGGACGTATGTACTATTTGATCATCCCTAGCGGTTCTTGCTACATATTTTGTTAAATAACTCTGAGCTTTGCAGGTATTTGCAGTTCTAACTTATCTAATATCAATGTATACTAACTTATCAATACGACGCAATCAAAACATCAGCGAAGCTTTGCGGAACTTCATAACAAAGCGTAAACCAAGTTATACTATGCACGTTTGTACTATTTGATCATCCAGAGCGGTACTTGCTACATATTTTCTTAAATAACTCTGAGGTGTGCAGGTATTTGCAGGTCTAACTTATATAATATCAAAGTATACTAACTTATCAATACGACGCAATCAAAAACTCAGCGAAACTCTTCGGAACTTCATAACAAAGCGTAAACAAAGTTATACTATGCACGTATGTACTATTTGATCATCCCTAGCGGTTCTTGCTACATATTTTGTTAAATAACTCTGAGCTTTGCAAGTATTTGCAGGTCTATCTTACATAATATCAAAGTATACCACCTTACCAATTGCGACGTAATCAAAACATCAGCGAAACATTGCGGAACTTCATAACAAAGCGTAAACAAAGTTATACTATGCACGGATGTACTATTTGATCATCCTGAGCGGTTCTTGCTACATATTTTGTTATATAACTCTGAGGTGTGCAGGTATTTGCAGTTCTAACTTATATAATATCAAAGTATATTATCTTATCAATACGACGCAATCAAAACCTCAGCGAAACTCTGCGGAACTTCATAACAAAGCGTAAACAAAGTTATACTATGCACGTATGTACTATTTGATCATCCTGAGCGGTTCTTGCTACATATTTATTTAAATAACTCTGAGCTTTGCAGGTATTTTCAGTTCTACCTTATATAATATCAAAGTATACTATCTTACCAATTGCGACGCAATCAAAACATCAGTGAGACATTGCTGAATTTCATAACAAAGCGTAAACAAAGTTATACTATGCACGTATGTACTATTTGATCATCCAGAGCGGTTCTTGCTACATATCTAGTTAAATAACTCTGAGCTTTGCAGGTATTTTCAGATCTACCTTATATAATATCAAAGTATACTATCCCACCAATACGACGCCATCAAAACCTCAGCGAAGCTTTGCGGAACTTCATAACACAGCGTAAACAAAGTTATACTATGCACGGATGTACTATTTGATCATCCAGAGCGGTTCTTGCTACATATTTTGTTAAATAACTCTGAGCTTTGCAGGTATTTGCAGTTCTAACTTATCTAATATCAATGTATACTAACTTATCAATACGACGCAATCAAAACATCAGCGAAGCTTTGCGGAACTTCATAACAAAGCGTAAACCAAGTTATACTATGGACGGATGTACTATTGGATCTTATTGCCGGTTTTGGATACATATTTTGCCAAGTCACTCTCAGGTTTGTTGGTAGTTGCAGTTCTACCGTTTATAATATCATAGTATACTATCTTACCAATACGACGCAATCAAAACATCAGTGACACTTTGCTGAATTTCATAACAAAGCGAGAACGATCTTATACTATGCACGAATGTACTATTTGATCATCCAGAGCGGTTCTTGCTACATATTTTGTTAAATAACTCTGAGCTTTGCAGGTATTTGCAGTTCTAACTTATATAATATCAAAGTATACTAACTTATCAATACGACGCAATCAAAACCTCAGCGAAACTCTGCGGAACTTCATAACACAGCGTAAACAAAGTTATACTATGCACGGATGTACTATTTGATCATCCAGAGCGGTTCTTGCTACATATTTTGTTAAATAACTCTGAGCTTTGCAGGTATTTGGAGTTCTAACTTATCTAATATCAATGTATACTATCTTACCAATACGACGCAATCAAAACATCAGCGAAGGTTTGCAGAACTTCATAACAAAGCGTAAACAAAGTTATACTATGCACGGATGTACTATTTGATCATCCTGAGCGGTTCTAGCTACATATTTAGTTAAATAACTCTGAGCTTTGCAGGTATTTTCAGTTCTACCTTATATAATATCATAGTATACTATTTTACCAAGACGACGCAATCAAAACATCAGTGACACTTTGCGGAACTTCATAACAAAGCGTAAACAAAGTTATACTATGGACGTATGTACTATTTGATCATCCAGAGCGGTTCTTGCTACATATCTAGTTAAATAACTCTGAGCTTTGCAGGTATTTTCAGATCTACCTTATATAATATCAAAGTATACTATCCCACCAATACGACGCCATCAAAACCTCAGCGAAGCTTTGCGGAACTTCATAACACAGCGTAAACAAAGTTATACTATGCACGGATGTACTATTTGATCATCCAGAGCGGTTCTTGCTACATATTTTGTTAAATAACTCTGAGCTTTGCAGGTATTTGCAGTTCTAACTTATCTAATATCAATGTATACTAACTTATCAATACGACGCAATCAAAACATCAGCGAAGCTTTGCGGAACTTCATAACAAAGCGTAAACCAAGTTATACTATGGACGGATGTACTATTGGATCTTATTGCCGGTTTTGGATACATATTTTGCCAAGTCACTCTCAGGTTTGTTGGTAGTTGCAGTTCTACCGTTTATAATATCATAGTATACTATCTTACCAATACGACGCAATCAAAACATCAGTGACACTTTGCTGAATGTCATAACAAAGCGAGAACGAACTTATACTATGCACGAATGTACTATTTGATCATCCAGAGCGGTTCTTGCTACATATTTTGTTAAATAACTGTGAGCTTTGCAGGTATTTGCAGTTCTAACTTATCTAATATCAATGTATACTAACTTACCAATTGCGACGTAATCAAAACATCAGCGAAACATTGCGGAACTTCATAACAAAGCGTAAACAAAGTTATACTATGCACGTATGTACTATTTGATCATCCTGAGCGGTTCTAGCTACATATTTAGTTAAATAACTCTGAGCTTTGCAGGTATTTTCAGTTCTACCTTATATAATATCATAGTATAGTATCTTACCAATACGACGCAATCAAAACATCAGTGACACTTTGCGGAACTTCATAACAAAGCGTAAACAAAGTTATACTATGCACGTATGTACTATTTGATCATCCAGAGCGGTTCTTGCTACATATTTTGTTAAATAAATCTGAGCTTTGCAGGTATTTGCAGTTCTAACTTATCTAATATCAATGTATACTAACTTATCAATACGACGCAATCAAAACATCAGCGAAGCTTTGCGGAACTTCATAACAAAGCGTAAACAAAGTTATACTATGGACGGATGTACTATTTGATCTTATTGCCGGTTCTGGATACATATTTTGCCAAGTCACTCTCAGGTTTGATGGTAGTTGCAGTTCTACCGTTTATAATATCATAGTATACTATCTTACCAATACGACGCAATCAAAACATCAGTGACATTTTGCTGAATTTCATAACAAAGCGAGAACGAACTTATACTATGCACGAATTTACTATTTGATCATCCAGAAAGGTTCTTGCTACATATTTTGTTAAATAACTCTGAGCTTTGCAGGTATTTTCAGTTCTACCTTATATAATATCAAAGTATACTATCCCACCAATACGACGCCATCAAAACCTCAGCGAAGCTTTGCGGAACTTCATAACACAGCGTAAACAAAGTTATACTATGCACGGATGTACTATTTGATCATCCAGAGCGGTTCTTGCTACATATTTTGTTAAATAACTCTGAGCTTTGGAGGTATTTGCAGTTCTAACTTATCTAATATCAATGTATACTAACTTATCAATACGACGCAATCAAAACATCAGCGAAGCTTTGCGGAACTTCATAACAAAGCGTAAACCAAGTTATACTATGGACGGATGTACTATTCGATCTTATTGCCGGTTTTGGATACATATTTTGCCAAGTCACTCTCAGGTTTGTTGGTAGTTGCAGTTCTACCGTTTATAATATCATAGTATACTATCTTACCAATACGACGCAATCAAAACATCAGTGACACTTTGCTGAATGTCATAACAAAGCGAGAACGAACTTATACTATGCACGAATGTACTATTTGATCATCCAGAGCGGTTCTTGCTACATATTTTGTTAAATAACTGTGAGCTTTGCAGGTATTTGCAGTTCTAACTTATCTAATATCAATGTATACTAACTTACCAATTGCGACGTAATCAAAACATCAGCGAAACATTGCGGAACTTCATAACAAAGCGTAAACAAAGTTATACTATGCACGTATGTACTATTTGATCATCCTGAGCGGTTCTAGCTACATATTTAGTTAAATAACTCTGAGCTTTGCAGGTATTTTCAGTTCTACCTTATATAATATCATAGTATACTATCTTACCAATACGACGCAATCAAAACATCAGTGACACTTTGCGGAACTTCATAACAAAGCGTAAACAAAGTTATACTATGCACGTATGTACTATTTGATCCTCCAGAGCGGTTCTTGCTACATATTTTGTTAAATAAATCTGAGCTTTGCAGGTATTTGCAGTTCTAACTTATCTAATATCAATGTATACTAACTTATCAATACGACGCAATCAAAACATCAGCGAAGCTTTGCGGAACTTCATAACAAAGCGTAAACCAAGTTATACTATGGACGGATGTACTATTGGATCTTATTGCCGGTTTTGGATACATATTTTGCCAAGTCACTCTCAGGTTTGTTGGTAGTTGCAGTTCTACCGTTTATAATATCATAGTATACTATCTTACCAATACGACGCAATCAAAACATCAGTGACATTTTGCTGAATTACATAACAAAGCGAGAACGAACTTATACTATGCACGAATTTACTATTTGATCATCCAGAAAGGTTCTTGCTACATATTTTGTTAAATAACTCTGAGCTTTGCAGGTATTTTCAGTTCTACCTTATATAATATCAAAGTATACTATCCCACCAATACGACGCCATCAAAACCTCAGCGAAGCTTTGCGGATCTTCATAACACAGCGTAAACAAAGTTATACTATGCACGGATGTACTATTTGATCATCCAGAGCGGTTCTTGCTACATATTTTGTTAAATAACTCTGAGCTTTGCAGGTATTTGCAGTTCTAACTTGTCTAATATCAATGTATACTAACTTATCAATACGACGCAATCAAAACATCAGCGAAGCTTTGCGGAACTTCATAACAAAGCGTAAACAAAGTTATACTATGGACGGATGTACTATTGGATCTTATTGCCGGTTCTGGATACATATTTTGCCAAGTCACTTTCAGGTTTGTTGGTAGTTGCAGTTCTACCGTTTATAATATCATAGTATACTATCTTACCAATACGACGCAATCAAAACATCAGTGACACTTTGCTGAATTTCATAACAAAGCGAGAACGAACTTATACTATGCACGAATGTACTATTTGATCATCCAGAGCGGTTCTTGCTACATATTTTGTTAAATAACTCTGAGCTTTGCAGGTATTTGCAGTTCTAACTTATCTAATATCAATGTATACTATCTTACCAATACGACGCAATCAAAACATCAGCGAAGCTTTGCGGAACTTCATAACAAAGCGTAAACAAAGTTATACTATGCACGGATGTACTATTTGATCATCCTGAGCGGTTCTAGCTACATATTTAGTTAAATAACTCCGAGCTTTGCAGGTATTTTCAGTTCTACCTTATATAATATCATAGTATACTATCTTACCAATACGACGCAATCAAAACATCAGTGACACTTTGCGGAACTTCATAACAAAGCGAGAACAAACTTATACTATGCACGAATGTACTATTTGATCATCCAGAGCGGTTCTTGCTATATATTTTGTTAAATAACTGTGAGCTTTGCAGGTATTTGCAGTTCTAACTTATCTAATATCAATGTATACTAACTTATCAATACGACGCAATCAAAACATCAGCGAAGCTTTGCGGAACTTCATAACAAAGCGTAAACCAAGTTATACTATGGACGGATGTACTATTGGATCTTATTGCCGGTTCTGGATACATATTTTGCCAAGTCACTCTCAGGTTTGTTGGTAGTTGCAGTTCTACCGTTTATAATATCATAGTATACTATCTTACCAATACGACGCAATCAAAACATCAGTGACACTTTGCTGAATGTCATAACAAAGCGAGAACGAACTTATACTATGCACGAATGTACTATTTGATCATCCAGAGCGGTTCTTGCTACATATTTTGTTAAATAACTGTGAGCTTTGCAGGTATTTGCAGTTCTAACTTATCTAATATCAATGTATACTAACTTACCAATTGCGACGTAATCAAAACATCAGCGAAACATTGCGGAACTTCATAACAAAGCGTAAACAAAGTTATACTATGCACGTATGTACTATTTGATCATCCTGAGCGGTTCTAGCTACATATTTAGTTAAATAACTCTGAGCTTTGCAGGTATTTTCAGTTCTACCTTATATAATATCATAGTATACTATCTTACCAATACGACGCAATCAAAACATCAGTGACACTTTGCGGAACTTCATAACAAAGCGTAAACAAAGTTATACTATGCACGTATGTACTATTTGATCATCCAGAGCGGTTCTTGCTACATATTTTGTTAAATAAATCTGAGCTTTGCAGGTATTTGCAGTTCTAACTTATCTAATATCAATGTATACTAACTTATCAATACGACGCAATCAAAACATCAGCGAAGCTTTGCGGAACTTCATAACAAAGCGTAAACAAAGTTATACTATGGACGGATGTACTATTTGATCTTATTGCCGGTTCTGGATACATATTTTGCCAAGTCACTCTCAGGTTTGATGGTAGTTGCAGTTCTACCGTTTATAATATCATAGTATACTATCTTACCAATACGACGCAATCAAAACATCAGTGACATTTTGCTGAATTTCATAACAAAGCGAGAACGAACTTATACTATGCACGAATTTACTATTTGATCATCCAGAAAGGTTCTTGCTACATATTTTGTTAAATAACTCTGAGCTTTGCAGGTATTTTCAGTTCTACCTTATATAATATCAAAGTATACTATCCCACCAATACGACGCCATCAAAACCTCAGCGAAGCTTTGCGGATCTTCATAACACAGCGTAAACAAAGTTATACTATGCACGGATGTACTATTTGATCATCCAGAGCGGTTCTTGCTACATATTTTGTTAAATAACTCTGAGCTTTGCAGGTATTTGCAGTTCTAACTTGTCTAATATCAATGTATACTAACTTATCAATACGACGCAATCAAAACATCAGCGAAGCTTTGCGGAACTTCATAACAAAGCGTAAACAAAGTTATACTATGGACGGATGTACTATTGGATCTTATTGCCGGTTCTGGATACATATTTTGCCAAGTCACTTTCAGGTTTGTTGGTAGTTGCAGTTCTACCGTTTATAATATCATAGTATACTATCTTACCAATACGACGCAATCAAAACATCAGTGACACTTTGCTGAATTTCATAACAAAGCGAGAACGAACTTATACTATGCACGAATGTACTATTTGATCATCCAGAGCGGTTCTTGCTACATATTTTGTTAAATAACTCTGAGCTTTGCAGGTATTTGCAGTTCTAACTTATCTAATATCAATGTATACTATCTTACCAATACGACGCAATCAAAACATCAGCGAAGCTTTGCGGAACTTCATAACAAAGCGTAAACAAAGTTATACTATGCACGGATGTACTATTTGATCATCCTCAGCGGTTCTAGCTACATATTTAGTTAAATAACTCCGAGCTTTGCAGGTATTTTCAGTTCTACCTTATATAATATCATAGTATACTATCTTATCAATACGACGCAATCAAAACCTCAGCGAAGCTTTGCGGAACTTCATAACACAGCGTAAACAAAGTTATACTATGCACGGATGTACTATTTGATCATCCAGAGCGGTTCTTGCTACATATTTTGTTAAATAACTCTGAGCTTTGCAGGTATTTGCAGTTCTAACTTATCTAATATCAATGTATACTAACTTATCAATACGACGCAATCAAAACATCAGCGAAGCTTTGCGGAACTTCATAACAAAGCGTAAACCAAGTTATACTATGGACGGATGTACTATTGGATCTTATTGCCGGTTTTGGATACATATTTTGCCAAGTCACTCTCAGGTTTGTTGGTAGTTGCAGTTCTACCGTTTATAATATCATAGTATACTATCTTACCAATACGACGCAATCAAAACATCAGTGACACTTTGCTGAATGTCATAACAAAGCGAGAACGAACTTATACTATGCACGAATGTACTATTTGATCATCCAGAGCGGTTCTTGCTACATATTTTGTTAAATAACTGTGAGCTTTGCAGGTATTTGCAGTTCTAACTTATCTAATATCAATGTATACTAACTTACCAATTGCGACGTAATCAAAACATCAGCGAAACATTGCGGAACTTCATAACAAAGCGTAAACAAAGTTATACTATGGACGGATGTACTATTTGATCTTATTGCCGGTTCTGGATACATATTTTGCCAAGTCACTATCAGGTTTGATGGTAGTTGCAGTTCTACCGTTTATAATATCATAGTATACTATCTTACCAATACGACGCAATCAAAACATCAGTGACACTTTGCTGAATTTCATAACAAAGCGAGAACAAACTTATACTATGCACGGATGTACTATTTGATCATCCTGAGCGGTTCTAGCTACATATTTAGTTAAATAACTCTGAGCTTTGCAGGTATTTTCAGTTCTACCTTATATAATATCATAGTATACTATCTTATCAATACGACGCAATCAAAACCTCAGCGAAACTCGGCGGAACTTCATAACACAGCGTAAACAAAGTTATACTATGCACGGATGTACTATTTGATCATCCAGAGCGGTTCTTGCTACATATTTTGTTAAATAACTCTGAGCTTTGCAGGTATTTGGAGTTCTAACTTATCTAATATCAATGTATACTATCTTACCAATACGACGCAATCAAAACATCAGCGAAGGTTTGCGGAACTTCATAACAAAGCGTAAACAAAGTTATACTATGCACGGATGTACTATTTGATCATCCTGAGCGGTTCTAGCTACATATTTAGTTAAATAACTCTGAGCTTTGCAGGTATTTTCAGTTTTACCTTATATAATATCATAGTATACTATTTTACCAATACGACGCAATCAAAACATCAGTGACACTTTGCGGAACTTCATAACAAAGCGTAAACAAAGTTATACTATGGACGTATGTACTATTTGATCATCCAGAGCGGTTCTTGCTACATATCTAGTTAAATAACTCTGAGCTTTGCAGGTATTTTCAGATCTACCTTATATAATATCAAAGTATACTATCCCACCAATACGACGCCATCAAAACCTCAGCGAAGCTTTGCGGAACTTCATAACACAGCGTAAACAAAGTTATACTATGCACGGATGTACTATTTGATCATCCAGAGCGGTTCTTGCTACATATTTTGTTAAATAACTCTGAGCTTTGCAGGTATTTGCAGTTCTAACTTATCTAATATCAATGTATACTAACATATCAATACGACGCAATCAAAACATCAGCGAAGCTTTGCGGAACTTCATAACAAAGCGTAAACCAAGTTATACTATGGACGGATGTACTATTGGATCTTATTGCCGGTTTTGGATATATATTTTGCCAAGTCACTCTCAGGTTTGTTGGTAGTTGCAGTTCTACCGTTTATAATATCATAGTATACTATCTTACCAATACGACGCAATCAAAACATCAGTGACACTTTGCTGAATGTCATAACAAAGCGAGAACGAACTTATACTATGCACGAATGTACTATTTGATCATCCAGAGCGGTTCTTGCTACATATTTTGTTAAATAACTGTGAGCTTTGCAGGTATTTGCAGTTCTAACTTATCTAATATCAATGTATACTATCTTACCAATTGCGACGTAATCAAAACATCAGCGAAACATTGCGGAACTTCATAACAAAGCGTAAACAAAGTTATACTATGCACGTATGTACTATTTGATCATCCTGAGCGGTTCTAGCTACATATTTAGTTAAATAACTCTGAGCTTTGCAGGTATTTTCAGTTCTACCTTATATAATATCATAGTATACTATCTTACCAATACGACGCAATCAAAACATCAGTGACACTTTGCGGAACTTCATAACAAAGCGTAAACAAAGTTATACTATGCACGTATGTACTATTTGATCCTCCAGAGCGGTTCTTGCTACATATTTTGTTAAATAAATCTGAGCTTTGCAGGTATTTGCAGTTCTAACTTATCTAATATCAATGTATACTAACTTATCAATACGACGCAATCAAAACATCAGCGAAGCTTTGCGGAACTTCATAACAAAGCGTAAACCAAGTTATACTATGGACGGATGTACTATTGGATCTTATTGCCGGTTTTGGATATATATTTTGCCAAGTCACTCTCAGGTTTGTTGGTAGTTGCAGTTCTACCGTTTATAATATCATAGTATACTATCTTACCAATACGACGCAATCAAAACATCAGTGACACTTTGCTGAATGTCATAACAAAGCGAGAACGAACTTATACTATGCACGAATGTACTATTTGATCATCCAGAGCGGTTCTTGCTACATATTTTGTTAAATAACTGTGAGCTTTGCAGGTATTTGCAGTTCTAACTTATCTAATATCAATGTATACTAACTTACCAATTGCGACGTAATCAAAACATCAGCGAAACATTGCGGAACTTCATAACAAAGCGTAAACAAAGTTATACTATGGACGGATGTACTATTTGATCTTATTGCCGGTTCTGGATACATATTTTGCCAAGTCACTATCAGGTTTGATGGTAGTTGCAGTTCTACCGTTTATAATATCATAGTATACTATCTTACCAATACGACGCAATCAAAACATCAGTGACACTTTGCTGAATTTCATAACAAAGCGAGAACAAACTTATACTATGCACGGATGTACTATTTGATCATCCTGAGCGGTTCTAGCTACATATTTAGTTAAATAACTCTGAGCTTTGCAGGTATTTTCAGTTCTACCTTATATAATATCATAGTATACTATCTTATCAATACGACGCAATCAAAACCTCAGCGAAACTCGGCGGAACTTCATAACACAGCGTAAACAAAGTTATACTATGCACGGATGTACTATTTGATCATCCAGAGCGGTTCTTGCTACATATTTTGTTAAATAACTCTGAGCTTTGCAGGTATTTGGAGTTCTAACTTATCTAATATCAATGTATACTATCTTACCAATACGACGCAATCAAAACATCAGCGAAGGTTTGCGGAACTTCATAACAAAGCGTAAACAAAGTTATACTATGCACGGATGTACTATTTGATCATCCTGAGCGGTTCTAGCTACATATTTAGTTAAATAACTCTGAGCTTTGCAGGTATTTTCAGTTTTACCTTATATAATATCATAGTATACTATTTTACCAATACGACGCAATCAAAACATCAGTGACACTTTGCGGAACTTCATAACAAAGCGTAAACAAAGTTATACTATGGACGTATGTACTATTTGATCATCCAGAGCGGTTCTTGCTACATATCTAGTTAAATAACTCTGAGCTTTGCAGGTATTTTCAGATCTACCTTATATAATATCAAAGTATACTATCCCACCAATACGACGCCATCAAAACCTCAGCGAAGCTTTGCGGAACTTCATAACACAGCGTAAACAAAGTTATACTATGCACGGATGTACTATTTGATCATCCAGAGCGGTTCTTGCTACATATTTTGTTAAATAACTCTGAGCTTTGCAGGTATTTGCAGTTCTAACTTATCTAATATCAATGTATACTAACATATCAATACGACGCAATCAAAACATCAGCGAAGCTTTGCGGAACTTCATAACAAAGCGTAAACCAAGTTATACTATGGACGGATGTACTATTGGATCTTATTGCCGGTTTTGGATATATATTTTGCCAAGTCACTCTCAGGTTTGTTGGTAGTTGCAGTTCTACCGTTTATAATATCATAGTATACTATCTTACCAATACGACGCAATCAAAACATCAGTGACACTTTGCTGAATGTCATAACAAAGCGAGAACGAACTTATACTATGCACGAATGTACTATTTGATCATCCAGAGCGGTTCTTGCTACATATTTTGTTAAATAACTGTGAGCTTTGCAGGTATTTGCAGTTCTAACTTATCTAATATCAATGTATACTATCTTACCAATTGCGACGAAATCAAAACATCAGCGAAACATTGCGGAACTTCATAACAAAGCGTAAACAAAGTTATACTATGCACGTATGTACTATTTGATCATCCTGAGCGGTTCTAGCTACATATTTAGTTAAATAACTCTGAGCTTTGCAGGTATTTTCAGTTCTACCTTATATAATATCATAGTATACTATCTTATCAATACGACGCAATCAAAACCTCAGCGAAACTCGGCGGAACTTCATAACACAGCGTAAACAAAGTTATACTATGCACGGATGTACTATTTGATCATCCAGAGCGGTTCTTGCTACATATTTTGTTAAATAACTCTGAGCTTTGCAGGTATTTGCAGTTCTAACTTATCTAATATCAATGTATACTATCTTACCAATACGACGCAATCAAAACATCAGCGAAGGTTTGCGGAACTTCATAACAAAGCGTAAACAAAGTTATACTATGCACGGATGTACTATTTGATCATCCTGAGCGGTTCTAGCTACATATTTAGTTAAATAACTCTGAGCTTTGCAGGTATTTTCAGTTTTACCTTATATAATATCATAGTATACTATTTTACCAATACGACGCAATCAAAACATCAGTGACACTTTGCGGAACTTCATAACAAAGCGTAAACAAAGTTATACTATGGACGTATGTACTATTTGATCATCCAGAGCGGTTCTTGCTACATATCTAGTTAAATAACTCTGAGCTTTGCAGGTATTTTCAGATCTACCTTATATAATATCAAAGTATACTATCCCACCAATACGACGCCATCAAAACCTCAGCGAAGCTTTGCGGAACTTCATAACACAGCGTAAACAAAGTTATACTATGCACGGATGTACTATTTGATCATCCAGAGCGGTTCTTGCTACATATTTTGTTAAATAACTCTGAGCTTTGCAGGTATTTGCAGTTCTAACTTATCTAATATCAATGTATACTAACATATCAATACGACGCAATCAAAACATCAGCGAAGCTTTGCGGAACTTCATAACAAAGCGTAAACCAAGTTATACTATGGACGGATGTACTATTGGATCTTATTGCCGGTTTTGGATATATATTTTGCCAAGTCACTCTCAGGTTTGTTGGTAGTTGCAGTTCTACCGTTTATAATATCATAGTATACTATCTTACCAATACGACGCAATCAAAACATCAGTGACACTTTGCTGAATGTCATAACAAAGCGAGAACGAACTTATACTATGCACGAATGTACTATTTGATCATCCAGAGCGGTTCTTGCTACATATTTTGTTAAATAACTGTGAGCTTTGCAGGTATTTGCAGTTCTAACTTATCTAATATCAATGTATACTAACTTACCAATTGCGACGTAATCAAAACATCAGCGAAACATTGCGGAACTTCATAACAAAGCGTAAACAAAGTTATACTATGGACGGATGTACTATTTGATCTTATTGCCGGTTCTGGATACATATTTTGCCAAGTCACTCTCAGGTTTGTTGGTAGTTGCAGTTCTACCGTTTATAATATCATAGTATACTATCTTACCAATACGACGCAATCAAAACATCAGTGACACTTTGCTGAATTTCATAACAAAGCGAGAACAAACTTATACTATGCACGGATGTACTATTTGATCATCCTGAGCGGTTCTAGCTACATATTTAGTTAAATAACTCTGAGCTTTGCAGGTATTTTCAGTTCTACCTTATATAATATCATAGTATACTATCTTACCAATACGACGCAATCAAATCATCAGCGAAGCTTTGCGGAACTTCATAACAAAGCGTAAACAAAGTTATACTATGGACGGATGTACTATTTGATCTTATTGCCGGTTCTGGATACATATTTTGCCAAGTCACTATCAGGTTTGATGGTAGTTGCAGTTCTACCTTATATAATATCATAGTATACTATCTTACCAATACGACGCAATCAAAACATCAGTGACACTTTGCGGAACTTCATAACAAAGCGAGAACAAACTTATACTATGCACGAATGTACTATTTGATCATCCAGAGCGGTTCTTGCTACATATTTTGTTAAATAACTGTGAGCTTTGCAGGTATTTGCAGTTCTAACTTATCTAAAATCAATGTATACTAACTTATCAATACGACGCCATCAAAACCACAGCGAAGCTTTGCGGAACTTCATAACACAGCGTAAACAAAGTTATACTATGCACGGATGTACTATTTGATCATCCTGAGCGGTTCTAGCTACATATTTAGTTAAATAACTCTGAGCTTTGCAGGTATTTTCAGTTCGACTTTATATAATATCATAGTATACTATCTTACCAATACGACGCAATCAAAACATCAGTGACACTTTGCGGAACTTCATAACAAAGCGAGAACAAACTTATACTATGCACGAATGTACTATTTGATCATCCAGAGCGGTTCTTGCTACATATTTTGTTAAATAACTGTGAGCTTTGCAGGTATTTGCAGTTCTAACTTATCTAATATCAATGTATACTATCTTACCAATTGCGACGTAATCAAAACAACAGCGAAACATTGCGGAACTTCATAACAAAGCGTAAACAAAGTTATACTATGCACGTATGTACTATTTGATCATCCTGAGCGGTTCTAGCTACGTATTTAGTTAAATAACTCTGAGCTTTGCAGGTATTTTCAGTTCTACCTTATATAATATCATAGTATACTATCTTATCAATACGACGCAATCAAAACCTCAGCGAAACTCTGCGGAACTTCACAACATAGCGTAAACAAAGTTATACTATGCACGGATGTACTATTTGATCATCCAGAGCGGTTCTTGCTACATATTTTGTTAAATAACTCTGAGCTTTGCAGGTATTTGCAGTTCTAACTTATCTAATATCAATGTATACTATCTTACCAATACGACGCAATCAAAACATCAGCGAAGCTTTGCGGAACTTCATAACAAAGCGTAAACCAAGTTATACTATGGACGGATGTACTATTGGATCTTATTGCCGGTTTTGGATACATATTTTGCCAAGTCACTCTCAGGTTTGTTGGTAGTTGCAGTTCTACCGTTTATAATATCATAGTATACTATCTTACCAATACGACGCAATCAAAACATCAGTGACACTTTGCTGAATGTCATAACAAAGCGAGAACGAACTTATACTATGCACGAATGTACTATTTGATCATCCAGAGCGGTTCTTGCTACATATTTTGTTAAATAACTGTGAGCTTTGCAGGTATTTGCAGTTCTAACTTATCTAATATCAATGTATACTAACTTACCAATTGCGACGTAATCAAAACATCAGCGAAACATTGCGGAACTTCATAACAAAGCGTAAACAAAGTTATACTAGGGACGGATGTACTATTTGATCATCCTGAGCGGTTCTAGCTACATATTTAGTTAAATAACTCTGAGCTTTGCAGGTATTTTCAGTTTTACCTTATATAATATCATAGTATACTATTTTACCAATACGACGCAATCAAAACATCAGTGACACTTTGCGGAACTTCATAACAAAGCGTAAACAAAGTTATACTATGGACGTATGTACTATTTGATCATCCAGAGCGGTTCTTTCTACATATCTAGTTAAATAACTCTGAGCTTTGCAGGTATTTTCAGATCTACCTTATATAATATCAAAGTATACTATCCCACCAATACGACGCCATCAAAACCTCAGCGAAGCTTTGCGGAACTTCATAACACAGCGTAAACAAAGTTATACTATGCACGGATGTACTATTTGATCATCCAGAGCGGTTCTTGCTACATATTTTGTTAAATAACTCTGAGCTTTGCAGGTATTTGCAGTTCTAACTTATCTAATATCAATGTATACTAACTTATCAATACGACGCAATCAAAACATCAGCGAAGCTTTGCGGAACTTCATAACAAAGCGTAAACCAAGTTATACTATGGACGGATGTACTATTGGATCTTATTGCCGGTTTTGGATACATATTTTGCCAAGTCACTCTCAGGTTTGTTGGTAGTTGCAGTTCTACCGTTTATAATATCATAGTATACTATCTTACCAATACGACGCAATCAAAACATCAGTGACACTTTGCTGAATGTCATAACAAAGCGAGAACGAACTTATACTATGCACGAATGTACTATTTGATCATCCAGAGCGGTTCTTGCTACATATTTTGTTAAATAACTGTGAGCTTTGCAGGTATTTGCAGTTCTAACTTATCTAATATCAATGTATACTAACTTACCAATTGCGACGTAATCAAAACATCAGCGAAACATTGCGGAACTTCATAACAAAGCGTAAACAAAGTTATACTATGGACGGATGTACTATTTGATCTTATTGCCGGTTCTGGATACATATTTTGCCAAGTCACTATCAGGTTTGATGGTAGTTGCAGTTCTACCGTTTATAATATCATAGTATACTATCTTACCAATACGACGCAATCAAAACATCAGTGACATTTTGCTGAATTTCATAACTAAGCGAGAACGAACTTATACTATGCACGAATTTACTATTTGATCATCCAGAAAGGTTCTTGCTACATATTTTGTTAAATAACTCTGAGCTTTGCAGGTATTTTCAGTTCTACCTTATATAATATCAAAGTATACTATCCCACCAATACGACGCCATCAAAATCTCAGCGAAGCTTTGCGGAACTTCATAACACAGCGTAAACAAAGTTATACTATGCACGGATGTACTATTTGATCATCCAGAGCGGTTCTTGCTACATATTTTGTTAAATAACTCTGAGCTTTGCAGGTATTTGCAGTTCTAACTTGTCTAATATCAATGTATACTAACTTATCAATACGACGCAATCAAAACATCAGCGAAGCTTTGCGGAACTTCATAATAAAGCGTAAACAAAGTTATACTATGGACGGATGTACTATTGGATCTTATTGCCGGTTCTGGATACATATTTTGCCAAGTCACTCTCAGGTTTGTTGGTAGTTGCAGTTCTACCGTTTATAATATCATAGTATACTATCTTACCAATACGACGCAATCAAAACATCAGTGACACTTTGCTGAATTTCATAACAAAGCGAGAACAAACTTATACTATGCACGGATGTACTATTTGATCATCCTGAGCGGTTCTTGCTACATATTTGGTTAAATAACTCTGAGCTTTGCAGGTATTTTCAGTTCTACCTTATATAATATCATAGTATACTATCTTACCAATACGACGCAATCAAAACATCAGTGACACTTTGCGGAACTTCATAACAAAGCGAGAACAAACTTATACTATGCACGGATGTACTATTTGATTATCCTGAGCGGTTCTTGCTATATATTTAGTTAAATAACACTAAGCTTTGCAGGTATTTGCAGTTCTAACTTATCTAATATCAATGTATACTATCTTTCCAATTGCGACGTAATCAAAACATCAGCGAAACATTGCGGAACTTCATAACAAAGCGTAAACAAAGTTATACTATGCACGTATGTACTATTTGATCATCCTGAGCGGTTCTAGCTACATATTTAGTTAAATAACTCTGAGCTTTGCAGGTATTTTCAGTTCTACCTTATATAATATCATAGTATACTATCTTACCAATACGACGCAATCAAAACATCAGTGACACTTTGCGGAACTTCATAACAAAGCGAGAACAAACTTATACTATGCACGAATGTACTATTTGATCATCCAGAGCGGTTCTTGCTACATATTTTGTTAAATAACTGTGAGCTTTGCAGGTATTTGCAGTTCTAACTTATCTAAAATCAATGTATACTAACTTATCAATACGACGCCATCAAAACCACAGCGAAGCTTTGCGGAACTTCATAACACAGCGTAAACAAAGTTATACTATGCACGGATGTACTATTTGATCATCCAGAGCGGTTCTTGCTACATATTTTGTTAAATAACTCTGAGCTTTGCAGGTATTTGCAGTTCTAACTTATCTAATATCAATGTATACTAACTTATCAATACGACGCAATCAAAACATCAGCGAAGCTTTGCGGAACTTCATAACAAAGCGTAAACCAAGTTATACTATGGACGGATGTACTATTGGATCTTATTGCCGGTTCTGGATACATATTTTGCCAAGTCACTCTCAGGTTTGTTGGTAGTTGCAGTTCTACCGTTTATAATATCATAGTATACTATCTTACCAATACGACGCAATCAAAACATCAGTGACACTTTGCTGAATGCCATAACAAAGCGAGAACGAACTTATACTATGCACGAATGTACTATTTGATCATCCAGAGCGGTTCTTGCTACATATTTTGTTAAATAACTGTGAGCTTTGCAGGTATTTGCAGTTCTAACTTATCTAATATCAATGTATACTATCTTACCAATTGCGACGTAATCAAAACATCAGCGAAACATTGCGGAACTTCATAACAAAGCGTAAACAAAGTTATACTATGCACGTATGTACTATTTGATCATCCTGAGCGGTTCTAGCTACATATTTAGTTAAATAACTCTGAGCTTTGCAGGTATTTTCAGTTCTACCTTATATAATATCATAGTATACTATCTTATCAATACGACGCAATCAAAACCTCAGCGAAACTCTGCGGAACTTCATAACACAGCGTAAACAAAGTTATACTATGCACGGATGTACTATTTGATCATCCAGAGCGGTTCTTGCTACATATTTTGTTAAATAACTCTGAGCTTTGCAGGTATTTGGAGTTCTAACTTATCTAATATCAATGTATACTATCTTACCAATACGACGCAATCAAAACATCAGCGAAGGTTTGCGGAACTTCATAACAAAGCGTAAACAAAGTTATACTATGCACGGATGTACTATTTGATCATCCTGAGCGGTTCTAGCTACATATTTAGTTAAATAACTCTGAGCTTTGCAGGTATTTTCAGTTTTACCTTATATAATATCATAGTATACTATTTTACCAATACGACGCAATCAAAACATCAGTGACACTTTGCGGAACTTCATAACAAAGCGTAAACAAAGTTATACTATGGACGTATGTACTATTTGATCATCCAGAGCGGTTCTTGCTACATATCTAGTTAAATAACTCTGAGCTTTGCAGGTATTTTCAGATCTACCTTATATAATATAAAAGTATACTATCCCACCAATACGACGCCATCAAAACCTCAGCGAAGCTTTGCGGAACTTCATAACACAGCGTAAACAAAGTTATACTATGCACGGATGTACTATTTGATCATCCAGAGCGGTTCTTGCTACATATTTTGTTAAATAACTCTGAGCTTTGCAGGTATTTGCAGTTCTAACTTATCTAATATCAATGTATACTAACATATCAATACGACGCAATCAAAACATCAGCGAAGCTTTGCGGAACTTCATAACAAAGCGTAAACCAAGTTATACTATGGACGGATGTACTATTGGATCTTATTGCCGGTTTTGGATATATATTTTGCCAAGTCACTCTCAGGTTTGTTGGTAGTTGCAGTTCTACCGTTTATAATATCATAGTATACTATCTTACCAATACGACGCAATCAAAACATCAGTGACACTTTGCTGAATGTCATAACAAAGCGAGAACGAACTTATACTATGCACGAATGTACTATTTGATCATCCAGAGCGGTTCTTGCTACATATTTTGTTAAATAACTGTGAGCTTTGCAGGTATTTGCAGTTCTAACTTATCTAAAATCAATGTATACTAACTTATCAATACGACGCCATCAAAACCACAGCGAAGCTTTGCGGAACTTCATAACACAGCGTAAACAAAGTTATACTATGCACGGATGTACTATTTGATCATCCAGAGCGGTTCTTGCTACATATTTTGTTAAATAACTCTGAGCTTTGCAGGTATTTGCAGTTCTAACTTATCTAATATCAATGTATACTAACTTATCAATACGACGCAATCAAAACATCAGCGAAGCTTTGCGGAACTTCATAACAAAGCGTAAACCAAGTTATACTATGGACGGATGTACTATTGGATCTTATTGCCGGTTCTGGATACATATTTTGCCAAGTCACTCTCAGGTTTGTTGCTGGTTGCAGTTCTACCGTTTATAATATCATAGTATACTATCTTACCAATACGACGCAATCAAAACATCAGTGACACTTTGCTGAATTTCATAACAAAGCGAGAACAAACTTATACTATGCACGGATGTACTATTTGATCATCCTGAGCGGTTCTAGCTACATATTTAGTTAAATAACTCTGAGCTTTGCAGGTATTTTCAGTTCTACTTTATATAATATCATAGTATACTATCTTACCAATACGACGCAATCAAAACATCAGTGACACTTTGCGGAACTTCATAACAAAGCGAGAACAAACTTATACTATGCACGAATGTACTATTTGATCATCCAGAGCGGTTCTTGCTACATATTTTGTTAAATAACTGTGAGCTTTGCAGGTATTTGCAGTTCTAACTTATCTAAAATCAATGTATACTAACTTATCAATACGACGCCATCAAAACCACAGCGAAGCTTTGCGGAACTTCATAACACAGCGTAAACAAAGTTATACTATGCACGGATGTACTATTTGATCATCCAGAGCGGTTCTTGCTACATATTTTGTTAAATAACTCTGAGCTTTGCAGGTATTTGCAGTTCTAACTTATCTAATATCAATGTATACTAACTTATCAATACGACGCAATCAAAACATCAGCGAAGCTTTGCGGAACTTCATAATAAAGCGTAAACAAAGTTATACTATGGACGGATGTAAAATTGGATCTTATTGCCGGTTCTGGATACATATTTTGCCAAGTCACTCTCAGGTTTGTTGGTAGTTGCAGTTCTACCGTTTATAATATCATAGTATACTATCTTACCAATACGACGCAATCAAAACATCAGTGACACTTTGCTGAATTTCATAACAAAGCGAGAACAAACTTATACTATGCACGGATGTACTATTTGATCATCCTGAGCGGTTCTAGCTACATATTTAGTTAAATAACTCTGAGCTTTGCAGGTATTTTCAGTTCTACCTTATATAATATCATAGTATACTATCTTACCAATACGACGCAATCAAAACATCAGTGACACTTTGCGGAACTTCATAACAAAGCGAGAACAAACTTATACTATGCACGAATGTACTATTTGATCATCCAGAGCGGTTCTTGCTACATATTTTGTTAAATAACTGTGAGCTTTGCAGGTATTTGCAGTTCTAACTTATCTAATATCAATGTATACTATCTTTCCAATTGCGACGTAATCAAAACATCAGCGAAACATTGCGGAACTTCATAACAAAGCGTAAACAAAGTTATACTATGCACGTATGTACTATTTGATCATCCTGAGCGGTTCTAGCTACATATTTAGTTAAATAACTCTGAGCTTTGCAGGTATTTTCAGTTCTACCTTATATAATATCATAGTATACTATCTTACCAATACGACGCAATCAAAACATCAGTGACACTTTGCGGAACTTCATAACAAAGCGAGAACAAACTTATACTATGCACGAATGTACTATTTGATCATCCAGAGCGGTTCTTGCTACATATTTTGTTAAATAACTGTGAGCTTTGCAGGTATTTGCAGTTCTAACTTATCTAAAATCAATGTATACTAACTTATCAATACGACGCCATCAAAACCACAGCGAAGCTTTGCGGAACTTCATAACACAGCGTAAACAAAGTTATACTATGCACGGATGTACTATTTGATCATCCAGAGCGGTTCTTGCTACATATTTTGTTAAATAACTCTGAGCTTTGCAGGTATTTGCAGTTCTAACTTATCTAATATCAATGTATACTAACTTATCAATACGACGCAATCAAAACATCAGCGAAGCTTTGCGGAACTTCATAACAAAGCGTAAACCAAGTTATACTATGGACGGATGTACTATTGGATCTTATTGCCGGTTCTGGATACATATTTTGCCAAGTCACTCTCAGGTTTGTTGGTAGTTGCAGTTCTACCGTTTATAATATCATAGTATACTATCTTACCAATACGACGCAATCAAAACATCAGTGACACTTTGCTGAATGTCATAACAAAGCGAGAACGAACTTATACTATGCACGAATGTACTATTTGATCATCCAGAGCGGTTCTTGCTACATATTTTGTTAAATAACTCTGAGCTTTGCAGGTATTTGCAGTTCTAACTTATCTAATATCAATGTATACTATCTTACCAATTGCGACGTAATCAAAACATCAGCGAAACATTGCGGAACTTCATAACAAAGCGTAAACAAAGTTATACTATGCACGTATGTACTATTTGATCATCCTGAGCGGTTCTAGCTACATATTTAGTTAAATAACTCTGAGCTTTGCAGGTATTTTCAGTTCTACCTTATATAATATCATAGTATACTATCTTATCAATACGACGCAATCAAAACCTCAGCAAAACTCTGCGGAACTTCATAACACAGCGTAAACAAAGTTATACTATGCACGGATGTACTATTTGATCATCCAGAGCGGTTCTTGCTACATATTTTGTTAAATAACTCTGAGCTTTGCAGGTATTTGGAGTTCTAACTTATCTAATATCAATGTATACTATCTTACCAATACGACGCAATCAAAACATCAGCGAAGGTTTGCGGAACTTCATAACAAAGCGTAAACAAAGTTATACTATGCACGGATGTACTATTTGATCATCCAGAGCGGTTCTTGCTACATATCTAGTTAAATAACTCTGAGCTTTGCAGGTATTTTCAGATCTACCTTATATAATATCAAAGTATACTATCCCACCAATACGACGCCATCAAAACCTCAGCGAAGCTTTGCGGAACTTCATAACACAGCGTAAACAAAGTTATACTATGCACGGATGTACTATTTGATCATCCAGAGCGGTGCTTGCTACATATTTTGTTAAATAACTCTGAGCTTTGCAGGTATTTGCAGTTCTAACTTATCTAATATCAATGTATACTAACTTATCAATACGACGCAATCAAAACATCAGCGAAGCTTTGCGGAACTTCATAACAAAGCGTAAACCAAGTTATACTATGGACGGATGTACTATTGGATCTTATTGCCGGTTTTGGATACATATTTTGCCAAGTCACTCTCAGGTTTGTTGGTAGTTGCAGTTCTACCGTTTATAATATCATAGTATACTATCTTACCAATACGACGCAATCAAAACATCAGTGACACTTTGCTGAATGTCATAACAAAGCGAGAACGAACTTATACTATGCACGAATGTACTATTTGATCATCCAGAGCGGTTCTTGCTACATATTTTGTTAAATAACTGTGAGCTTTGCAGGTATTTGCAGTTCTAACTTATCTAATATCAATGTATACTAACTTACCAATTGCGACGTAACCAAAACATCAGCGAAACATTGCGGAACTTCATAACAAAGCGTAAACAAAGTTATACTATGGACGGATGTACTATTTGATCTTATTGCCGGTTCTGGATACATATTTTGCCAAGTCACTCTCAGGTTTGATGGTAGTTGCAGTTCTACCGTTTATAATATCATAGTATACTATCTTACCAATACGACGCAATCAAAACATCAGTGACACTTTGCTGAATTTCATAACAAAGCGAGAACGAACTTATACTATGCACGAATGTACTATTTGATCATCCAGAGCGGTTCTTGCTACATATTTTGTTAAATAACTCTGAGCTTTGCAGGTATTTGCAGTTCTAACTTATCTAATATCAATGTATACTATCTTACCAATACGACGCAATCAAAACATCAGCGAAGCTTTGCGGAACTTCATAACAAAGCGTAAACAAAGCTATACTATGCACGGATGTAATATTTGATCATCCTGAGCGGTTCTAGCTACATATTTAGTTAAATAACTCTGAGCTTTGCAGGTATTTTCAGTTCTACGTTATATAATATCATAGTATACTATCTTACCAATACGACGCAATCAAAACATCAGTGACACTTTGCGGAACTTCATAACAAAGCGAGAACAAACTTATACTATGCACGAATGTACTCTTTGATCATCCAGAGCGGTTCTTGCTACATATTTTGTTAAATAACTGTGAGCTTTGCAGGTATTTGCAGTTCTAACTTATCTAATATCAATGTATACTATCTTACCAATACGACGCAATCAAAACATCAGCGAAGCTTTGCGGAACTTCATAACAAAGCGTAAACAAAGTTATACTATGCACGGATGTACTATTTGATCATCCTGAGCGGTTCTAGCTACATATTTAGTTAAATAACTCTGAGCTTTGCAGGTATTTTCAGTTCTACCTTATATAATATCATAGTATACTATCTTACCAATACGACGCAATCAAAACATCAGTGACACTTTGCGGAACTTCATAACAAAGCGAGAACAAACTTATACTATGCACGAATGTACTATTTGATCATCCAGAGCGGTTCTTGGTACATATTTTGTTAAATAACTGTGAGCTTTGCAGGTATTTGCAGTTCTAACTTATCTAATATCAATGTATACTATCTTTCCAATTGCGACGTAATCAAAACATCAGCGAAACATTGCGGAACTTCATAACAAAGCGTAAACAAAGTTATACTATGCACGTATGTACTATTTGATCATCCTGAGCGGTTCTAGCTACATATTTAGTTAAATAACTCTGAGCTTTGCAGGTATTTGCAGTTCTAACTTATCTAATATCAATGTATACTAACTTATCAATACGACGCAATCAAAACATCAGCGAAGCTTTGCGGAACTTCATAACAAAGCGTAAACCAAGTTATACTATGGACGGATGTACTATTGGATCTTATTGCCGGTTCTGGATACATATTTTGCCAAGTCACTCTCAGGTTTGTTGGTAGTTGCAGTTCTACCGTTTATAATATCATAGTATACTATCTTACCAATACGACGCAATCAAAACATCAGTGACACTTTGCTGAATGTCATAACAAAGCGAGAACGAACTTATACTATGCACGAATGTACTATTTGATCATCCAGAGCGGTTCTTGCTACATATTTTGTTAAATAACTGTGAGCTTTGCAGGTATTTTCAGTTCTACCTTATATAATATCATAGTATACTATCTTACCAATACGACGCAATCAAAACATCAGTGACACTTTGCGGAACTTCATAACAAAGCGAGAACAAACTTATACTATGCACGAATGTACTATTTGATCATCCAGAGCGGTTCTTGCTACATATTTTGTTAAATAACTGTGAGCTTTGCAGGTATTTGCAGTTCTAACTTATCTAAAATCAATGTATACTAACTTATCAATACGACGCAATCAAAACATCAGCGAAGCTTTGCGGAACTTCATAACAAAGCGTAAACCAAGTTATACTATGGACGGATGTACTATTGGATCTTATTGCCGGTTCTGGATACATATTTTGCCAAGTCACTCTCAGGTTTGTTGGTAGTTGCAGTTCTACCGTTTATAATATCATAGTATACTATCTTACCAATACGACGCAATCAAAACATCAGTGACACTTTGCTGAATTTCATAACAAAGCGAGAACAAACTTATACTATGCACGGATGTACTATTTGATCATCCTGAGCGGTTCTAGCTACATATTTAGTTAAATAACTCTGAGCTTTGCAGGTATTTTCAGTTCTACCTTATATAATATCATAGTATACTATCTTACCAATACGACGCAATCAAAACATTAGTGACACTTTGCGGAACTTCATAACAAAGCGAGAACAAACTTATACTATGCACGAATGTACTATTTGATCATCCAGAGCGGTTCTTGCTACATATTTTGTTAAATAACTGTGAGCTTTGCAGGTATTTGCAGTTCTAACTTATCTAATATCAATGTATACTATCTTTCCAATTGCGACGTAATCAAAACATCAGCGAAACATTGCGGAACTTCATAACAAAGCGTAAACAAAGTTATACTATGCACGTATGTACTATTTGATCATCCTGAGCGGTTCTAGCTACATATTTAGTTAAATAACTCTGAGCTTTGCAGGTATTTTCAGTTCTACCTTATATAATATCATAGTATACTATCTTACCAATACGACGCAATCAAAACATCAGTGACACTTTGCGGAACTTCATAACAAAGCGAGAACAAACTTATACTATGCACGAATGTACTATTTGATCATCCAGAGCGGTTCTTGCTACATATTTTGTTAAATAACTGTGAGCTTTGCAGGTATTTGCAGTTCTAACTTATCTAAAATCAATGTATACTTACTTATCAATACGACGCCATCAAAACCACAGCGAAGCTTTGCGGAACTTCATAACACAGCGTAAACAAAGTTATACTATGCACGGATGTACTATTTGATCATCCAGAGCGGTTCTTGCTACATATTTTGTTAAATAACTCTGAGCTTTGCAGGTATTTGCAGTTCTAACTTATCTAATATCAATGTATACTAACTTACCAATACGACGCAATCAAAACATCAGCGAAGCTTTGCGGAACTTCATAACAAAGCGTAAACAAAGTTATACTATGCACGGATGTACTATTTGATCATCCTGAGCGGTTCTAGCTACATATTTAGTTAAATAACTCTGAGCTTTGCAGGTATTTTCAGTTCTACCTTATATAATATCATAGTATACTATCTTACCAATACGACGCAATCAAAACATCAGTGACACTTTGCTGAATGTCATAACAAAGCGAGAACAAACTTATACTATGCACGAATGTACTATTTGATCATCCAGAGCGGTTCTTGCTACATATTTTGTTAAATAACTGTGAGCTTTGCAGGTATTTGCAGTTCTAACTTATCTAATATCAATGTATACTATCTTTCCAATTGCGACGTAATCAAAACATCAGCGAAACATTGCGGAACTTCATAACAAAGCGTAAACAAAGTTATACTATGCACGTATGTACTATTTGATCATCCTGAGCGGTTCTAGCTACATATTTAGTTAAATAACTCTGAGCTTTGCAGGTATTTTCAGTTCTACCTTATATAATATCATAGTATACTATCTTACCAATACGACGCAATCAAAACATCAGTGACACTTTGCGGAACTTCATAACAAAGCGAGAACAAACTTATACTATGCACGAATGTACTATTTGATCATCCAGAGCGGTTCTTGCTACATATTTTGTTAAATAACTGTGAGCTTTGCAGGTATTTGCAGTTCTAACTTATCTAAAATCAATGTATACTAACTTATCAATACGACGCCATCAAAACCACAGCGAAGCTTTGCGGAACTTCATAACACAGCGTAAACAAAGTTATACTATGCACGGATGTACTATTTGATCATCCAGAGCGGTTCTTGCTACATATTTTGTTAAATAACTCTGAGCTTTGCAGGTATTTGCAGTTCTAACTTATCTAATATCAATGTATACTAACTTATCAATACGACGCAATCAAAACATCAGCGAAGCTTTGCGGAACTTCATAACAAAGCGTAAACCAAGTTATACTATGGACGGATGTACTATTGGATCTTATTGCCGGTTCTGGATACATATTTTGCCAAGTCACTCTCAGGTTTGTTGGTAGTTGCAGTTCTACCGTTTATAATATCATAGTATACTATCTTACCAATACGACGCAATCAAAACATCAGTGACACTTTGCTGAATGTCATAACAAAGCGAGAACAAACTTATACTATGCACGAATGTACTATTTGATCATCCAGAGCGGTTCTTGCTACATATTTTGTTAAATAACTGTGAGCTTTGCAGGTATTTTCAGTTCTACCTTATATAATATCATAGTATACTATCTTACCAATACGACGCAATCAAAACATCAGTGACACTTTGCGGAACTTCATAACAAAGCGAGAACAAACTTATACTATGCACGAATGTACTATTTGATCATCCAGAGCGGTTCTTGCTACATATTTTGTTAAATAACTGTGAGCTTTGCAGGTATTTGCAGTTCTAACTTATCTAAAATCAATGTATACTAACTTATCAATACGACGCCATCAAAACCACAGCGAAGCTTTGCGGAACTTCATAACAAAGCGTAAACAAAGTTATACTATGCACGGATGTACTATTTGATCATCCAGAGCGGTTCTTGCTACATATTTTGTTAAATAACTCTGAGCTTTGCAGGTATTTGCAGTTCTAACTTATCTAATATCAATGTATACTATCTTACCAATTGCGACGCAATCAAAACATCAGCGAAACATTGCGGAACTTCATAACAAAGCGTAAACAAAGTTATACTATGCACGGATGTACTATTTGATCATCCAGAGCGGTTCTTGCTACATATTTTGTTAAATAACTCTGAGCTTTGCAGGTATTTGCAGTTCTAACTTATCTAATATCAATGTATACTAACTTATCAATACGACGCAATCAAAACATCAGCGAAGCTTTGCGGAACTTCATAACAAAGCGTAAACCAAGTTATACTATGGACGGATGTACTATTGGATCTTATTGCCGGTTTTGGATACATATTTTGCCAAGTCACTCTCAGGTTTGTTGGTAGTTGCAGTTCTACCGTTTATAATATCATAGTATACTATCTTACCAATACGACGCAATCAAAACATCAGTGACACTTTGCTGAATGTCATAACAAAGCGAGAACGAACTTATACTATGCACGAATGTACTATTTGATCATCCAGAGCGGTTCTAGCTACATATTTAGTTAAATAACTCTGAGCTTTGCAGGTATTTTCAGTTCTACCTTATATAATATCATAGTATACTATCTTACCAATACGACGCAATCAAAACATCAGTGACACTTTGCTGAATGTCATAACAAAGCGAGAACAAACTTATACTATGCACGAATGTACTATTTGATCATCCAGAGCGGTTCTTGCTACATATTTTGTTAAATAACTGTGAGCTTTGCAGGTATTTGCAGTTCTAACTTATCTAATATCAATGTATACTATCTTTCCAATTGCGACGTAATCAAAACATCAGCGAAACATTGCGGAACTTCATAACAAAGCGTAAACAAAGTTATACTATGCACGTATGTACTATTTGATCATCCTGAGCGGTTCTAGCTACATATTTAGTTAAATAACTCTGAGCTTTGCAGGTATTTTCAGTTCTACCTTATATAATATCATAGTATACTATCTTACCAATACGACGCAATCAAAACATCAGTGACACTTTGCGGAACTTCATAACAAAGCGAGAACAAACTTATACTATGCACGAATGTACTATTTGATCATCCAGAGCGGTTCTTGCTACATATTTTGTTAAATAACTGTGAGCTTTGCAGGTATTTGCAGTTCTAACTTATCTAAAATCAATGTATACTAACTTATCAATACGACGCCATCAAAACCACAGCGAAGCTTTGCGGAACTTCATAACACAGCGTAAACAAAGTTATACTATGCACGGATGTACTATTTGATCATCCAGAGCGGTTCTTGCTACATATTTTGTTAAATAACTCTGAGCTTTGCAGGTATTTGCAGTTCTAACTTATCTAATATCAATGTATACTAACTTATCAATACGACGCAATCAAAACATCAGCGAAGCTTTGCGGAACTTCATAACAAAGCGTAAACCAAGTTATACTATGGACGGATGTACTATTGGATCTTATTGCCGGTTCTGGATACATATTTTGCCAAGTCACTCTCAGGTTTGTTGGTAGTTGCAGTTCTACCGTTTATAATATCATAGTATACTATCTTACCAATACGACGCAATCAAAACATCAGTGACACTTTGCTGAATGTCATAACAAAGCGAGAACGAACTTATACTATGCACGAATGTACTATTTGATCATCCAGAGCGGTTCTTGCTACATATTTTGTTAAATAACTGTGAGCTTTGCAGGTATTTTCAGTTCTACCTTATATAATATCATAGTATACTATCTTACCAATACGACGCAATCAAAACATCAGTGACACTTTGCGGAACTTCATAACAAAGCGAGAACAAACTTATACTATGCACGAATGTACTATTTGATCATCCAGAGCGGTTCTTGCTACATATTTTGTTAAATAACTCTGAGCTTTGCAGGTATTTGCAGTTCTAACTTATCTAAAATCAATGTATACTAACTTATCAATACGACGCCATCAAAACCACAGCGAAGCTTTGCGGAACTTCATAACACAGCGTAAACAAAGTTATACTATGCACGGATGTACTATTTGATCATCCAGAGCGGTTCTTGCTACATATTTTGTTAAATAACTCTGAGCTTTGCAGGTATTTGCAGTTCTAACTTATCTAATATCAATGTATACTATCTTACCAATTGCGACGTAATCAAAACATCAGCGAAACATTGCGGAACTTCATAACAAAGCGTAAACAAAGTTATACTATGCACGGATGTACTATTTGATCATCCAGAGCGGTTCTTGCTACATATTTTGTTAAATACCTCTGAGCTTTGCAGGTATTTGCAGTTCTAACTTATCTAATATCAATGTATACTAACTTATCAATACGACGCAATCAAAACATCAGCGAAGCTTTGCGGAACTTCATAACAAAGCGTAAACCAAGTTATACTATGGACGGATGTACTATTGGATCTTATTGCCGGTTTTGGATACATATTTTGCCAAGTCACTCTCAGGTTTGTTGGTAGTTGCAGTTCTACCGTTTATAATATCATAGTATACTATCTTACCAATACGACGCAATCAAAACATCAGTGACACTTTGCTGAATGTCATAACAAAGCGAGAACGAACTTATACTATGCACGAATGTACTATTTGATCATCCAGAGCGGTTCTTGCTACATATTTTGTTAAATAACTCTGAGCTTTGCAGGTATTTGCAGTTCTAACTTATCTAATATCAATGTATACTATCTTACCAATACGACGCAATCAAAACATCAGCGAAGCTTTGCGGAACTTCATAACAAAGCGTAAACAAAGTTATACTATGCACGGATGTAATATTTGATCATCCTGAGCGGTTCTAGCTACATATTTAGTTAAATAACTCTGAGCTTTGCAGGTATTTTCAGTTCTACCTTATATAATATCATAGTATACTATCTTACCAATACGACGCAATCAAAACATCAGTGACACTTTGCGGAACTTCATAACAAAGCGAGAACAAACTTATACTATGCACGAATGTACTATTTGATCATCCAGAGCGGTTCTTGCTACATATTTTGTTAAATAACTGTGAGCTTTGCAGGTATTTGCAGTTCTAACTTATCTAATATCAATGTATACTATCTTTCCAATTGCGACGTAATCAGAACATCAGCGAAACATTGCGGAACTTCATAACAAAGCGTAAACAAAGTTATACTATGCACGTATGTACTATTTGATCATCCTGAGCGGTTCTAGCTACATATTTAGTTAAATAACTCTGAGCTTTGCAGGTATTTTCAGTTCTACCTTATATAATATCATAGTATACTATCTTACAAATACGACGCAATCAAAACATCAGTGACACTTTGCGGAACTTCATAACAAAGCGTAAACAAAGTTATACTATGCACGTATGTACTATTTGATCATCCAGAGCGGTTCTTGCTACATATTTTGTTAAATAACTCTGAGCTTTGCAGGTATTTGCAGTTCTAACTTATCTAAAATCAATGTATACTAACTTATCAATACGACGCCATCAAAACCACAGCGAAGCTTTGCGGAACTTCATAACACAGCGTAAACAAAGTTATACTATGCACGGATGTACTATTTGATCATCCTGAGCGGTTCTAGCTACATATTTAGTTAAATAACTCTGAGCTTTGCAGGTATTTTCAGTTTTACCTTATATAATATCATAGTATACTATTTTACCAATACGACGCAATCAAAACATCAGTGACACTTTGCGGAACTTCATAACAAAGCGTAAACAAAGTTATACTATGGACGTATGTACTATTTGATCATCCAGAGCGGTTCTTGCTACATATCTAGTTAAATAACTCTGAGCTTTGCAGGTATTTTCAGATCTACCTTATATAATATCAAAGTATACTATCCCACCAATACGACGCCATCAATACCTCAGCGAAGCTTTGCGGAACTTCATAACACAGCGTAAACAAAGTTATACTATGCACGGATGTACTATTTGATCATCCAGAGCGGTTCTTGCTACATATTTTGTTAAATAACTCTGAGCTTTGCAGGTATTTGCAGTTCTAACTTATCTAATATCAATGTATACTAACTTATCAATACGACGCAATCAAAACATCAGCGAAGCTTTGCGGAACTTCATAACAAAGCGTAAACCAAGTTATACTATGGACGGATGTACTATTGGATCTTATTGCCGGTTCTGGATACATATTTTGCCAAGTCACTCTCAGGTTTGTTGGTAGTTGCAGTTCTACCGTTTATAATATCATAGTATACTATCTTACCAATACGACGCAATCAAAACATCAGTGACACTTTGCTGAATGTCATAACAAAGCGAGAACGAACTTATACTATGCACGAATGTACTATTTGATCATCCAGAGCGGTTCTTGCTACATATTTTGTTAAATAACTGTGAGCTTTGCAGGTATTTTCAGTTCTACCTTATATAATATCATAGTATACTATCTTACCAATACGACGCAATCAAAACATCAGTGACACTTTGCGGAACTTCATAACAAAGCGAGAACAAACTTATACTATGCACGAATGTACTATTTGATCATCCAGAGCGGTTCTTGCTACATATTTTGTTAAATAACTGTGAGCTTTGCAGGTATTTGCAGTTCTAACTTATCTAAAATCAATGTATACTAACTTATCAATACGACGCAATCAAAACATCAGCGAAGCTTTGCGGAACTTCATAACAAAGCGTAAACCAAGTTATACTATGGACGGATGTACTATTGGATCTTATTGCCGGTTCTGGATACATATTTTGCCAAGTCACTCTCAGGTTTGTTGGTAGTTGCAGTTCTACCGTTTATAATATCATAGTATACTATCTTACCAATACGACGCAATCAAAACATCAGTGACACTTTGCTGAATTTCATAACAAAGCGAGAACAAACTTATACTATGCACGGATGTACTATTTGATCATCCTGAGCGGTTCTAGCTACATATTTAGTTAAATAACTCTGAGCTTTGCAGGTATTTTCAGTTCTACCTTATATAATATCATAGTATACTATCTTACCAATACGACGCAATCAAAACATCAGTGACACTTTGCGGAACTTCATAACAAAGCGAGAACAAACTTATACTATGCACGAATGTACTATTTGATCATCCAGAGCGGTTCTTGCTACATATTTTGTTAAATAACTGTGAGCTTTGCAGGTATTTGCAGTTCTAACTTATCTAAAATCAATGTATACTAACTTATCAATACGACGCCATCAAAACCACAGCGAAGCTTTGCGGAACTTCATAACACAGCGTAAACAAAGTTATACTATGCACGGATGTACTATTTGATCATCCAGAGCGGTTCTTGCTACATATTTTGTTAAATAACTCTGAGCTTTGCAGGTATTTGCAGTTCTAACTTATCTAATATCAATGTATACTAACTTATCAATACGACGCAATCAAAACATCAGCGAAGCTTTGCGGAACTTCATAATAAAGCGTAAACAAAGTTATACTATGGACGGATGTACTATTGGATCTTATTGCCGGTTCTGGATACATATTTTGCCAAGTCACTCTCAGGTTTGTTGGTAGTTGCAGTTCTACCGTTTATAATATCATAGTATACTATCTTACCAATACGACGCAATCAAAACATCAGTGACACTTTGCTGAATTTCATAACAAAGCGAGAACAAACTTATACTATGCACGGATGTACTATTTGATCATCCTGAGCGGTTCTAGCTACATATTTAGTTAAATAACTCTGAGCTTTGCAGGTATTTTCAGTTCTACCTTATATAATATCATAGTATACTATCTTACCAATACGACGCAATCAAAACATCAGTGACACTTTGCGGAACTTCATAACAAAGCGAGAACAAACTTATACTATGCACGAATGTACTATTTGATCATCCAGAGCGGTTCTTGCTACATATTTTGTTAAATAACTGTGAGCTTTGCAGGTATTTGCAGTTCTAACTTATCTAATATCAATGTATACTATCTTTCCAATTGCGACGCAATCAAAACATCAGCGAAACATTGCGGAACTTCATAACAAAGCGTAAACAAAGTTATACTATGCACGTATGTACTATTTGATCATCCTGAGCGGTTCTAGCTACATATTTAGTTAAATAACTCTGAGCTTTGCAGGTATTTTCAGTTCTACCTTATATAATATCATAGTATACTATCTTACCAATACGACGCAATCAAAACATCAGTGACACTTTGCGGAACTTCATAACAAAGCGAGAACAAACTTATACTATGCACGAATGTACTATTTGATCATCCAGAGCGGTTCTTGCTACATATTTTGTTAAATAACTGTGAGCTTTGCAGGTATTTGCAGTTCTAACTTATCTAAAATCAATGTATACTAACTTATCAATACGACGCCATCAAAACCACAGCGAAGCTTTGCGGAACTTCATAACACAGCGTAAACAAAGTTATACTATGCACGGATGTACTATTTGATCATCCAGAGCGGTTCTTGCTACATATTTTGTTAAATAACTCTGAGCTTTGCAGGTATTTGCAGTTCTAACTTATCTAATATCAATGTATACTAACTTATCAATACGACGCAATCAAAACATCAGCGAAGCTTTGCGGAACTTCATAACAAAGCGTAAACCAAGTTATACTATGGACGGATGTACTATTGGATCTTATTGCCGGTTCTGGATACATATTTTGCCAAGTCACTCTCAGGTTTGTTGGTAGTTGCAGTTCTACCGTTTATAATATCATAGTATACTATCTTACCAATACGACGCAATCAAAACATCAGTGACACTTTGCTGAATGTCATAACAAAGCGAGAACGAACTTATACTATGCACGAATGTACTATTTGATCATCCAGAGCGGTTCTTGCTACATATTTTGTTAAATAACTGTGAGCTTTGCAGGTATTTGCAGTTCTAACTTATCTAATATCAATGTATACTATCTTTCCAATTGCGACGTAATCAAAACATCAGCGAAACATTGCGGAACTTCATAACAAAGCGTAAACAAAGTTATACTATGCACGTATGTACTATTTGATCATCCTGAGCGGTTCTAGCTACATATTTAGTTAAACAACTCTGAGCTTTGCAGGTATTTTCAGTTCTACCTTATATAATATCATAGTATACTATCTTATCAATACGACGCAATCAAAACCTCAGCGAAACTCTGCGGAACTTCACAACATAGCGTAAACAAAGTTATACTATGCACGGATGTACTATTTGATCATCCAGAGCGGTTCTTGCTACATATTTTGTTAAATAACTCTGAGCTTTGCAGGTATTTGCAGTTCTAACTTATCTAATATCAATGTATACTATCTTACCAATACGACGCAATCAAAACATCAGCGAAGCTTTGCGGAACTTCATAACAAAGCGTAAACCAAGTTATACTATGGACGGATGTACTATTGGATCTTATTGCCGGTTTTGGATACATATTTTGCCAAGTCACTCTCAGGTTTGTTGGTAGTTGCAGTTCTACCGTTTATAATATCATAGTATACTATCTTACCAATACGACGCAATCAAAACATCAGTGACACTTTGCTGAATGTCATAACAAAGCGAGAACGAACTTATACTATGCACGAATGTACTATTTGATCATCCAGAGCGGTTCTTGCTACATATTTTGTTAAATAACTGTGAGCTTTGCAGGTATTTGCAGTTCTAACTTATCTAATATCAATGTATACTAACTTACCAATTGCGACGTAATCAAAACATCAGCGAAACATTGCGGAACTTCATAACAAAGCGTAAACAAAGTTATACTATGGACGGATGTACTATTTGATCTTATTGCCGGTTCTGGATACATATTTTGCCAAGTCACTCTCAGGTTTGATGGTAGTTGCAGTTCTACCGTTTATAATATCATAGTATACTATCTTACCAATACGACGCAATCAAAACATCAGTGACACTTTGCTGAATTTCATAACAAAGCGAGAACGAACTTATACTATGCACGAATGTACTATTTGATCATCCAGAGCGGTTCTTGCTACATATTTTGTTAAATAACTCTGAGCTTTGCAGGTATTTGCAGTTCTAACTTATCTAATATCAATGTATACTATCTTACCAATACGACGCAATCAAAACATCAGCGAAACTTTGCGGAACTTCATAACAAAGCGTAAACAAAGTTATACTATGCACGGATGTAATATTTGATCATCCTGAGCGGTTCTAGCTACATATTTAGTTAAATAACTCTGAGCTTTGCAGGTATTTTCAGTTCTACCTTATATAATATCATAGTATACTATCTTACCAATACGACGCAATCAAAACATCAGTGACACTTTGCGGAACTTCATAACAAAGCGAGAACAAACTTATACTATGCACGAATGTACTATTTGATCATCCAGAGCGGTTCTTGCTACATATTTTGTTAAATAACTGTGAGCTTTGCAGGTATTTGCAGTTCTAACTTATCTAATATCAATGTATACTATCTTACCAATACGACGCAATCAAAACATCAGCGAAGCTTTGCGGAACTTCATAACAAAGCGTAAACAAAGTTATACTATGCACGGATGTACTATTTGATCATCCTGAGCGGTTCTAGCTACATATTTAGTTAAATAACTCTGAGCTTTGCAGGTATTTTCAGTTCTACCTTATATAATATCATAGTATACTATCTTACCAATACGACGCAATCAAAACATCAGTGACACTTTGCGGAACTTCATAACAAAGCGAGAACAAACTTATACTATGCACGAATGTACTATTTGATCATCCAGAGCGGTTCTTGCTACATATTTTGTTAAATAACTGTGAGCTTTGCAGGTATTTGCAGTTCTAACTTATCTAATATCAATGTATACTATCTTTCCAATTGCGACGTAATCAAAACATCAGCGAAACATTGCGGAACTTCATAACAAAGCGTAAACAAAGTTATACTATGCACGTATGTACTATTTGATCATCCTGAGCGGTTCTAGCTACATATTTAGTTAAATAACTCTGAGCTTTGCAGGTATTTTCAGCTCTACCTTATATAATATCATAGTATACTATCTTACCAATACGACGCAATCAAAACATCAGTGACACTTTGCGGAACTTCATAACAAAGCGAGAACAAACTTATACTATGCACGAATGTACTATTTGATCATCCAGAGCGGTTCATGCTACATATTTTGTTAAATAACTGTGAGCTTTGCAGGTATTTGCAGTTCTAACTTATCTAAAATCAATGTATACTAACTTATCAATACGACGCCATCAAAACCACAGCGAAGCTTTGCGGAACTTCATAACACAGCGTAAACAAAGTTATACTATGCACGGATGTACTATTTGATCATCCAGAGCGGTTCTTGCTACATATTTTGTTAAATAACTCTGAGCTTTGCAGGTATTTGCAGTTCTAACTTATCTAATATCAATGTATACTAACTTACCAATACGACGCAATCAAAACATCAGCGAAGCTTTGCGGAACTTCATAACAAAGCGTAAACAAAGTTATACTATGCACGGATGTACTATTTGATCATCCTGAGCGGTTCTAGCTACATATTTAGTTAAATAACTCTGAGCTTTGCAGGTATTTTCAGTTCTACCTTATATAATATCATAGTATACTATCTTACCAATACGACGCAATCAAAACATCAGTGACACTTTGCGGAACTTCATAACAAAGCGAGAACAAACTTATACTATGCACGAATGTACTATTTGATCATCCAGAGCGGTTCTTGCTACATATTTTGTTAAATAACTGTGAGCTTTGCAGGTATTTGCAGTTCTAACTTATCTAATATCAATGTATACTATCTTTCCAATTGCGACGTAATCAAAACATCAGCGAAACATTGCGGAACTTCATAACAAAGCGTAAACAAAGTTATACTATGCACGTTTGTACTATTTGATCATCCTGAGCGGTTCTAGCTACATATTTAGTTAAATAACTCTGAGCTTTGCAGGTATTTTCAGTTCTACCTTATATAATATCATAGTATACTATCTTACCAATACGACGCAATCAAAACATCAGTGACACTTTGCGGAACTTCATAACAAAGCGAGAACAAACTTATACTATGCACGAATGTACTATTTGATCATCCAGAGCGGTTCTTGCTACATATTTTGTTAAATAACTGTGAGCTTTGCAGGTATTTGCAGTTCTAACTTATCTAAAATCAATGTATACTAACTTATCAATACGACGCCATCAAAACCACAGCGAAGCTTTGCGGAACTTCATAACACAGCGTAAACAAAGTTATACTATGCACGGATGTACTATTTGATCATCCAGAGCGGTTCTTGCTACATATTTTGTTAAATAACTCTGAGCTTTGCAGGTATTTGCAGTTCTAACTTATCTAATATCAATGTATACTAACTTATCAATACGACGCAATCAAAACATCAGCGAAGCTTTGCGGAACTTCATAACAAAGCGTAAACCAAGTTATACTATGGACGGATGTACTATTGGATCTTATTGCCGGTTCTGGATACATATTTTGCCAAGTCACTCTCAGGTTTGTTGGTAGTTGCAGTTCTACCGTTTATAATATCATAGTATACTATCTTACCAATACGACGCAATCAAAACATCAGTGACACTTTGCTGAATGTCATAACAAAGCGAGAACGAACTTATACTATGCACGAATGTACTATTTGATCATCCAGAGCGGTTCTTGCTACATATTTTGTTAAATAACTGTGAGCTTTGCAGGTATTTTCAGTTCTAACTTATATAATATCATAGTATACTATCTTACCAATACGACGCAATCAAAACGTCAGTGACACTTTGCGGAACTTCATAACAAAGCGAGAACAAACTTATACTATGCACGAATGTACTATTTGATCATCCAGAGCGGTTCTTGCTACATATTTTGTTAAATAACTGTGAGCTTTGCAGGTATTTGCAGTTCTAACTTATCTAAAATCAATGTATACTAACTTATCAATACGACGCCATCAAAACCTCAGCGAAGCTTTGCGGAACTTCATAACACAGCGTAAACAAAGTTATACTATGCACGGATGTACTATTTGATCATCCAGAGCGGTTCTTGCTACATATTTTGTTAAATAACTCTGAGCTTTGCAGGTATTTGCAGTTCTAACTTATCTAATATCAATGTATACTATCTTACCAATTGCGACGCAATCAAAACATCAGCGAAACATTGCGGAACTTCATAACAAAGCGTAAACAAAGTTATACTATGCACGGATGTACTATTTGATCATCCAGAGCGGTTCTTGCTACATATTTTGTTAAATAACTCTGAGCTTTGCAGGTATTTGCAGTTCTAACTTATCTAATATCAATGTATACTAACTTATCAATACGACGCAATCAAAACATCAGCGAAGCTTTGCGGAACTTCATAACAAAGCGTAAACCAAGTTATACTATGGACGGATGTACTATTGGATCTTATTGCCGGTTCTGGATACATATTTTGCCAAGTCACTCTCAGGTTTGTTGGTAGTTGCAGTTCTACCGTTTATAATATCATAGTATACTATCTTACCAATACGACGCAATCAAAACATCAGTGACACTTTGCTGAATGTCATAACAAAGCGAGAACGACCTTATACTATGCACGAATGTACTATTTGATCATCCAGAGCGGTTCTTGCTACATATTTTGTTAAATAACTGTGAGCTTTGCAGGTATTTTCAGTTCTACCTTATATAATATCATAGTATACTATCTTACCAATACGACGCAATCAAAACATCAGTGACACTTTGCGGAACTTCATAACAAAGCGAGAACAAACTTATACTATGCACGAATGTACTATTTGATCATCCAGAGCGGTTCTTGCTACATATTTTGTTAAATAACTGTGAGCTTTGCAGGTATTTGCAGTTCTAACTTATCTAAAATCAATGTATACTAACTTATCAATACGACGCCATCAAAACCACAGCGAAGCTTTGCGGAACTTCATAACAAAGCGTAAACCAAGTTATACTATGGACGGATGTACTATTGGATCTTATTGCCGGTTTTGGATACATATTTTGCCAAGTCACTCTCAGGTTTGTTGGTAGTTGCAGTTCTACCGTTTATAATATCATAGTATACTATCTTACCAATACGACGCAATCAAAACATCAGTGACACTTTGCTGAATGTCATAACAAAGCGAGAACGAACTTATACTATGCACGAATGTACTATTTGATCATCCAGAGCGGTTCTTGCTACATATTTTGTTAAATAACTGTGAGCTTTGCAGGTATTTGCAGTTCTAACTTATCTAATATCAATGTATACTAACTTACCAATTGCGACGTAATCAAAACATCAGCGAAACATTGCGGAACTTCATAACAAAGCGTAAACAAAGTTATACTATGGACGGATGTACTATTTGATCTTATTGCCGGTTCTGGATACATATTTTGCCAAGTCACTCTCAGGTTTGATGGTAGTTGCAGTTCTACCGTTTATAATATCATAGTATACTATCTTACCAATACGACGCAATCAAAACATCAGTGACACTTTGCTGAATTTCATAACAAAGCGAGAACGAACTTATACTATGCACGAATGTTCTATTTGATCATCCAGAGCGGTTCTTGCTACATATTTTGTTAAATAACTCTGAGCTTTGAAGGTATTTGCAGTTCTAACTTATCTAATATCAATGTATACTATCTTACCAATACGACGCAATCAAAACATCAGCGAAGCTTTGCGGAACTTCATAACAAAGCGTAAACAAAGTTATACTATGCACGGATGTACTATTTGATCATCCTGAGCGGTTCTAGCTACATATTTAGTTAAATAACTCTGAGCTTTGCAGGTATTTTCAGTTCTACCTTATATAATATCATAGTATACTATCTTACCAATACGACGCAATCAAAACATCAGTGACACTTTGCGGAACTTCATAACAAAGCGAGAACAAACTTATACTATGCACGAATGTACTGTTTGATCATCCAGAGCGGTTCTTGCTACATATTTTGTTAAATAACTGTGAGCTTTGCAGGTATTTGCAGTTCTAACTTATCTAATATCAATGTATACTATCTTTCCAATTGCGACGTAATCAGAACATCAGCGAAACATTGCGGAACTTCATAACAAAGCGTAAACAAAGTTATACTATGCACGTATGTACTATTTGATCATCCTGAGCGGTTCTAGCTACATATTTAGTTAAATAACTCTGAGCTTTGCAGGTATTTTCAGTTCTACCTTATATAATATCATAGTATACTATCTTACAAATACGACGCAATCAAAACATCAGTGACACTTTGCGGAACTTCATAACAAAGCGTAAACAAAGTTATACTATGCACGTATGTACTATTTGATCATCCAGAGCGGTTCTTGCTACATATTTTGTTAAATAACTCTGAGCTTTGCAGGTATTTGCAGTTCTAACTTATCTAAAATCAATGTATACTAACTTATCAATACGACGCCATCAAAACCACAGCGAAGCTTTGCGGAACTTCATAACACAGCGTAAACAAAGTTATACTATGCACGGATGTACTATTTGATCATCCTGAGCGGTTCTAGCTACATATTTAGTTAAATAAATCTGAGCTTTGCAGGTATTTTCAGTTTTACCTTATATAATATCATAGTATACTATTTTACCAATACGACGCAATCAAAACATCAGTGACACTTTGCGGAACTTCATAACAAAGCGTAAACAAAGTTATACTATGGACGTATGTACTATTTGATCATCCAGAGCGGTTCTTGCTACATATCTAGTTAAATAACTCTGAGCTTTGCAGGTATTTTCAGATCTACCTTATATAATATCAAAGTATACTATCCCACCAATACGACGCCATCAATACCTCAGCGAAGCTTTGCGGAACTTCATAACACAGCGTAAACAAAGTTATACTATGCACGGATGTACTATTTGATCATCCAGAGCGGTTCTTGCTACATATTTTGTTAAATAACTCTGAGCTTTGCAGGTATTTGCAGTTCTAACTTATCTAATATCAATGTATACTAACTTATCAATACGACGCAATCAAAACATCAGCGAAGCTTTGCGGAACTTCATAACAAAGCGTAAACCAAGTTATACTATGGACGGATGTACTATTGGATCTTATTGCCGGTTTTGGATACATATTTTGCCAAGTCACTCTCAGGTTTGTTGGTAGTTGCAGTTCTACCGTTTATAATATCATAGTATACTATCTTACCAATACGACGCAATCAAAACATCAGTGACACTTTGCTGAATGTCATAACAAAGCGAGAACGAACTTATACTATGCACGAATTTACTATTTGATCATCCAGAAAGGTTCTTGCTACATATTTTGTTAAATAACTCTGAGCTTTGCAGGTATTTGCAGTTCTAACCTATCTAATATCAATGTATACTATCATTTCAATACGACGCAATCAAAACATCAGCGAAGCTTTGCGGAACTTCATAACAAAGCGTAAACAAAGTTATACTATGCACGGATGTACTATTTGATCATCCAGAGCGGTTCTTGCTACATATTTTGTTAAATAACTCTGAGCTTTGCAGGTATTTTCAGTTCTAACTAATATATTATCAAAGTATACTATCCCACCAATACGACGCCATCAAAACCTCAGCGAAACTTTGCGGAACCTCATAACAAAGCGTAAACAAAGTTATAGTATGCACGGATGTACTATTTGATCATCCAGGGCGGTTCTTGATACATATTTTGTTAAATAACTCTGAGCTTTGCAGGTATTTTCAGTTCTACCTTATATAATATCATAGTATACTATCTTATCAATACGACGCAATCAAAACCTCAGCGAAACTCTGCGGAACTTCATAACACAGCGTAAACAAAGTTATACTATGCACGGATGTACTATTTGATCATCCAGAGCGGTTCTTGCTACATATTTTGTTAAATAACTCTGAGCTTTGCAGGTATTTGGAGTTCTAACTTATCTAATATCAATGTATACTATCTTACCAATACGACGCAATCAAAACATCAGCGAAGGTTTACGGAACTTCATAACAAAGCGTAAACAAAGTTATACTATGCACGGATGTACTATTTGATCATCCTGAGCGGTTCTAGCTACATATTTAGTTAAATAACTCTGAGCTTTGCAGGTATTTTCAGTTTTACCTTATATAATATCATAGTATACTATTTTACCAATACGACGCAATCAAAACATCAGTGACACTTTGCGGAACTTCATAACAAAGCGTAAACAAAGTTATACTATGGACGGATGTACTATTTGATCATCCAGAGCGGTTCTTGCTACATATTTTGTTAAATAACTCTGAGCTTTGCAGGTATTTGCAGTTCTAACTTATCTAATATCAATGTATACTAACTTATCAATACGACGCAATCAAAACATCAGCGAAGCTTTGCGGAACTTCATAGCAAAGCGTAAACCAAGTTATACTATGGACGGATGTACTATTGGATCTTATTGCCGGTTTTGGATACATATTTTGCCAAGTCACTCTCAGGTTTGTTGGTAGTTGCAGTTCTACCGTTTATAATATCATAGTATACTATCTTACCAATACGACGCAATCAAAACATCAGTGACACTTTGCTGAATGTCATAACAAAGCGAGAACGAACTTATACTATGCACGAATGTACTATTTGATCATCCAGAGCGGTTCTTGCTACATATTTTGTTAAATAACTGTGAGCTTTGCAGGTATTTGCAGTTCTAACTTATCTAATATCAATGTATACTAACTTACCAATTGCGACGTAATCAAAACATCAGCGAAACATTGCGGAACTTCATAACAAAGCGTAAACAAAGTTATACTATGGACGGATGTACTATTTGATCTTATTGCCGGTTCTGGATACATATTTTGCCAAGTCACTCTCAGGTTTGATGGTAGTTGCAGTTCTACCGTTTATAATATCATAGTATACTATCTTACCAATACGACGCAATCAAAACATCAGTGACATTTTGCTGAATTTCATAACAAAGCGAGAACGAACTTATACTATGCACGAATTTACTATTTGATCATCCAGAAAGGTTCTTGCTACATATTTTGTTAAATAACTGTGAGCTTTGCAGGTATTTGCAGTTCTAACTTATCTAATATCAATGTATACTATCTTTCCAATTGCGACGTAATCAAAACATCAGCGAAACATTGCGGAACTTCATAACAAAGCGTAAACAAAGTTATACTATGCACGTATGTACTATTTGATCATCCAGAGCGGTTCTTGCTACATATTTTGTTAAATAACTCTGAGCTTTGCAGGTATTTGCAGTTCTAACTTATCTAAAATCAATGTATACTAACTTATCAATACGACGCCATCAAAACCACAGCGAAGCTTTGCGGAACTTCATAACACAGCGTAAACAAAGTTATACTATGCACGGATGTACTATTTGATCATCCTGAGCGGTTCTAGCTACATATTTAGTTAAATAACTCTGAGCTTTGCAGGTATTTTCAGTTTTACCTTATATAATATCATAGTATACTATTTTACCAATACGACGCAATCAAAACATCAGTGACACTTTGCGGAACTTCATAACAAAGCGTAAACAAAGTTATACTATGGACGTATGTACTATTTGATCATCCAGAGCGGTTCTTGCTACATATCTAGTTAAATAACTCTGAGCTTTGCAGGTATTTTCAGATCTACCTTATATAATATCAAAGTATACTATCCCACCAATACGACGCCATCAATACCTCAGCGAAGCTTTGCGGAACTTCATAACACAGCGTAAACAAAGTTATACTATGCACGGATGTACTATTTGATCATCCAGAGCGGTTCTTGCTACATATTTTGTTAAATAACTCTGAGCTTTGCAGGTATTTGCAGTTCTAACTTATCTAATATCAATGTATACTAACTTATCAATACGACGCAATCAAAACATCAGCGAAGCTTTGCGGAACTTCATAACAAAGCGTAAACCAAGTTATACTATGGACGGATGTACTATTGGATCTTATTGCCGGTTTTGGATACATATTTTGCCAAGTCACTCTCAGGTTTGTTGGTAGTTGCAGTTCTACCGTTTATAATATCATAGTATACTATCTTACCAATACGACGCAATCAAAAAATCAGTGACACTTTGTTGAATTTCATAACAAAGCGAGAACGAACTTATACTATGCACGAATGTACTATTTGATCATCCAGAGCGGTTCTTGCTACATATTTTGTTAAATAACTGTGAGCTTTGCAGGTATTTGCAGTTCTAACTTATCTAATATCAATGTATACTAACTTACCAATTGCGACGTAATCAAAACATCAGCGAAACATTGCGGAACTTCATAACAAAGCGTAAACAAAGTTATACTATGGACGGATGTACTATTTGATCTTATTGCCGGTTCTGGATACATATTTTGCCAAGTCACTCTCAGGTTTGATGGTAGTTGCAGTTCTACCGTTTATAATATCATAGTATACTATCTTACCAATACGACGCAATCAAAACATCAGTGACATTTTGCTGAATTTCATAACAAAGCGAGAACGAACTTATACTATGCACGAATTTACTATTTGATCATCCAGAAAGGTTCTTGCTACATATTTTGTTAAATAACTGTGAGCTTTGCAGGTATTTGCAGTTCTAACTTATCTAATATCAATTTATACTATCTTTCCAATTGCGACGTAATCAAAACATCAGCGAAACATTGCGGAACTTCATAACAAAGCGTAAACAAAGTTATACTATGCACGTATGTACTATTTGATCATCCAGAGCGGTTCTTGCTACATATTTTGTTAAATAACTCTGAGCTTTGCAGGTATTTGCAGTTCTAACTTATCTAATATCAATGTATACTAACTTATCAATACGACGCAATCAAAACATCAGCGAAGCTTTGCGGAACTTCATAACAAAGCGTAAACAAAGTTATACTATGGACGGATGTACTATTGGATCTTATTGCCGGTTCTGGATACATATTTTGCCAAGTCACTCTCAGGTTTGTTGGTAGTTGCAGTTCTACCGTTTATAATATCATAGTATACTATCTTACCAATACGACGCGATCAAAACATCAGTGACACTTTGCTGAATTTCATAACAAAGCGAGAACGAACTTATACTATGCACGAATGTACTATTTGATCATCCAGAGCGGTTCTTGCTACATATTTTGTTAAATAACTGTGAGCTTTGCAGGTATTTGCAGTTCTAACTTATCTAATATCAATGTATACTAACTTACCAATTGCGACGTAATCAAAACATCAGCGAAACATTGCGGAACTTCATAACAAAGCGTAAACTAAGTTATACTATGCACGTATGTACTATTTGATCATCCAGAGCGGTTCTTGCTACATATTTTGTTAAATAACTGTGAGCTTTGCAGGTATTTGCAGTTCTAACTTATCTAATATCAATGTATACTAACTTATCAATACGACGCAATCAAAACATCAGCGAAGCTTTGCGGAACTTCATAACAAAGCGTAAACAAAGTTATACTATGGACGGATGTACTATTGGATCTTATTGCCGGTTCTGGATACATATTTTGCCAAGTCACTCTCAGGTTTGTTGGTAGTTGCAGTTCTACCGTTTATAATATCATAGTATACTATCTTACCAATACGACGCGATCAAAACATCAGTGACACTTTGCTGAATTTCATAACAAAGCGAGAACGAACTTATACTATGCACGAATGTACTATTTGATCATCCAGAGCGGTTCTTGCTACATATTTTGTTAAATAACTCTGAGGTGTGCAGGTATTTGCAGGTCTAACTTATATAATATCAAAGTATACTAACTTATCAATACGACGCAATCAAAAACTCAGCGAAACTCTTCGGAACTTCATAACAAAGCGTAAACAAAGTTATACTATGCACGGATGTACTATTTGATCATCCTGAGCGGTTCTTGCTACATATTTTGTTATATAACTCTGAGGTGTGCAGGTATTTGCAGTTCTAACTTATATAATATCAAAGTATACTATCTTATCAATACGACGCAATCAAAACCTCAGCGAAACTCTGCGGAACTTCATAACAAAGCGTAAACAAATTTATACTATGCACGTATGTACTATTTGATCATCCTAAGCGGTTCTTGCTACATATTTAGTTAAATAACTCTGAGCTTTGCAGGTATTTTCAGTTCTACCTTATATAATATCAAAGTATACTATCTTACCAATTGCGACGCAATCAAAACATCAGTGAGACTTTGCTGAATTTCATAACAAAGCGTAAACAAAGTTATACTATGCACGTATGTACTATTTGATCATCCAGAGCGGTTCTTGCTACATATTTTGTTAAATAACTCTGAGCTTTGCAGGTATTTGCAGTTCTAACTTATCTAATATCAATGTATACTAACTTATCAATACGACGCAATCAAAACATCAGCGAAGCTTTGCGGAACTTCATAACAAAGCGTAAACAAAGTTATACTATGGACGGATGTACTATTGGATCTTATTGCCGGTTCTGGATACATATTTTGCCAAGTGACTCTCAGGTTTGTTGGTAGTTGCAGTTCTACCGTTTATAATATCATAGTATACTATCTTACCAATACGACGCAATCAAAACATCAGTGACACTTTGTTGAATTTCATAACAAAGCGAGAACGAACTTATACTATGCACGAATATACTATTTGATCATCCAGAGCGGTTCTTGCTACATATTTTGTTAAATAACTCTGAGCTTTGCAGGTATTTGCAGTTCTAACTTATATAATATCAAAGTATACTATCCCACCAATACGACGCCATCAAAAGCTCAGCGAAGCTTTGCGGAACTTCATAACACAGCGTAAACAAAGTTATACTATGCACGGATGTACTATTTGATCATCCAGAGCGGTTCTTGCTACATATTTTGTTAAATAACTCTGAGCTTTGCAGGTATTTGCAGTTCTAACTTATCTAATATCAATGTATACTAACTTATCAATACGACGCAATCAAAACATCAGCGAAGCTTTGCGGAACTTCATAACAAAGCGTAAACCAAGTTATACTATGGACGGATGTACTATTGGATCTTATTGCCGGTTTTGGATACATATTTTGCCAAGTCACTCTCAGGTTTGTTGGTAGTTGCAGTTCTACCGTTTATAATATCATAGTATACTATCTTACCAATACGACGCAATCAAAACATCAGTGACACTTTGCTGAATGTCATAACAAAGCGAGAACGAACTTATACTATGCACGAATGTACTATTTGATCATCCAGAGCGGTTCTTGCTACATATTTTGTTAAATAACTGTGAGCTTTGCAGGTATTTGCAGTTCTAACTTATCTAATATCAATGTATACTAACTTACCAATTGCGACGTAATCAAAACATCAGCGAAACATTGCGGAACTTCATAACAAAGCGTAAACAAAGTTATACTATGGACGGATGAACTATTTGATCTTATTGCCGGTTCTGGATACATATTTTGCCAAGTCACTCTCAGGTTTGATGGTAGTTGCAGTTCTACCGTTTATAATATCATAGTATACTATCTTACCAATACGACGCAATCAAAACATCAGTGACATTTTGCTGAATTTCATAACAAAGCGAGAACGAACTTATACTATGCACGAATTTACTATTTGATCATCCAGAAAGGTTCTTGCTACATATTTTGTTAAATAACTGTGAGCTTTGCAGGTATTTGCAGTTCTAACTTATCTAATATCAATTTATACTATCTTTCCAATTGCGACGTAATCAAAACATCAGCGAAACATTGCGGAACTTCATAACAAAGCGTAAACAAAGTTATACTATGCACGTATGTACTATTTGATCATCCAGAGCGGTTCTTGCTACATATTTTGTTAAATAACTCTGAGCTTTGCAGGTATTTGCAGTTCTAACTTATCTAATATCAATGTATACTAACTTATCAATACGACGCAATCAAAACATCAGCGAAGATTGGCGGAACTTCATAACAAAGCGTAAACAAAGTTATACTATGGACGGATGTACTATTGGATCTTATTGCCGGTTCTGGATACATATTTTGCCAAGTCACTCTCAGGTTTGTTGGTAGTTGCAGTTCTACCGTTTATAATATCATAGTATACTATCTTACCAATACGACGCGATCAAAACATCAGTGACACTTTGCTGAATTTCATAACAAAGCGAGAACGAACTTATACTATGCACGAATGTACTATTTGATCATCCAGAGCGGTTCTTGCTACATATTTTGTTAAATAACTGTGAGCTTTGCAGGTATTTGCAGTTCTAACTTATCTAATATCAATGTATACTAACTTACCAATTGCGACGTAATCAAAACATCAGCGAAACATTGCGGAACTTCATAACAAAGCGTAAACAAAGTTATACTATGCACGTATGTACTATTTGATCATCCAGAGCGGTTCTTGCTACATATTTTGTTAAATAACTGTGAGCTTTGCAGGTATTTGCAGTTCTAACATATCTAATATCAATGTATACTAACTTATCAATACGACGCAATCAAAACATCAGCGAAGCTTTGCGGAACTTCATAACAAAGCGTAAACAAAGTTATACTATGGACGGATGTACTATTGGATCTTATTGCCGGTTCTGGATACATATTTTGCCAAGTCACTCTCAGGTTTGTTGGTAGTTGCAGTTCTACCGTTTATAATATCATAGTATACTATCTTACCAATACGACGCGATCAAAACATCAGTGACACTTTGCTGAATTTCATAACAAAGCGAGAACGAACTTATACTATGCACGAATGTACTATTTGATCATCCAGAGCGGTTCTTGCTACATATTTTGTTAAATAACTCTGAGGTGTGCAGGTATTTGCAGGTCTAACTTATATAATATCAAAGTATACTAACTTATCAATACGACGCAATCAAAACCTCAGCGAAACTCTGCGGAACTTCATAACAAAGCGTAAACAAAGTTATACTATGCACGTATGTACTATTTGATCATCCTGAGCGGTTCTTGCTACATATTTATTTAAATAACTCTGAGCTTTGCAGGTATTTTCAGTTCTACCTTATATAATATCAAAGTATACTATCTTACCAATTGCGACGCAATCAAAACATCTGTGAGACATTGCTGAATTTCATAACAAAGCGTAAACAAAGTTATACTATGCACGTATGTACTATTTGATCATCCAGAGCGGTTCTTGCTACATATTTTGTTAAATAACTCTGAGCTTTGCAGGTATTTGCAGTTCTAACTTATCTAATATCAATGTATACTAACTTATCAATACGACGCAATCAAAACATTAGCGAAGCTTTGCGGAACTTCATAACAAAGCGTAAACAAAGTTATACTATGGACGGATGTACTATTGGATCTTATTGCCGGTTCTGGATACATATTTTGCCAAGTCACTCTCAGGTTTGTTGGTAGTTGCAGTTCTACCGTTTATAATATCATAGTATACTATCTTACCAATACGACGCAATCAAAACATCAGTGACACTTTGTTGAATTTCATAACAAAGCGAGAACGAACTTATATTATGCACGAATGTACTATTTGATCATCCAGAGCGGTTCTTGCTACATATTTTGTTAAATCACTCTGAGCTTTGCAGGTATTTGCAGTTCTAACTTATATAATATCAAAGTATACTATCTTACCAATACGACGCAATCAAAACATCAGCGAAGGTTTGCGGAACTTCATAACAAAGCGTAAACAAAGTTATACTATGGACGTATGTACTATTTGATCATCCCTAGCGGTTCTTGCTACATATTTTGTTAAATAACTCTGAGCTTTGCAAGTATTTGCAGTTCTAACTTATATAATATCAAAGTATACTATCTTATCAATACGACGCAATCAAAACCTCAGCGAAACTCTGCGGAACTTCATAACAAAGCGTAAACAAATTTATACTATGCACGTATGTACTATTTGATCATCCTAAGCGGTTCTTGCTACATATTTAGTTAAATAACTCTGAGCTTTGCAGGTATTTTCAGTTCTACCTTATATAATATCAAAGTATACTATCTTACCAATTGCGACGCAATCAAAACATCAGTGAGACTTTGCTGAATTTCATAACAAAGCGTAAACAAAGTTATACTATGCACGTATGTACTATTTGATCATCCAGAGCGGTTCTTGCTACATATTTTGTTAAATAACTCTGAGCTTTGCAGGTATTTGCAGTTCTAACTTATCTAATATCAATGTATACTAACTTATCAATACGACGCAATCAAAACATCAGCGAAGCTTTGCGGAACTTCATAACAAAGCGTAAACAAAGTTATACTATGGACGGATGTACTATTGGATCTTATTGCCGGTTCTGGATACATATTTTGCCAAGTGACTCTCAGGTTTGTTGGTAGTTGCAGTTCTACCGTTTATAATATCATAGTATACTATCTTACCAATACGACGCAATCAAAACATCAGTGACACTTTGTTGAATTTCATAACAAAGCGAGAACGAACTTATACTATGCACGAATGTACTATTTGATCATCCAGAGCGGTTCTTGCTACATATTTTGTTAAATAACTCTGAGCTTTGCAGGTATTTGCAGTTCTAACTTATATAATATCAAAGTATACTATCTTATCAATACGACGCAATCAAAACCTCAGCGAAACTATGCGGAACTTCATAACAAAGCGTAAACAAAGTTATACTATGGACGTATGTACTATTTGATCATCCAGAGCGGTTCTTGCTACATATTTAGTTAAATAACTCTGAGCTTTGCAGGTATTTTCAGATCTAACTTATATAATATCAAAGTATACTATCCCACCAATACGACGCCATCAAAACCGCAGCGAAGCTTTGCAGAACTTCATAACACAGCGTAAACAAAGTTATACTATGCACGTATGTACTATTTGATCATCCAGAGCGGTTCTTTCTACATATTTTGTTAAATAACTCTGAGCTTTGCAGGTATTTGCAGTTCTAACTTATCTAATATCAATGTATACTAACTTATCAATACGACGCAATCAAAACATCAGCGAAGCATTGCGGAACTTCATAACAAAGCGAGAACGAACTTATACTATGCACGAATGTACTATTTGATCATCCAGAGCGGTTCTTGCTACATATTTTGTTAAATAACTCTGAGCTTTCCAGGTATTTGCAGTTCTAACTTATATAATATCAAAGTATACTATCTTATCAATACGACGCAATCAAAACCTCAGCGAAACTCTGCGGAACTTCATAACACAGCGTAAACAAAGTTATACTATGCACGGATGTACTATTTGATCATCCAGAGCGGTTCTTGCTACATATTTTGTTAAATAACTCTGAGCTTTGCAGGTATTTGCAGTTCTAACTTATATAATATCAAAGTATACTATCTTATCAATACGTACGCAATCAAAACATCAGCGAAACTTGGGGAACTTCATAACAAAGCGTAAACAAAGTTATACTATGCACGGATGTACTATTTGATCTTCCTGCCGGTTCTGGATACATATTTTGCCATATCACTCTCAGGTTTGTAGGTAGTTGCAGTTCTACCGTACATAATATCATAGTATACTATCTTACCAATACGACGCAATCAAAACATCAGTGACACTTTGCGGTGTTTCATAACAAAGCGTAAACAAAGTTATACTATGCACGTATGTAATATTTGATCATCCAGAGCGGTTCTTGCTACATATTTTGTTAAATAACTGTGAGCTTTGCAGGTATTTGCAGTTCTAACTTATCTAATATCAATTTATACTATCTTTCCAATTGCGACGTAATCAAAACATCAGCGAAGGTTTGCGGAACTTCATAACAAAGCGTAAACAAAGTTATACTAGGCACGGATGTACTATTTGATCATCCTGAGCGGTTCTAGCTACATATTTAGTTACATAATTCTGAGCTTTGCAGGTATTTTCAGTTCTACCTTATATAATATCATAGTATACTATTTTACCAATACGACGCAATCAAAACATCAGTGACACTTTGCGGAACTTCATAACAAAGCGTAAACAAAGTTATACTATGGACGTATGTACTATTTGATCATCCAGAGCGGTTCTTGCTACATATTTAGTTAAATAACTCTGAGCTTTGCAGGTATTTTCAGTTCTAACCTATCTAATATCAATGTATACTATCATTTCAATACGACGCAATCAAAACATCAGCGAAGCTTTACGGAACTTCATAACAAAGCGTACACAAAGTTATACTATGCACGTTTGTACTATTTGATCATCCAGAGCGGTACTTGCTACATATTTTCTTAAATAACTCTGAGCTTTGCAGGTATTTGCAGTTTTAACTTATATAATATCAAAGTATACTATCTTATCAATACGACGCAATCAAAACCCCAGCGAAACTCTGCGGAACTTCATAACAAAGCGTAAACAAAGTTATACTATGCACGTATGTACTATTTGATCATCCCTAGCGGTTCTTGCTACATATTTAGTTAAATAACTCTGAGCTTTGCAGGTATTTTCAGTTCTACCTTATATAATATCAAAGTATACTATCTTACCAATTGCGACGCAATCAAAACATCAGTGAGACTTTGCTGAATTTCATAACAAAGCGTAAACAAAGTTATACTATGCACGTATGTACTATTTGATCATCCAGAGCGGTTCTTGCTACATATTTTGTTAAATAACTCTGAGCTTTGCAGGTATTTGCAGTTCTAACTTATCTAATATCAATGTATACTAACTTATCAATACGACGCAATCAAAACATCAGCGAAGCTTTGCGGAACTTCATAACAAAGCGTAAACAAAGTTATACTATGGACGGATGTACTATTGGATCTTATTGCCGGTTCTGGATACATATTTTGCCAAGTCACTCTCAGGTTTGTTGGTAGTTGCAGTTCTACCGTTTATAATATCATAGTATACTATCTTACCAATACGACGCAATCAAAACATCAGTGACACTTTGTTGAATTTCATAACAAAGCGAGAACGAACTTATACTATGCGCGAATGTACTATTTGATCATCCAGAGCGGTTCTTGCTACATATTTTGTTAAATAACTCTGAGCTTTGCAGGTATTTGGAGTTCTAACTTATCTAATATCAAAGTATACTATCTTATCAATAGGACGCAATCAAAACCTCAGCGAAACTCTGCGGAACTTCATAACACAGCGTAAACAAAGTTATACTATGCACGGATGTACTATTTGATCATCCAGAGCGGTTCTTGCTACATATTTTGTTAAATAACTCTGAGCTTTGCAGGTATTTGGAGTTCTAACTTATCTAATATCAATGTATACTATCTTACCAATACGACGCAATCAAAACATCAGCGAAGGTTTGCGGAACTTCATAACAAAGCGTAAACAAAGTTATACTATGCACGGATGTACTATTTGATCATGCTGAGCGGTTCTAGCTACATATTTAGTTACATAACTCAGAGCTTTGCAGGTATTTTCAGTTCTACCTTATATAATATCATAGTATACTATTTTACCAATACGACGCAATCAAAACATCAGTGACACTTTGCGGAACTTCATAACAAAGCGTAAACAAAGTTATACTATGGACGTATGTACTATTTGATCATCCAGAGCGGTTCTTGCTACATATTTAGTTAAATAACTCTGAGCTTTGCAGGTATTTTCAGATCTACCTTATGTAGGTTCGGTGCATTTCAAAGAACGATCCGAATCATATTGCCGCGCGTAAAAGATAAACTTTCGTGCGCGGCTGTGTCGTGTTCCGTGTGCCTTCGTTCCGCGCGCGTTCGGTGGCATCGTGTAATGTTTGTCGGCGGGAATAAAGGACTCACGCGGACCCAGGCGGCCCGAGCGATGCGATAGCGTTTGTATAATAAACATTGTAGACGAGCTGACGAGTTCGAGAAACGTTCGGCATCGGGCAGTTCTCGTCGAGACATAGAGAAGCGCGCGTCGAGTAGCATTTTGTAATATCTCTTTGTATACCTTGTTTTGTCTTTTGTCTTTTTATTGTTTAAATATATTCACGTTTTAAAATACCAACGGTTCTTTGTCCTTCCATGGTCCGTATGATCCTACAATAGTGGGGGCTCGTCCGGGATCGAAACGGATTATATGGTGGCAAAATTACTTGTTCGTTGTGCGTGAATATTCGCGTTGTTCAAGAAGTGTGGCGCAGTGGTCGTGCAGAACCTCATTCTGGACAGTAACTTTGTACGGTGTTGCACAGTGCGTGATAGGCAGACGGCCACAAGAAGACTTATATTACGCAGTGTATTTGGGGTGTCAAGATGCAGTCCTCGAATGAGAAATCTGTTACCGCTGTCGAACCGATGACGACCGAGGAGCTGCGAAACAAGCTGCAGGAGCTTGGCCGCTCGATAAAAGGGTCTAAGACCGTGCTGGCCGTTAGACTGAGGAAGGCCATGCAGAACGCAGAGAAGACGAAAAACGGTGGAGAGAAGAAGACAAACGTTGGAAATGATGACGGTGACAAAGAGGATTTCGACGCGCTCTCTAAAGACGAAGTCAAGGCGAGACTCCGCGCCTTGAACCTGAAGGTGACAGGTAAGAAGGCCGAATTGGTGGGGAGGCTGAAGGCAGCCTACGAAGATGATGACGACGAAGATGATGACGACGAAGACGATGACGACGAAGACGAGGATGACGACAATGAAGAAGTCGACGACATCGAAGAAGTTGACGACATTGAAGAAGTTGACGACAATGAAGATGATGACGGCAATGAAGATGAAGACGACAATGAAGATGACGCTGAAGACGAAGAAGAGGAAAAAATAGTAAAACATTCCAGACGAATCGACGTGAGAAATCGTAAACATTCTCGAGATATCGGATTCTCCCGCAACGTACTAACGTTCAAAGATGTTGAAGATGCGTTAGAAACTTTTAGTGGCGATGGAAGCGAGAACATTCGCAGATGGTTTGTAATGTTTGAAGAAACGGCAGAGATGTGTGACTGGTCGGAAACTCAGAAAGTTATATACTGTAAACGGTTGTTAAAGGGCTCAGCGAAGTTATTTGTCAATTTCGAATGTCATGCGAAAACCTGGACAAAATTGAGGAAAGAGCTCATCAAAGAATTTTCAAATACGGTAAATAGTAAGCAAGTTCACGACCAATTAAGTAAGGTGAAGAAGAAGCACGATGAGTCATACCAAGCGTATGTGTATCGCGTTTTGGAAATGGCTAGCCACGCGGAAATTGAATTAGAAGCAAAAATCCAATATATAATTGACGGGATTCAAGACGATGAAGTGAGCAAAACAATTTTGTACACCGCCTCTACAGTGAAGGAGCTGAGGAAGAAATTAAATCAGTACGAGACGCTAAAGAATAATTCCAGACTGAAGACGAGTGAAAGAATCCAGAAGTATGAAAAAACGAAGAGATCAACTCAGGCGCAAAGCGATGAAAAAACCAAGCATTGCTTTAATTGCGGAAGTAAGACGCACATAAGTCTGTATTGTCCGCATAAAGTTAAAGGTCCAAAGTGTTTCGGATGTGGCGAATTCGGACACGTTTCGTCAAAATGTACAAAATCTCACGGTGAGAACAAAAAAAGAACGGAGAAACCACGATGTGATTTGCTGGCATCAACTGATAAGAAGACGTACAAAAAAGTAGAAATTTTAAATAAGGAAGTGACGGCCGTGTTGGATGGAGGCAGCGATTTACATTTAGTGCGATCGAGCTTTTATGTACAACTTGGAGCGCCGCCTCTCGAACGTAAAACCATTTCTTTCGACGGAGTGGGTACTGTGAATCGACGCACGTTGGGACGCTTTCGAGCAGAGGTTGTGATCGATGGGTTGACATTTAATTTCAGTTTTGACGTTGTGCCGGATGACTTCCTGGGTCACGACATGCTGGTCGGCGGAGAATTATCTGATTATGTTGAAGTGCGCACGAAAAATAGACAAGCGACGCTGGTGAAATTGGAGTCGGAAGAGACGCAGCTGGAGGAAGGTGGCTGGAAGGTTTTAGCGATTAATGCTTATGAGGAACCGGAGGATGAGCATAACGTTGAAATTCAACATATAGCCGATCCTGAAATTAAAGCAGAGGTGAAAGAAATCGTTGAAAATTATACGCCTACGCATACTAAACATACAGGAGTGGAAATGCGTATAGTGCTCCAAGACGATGCCCCCGTGTTCCAGAACCCTCGGCGACTATCAGCGGAGCAGAAGAAGCAGGTGAACGGAATCATCGATAAGTGGATGGACGACGGAATAGTGAGATCGAGTGTATCGGATTTTGCTAGTCCAATTGTGCTGGTCACAAAAAAGAATGGACAACCGAGACTATGTGTCGATTATCGAACCCTCAATAAGAAAATCATCAAGGACAGAAACCCTTTGCCGTTAATTGAGGACCAGCTGGATCGACTGCAAGATGCGAGATTATTCTCCACGTTGGATTTAAAAGACGGTTTTTTCCATGTGCCAGTTGAGGAAGACAGTGTAAAATATACGGCGTTCGTGGTCCCCGATGGACATTATGAATTTTTGAAAGTGCCATTCGGATTGTGTAATTCGCCGGCTGTTTTTCAGAGACACATACGTGCAATATTTCGTCCGTTGATAACGAGTGGCGTGGTGTTAGTTTATCTCGATGATTTAATCATTCCTTCGAAAGACGAACGTGAAGGTTTAGAGAAACTAAAAACTGTGTTGCAAACGGCGAGTCAATTCGGTTTAGAAATTAATTGGAAGAAGTGCGAATTACTAGTGGATAAAGTAGAATATTTGGGATACATCGTGGAGGCAGGTCAGATACAACCCTCTCCAAAAAAGACGTTGGCAGTGTCGAAATTCCCGCTACCCAGAACTATAAAACAGGTGCAGAGTTTTTTGGGACTCACGGGATATTTCCGGAAATTTATTCCCCAATTTTCCGTGCGTGCGCGACCGTTGTCCCAGTTGTTAAGAGATGGTGCAAAGTTTGAATTTGGGACGGAGCAACAAATGGCGTTTGACAGTTTAAAGTCAGCGCTAACTGAAGAACCAGTGTTGAAGCTGTATCGAGTCGGAGCGGAGACAGAGCTGCACACGGATGCGTGCATGGGTGGACTTGGAGCAGTGCTGCTCCAAAAAGATTCGGAGGGCGGTAAGTTGCATCCTGTGTATTACGCCAGCTGGAAGACGACACCCGCCGAAGAGAAATACACAAGCTACGAATTGGAGATTTTGGCTGTGGTTAAAGCTCTAAAGAAGTTTCGCGTGTACTTACTCGACGTAAAGTTTAAGATAGTGACGGACTGTAAAGCCTTCGTGTTAACGATGAAGAAAAAGGACTTATGTTTAAGAGTGTCGCATTGGGCACTTTTAATCGATCAGTTTGATTACACGATGGAGCATCGACCAGGAGCATCGATGCGTCACGTTGACGCACTAAGCAGGAATCCTGTTGAAGTCTTTCTAGTGCAGGAAGGCCGAGACGGATTAATTGAAACAATTCAGAAAGCTCAGCAAGACGATCCTGAATTAAAAAAGACGATCGACGCTGTTCAGGCCGGACGAAACACGGATTTTTCAATTGCGAAACGAGGAATCTTGTACCGAGAAGATGGTGGAGTCGATCTCATGGTGATACCTAAAACTATGCAGTACGATGTAATCAAGCAGGCACACGAGCAAGGACATTTTGGATGGAAGAAAATTGAATTTGCGTTAAAACGAGAATTTTGGTTTCCTAATATGCGACAGAAAATTCAGAAGGTGATTGGGAACTGTGTCAAGTGCTTGTTAGCAGAAAGAAAATACGGAAAGAGCGATGGACTACTAAATCCAATCGAGAAAGGAACTACACCGTTGGACACTTATCACGTGGATCATCTAGGGCCGATGCCATCTACGAGAAAAGCATATAACCATTTGTTAGTGGTTGTGGACGCATTCACAAAGTTTGTGTGGATCTACCCGACGAAGTCGACGACTGCAAACGAAGTTGTCGATAAATTAAAGAAGCAGGCGACCGTTTTCGGGAATCCTAGACGCATAATTTCGGACCGCGGAACAGCGTTCACCGCTAATGTGTTTAAGGAATATTGCGCAACGGAAAACATCGAGCATGTCTTAATCACTACAGGCATCCCGAGAGGAAACGGACAGGTTGAAAGGATGAACCGTGTCATCATCCCCATGTTGACCAAGATGGCGATATCCAATCCTATGGAATGGTGGAAACACGTGGACCAGGTGCAACAATTTTTAAATTCGACATTCAATAGGAGCACGCAAATGACTCCTTTTGAGTTAATGATTGGAGAGAAAATGAGGTTGAAGGATGACCAGCAGTTGAGAGAGCTGATAGAAGAAGAATTTATTAAGGTGTACCAGGAAAAACGCACTAATTTACGAGACGAAGCCAGGAAGAATATTCTCAACGTCCAGAGAGAGAATAAAAAGACGTACGACAGGAAGAGGAAAGCAGCAGGAAAATTTAAAGTTGATGACCTTGTAGCCATACAAAGGACACAATTTGGGGGAGGTGCGAAATTGCATCCCAAATTTCTAGGACCTTATAAAGTAACGAGCGCAATGAGGAACGACCGATACATTGTGGAGAAGGTGGGAGATCATGAGGGTCCAAACAAAACAAGTTCAGCAGCTGACCTAATGAAACCATGGACGAGATTCGCCGAATTGAATGAGGTGTTCAATAACAGCGATGAAGATAACGCCCTGGGTGTTGACGATCATCTGGAAGATTAAGCCGGGAGGTATCGAGGACGATACCCGAGCAGGACGGCCGGTTGTAGGTTCGGTGCATTTCAAAGAACGATCCGAATCATATTGCCGCGCGTAAAAGATAAACTTTCGTGCGCGGCTGTGTCGTGTTCCGTGTGCCTTCGTTCCGCGCGCGTTCGGTGGCATCGTGTAATGTTTGTCGGCGGGAATAAAGGACTCACGCGGACCCAGGCGGCCCGAGCGATGCGATAGCGTTTGTATAATAAACATTGTAGACGAGCTGACGAGTTCGAGAAACGTTCGGCATCGGGCAGTTCTCGTCGAGACATAGAGAAGCGCGCGTCGAGTAGCATTTTGTAATATCTCTTTGTATACCTTGTTTTGTCTTTTGTCTTTTTATTGTTTAAATATATTCACGTTTTAAAATACCAACGGTTCTTTGTCCTTCCATGGTCCGTATGATCCTACACTTATATAATATCAAAGTATACTATCCCACCAATTGCGACGTAATCAAAACATCAGCGAAACATTGCGGAACTTCATAACAAAGCGTAAACAAAGTTATACTATGCACGTATGTACTATTTGATCATCCAGAGCGGTTCTTGCTACATATTTTGTTAAATAACTCTGAGCTTTGCAGGTATTTGCAGTTCTAACTTATCTAATATCAATGTATACTAACTTATCAATACGACGCTATCAAAACATCAGCGAAGCTTTGCGGAACTTCATAACAAAGCGTAAACAAAGTTATACTATGGACGGATGTACTATTTGATCATCCAGAGCGGTTCTTGCTACATATTTAGTTAAATAACTCTGAGCTTTGCAGGTATTTGCAGTTCTAACCTATCTAATATCAATGTATACTATCATTTCAATACGACGCAATCAAAACATCAGCGAAGTTTTGCGGAACTTCATAACAAAGCGTAAACAAAGTTATGCTATGCACGTTTGTACTATTTGATCATCCAGAGCGGTTCTTGCTACATATTTAGTTAAATAACTCTGAGCTTTGCAGGTATTTTCAGATCTACCTTATATAATATCAAAGTATACTATCCCACCAATACGACGCCATCAAAACCTCAGCGAAGCTTTGCGGAACTTCATAACACAGCGTAAACAAAGTTATACTATGCACGGATGTACTATTTGATCATCCAGAGCGGTTCTTGCTACATATTTTGTTAAATAACTCTGAGCTTTGCAGGTATTTGCAGTTCTAACTTATCTAATATCAATGTATACTAACTTATCAATACGACGCAATCAAAACATCAGCGAAGCATTGCGGAACTTCATAACAAAGCGAGAACGAACTTATACTATGCACGAATGTACTATTTGATCATCCAGAGCGGTTCTTGCTACATATTTTGTTAAATAACTCTGAGCTTTCCAGGTATTTGCAGTTCTAACTTATATAATATCAAAGTATACTATTGTCACGTCCGGTGGTTCGACCGCCAATGATTAATCAATCTAATAAAGAATTATTGCAAAGTCCGATAATGTCACGAGAAAGGTAAGCTTAGAAATAGAACAATAAAATAATCAGCGTTAAATAAATTCATGTTAACAATCGAATAGGTACATATATAATTATACACACATATAATATAAATTGTTCGAACTGCGCAATATAGTGACGCATCAACAGGATGCCAAATCAACAACTCAGCCTTCTGCGAAGTGCACAAATAAGATCGGTTTGCATCCTTAGACTCAATAGAAGAGATATTAGATATTGCTACGAGAAAAAGCTATGATAATTCAAACTGCACAATGAAAGTTCGATTTACATTCTGAGAATCAATAAGAATGACATCGGATGATGAGGACCCCTACTCCTGAGCCAGCATCTTCAAAGACAAAGAATTGGCTACCTATAAATAAGGGATTCAGCTCCTTAAGAGTCAGTTACAATTGAAGTGTCAAACGATTTAGAATTGAGTTTATTTGAGCCATTGTGTTGGAAAATAGTTAAAACTGAAAGTGAACCATTGGATTAACCAACATACATCACGAGGAGACCGAGGATTATTCAAAGGATCCCTGAGACCAAGGATTATTCAAAGGATCCCTGAGATACCTCAAGCGCTATTACCTACCATATTATACCAGAACCAAGAAGATTGTATTTCGGTAATATTATATTATATTATATTTTCTATATTTTTATCGCGCTAAATGCACTCACGTATATCTGCTCTATAAATAATATCTGTAAACCTTAATATCTGATTCAGTTTTCTATTTTTGAATAAATAAATCAATTTTTATCAATAAAAGGGTACAACCTTTATTTAAACGATCCTCAATTTCCCGAACCGTAGCCGGTGAATGCAGGTAGGTTCGAAACTGCGTACTATCCCTTCAAAACTATAATTCGGTCCACTCAGGACGTAACAAAATTTGGTGGCAGCGGTGGGATAGAGCGCAGAATTGAGGATTGGAAAATTCAGTTTACCCATAACTTCTCATAAAATCTACAATGGCAAATCCCGGTGATGACGGATCTAAATTACCTGGACCTGAATCAGACGTATTAAAAATGGCTATAGAACAAGTAAAAAAGGCCCAAGAAAGTAACGATTTTATAGCCGATCTTGGCAATAAATTTCGAGAATTAAGTCAACAAATAGCAGATATGCAAGATGCATTATATTCAATACCTACAAAATCGACACCGGTTAAAATCCAACAAACGACTCCAGAAAAACCGACACCCGGACTGACAGAACAGTTAGGCTACCCAATACGAATCAAAGACGCGTTAGAGACAGTACCAGTGTTCGATGGTTATAAACCCTCTATATTTCAATTCTTAAGAGCATGTGAAAGAGCTAAAGCAATGCTCCTACCGGATATGGAACCATATTTGATTAAATTATTAACAAACAAACTTAGAGGACATGCATTTATGGCCATCGAAGACTCTAACATAGACACCCTAGAAGAATTTGGAACAAAATTAAAACTTATGTTCGGACCCCAAAAGACGGTTAATCAGTATAAGGGCGAATTAGGAAACATTTTTAAAAAACCTAATGAAAATATTTTGAACTATATAAGTCGCGTAAAAAATCTACGACTTGCTATTATGGATGGAGAACGCAGCATATACGGAGAAATTTCGGAAGGATTACAAAAAAATATAGACCTCGATGTCATGGAAGCATTTTCAAAGGGGTTACCATCAGAAATTCACATCAGATTGCAATTAGAAGGCTTTACTAACTTAGAGGAAGGATACGCCAATGCAATAAAGATCTCGAAACAAATCCGATATGAAGAAGAACGAGTCGGAGCGTACTACAGAAGCGTGAGTCAACAGCAACAAGGATATCAAGTTCCTTCAAACAGATATCAGGCCCCTCTGAGGCGAGATAATTATACCGGATCGCGCTGGCGCTCCGACCCTCCCTCCCATCACAATAATTCTTATCAAAATAACAGGAATCCGGACAACAACTTGAGGACCAATCAACAAACAGATAATAATGATCGATCTAGAACAGATGGTCCACCTGTCACTTGCAATTACTGCAAAAAGACCGGACACACAATCAAAGATTGTTATAAATTTAAATCAAAGGTGGAATCAGGTGAGATAGTGCCCTATTCCCAACAAAAGTCGGGAAACGAGAGGGTCTCCCCAGGGACCAGTGGCGCACCCAAGGGAGCAAAACCCACAGAGCGCCGCTCTATAATGAAAATCAACCCGCAAGACGATCAATCAAACCACCTCCAACAGGAAGAATCCCTGAAGATGGATCAAACCAAAGAAATAAAAGCAAATCAGGAAGAAATCGACCTAGAAGAGCTATCACTGTTCGACTAGATACTGCCAACTACACTCCGACTATAATGATCATCTCCCCTGACCTCCAAGGAACAATTTCATTACTCATAGATTCAGGTTCGGAAATCAACCTTATAAAGGAATCAATGGTCCCAATATCCACAAAAATCGACACAAGTAACGCTATAAATATTCGAGGAATATCGGCTGAAGTCCTGGCCACCCTAGGGACGGCATCAATCAGGATAGCAGGCCATCAAGTAACATTCCATGTTGTTAGCAACCGAATATTGATAGATCAATGCGGACTCTTAGGATCCGACTTTCTACAAAACAATCAAGCAAATGTCGATTACTCTAAGAAACACATAAAATGTGGAACCACCTACATACCATTCTTCGAACCTCAACAAATAATCGTTCCTAAGAGAACATCTATCCCAATAACAATGAATATAGTCAATCCAGAACTACAACAAGGCTATATTCCCCGAATTCCAGAAGAAAAGGGAATATTTCTTGGAGAAACAGTGGTCACCAATAACAAAGGGCGAGCCCACCTGAGAATAACGAACGCTACATTAAAGGATTATGTCTTCGATGTACCCATGGTAAAGTTGGACCCTTTTGAAGAAGTTACCAATCAACAAGTCAAATCTTGCCTTGCGGCAGCAGTAAGTAATCATAATAGATTCGAAGATGTGTTGGAATTACTAAGACTAGAGCACCTAAACATGGAAGAGAAGGAAAACGTTATGAAATTAATAAAACAAAATCAAGATAGATTCCACATTCCCGGAGAAACCCTCGAAGGCACTGATGTGCTACGACATAAAATACACACCACTGATGACATTCCAATAAATACCAGACAATATCGATTCCCTCCAATCCATAAAGGAGAAATTAATAAACAAGTACAGGAATTACTAGAAACAGATATGGTCGAAACATCAACATCACCCTATAACTCGCCAGTATGGATTGTACCAAAGAAACCAGATTCTCAAGGAAACAAACGATGGCGTCTTGTAATCGATTATCGAAATTTAAATGAAAAAACTATTGGTGATGCATATCCCTTGCCCAATATAACAGAAATTTTAGATCAACTTGGAAGTGCCAAATATTTTTCCACATTCGATTTAGCCTCTGGATTTCATCAAATTAAAATGGCACCAGAAGACGCCCACAAAACAGCTTTCTCAACACCCTATGGGCACTTTCAATTCAAAAGAATGCCTTTCGGTTTAAAGAACGCTCCAGCCACATTTCAGCGCTTGATGAACAGTGTGCTGGCAGGACTTCAAGGATCTGAATTGTTTGTATATCTTGATGATATAGTAATATATTCAAGTTCCTTACAAGAACACGAAATTAAATTCAATAAATTAATGAATCGACTACGCAAAGCAAAATTAAAACTGCAACCGGATAAATGCGAATTCTTGCGTCACGAAGTGAACTATTTAGGACACATAATCAGTGAAAATGGATTAAAACCCGATCCAAAGAAAACCGAAGCGGTACAAAAATTTCCTAAACCAAAAAACGCAAAGCACATTAAACAATTTCTAGGATTGGCCGGATATTATCGAAGATTTATACCAAATTTTTCAGCAACCGCCAAACCTCTTACAGATTTATTAAAAAAAGATGTCGCGTTCAAATGGGAGAATACACAAGAAAAATCATTTCTGATTTTAAAGGAAGCACTCACAACCAAACCTATACTACAATTCCCAGATTTCTCAAAAACATTTAACCTCACTACCGACGCATCGGGATATGCTATCGGAGGAGTACTCAGTCAAGGTCCAATTGGAAAAGATCTCCCCGTAGCATACGTCTCTCGTTTGCTGAATATAGCCGAACAAAAATATTCAACCATAGAAAAGGAATGTTTAGCAATCGTTTACTGCATATCCCATTTTCGACCATACTTATACGGCCACACTTTCAATATAATTACCGATCATAAACCATTAATTTGGCTACACTCCATCAAAGATCCGACCTCCAGATTATGGAAATGGAAATTAAAATTATCAGAATACGATTATAATATTCAATATAAAGAAGGCAGAGCTAACGCTAATGCAGATGCATTATCCCGAAATCCTCCGGAAACCTGTCTACCCCTACAATCTTTGGCCAGAAAATCAACTAAGAAAAGATTATTATCAACCACATCGGAAGACTCAGTAGAATTAGACAGAAATAGCAAACGAACAAAACCCGACGAACTAATACGAATACGAAAGAGGAAAATCTCAACTACTACTTCAGAAGATTCATCTCCACACGATACAACACAAAAGAAAAGAAAATTTGAACCACAGAAACAAATAAAAATAGAGTACCAATCACCAACTTTATCCGATAATAATGACACGGAGTCAATACCTAACGAAGAAAATAATCATCCGTCTGAAATCCCTGATCTGGCAGATACTCAAGTAGCGTTACCCAGCGTAATACAACGACCACAGAATGTTTTGCAAATTCGAGAAAGTCACGAACCACTATATATGGCTAAAACACACAAAGTAATATTCGTAGACATGAGCGGTAATCCGATCGACAAAGCAGGCGAGGAACTAAAAGAAGCTAATCTATTAAACACTTTCGTTGACTTAACTTTTGAACGAGCTAGATTACAACCACGAGACAAATTCTATACCATTGCTCTACCGGTTAAACAAGGAAAACGTATTCCCATCGAACCAGAAAACATTGTCAACTGCATCGCCTCATTACTAGACGTAGTCGAAGAAATGAACCTCAATTCATTCAGCATAAGGAAATCAAACAACATCGAAGACATACCTTGGAAATTCATCATGAATAAATTAAAAGAAGCATTTTGGAATAAAGCTATAACAATAACCATATGCACAGGTCAAGTAACAATACCCCCAGAGGCCGATAGATTCGATATAATCGAAGAAAAGCACGTGTCAGCTATAGGTGGACATAAAGGCATAACAAAAACCTATCATCGAATTCGACAATCATATTTTTGGGAAGGAATGAAGAAGGACATACAAAATTTTATCCGTACATGTAGCGAATGTCAGTTAAGAAAGCTGACAAGAATTAAAACAAAACAACCTATGGTATTAACAGACACACCAGGAAAAGCTTTCGACAAGGTCAGCCTCGACATTGTAGGGCCTCTACCAGAAACAAGAAAAAGAAACAAATATATCTTGACCATGCAAGATCTATTAACAAAATACTCCGTAGCAGTGCCTTTGGCACGAACCACAACTACAGATATCGCAGACGCCTTCATTAAAAATTTCATTTGCCGATTTGGAGCTCCTAAAGCAATTTTAACGGATCTAGGAACAAATTTCACCTCCAACTTAATGAGCCAGGTGGCAAAGAAATTTAGAATTAAACATTATAAAACTACAGCATACCACCCACAAAGCAACGGCTCAATTGAAAGATCACACCATGTACTAATGGAATATTTAAAACAATACATAAATAACGCGAACAATTGGGATCACTGGCTAGATTTAGCCATGTTCTCCTATAATACGTCAGTACATGAAGGAACTAAATTCTCCCCACACGAACTGGTTTACGGGAAAATCGCCCGCGAACCAACTAGCAGAGATCCAATAAAAGAAAATTTAGAACCCACCTACGCGGATTACCTCCGAGATTTGCATATGACCATCAACGAATTACAACGGTTAGCAGCTAAAAATTTGAACGCCGCCAAAGTAAGATCAAAATACTACTACGATCAGAAAATCAACCCACAAAACTTCAAGGTGACAGACCTCGTATATTTGCTAAAAGAACCAATAAAAGGCAAATTCAGCGATCAATATACTGGACCCCATGAAGTAATAGAAATTTTACCTAATCAAAATGTAAAAATTCTAATTAACGGAAACCCTCGTACGGTACACATAAATAAATTAAAATTAGCACACCATAGACCCAACTAACGATACGATACGACGAAGGACAACAGAAACAGACAACGACGGACGTATTAAAAGAATGACGAATTGAAATTCATGAACCACGAATTTATTATTCTATAAACAAAATACACACGCATATTATATTATATCATATAGCTTCTATACCCTTATACATTTTAACCGTATTATTATTATTATATATATATCCTACTATTAATAAACACAAATATATACCTACACGAAATGCGTATTACCTAATAGACCATAAGATTTCCTTTTGGTAGGAAAATACTACTATAACATAAAATAAGCACCAATGCTAGACTATCGAATCATGAATCCATTTAATAAAACAAAAAAATTTCTATAGTAGAATATTTCTACCATTATCATTAAAAATAACATACCGATAATATTATTTGTAAAAATAACGAAGAATGACTCTATCTCAAACTAGCGGATGAATGCCGTCATGGAACAGTAACAAGACAAAATGTTTTTTTTTTTACTCACACAATAATTATTCAGAATACCTTCAACAGGCACTTTTCCGCTATCTCCATATTAACTCCTATTTACAAATTAAAAGACAAATCAATAAGAATGTATATTAGCATTAGAAGAACAGTACGTTCGCTTACAGAAAAAAATGTTAGGCCTTTGGCTAGTACTCGTGTTGATAGAACCCTCACGTGCCATTATCGGATACGATTGTAATGGACACCACCTAAACGTGACTACCATATCTCTCAAAACAATCGACGACTGTAACATCGACCACGTCACTACAAGGACGAAAGAAGTCTTCATTCAGATACTACAACTATCGGATTACAGCTACGCAGACATCATTCAATGCAAGGTCATAATATCTAGAACAATCAGCTATTGTGGCATGCATTCTCACATATCCGCGGTGCAAAATGAGATACGCGAATATCTAGAACCGATAACAGAAGAACAGTGCAAAAAGATGCACCTGTAAGGTACAATGTCCGTAGGAAGAAAGCCAACTCCACGGTAACACGACCCTTCACACCAGCAGAAGAACTGGACATGATGAATGAAGAAAATAGCAGAAAACGCAGCGGAAAAATTCTGTCACGGATTCATTGCAATTGGATCGTTCAGTGCAAGAATATTTGCAGTCTTTATAATACTCAAATTTATAAAGACAATTGCTGACACAATAATACAAGATTATCAGCTGCACTCGTTATACGGATGCAGTTTCACCTTGTGCGACGCCACATGGAATTCGCTGAACACCTCCTGGTTCATCGAGCCAGCACGCAAAGAAACACGACCCGACCAGCTGACAAGACGACCTCCAACGACAACTTACCTCGTACCAATGACCCTAGCACATCAGAACTCGGAAGAACTGTCAGGAGCTTGCAACAAATTTCCCTTGGAAATTTGCTTTCTAAGGGGGATGGTGTCACGTCCGGTGGTTCGACCGCCAATGATTAATCAATCTAATAAAGAATTATTGCAAAGTCCGATAATGTCACGAGAAAGGTAAGCTTAGAAATAGAACAATAAAATAATCAGCGTTAAATAAATTCATGTTAACAATCGAATAGGTACATATATAATTATACACACATATAATATAAATTGTTCGAACTGCGCAATATAGTGACGCATCAACAGGATGACAAATCAACAACTCAGCCTTCTGCGAAGTGCACAAATAAGATCGGTTTGCATCCTTAGACTCAATAGAAGAGATATTAGATATTGCTACGAGAAAAAGCTATGATAATTCAAACTGCACAATGAAAGTTCGATTTACATTCTGAGAATCAATAAGAATGACATCGGATGATGAGGACCCCTACTCCTGAGCCAGCATCTTCAAAGACAAAGAATTGGCTACCTATAAATAAGGGATTCAGCTCCTTAAGAGTCAGTTACAATTGAAGTGTCAAACGATTTAGAATTGAGTTTATTTGAGCCATTGTGTTGGAAAATAGTTAAAACTGAAAGTGAACCATTGGATTAACCAACATACATCACGAGGAGACCGAGGATTATTCAAAGGATCCCTGAGACCAAGGATTATTCAAAGGATCCCTGAGATACCTCAAGCGCTATTACCTACCATATTATACCAGAACCAAGAAGATTGTATTTCGGTAATATTATATTATATTTTCTATATTTTTATCGCGCTAAATGCACTCACGTATATCTGCTCTATAAATAATATCTGTAAACCTTAATATCTGATTCAGTTTTCTATTTTTGAATAAATAAATCAATTTTTATCAATAAAAGGGTACAACCTTTATTTAAACGATCCTCAATTTCCCGAACCGTAGCCGGTGAATGCAGGTAGGTTCGAAACTGCGTACTATCCCTTCAAAACTATAATTCGGTCCACTCAGGACGTAACACTATCTTATCAATACGACGCAATCAAAACCTCAGCGAAACTCTGCGGAACTTCATAACACAGCGTAAACAAAGTTATACTATGCACGGATGTACTATTTGATCATCCAGAGCGGTTCTTGCTACATATTTTGTTAAATAACTCTGAGCTTTGCAGGTATTTGCAGTTCTAACTTATATAATATCAATGTATACTAACTTATCAATACGACGCTATCAAAACATCAGCGAAGCTTTGCGGAACTTCATAACAAAGCGTAAACAAAGTTATACTATGGACGGATGTACTATTTGATCATCCAGAGCGGTTCTTGCTACATATTTAGTTAAATAACTCTGAGCTTTGCAGGTATTTGCAGTTCTAACCTATCTAATATCAATGTATACTATCATTTCAATACGACGCAATCAAAACATCAGCGAAGTTTTGCGGAACTTCATAACAAAGCGTAAACAAAGTTATGCTATGCACGAATGTACTATTTGATCATCCAGAGCGGTTCTTGCTACATATTTAGTTAAATAACTCTGAGCTTTGCAGGTATTTTCAGATCTACCTTATATAATATCAAAGTATACTATCCCACCAATACGACGCCATCAAAACCTCAGCGAAGCTTTGCGGAACTTCATAACACAGCGTAAACAAAGTTATACTATGCACGGATGTACTATTTGATCATCCAGAGCGGTTCTTGCTACATATTTTGTTAAATAACTCTGAGCTTTGCAGGTATTTGCAGTTCTAACTTATCTAATATCAATGTATACTAACTTATCAATACGACGCAATCAAAACATCAGCGAAGCTTTGCGGAACTTCATAACAAAGCGAGAACGAACTTATACTATGCACGAATGTACTATTTGATCATCCAGAGCGGTTCTTGCTACATATTTTGTTAAATAACTCTGAGCTTTCCAGGTATTTGCAGTTCTAACTTATATAATATCAAAGTATACTATCTTATCAATACGACGCAATCAAAACCTCAGCGAAACTCTGCGGAACTTCATAACACAGCGTAAACAAAGTTATACTATGCACGGATGTACTATTTGATCATCCAGAGCGGTTCTTGCTACATATTTTGTTAAATAACTCTGAGCTTTGCAGGTATTTGCAGTTCTAACTTATATAATATCAAAGTATACTATCTTATCAATACGTACGCAATCAAAACATCAGCGAAACTTGGGGAACTTCATAACAAAGCGTAAACAAAGTTATACTATGCACGGATGTACTATTTGATCTTCCTGCCGGTTCTGGATACATATTTTGCCATATCACTCTCAGGTTTGTAGGTAGTTGCAGTTCTACCGTACATAATATCATAGTATACTATCTTACCAATACGACGCAATCAAAACATCAGTGACACTTTGCGGTGTTTCATAACAAAGCGAGAACAAACTTAAACTATGCACGGATGTACTATTTGATCATCCAGAGCGGTTCTTGCTACATATTTAGTTAAATAACTCTGAGCTTTGCAGGTATTTTCAGTTCTAACCTATCTAATATCAATGTATACTATCTTACCAATACGACGCAATCAAAACATCAGCGAAGGTTTGCGGAACTTCATAACAAAGCGTAAACAAAGTTATACTATGCACGGATGTACTATTTGATCATCCTGAGCGGTTCTAGCTACATATTTAGTTACATAACTCTGAGCTTTGCAGGTATTTTCAGTTCTACCTTATATAATATCATAGTATACTATTTTACCAATACGACGCAATCAAAACATCAGTGACACTTTGCGGAACTTCATAACAAAGCGTAAACAAAGTTATACTATGGACGTATGTACTATTTGATCATCCAGAGCGGTTCTTGCTACATATTTAGTTAAATAACTCTGAGCTTTGCAGGTATTTTCAGTTCTAACCTATCTAATATCAATGTATACTATCATTTCAATACGACGCAATCAAAACATCAGCGAAGCTTTACGGAAATTCATAACAAAGCGTACACAAAGTTATACTATGCACGTTTGTACTATTTGATCATCCAGAGCGGTACTTGCTACATATTTTCTTAAATAACTCTGAGCTTTGCAGGTATTTGCAGTTTTAACTTATATAATATCAAAGTATACTATCTTATCAATACGACGCAATCAAAAACTCAGCGAAACTCTGCGGAACTTCATAACAAAGCGTAAACAAAGTTATACTATGCACGTATGTACTATTTGATCATCCCTAGCGGTTCTTGCTACATATTTTGTTAAATAACTCTGAGCATTGCAAGTATTTGCAGGTCTATCTTACATAATATCAAAGTATACCACCTTACCAATTGCGACGTAATCAAAACATCAGCGAAACATTGCGGAACTTCATAACACAGCGTAAACAAAGTTATACTATGCACGGATGTACTATTTGATCATCCAGAGCGGTTCTTGCTACATATTTAGTTAAATAACTCTGAGCTTTGCAGGTATTTGCAGTTCTAACCTATCTAATATCAATGTATACTATCATTTCAATACGACGCAATCAAAACATCAGCGAAGTTTGGCGGAACTTCATAACAAAGCGTAAACAAAGTTATACTATGCACGTTTGTACTATTTGATCATCCAGAGCGGTACTTGCTACATATTTTCTTAAATAACTCTGAGCTTTGCAGGTATTTGCAGTTCTAACTTATATAATATCAAAGTATACTATCTTATCAATACGACGCAATCAAAAACTCAGCGAAACTCTGCGGAACTTCATAACAAAGCGTAAACAAAGTTATACTATGCACGTATGTACTATTTGATCATCCCTAGCGGTTCTTGCTACATATTTTGTTAAATTACTCTGAACTTTGCAAGCATTTGCAGGTCTATCTTACATAATATCAAAGTATACCACCTTACCAATTGCGACGTAATCAAAACATCAGCGAAACATTGCGGAACTTCATAACAAAGCGTAAACAAAGTTATACTATGCACGGATGTACTATTTGATCATCCTGAGCGGTTCCTGCTACATATTTTGTTAAATAAATCGGAGGTGTGCAGGTATTTGCAGTTCTAACTTATATAATATCAAAGTATACTATCTTATCAATACGACGCAATCAAAACCTCAGCGAAACTCTGCGGAACTTCATAACAAAGCGTAAACAAAGTTATACTATGCACGTATGTACTATTTGATCATCCTGAGCGGTTCTTGCTACATATTTAGTTAAATAACTCTGAGCTTTGCAGGTATTTTCAGTTCTACCTTATATAATATCAAAGTATACTATCTTACCAATTGCGATGCAATCAAAACATCAGTGATACTTTGCGGAACTTCATAACAAGGCGTAAACAAAGTTATACTATGCACGTATGTACTATTTGATCATCCAGAGCGGTTCTTGCTACATATTTTGTTAAATAACTCTGAGCTTTGCAGGTATTTGCAGTTCTAACTTATCTAATATCAATGTATACTAACTTATCAATACGACGCAATCAAAACATCAGCGAAGCTTTGCGGAACTTCATAACAAAGCGTAAACAAAGTTATACTATGGACGGATGTACTATTGGATCTTATTGCCGGTTCTGGATACATATTTTGCCAAGTCACTCAGGTTTGTTGGTAGTTGCAGTTCTACCGTTTATAATATCATAGTATACTATCTTACCAATACGACGCAATCAAAACATCAGTGACACTTTGTTGAATTTCATAACAAAGCGAGAACGAACTTATACTATGCACGGATGTACTATTTGATCATCCAGAGCGGTTCTTGCTACATATTTTGTTAAATAACTCTGAGCTTTGCAGGTATTTTCAGTTCTACCTTATATAATATCAAAGTATACTATCTTACCAATTGCGATGCAATCAAAACATCAGTGATACTTTGCGGAACTTCATAACAAAGCGTAAACAAAGTTATACTATGCACGTATGTACTATTTGATCATCCAGAGCGGTTCTTGCTACATATTTTGTTAAATAACTCTGAGCTTTGCAGGTATTTGCAGTTCTAACTTATCTAATATCAATGTATACTAACTTATCAATACGACGCAATCAAAACATCAGCGAAGCTTTGCGGAACTTCATAACAAAGCGTAAACAAAGTTATACTATGGACGGATGTACTATTGGAACTTATTGCCGGTTCTGGATACATATTTTGCCAAGTCACTCTCAGGTTTGTTGGTAGTTGCAGTTCTACCGTTTATAATATCATAGTATACTATCTTACCAATACGACGCAATCAAAACATCAGTGACACTTTGTCGAATTTCATAACAAAGCGAGAACGAACTTATACTATGCACGAATGTACTATTTGATCATCCAGAGCGGTTCTTGCTACATATTTTGTTAAATAACTCTGAGGTTTCCAGGTATTTGCAGTTCTAACTTATATAATATCAAAGTATACTATCTTATCAATACGACGCAATCAAAACCTCAGCGAAACTCTGCGGAACTTCATAACACAGCGTAAACAAAGTTATACTATGGACGGATGTACTATTGGATCTTATTGCCGGTTCTGGATACATATTTTGCCAAGTCACTCTCAGGTTTGTTGGTAGTTGCAGTTCTACCGTTTATAATATCATAGTATACTATCTTACCAATACGACGCAATCAAAACATCAGTGACACTTTGTTGAATTTCATAACAAAGCGAGAACGAACTTATACTATGCACGAATGTACTATTTGATCATACAGAGCGGTTCTTGCTACATATTTTGTTAAATAACTCTGAGCTTTCCAGGTATTTGCAGTTCTAACTTATATAATATCAAAGTATACTATCTTATCAATACGACGCAATCAAAACCTCAGCGAAACTCTGCGGAACTTCATAACACAGCGTAAACAAAGTTATACTTTGCACGGATGTACTATTTGATCATCCAGAGCGGTTCTTGCTACATATTTTGTTAAATAACTCTGAGCTTTGCAGGTATTTGGAGTTCTAACTTATCTAATATCAATGTATACTATCTTACCAATACGACGCAATCAAAACATCAGCGAAGGTTTGCGGAACTTCATAACAAAGCGTAAACAAAGTTATACTATGCACGGATGTACTATTTGATCATCCTGAGCGGTTCTAGCTACATATTTAGTTACATAACTGTGAGCTTTGCAGGTATTTTCAGTTCTACCTTATATAATATCATAGTATACTATTTTACCAATACGACGCAATCAAAACATCAGTGACACTTTGCGGAACTTCATAACAAAGCGTAAACAAAGTTATACTATGGACGTATGTACTATTTGATCATCCAGAGCGGTTCTTGCTACATATTTAGTTAAATAACTCTGAGCTTTGCAGGTATTTTCAGTTCTAACCTATCTAATATCAATGTATACTATCATTTCAATACGACGCAATCAAAACATCAGCGAAGCTTTACGGAACTTCATAACAAAGCGTACACAAAGTTATACTATGCACGTTTGTACTATTTGATCATCCTGAGCGGTTCTAGCTACATATTTAGTTACATAACTGTGAGCTTTGCAGGTATTTTCAGTTCTACCTTATATAATATCATAGTATACTATCTTATCAATACGACGCAATCAAAAACTCAGCGAAACTCTGCGGAACTTCATAACAAAGCGTAAACAAAGTTATACTATGCACGTATGTACTATTTGATCATCCCTAGCGGTTCTTGCTACATATTTTGTTAAATAACTCTGAGCATTGCAGGTATTTGCAGTTCTATCTTACATAATATCAAAGTATACCACCTTACCAATTGCGACGTAATCAAAACATCAGCGAAACATTGCGGAACTTCATAACAAAGCGTAAACAAAGTTATACTATGCACGGATGTACTATTTGATCATCCAGAGCGGTTCTTGCTACATATTTAGTTAAATAACTCTGAGCTTTGCAGGTATTTGCAGTTCTACCTTATATAATATCAAAGTATACTATCTTATCAATACGACGCAATCAAAACCTCAGCGAAACTCTGCGGAACTTCATAACACAGCGTAAACAAAGTTATACTATGCACGGATGTACTATTTGATCATCCAGAGCGGTTCTTGCTACATATTTTGTTAAATAACTCTGAGCTTTGCAGGTATTTGCAGTTCTAACTTATATAATATCAAAGTATACTATCTTATCAATACGACGCAATCAAAACCTCAGCGAAACTCTGCGGAACTTCATAACACAGCGTAAACAAAGTTATACTATGCACGGATGTACTATTTGATCATCCAGAGCGGTTCTTGCTACATATTTAGTTAAATAACTCTGAGCTTTGCAGGTATTTGCAGTTCTAACCTATCTAATATCAATGTATACTATCATTTCAATACGACGCAATCAAAACATCAGCGAAGTTTTGCGGAACTTCATAACAAAGCGTAAACAAAGTTATACTATGCACGTTTGTACTATTTGATCATCCAGAGCGGTACTTGCTACATATTTTCTTAAATAACTCTGAGCTTTGCAGGTATTTGCAGTTCTAACTTATATAATATCAAAGTATACTATCTTATCAATACGACGCAATCAAAAACTCAGCGAAACTCTGCGGAACTTCATAACAAAGCGTAAACAAAGTTATACTATGCACGTATGTACTATTTGATCATCCCTAGCGGTTCTTGCTACATATTTTGTTAAATAACTTTGAACTTTGCAAGCATTTGCAGGTCTATCTTACATAATATCAAAGTATACCACCTTACCAATTGCGACGTAATCAAAACATCAGCGAAACATTGCGGAACTTCATAACAAAGCGTAAACAAAGTTATACTATGCACGGATGTACTATTTGATCATCCTGAGCGGTTCTTGCTACATATTTTGTTATATAACTCTGAGGTGTGCAGGTATTTGCAGTTCTAACTTAGATAATATCAAAGTATACTATCTTATCAATACGACGCAATCAAAACATCAGTGACACTTTGCGGAACTTCATAACAAAGCGTAAACAAAGTTATACTATGGACGTATGTACTATTTGATCATCCAGAGCGGTTCTTGCTACATATTTAGTTAAATAACTCTGAGCTTTGCAGGTATTTTCAGTTCTAACCTATCTAATATCAATGTATACTATCATTTCAATACGACGCAATCAAAACATCAGCGAAGCTTTACGGAAATTCATAACAAAGCGTACACAAAGTTATACTATGCACGTTTGTACTATTTGATCATCCAGAGCGGTACTTGCTACATATTTTCTTAAATAACTCTGAGCTTTGCAGGTATTTGCAGTTTTAACTTATATAATATCAAAGTATACTATCTTATCAATACGACGCAATCAAAAACTCAGCGAAACTCTGCGGAACTTCATAACAAAGCGTAAACAAAGTTATACTATGCACGTATGTACTATTTGATCATCCCTAGCGGTTCTTGCTACATATTTTGTTAAATAACTCTGAGCATTGCAAGTATTTGCAGGTCTATCTTACATAATATCAAAGTATACCACCTTACCAATTGCGACGTAATCAAAACATCAGCGAAACATTGCGGAACTTCATAACAAAGCGTAAACAAAGTTATACTATGCACGGATGTACTATTTGATCATCCAGAGCCGTTCTTCCTACATATTTTGTTAAATAACTCTGAGCTTTGCAGGTATTTGCAGTTCTAACTTAGATAATATCAAAGTATACTATCTTATCAATACGACGCAATCAAAACCTCAGCGAAACTCTGCGGAACTTCATAACACAGCGTAAACAAAGTTATACTATGCACGGATGTACTATTTGATCATCCAGAGCGGTTCTTGCTACATATTTAGTTAAATAACTCTGAGCTTTGCAGGTATTTGCAGTTCTAACCTATCTAATATCAATGTATACTATCATTTCAATACGACGCAATCAAAACATCAGCGAAGTTTGGCGGAACTTCATAACAAAGCGTAAACAAAGTTATACTATGCACGTTTGTACTATTTGATCATCCAGAGCGGTACTTGCTACATATTTTCTTAAATAACTCTGAGCTTTGCAGGTATTTGCAGTTCTAACTTATATAATATCAAAGTATACTATCTTATCAATACGACGCAATCAAAAACTCAGCGAAACTCTGCGGAACTTCATAACAAAGCGTAAACAAAGTTATACTATGCACGTATGTACTATTTGATCATCCCTAGCGGTTCTTGCTACATATTTTGTTAAATTACTCTGAACTTTGCAAGCATTTGCAGGTCTATCTTACATAATATCAAAGTATACCACCTTACCAATTGCGACGTAATCAAAACATCAGCGAAACATTGCGGAACTTCATAACAAAGCGTAAACAAAGTTATACTATGCACGGATGTACTATTTGATCATCCTGAGCGGTTCTTGCTACATATTTTGTTATATAACTCTGAGGTGTGCAGGTATTTGCAGTTCTAACTTATATAATATCAAAGTATACTATCTTATCAATACGACGCAATCAAAACCTCAGCGAAACTCTGCGGAACTTCATAACAAAGCGTAAACAAAGTTATACTATGCACGTATGTACTATTTGATCATCCTGAGCGGTTCTTGCTACATATTTAGTTAAATAACTCTGAGCTTTGCAGGTATTTTCAGTTCTACCTTATATAATATCAAAGTATACTATCTTACCAATTGCGATGCAATCAAAACATCAGTGATACTTTGCGGAACTTCATAACGAGGCGTAAACAAAGTTATACTATGCACGTATGTACTATTTGATCATCCAGAGCGGTTCTTGCTACATATTTTGTTAAATAACTCTGAGCTTTGCAGGTATTTGCAGTTCTAACTTATCTAATATCAATGTATACTAACTTATCAATACGACGCAATCAAAACATCAGCGAAGCTTTGCGGAACTTCATAACAAAGCGTAAACAAAGTTATACTATGGACGGATGTACTATTGGATCTTATTGCCGGTTCTGGATACATATTTTGCCAAGTCACTCAGGTTTGTTGGTAGTTGCAGTTCTACCGTTTATAATATCATAGTATACTATCTTACCAATACGACGCAATCAAAACATCAGTGACACTTTGTTGAATTTCATAACAAAGCGAGAACGAACTTATACTATGCACGAATGTACTATTTGATCATCCAGAGCGGTTCTTGCTACATATTTTGTTAAATAACTCTGAGCTTTGCAGGTATTTTCAGTTCTACCTTATATAATATCAAAGTATACTATCTTACCAATTGCGATGCAATCAAAACATCAGTGATACTTTGCGGAACTTCATAACAAAGCGTAAACAAAGTTATACTATGCACGTATGTACTATTTGATCATCCAGAGCGGTTCTTGCTACATATTTTGTTAAATAACTCTGAGCTTTGCAGGTATTTGCAGTTCTAACTTATCTAATATCAATGTATACTAACTTATCAATACGACGCAATCAAAACATCAGCGAAGCTTTGCGGAACTTCATAACAAAGCGTAAACAAAGTTATACTATGGACGGATGTACTATTGGAACTTATTGCCGGTTCTGGATACATATTTTGCCAAGTCACTCTCAGGTTTGTTGGTAGTTGCAGTTCTACCGTTTATAATATCATAGTATACTATCTTACCAATACGACGCAATCAAAACATCAGTGACACTTTGTCGAATTTCATAACAAAGCGAGAACGAACTTATACTATGCACGAATGTACTATTTGATCATCCAGAGCGGTTCTTGCTACATATTTTGTTAAATAACTCTGAGGTTTCCAGGTATTTGCAGTTCTAACTTATATAATATCAAAGTATACTATCTTATCAATACGACGCAATCAAAACCTCAGCGAAACTCTGCGGAACTTCATAACACAGCGTAAACAAAGTTATACTATGGACGGATGTACTATTGGATCTTATTGCCGGTTCTGGATACATATTTTGCCAAGTCACTCTCAGGTTTGTTGGTAGTTGCAGTTCTACCGTTTATAATATCATAGTATACTATCTTACCAATACGACGCAATCAAAACATCAGTGACACTTTGTTGAATTTCATAACAAAGCGAGAACGAACTTATACTATGCACGAATGTACTATTTGATCATACAGAGCGGTTCTTGCTACATATTTTGTTAAATAACTCTGAGCTTTCCAGGTATTTGCAGTTCTAACTTATATAATATCAAAGTATACTATCTTATCAATACGACGCAATCAAAACCTCAGCGAAACTCTGCGGAACTTCATAACACAGCGTAAACAAAGTTATACTATGCACGGATGTACTATTTGATCATCCAGAGCGGTTCTTGCTACATATTTTGTTAAATAACTCTGAGCTTTGCAGGTATTTGGAGTTCTAACTTATCTAATATCAATGTATACTATCTTACCAATACGACGCAATCAAAACATCAGCGAAGGTTTGCGGAACTTCATAACAAAGCGTAAACAAAGTTATACTATGCACGGATGTACTATTTGATCATCCTGAGCGGTTCTAGCTACATATTTAGTTACATAACTGTGAGCTTTGCAGGTATTTTCAGTTCTACCTTATATAATATCATAGTATACTATTTTACCAATACGACGCAATCAAAACATCAGTGACACTTTGCGGAACTTCATAACAAAGCGTAAACAAAGTTATACTATGGACGTATGTACTATTTGATCATCCAGAGCGGTTCTTGCTACATATTTAGTTAAATAACTCTGAGCTTTGCAGGTATTTTCAGTTCTAACCTATCTAATATCAATGTATACTATCATTTCAATACGACGCAATCAAAACATCAGCGAAGCTTTACGGAACTTCATAACAAAGCGTACACAAAGTTATACTATGCACGTTTGTACTATTTGATCATCCTGAGCGGTTCTAGCTACATATTTAGTTACATAACTGTGAGCTTTGCAGGTATTTTCAGTTCTACCTTATATAATATCATAGTATACTATCTTATCAATACGACGCAATCAAAAACTCAGCGAAACTCTGCGGAACTTCATAACAAAGCGTAAACAAAGTTATACTATGCACGTATGTACTATTTGATCATCCCTAGCGGTTCTTGCTACATATTTTGTTAAATAACTCTGAGCATTGCAGGTATTTGCAGTTCTATCTTACATAATATCAAAGTATACCACCTTACCAATTGCGACGTAATCAAAACATCAGCGAAACATTGCGGAACTTCATAACAAAGCGTAAACAAAGTTATACTATGCACGGATGTACTATTTGATCATCCAGAGCGGTTCTTGCTACATATTTAGTTAAATAACTCTGAGCTTTGCAGGTATTTGCAGTTCTACCTTATATAATATCAAAGTATACTATCTTATCAATACGACGCAATCAAAACCTCAGCGAAACTCTGCGGAACTTCATAACAAAGCGTAAACAAAGTTATACTATGCACGGATGTACTATTTGATCATCCAGAGCGGTTCTTGCTACATATTTTGTTAAATAACTCTGAGCTTTGCAGGTATTTGCAGTTCTAACTTATATAATATCAAAGTATACTATCTTATCAATACGACGCAATCAAAACCTCAGCGAAACTCTGCGGAACTTCATAACACAGCGTAAACAAAGTTATACTATCCACGGATGTACTATTTGATCATCCAGAGCGGTTCTTGCTACATATTTAGTTAAATAACTCTGAGCTTTGCAGGTATTTGCAGTTCTAACCTATCTAATATCAATGTATACTATCATTTCAATACGACGCAATCAAAACATCAGCGAAGTTTTGCGGAACTTCATAACAAAGCGTAAACAAAGTTATACTATGCACGTTTGTACTATTTGATCATCCAGAGCGGTACTTGCTACATATTTTCTTAAATAACTCTGAGCTTTGCAGGTATTTGCAGTTCTAACTTATATAATATCAAAGTATACTATCTTATCAATACGACGCAATCAAAAACTCAGCGAAACTCTGCGGAACTTCATAACAAAGCGTAAACAAAGTTATACTATGCACGTATGTACTATTTGATCATCCCTAGCGGTTCTTGCTACATATTTTGTTAAATAACTTTGAACTTTGCAAGCATTTGCAGGTCTATCTTACATAATATCAAAGTATACCACCTTACCAATTGCGACGTAATCAAAACATCAGCGAAACATTGCGGAACTTCATAACAAAGCGTAAACAAAGTTATACTATGCACGGATGTACTATTTGATCATCCTGAGCGGTTCTTGCTACATATTTTGTTATATAACTCTGAGGTGTGCAGGTATTTGCAGTTCTAACTTATATAATATCAAAGTATACTATATTATCAATACGACGCAATCAAAACCTCAGCGAAACTCTGCGGAACTTCATAACAAACCGTAAACAAAGTTATACTATGCACGTATGTACTATTTGATCATCCTGAGCGGTTCTTGCTACATATTTAGTTAAATAACTCTGAGCTTTGCAGGTATTTGCAGTTCTAACTTATCTAATATCAAAGTATACTATCTTATCAATACGACGCAATCAAAACATCAGCGAAGCTTTGCGGAACTTCATAACAAAGCGTAAACAAAGTTATACTATGGACGGATGTACTATTGGATCTTATTGCCGGTTCTGGATACATATTTTGCCAAGTCACTCAGGTTTGTTGGTAGTTGCAGTTCTACCGTTTATAATATCATAGTATACTATCTTACCAATACGACGCAATCAAAACATCAGTGACACTTTGTTGAATTTCATAACAAAGCGAGAACGAACTTATACTATGCACGAATGTACTATTTGATCATCCAGAGCGGTTCTTGCTACATATTTTGTTAAATAACTCTGAGCTTTGCAGGTATTTTCAGTTCTACCTTATATAATATCTAAGTATACTATCTTACCAATTGCGACGCAATCAAAACATCAGTGAGACTTTGCTGAATTTCATAACAAAGCGTAAACAAAGTTATACTATGCACGTATGTACTATTTGATCATCCAGAGCGGTTCTTGCTACATATTTTGTTAAATAACTCTGAGCTTTGCAGGTATTTGCAGTTCTAACTTATCTAATATCAATGTATACTAACTTATCAATACGACGCAATCAAAACATCAGCGAAGCTTTGCGGAACTTCATAACAAAGCGTAAACAAAGTTATACTATGGACGGATGTACTATTGGATCTTATTGCCGGTTCTGGATACATATTTTGCCAAGTCACTCTCAGGTTTGTTGGTAGTTGCAGTTCTACCGTTTATAATATCATAGTATACTATCTTACCAATACGACGCAATCAAAACATCAGTGACACTTTGTTGAATTTCATAACAAAGCGAGAACGAACTTATACTATGCACGAATGTACTATTTGATCATACAGAGCGGTTCTTGCTACATATTTTGTTAAATAACTCTGAGCTTTCCAGGTATTTGCAGTTCTAACTTATATAATATCAAAGTATACTATCTTATCAATACGACGCAATCAAAACCTCAGCGAAACTCTGCGGAACTTCATAACACAGCGTAAACAAAGTTATACTATGCACGGATGTACTATTTGATCATCCAGAGCGGTTCTTGCTACATATTTTGTTAAATAACTCTGAGCTTTGCAGGTATTTGGAGTTCTAACTTATCTAATATCAATGTATACTATCTTACCAATACGACGCAATCAAAACATCAGCGAAGGTTTGCGGAACTTCATAACAAAGCGTAAACAAAGTTATACTATGCACGGATGTACTATTTGATCATCCTGAGCGGTTCTAGCTACATATTTAGTTACATAACTCTGAGCTTTGCAGGTATTTTCAGTTCTACCTTATATAATATCATAGTATACTATTTTACCAATACGACGCAATCAAAACATCAGTGACACTTTGCGGAACTTCATAACAAAGCGTAAACAAAGTTATACTATGGACGTATGTACTATTTGATCATCCAGAGCGGTTCTTGGTACATATTTAGTTAAATAACTCTGAGCTTTGCAGGTATTTTCAGTTCTAACCTATCTAATATCAATGTATACTATCATTTCAATACGACGCAATCAAAACATCAGCGAAGCTTTACGGAACTTCATAACAAAGCGTACACAAAGTTATACTATGCACGTTTGTACTATTTGATCATCCGGAGCGGTACTTGCTACATATTTTCTTAAATAACTCTGAGCTTTGCAGGTATTTGCAGTTTTAACTTATATAATATCAAAGTATACTATCTTATCAATACGACGCAATTAAAACATCAGCGAAACTCTGCGGAACTTCATAACAAAGCGTAAACAAAGTTATACTATGCACGTATGTACTATTTGATCATCCCTAGCGGTTCTTGCTACATATTTTGTTAAATAACTCTGAGCATTGCAAGTATTTGCAGGTCTATCTTACATAATATCAAAGTATACCACCTTACCAATTGCGACGTAATCAAAACATCAGCGAAACATTGCGGAACTTCATAACAAAGCGTAAACAAAGTTATACTATGCACGGATGTACTATTTGATCATCCAGAGCGGTTCTTGCTACATATTTAGTTAAATAACTCTGAGCTTTGCAGGTATTTGCAGTTCTACCTTATATAATATCAAAGTATACTATCTTATCAATACGACGCAATCAAAACCTCAGCGAAACTCTGCGGAACTTCATAACACAGCGTAAACAAAGTTATACTATGCACGGATGTACTATTTGATCATCCAGAGCGGTTCTTGCTACATATTTTGTTAAATAACTCTGAGCTTTGCAGGTATTTGCAGTTCTAACTTATATAATATCAAAGTATACTATCTTATCAATACGACGCAATCAAAACCTCAGCGAAACTCTGCGGAACTTCATAACACAGCGTAAACAAAGTTATACTATCCACGGATGTACTATTTGATCATCCAGAGCGGTTCTTGCTACATATTTAGTTAAATAACTCTGAGCTTTGCAGGTATTTGCAGTTCTAACCTATATAATATCAATGTATACTATCATTTCAATACGACGCAATCAAAACATCAGCGAAGTTTTGCGGAACTTCATAACAAAGCGTAAACAAAGTTATACTATGCACGTTTGTACTATTTGATCATCCAGAGCGGTACTTGCTACATATTTTCTTAAATAACTCTGAGCTTTGCAGGTATTTGCAGTTCTAACTTATATAATATCAAAGTATACTATCTTATCAATACGACGCAATCAAAACCTCAGCGAAACTCTGCGGAACTTCATAACAAAGCGTAAACAAAGTTATACTATGCACGTATGTACTATTTGATCATCCCTAGCGGTTCTTGCTACATATTTTGTTAAATAACTTTGAACTTTGCAAGCATTTGCAGGTCTATCTTACATAATATCAAAGTATACCACCTTACCAATTGCGACGTAATCAAAACATCAGCGAAACATTGCGGAACTTCATAACAAAGCGTAAACAAAGTTATACTATGCACGGATGTACTATTTGATCATCCTGAGCGGTTCTTGCTACATATTTTGTTATATAACTCTGAGGTGTGCAGGTATTTGCAGTTCTAACTTATATAATATCAAAGTATACTATCTTATCAATACGACGCAATCAAAACCTCAGCGAAACTCTGCGGAACTTCATAACAAAGCGTAAACAAAGTTATACTATGGACGGATGTACTATTGGATCTTATTGCCGGTTCTGGATACATATTTTGCCAAGTCACTCTCAGGTTTGTTGGTAGTTGCAGTTCTACCGTTTATAATATCATAGTATACTATCTTACCAATACGACGCAATCAAAACATCAGTGACACTTTGTTGAATTTCATAACAAAGCGAGAACGAACTTATACTATGCACGAATGTACTATTTGATCATACAGAGCGGTTCTTGCTACATATTTTGTTAAATAACTCTGAGCTTTCCAGGTATTTGCAGTTCTAACTTATATAATATCAAAGTATACTATCTTATCAATACGACGCAATCAAATCCTCAGCGAAACTCTGCGGAACTTCATAACACAGCGTAAACAAAGTTATACTATGCACGGATGTACTATTTGATCATCCAGAGCGGTTCTTGCTACATATTTTGTTAAATAACTCTGAGCTTTGCAGGTATTTGGAGTTCTAACTTATCTAATATCAATGTATACTATCTTACCAATACGACGCAATCAAAACATCAGCGAAGGTTTGCGGAACTTCATAACAAAGCGTAAACAAAGTTATACTATGCACGGATGTACTATTTGATCATCCTGAGCGGTTCTAGCTACATATTTAGTTACATAACTCTGAGCTTTGCAGGTATTTTCAGTTCTACCTTATATAATATCATAGTATACTATTTTACCAATACGACGCAATCAAAACATCAGTGACACTTTGCGGAACTTCATAACAAAGCGTAAACAAAGTTATACTATGGACGTATGTACTATTTGATCATCCAGAGCGGTTCTTGGTACATATTTAGTTAAATAACTCTGAGCTTTGCAGGTATTTTCAGTTCTAACCTATCTAATATCAATGTATACTATCATTTCAATACGACGCAATCAAAACATCAGCGAAGCTTTACGGAACTTCATAACAAAGCGTACACAAAGTTATACTATGCACGTTTGTACTATTTGATCATCCAGAGCGGTACTTGCTACATATTTTCTTAAATAACTCTGAGCTTTGCAGGTATTTGCAGTTTTAACTTATATAATATCAAAGTATACTATCTTATCAATACGACGCAATCAAAACCTCAGCGAAACTCTGCGGAACTTCATAACAAAGCGTAAACAAAGTTATACTATGGACGGATGTACTATTGGATCTTATTGCCGGTTCTGGATACATATTTTGCCAAGTCACTCTCAGGTTTGTTGGTAGTTGCAGTTCTACCGTTTATAATATCATAGTATACTATCTTACCAATACGACGCAATCAAAACATCAGTGACACTTTGTTGAATTTCATAACAAAGCGAGAACGAACTTATACTATGCACGAATGTACTATTTGATCATACAGAGCGGTTCTTGCTACATATTTTGTTAAATAACTCTGAGCTTTCCAGGTATTTGCAGTTCTAACTTATATAATATCAAAGTATACTATCTTATCAATACGACGCAATCAAAACCTCAGCGAAACTCTGCGGAACTTCATAACAAAGCGTAAACAAAGTTATACTATGCACGGATGTACTATTTGATCATCCAGAGCGGTTCTTGCTACATATTTTGTTAAATAACTCTGAGCTTTGCAGGTATTTGGAGTTCTAACTTATCTAATATCAATGTATACTATCTTACCAATACGACGCAATCAAAACATCAGCGAAGGTTTGCGGAACTTCATAACAAAGCGTAAACAAAGTTATACTATGCACGGATGTACTATTTGATCATCCTGAGCGGTTCTAGCTACATATTTAGTTACATAACTCTGAGCTTTGCAGGTATTTTCAGTTCTACCTTATATAATATCATAGTATACTATTTTACCAATACGACGCAATCAAAACATCAGTGACACTTTGCGGAACTTCATAACAAAGCGTAAACAAAGTTATACTATGGACGTATGTACTATTTGATCATCCAGAGCGGTTCTTGGTACATATTTAGTTAAATAACTCTGAGCTTTGCAGGTATTTTCAGTTCTAACCTATCTAATATCAATGTATACTATCATTTCAATACGACGCAATCAAAACATCAGCGAAGCTTTACGGAACTTCATAACAAAGCGTACACAAAGTTATACTATGCACGTTTGTACTATTTGATCATCCAGAGCGGTACTTGCTACATATTTTCTTAAATAACTCTGAGCTTTGCAGGTATTTGCAGTTTTAACTTATATAATATCAAAGTATACTATCTTATCAATACGACGCAATCAAAAACTCAGCGAAACTCTGCGGAACTTCATAACAAAGCGTAAACAAAGTTATACTATGCACGTATGTACTATTTGATCATCCCTAGCGGTTCTTGCTACATATTTTGTTAAATAACTCTGAGCATTGCAGGTATTTGCAGTTCTATCTTACATAATATCAAAGTATACCACCTTACCAATTGCGACGTAATCAAAACATCAGCGAAACATTGCGGAACTTCATAACAAAGCGTAAACAAAGTTATACTATGCACGGATGTACTATTTGATCATCCAGAGCGGTTCTTGCTACATATTTAGTTAAATAACTCTGAGCTTTGCAGGTATTTGCAGTTCTACCTTATATAATATCAAAGTATACTATCTTATCAATACGACGCAATCAAAACCTCAGCGAAACTCTGCGGAACTTCATAACACAGCGTAAACAAAGTTATACTATGCACGGATGTACTATTTGATCATCCAGAGCGGTTCTTGCTACATATTTTGTTAAATAACTCTGAGCTTTGCAGGTATTTGCAGTTCTAACTTATATAATATCAAAGTATACTATCTTATCAATACGACGCAATCAAAACCTCAGCGAAACTCTGCGGAACTTCATAACACAGCGTAAACAAAGTTATACTATCCACGGATGTACTATTTGATCATCCAGAGCGGTTCTTGCTACATATTTAGTTAAATAACTCTGAGCTTTGCAGGTATTTGCAGTTCTGACCTATCTAATATCAATGTATACTATCATTTCAATACGACGCAATCAAAACATCAGCGAAGTTTTGCGGAACTTCATAACAAAGCGTAAACAAAGTTATACTATGCACGTTTGTACTATTTGATCATCCAGAGCGGTACTTGCTACATATTTTCTTAAATAACTCTGAGCTTTGCAGGTATTTGCAGTTCTAACTTATATAATATCAAAGTATACTATCTTATCAATACGACGCAATCAAAAACTCAGCGAAACTCTGCGGAACTTCATAACAAAGCGTAAACAAAGTTATACTATGCACGTATGTACTATTTGATCATCCCTAGCGGTTCTTGCTACATATTTTGTTAAATAACTTTGAACTTTGCAAGCATTTGCAGGTCTATCTTACATAATATCAAAGTATACCACCTTACCAATTGCGACGTAATCAAAACATCAGCGAAACATTGCGGAACTTCATAACAAAGCGTAAACAAAGTTATACTATGCACGGATGTACTATTTGATCATCCAGAGCGGTTCTTGCTACATATTTAGTTAAATAACTCTGAGCTTTGCAGGTATTTGCAGTTCTACCTTATATAATATCAAAGTATACTATCTTATCAATACGACGCAATCAAAACCTCAGCGAAACTCTGCGGAACTTCATAACACAGCGTAAACAAAGTTATACTATGCACGGATGTACTATTTGATCATCCAGAGCGGTTCTTGCTACATATTTTGTTAAATAACTCTGAGCTTTGCAGGTATTTGCAGTTCTAACTTATATAATATCAAAGTATACTATCTTATCAATACGACGCAATCAAAACCTCAGCGAAACTCTGCGGAACTTCATAACACAGCGTAAACAAAGTTATACTATGCACGGATGTACTATTTGATCATCCAGAGCGGTTCTTGCTACATATTTTGTTAAATAACTTTGAACTTTGCAGGTATTTGCAGTTCTAACTTATATAATATCAAAGTATACTATCTTATCAATACGACGCAATCAAAACATCAGTGACACTTTGCGGAACTTCATAACAAAGCGTAAACAAAGTTATACTATGCACGGATGTACTATTTGATCATCCAGAGCGGTTCTTGCTACATATTTTGTTAAATAACTCTGAGCTTTGCAGGTATTTTCAGTTCTACCTTATATAATACCATAGTATACTATCTTATCAATACGACGCAATCAAAACCTCAGCGAAGCTTTGCGGAACTTCATAACAAAGCGTAAACAAAGTTATACTATGCACGGATGTACTATTTGATCATCCAGAGCGGCTCTTGCTACATATTTAGTTAAATAACTCTGAGCTTTGCAGGTATTTTCGGGTTCTACCTTATATAATATCAAAGTATACTATCCCACCAACACGACGCCATCAAAACCTCAGCGAAACTTTGCGGAACCTCATAACAAAGCGTAAACAAAGTTATAGTATGCACGGATGTACTATTTGATCATCCAGAGCGGTTCTTGATACATATTTTGTTAAATAACTCTGTGGTGTGCAGGTATTTGCAGTTCTAACTTATCGAATATCAATGTATACTATCTTATCAATACGACGCAATCAAAACCTCAGCGAAGCTTTGCGGAACTTCATAACAAAGCGTAAACAAAGTTATACTATGCACGGATGTACTATTTGATCATCCAGAGCGGCTCTTGCTACAAATTTAGTTAAATAACTCTGAGCTTTGCAGGTATTTACAGTTCTAACTTATATAATATTAAAGTATACTATCTCACCAACACGACGCCATCAAAACCTCAGCGAAACTTTGCGGAACCTCATAACAAAGCGTAAACAAAGTTATAGTATGCACGGATGTACTATTTGATCATCCAGAGCGGTTCTTGATACAAATTTTGTTAAATAACTCTGTGGTGTGCAGGTATTTGCAGTTCTAGCTTATCGAATATCAATGTATACTATCTTATCAATACGACGCAATCAAAACCTCAGCGAAACTCTGCGGAACTTCATAACACAGCGTAAACAAAGTTATACTATGCACGGATGTACTATTTGATCATCCAGAGCGGTTCTTGCTACATATTTTGTTAAATAACTTTGAACTTTGCAGGTATTTGCAGTTCTACCTTATATAATATCATAGTATACTATCTTACCAATACGACGCAATCAAAACATCAGTGACACTTTGCGGAACTTCATAACAAAGCGTAACAAAGTTATACTATGCACGTTTGTACTATTTGATCATACCTAGCGGTTCTTGCTACATATTTTGTTAAATAATTGTGAGCTTTGCAGGTATTTGCAGTTCTAACTTATTTAATATCAAAGTATACTATCTTATCAATACGACGCAATCAAAACATCAGCGAAACTTTTACGGAATTTCATAAGGAAGCGAGAACAAAGTTATACTATGCACGGATGTACTATTTGATCATCCTGAACGGTTCTTGCTACATATTTTGTTAAATAACTTTGAACTTTGCAGGTATTTGCAGTTCTAACTTATATAATATCAAAGTATACTATCTTATCAATACGACGCAATCAAAACATCAGTGACACTTTGCGGAACTTCATAACAAAGCGTAAACAAAGTTATACTATGCACGGATGTACTATTTGATCATCCAGAGCGGTTCTTGCTACATATTTTGTTAAATAACTCTGAGCTTTGCAGGTATTTGAAGTTCTACCTTATATAATACCATAGTATACTATCTTATCAATACGACGCAATCAAAACCTCAGCGAAGCTTTGCGGAACTTCATAACAAAGCGTAAACAAAGTTATACTATGCACGGATGTACTATTTGATCATCCAGAGCGGCTCTTGCTACATATTTAGTTAAATAACTCTGAGCTTTGCAGGTATTTTCGGGTTCTACCTTATATAATATCAAAGTATACTATCCCACCAACACGACGCCATCAAAACCTCAGCGAAACTTTGCGGAACCTCATAACAAAGCGTAAACAAAGTTATAGTATGCACGGATGTACTATTTGATCATCCAGAGCGGTTCTTGATACATATTTTGTTAAATAACTCTGTGGTGTGCAGGTATTTGCAGTTCTAACTTATCGAATATCAATGTATACTATCTTATCAATACGACGCAATCAAAACCTCAGCGAAGCTTTGCGGAACTTCATAACAAAGCGTAAACAAAGTTATACTATGCACGGATGTACTATTTGATCATCCAGAGCGGCTCTTGCTACATATTTAGTTAAATAACTCTGAGCTTTGCAGGTATTTACAGTTCTAACTTATATAATATCAAAGTATACTATCCCACCAACACGACGCCATCAAAACCTCAGCGAAACTTTGCGGAACCTCATAACAAAGCGTAAACAAAGTTATAGTATGCACGGATGTACTATTTGATCATCCAGAGCGGTTCTTGATACAAATTTTGTTAAATAACTCTGTGGTGTGCAGGTATTTGCAGTTCTAACTTATCGAATATCAATGTATACTATCTTATCAATACGACGCAATCAAAACCTCAGCGAAACTCTGCGAAACTTCATAACACAGCGTAAACAAAGTTATACTATGCACGGATGTACTATTTGATCATCCAGAGCGGTTCTTGCTACATATTTTGTTAAATAACTTTGAACTTTGCAGGTATTTGCAGTTCTACCTTATATAATATCATAGTATACTATCTTACCAATACGACGCAATCAAAACATCAGTGACACTTTGCGGAACTTCATAACAAAGCGTAAACAAAGTTATACTATGCACGTTTGCACTATTTGATCATACCTAGCGGTTCTTGCTACATATTTTGTTAAATAATTGTGAGCTTTGCAGGTATTTGCAGTTCTAACTTATTTAATATCAAAGTATACTATCTTATCAATACGACGCAATCAAAACATCAGCGAAACTTTTACGGAATTTCATAAGGAAGCGAGAACAAAGTTATACTATGCACGGATGTACTATTTGATCATCCTGAACGGTTCTTGCTACATATTTTGTTAAATAACTTTGAACTTTGCAGGTATTTGCAGTTCTAACTTATATAATATCAAAGTATACTATCTTATCAATACGACGCAATCAAAACATCAGTGACTTTTTGCGGAACTTCATAACAAAGCGTAAACAAAGTTATACTATGCACGGATGTACTATTTGATCATCCAGAGCGGTTCTTGATACAAATTTTGTTAAATAACTCTGTGGTGTGCAGGTATTTGCAGTTCTAGCTTATCGAATATCAATGTATACTATCTTATCAATACGACGCAATCAAAACCTCAGCGAAACTCTGCGGAACTTCATAACACAGCGTAAACAAAGTTATACTATGCACGGATGTACTATTTGATCATCCAGAGCGGTTCTTGCTACATATTTAGTTAAATAACTCTGAGGTGTGCAGGTATTTACAGTTCTAACTTATCTAATATCAATGTATACTATCTTATCAATACGACGCAATCAAAACCTCAGCGAAACTCTGCGGAACTTCATAACACAGCGTAAACAAAGTTATACTATGCACGGATGTACTACTTGATCATCCAGAGCGGTTCTTGCTACATATTTAGTTAAATAACTCTGAGGTGTGCAGGTATTTACAGTTCTAACTTATCTAATATCAATGTATACTATCTTATCAATACGACGCAATCAAAACATCATCGAAGCTTTGCGGAACTTCATAACAAAGCGTAAACAAAGTTATACTATGCACGTTTGTACTATTTGATCATCCTGAACGGTTCTAGCTACATATTTTGTTAAATAACTTTGAACTTTGCAGGTATTTGCAGTTCTAACTTATCTAATATCAAAGTATTCTATCTTATCAATACGACGCATTCAAAACCTCAGCGAAACTCAGCGGAACTTCATAACACAGCGTAAACAAAGTTATAGTATGCACGGATGTACTATTTGATCATCCAGAGCGGTTCTTGCATCATATTTAGTGAAATAACTCTGAGGTGTGCAGGTATTTGCAGTTCTAACTTATCTAATATCAATGTATACTATCATATCAATACGACGTAATCAAAACATCAGCGAAACATTGCGGAACATCATAACAAAGCGTAAACAAAGTTATAATATGCACGTATGTACTATTTGATCATCCCTAGCAGTTCTTGCTACATAGTTTGTTAAATAACTCTGAACTTTGCAGGTATTTTCAGTTCTACCGTATATAATATCAAAGTATACTATCCCACCAATACGACGCCATCAAAACCTCAGCGAAACTTTGCGGAACTTCATAACAAAGCGTAAACAAAGTTATAGTATGCACGGATGTACTATTTGATCATCCAGAGCGGTTCTTGCTACATATTTAGTTAAATAACTCTGAGGTGTGCAGGTATTTGCAGTTCTAACTTATCTAATATCAATGTATACTATCTTATCAATACGACGCAATCAAAACATCAGCGAAGCTTTGCGGAACTTCATAACAAAGCGTAAACAAAGTTATACTATGCACGTTTGTACTATTTGATCATCCTGAACGGTTCTAGCTACATATTTTGTTAAATAACTTTGAACTTTGCAGGTATTTGCAGTTCTAACTTATCTAATATCAAAGTATTCTATCTTATCAATACGACGCATTCAAAACCTCAGCGACACTTTGCGGAATTTCATAAGAAAGCGTAAACAAAGTTATACTATGCACGTATGTACTATTTGATCATCCTCAGCGGTTCTTGCTACATATTTAGTTAAATAACTCTGAGCTTTGCAGGTATTTTCAGTTCTACCTTATATAATATCATAGTATACTATCCCACCAACATGACGCCATCAAAACCTCAGCGAAACTTTGCGGAACTTCATAACAAAGCGTAAACAATGTTATACTATGCACGGATGTACTATTTGATCATCCAGAGCGGTTCTTGCTACATATTTAGTTAAATAACTCTGAGGTGTGCAGGTATTTGCAGTTCTAACTTATCTAATATCAATGTATACTATCATATCAATACGACGCAATCAAAACATCAGCGAAGCTTTGCGGAACTTCATAACAAAGCGTAAACAAAGTTATACTATGCACGGATGTACTATTTGATCATCCCTAGCAGTTCTTGCTACATATTTTGTTAAATAACTCTGAACTTTGCAGGTATTTGTAGTTCTAACTTATCTAATATCAAAGTATTCTATCTTATCAATACGACGCATTCAAAACCTCAGCGAAACTCAGCGGAACTTCATAACACAGCGTAAACAAAGTTATACTATGCACGGATGTACTACTTGATCATCCAGAACGGTTCTTGCTACATATTTAGTTAAATAACTCTGAGCTTTGCAGGTATTTTCAGTTCTACCTTATATAATATCATAGTATACTATCCCACCAATACGACGCCATCAAAACCTCAGCGAAACTTTGCGGAACCTCATAACAAAGCGTAAACAAAGTTATAGTATGCACGGATGTACTATTTGATCATCCAGAGCGGTTCTTGCTACATATTTAGTTAAATAACTCTGAGGTGTGCAGGTATTTGCAGTTCTAACTTATCTAATATCAATGTATACTATCTTATCAATACGACGCAATCAAAACATCAGCGAAGCTTTGCGGAACTTCATAACAAAGCGTAAACAAAGTTATACTATGCACGTTTGTACTATTTGATCATCCTGAACGGTTCTAGCTACATATTTTGTTAAATAATTCTGAGCTTTGCAGGTATTTGCAGTTCTAACTTATATAATATCAAAGTATACTATCTTATCAATACGACGCAATCGAAACCTCAGCGAAACTCTACGGAACTTCGTAACAAAGCGTAAACAAAGTTATACTATGCACGGATGTACTACGGGATCATCCAGAACGGTTCTTGCTACATATTTAGTTAAATAACTCTGAGCTTTGCAGGTATTTGCAGTTCTAACTTATATATTATCAAAGTATACTGTCTTATCAATACGACGCAATCAAAACCTCAGCGAAACTCTGCGGAACTTCATAACAAAGCGTAAACAAAGTTATACTATGCACGGATGTACTATTTGATCATCCAGAGCGGTTCTTGCTACATATTTTGTTAAATAACTCTGAGCTTTGCAGGTATTTACAGTTCTAACTTATTTAATATCATAGTATACTATCTTACCAATTGCGATGCAATCAAAACATCAGTGATACTTTGCGGAACTTCATAACAAAGCGTAAACAAAGTTATACTATGCACGTATGTACTATTTGATCATCCTCAGCGGTTCTTGCTACATATTTAGTTAAATAACTCTGAGCTTTGCAGGTATTTTCAGTTCTACCTAATATAATATCATAGTATACTATCCCACCAAGACGACGCCATCAAAAACTCAGCGAAACTTTGCGGAACTTCATAACAAAGCGTAAACAAAGTTATACTATGCACGGATGTACTATTTGATCATCCTGTGCGGTTCTTGCTACATATTTAGTTAAATAACTGTGAGCTTTGCAGGTATTTTCGGGTTCTACCTTATATAATATCAAAGTATTCTATCCCACCAACACGACGCAATCAAAACATCAGCGAAGCTTTGCGGAACTTCATAACAAAGCGTAAACAAAGTTATACTATGCACGTATGTACTATTTGATCATCCCTAGCGGTTCTTGCTACATATTTTGTTAAATAATTCTGAGCTTTGCAGGTATTTGCAGTTCTAACTTATTTAATATCAAAGTATACTATCTTATCAATACGACGCAATCAAAACATCAGCGAAACTTTGCGGAATATCATAAGGAAGCGAGAACAAAGTTATACTATGCACGGATGTACTATTTGACCATCCTGAACGGTTCTTGCTACATATTTAGTTAAATAACTCTGAGCTTTGCAGGTGTTTTCAGTTCTACCTTATATAATATCATAGTAAACTATCCCAGCAACACGACGCCATCAAAACCTCAGCGAAACTTTGCGGAACTTCATAACAAAGCGTAAACAAAGTTATACTATGCACGTATGTACTATTTGATCATCCCTAGCAGTTCTTGCTACATATTTTGTTAAATAACTCTGAACTTTGCAGGTATTTGTAGTTCTAACTAATATATTATCAAAGTATACTATCCCACCAATACGACGCCATCAAAACCTCAGCGAAACTTTGCGGAACCTCATAACAAATCGTAAACATAGTTATAGTATGCACGGATGTACTATTTGATCATCCAGAGCGGTTCTTGATACATATATGTTAAATAACTCTGTGGTGTGCAGGTATTTGCAGTTCTAACTTATCTAATATCAATGTATACTATCTTATCAATACGACGCAATCAAAACCTCAGCGAAACTCTGCGGAACTTCATAACACAGCGTAAACAAAGTTATACTATGCACGGATGTACTATTTGATCATCCAGAGCGGTTCTTGCTACATATTTAGTTAAATAACTCTGAGGTGTGCAGGTATTTACAGTTCTAACTTATCTAATATCAATGTATACTATCTTATCAATACGACGCAATCAAAACATCATCGAAGCTTTGCGGAACTTCATAACAAAGCGTAAACAAAGTTATACTATGCACGTTTGTACTATTTGATCATCCTGAACGGTTCTAGCTACATATTTTGTTAAATAACTTTGAACTTTGCAGGTATTTGCAGTTCTAACTTATCTAATATCAAAGTATTCTATCTTATCAATACGACGCATTCAAAACCTCAGCGAAACTCAGCGGAACTTCATAACACAGCGTAAACAAAGTTATAGTATGCACGGATGTACTATTTGATCATCCAGAGCGGTTCTTGCATCATATTTAGTGAAATAACTCTGAGGTGTGCAGGTATTTGCAGTTCTAACTTATCTAATATCAATGTATACTATCATATCAATACGACGTAATCAAAACATCAGCGAAACATTGCGGAACATCATAACAAAGCGTAAACAAAGTTATAATATGCACGTATGTACTATTTGATCATCCCTAGCAGTTCTTGCTACATAGTTTGTTAAATAACTCTGAACTTTGCAGGTATTTTCAGTTCTACCGTATATAATATCAAAGTATACTATCCCACCAATACGACGCCATCAAAACCTCAGCGAAACTTTGCGGAACTTCATAACAAAGCGTAAACAAAGTTATAGTATGCACGGATGTACTATTTGATCATCCAGAGCGGTTCTTGCTACATATTTAGTTAAATAACTCTGAGGTGTGCAGGTATTTGCAGTTCTAACTTATCTAATATCAATGTATACTATCTTATCAATACGACGCAATCAAAACATCAGCGAAGCTTTGCGGAACTTCATAACAAAGCGTAAACAAAGTTATACTATGCACGTTTGTACTATTTGATCATCCTGAACGGTTCTAGCTACATATTTTGTTGAATAACTTTGAACTTTGCAGGTATTTGCAGTTCTAACTTATCTAATATCAAAGTATTCTATCTTATCAATACGACGCATTCAAAACCTCAGCGACACTTTGCGGAATTTCATAAGAAAGCGTAAACAAAGTTATACTATGCACGTATGTACTATTTGATCATCCTCAGCGGTTCTTGCTACATATTTAGTTAAATAACTCTGAGCTTTGCAGGTATTTTCAGTTCTACCTTATATAATATCATAGTATACTATCCCACCAACATGACGCCATCAAAACCTCAGCGAAACTTTGCGGAACTTCATAACAAAGCGTAAACAATGTTATACTATGCACGGATGTACTATTTGATCATCCAGAGCGGTTCTTGCTACATATTTAGTTAAATAACTCTGAGGTGTGCAGGTATTTGCAGTTCTAACTTATCTAATATCAATGTATACTATCATATCAATACGACGCAATCAAAACATCAGCGAAGCTTTGCGGAACTTCATAACACAGCGTAAACAAAGTTATACTATGCACGGATGTACTATTTGATCATCCAGAGCGGTTCTTGCAACATATTTAGTGAAATAACTCTGAGGTGTGCAGGTATTTGCAGTTCTAACTTATCTAATATCAATGTATACTATCATATCAATACGACGCAATCAAAACATCAACGAAACTTTGCGGAACATCATAACAAAGCGTAAACAAAGTTATAATATGCACGTATGTACTATTTGATCATCCCTAGCAGTTCTTGCTACATAGTTTGTTAAATAACTCTGAACTTTGCAGGTATTTGTAGTTCTAACTTATATATTATCAAAGTATACTATCCCACCAATACGACGCCATCAAAACCTCAGCGAAACTTTGCGGAACCTCATAACAAAGCGTAAACAAAGTTATAGTATGCACGGATGTACTATTTGATCATCCAGAGCGGTTCTTGCTACATATTTAGTTAAATAACTCTGAGGTGTGCAGGTATTTGCAGTTCTAACTTATCTAATATCAATGTATACTATCTTATCAATACGACGCAATCAAAACATCAGCGAAGCTTTGCGGAACTTCATAACAAAGCGTAAACAAAGTTATACTATGCACGTTTGTACTATTTGATCATCCTGAACGGTTCTAGCTACATATTTTGTTAAATAATTCTGAGCTTTGCAGGTATTTGCAGTTCTAACTTATATAATATCAAAGTATACTATCTTATCAATACGACGCAATCGAAACCTCAGCGAAACTCTACGGAACTTCGTAACAAAGCGTAAACAAAGTTATACTATGCACGGATGTACTACTTGATCATCCAGAACGGTTCTTGCTACATATTTAGTTAAATAACTCTGAGCTTTGCAGGTATTTGCAGTTCTAACTTATATATTATCAAAGTATACTGTCTTATCAATACGACGCAATCAAAACCTCAGCGAAACTCTGCGGAACTTCATAACAAAGCGTAAACAAAGTTATACTATGCACGGATGTACTATTTGATCATCCAGAGCGGTTCTTGCTACATATTTTGTTAAATAACTCTGAGCTTTGCAGGTATTTACAGTTCTAACTTATTTAATATCATAGTATACTATCTTACCAATTGCGATGCAATCAAAACATCAGTGACACTTTGCGGAACTTCATAACAAAGCGTAAACAAAGTTATACTATGCACGTATGTACTATTTGATCATCCTCAGCGGTTCTTGCTACATATTTAGTTAAATAACTCTGAGCTTTGCAGGTATTTTCAGTTCTACCTAATATAATATCATAGTATACTATCCCACCAAGACGACGCCATCAAAACCTCAGCGAAACTTTGCGGAACTTCATAACAAAGCGTAAACAAAGTTATACTATTCACGGATGTACTATGTGATCATCCTGTGCGGTTCTTGCTACATATTTAGTTAAATAACTGTGAGCTTTGCAGGTATTTTCGGGTTCTACCTTATATAATATCAAAGTATTCTATCCCACCAACACGACGCAATCAAAACATCAGCGAAGCTTTGCGGAACTTCATAACAAAGCGTAAACAAAGTTATACTATGCACGTATGTACTATTTGATCATCCCTAGCGGTTCTTGCTACATATTTTGTTAAATAATTCTGAGCTTTGCAGGTATTTGCAGTTCTAACTTATTTAATATCAAAGTATACTATCTTATCAATACGACGCAATCAAAACATCAGCGAAACTTTGCGGAATATCATAAGGAAGCGAGAACAAAGTTATACTATGCACGGATGTACTATTTGACCATCCTGAACGGTTCTTGCTACATATTTAGTTAAATAACTCTGAGCTTTGCAGGTATTTTCAGTTCTACCTTATATAATATCATAGTAAACTATCCCAGCAACACGACGCCATCAAAACCTCAGCGAAACTTTGCGGAACTTCATAACAAAGCGTAAACAAAGTTATACTATGCACGTATGTACTATTTGATCATCCCTAGCAGTTCTTGCTACATATTTTGTTAAATAACTCTGAACTTTGCAGGTATTTGTAGTTCTAACTAATATATTATCAAAGTATACTATCCCACCAATACGACGCCATCAAAACCTCAGCGAAACTTTGCGGAACCTCATAACAAATCGTAAACATAGTTATAGTATGCACGGATGTACTATTTGATCATCCAGAGCGGTTCTTGATACATATTTTGTTAAATAACTCTGTGGTGTGCAGGTATTTGCAGTTCTAACTTATCTAATATCAATGTATACTATCTTATCAATACGACGCAATCAAAACCTCAGCGAAACTCTGCGGAACTTCATAACACAGCGTAAACAAAGTTATACTATGCACGGATGTACTATTTGATCATCCTGAACGGTTCTAGCTACATATTTTGTTGAATAACTTTGAACTTTGCAGGTATTTGCAGTTCTAACTTATCTAATATCAAAGTATTCCATCTTATCAATACGACGCATTCAAAACCTCAGCGACACTTTGCGGAATTTCATAAGAAAGCGTAAACAAAGTTATACTATGCACGTATGTACTATTTGATCATCCTCAGCGGTTCTTGCTACATATTTAGTTAAATAACTCTGAGCTTTGCAGGTATTTTCAGTTCTACCTTATATAATATCATAGTATACTATCCCACCAACATGACGCCATCAAAACCTCAGCGAAACTTTGCGGAACTTCATAACAAAGCGTAAACAATGTTATACTATGCACGGATGTACTATTTGATCATCCAGAGCGGTTCTTGCTACATATTTAGTTAAATAACTCTGAGGTGTGCAGGTATTTGCAGTTCTAACTTATCTAATATCAATGTATACTATCATATCAATACGACGCAATCAAAACATCAGCGAAGCTTTGCGGAACTTCATAACACAGCGTAAACAAAGTTATAGTATGCACGGATGTACTATTTGATCATCCAGAGCGGTTCTTGCATCATATTTAGTGAAATAACTCTGAGGTGTGCAGGTATTTGCAGTTCTAACTTATCTAATATCAATGTATACTATCATATCAATACGACGTAATCAAAACATCAGCGAAACATTGCGGAACATCATAACAAAGCGTAAACAAAGTTATAATATGCACGTATGTACTATTTGATCATCCCTAGCAGTTCTTGCTACATAGTTTGTTAAATAACTCTGAACTTTGCAGGTATTTTCAGTTCTACCGTATATAATATCAAAGTATACTATCCCACCAATACGACGCCATCAAAACCTCAGCGAAACTTTGCGGAACCTCATAACAAAGCGTAAACAAAGTTATAGTATGCACGGATGTACTATTTGATCATCCAGAGCGGTTCTTGCTACATATTTAGTTAAATAACTCTGAGGTGTGCAGGTATTTGCAGTTCTAACTTATCTAATATCAATGTATACTATCTTATCAATACGACGCAATCAAAACATCAGCGAAGCTTTGCGGAACTTCATAACAAAGCGTAAACAAAGTTATACTATGCACGTTTGTACTATTTGATCATCCTGAACGGTTCTAGCTACATATTTTGTTGAATAACTTTGAACTTTGCAGGTATTTGCAGTTCTAACTTATCTAATATCAAAGTATTCCATCTTATCAATACGACGCATTCAAAACCTCAGCGACACTTTGCGGAATTTCATAAGAAAGCGTAAACAAAGTTATACTATGCACGTATGTACTATTTGATCATCCTCAGCGGTTCTTGCTACATATTTAGTTAAATAACTCTGAGCTTTGCAGGTATTTTCAGTTCTACCTTATATAATATCATAGTATACTATCCCACCAACATGACGCCATCAAAACCTCAGCGAAACTTTGCGGAACTTCATAACAAAGCGTAAACAATGTTATACTATGCACGGATGTACTATTTGATCATCCAGAGCGGTTCTTGCTACATATTTAGTTAAATAACTCTGAGGTGTGCAGGTATTTGCAGTTCTAACTTATCTAATATCAATGTATACTATCATATCAATACGACGCAATCAAAACATCAGCGAAGCTTTGCGGAACTTCATAACACAGCGTAAACAAAGTTATACTATGCACGGATGTACTATTTGATCATCCAGAGCGGTTCTTGCAACATATTTAGTGAAATAACTCTGAGGTGTGCAGGTATTTGCAGTTCTAACTTATCTAATATCAATGTATACTATCATATCAATACGACGCAATCAAAACATCAGCGAAACTTTGCGGAACATCATAACAAAGCGTAAACAAAGTTATAATATGCACGTATGTACTATTTGATCATCCCTAGCAGTTCTTGCTACATAGTTTGTTAAATAACTCTGAACTTTGCAGGTATTTGTAGTTCTAACTTATATATTATCAAAGTATACTATCCCACCAATACGACGCCATCAAAACCTCAGCGAAACTTTGCGGAACTTCATAACAAAGCGTAAACAAAGTTATAGTATGCACGGATGTACTATTTGATCATCCAGAGCGGTTCTTGCTACATATTTAGTTAAATAACTCTGAGGTGTGCAGGTATTTGCAGTTCTAACTTATCTAATATCAATGTATACTATCTTATCAATACGACGCAATCAAAACATCAGCGAAGCTTTGCGGAACTTCATAACAAAGCGTAAACAAAGTTATACTATGCACGTTTGTACTATTTGATCATCCTGAACGGTTCTAGCTACATATTTTGTTAAATAACTTTGAACTTTGCAGGTATTTGCAGTTCTAACTTATCTAATATCAAAGTATTCTATCTTATCAATACGACGCATTCAAAATCTGAGCGAAACTCAGCGGAACTTCATAACACAGCGTAAACAAAGTTATACTATGCACGGATGTACTATTTGATCATCCAGAGCGGTTCTTGCTACATATTTTGTTAAATAATTCTGAGCTTTGCAGGTATTTGCAGTTCTAACTTATTTAATATCAAAGTATACTATCTTATCAATACGACGCAATCAAAACCTCAGCGAAACTCTGCGGAACTTCGTAACAAAGCGTAAACAAAGTTATACTATGCACGGATGTACTACTTGATCATCCAGAACGGTTCTTGCTACATATTTAGTTAAATAACTCTGAGCTTTGCAGGTATTTGCAGTTCTAACTTATATATTATCAAAGTATACTATCTTATCAATACGACGCAATCAAAACCTCAGCGAAACTCTGCGGAACTTCATAACAAAGCGTAAACAAAGTTATACTATGCACGGATGTACTATTTGATCATCCAGAGCGGTTCTTGCTACATATTTTGTTAAATAACTCTGAGCTTTGCAGGTATTTTCAGTTCTACCTTATTTAATATCATAGTATACTATCTTACCAATACGACGCAATCAAAACATCAGTGACACTTTGCGGAACTTCATAACAAAGCGTAAACAAAGTTATACTATGCACGGATATACTATTTGATCATCATGTGCGGTTCTTGCTACATATTTAGTTAAATAACTGTGAGCTTTGCAGGTATTTTCGGGTTCTACATTATATAATATCAAAGTATTCTATCCCACCAACACGACGCAATCAAAACATCAGCGAAGCTTTGCGGAACTTCATAACAAAGCGTAAACAAAGTTATACTATGCACGTATGTACTATTTGATCATCCCTAGCGGTTCTTGCTACATATTTTGTTAAATAATTCTGAGCTTTGCAGGTATTTGCAGTTCTAACTTATTTAATATCAAAGTATACTATCTTATCAATACGACGCAATCAAAACATCAGCGAAACTTTGCGGAATATCATAAGGAAGCGAGAACAAAGTTATACTATGCACGGATGTACTATTTGACCATCCTGAACGGTTCTTGCTACATATTTAGTTAAATAACTCTGAGCTTTGCAGGTATTTTCAGTTCTACCTTATATAATATCATAGTAAACTATCCCAGCAACACGACGCCATCAAAACCTCAGCGAAACTTTGCGGAACCTCATAACAAATCGTAAACATAGTTATAGTATGCACGGATGTACTATTTGATCATCCAGAGCGGTTCTTGATACATATTTTGTTAAATAACTCTGTGGTGTGCAGGTATTTGCAGTTCTAACTTATCTAATATCAATGTATACTATCTTATCAATACGACGCAATCAAAACCTCAGCGAAACTCTGCGGAACTTCATAACACAGCGTAAACAAAGTTGTACTATGCTCGGATGTACTATTTGATCATCCAGAGCGGTTCTTGCTACATATTTAGTTAAATAACTCTGAGGTGTGCAGGTATTTGCAGTTCTAACTTATCTAATATCAATGTATACTATCTTATCAATACGACGCAATCAAAACATCAGCGAAGCTTTGCGGAACTTCATAACAAAGCGTAAACAAAGTTATACTATGCACGTATGTACTATTTGATCATCCTGAACGGTTCTTGCTACATATTTTGTTAAATAACTTTGAACTTTGCAGGTATTTGCAGTTCTAACTTATATAATATCAAAGTATACTATCTTATCAATACGACGCAATCAAAACCTCAGCGAAACTCTGCGGAACTTCATAACACAGCGTAAACAAAGTTGTACTATGCTCGGATGTACTATTTGATCATCCAGAGCGGTTCTTGCTACATATTTAGTTAAATAACTCTGAGGTGTGCAGGTATTTGCAGTTCTAACTTATCTAATATCAATGTATACTATCTTATCAATACGACGCAATCAAAACCTCAGCGAAACTCTGCGGAACTTCATAACACAGCGTAAACAAAGTTGTACTATGCTCGGATGTACTATTTGATCATCCAGAGCGGTTCTTGCTACATATTTAGTTAAATAACTCTGAGGTGTGCAGGTATTTGCAGTTCTAACTTATCTAATATCAATGTATACTATCTTATCAATACGACGCAATCAAAACATCAGCGAAGCTTTGCGGAACTTCATAACAAAGCGTAAACAAAGTTATACTATGCACGTATGTACTATTTGATCATCCTGAACGGTTCTTGCTACATATTTTGTTAAATAACTTTGAACTTTGCAGGTATTTGCAGTTCTAACTTATATAATATCATAGTATACTATCTTACCAATACGACGCAATCAAAACATCAGTGACACTTTGCGGAACTTCATAACAAAGCGTAAACAAAGTTATACTATGCACGTATTTACTATTTGATCATCCTCAGCGGTTCTTGCTACATATTTAGTTAAATAACTCTGTGGTGTGCAGGTATTTGCAGTTCTAACTTATCTAATATCAATGTATACTATCTTATCAACACGACGCAATCAAAACATCAGCGAAGCTTTGCGGAACTTCATAACAAAGCGTAAACAAAGTTATACTATGCACGTATGTACTATTTGATCATCCCTAGCGGTTCTTGCTACATATTTTGTTAAATAATTCTGAGCTTTGCAGGTATTTGCAGTTCTAACTTATTTAATATCAAAGTATACTATCTCATCAATACGACGCAATCAAAACATCAGCGAAACTTTGCGGAATATCATAAGGAAGCGAGAACAAAGTTATACTATGCACGGATGTACTATTTGACCATCCTGAACGGTTCTTGCTACATATTTAGTTAAATAACTCTGAGCTTTGCAGGTATTTTCAGTTCTACCTTATATAATATCATAGTAAACTATCCCAGCAACACGACGCCATCAAAACCTCAGCGAAACTTTGCGGAACTTCATAACAAAGCGTAAACAAAGTTATACTATGCACGTATGTACTATTTGATCATCCCTAGCAGTTCTTGCTACATATTTTGTTAAATAACTCTGAACTTTGCAGGTATTTGTAGTTCTAACTAATATATTATCAAAGTATACTATCCCACCAATACGACGCCATCAAAACCTCAGCGAAACTTTGCGGAACCTCATAACAAATCGTAAACATAGTTATAGTATGCACGGATGTACTATTTGATCATCCAGAGCGGTTCTTGATACATATTTTGTTAAATAACTCTGTGGTGTGCAGGTATTTGCAGTTCTAACTTATCTAATATCAATGTATACTATCTTATCAATACGACGCAATCAAAACCTCAGCGAAACTCTGCGGAACTTCATAACACAGCGTAAACAAAGTTGTACTATGCTCGGATTTACTATTTGATCATCCAGAGCGGTTCTTGCTACATATTTAGTTAAATAACTCTGAGGTGTGCAGGTATTTGCAGTTCTAACTTATCTAATATCAATGTATACTATCTTATCAATACGACGCAATCAAAACCTCAGCGAAACTCTGCGGAACTTCATAACACAGCGTAAACAAAGTTGTACTATGCTCGGATGTACTATTTGATCATCCAGAGCGGTTCTTGCTACATATTTAGTTAAATAACTCTGAGGTGTGCAGGTATTTGCAGTTCTAACTTATCTAATATCAATGTATACTATCTTATCAATACGACGCAATCAAAACATCAGCGAAGCTTTGCGGAACTTCATAACAAAGCGTAAACAAAGTTATACTATGCACGTATGTACTATTTGATCATCCTGAACGGTTCTTGCTACATATTTTGTTAAATAACTTTGAACTTTGCAGGTATTTGCAGTTCTAACTTATATAATATCATAGTATACTATCTTACCAATACGACGCAATCAAAACATCAGTGACACTTTGCGGAACTTCATAACAAAGCGTAAACAAAGTTATACTATGCACGTATGTACTATTTGATCATCCTCAGCGGTTCTTGCTACATATTTAGTTAAATAACTCTGTGGTGTGCAGGTATTTGCAGTTCTAACTTATCTAATATCAATGTATACTATCTTATCAATACGACGCAATCAAAACCTCAGCGAAACTCTGCGGAACTTCATAACACAGCGCAAACAAAGTTATACTATGCACGGATGTACTATTTGATCATCCAGAGCGGTTCTTGCTACATATTTAGTTAAATAACTCTGAGGTGTGCAGGTATTTGCAGTTCTAACTTATCTAATATCAATGTATACTATCTTATCAATACGACGCATCAAAACATCAGCGAAGCTTTGCGGAACTTCATAACAAAGCGTAAACAAAGTTATACTATGCACGGATGTACTCTTTGATCATCCAGAGCGGTTCTTGCTACATATTTAGTTAAATAACTCTGAGCTTTGCAGGTATTTGCAGTTCTAACTTATATATTATCAAATTATACTGTCTTATCAATACGACGCAATCAAAACCTCAGCGAAACTCTGCGGAACTTCATAACAAAGCGTAAACAAAGTTATACTATTCACGGATGTACTATTTGATCATCCAGAGCGGTTCTTGCTACATATTTTGTTAAATAACTCTGAGCTTTGCAGGTATTTTCAGTTCTACCTTATATAATATCATAGTATACTATCTTACCAATACGACGCAATCAAAACATCAGTGAGACTTTGCGGAACTTCATAACAAAGCGTAAACAAAGTTATACTATGCACGTATGTACTATTTGATCATCCTCAGCGGTTCTTGCTACATATTTAGTTAAATAACTCTGAGCTTTGCAGGTATTTTCAGTTCTACCTAATATAATATCATAGTATACTATCCCACCAACACGACGCCATCAAAACCTCAGCGAAACTTTGCGGAACTTCATAACAAAGCGTAAACAAAGTTATACTATGCACGTATGTACTATTTGATCATCATGTGCGGTTCTTGCTACATATTTAGTTAAATAACTGTGAGCTTTGCAGGTATTTTCGGGTTCTACCTTATATAATATCAAAGTATTCTATCCCACCAACACGACGCAATCAAAACATCAGCGAAGCTTTGCGGAACTTCATAACAAAGCGTAAACAAAGTTATACTATGCACGTATGTACTATTTGATCATCCCTAGCGGTTCTTGCTACATATTTTGTTAAATAATTCTGAGCTTTGCAGGTATTTGCAGTTCTAACTTATTTAATATCAAAGTATACTATCTTATCAATACGACGCAATCAAAACATCAGCGAAACTTTGCGGAATTTCATAAGGAAGCGAGAACAAAGTTATACTATGCACGGATGTACTATTTGATCATCCTGAACGGTTCTTGCAACATATTTTGTTAAATAACTCTGAGCTTTGCAGGTATTTTCAGTTCTACCTTATATAATATCATAGTATACCATCCCAGCAACACGACGCCATCAAAACCTCAGCGAAACTTTGCGGAACTTCATAACAAAGCGTAAACAAAGTTATACTATGCACGTATGTACTATTTGATCATCCCTAGCGGTTCTTGCTACATATTTTGTTAAATAATTCTGAGCTTTCAAGGTATTTGCAGTTCTAACTTATTTAATATCAAAGTATACTATCTTATCAATACGACGCAATCAAAACATCAGCGAAACTTTGCGGAATTTCATAAGGAAGCGAGAACAAAGTTATACTATGCACGGATGTACTATTTGATCATCCTGAACGGTTCTTGCTACATATTTTGTTAAATAACTCTGAGCTTTGCAGGTATTTTCAGTTCTACCTTATATAATATCATAGTATACTATCCCAGCAACACGACGCCATCAAAAACTCAGCGAAACTTTGCGGAACTTCATAACAAAGCGTAAACAAAGTTATACTATGCACGTATGTACTATTTGATCATCCCTAGCAGTTCTTGCTACATATTTTGTTAAATAACTCTGAACTTTGCAGGTATTTGTAGTTCTAACTAATATATTATCAAAGTATACTATCCCACCAATACGACGCCATCAAAACCTCAGCGAAACTTTGCGGAACCTCATAACAAAGCGTAAACATAGTTATAGTATGCACGGATGTACTATTTGATCATCCAGAGCGGTTCTTGATACATATTTTGTTAAATAACTCTGTGGTGTGCAGGTATTTGCAGTTCTAACTTATATATTATCAATGTATACTATCTTATCAATACGACGCAATCAAAACCTCAGCGAAACTCTGCGGAACTTCATAACACAGCGTAAACAAAGTTATACTATGCTCGGATGTACTATTTGATCATCCTGAGCGGTTCTTGCTACATATTTTGTTAAATAACTCTGAGCTTTGCAGGTATTTGCAGTTCTAACTTATATATTATCAAAGTATACTGTCTTATCAATACGACGCATCAAAACATCAGCGAAGCTTTGCGGAACTTCATAACAAAGCGTAAACAAAGATATACTATGCACGGATGTACTACTTGATCATCCAGAACGGTTCTTGCTACATATTTAGTTAAATAACTCTGAGCTTTGCAGGTATTTGCAGTTCTAACTTATATATTATCAAAGTATACTGTCTTATCAATACGACGCATCAAAACATCAGCGAAGCTTTGCGGAACTTCATAACAAAGCGTAAACAAAGTTATACTATGCACGTATGTGCTATTTGATCATCATCAGCGGTTCTTGCTACATATTTAGTTAAATAACTCTGAGCTTTGCAGGTATTTGCAGTTCTAACTTATATAATATCATAGTATACTATCTTACCAATACGACGCAATCAAAACCTCAGCGAAACTTTGCGGAACTTCATAACAAAGCGTAAACAAAGTTATACTATGCACGGATGTACTATTTCATCATCCTGAGCGGTTCTTGCTACATATTTAGTTAAATAACTCTGAGCTTTGCAGGTATTTGCAGTTCTATCTTATATAATATCAAAGTATACTATCTTACCAATACGACGCAATCAAAACCTCAGCGAAACTTTGCGGAACTTCATAACAAAGCGTAAACAAAGTTATACTATGCACGGATGTACTATTTGATCATCCAGAGCGGTTCTTGCTACATATTTAGTTAAATAACTCTGAGCTTTGCAGGTATTTTCAGTTCTACCTTATATAATATCAAAGTATACTATCCCACCAACACGACGCAATCAAAACCTCAGCGAAACTTTGCGGAACTTCATAACAAAGCGTAAACAAAGTTATACTATGCACGTATGTACTATTTGATCATCCCTAGCGGTTCTTGCTACATATTTTGTTAAATAATTCTGAGCTTTGCAGGTATTTGCAATTCGAACTTATTTAATATCAAAGTATACTATCTTATCAATACGACGCAATCAAAACATCAGCGAAACTTTGCGGAATTTCATAAGGAAGCGAGAACAAAGTTATACTATGCACGGATGTACTATTTGATCATCCTGAACGGTTCTTGCTACATATTTAGTTAAATAACTCTGAGCTTTGCAGGTATTTGCAGTTCTAACTTATCTAATATCAATGTATACTATCTTATCAATACGACGCAATCAAAACCTCAGCGAAACTCTGCGGAACTTCATAACACAGCGTAAACAAAGTTATACTATGCTCGGATGTACTATTTGATCATCATCAGCGGTTCTTGCTACATATTTAGTTAAATAACTCTGAGCTTTGCAGGTATTTGCAGTTCTAACTTATATAATATCATAGTATACTATCTTACCAATACGACGCAATCAAAACCTCAGCGAAACTTTGCGGAACTTCATAACAAAGCGTAAACAAAGTTATACTATGCACGGATGTACTATTTCATCATCCTGAGCGGTTCTTGCTACATATTTAGTTAAATAACTCTGAGCTTTGCAGGTATTTGCAGTTCTATCTTATATAGTATCAAAGTATACTATCTTACCAATACGACGCAATCAAAACCTCAGCGAAACTTTGCGGAACTTCATAACAAAGCGTAAACAAAGTTATATTATGCACGGATGTACTACTTGATCATCCAGAGCGGTTCTTGCTACATATTTAGTTAAATAACTCTGAGCTTTGCAGGTATTTTCAGTTCTACCTTATATAATATCAAAGTATACTATCCCACCAACACGACGCAATCAAAACCTCAGCGAAACTCTGCGGAACTTCATAACAAAGCGTAAACAAAGTTATACTATGCACGTATGTACTATTTGATCATCCCTAGCGGTTCTTGCTACATATTTTGTTAAATAATTCTGAGCTTTGCAGGTATTTGCAGTTCGAACTTATTTAATATCAAAGTATACTATCTTATCAATACGACGCAATCAAAACATCAGCGAAACTTTGCGGAATTTCATAAGGAAGCGAGAACAAAGTTATACTATGCACGGATGTACTATTTGATCATCCTGAACGGTTCTTGCTACATATTTTGTTAAATAACTTTGAACTGTGCAGGTATTTGCAGTTCTAACTTATATAATATCAAAGTATACTATCTTATCAATACGACGCAATCAAAACATCAGTGACACTTTGCGGAACTTCATAACAAAGCGTAAACAAATTTATACTATGCACGGATGTACTATTTGATCATCCAGAGCGGTTCTTGCTACATATTTAGTTAAATAACTCTGAGCTTTGCAGGTATTTTCGGGTTCTACCTTATATAATATCAAAGTATACTATCCCACCAACACGACGCCATCAAAACCTCAGCGAAACTTTGCCGAACTTCATAACAAAGCGTAAACAAAGTTATACTATGCACGTATGTACTATTTGATCATCCCTAGCAGTTCTTGCTACATATTTTGTTAAATAACTCTGAACTTTGCAGGTATTTGTAGTTCTAACTAATATATTATCAAAGTATACTATCCCACCAATACGACGCCATCAAAACCTCAGCGAAACTTTGCGGAACTTCATAACAAAGCGTAAACAAAGCCATACTATGCACGGATGTACTATTTGATCATCCAGAGCGGTTCTTGCTACATATTTAGTTACATAACTCTGAGCTTTGAAGGTATTTTCGGGTTCTACCTTATATAATATCAAAGTATACTATCCCACCAACACGACGCCATCAAAACCTCAGCGAAACTTTGCCGAACTTCATAACAAAGCGTAAACAAAGTTATACTATGCACGTATGTACTATTTGATCATCCCTAGCAGTTCTTGCTACATATTTTGTTAAATAACTCTGAACTTTGCAGGTATTTGTAGTTCTAACTAATATATTATCAAAGTATACTATCCCACCAATACGACGCCATCAAAACCTCAGCGAAACTTTGCGGAACCTCATAACAAAGCGTAAACATAGTTATAGTATGCACGGATGTACTATTTGATCATCCAGAGCGGTTCTTGATACATATTTTGTTAAATAACTCTGTGGTTTGCAGGTATTTGCAGTTCTAACTTATATATTATCAATGTATACTATCTTATCAATACGACGCAATCAAAACCTCAGCGAAACTCTGCGGAACTTCATAACATAGCGTAAACAAAGTTATACTATGCTCGGATGTACTATTTGATCATCCTGAGCGGTTCTTGCTACATATTTTGTTAAATAACTCTGAGCTTTGCAGGTATTTGCAGTTCTAACTTATATATTATCAAAGTATACTGTCTTATCAATACGACGCATCAAAACATCAGCGAAGCTTTGCGGAACTTCATAACAAAGCGTAAACAAAGATATACTATGCACGGATGTACTACTTGATCATCCAGAACGGTTCTTGCTACATATTTAGTTAAATAACTCTGAGCTTTGCAGGTATTTGCAGTTCTAACTTATATATTATCAAAGTATACTGTCTTATCAATACGACGCATCAAAACATCAGCGAAGCTTTGCGGAACTTCATAACAAAGCGTAAACAAAGTTATACTATGCACGTATGTGCTATTTGATCATCATCAGCGGTTCTTGCTACATATTTAGTTAAATAACTCTGAGCTTTGCAGGTATTTGCAGTTCTAACTTATATAATATCATAGTATACTATCTTACCAATACGACGCAATCAAAACCTCAGCGAAACTTTGCGGAACTTCATAACAAAGCGTAAACAAAGTTATACTATGCACGGATGTACTATTTCATCATCCTGAGCGGTTCTTGCTACATATTTAGTTAAATAACTCTGAGCTTTGCAGGTATTTGCAGTTCTATCTTATATATTATCAAAGTATACTATCTTACCAATACGACGCAATCAAAACCTCAGCGAAACTTTGCGGAACTTCATAACAAAGCGTAAACAAAGTTATATTATGCACGGATGTACTATTTGATCATCCAGAGCGGTTCTTGCTACATATTTAGTTAAATAACTCTGAGCTTTGCAGGTATTTTCAGTTCTACCTTATATAATATCAAAGTATACTATCCCACCAACACGACGCAATCAAAACCTCAGCGAAACTTTGCGGAACTTCATAACAAAGCGTAAACAAAGTTATACTATGCACGTATGTACTATTTGATCATCCCTAGCGGTTCTTGCTACATATTTTGTTAAATAATTCTGAGCTTTGCAGGTATTTGCAATTCGAACTTATTTAATATCAAAGTATACTATCTTATCAATACGACGCAATCAAAACATCAGCGAAACTTTGCGGAATTTCATAAGGAAGCGAGAACAAAGTTATACTATGCACGGATTTACTATTTCATCATCCTGAACGGTTCTTGCTACATATTTAGTTAAATAACTCTGAGCTTTGCAGGTATTTGCAGTTCTAACTTATCTAATATCAATGTATACTATCTTATCAATACGACGCAATCAAAACCTCAGCGAAACTCTGCGGAACTTCATAACACAGCGTAAACAAAGTTATACTATGCTCGGATGTACTATTTGATCATCCTGAGCGGTTCTTGCTACATATTTTGTTAAATAACTCTGAGCTTTGCAGGTATTTGCAGTTCTAACTTATATATTATCAAAGTATACTGTCTTATCAATACGACGCATCAAAACATCAGCGAAGCTTTGCGGAACTTCATAACAAAGCGTAAACAAAGTTATACTATGCACGTATGTACTATTTGATCATCATCAGCGGTTCTTGCTACATATTTAGTTAAATAACTCTGAGCTTTGCAGGTATTTGCAGTTCTAACTTATATAATATCATAGTATACTATCTTACCAATACGACGCAATCAAAACCTCAGCGAAACTTTGCGGAACTTCATAACAAAGCGTAAACAAAGTTATACTATGCACGGATGTACTATTTCATCATCCTGAGCGGTTCTTGCTACATATTTAGTTAAATAACTCTGAGCTTTGCAGGTATTTGCAGTTCTATCTTATATATTATCAAAGTATACTATCTTACCAATACGACGCAATCAAAACCTCAGCGAAACTTTGCGGAACTTCATAACAAAGCGTAAACAAAGTTATATTATGCACGGATGTACTACTTGATCATCCAGAGCGGTTCTTGCTACATATTTAGTTAAATAACTCTGAGCTTTGCAGGTATTTTCAGTTCTACCTTATATAATATCAAAGTATACTATCCCACCAACACGACGCAATCAAAACCTCAGCGAAACTTTGCGGAACTTCATAACAAAGCGTAAACAAAGTTATACTATGCACGTATGTACTATTTGATCATCCCTAGCGGTTCTTGCTACATATTTTGTTAAATAATTCTGAGCTTTGCAGGTATTTGCAGTTCGAACTTATTTAATATCAAAGTATACTATCTTATCAATACGACGCAATCAAAACATCAGCGAAACTTTGCGGAATTTCATAAGGAAGCGAGAACAAAGTTATACTATGCACGGATGTACTATTTGATCATCCTGAACGGTTCTTGCTACATATTTTGTTAAATAACTTTGAACTGTGCAGGTATTTGCAGTTCTAACTTATATAATATCAAAGTATACTATCTTATCAATACGACGCAATCAAAACATCAGTGACACTTTGCGGAACTTCATAACAAAGCGTAAACAAATTTATACTATGCACGGATGTACTATTTGATCATCCAGAGCGGTTCTTGCTACATATTTAGTTAAATAACTCTGAGCTTTGCAGGTATTTTCGGGTTCTACCTTATATAATATCAAAGTATACTATCCCACCAACACGACGCCATCAAAACCTCAGCGAAACTTTGCCGAACTTCATAACAAAGCGTAAACAAAGTTATACTATGCACGTATGTACTATTTGATCATCCCTAGCAGTTCTTGCTACATATTTTGTTAAATAACTCTGAACTTTGCAGGTATTTGTAGTTCTAACTAATATATTATCAAAGTATACTATCCCACCAATACGACGCCATCAAAACCTCAGCGAAACTTTGCGGAACTTCATAACAAAGCGTAAACAAAGTCATACTATGCACGGATGTACTATTTGATCATCCAGAGCGGTTCTTGCTACATATTTAGTTACATAACTCTGAGCTTTGAAGGTATTTTCGGGTTCTACCTTATATAATATCAAAGTATACTATCCCACCAACACGACGCCATCAAAACCTCAGCGAAACTTTGCCGAACTTCATAACAAAGCGTAAACAAAGTTATACTATGCACGTATGTACTATTTGATCATCCCTAGCAGTTCTTGCTACATATTTTGTTAAATAACTCTGAACTTTGCAGGTATTTGTAGTTCTAACTTATCTAATATCAATGTATACTATCTTATCAATACGACGCAACCAAAACCTCAGCGAAACTCTGCGGAACTTCATAACACAGCGTAAACAAAGTTATACTATGCACGGATGTACTATTTGATCATCCAGAGCGGTTCTTGCTACATATTTAGTTAAATAACTCTGAGGTGTGCAGGTATTTGAAGTTCTAACTTATCTAATATCAATGTATACTATCTTATCAATACGACGCATCAAAACATCAGCGAAGCTTTGCGGAACTTCATAACAAAGCGTAAACAAAGTTATACTATGCACGTTTGTACTATTTGATCATCCTGAACGGTTCATGCTACATATTTTGTTAAATAACTTTGAACTTTGCAGGTATTTGCAGTTCTAACTTATATAATATCAAAGTATTCTATCTTATCAATACGACGCAATCAAAACCTCAGCGAAACTCTGCGGAACTTCGTAACAAAGCGTAAACAAAGTTATACTATGCACGGATGTACTATTTGATCATCCAGAACGGTTCTTGCTACATATTTAGTTAATTAACTCTGAGCTTTGCAGGTATTTGCAGTTCTAACTTATCTAATATCAATGTATACTATCTTATCAATACGACGCAACCAAAACCTCAGCGAAACTCTGCGGAACTTCATAACACAGCGTAAACAAAGTTATACTATGCACGGATGTACTATTTGATCATCCAGAGCGGTTCTTGCTACATATTTAGTTAAATAACTCTGAGGTGTGCAGGTATTTGCAGTTCTAACTTATCTAATATCAATGTATACTATCTTACCAATACGACGCAATCAAAACATCAGTGACACTTTGCGGAACTTTATAACAAAGCGTAAACAAAGTTATACTATGCACGTATGTACTATTTGATCATCCTCAGCGGTTCTTGCTACATATTTAGTTAAATAACTGTGAGCTTTGCAGGTATTTTCGGGTTCTACCTTATATAATATCAAAGTATTCTATCCCACCAACACGACGCAATCAAAACATCAGCGAAGCTTTGCGGAACTTCATAACAAAGCGTAAACAAAGTTATACTATGCACGTATGTACTATTTAATCATCCCTAGCGGTTCTTGCTACATATTTTGTTAAATAACTCTGAGCTTTGCAGGTATTTGCAGTTCTAACTTATTTAATATCAAAGTATACTATCTTATCAATACGACGCAATCAAAACATCAGCGAAACTTTGCGGAATTTCATAAGGAAGCGAGAACAAAGTTATACTATGCACGGATGTACTATTTGATCACCCAGAGCGGTTCTTGCTACATATTTTGTTAAATAACTTTGAACTTTGCAGGTATTTGCAGTTCTAACTTATATAATATCAAAGTATACTATCTTATCAATACGACGCAATCAAAACATCAGTGACACTTTGCGGAACTTCATAACAAAGCGTAAACAAAGTCATACTATGCACGGATGTACTATTTGATCATCCTGAACGGTTCTTGCTACATATTTAGTTAAATAACTCTGAGCTTTGCAGGTATTTTCAGTTCTACCTTATATAATATCATAGTATACTATCTTATCAATACGACGCAATCAAAACCTCAGCGAAACTTTGCGGAACTTCATAACAAAGCGTAAACAAAGTTATACTATGCACGGATGTACTATTTGATCACCCAGAGCGGTTCTTGCTACATATTTAGTTAAATAACTCTGAGGTGTGCAGGTATTTACAGTTCTAACTTATCTAATATCAATGTATACTATCATATCAATACGACGCAATCAAAACATCAGCGAAGCTTTGCGGAACTTCATAACAAAGCGTAAACAAAGTTATACTATGCACGTATGTACTATTTGATCATCCTCAGCGGTTCTTGCTACATATTTAGTTAAATAACTCTGAGCTTTGCAGGTATTTGCAGTTCTATCTTATATAGTATCAAAGTATACTATCTTACCAATACGACGCAATCAAAACCTCAGCGAAACTTTGCGGAACTTCATAACAAAGCGTAAACAAAGTTATACTATGCACGGATGTACTATTTCATCATCCTGAGCGGTTCTTGCTACATATTTTGTTAAATAACTCTGAGCTTTGCAGGTATTTGCAGTTCTAACTTATCTAATATCAATGTATACTATCTTATCAATACGACGCAATCAAAACATCAGCGAAACTTTGCGGAATTTCATAAGGAAGCGAGAACAAAGTTATACTATGCACGGATGTACTATTTGATCATCCTGAACGGTTCTTGCTACATATTTTGTTAAATAACTCTGAGCTTTGCAGGTATTTTCAGTTCTACCTTATATAATATCAAAGTATACTATCCCACCAATACGACGCCATCAAAACCTCAGCGAAACTTTGCGGAACCTCATAACAAAGCGTAAACATAGTTATAGTATGCACGGATGTACTATTTGATCATCCAGAGCGGTTCTTGATACATATTTTGTTAAATAACTCTGTGGTGTGCAGGTATTTGCAGTTCTAACTTATCTAATATCAATGTATACTATCTTATCAATACGACGCAATCAAAACCTCAGCGAAACTCTGCGGAACTTCATAACACAGCGTAAACAAAGTTATACTATGCACGGATGTACTATTTGATCATCCAGAGCGGTTCTTGCTACATATTTAGTTAAATAACTCTGAGGTGTGCAGGTATTTGCAGTTCTAACTTATCCAATAACAATGTATACTATCTTATCAATACGACGCAATCAAAACATCAGCGAAGCTTTGCGGAACTTCATAACAAAGCGTAAACAAAGTTATACTATGCACGTATGTACTATTTGATCATCCTGAACGGTTCTTGCTACATATTTTGTTAAATAACTTTGAACTTTGCAGGTATTTGCAGTTCTAACTTATATAATATCAAAGTATACTATCTTATCAATACGACGCAATCAAAACCTCAGCGATACTCTGCGGAACTTCGTAACAAAGCGTAAACAAAGTTATACTATGCACGGATGTACTACTTGATCATCCAGAACGGTTCTTGCTACATATTTAGTTAAATAACTCTGAGCTTTGCAGGTATTTGCAGTTCTAACTTATATATTATCAAAGTATACTGTCTTATCAATACGACGCATCAAAACATCAGCGAAGCTTTGCGGAACTTCATAACAAAGCGTAAACAAAGTTATACTATGCACGTATGTACTATTTGATCATCCTCAGCGGTTCTTGATACATATTTAGTTAAATAACTCTGAGCTTTGCAGGTATTTTCAGTTCTACCTTATATAATATCATAGTATACTATCTTATCAATACGACGCAATCAAAACCTCAGCGAAGCTTTGCGGAACTTCATAACAAAGCGTAAACAAAGTTATACTATGCACGGATGTACTATTTGATCATCCAGAGCGGTTCTTGATACATATTTTGTTAAATAACTCTGTGGTGTGCAGGTATTTGCAGTTCTAACTTATCTAATATCAATGTATACTATCTTATCAATACGACGCAATCAAAACCTCAAGCGAAACTCTGCGGAACTTCATAACACAGCGTAAACAAAGTTATACTATGCACGGATGTACTATTTGATCATCCAGAGCGGTTCTTGCTACATATTTAGTTAAATAACTCTGAGGTGTGCAGGTATTTGCAGTTCTAACTTATCTAATATCAATGTATACTATCTTATCAATACGACGCATCAAAACATCAGCGAAGCTTTGCGGAACTTCATAACAAAGCGTAAACAAAGTTATACTATGCACGTTTGTACTATTTGATCATCCTGAACGGTTCATGCTACATATTTTGTTAAATAACTTTGAACTTTGCAGGTATTTGCAGTTCTAACTTATATAATATCAAAGTATTCTATCTTATCAATACGACGCAATCAAAACCTCAGCGAAACTCTGCGGGACTTCGTAACAAAGCGTAAACAAAGTTATACTTTGCTCGGATGTACTACTTGATCATCCAGAACGGTTCTTGCTACATATTTAGTTAAATAACTCTGAGCTTTGCAGGTATTTGCAGTTCTACCTTATGTAATATCATAGTATACTATCTTATCAATACGACGCAATCAAAACCTCAGCGAAGCTTTGCGGAACTTCATAACAAAGCGTAAACAAAGTTATACTATGCACGGATGTACTATTTGATCATCCAGAGCGGTTCTTGATACATATTTTGTTAAATAACTCTGTGGTGTGCAGGTATTTGCAGTTCTAACTTATCTAATATCAATGTATACTATCTTATCAATACGACGCAATCAAAACCTCAAGCGAAACTCTGCGGAACTTCATAACACAGCGTAAACAAAGTTATACTATGCACGGATGTACTATTTGATCATCCAGAGCGGTTCTTGCTACATATTTAGTTAAATAACTCTGAGGTGTGCAGGTATTTGCAGTTCTAACTTATCTAATATCAATGTATACTATCTTATCAATACGACGCATCAAAACATCAGCGAAGCTTTGCGGAACTTCATAACAAAGCGTAAACAAAGTTATACTATGCACGTTTGTACTATTTGATCATCCTGAACGGTTCATGCTACGTATTTTGTTAAATAACTTTGAACTTTGCAGGTATTTGCAGTTCTATCTTATATAATATCAAAGTATTCTATCTTATCAATACGACGCTATCAAAACCTCAGCGAAACTCTGCGGGACTTCGTAACAAAGCGTAAACAAAGTTATACTTTGCACGGATGTACTACTTGATCATCCAGAACGGTTCTTGCTACATATTTAGTTAAATAACTCTGAGCTTTGCAGGTATTTGCAGTTCTAACTTATATAATATCATAGTATACTATCTTACCAATACGACGCAATCAAAACCTCAGCGAAACTTTGCGGAACTTCATAACAAAGCGTAAACAAAGTTATACTATGCACGGATGTACTATTTCATCATCCTGAGCGGTTCTTGCTACATATTTAGTTAAATAACTCTGAGCTTTGCAGGTATTTGCAGTTCTATCTTATATAGTATCAAAGTATACTATCTTACCAATACGACGCAATCAAAACCTCAGCGAAACTTTGCGGAACTTCATAACAAAGCGTAAACAAAGTTATATTATGCACGGATGTACTATTTGATCATCCAGAGCGGTTCTTGCTACATATTTAGTTAAATAACTCTGAGCTTTGCAGGTATTTTCAGTTCTACCTTATATAATATCAAAGTATACTATCTCACCAACACGACGCCATCAAAACCTCAGCGAAACTTTGCCGAACTTCATAACAAAGCGTAAACAAAGTTATACTATGCACGTATGTACTATTTGATCATCCCTAGCAATTCTTGCTACATATTTTGTTAAATAACTCTGAACTTTGCAGGTATTTGTAGTTCTAACTTATCTAATATCAATGTATACTATCTTATCAATACGACGCAACCAAAACCTCAGCGAAACTCTGCGGAACTTCATAACACAGCGTAAACAAAGTTATACTATGCACGGATGTACTATTTGATCATCCAGAGCGGTTCTTGCTACATATTTAGTTAAATAACTCTGAGGTGTGCAGGTATTTGCAGTTCTAACTTATCTAATATCAATGTATACTATCTTATCAATACGACGCATCAAAACATCAGCGAAGCTTTGCGGAACTTCATAACAAAGCGTAAACAAAGTTATACTATGCACGGATGTACTATTTGATCATCCAGAGCGGTTCTTGCTACATATTTTGTTAAATAACTCTGAGCTTTGCAGGTATTTTCAGTTCTACCTTATATAATATCATAGTATACTATCTTACCAATACGACGCAATCAAAACATCAGTGACACTTTGCGGAACTTTATAACAAAGCGTAAACAAAGTTATACTATGCACGTATGTACTATTTGATCATCCTCAGCGGTTCTTGCTACATATTTAGTTAAATAACTCTGAGCTTTGCAGGTATTTTCAGTTCTACCTTATATAATATCATAGTATACTATCTTATCAATACGACGCAATCAAAACCTCAGCGAAACTTTGCGGAACTTCATAACAAAGCGTAAACAAAGTTATACTATGCACGGATGTACTATTTGATCATCCCTAGCGGTTCTTGCTACATATTTAGTTAAATAACTGTGAGCTTTGCAGGTATTTTCGGGTTCTACCTTATATAATATCAAAGTATTCTATCCCACCAACACGACGCAATCAAAACATCAGCGAAGCTTTGCGGAACTTCATAACAAAGCGTAAACAAAGTTATACTATGCACGTATGTACTATTTAATCATCCCTAGCGGTTCTTGCTACATATTTTGTTAAATAACTCTGAGCTTTGCAGGTATTTGCAGTTCTAACTTATTTAATATCAAAGTATACTATCTTATCAATACGACGCAATCAAAACATCAGCGAAACTTTGCGGAATTTCATAAGGAAGCGAGAACAAAGTTATACTATGCACGGATGTACTATTTGATCATCCTGAACGGTTCTTGCTACATATTTAGTTAAATAACTCTGAGCTTTGCAGGTATTTTCAGTTCTACCTTATATAATATCATAGTATACTATCTTATCAATACGACGCAATCAAAACCTCAGCGAAACTTTGCGGAACTTCATAACAAAGCGTAAACAAAGTTATACTATGCACGGATGTACTATTTGATCACCCAGAGCGGTTCTTGCTACATATTTAGTTAAATAACTCTGAGGTGTGCAGGTATTTACAGTTCTAACTTATCTAATATCAATGTATACTATCATATCAATACGACGCAATCAAAACATCAGCGAAGCTTTGCGGAACTTCATAACAAAGCGTAAACAAAGTTATACTATGCACGTATGTACTATTTGATCATCCCTAGCGGTTCTTGCTACATATTTGGTTAAATAACTCTGAGCTTTGCAGGTATTTGCAGTTCTAACTTATATAATATCAGAGTATACTATCTTATCAATACGACGCAATCAAAACCTCAGCGAAACTCTGCGGAATTTCATAAGAAAGCGTAAACAAAGTTATACTATGCACGGATGTACTATTTGATCATCCAGAGCGGTTCTTGCTACATATTTAGTTAAATAACTCTGAGGTGTGCAGGTATTTGCAGTTCTAACTTATCTAATATCAATGTATACTATCATATCAATACGACGCAATCAAAACATCAGCGAAGCTTTGCGGAACTTCATAACAAAGCGTAAACAAAGTTATACTATGCACGTATGTACTATTTGATCATCCTCAGCGGTTCTGGATACATATTTTGTTAAATAACTCTGAGCTTTGCAGGTATTTGCAGTTCTAACTTATATAATATCAGAGTATACTATCTTATCAATACGACGCAATCAAAACCTCAGCGAAACTCTGCGGAATTTCATAAGAAAGCGTAAACAAAGTTATACTGTGCACGGATGTACTATTTGATCATCCAGAGCGGTTCTTGCTACATATTTAGTTAAATAACTCTGAGCTTTGCAGGTATTTGCAGTTCTAACTTATATAATATCAGAGTATACTATCTTATCAATACGACGCAATCAAAACCTCAGCGAAACTCTGCGGAATTTCATAAGAAAGCGTAAACAAAGTTATACTATGCACGGATGTACTATTTGATCATCCAGAGCGGTTCTTGCTACATATTTAGTTAAATAACTCTGAGGTGTGCAGGTATTTGCAGTTGTAACTTATCTAATATCAATGTATACTATCATATCAATACGACGCAATCAAAACATCAGCGAAGCTTTGCGGAACTTCATAACAAAGCGTAAACAAAGTTATACTATGCACGTATGTACTATTTGATCATCCTCAGCGGTTCTTGCTACATATTTAGTTAAATAACTCTGAGCTTTGCAGGTATTTGCAGTTCTATCTTATATAGTATCAAAGTATACTATCTTATCAATACGACGCAATCAAAACATCAGCGAAACTTTGCGGAATTTCATAAGGAAGCGAGAACAAAGTTATACTATGCACGGATGTACTATTTGATCATCCTGAACGGTTCTTGCTACATATTTAGTTAAATAACTCTGAGCTTTGCAGGTATTTGCAGTTCTACCTTATATAATATCATAGTATACTATCTTATCAATACGACGCAATCAAAACCTCAGCGAAGCTTTGCGGAACTTCATAACAAAGCGTAAACAAAGTTATACTATGCACGGATGTACTACTTGATCATCCAGAACGGTTCTTGCTACATATTTAGTTAAATAACTCTGAGCTTTGCAGGTATTTGCAGTTCTAACTTATATAATATCATAGTATACTATCTTACCAATACAACGCAATCAAAACCTCAGCGAAACTTTGCGGAACTTCATAACAAAGCGTAAACAAAGTTATACTATGCACGGATGTACTATTTGATCATCCCTAGCGGTTCTTGCTACATATTTTGTTAAATAACTCTGAGCTTTGCAGGTATTTGCAGTTCTAACTTATCTAATATCAATGTATACTATCTTACCAATACGACGCATCAAAACATCAGCGAAACTTTGCGGAACTTCATAACAAAGCGTAAACAAAGTTATACTATGCACGTATGTACTATTTGATCATCCCTAGCGGTTCTTGCTACATATTTAGTTAAATAACTCTGAGCTTTGCAGGTATTTTCAGTTCTACCTTATATAATATCATAGTATACTATCTTATCAATACGACGCAATCAAAACCTCAGCGAAACTTTGCGGAACTTCATAACAAAGCGTAAACAAAGTTATACTATGCACGGATGTACTATTTGATCATCCCTAGCGGTTCTTGCTACATATTTTGTTAAATAACTCTGAGCTTTGCAGGTATTTGCAGTTCTAACTTATCTAATATCAATGTATACTATCTTACCAATACGACGCATCAAAACATCAGCGAAGCTTTGCGGAAATTCATAACAAAGCGTAAACAAAGTTATACTATGCACGTATGTACTATTTCATCATCCTGAGCGGTTCTTGCTACATATTTAGTTAAATAACTCTGAGCTTTGCAGGTATTTGCAGTTCTACCTTATATAATATCATAGTATACTATCTTATCAATACGACGCAATCAAAACCTCAGCGAAGCTTTGCGGAACTTCATAACAAAGCGTAAACAAAGTTATACTATGCACGGATGTACTATTTGATCATCCAGAGCGGTTCTTGATACATATTTTGTTAAATAACTCTGTGGTGTGCAGGTATTTGCAGTTCTAACTTATCTAATATCAATGTATACTATCTTATCAATACGACGCAATCAAAACCTCAAGCGAAACTCTGCGGAACTTCATAACACAGCGTAAACAAAGTTATACTATGCACGGATGTACTATTTGATCATCCAGAGCGGTTCTTGCTACATATTTAGTTAAATAACTCTGAGGTGTGCAGGTATTTGCAGTTCTAACTTATCTAATATCAATGTATACTATCTTATCAATACGACGCATCAAAACATCAGCGAAGCTTTGCGGAACTTCATAACAAAGCGTAAACAAAGTTATACTATGCACGTTTGTACTATTTGATCATCCTGAGCGGTTCATGCTACATATTTTGTTAAATAACTTTGAACTTTGCAGGTATTTGCAGTTCTAACTTACATAATATCAAAGTATTCTATCTTATCAATACGACGCAATCAAAACCTCAGCGAAACTCTGCGGGACTTCGTAACAAAGCGTAAACAAAGTTATACTTTGCACGGATGTACTACTTGATCATCCAGAACGGTTCTTGCTACATATTTAGTTAAATAACTCTGAGCTTTGCAGGTATTTGCAGTTCTAACTTATATAATATCATAGTATACTATCTTACCAATACAACGCAATCAAAACCTCAGCGAAACTTTGCGGAACTTCATAACAAAGCGTAAACAAAGTTATACTATGCACGGATGTACTATTTGATCATCCCTAGCGGTTCTTGCTACATATTTTGTTAAATAACTCTGAGCTTTGCAGGTATTTGCAGTTCTAACTTATCTAATATCAATGTATACTATCTTACCAGTACGACGCAATCAAAACATCAGCGAAACTTTGCGGAACTTCATAACAAAGCGTAAACAAAGTTATACTATGCACGTATGTACTATTTGATCATCCCTAGCGGTTCTTGCTACATATTTAGTTAAATAACTCTAAGCTTTGCAGGTATTTTCAGTTCTACCTTATATAATATCATAGTATACTATCTTATCAATACGACGCAATCAAAACCTCAGCGAAACTTTGCGGAACTTCATAACAAAGCGTAAACAAAGTTATACTATGCACGGATGTACTATTTGATCATCCCTAGCGGTTCTTGCTACATATTTAGTTAAATAACTCTGAGCTTTGCAGGTATTTTCGGGTTCTACCTTATATAATATCAAAGTATTCTATCCCACCAACACGACGCAATCAAAACATCAGCGAAGCTTTGCGGAAATTCATAACAAAGCGTAAACAAAGTTATACTATGCACGTATGTACTATTTAATCATCCCTAGCGGTTCTTGCTACATATTTTGTTAAATAACTCTGAGCTTTGCAGGTATTTGCAGTTCTAACTTATTTAATATCAAAGTATACTATCTTATCAATACGACGCAATCAAAACATCAGCGAAACTTTGCGGAATTTCATAAGGAAGCGAGAACAAAGTTATACTATGCACGGATGTACTATTTGATCATCCTGAACGGTTCTTGCTACATATTTAGTTAAATAACTCTGAGCTTTGCAGGTATTTTCAGTTCTACCTTATATAATATCATAGTATACTATCTTATCAATACGACGCAATCAAAACCTCAGCGAAACTTTGCGGAACTTCATAACAAAGCGTAAACAAAGTTATACTATGCACGTATGTACTATTTAATCATCCCTAGCGGTTCTTGCTACATATTTTGTTAAATAACTCTGAGCTTTGCAGGTATTTGCAGTTCTAACTTATATAATATCATAGTATACTATCTTACCAATACGACGCAATCAAAACCTCAGCGAAACTTTGCGGAACTTCATAACAAAGCGTAAACAAAGTTATACTATGCACGGATGTACTATTTGATCATCCCTAGCGGTTCTTGCTACATATTTTGTTAAATAACTCTGAGCTTTGCAGGTATTTGCAGTTCTAACTTATCTAATATCAATGTATACTATCTTACCAGTACGACGCAATCAAAACATCAGCGAAACTTTGCGGAACTTCATAACAAAGCGTAAACAAAGTTATACTATGCACGTATGTACTATTTGATCATCCCTAGCGGTTCTTGCTACATATTTAGTTAAATAACTCTGAGCTTTGCAGGTATTTTCAGTTCTACCTTATATAATATCATAGTATACTATCTTATCAATACGACGCAATCAAAACCTCAGCGAAACTTTGCGGAACTTCATAACAAAGCGTAAACAAAGTTATACTATGCACGGATGTACTATTTGATCATCCCTAGCGGTTCTTGCTACATATTTAGTTAAATAACTCTGAGCTTTGCAGGTATTTTCGGGTTCTACCTTATATAATATCAAAGTATTCTATCCCACCAACACGACGCAATCAAAACATCAGCGAAGCTTTGCGGAAATTCATAACAAAGCGTAAACAAAGTTATACTATGCACGTATGTACTATTTAATCATCCCTAGCGGTTCTTGCTACATATTTTGTTAAATAACTCTGAGCTTTGCAGGTATTTGCAGTTCTAACTTATTTAATATCAAAGTATACTATCTTATCAATACGACGCAATCAAAACATCAGCGAAACTTTGCGGAATTTCATAAGGAAGCGAGAACAAAGTTATACTATGCACGGATGTACTATTTGATCATCCTGAACGGTTCTTGCTACATATTTAGTTAAATAACTCTGAGCTTTGCAGGTATTTTCAGTTCTACCTTATATAATATCATAGTATACTATCTTATCAATACGACGCAATCAAAACATCAGCGAAGCTTTGCGGAAATTCATAACAAAGCGTAAACAAAGTTATACTATGCACGTATGTACTATTTAATCATCCCTAGCGGTTCTTGCTACATATTTTGTTAAATAACTCTGAGCTTTGCAGGTATTTGCAGTTCTAACTTATATAATATCAGAGTATACTATCTTATCAATACGACGCAATCAAAACCTCAGCGAAACTCTGCGGAATTTCATAAGAAAGCGTAAACAAAGTTATACTATGCACGGATGTACTATTTGATCATCCAGAGCGGTTCTTGCTACATATTTAGTTAAATAACTCTGAGGTGTGCAGGTATTTGCAGTTCTAACTTATCTAATATCAATGTACACTATCTTATCAATACGACGCAATCAAAACATCAGCGAAGCTTTGCGGAACTTCATAACAAAGCGTAAACAAAGTTATACTATGCACGTATGTACTATTTGATCATCCTCAGCGGTTCTGGATACATATTTTGTTAAATAACTCTGAGCTTTGCAGGTATTTGCAGTTCTAACTTATATAATATCAGAGTATACTATCTTATCAATACGACGCAATCAAAACCTCAGCGAAACTCTGCGGAATTTCATAAGAAAGCGTAAACAAAGTTATACTATGCACGGATGTACTATTTGATCATCCAGAGCGGTTCTTGCTACATATTTAGTTAAATAACTCTGAGGTGTGCAGGTATTTGCAGTTCTAACTTATCTAATATCAATGTATACTATCATATCAATACGACGCAATCAAAACATCAGCGAAGCTTTGCGGAACTTCATAACAAAGCGTAAACAAAGTTATACTATGCACGTATGTACTATTTGATCATCCTCAGCGGTTCTGGATACATATTTTGTTAAATAACTCTGAGCTTTGCAGGTATTTGCAGTTCTAACTTATATAATATCAGAGTATACTATCTTATCAATACGACGCAATCAAAACCTCAGCGAAACTCTGCGGAATTTCATAAGAAAGCGTAAACAAAGTTATACTGTGCACGGATGTACTATTTGATCATCCAGAGCGGTTCTTGCTACATATTTAGTTAAATAACTCTGAGCTTTGCAGGTATTTGCAGTTCTAACTTATATAATATCAGAGTATACTATCTTATCAATACGACGCAATCAAAACCTCAGCGAAACTCTGCGGAATTTCATAAGAAACCGTAAACAAAGTTATACTATGCACGGATGTACTATTTGATCATCCAGAGCGGTTCTTGCTACATATTTAGTTAAATAACTCTGAGGTGTGCAGGTATTTGCAGTTCTAACTTATCTAATATCAATGTATACTATCATATCAATACGACGCAATCAAAACATCAGCGAAGCTTTGCGGAACTTCATAACAAAGCGTAAACAAAGTTATACTATGCACGTATGTACTATTTGATCATCCTCAGCGGTTCTTGCTACATATTTAGTTAAATAACTCTGAGCTTTGCAGGTATTTGCAGTTCTATCGTATATAGTATCAAAGTATACTATCTTACCAATACGACGCAATCAAAACCTCAGCGAAACTCTGCGGGACTTCGTAACAAAGCGTAAACAAAGTTATACTTTGCACGGATGTACTACTTGATCATCCAGAACGGTTCTTGCTACATATTTAGTTAAATAACTCTGAGCTTTGCAGGTATTTGCAGTTCTAACTTATATAATATCATAGTATACTATCTTACCAATACGACGCAATCAAAACCTCAGCGAAACTTTGCGGAACTTCATAACAAAGCGTAAACAAAGTTATACTATGCACGGATGTACTATTTCATCATCCTGAGCGGTTCTTGCTACATATTTAGTTAAATAACTCTGAGCTTTGCAGGTATTTGCAGTTCTACCTTATATAATATCATAGTATACTATCTTATCAATACGACGCAATCAAAACCTCAGCGAAGCTTTGCGGAACTTCATAACAAAGCGTAAACAAAGTTATACTATGCACGGATGTACTATTTGATCATCCAGAGCGGTTCTTGATACATATTTTGTTAAATAACTCTGTGGTGTGCAGGTATTTGCAGTTCTAACTTATCTAATATCAATGTATACTATCTTATCAATACGACGCAATCAAAACCTCAAGCGAAACTCTGCGGAACTTCATAACACAGCGTAAACAAAGTTATACTATGCACGGATGTACTATTTGATCATCCAGAGCGGTTCTTGCTACATATTTAGTTAAATAACTCTGAGGTGTGCAGGTATTTGCAGTTCTAACTTATCTAATATCAATGTATACTATCTTATCAATACGTCGCATCAAAACATCAGCGAAGCTTTGCGGAACTTCATAACAAAGCGTAAACAAAGTTATACTATGCACGTTTGTACTATTTGATCATCCTGAGCGGTTCATGCTACATATTTTGTTAAATAACTTTGAACTTTGCAGGTATTTGCAGTTCTAACTTATATAATATCAAAGTATTCTATCTTATCAATACGACGCAATCAAAACCTCAGCGAAACTCTGCGGGACTTCGTAACAAAGCGTAAACAAAGTTATACTTTGCACGGATGTACTACTTGATCATCCAGAACGGTTCTTGCTACATATTTAGTTAAATAACTCTGAGCTTTGCAGGTATTTGCAGTTCTAACTTATATAATATCATAGTATACTATCTTACCAATACGACGCAATCAAAACCTCAGCGAAACTTTGCGGAACTTCATAACAAAGCGTAAACAAAGTTATACTATGCACGGATGTACTATTTGATCATCCCTAGCGGTTCTTGCTACATATTTTGTTAAATAACTCTGAGCTTTGCAGGTATTTGCAGTTCTAACTTATCTAATATCAATGTATACTATCTTACCAATACGACGCATCAAAACATCAGCGAAGCTTTGCGGAACTTCATAACAAAGCGTAAACAAAGTTATACTATGCACGTATGTACTATTTGATCATCCCTAGCGGTTCTTGCTACATATTTTGTTAAATAACTCTGAGCTTTGCAGGTATTTGCAGTTCTAACTTATATAATATCAGAGTATACTATCTTATCAATACGACGCAATCAAAACATCAGCGAAACTTTGCCGAACTTCATAACAAAGCGTAAACAAAGTTATACTATGCACGTATGTACTATTTGATCATCCCTAGCAGTTCTTGCTACATATTTTGTTAAATAACTCTGAACTTTGCAGGTATTTGTAGTTCTAACTTATCTAATATCAATGTATACTATCTTATCAATACGACGCAACCAAAACCTCAGCGAAACTCTGCGGAACTTCATAACACAGCGTAAACAAAGTTATACTATGCACGGATGTACTATTTGATCATCCAGAGCGGTTCTTGCTACATATTTAGTTAAATAACTCTGAGGTGTGCAGGTATTTGCAGTTCTAACTTATCTAATATCAATGTATACTATCTTATCAATACGACGCATCAAAACATCAGCGAAGCTTTGCGGAACTTCATAACAAAGCGTAAACAAAGTTATACTATGCACGGATGTACTATTTGATCATCCTCAGCGGTTCTGGATACATATTTTGTTAAATAACTCTGAGCTTTGCAGGTATTTTCAGTTCTACCTTATATAATATCATAGTATACTATCTTACCAATACGACGCAATCAAAACATCAGTGACACTTTGCGGAACTTTATAACAAAGCGTAAACAAAGTTATACTATGCACGTATGTACTATTTGATCATCCTCAGCGGTTCTTGCTACATATTTAGTTAAATAACTCTGAGCTTTGCAGGTATTTTCAGTTCTACCTTATATAATATCATAGTATACTATCTTATCAATACGACGCAATCAAAACCTCAGCGAAACTTTGCGGAACTTCATAACAAAGCGTAAACAAAGTTATACTATGCACGGATGTACTATTTGATCATCCCTAGCGGTTCTTGCTACATATTTAGTTAAATAACTCTGAGCTTTGCAGGTATTTTCGGGTTCTACCTTATATAATATCAAAGTATTCTATCCCACCAACACGACGCAATCAAAACATCAGCGAAGCTTTGCGGAACTTCATAACAAAGCGTAAACAAAGTTATACTATGCACGTATGTACTATTTAATCATCCCTAGCGGTTCTTGCTACATATTTTGTTAAATAACTCTGAGCTTTGCAGGTATTTGCAGTTCTAACTTATTTAATATCAAAGTATACTATCTTATCAATACGACGCAATCAAAACATCAGCGAAACTTTGCGGAATTTCATAAGGAAGCGAGAACAAAGTTATACTATGCACGGATGTACTATTTGATCATCCTGAACGGTTCTTGCTACATATTTAGTTAAATAACTCTGAGCTTTGCAGGTATTTTCAGTTCTACCTTATATAATATCATAGTATACTATCTTATCAATACGACGCAATCAAAACCTCAGCGAAACTTTGCGGAACTTCATAACAAAGCGTAAACAAAGTTATACTATGCACGGATGTACTATTTGATCACCCAGAGCGGTTCTTGCTACATATTTAGTTAAATAACTCTGAGGTGTGCAGGTATTTACAGTTCTAACTTATCTAATATCAATGTATACTATCATATCAATACGACGCAATCAAAACATCAGCGAAGCTTTGCGGAACTTCATAACAAAGCGTAAACAAAGTTATACTATGCACGTATGTACTATTTGATCATCCCTAGCGGTTCTTGCTACATATTTTGTTAAATAACTCTGAGCTTTGCAGGTATTTGCAGTTCTAACTTATATAATATCAGAGTATACTATCTTATCAATACGACGCAATCAAAACCTCAGCGAAACTCTGCGGAATTTCATAAGAAAGCGTAAACAAAGTTATACTATGCACGGATGTACTATTTGATCATCCAGAGCGGTTCTTGCTACATATTTAGTTAAATAACTCTGAGGTGTGCAGGTATTTGCAGTTCTAACTTATCTAATATCAATGTATACTATCATATCAATACGACGCAATCAAAACATCAGCGAAGCTTTGCGGAACTTCATAACAAAGCGTAATCAAAGTTATACTATGCACGTATGTACTATTTGATCATCCTGCCGGGTCTGGATACAGATTTTGTTAAATAACTCTGAGCTTTGCAGGTATTTGCAGTTCTAACTTATATAATATCAGAGTATACTATCTTATCAATACGACGCAATCAAAACCTCAGCGAAACTCTGCGGAATTTCATAAGAAAGCGTAAACAAAGTTATACTGTGCACGGATGTACTATTTGATCATCCAGAGCGGTTCTTGCTACATATTTAGTTAAATAACTCTGAGCTTTGCAGGTATTTGCAGTTCTATCTTATATAGTATCAAAGTATACTATCTTACCAATACGACGCAATCAAAACCTCAGCGAAACTTTGCGGAACTTCATAACAAAGCGTAAACAAAGTTATACTATGCACGGATGTACTATTTGATCACCCAGAGCGGTTCTTGCTACATATTTAGTTAAATAACTCTGAGCTTTGCAGGTATTTGCAGTTCTAACTTATCTAATATCAATGTATACTATCATATCAATACGACGCAATCAAAACATCAGCGAAGCTTTGCGGAACTTCATAACAAAGCGTAAACAAAGTTATACTATGCACGTATGTACTATTTGATCATCCCTAGCGGTTCTTGCTACATATTTTGTTAAATAACTCTGAGCTTTGCAGGTATTTGCAGTTCTAACTTATATAATATCAGAGTATACTATCTTATCAATACGACGCAATCAAAACCTCAGCGAAACTCTGCGGAATTTCATAAGAAAGCGTAAACCAAGTTATACTATGCACGGATGTACTATTTGATCATCCAGAGCGGTTCTTGCTACATATTTAGTTAAATAACTCTGTGGTGTGCAGGTATTTGCAGTTCTAACTTATCTAATATCAATGTATACTATCATATCAATACGACGCAATCAAAACATCAGCGAAGCTTTGCGGAACTTCATAACAAAGCGTAAACAAAGTTATACTATGCACGTATGTACTATTTGATCATCCTCAGCGGTTCTGGATACATATTTTGTTAAATAACTCTGTGCTTTGCAGGTATTTGCAGTTCTAACTTATATAATATCAGAGTATACTATCTTATCAATACGACGCAATCAAAACCTCAGCGAAACTCTGTGGAATTTCATAAGAAAGCGTAAACAAAGTTATACTATGCACGGATGTACTATTTGATCATCCAGAGCGGTTCTTGCTACATATTTAGTTAAATAACTCTGAGCTTTGCAGGTATTTGCAGTTCTATCTTATATAATATCAAAGTATACTATCTTACCAATACGACGCAATCAAAACCTCAGCGAAACTTTGCGGAACTTCATAACAAAGCGTAAACAAAGTTATACTTTGCACGGATGTACTATTTGATCATCCAGAGCGGTTCTTGCTACATATTTAGTTAAATAACTCTGAGCTTTGCAGGTATTTTCAGTTCTACCTTATATAATATCAAAGTATACTATCCCACCAACACGACGCCCTCAAAACCTCAGCGAAACTTTGCCGAACTTCATAACAAAGCGTAAACAAAGTTATACTATGCACGTATGTACTATTTGATCATCCCTAGCAGTTCTTGCTACATATTTTGTTAAATAACTCTGAACTTTGCAGGTATTTGTAGTTCTAACTAATATATTATCAAAGTATACTATCCCACCAATACGACGCCACCAATACCTCAGCGAAACTTTGCGGAACCTCATAACAAAGCATAAACAAAGTTATAGTATGCACGGATGTACTATTTGATCATCCAGAGCGGTTCTTGATACATATTTTGTTAAATAACTCTGTGGTGTGCAGGTATTTGCCGTTCTAACTTATCTAATATCAATGTATACTATCTTATCAATACTACGCAATCAAAACCTCAGCAAAACTCTGCGGAACTTCATAACAAAGCGTAAACAAAATTATACTATGCAGGATGTACTATTTGATCATCCAGAGCGGTTCTTGCTACATATTTAGTTAAATAACTCTGAGGTGTGCAGGTATTTGCAGTTCTAACTTATCTAATATCAATGTATACTATCTTATCAATACGACGCAATCAAAACATCAGCGAAGCTTTGCGGAACTTCATAACAAAGCGTAAACAAAGTTATACTATGCACGTATGTACTATTTGATCATCCTGAACGTTTCTTGCTACATATTTTGTTAAATAAATTTGAACTTTGCAGGTATTTGCAGTTCTAACTTATATAATATCAAAGTATACTATCTTATCAATACGACGCAATCAAAACCTCACCGATACTCTGCGGAACTTCGTAACAAAGCGTAAAAAAAGTTATACTATGCACGGATGTACTACTTGATCATCCAAAACGGTTCTTGCTACATATTTAGTTAAATAACTCTGAGCTTTGCAGGTATTTGCAGTTCTAACTTATATATTATCAAAGTATACTGTCTTATCAATACGACGCAATCAAAACCTCAGCGAAACTCTGCGGAACTTCATAACAAAGCGTAAACAAAGTTATACTATGCACGGATGTACTATTTGATCATCCAGAGCGGTTCTTGCTACATATTTTGTTAAATAACTCTGAGCTTTGCAGGTATTTGCAGTTCTAACTTATTTAATATCAAAGTATACTATCTTATCAATACGACGCAATCAAAACATCAGCGAAACTTTGCGGAATTTCATAAGGAAGCGAGAACAAAGTTATACTATGCACGGATGTACTATTTGATCATCCTGAACGGTTCTTGCTACATATTTAGTTAAATAACTCTGAGCTTTGCAGGTATTTTCAGTTCTACCTTATATAATATCATAGTATACTATCTTATCAATACGACGCAATCAAAACCTCAGCGAAACTTTGCGGAACTTCATAACAAAGCGTAAACAAAGTTATACTATGCACGGATGTACTATTTGATCACCCAGAGCGGTTCTTGCTACATATTTAGTTAAATAACTCTGAGGTGTGCAGGTATTTACAGTTCTAACTTATCTAATATCAATGTATACTATCTTATCAATACGACGCAATCAAAACATCAGCGAAACTTTGCGGAACTTCATAACAAAGCGTAAACAAAGTTATACTATGCACGTATGTACTATTTGATCATCCCTAGCGGTTCTTGCTACATATTTTGTTAAATAACTCTGAGCTTTGCAGGTATTTGCAGTTCTAACTTATATAATATCAGAGTATACTATCTTATCAATACGACGCAATCAAAACCTCAGCGAAACTCTGCGGAATTTCATAAGAAAGCGTAAACAAAGTTATACTATGCACGGATGTACTATTTGATCATCCAGAGCGGTTCTTGCTACATATTTAGTTAAATAACTCTGAGGTGTGCAGGTATTTGCAGTTCTAACTTATCTAATATCAATGTATACTATCATATCAATACGACGCAATCAAAACAACAGCGAAACTTTGCGGAACTTCATAACAAAGCGTAATCAAAGTTATACTATGCACGTATGTACTATTTGATCATCCTCAGCGGTTCTGGATACATATTTTGTTAAATAACTCTGAGCTTTGCAGGTATTTGCAGTTCTAACTTATATAATATCAGAGTATACTATCTTATCAATACGACGCAATCAAAACCTCAGCGAAACTCTGCGGAATTTCATAAGAAAGCGTAAACAAAGTTATACTGTGCACGGATGTACTATTTGATCATCCAGAGCGGTTCTTGCTACATATTTAGTTAAATAACTCTGAGCTTTGCAGGTATTTGCAGTTCTATCTTATATAGTATCAAAGTATACTATCTTACCAATACGAAGCAATCAAAACCTCAGCGAAACTTTGCGGAACTTCATAACAAAGCGTAAACAAAGTTATACTATGCACGGATGTACTATTTGATCACCCAGAGCGGTTCTTGCTACATATTTAGTTAAATAACTCTGAGCTTTGCAGGTATTTGCAGTTCTATCTTATCTAATATCAATGTATACTATCTTAACAATACGACGCAATCAAAACCTCAGCGAAACTCTGTGGAATTTCATAAGAAAGCGTAAACAAAGTTATACTATGCACGGATGTACTATTTGATCATCCAGAGCGGTTCTTGCTACATATTTAGTTAAATAACTCTGAGCTTTGCAGGTATTTGCAGTTCTATCTTATATATTATCAAAGTATACTATCTTACCAATACGACGCAATCAAAACCTCAGCGAAACTTTGCGGAACTTCATAACAAAGCGTAAACAAAGTTATACTTTGCACGGATGTACTATTTGATCATCCAGAGCGGTTCTTGCTACATATTTAGTTAAATAACTCTGAGCTTTGCAGGTATTTTCAGTTCTACCTTATATAATATCAAAGTATACTATCCCACCAACACGACGCCCTCAAAACCTCAGCGAAACTTTGCCGAACTTCATAACAAAGCGTAAACAAAGTTATACTATGCACGTATGTACTATTTGATCATCCCTAGCAGTTCTTGCTACATATTTTGTTAAATAACTCTGAACTTTGCAGGTATTTGTAGTTCTAACTAATATATTATCAAAGTATACTATCCCACCAATACGACGCCACCAATACCTCAGCGAAACTTTGCGGAACCTCATAACAAAGCGTAAACAAAGTTATAGTATGCACGGATGTACTATTTGATCATCCAGAGCGGTTCTTGATACATATTTTGTTAAATAACTCTGTGGTGTGCAGGTATTTGCCGTTCTAACTTATCTAATATCAAAGTATACTATCTTATCAATACTACGCAATCAAAACCTCAGCAAAACTCTGCGGAACTTCATAACAAAGCGTAAACAAAGTTATACTATGCAGGATGTACTATTTGATCATCCAGAGCGGTTCTTGCTACATATTTAGTTAAATAACTCTGAGGTGTGCAGGTATTTGCAGTTCTAACTTATCTAATATCAATGTATACTATCTTATCAATACGACGCAATCAAAACATCAGCGAATCTTTGCGGAACTTCATAACAAAGCGTAATCAAAGTTATACTATGCACGTATGTACTATTTGATCATCCTGAACGTTTCTTGCTACATATTTTGTTAAATAAATTTGAACTTTGCAGGTATTTGCAGTTCTAACTTATATAATATCAAAGTATACTATCTTATCAATACGACGCAATCAAAACCTCACCGATACTCTGCGGAACTTCGTAACAAAGCGTAAAAAAAGTTATACTATGCACGGATGTACTACTTGATCATCCAAAACGGTTCTTGCTACATATTTAGTTAAATAACTCTGAGCTTTGCAGGTATTTGCAGTTCTAACTTATATATTATCAAAGTATACTGTCTTATCAATACGACGCAATCAAAACCTCAGCGAAACTCTGCGGAACTTCATAACAAAGCGTAAACAAAGTTATACTATGCACGGATGTACTATTTGATCATCCAGAGCGGTTCTTGCTACATATTTTGTTAAATAACTCTGAGCTTTGCAGGTATTTGCAGTTCTAACTTATATATTATCAAAGTATACTGTCCCACCAACACGACGCCATCAAAACCACAGCGAAACTTTGCGGAACTTCATAACAAAGCGTAAACAAAGTTATACTATGCACGTATGTACTATTTGATCATCAAGTGCGGTTCTTGCTACATATTTAGTTAAATAACTGTGAGCTTTGCAGGTATTTTCGGGTTCTACCTTATATAATATCAAAGTATTCTATCCCACCAACACGACGCAATCAAAACATCAGCGAAGCTTTGCGGAACTTCATAACAAAGCGTAAACAAAGTTATACTATGCACGTATGTACTATTTAATCATCCCTAGCGGTTCTTGCTACATATTTTGTTAAATAACTCTGAGCTTTGCAGGTATTTGCAGTTCTAACTTATATAATCTCAGAGTATACTATCTTATCAATACGACGCAATCAAAACCTCAGCGAAACTCTGTGGAATTTCATAAGAAAGCGTAAACAAAGTTATACTATGCACGGATGTACTATTTGATCATCCAGAGCGGTTCTTGCTACATATTTAGTTAAATAACTCTGAGCTTTGCAGGTATTTGCAGTTCTATCTTATATAGTATCAAAGTATACTATCTTACCAATACGACGCAATCAAAACCTCAGCGAAACTTTGCGGAACTTCATAACAAAGCGTAAACAAAGTTATACTATGCACGGATGTACTATTTCATCATCCTGAGCGGTTCTTGCTACATATTTAGTTAAATAACTCTGAGCTTTGCAGGTATTTTCAGTTCTACCTTATATAATATCAAAGTATACTATCCCACCAACACGACGCCATCAAAACCTCAGCGAAACTTTGCGGAACTTCATAACAAAGCGTAAACAAAGTTATATTATGCACGTATGTACTATTTGATCATCCCTAGCGGTTCTTGCTACTTATTTTGTTAAATAATTCTGAGCTTTGCAGGTATTTGCAGTTCTAACTTATTTAATATCAAAGTATACTATCTTATCAATACGACGCAATCAAAACATCAGCGAAACTTTGCGGAATTTCATAAGGAAGCGAGAACAAAGTTATACTATGCACGGATGTACTATTTGATCATCCTGAACGGTTCTTGCTACATATTTTGTTAAATAACTTTGAACTTTGCAGGTATTTGCAGTTCTAACTTATATATTATCAAAGTATACTGTCTTATCAATACGACGCAATCAAAACCTCACCGATACTCTGCGGAACTTCGTAACAAAGCGTAAAAAAAGTTATACTATGCACGGATGTACTACTTGATCATCCAGAACGGTTCTTGCTACATATTTAGTTACATAACTCTGAGCTTTGCAGGTATTTGCAGTTCTAACTTATATATTATCAAAGTATACTGTCTTATCAATACGACGCAATCAAAACCTCAGCGAAACTCTGCGGAACTTCATAACAAAGCGTAAACAAAGTTATACTATGCACGGATGTACTATTTGATCATCCAGAGCGGTTCTTGCTACATATTTTGTTAAATAACTCTGAGCTTTGCAGGTATTTGCAGTTCTAACTTATATATTATCAAAGTATACTGTCCCACCAACACGACGCCATCAAAACCACAGCGAAACTTTGCGGAACTTCATAACAAAGCGTAAACAAAGTTATACTATGCACGTATGTACTATTTGATCATCAAGTGCGGTTCTTGCTACATATTTAGTTAAATAACTGTGAGCTTTGCAGGTATTTTCGGGTTCTACCTTATATAATATCAAAGTATTCTATCCCACCAACACGACGCAATCAAAACATCAGCGAAGCTTTGCGGAACTTCATAACAAAGCGTAAACAAAGTTATACTATGCACGTATGTACTATTTAATCATCCCTAGCGGTTCTTGCTACATATTTTGTTAAATAACTCTGAGCTTTGCAGGTATTTGCAGTTCTAACTTATTTAATATCAAAGTATACTATCTTATCAATACGACGCAATCAAAACATCAGCGAAACTTTGCGGAATTTCTTAAGGAAGCGAGAACAAAGTTATACTATGCACGGATGTACTATTTGATCATCCTGAACGGTTCTTGCTACATATTTAGTTAAATAACTCTGAGCTTTGCAGGTATTTGCAGTTCTAACTTATATAATATCAGAGTATACTATCTTATCAATACGACGCAATCAAAACCTCAGCGAAACTCTGTGGAATTTCATAAGAAAGCGTAAACAAAGTTATACTATGCACGGATGTACTATTTGATCATCCAGAGCGGTTCTTGCTACATATTTAGTTAAATAACTCTGAGCTTTGCAGGTATTTGCAGTTCTATCTTATATAGTATCAAAGTATACTATCTTACCAATACGACGCAATCAAAACCTCAGCGAAACTTTGCGGAACTTCATAACAAAGCGTAAACAAAGTTATATTATGCACGGATGTACTATTTGATCATCCAGAGCGGTTCTTGCTACATATTTAGTTAAATAACTCTGAGCTTTGCAGGTATTTTCAGTTCTACCTTATATAATATCAAAGTATACTATCCCACCAACACGACGCCATCAAAACCTCAGCGAAACTTTGCGGAACTTCATAACAAAGCGTAAACAAAGTTATATTATGCACGTATGTACTATTTGATCATCCCTAGCGGTTCTTGCTACATATTTTGTTAAATAATTCTGAGCTTTGCAGGTATTTGCAGTTCTAACTTATTTAATATCAAAGTATACTATCTTATCAATACGACGCAATCAAAACATCAGCGAAACTTTGCGGAATTTCATAAGGAAGCGAGAACAAAGTTATACTATGCACGGATGTACTATTTGATCATCCTGAACGGTTCTTGCTACATATTTTGTTAAATAACTTTGAACTTTGCAGGTATTTGCAGTTCTAACTTATATAATATCAAAGTATACTATCTTATCAATACGACGCAATCAAAACATCAGCGAAACTTTGCCGAACTTCATAACAAAGCGTAAACAAAGTTATACTATGCACGTATGTACTATTTGATCATCCCTAGCAGTTCTTGCTACATATTTTGTTAAATAACTCTGAACTTTGCAGGTATTTGTAGTTCTAACTTATCTAATATCAATGTATACTATCTTATCAATACGACGCAACCAAAACCTCAGCGAAACTCTGCGGAACTTCATAACACAGCGTAAACAAAGTTATACTATGCACGGATGTACTATTTGATCATCCAGAGCGGTTCTTGCTACATATTTAGTTAAATAACTCTGAGGTGTGCAGGTATTTGCAGTTCTAACTTATCTAATATCAATGTATACTATCTTATCAATACGACGCATCAAAACATCAGCGAAGCTTTGCGGAACTTCATAACAAAGCGTAAACAAAGTTATACTATGCACGTTTGTACTATTTGATCATCCTGAACGGTTCATGCTACATATTTTGTTAAATAACTTTGAACTTTGCAGGTATTTGCAGTTCTAACTTATATAATATCAAAGTATTCTATCTTATCAATACGACGCAATCAAAACCTCAGCGAAACTCTGCGGAACTTCGTAACAAAGCGTAAACAAAGTTATACTATGCACGGATGTACTACTTGATCATCCAGAACGGTTCTTGCTACATATTTAGTTAATTAACTCTGAGCTTTGCAGGTATTTGCAGTTCTAACTTATATATTATCAAAGTATACTGTCTTATCAATACGACGCAATCAAAACCTCAGCGAAACTCTGCGGAACTTCATAACAAAGCGTAAACAAAGTTATACTATGCACGGATGTACTATTTGATCATCCAGAGCGGTTCTTGCTACATATTTTGTTAAATAACTCTGAGCTTTGCAGGTATTTTCAGTTCTACCTTATATAATATCATAGTATACTATCTTACCAATACGACGCAATCAAAACATCAGTGACACTTTGCGGAACTTTATAACAAAGCGTAAACAAAGTTATACTATGCACGTATGTACTATTTGATCATCCTCAGCGGTTCTTGCTACATATTTAGTTAAATAACTCTGAGCTTTGCAGGTATTTTCAGTTCTACCTTATATAATATCATAGTATACTATCTTATCAATACGACGCAATCAAAACCTCAGCGAAACTTTGCGGAACTTCATAACAAAGCGTAAACAAAGTTATACTATGCAGGGATGTACTATTTGATCATCCCTAGCGGTTCTTGCTACATATTTAGTTAAATAACTGTGAGCTTTGCAGGTATTTTCGGGTTCTACCTTATATAATATCAAAGTATTCTATCCCACCAACACGACGCAATCAAAACATCAGCGAAGCTTTGCGGAACTTCATAACAAAGCGTAAACAAAGTTATACTATGCACGTATGTACTATTTAATCATCCCTAGCGGTTCTTGCTACATATTTTGTTAAATAACTCTGAGCTTTGCAGGTATTTGCAGTTCTAACTTATTTAATATCAAAGTATACTATCTTATCAATACGACGCAATCAAAACATCAGCGAAACTTTGCGGAATTTCATAAGGAAGCGAGAACAAAGTTATACTATGCACGGATGTACTATTTGATCATCCTGAACGGTTCTTGCTACATATTTAGTTAAATAACTCTGAGCTTTGCAGGTATTTTCAGTTCTACCTTATATAATATCATAGTATACTATCTTATCAATACGACGCAATCAAAACCTCAGCGAAACTTTGCGGAACTTCATAACAAAGCGTAAACAAAGTTATACTATGCACGGATGTACTATTTGATCACCCAGAGCGGTTCTTGCTAACATATTTAGTTAAATAACTCTGAGGTGTGCAGGTATTTACAGTTCTAACTTATCTAATATCAATGTATACTATCATATCAATACGACGCAATCAAAACATCAGCGAAGCTTTGCGGAACTTCATAACAAAGCGTAAACAAAGTTATACTATGCACGTATGTACTATTTGATCATCCCTAGCGGTTCTTGCAACATATTTTGTTAAATAACTCTGAGCTTTGCAGGTATTTGCAGTTCTAACTTATATAATATCAGAGTATACTATCTTATCAATACGACGCAATCAAAACCTCAGCGAAACTCTGCGGAATTTCATAAGAAAGCGTAAACAAAGTTGTAACAGACCTGGATATTCCAGGCCTGTTACGAACGGGAACACGCGCCGCCGCGACTACCCCCGAGCGTAGCCGACGATCCCCGAACGACATCGACCCCGGGCTTCGCGCCCCCGCGCCTAGAAACCGGGTTACGCGGGAAACGGAAACCGCCATACTTCGCGAACGCGCGAACCGGACGCGATACGAACACCGGAACTTCCGCCGAAAACCATTCCGCGCCGCGCCCCTCGCCCTAGAGTGCTGAGGGCATAAAGGGAACCCGCGAGCAGGCACGGGCCTCTTTTGCTTCCGGACCACCCGCGAGTACGATTGATTTACTAGTTTACCTCGAGTCACGACAATACAGACTTTCACTTACACACACTCGCATACACAACGGACACATCGTAAGTATTCCGGTGTTCGTGCCGTCCTTTCCGTTTTCCCGGTAACCGCAGTTGCCCCCGGCCCCCACCTGAACGAGACCCTGGCCGGACTATGCAACCGTAGTTGCTATCGTTCGGCTTGTGAACTGGAAACGTGCGACTAGACCCCCGCTGGCGTCTCCGCACCACCGAAACCACGATCCTCCGCAGAGGATTGCCCGTAAGCCGTGATACCATGGCCTCGACACCGACGAAAGTCGCCGCCGAGGCTAAGGGAGAACGGCTCTCGGCCGCCCACGTGTGTCGCCCGCTGTCGACACCGTGCCCCCGTCGTATCGCGTCCCGATAAGAAGCGAACTGATAAGCCGCGATACGCGAACGTCCACACCGCGATAAACCGCGGCCCGCGATAACACTCGTCCCGAAACCGCGACGTCCGACACCGTGCCGACGAACGAGCCGCGAGCCGTAACCGTTGAAAAGTAACCACTGCGAAGTTTATTTCACCCCGTCTATTCCACTCGCGTATCCCACGAATCCTGGCACGGCGAGCTCAATCCGGCCGCGAGTCCCGTCCGTTGCAACGAGCCGCGAGAAACCGTGCTCGTTACATGGCGCCCGAACAGGGACCGGTTAATTTACATTAATCGGTTATTACGTTGCCGGCAAAACTCTCCGCCACGTGGCGTCGAGAGAGGTTATCTCGCCGCGAGAAAATCACGTCGCGCACGCGCCGCTCCGCCGTAGCGCGCTGGTACACGCGCGCCGCCGCGCGTCGCGGTCGCGAAGGAGTGCAGGTAGACGGGCGCCATCTGGCGTCCGCCGGCCGTACCACACGTCCGTGAAGGAATTTCACTTTCGTCGAGAAGGAAATTTTTTCGGAGGCTCGTACGACGTTTCCACGGCCGCGAATCGCCGAAATGGGTAATCGGATCTGTTGCCAGGACCATGGAGCAACTTTCGAGCCAAGAAACCACGTCCTAGGAGGAAAGGGACGACCGTGGGAAACGAAAGGGCGACCGCTCGGCAAGGGAAAATCGCTCTCCCGCTAGGAACACGTACCCCGCCGGGAACCCCGCATGCCGATAAGGGCCCCGCCAGCCGCCACGAGGAAAACTAAACCAGAATTACGAAAATTCGGATCCCCGGAGCGGGACCGACAGCAGTGGGCCGAGTGTATCGGCCAGTTAATTGACACCGCATACGACAATCTGGCGAATCAAGGAGTCGTAACCAGGAAAATGACGGCCGCCGCCGAGGCCAGCAAAATGATCAGAGTCGACGACCCCGACCGACTCGTTGACCGAGCTCGAAATTCCGGGATCACGAGCGATGGCTCGGACCCGCACGCGTTCTTGGAGAGACTGGCCATGCTCCAGAAAAACCACGCCATCCCCAACACGGATTTGCTTCGGGCCATACCAGATTTACTTACGGGCGAGGCCCAGGAGTGGTACCGGAACCACGCCGAGGACATCGCTACATGGGGAGAATTCGCCGAAGAGTTCTTGGCGGCATGGGCAGCGACTTCGTCGCCGGTCCAACAGAGACGAGCAGCCTTGGCCCGGCTGCAACAACCGGGAGAGCCGTTTGTAAAATTTGTGACCGCAGTCACGACACTGATGCGACGGGCGCAGATGCCGAAGGACAGCTGGTTAGAGGTCATTTATGACAATATGCTGCCCCGGTACCAGGAGCTGTTCCCGGAGGACACGATACCGGACCTTAAAACACTCCAGAGGCGGGTCCAGAATATCGAACAGCTGGACGAACGGCGGAGAGAGGAGCGAGCCCGACACATGCCCGCCCATGCGACGCACGTCGAGCCGCGGTACGGCGATGCGACACCCAGGCGGACCGACCGGAGTCCGAGCCCTCGGAGGGCCCCGGTCCGGGACGAGGACCGACGTCCGGAAACTTACGACCCGGAAACGCACTGCTGGCGGTGCAAGCAGCGCGGGCATCATCGGTACGAATGCCGGAATGCCTACCGGAGATTTTGCTCCCGTTGTGGCCGAGATGGAATTCTGACCAGAGATTGTCACCCGTCGGGAAACGGAGCACGGGGCCCGCCGGCAAGACCGGCACCAAGGGGAGAACGCCGGGCCCGCTAGAACCGAATATGATAAAGATCAAGTACGAGCCGCGACCGACCACGGAAATTTCAATATTCGGCCGTACCGTGGAGGCACTCTTGGACACCGGATCCCAGCTCTCCTGCGTCAACGAGGAGATGCGGAACTGGGCATGTAAACACGGGGCCCCGGAACAGAAGTCCGGTGACACGATCAACTTGGCCGACGGAACCGATACCCGGCCAGCTGGCACGCTCCGAATTCCATTCACGGCGAACGATCGGCAATACGACGAGGACTTTACCGTATTGCCGCGAATGAATACGCCGGTACTTCTGGGCATACATACGATCGCTGCACTGCGTCTCTCAATAACACCGCCACCAGAGATCGCCGAGTGGCCGGTACCGCAGTACCCCCGCAAAGACGGAAAACGGAAAACGCACGCACCCTGCCTGCAGGTGGGACTCCGGAGGCTCACGGATAAGGAAGACTATGAATTTCAAAGATTCCTGGAGCAAGAATTGGCTCGGTTCGAGACCGTGACCGGCCGTACCACGATGACCCAGCACCGGATAAAGTTGACCGATGAGACGCCGATCAAACAACGATATCGGCCCCGAAACCCGGCGATGCAGGCGATTATCGACCAAGAGGTCAAGAAAATGCTGGACGATGGGGTCATCGAGCCCTCCAGCAGCCCCTGGAGCTCGCCGGTAGTCGTCGTGAAAAAGAAGGACGGACGGCATCGATTTTGCGTTGATTTTCGCAAACTAAACGAACGGTCGGAAAAGGACGCGTACCCGTTGCCACACATCCAGGCGACCTTGGACAAATTACGCGGGGCCAGGTTCCTCACAACGTTGGATCTGAAAAACGGGTACTGGCAGGTGCCCTTGGAGAGGACAAGCCGTCCGCTGACAGCTTTCACGGTACCCGGGCTCGGACTTTACCAATTTACGGTCATGCCTTTCGGACTGCACTCCGCCCCAGCCACGTTCCAACGGCTGTTGGATCGGGTGATCGTACCAGAATTGGAGCCGCACGCATTCGCCTACCTTGACGATATTATTATCGTCAGCCGAACGGTAGACGACCACCAAGATCATCTGCGTGAGGTATTCCGCCGACTGAGGGAAGCCGGTCTCCGGTTAAATCCGGAGAAATGCCGCTTCTGCGTCGACAGCCTATGTTATCTGGGCCACATTGTCGACGAACGAGGAATACGGACCGACCCGCAGAAAACTGCGGCGATCGCACAGATTCCGACACCGAAGACGGTCCGAGACATACGGCGATTCCACGGCATGGCATCCTGGTACCGACGTTTTGTACCAAATTTCGCGGAGATCATCGAACCGCTGACACGGCTCACCCGCAAGAATGCGAAATGGCAATGGACCGACGCCGAAGAAAAGGCTTTCCAGACCATGAAGAAACGATTGGTCGACGCGCCCATACTCGCCTGCCCAGATTTTGAACAGCAGTTCACCCTCCAGACCGACGCCAGCGATTATGGGTTAGGAGTGGTACTCACCCAGGGCCCGGAAAACAACGAACGGGTCATCGCATACGCGAGCCACACGCTCAACGAGACCGAGCGGAAGTACAGCGCGACCGAGAAGGAATGCCTGGCCGTCGTATGGGGCATTAGAAAGATGCGCCCATATTTGGAAGGGTATAAATTCACGGTCATCACCGACCACCAAGCGCTCCGATGGCTACGCCAAATAGACAGCCCGACCGGACGACTAGCCCGATGGGCCCTCGAGCTCCAACAATACGACTTCGACATCCGATACCGTCCCGGAAAATTAAACCACGTGGCCGATGCTCTGTCCCGTATCCCGCCGAAAATCGGAGTAAGCGCACTCCGTCCGACGCAGAGCACCGACACATGGTACCGACGGATGTTCGAAGCCGTAAAGAGCAATCCGGCCGCCGAACCGGACTACAGAATCGAGGGCGGACGACTATACAAACATATCCTCCACCAGCTGGATTACAATGAACCTGAGCCGAGCACAGCATGGAAGCTGTGCGTGCCGTCGGAAGAACGGAAAACGGTGCTAAAACAATACCACGACGACCCCACCGCTGGTCATCTAGGGGTCGCGAAAACTACGGTGCGGCTGGCGCAACGCTTTTACTGGCCGGGAATGTTTCGGGAGACGTCTCGATACGTTCGCCAGTGCGCGACATGCCAGGCCTACAAAGCACCACCTCAAGCTCCACCGGGCAAATTGCATGCTAACCCGGGGGACGAACCGTGGCACACCGTTTCCGTGGACCTCATAGGCCCGTTACCACGCTCGCGGCGCGGCCATATATGGCTGCTAGTTGCTCTCGACCGTTTTTCGAAATGGATCGAGCTAGTTCCGCTCCGTAAAGCGACTAGCGAAGCCGTCGCCGCCGCGATCCGAAAGGAAGTCATCCTCAGGCACGGAGCTCCAAGGATCATAATCTCCGATAATGGACGGCAGTTCATTGGAGAGCCAGTCGTCACACTGCTCCGAGACGCCGGCACGACACACCGAAGAACGCCGCCATACGCGCCTCACTGCAATCCAGTAGAGCGGGCCAACAAGGTCGTAAAGACCATGCTCGCACAATACACCGGGAACCGGCACAACCGATGGGACGAGAAACTGGACGAAGCCCGGTTCGCGGTCAACACCGCCCGGCACGAATCCACAGGATACAGTCCAGCATATATCAACCACGGAAGAGAGCTGAGAGCACCGGGACAGGAGGCATCGACAGGGACCGCCGTCACCTCCGCGCCGCAGCGATGGAAGAACCTAAGGGCAGCCCAGGAATTAGCCCGGATTCATTTGGCCAGGGCCTTTGAAAGGCAAGCCAAATACTACAACCTGCGTCACCGAGACTGGAAGCCGGCAAGAGGCGAAGTCGTGTGGAAAAGGGAACACACGCTGTCAAACAAGGCAGAGGGGGTAAATGCCAAGCTGGCACCCAAATACACTGGGCCCTATACCGTGGGACGGATAGTATCCCCGGTCATCGTGGACCTCCGGGACCCGAAGGGCACTTGGGTCAGGCACATCCACGTGCAGGACCTCAAGCCGGCACCACGGCCAAGTACTACAAACCATCCGGCACGGCCAAGTACTACAAACGACCCGAGGCCCGACGCAAGGGAACCCAAGCGGCGTACGCGCCCACGGCCCGATGCGAAGGATGCCCGGGCTCAACCCCCGCCCCGTCCCGACACGTCCCAGCCAACCCCTAGACCTCGAGGACGGCCCCGTAAAGTAATACCGCCCGTACACTGTTTTCACAGGCAACCGACCATGGCAGACTGGACATGGGATATCTCCGGGCTGTTCGAGGAGCCCGACATGAGCCAGCGCCCGCCGACGCCGGACATCCGCTGGCCCACCACCAACGAGGCCGCCGCCACGGAGGCCAGTCCCGCAGCCGCCGCTGAGGAAGCCACGCCGCCCGAGGAGGCCCTGCCCGCTGGCAGGGACGTGGAGGAGCAAGAAGACGCCCAGGCGACGGACCGGGAGGAGAGCCCGGCCCCGGACCGCTACGAGCCACCCGCCGCCATCACTGGGCCCGAGGCAGCGCCTGCCATCGCAGAGGGGCCCACCGAAAGGGACGACGTCCCGGAGGCGTCACCCGCAGGACCACCGACGAGCTGCCCCGCCGCACCTGGACCACCCGTCCTGCACGTCTGGGTCACCGAGGCGACGACCGCCCCGAGGGACAGCGCAGCCGCCCAGGACCCGCCCCCGACCGCCACCACGGACGAGAGCCGCCGAAGAAAGCGGGAGGACTCACCGGAATCCAGCCAAATGGCACGGATGCCCCGGTGGTCCGAACTCATAAAAGAGCTCGAGGCCAGGGACCAGACTCCGCGGACGCCGTGGAAACCCCCCGTCCCCCTCTTCGGGCGGGTCGGTTCCCCCGAACCCTCACACTGGTGGACACCCGCCGCCTCCCCGGAACCGGAGGATCCCCGCCCCGGAAACACCCGGACACAGGAGCGCCGGGAGGCAAGGCGCCGCCAACGCGCCCGACAGCGGGCACCGTCAACCCGCCCGGTGCCCCCGCCGGCGACCACCCAGAGCGCCGCCAGCCGTCCGAGCCGCACCAGCCGTCGCCGACCTCAGGGGGAGCTCTCCCACTGGGACGAGCCGCTACCCGCCATCGCGAAGGCACGCCTACCCTCACCCCCGCAGGCCGCGAGGGTAGAACAACGGGCCGCCGAGCAACTGCCGCGGCACGCGCCACCGCCACCCCCGCGAGTCACGCCAGCGAGAAAGCCGAGCCCGCCCGCCGAGCAGAGGATAAGTAATCCGCGAAGGAACGCGGGACGCCGGGACCCGTTCAGGGAGGAACCGCGAGACGATTCGGAGCGGCCACGAAACGAGGGGCGGCCCATGAAGAAGGAGGAGATGTTTCCGCACCTACTATCCCCGGTGCCCTACGCCGGATGGTGTCCCGAGGCGCCGAGCAGGTGGTTTCGGCTACCGAACGGGCGGTGCTGCGAGGTGCCGGTGCGGCACATCTTAAAAAGGAGCTCCTACGTGTCGGTGCCGGGGAGCGACGAGGAACGTTGGAGGCTCATTTTCAATCGAAGCGGGCGCCTGGTGCGGTGCATCAGGCGAGAGCCGACGGCACCAGACACAGCCCCGCAGTAAGAGTGCAGTGCGCGGGTGCCCGAACGCTTGAGTGATCGCGTCGGGAAAAATAGTGCTACCGAACGCTAGAGTGAATCGCGTCGGGAGTGCGAGACGAACGCTGAGCGGATCGCGTCGTCGCAAATAGTTAGGACAGTGTTAAGTGTAGTGTATAAGTTAGTACGTAAGTTAGTTTTAAGCCCGCGCCGGCGTTAGATATAAGTTTCTATTTTCTTTTCTTGTCTTTTTCTTTCTCGGTTACAGCAAATATTGTTTAATGTAGGTTAAGATTAGCGCGTAAGTTAGGTCGTAATTAGGTCGTAAGTAGATTGTCGCGTAGGCGGCAGAGCCGCTAGCCGCACGGCGGAAAACCGTCCGCCGTTCCCGAAACCGGTCCAGTATTAAACGAAGAGACCGATCCGCCGATCAAACGTAAAACGGTCCGATGTAAAGCCAAGACCGTCCCGCTGTACGCCGAGAAATCCCGCACCGCAGTGTGGCCCGCGACAATTTAAGAATTTAAGAATTTAAGAATTCAGGAAGTTAGGAATTTAGAAATGTCTAAAACTTTGTTACCGCTTTGTTCCGACTAGGAAGTTATACTTTTGTTATCAGTGATTAGAGATTGGAATCATAGTTGCGATTATTGTTTTTATATTTTGGAGTATTGTTAAGGTCATGATATTGTGACAAAATACATGAATTTATTTTTGTTCAATAAATCAGGTTACGGTTCACTCGTTCCGCGACGAAAGGGGGGGGGTGTAACAGACCTGGATATTCCAGGCCTGTTACGAACGGGAACACGCGCCGCCGCGACTACCCCCGAGCGTAGCCGACGATCCCCGAACGACATCGACCCCGGGCTTCGCGCCCCCGCGCCTAGAAACCGGGTTACGCGGGAAACGGAAACCGCCATACTTCGCGAACGCGCGAACCGGACGCGATACGAACACCGGAACTTCCGCCGAAAACCATTCCGCGCCGCGCCCCTCGCCCTAGAGTGCTGAGGGCATAAAGGGAACCCGCGAGCAGGCACGGGCCTCTTTTGCTTCCGGACCACCCGCGAGTACGATTGATTTACTAGTTTACCTCGAGTCACGACAATACAGACTTTCACTTACACACACTCGCATACACAACGGACACATCGTAAGTATTCCGGTGTTCGTGCCGTCCTTTCCGTTTTCCCGGTAACCGCAGTTGCCCCCGGCCCCCACCTGAACGAGACCCTGGCCGGACTATGCAACCGTAGTTGCTATCGTTCGGCCGGTGAACTGGAAACGTGCGACTAGACCCCCGCTGGCGTCTCCGCACCACCGAAACCACGATCCTCCGCAGAGGATTGCCCGTAAGCCGTGATACCATGGCCTCGACACCGACGAAAGTCGCCGCCGAGGCTAAGGGAGAACGGCTCTCGGCCGCCCACGTGTGTCGCCCGCTGTCGACACCGTGCCCCCGTCGTATCGCGTCCCGATAAGAAGCGAACTGATAAGCCGCGATACGCGAACGTCCACACCGCGATAAACCGCGGCCCGCGATAAACCGCGGCCCGCGATAACACTCGTCCCGAAACCGCGACGTCCGACACCGTGCCGACGAACGAGCCGCGAGCCGTAACCGTTGAAAAGTAACCACTGCGAAGTTTATTTCACCCCGTCTATTCCACTCGCGTATCCCACGAATCCTGGCACGGCGAGCTCAATCCGGCCGCGAGTCCCGTCCGTTGCAACGAGCCGCGAGAAACCGTGCTCGTTACAAAGTTATACTATGCACGGATGTACTATTTGATCATCCAGAGCGGTTCTTGCTACATATTTAGTTAAATAACTCTGAGGTGTGCAGGTATTTGCAGTTCTAACTTATCTAATATCAATGTATACTATCATATCAATACGACGCAATCAAAACATCAGCGAAGCTTTGCAGAACTTCATAACAAAGCGTAAACAAAGTTATACTATGCACGTATGTACTATTTGATCATCCCTAGCGGTTCTTGCTACATATTTTGTTAAATAACTCTGAGCTTTGCAGGTATTTGCAGTTCTAACTTATATAATATCAGAGTATACTATCTTATCAATACGACGCAATCAAAACCTCAGCGAAACTCTGCGGAATTTCATAAGAAAGCGTAAACAAAGTTATACTGTGCACGGATGTACTATTTGATCATCCAGAGCGGTTCTTGCTACATATTTAGTTAAATAACTCTGAGCTTTGCAGGTATTTGCAGTTCTATCTTATATAGTATCAAAGTATACTATCTTACCAATACGACGCAATCAAAACCTCAGCGAAACTTTGCGGAACTTCATAACAAAGCGTAAACAAAGTTATACTATGCACGGATGTACTATTTGATCATCCTGAACGGTTCTTGCTACATATTTTGTTAAATAACTCTGAGCTTTGCAGGTATTTGCAGTTCTAACTTATTTAATATCAAAGTATACTATCTTATCAATACGACGCAATCAAAACATCAGCGAAACTTTGCGGAATTTCATAAGGAAGCGAGAACAAAGTTATACTATGCACGGACGTACTATTTGATCATCCTGAACGGTTCTTGCTACATATTTAGTTAAATAACTCTGAGCTTTGCAGGTATTTTCAGTTCTACCTTATATAATATCATAGTATACTATCTTATCAATACGACGCAATCAAAACCTCAGCAAAACTTTGCGGAACTTCATAACAAAGCGTAAACAAAGTTATGCTATTCACGTATGTACTATTTGATCTTCCTGAGCGGTTCTTGCTACATAATTAGTTAAATAACTCTGAGCTTTGCAGGTATTTTCAGTTCTACCGTATATAATATCATAGTATACTATCTTACCAATACGACGCAATCAAAACATCAGTGACACTTTGCGGAACTTCATAACAAAGCGTAAACAAAGTTATACTATGCACGGATGTACTATTTGATCACCCAGAGCGGTTCTTGCTACATATTTAGTTAAATAACTCTGAGCTTTGCATGTATTTGCAGTTCTAACTTATCTAATATCAATGTATACTATCATATCAATACGACGCAATCAAAACATCAGCGAAGCTTTGCAGAACTTCATAACAAAGCGTAAACAAAGTTATACTATGCACGTATGTACTATTTGATCATCCCTAGCGGTTCTTGCTACATATTTTGTTAAATAACTCTGAGCTTTGCAGGTATTTGCAGTTCTAACTTATATAATATCAGAGTATACTATCTTATCAATACGACGCAATCAAAACCTCAGCGAAACTCTGCGGAATTTCATAAGAAAGCGTAAACCAAGTTATACTATGCACGGATGTACTATTTGATCATCCAGAGCGGTTCTTGCTACATATTTAGTTAAATAACTCTGAGGTGTGCAGGTATTTGCAGTTCTAACTTATCTAATATCAATGTATACTATCATATCAATACGACGCAATCAAAACATCAGCGAAGCTTTGCGGAACTTCATAACAAAGCGTAAACAAAGTTATACTATGCACGTATGTACTATTTGATCATCCTCAGCGGTTCTGGATACATATTTTGTTAAATAACTCTGAGCTTTGCAGGTATTTGCAGTTCTAACTTATATAATATCAGAGTATACTATCTTATCAATACGACGCAATCAAAACCTCAGCGAAACTCTGCGGAATTTCATAAGAAAGCGTAAACAAAGTTATACTGTGCACGGATGTACTATTTGATCATCCAGAGCGGTTCTTGCTACATATTTAGTTAAATAACTCTGAGCTTTGCAGGTATTTGCAGTTCTATCTTATATAGTATCAAAGTATACTATCTTACCAATACGACGCAATCAAAACCTCAGCGAAACTTTGCGGAACATCATAACAAAGCGTAAACAAAGTTATACTATGCACGTATGTACTATTTGATCATCCTCAGCGGTTCTGGATACATATTTTGTTAAATAACTCTGAGCTTTGCAGGTATTTGCAGTTCTAACTTATATAATATCAGAGTATATTATCTTATCAATACGACGCAATCAAAACCTCAGCGAAACTCTGCGGAATTTCATAAGAAAGCGTAAACAAAGTTATACTGTGCACGGATGTACTATTTGATCATCCAGAGCGGTTCTGGATACATATTTTGTTAAATAACTCTGAGCTTTGCAGGTATTTGCAGTTCTAACTTATATAATATCAGAGTATACTATCTTATCAATACGACGCAATCAAAACCTCAGCGAAACTCTGCGGAATTTCATAAGAAAGCGTAAACAAAGTTATACTGTGCACGGATGTACTATTTGATCATCCAGAGCGGTTCTTGCTACATATTTAGTTAAATAACTCTGAGGTGTGCAGGTATTTGCAGTTCTAACTTATCTAATATCAATGTATACTATCATATCAATACGACGCAATCAAAACATCAGCGAAGCTTTGCGGAACTTCATAACAAAGCGTAAACAAAGTTATACTATGCACGTATGTACTATTTGATCATCCTCAGCGGTTCTGGATACATATTTTGTTAAATAACTCTGAGCTTTGCAGGTATTTGCAGTTCTAACTTATATAATATCAGAGTATACTATCTTATCAATACGACGCAATCAAAACCTCAGCGAAACTCTGCGGAATTTCATAAGAAAGCGTAAACAAAGTTATACTGTGCACGGATGTACTATTTGATCATCCAGAGCGGTTCTTGCTACATATTTAGTTAAATAACTCTGAGCTTTGCATGTATTTGCAGTTCTAACTTATCTAATATCAATGTATACTATCATATCAATACGACGCAATCAAAACATCAGCGAAGCTTTGCAGAACTTCATAACAAAGCGTAAACAAAGTTATACTATGCACGTATGTACTATTCGATCATCCCTAGCGGTTCTTGCTACATATTTTGTTAAATAACTCTGAGCTTTGCAGGTATTTGCAGTTCTAACTTATATAATATCAGAGTATACTATCTTATCAATACGACGCAATCAAAACCTCAGCGAAACTCTGCGGAATTTCATAAGAAAGCGTAAACCAAGTTATACTATGCACGGATGTACTATTTGATCATCCAGAGCGGTTCTTGCTACATATTTAGTTAAATAACTCTGAGGTGTGCAGGTATTTGCAGTTCTAACTTATCTAATATCAATGTATACTATGATATCAATACGACGCAATCAAAACATCAGCGAAGCTTTGCGGAACTTCATAACAAAGCGTAAACAAAGTTATACTATGCACGTATGTACTATTTGATCATCCTCAGCGGTTCTGGATACATATTTTGTTAAATAACTCTGAGCTTTGCAGGTATTTGCAGTTCTAACTTATATAATATCAGAGTATACTATCTTATCAATACGACGCAATCAAAACCTCAGCGAAACTCTGTGGAATTTCATAAGAAAGCGTAAACAAAGTTATACTATGCACGGATGTACTATTTGATCATCCAGAGCGGTTCTTGCTACATATTTAGTTAAATAACTCTGAGCTTTGCAGGTATTTGCAGTTCAATCTTATATAGTATCAAAGTATACTATCTTACCAATACGACGCAATCAAAACCTCAGCGAAACTTTGCGGAACTTCATAACAAAGCGTAAACAAAGTTATACTATGCACGTATGTACTATTTGATCATCCCTAGCGGTTCTTGCTACATATTTTGTTAAATAACTCTGAGCTTTGCAGGTATTTGCAGTTCTACCTTATATAATATCATAGTATACTATCTTATCAATACGACGCAATCAAAACCTCAGCGAAAATTTGCGGAACTTCATAACAAAGCGTAAACAAAGTTATACTTTGCACGGATGTACTATTTGATCATCCAGAGCGGTTCTTGCTACATATTTAGTTAAATAACTCTGAGCTTTGCAGGTATTTTCGGGTTCTACCTTATATAATATCAAAGTATACTATGCCACCAACACGACGCCCTCAAAACCTCAGCGAAACTTTGCCGAACTTCATAACAAAGCGTAAACAAAGTTATACTATGCACGTATGTACTATTTGATCATCCTGAACGGTTCTTTCTACATATTTTGTTAAATAAATTTGAACTTTGCAGGTATTTGCAGTTCTAACTTATATAATATCAAAGTATACTATCTTATCAATACGACGCAATCAAAACCTCACCGATACTCTGCGGAACTTCGTAACAAAGCGTAAAAAAAGTTATACTATGCACGGATGTACTACTTGATCATCCAGAACGGTTCTTGCTACATATTTAGTTAAATAACTCTGAGCTTTGCAGGTATTTGCAGTTCTAACTTATATATTATCAAAGTATACTGTCTTATCAATACGACGCAATCAAAACCTCAGCGAAACTCTGCGGAACTTCATAACAAAGCGTAAACAAAGTTATACTATGCACGGATGTACTATTTGTTTCATCCAGAGCGGTTCTTGCTACATATTTTGTTAAATAACTCTGAGCTTTGCAGGTATTTGCAGTTCTAACTTATATAATATCAAAGTATTCTATCCCACCAACACGACGCAATCAAAACATCAGCGAAGCTTTGCAGAACTTCATAACAAAGCGTAAACAAAGTTATACTATGCACGTATGTACTATTTAATCATCCCTAGCGGTTCTTGCTACATATTTTGTTAAATAACTCTGAGCTTTGCAGGTATTTGCAGTTCTAACTTATTTAATATCAAAGTATACTATCTTATCAATACGACGCAATCAAAACATCAGCGAAACTTTGCGGAATTTCTTAAGGAAGCGAGAACAAAGTTATACTATGCACGGATGTACTATTTGATCATCCTGAACGGTTCTTGCTACATATTTAGTTAAATAACTCTGAGCTTTGCAGGTATTTGCAGTTCTAACTTATATAATATCAGAGTATACTATCTTATCAATACGACGCAATCAAAACCTCAGCGAAACTCTGTGGAATTTCATAAGAAAGCGTAAACAAAGTTATACTATGCACGGATGTACTATTTGATCATCCAGAGCGGTTCTTGCTACATATTTTGTTAAATAACTCTGAGCTTTGCAGGTATTTTCAGTTCTACCTTATATAATATCATAGTATACTATCCCACCAACACGACGCCATCAAAACCTCAGCGAAACTTTGCGGAACTTCATAACAAAGCGTAAACAAAGTTATACTATGCACGTATGTACTATTTGATCATCCCTAGCGGTTCTTGCTACATATTTTGTTAAATAACTCTGAGCTTTGCAGGTATTTGCAGTTCTACCTTATATAATATCATAGTATACTATCTTATCAATACGACGCAATCAAAACCTCAGCGAAGCTTTGCGGAACTTCATAACAAAGCGTAAACAAAGTTATACTTTGCACGGATGTACTATTTGATCATCCAGAGGGGTTCTTGCTACATATTTAGTTAAATAACTCTGAGCTTTGCAGGTATTTTCGGGTTCTACCTTATATAATATCAAAGTATACTATCCCACCAACACGACGCCCTCAAAACCTCAGCGAAACTTTGCCGAACTTCATAACAAAGCGTAAACAAAGTTATACTATGCACGTATGTACTATTTGATCATCCCTAGCAGTTCTTGCTACATATTTTGTTAAATAACTCTGAACTTTGCAGGTATTTGTAGTTCTAACAAATATATTATCAAAGTATACTATCCCACCAATACGACGCCACCAAAACCTCAGCGAAACTTTGCGGAACCTCATAACAAAGCGTAAACAAAGTTATAGTATGCACGGATGTACTATTTGATCATCCTGAACGGTTCTTGCTACATATTTTGTTAAATAAATTTGAACTTTGCAGGTATTTGCAGTTCTAACTTATATAATATCAAAGTATACTATCTTATCAATACGACGCAATCAAAACCTCAGCGAAACTCTGCGGAACTTCATAACAAAGCGTAAACAAAGTTATACTATGCACGGATGTACTATTTGATCATCCAGAGCGGTTCTTGCTACATATTTTGTTAAATAACTCTGAGCTTTGCAGGTATTTGCAGTTCTAACTTATATATTATCAAAGTATACTGTCCCACCAACACGACGCCATCAAAACCACAGCGAAACTTTGCGGAACTTCATAACAAAGCGTAAACAAAGTTATACTATGCACGTATGTACTATTTGATCATCCTGAACGGTTCTGGATACATATTTTGTTAAATGACTCTGAGCTTTGCAGGTATTTGCAGTTCTAACTTATTTAATATCAAAGTATACTATCTTATCAATACGACGCAATCAAAACATCAGCGAAACTTTGCGGAATTTCATAAGGAAGCGAGAACAAAGTTATACTATGCACGGACGTACTATTTGATCATCCTGAACGGTTCTTGCTACATATTTTGTTAAATAACTCTGAGCTTTGCAGGTATTTGCAGTTCTACCTTATATAATATCATAGTATACTATCTTATCAATACGACGCAATCAAAACCTCAGCGAAGCTTTGCGGAACTTCATAACAAAGCGTAAACAAAGTTATACTTTGCACGGATGTACTATTTGATCATCCAGAGGGGTTCTTGCTACATATTTAGTTAAATAACTCTGAGCTTTGCAGGTATTTTCGGGTTCTACCTTATATAATATCAAAGTATACTATCCCACCAACACGACGCCCTCAAAACCTCAGCGAAACTTTGCCGAACTTCATAACAAAGCGTAAACAAAGTTATACTATGCACGTATGTACTATTTGATCATCCCTAGCAGTTCTTGCTACATATTTTGTTAAATAACTCTGAACTTTGCAGGTATTTGTAGTTCTAACAAATATATTATCAAAGTATACTATCCCACCAATACGACGCCACCAAAACCTCAGCGAAACTTTGCGGAACTTCGTAACAAAGCGTAAAAAAAGTTATACTATGCACGGATGTACTACTTGATCATCCAGAACGGTTCTTGCTACATATTTAGTTAAATAACTCTGAGCTTTGCAGGTATTTGCAGTTCTAACTTATATATTATCAAAGTATACTGTCTTATCAATACGACGCAATCAAAACCTCAGCGAAACTCTGCGGAACTTCATAACAAAGCGTAAACAAAGTTATACTATGCACGGATGTACTATTTGATCATCCAGAGCGGTTCTTGCTACATATTTTGTTAAATAACTCTGAGCTTTGCAGGTATTTGCAGTTCTAACTTATATATTATCAAAGTATACTGTCCCACCAACACGACGCCATCAAAACCACAGCGAAACTTTGCGGAACTTCATAACAAAGCGTAAACAAAGTTATACTATGCACGTATGTACTATTTGATCATCAAGTGCGGTTCTTGCTACATATTTAGTTAAATAACTGTGAGCTTTGCAGGTATTTTCGGGTTCTACCTTATATAATATCAAAGTATTCTATCCCACCAACACGACGCAATCAAAACATCAGCGAAGCTTTGCGGAACTTCATAACAAAGCGTAAACAAAGTTATACTATGCACGTATGTACTATTTAATCATCCCTAGCGGTTCTTGCTACATATTTTGTTAAATAACTCTGAGCTTTGCAGGTATTTGCAGTTCTAACTTATTTAATATCAAAGTATACTATCTTATCAATACGACGCAATCAAAACATCAGCGAAACTTTGCGGAATTTCATAAGGAAGCGAGAACAAAGTTATACTATGCACGGATGTACTATTTGATCATCCTGAACGGTTCTTGCTACATATTTAGTTAAATAACTCTGAGCTTTGCAGGTATTTTCAGTTCTACCTTATATAATATCATAGTATACTGTTACGAGCCAGGGCTTCGTGCAACGCGAGAGGCCGGCGAGGGGTTTATTGCCCCAGGAATATAGTTTCAATTTGTTAGTGAGGTACGCGGACGAACCCAATGCGAGATTGGGGAGCCGCTAGGATAGTAGACGTCGAGGACGAACCTGATGCGAAATCAGGGAGCCTCTGGGTATGGAGTCAAACGCAGACGAACCTGGTGCGAAACCAGGGAGCTGCAGGAGGGTGTAACTTCGTGAACGAACCCAATGCGAAACTGGGGAGTCACTGGGAGAGACACGCAGACGAACCCGGTGCGAAACCGGGGAGCTGCTAGGAGGTTGTGTAAGCAAGTATGGGTAAAAAGCACAGACGAACCTGGTGCGAAACCAGGGAGCTGCTAGGATACGGACGAACCCAATGCGAAATTGGGGAGCCGTTAGGATGGTATAATATTCGTGGACGAACCCAATGCGAAATCGGGGAGCCACTAGGTTGGAGAAATCTTATTGGATTTACGGTTATGATTGTTAGTAAGCCTCGTAACTTTAAATATATATTTTAATTGATACAATCCGAGCGGTAAGATTGTATCGTGTGGGAACGTTCAATTACTAGATTAGGATATTAGGCAATGATTAAGGGTTTATAGATTTCACGATTTGATATCAAGACAAGTATATTCTGTTATAAGTTTTGTTACAAATGTCTGTGTCGCGAATGAGTTTAAGGATTATAATTTGAGTATGTTTTACCTATTTTGCACGGTTTTGACGCACTGGCAATGCGGGGTCAGAGTTATGTTTGATTCGAAAGGGACTTTAACCCGATCTCACTAGAATTGAACTTGAGCGTGTAACGCGACGTGACTCTAACGTGATAGCACGATCGTTGAATCTTGCGGAACCGTTACTGTACGCAACTAAGATCAACCGAAACGTCGTCTAACGTTTCTGAAGTAAAACTGAACCGTCGTCTAACGTTTCTGAATTTACACTGAACCGAAGAGGATGAAAACGAGCGGGTTTATATACCTTGAGAATGAAAGGGGTGCTCTGTTTAAAGTTTAATGTCACGTGGGGTCACACAGATGTTTTTTGTCAGTTCTAAACGAAACCAGGCCTCAGTTACATTTTTCGTTAACAAAGGGGCTGATGGACATCTGGGCTATTTCCAAATAATTAACGGATGCCAGAAGGGAGTGTTATCAAGAGTTTCATAAACAGTCGTACTGTTTTAAAAAGGGGTCTGTTGGGACGTCTTTCGTTCTGGGAAAAGAGATTAGAGTTTTGTAAACGAAACATCTGGATGGAGACATCTCCATACGTAACATCTCCCCCCCTAAATGAAACATCGCGGTTCGCGTGATGCTTTCTATCTCAGAACGAAAAACGTCCTGTAACTATTGAAAAAACGAAAAGTGTCGGGTGTAGTGTAGTGTTGTGTACTTATATTTCTAGGTATTGTCTTCTGCTGCTAATGCCAGGATTCCGTGACGTCTAGTGGGGGTTGGTTTGGTAGTCGGTCCAACAGTAGAGGGCGCTCGGTATGGCCACCACTGGTGACAGCCACTCAGCTAGCATAGCTATGGCTTTATCTCGTTTGTTCTTCGTTTTTTTTTTTTTTTTTTTTTTTTTTTTTTTTTTTTTTTTTTTTTTTTTTTTTTATTTATATCGGATTGTTTGCAGTCAGATTACGTATTCGGACTATATTGGTTATTAACTCTGTTAGATAGTCTCCATATGTTTTCAAATTCGTATCAGTTGGGAATGAGGTTGGTTCTCGAGCTTGTTTACCGAAAATTAGTTCGTATGGTGTAAAATTGGTGCCTTCATGAACTGAGGTATTGTATGAGAACATTGCAAAAGGAATTAGTAAATCCCAGTCCTCATAGTTATCCATGTAATGTTTCAGATATTCTGTGAGTACGATGTGACTTCGTTCCAACGATCCATTGGTTTGCGGTCTATATCCAGAAGTTGTGATTTGTTTGATTTTGAAAATTTCAGATAAATTTTTCATGAGACTTCCGATGAAACTGGTTCCTTTGTCTGTTAGTATGGCTCGAGGTGTTCCATAAATTGCGATGAAATGCCTTGCGAAAGCATCGGCAATGGTAGTGGCTCGGATGTTGGGTATTGCTACCGCGATACAGTATTTGGTTAAATTATCCTGCATGGTAAGAATGTATCGATTGCCTCCTGGTGTGACTGGTAATGGTCCAACGGTGTCCAGGGAAATTTTATCAAATGCGTCCAGAGGTGTGTCGGTGATCAGCATAGACTGACGAGTTTTTATACGGACCAATTTTTGTTCTTGACAACTTTTGCATTTCCGAATGTAATCTTGGATTTCTAATCTCGATCGAATACGGTTGTATGTTTTTGTAACTCCTTTATGTCCTCCGATTAAACTGTCGTGTGCTTCGTGAATGATTTCTTGTCTATTGTCCACGGAAGGAGTGGTAATAATGCAATTACATATTGTTATTTGAGGGATTTGTTCTGTAAAGGCCTCTTCCAGTGTTTTGAAAAATTCGTTGGGTGGTAATTTATGCGAATCTCCGGTGGCTGATATTCGGAAAGACTTGATTCTATTTTGTTCTAATGCTGGCTGGAGGGTTTTCAATCCATTGACTATGTCCATTTTATTTAGTTTATCGTAAAAGTTGTCAGAAACTATTATGCTGAAGGTTTTAAATGATCCGTTGTTGGAAATTACAACTTGTCCTTTCTTTGGTTTTGCAGCTAGAAGTTCCTGTTTATTTATTAGTTCCGTGTCTAAAAGTAATTTTCCAACGGGGGTTATTAAATTGCAATCGGCTGACATAAAATGTACGTAATTGTCTTCCTTCGAGGTGAGGGTGTTAGAAGAAATGACGATTTCTTGTTTTGGTTCCGGTTGCATTTCCAGGTCAGTTTCGGTAGACGAACTGTCGGTATCGGTGTCAAAAAATGGATAGGGGTCTATTGTACGGTCAGGTAGCTGCCTTGCACTGGCTTCGCTTCTAGGTAGCTGAATTATGGTGGGTTGTAAAATTCCACCTGCTTTGTGTAATTGTTCCTGCTGTACGTTAAGATGATCCATTTGTAAATTGTTCGTATTTTCAATAATCGTATTTTCGATAGCTGTATTTTCAATAATCGTGTCTTCGAGCGGTTCTTTAAAAGAGATTAAATCACCAGATAAGTTTATGTTCTTATCTGTAGAAAAAATTTCTGTGGAATTTGCTGCGGGTAAAAAATTGTGTGTGGTGTCTTGATTTTCGTCCGGCATTGTTATTTCTCGAGATAAACTCGGAAGGGAGCTTTTTCTGTTTATTATGGGAGAGTGCCGCACTTTTCCAAGAGCGGGCTCTTCTCCTTCATCCGAACTGCTTGATTCCGCATATTTCGGTCGTTTTTCTCGGTCTCGTCGCAACTGCCTGATGCGTTGTCCTATTGAATCAAGGGCTGTGTTTGTTTTTGGTATCTGGATTTTAAAATTAGGGTCTCTGAGTTCTTGTGGGACAAGTGGTAAGCAGATGGAGGTAGGATTACGCGATAATGCGTCTGCGTTCTTGTTTGTTTTTCCAGATTTATGGACAACTTGATAATCGTACTCTAAAAGTCTCAATTTCCATTTCATAAGCCTTGATGTCGGATCCTTTACGGAGTGTAGCCAAACTAGAGGTCTGTGGTCTGTCACAAGGGTGAATTTAGTTCCATAAACATATGGTCGGAAATATTGAACGGCGTAAACCATGGCTAAACATTCCTTTTCTGTGGCGGAATAATTTTTCTCTGCTTTATTAAGACTGCGTGATGCGTAAGCAATCGGCAGGTCATTTCCTATTTCGCCTTGACTAAGCACGGCTCCAATGGCATGTTCTGATGCATCTGTTGTGACGATGAATGGTTTGCTGAAGTCGGGATATTGTAGAATTGGTTCTTGGCAGAGTTCTTCGCGTAATTGTTTAAAACTGTTTTCCTGTTCTTCTGTCCATTTGAATTTTATGCCTTTTCCTAAGAGGCTAATCAGAGGTTTTGCTTTTGTGGTGAAATCGGATATGAATCGTCTGTAGTATCCTACTAATCCCAAAAATTGTTGTATATTCTTTTGATTGGAGGGTGTGGGAAAATCTTTGACGGCTTTTAGTTTTCTAGGATCAGGTTGTACTCCTTGTCTTGAAATGACGTGTCCAAGGTATGTAACTTCTTTTCGTAAAAATTCGCATTTATTGGTTTGAAGGGTTAAGCCATGTTCTCGTAAACGATTAAATAATTTTCTGACTTTGACATTGTGTTCCTGTAGTGATGATGCGTAAACCACGATGTCATCCAGGTAAACGAACACGTCCGTGCCCTGAAGTCCAGTTAGTACTTGATCCATAAGGCGTTGAAAAGTGGGTGGTGCGTTTTTTAAACCAAATGGCATTCGTGAAAATTCATAATGTCCATTAGGCGTGGTAAATGCTGTTTTCGGTCTATCCTTTGGGTCCATCTCTATTTGGTGAAAACCATTTGCGAGATCGAAAACGGAGAAGTATTTAGCTCCACCGAGACGATCTAATATTTCTGTAATTTGTGGTAGCGGATATTTATCAGAAACTGTTTTATCGTTAAGCGCACGGAAGTCTATGACCATACGCCAACGTTTGTTTCCCTGTGCATCTGGTTTCTTAGGTACAATCCACAAAGGTGAATTATACGGAGATATCGACGGAGTTATTATGCCTTCGGAAAGTAATGCATCAATCTGCTTTTTAATTTCGTGTTGATGTATGGGAGGATAGCGATATTGTCTCGTGTTAATTGGAATTTCGTCGGTTGTATGTATGGAGTGTTTGAAATCGGAGGCCTTTCCTAGCTTATCTCCGGGGAGATAGAATCGGTCGGGAAACTCCTTTATCAAAGCGGTGATACTGTACAATTCTTCTTTGTTCAAGTGGTTGAGATTTAATGTTTGAGAGATTCCATGTATCCTATCTTCACTGTTATTGAAATTAGTGTGACCTTTTACCTCTGTGTAATTATCTTCATCTGAAGTGCTTAAAATGTCATAGGGTTCCAAATTTTGTGGTTCTATTTCTATGTCCAGGTCTTCTTCGCTAGTGTTGGTTGCCATAACATGACACCTTCCTTGATCATTTAAAACGGCTGCTTCTCCTATGTACAATTTGTCATGAGTCTTTATACGGGGTAGATAACCTTCCTTAATCTTTGGATTGGCTATGTGAATAGCGATTTGTTGTGAGGTTCGTGCTGGAATGCGATGTAACGTTGGTTTTTCCGGTGCTTCTAAATAGTTTGAAAATCGGATAGGCTTGGTAGGTTTGTTCCTTAATACCAGTGTTCCATGGTAATATGAAATTTCGGCCTGTTCCTGTTTTAAGAATGGGCTTCCGATCAGTCCATCTGCTTCTATGGCAAGGTGTTTAACTACGTAAAATAATGCAGGGGCTTCATGGATATGCAGGATTGTTGTTCCTACGGTAAAAATCGGGGTTGTGGTAAGTCCAGTGATTTCGATTTCTTCTCGCGAAATCTCTGTTGTTCTTTCTAGAGCGTTAAGGACTACCAAATTTACGGACGCTCCGCCGTCAATTAAAAATTCTCCCTTTCCTGATTCCAGTTCTGGGATCGTAATTTTGATCCGTGGTGCAGGTGCTTCCTTGATGAGGGTTTCTCTTCGAAGCGGACGGATCTTTGGCGATCTTCTTTCTTTTCGTTCATCGTGTCGCCCGTACGGTGAACGCGATCGTAGTTTAAAAAATTCTTGGATTCAACAGACGAATCTCGCGAATCTCGCGGGTCTCGTGGGAATCGCGGACTACGGGGACGATTCCTACAGAATTTCCCGTCGTGCCCGGAAGTGCCGCAGTGCCAACAATACATGTTTGACATGCGATCTTTATCGGTATTCTTTAAAATGGTGTACCGTTTTTCTCCATCGTTTCCCAGGGATGACTCGGAACGATTAGAGGGGGAATTCGAGGGGGTCCTGTGACGCAAGGTCCAGGCAGAAGCGCGTTCTTCTCTTCCCTCTTCCGAACCAGATGGCCTCATGCGTCGGTCTCTGTGTCGATCATATCTGCTGGGAGATAGAGGATATGACACTTCACGTTCGCGATAACGAGGATCCTGGTCAAATGAATCTCGGCGGGACCACCTTGATGGTGATTCCCTCTGTGGCGACTGTCGTCGATTTCTTAATCGTTTGTCCACTTGTAGCACGGCGTCGTAAGCTTCCTCCAGATTTTCTGTATCTTTTAGGAGAGCCGACACCTTCAAGGCAATGCGATCCGGTAATCCATCGATGAAATTTTCCAGAACATCTTTTTCCATCTCCTGGATGAGAGTTTCAGCGTGGACCTCGTATTTGTCCTTGATGGCTCCGCGCGCACAATAGACAAGGTGGCTTGTCCTATCAATATACTGTCGTAGGCTCTCACCTTCGCGGATACGTAATTTCGCGATTTCCACTTGGAAATATGACAAACTTTTGCCAGGCGCGAATCTTTTCTTCAAATGCTGAATCAGTTCTTTTACGGTTTTAAACTTGTGCTCTAATGTGCTTCTACGTGCTGGCCCGACGAGTTTCGTAAGAACAATTGCTAGATACTCGGTTTCCGTACCCTCAGGAATCAATGTTAACCCGTCCTCTATAGTCTGCGCGAAACGAGACAAGGGTGGGTCTTCCCCATTAAAAGTCGGAATTGTCGAAGTAACGTTTTGTAAGCATGTCCTTTGGGTCAAGAGCGACATAGAATTTGCAAGCGACACCGTCAAGTTCATTATGTCAGCGTTAGAAGTATTTGCTGTTCCGTTCGGCATTTTTTAAAACGTAACTAGAGAAAACTAGTATATAGTTATTTTTTAATAAAAAGCTTAACTAGCGAAAACTAGTATATTACTTATTTAATAAAAAGCTTAACTAGCGAAAACTAGTATATTGCTTATAATATTACGACGTGACTAGCGAAAACTAGTATATTGTCGTTACTCAGTTACGAGTAATTTAATGTATAAAAACCCAAATTAAAGCGATCCTAAAATAATTGAAGGTATCCCACCGCTGTCACCAGTTTTGTTACGAGCCAGGGCTTCGTGCAACGCGAGAGGCCGGCGAGGGGTTTATTGCCCCAGGAATATAGTTTCAATTTGTTAGTGAGGTACGCGGACGAACCCAATGCGAGATTGGGGAGCCGCTAGGATAGTAGACGTCGAGGACGAACCTGATGCGAAATCAGGGAGCCTCTGGGTATGGAGTCAAACGCAGACGAACCTGGTGCGAAACCAGGGAGCTGCAGGAGGGTGTAACTTCGTGAACGAACCCAATGCGAAACTGGGGAGTCACTGGGAGAGACACGCAGACGAACCCGGTGCGAAACCGGGGAGCTGCTAGGAGGTTGTGTAAGCAAGTATGGGTAAAAAGCACAGACGAACCTGGTGCGAAACCAGGGAGCTGCTAGGATACGGACGAACCCAATGCGAAATTGGGGAGCCGTTAGGATGGTATAATATTCGTGGACGAACCCAATGCGAAATCGGGGAGCCACTAGGTTGGAGAAATCTTATTGGATTTACGGTTATGATTGTTAGTAAGCCTCGTAACTTTAAATATATATTTTAATTGATACAATCCGAGCGGTAAGATTGTATCGTGTGGGAACGTTCAATTACTAGATTAGGATATTAGGCAATGATTAAGGGTTTATAGATTTCACGATTTGATATCAAGACAAGTATATTCTGTTATAAGTTTTGTTACAAATGTCTGTGTCGCGAATGAGTTTAAGGATTATAATTTGAGTATGTTTTACCTATTTTGCACGGTTTTGACGCACTGGCAATGCGGGGTCAGAGTTATGTTTGATTCGAAAGGGACTTTAACCCGATCTCACTAGAATTGAACTTGAGCGTGTAACGCGACGTGACTCTAACGTGATAGCACGATCGTTGAATCTTGCGGAACCGTTACTGTACGCAACTAAGATCAACCGAAACGTCGTCTAACGTTTCTGAAGTAAAACTGAACCGTCGTCTAACGTTTCTGAATTTACACTGAACCGAAGAGGATGAAAACGAGCGGGTTTATATACCTTCAGAATGAAAGGGGTGCTCTGTTTAAAGTTTAATGTCACGTGGGGTCACACAGATGTTTTTTGTCAGTTCTAAACGAAACCAGGCCTCAGTTACATTTTTCGTTAACAAAGGGGCTGATGGACATCTGGGCTATTTCCAAATAATTAACGGATGCCAGAAGGGAGTGTTATCAAGAGTTTCATAAACAGTCGTACTGTTTTAAAAAGGGGTCTGTTGGGACGTCTTTCGTTCTGGGAAAAGAGATTAGAGTTTTGTAAACGAAACATCTGGATGGAGACATCTCCATACGTAACAATACTATCTTATCAATACGACGCAATCAAAACCTCAGCGAAACTTTGCGGAACTTCATAACAAAGCGTAAACAAAGTTATACTATGCACGGATGTACTATTTGATCACCCAGAGCGGTTCTTGCTACATATTTAGTTAAATAACTCTGAGCTTTGCAGGTATTTGCAGTTCTAACTTATCTAATATCAATGTATACTATCATATCAATACGACGCAATCAAAACATCAGCGAAGCTTTGCGGAACTTCATAACAAAGCGTAAACAAAGTTATACTATGCACGTATGTACTGTTTGATCATCCCTAGCGGTTCTTGCTACATATTTAGTTAAATAACTCTGAGCTTTGCAGGTATTTGCAGTTCTAACTTATATAATATCAGAGTATACTATCTTATCAATACGACGCAATCAAAACCTCAGCGAAACTCTGCGGAATTTCATAAGAAAGCGTAAACAAAGTTATACTATGCACGGATGTACTATTTGATCATCCAGAGCGGTTCTTGCTACATATTTAGTTAAATAACTCTGAGGTGTGCAGGTATTTGCAGTTCTAACTTATCTAATATCAGAGTATACTATCTTATCAATACGACGCAATCAAACCCTCAGCGAAACTCTGTGGAATTTCATAAGAAAGCGTAAACAAAGTTATACTATGCACGGATGTACTATTTGATCATCCAGAGCGGTTCTTGCTACATATTTAGTTAAATAACTCTGAGCTTTGCAGGTATTTGCAGTTCTATCTTATATAGTATCAAAGTATACTATCTTACCAATACGACGCAATCAAAACCTCAACGAAACTTTGCGGAACTTCATAACAAAGCGTAAACAAAGTTATACTATGCACGGATGTACTATTTGATCATCCAGAGCGGTTCTTGCTACATATATTGTTAAATAACTCTGAGCTTTGCAGGTATTTGCAGTTCTAACTTATATATTATCAAAGTATACTGTCTTATCAATACGACGCAATCAAAACCTCAGCGAAACTCTGCGGAACTTCATAACAAAGCGTAAACAAAGTTATACTATGCACGGATGTACTATTTGATCATCCAGAGCGGTTCTTGCTACATATTTTGTTAAATAACTCTGAGCTTTGCAGGTATTTTCAGTTCTACCTTATATAATATCAAAGTATACTATCTTATCAATACGACGCAATCAAAACCTCAGCGAAGCTTTGCGGAACTTCATAACAAAGCGTAAACAAAGTTATACTATGCACGGATGTACTATTTGATCACCCAGAGTCGTTCTTGCTACATATTTAGTTAAATAACTCTGAGGTGTGCAGGTATTTGCAGTTCTAACTTATCTAATATCAATGTATACTATCATATCAATACGACGCAATCAAAACATCAACGAAGCTTTGCGGAACTTCATAACAAAGCGTAAACAAAGTTATACTATGCACGTATGTACTATTTGATCATCCCTAGCGGTTCTTGCTACATATTTTGTTAAATAACTCTGAGCTTTGCAGGTATTTGCAGTTCTATCTTATATAGTATCAAAGTATACTATCTTACCAATACGACGCCATCAAAACCTCAGCGAAACTTTGCGGAACTTCATAACAAAGCGTGAACAAAGTTATACTATGCACGGATGTACTATTTGATCATCCTGAGCGGTTCTGGATACATATTTTGCCAAATCACTCTCAGGTTTGTAGGTATTTGCAGTTCTAACTTATATATTATCAAAGAATACTATCTTATCAATACGTACGCAATCAAAACATCAGCGAAACTTTGCGGAACTTCATAACAAAGCGTAAACAAAGTTATACTATGCACGTATGTACTATTTGATCATCCCTAGCGGTTCTTGCTACATATTTAGTTAAATAACTCTGAGCTTTGCAGGTATTTGCAGTTCTAACTTATATAATATCAGAGTATACTATCTTATCAATACGACGCAATCAAAACCTCAGCGAAACTCTGCGGAATTTCATAAGAAAGCGTAAACAAAGTTATACTATGCACGGATGTACTATTTGATCATCCAGAGCGGTTCTTGCTACATATTTAGTTAAATAACTCTGAGGTGTGCAGGTATTTGCAGTTCTAACTTATCTAATATCAGAGTATACTATCTTATCAATACGACGCAATCAAAACCTCAGCGAAACTCTGTGGAATTTCATAAGAAAGCGTAAACAAAGTTATACTATGCACGGATGTACTATTTGATCATTCAGAGCGGTTCTTGCTACATATTTAGTTAAATAACTCTGAGCTTTGCAGGTATTTGCAGTTCTATCTTATATAGTATCAAAGTATACTATCTTACCAATACGACGCAATCAAAACCTCAACGAAACATTGCGGAACTTCATAACAAAGCGTAAACAAAGTTATACTATGCACGGATGTACTATTTGATCATCCAGAGCGGTTCTTCCTACATATTTTGTTAAATAACTCTGAACATTGCAGGTATTTTCAGTTCTACCTTATATAATATCAAAGTATACTATCCCACCAATACGACGCAATCAAAACCTCAGCGAAACTCTGCGGAATTTCATAAGAAAGCGTAAACAAAGTTATACTATGCACGGATGTACTATTTGATCATCCAGAGCGGTTCTTGCTACATATTTAGTTAAATAACTCTGAGGTGTGCAGGTATTTGCAGTTCTAACTTATCTAATATCAGAGTATACTATCTTATCAATACGACGCAATCAAAACCTCAGCGAAACTCTGTGGAATTTCATAAGAAAGCGTAAACAAAGTTATACTATGCACGGATGTACTATTTGATCATCCAGAGCGGTTCTTGCTACATATTTAATTAAATAACTCTGAGCTTTGCAGGTATTTGCAGTTCTATCTTATATAGTATCAAAGTATACTATCTTACCAATACGACGCAATCAAAACCTCAACGAAACTTTGCGGAACTTCATAACAAAGCGTAAACAAAGTTATACTATGCACGGATGTACTATTTGATCATCCAGAGCGGTTCTTCCTACATATTTTGTTAAATAACTCTGAACATTGCAGGTATTTTCAGTTCTACCTTATATAATATCAAAGTTTACTATCCCACCAATACGACTCCATCAAAACCTCAGCGAAACTTTGCGGAACCGCATAACAAAGCGTAAACAAAGTTATACTATGCACGGATGTACTATTTGATCACCCAGAGCGGTTCTTGCTACATATTTAGTTAAATAACTCTGAGCTTTGCAGGTATTTGCAGTTCTAACTTATCTAATATCAATGTATACTATCATATCAATACGACGCAATCAAAACATCAGCGAAGCTTTGCGGAACTTCATAACAAAGCGTAAACAAAGTTATACTATGCACGTATGTACTGTTTGATCATCCCTAGCGGTTCTTGCTACATATTTAGTTAAATAACTCTGAGCTTTGCAGGTATTTGCAGTTCTAACTTATATAATATCAGAGTATACTATCTTATCAATACGACGCAATCAAAACCTCAGCGAAACTCTGCGGAATTTCATAAGAAAGCGTAAACAAAGTTATACTATGCACGGATGTACTATTTGATCATCCAGAGCGGTTCTTGCTACATATTTAGTTAAATAACTCTGAGGTGTGCAGGTATTTGCAGTTCTAACTTATCTAATATCAGAGTATACTATCTTATCAATACGACGCAATCAAAACCTCAGCGAAACTCTGTGGAATTTCATAAGAAAGCGTAAACAAAGTTATACTTTGCACGGATGTACAGTTTGATCATCCAGAGCGGTTCATGCTACATATTTAGTTAAATAACTCAGAGCTTTGTAGGTAATTGCAGTTCTATCTTATATAATATCAAAGTATACTATCTTACCAATACGACGCAATCAAAACCTCAACGAAACTTTGCGGAACTTCATAACAAAGCGTAAACAAAGTTATACTATGCACGGATGTACTATTTGATCATCCAGAGCGGTTCTTGCTACATATTTTGTTAAATAACTCTGAGCTTTGCAGGTATTTGCAGTTCTAACTTATATATTATCAAAGTATACTATCTTATCAATACGACGCAATCAAAACCTCAGCGAAACTCTGCGGAACTTCATAACAAAGCGTAAACAAAGTTATACTATGCACGGATGTACTATTTGATCATCCAGAGCGGTTCTTGCTACATATTTTGTTAAATAACTCTAAGCTTTGCAGGTATTTTCAGTTCTGCGTTATATAATATCAAAGTATACTATCTTATCAATACGACGCAATCAAAACCTCAGCGAAGCTTTGCGGAACTTCATAACAAAGCGTAAACAAAGTTATACTATGCACGGATGTACTATTTGATCACCCAGAGTCGTTCTTGCTACATATTTAGTTAAATAACTCTGAGGTGTGCAGGTATTTGCAGTTCTAACTTATCTAATATCAATGTATACTATCATATCAATACGACGCAATCAAAACATCAACGAAGCTTTGCGGAACTTCATAACAAAGCGTAAACAAAGTTATACTATGCACGTATGTACTATTTGATCATCCCTAGCGGTTCTTGCTACATATTTTGTTAAATAACTCTGAGCTTTGCAGGTATTTGCAGTTCTATCTTATATAATATCAAAGTATACTATCTTACCAATACGACGCCATCAAAACCTCAGCGAAACTTTGCGGAACTTCATAACAAAGCGTGAACAAAGTTATACTATGCACGGATGTACTATTTGATCATCCTGAGCGGTTCTGGATACATATTTTGCCAAATCACTCTCAGGTTTGTAGGTATTTGCAGTTCTAACTTATATATTATCAAAGAATACTATCTTATCAATACGTACGCAATCAAAACATCAGCGAAACTTTGCGGAACTTCATAACAAAGCGTAAACAAAGTTATACTATGCACGTATGTACTATTTGATCATCCCTAGCGGTTCTTGCTACATATTTAGTTAAATAACTCTGAGCTTTGCAGGTATTTGCAGTTCTAACTTATATAATATCAGAGTATACTATCTTATCAATACGACGCAATCAAAACCTCAGCGAAACTCTGCGGAATTTCATAAGAAAGCGTAAACAAAGTTATACTATGCACGGATGTACTATTTGATCATCCAGAGCGGTTCTTGCTACATATTTAGTTAAATAACTCTGAGGTGTGCAGGTATTTGCAGTTCTAACTTATCTAATATCAGAGTATACTATCTTATCAATACGACGCAATCAAAACCTCAGCGAAACTCTGTGGAATTTCATAAGAAAGCGTAAACAAAGTTATACTATGCACGGATGTACTATTTGATCATCCAGAGCGGTTCTTGCTACATATTTAATTAAATAACTCTGAGCTTTGCAGGTATTTGCAGTTCTATCTTATATAGTATCAAAGTATACTATCTTACCAATACGACGCAATCAAAACCTCAACGAAACTTTGCGGAACTTCATAACAAAGCGTAAACAAAGTTATACTATGCACGGATGTACTATTTGATCATCCAGAGCGGTTCTTCCTACATATTTTGTTAAATAACTCTGAACATTGCAGGTATTTTCAGTTCTACCTTATATAATATCAAAGTTTACTATCCCACCAATACGACTCCATCAAAACCTCAGCGAAACTTTGCGGAACTGCATAACAAAGCGTAAACAAAGTTATAGTATGCACGGATGTACTATTTGATCATCCAGAGCGGTTCTTGCTACATATTTTGTTAAATAACTCTGAGCTTTGCAGGTATTTGCAGTTCTAACTTATATATTATCAAAGTATACTATCTTATCAATACGACGCAATCAAAACCTCAGCGAAACTCTGCGGCACTTCATAACAAAGCGTAAACAAAGTTATACTATGCACGTATGTACTATTTGATCATCCTCAGCGGTTCTGGATACATATTTTGTTAAATAACTCTGAGCTTTGCAGGTATTTGCAGTTCTAACTTATATAATATCAGAGTATACTATCTTATCAATACGACGCAATCAAAACCTCAGCGAAACTCTGTGGAATTTCATAAGAAAGCGTAAACAAAGTTATACTATGCACGGATGTACTATTTGATCATCCAGAGCGGTTCTTGCTACATATTTAGTTAAATAACTCTGAGCTTTGCAGGTATTTGCAGTTCTATCTTATATAGTATCAAAGTATACTATCTTACCAATACGACGCAATCAAAACCTCAGCGAAACTTTGCGGAACTTCATAACAAAGCGTAAACAAAGTTATATTATGCACGGATGTACTATTTGATTATCCAGAGCGGTTCTTGCTACATATTTAGTTAAATAACTCTGAGCTTTGCAGGTATTTTCGGGTTCTACCTTATATAATATCAAAGTATACTATCCCACCAACACGACGCCATCAAAACCTCAGCGAAACTTTGCGGAACCTCATAACAAAGCGTAAACAAAGTTATACTATGCACGTATGTACTGTATGATCATCCCTAGCAGTTCTTGCTACATATTTTGTTAAATAACTCTGAACTTTGCAGGAATTTGTAGTTCTAACTAATATATTTTCAAAGTATACTATCCCACCAATACGACGCCACCAAAACCTCAGCGAAACTTTGCGGAACCTCATAACAAAGCGTAAACAAAGTAATAGTATGCACGGATGTACTATTTGATCATCCAGAGCGGTTCTTGATACATATTTTGTTAAATAACTCTGTGGTGTGCAGGTATTTGCAGTTCTAACTTATCTAATATCAATGTATACTATCTTATCAATACGACGCAATCATTAACCTCAGCGAAACTCTGCGGAACTTCATAACACAGCGTAAACAAAGTTATACTATGCACGGATGTACTATTTGATCATCCAGAGCGGTTCTTGCTACATATTTAGTTAAATACCTCTGAGCTTTGCAGGTATTTGCAGTTCTAACTTATATAATATCAGAGTATACTATCTTATCAATACGACGCAATCAAAACCTCAGCGAAACTCTGCGGAATTTCATAAGAAAGCGTAAACAAAGTTATACTATGCACGGATGTACTATTTGATCATCCAGAGCGGTTCTTGCTACATATTTTGTTAAATAACTCTGAGCTTTGCAGGTATTTGCAGTTCTAACTTATATATTATCAAAGTATACTATCTTATCAATACGACGCAATCAAAACCTCAGCGAAACTCTGCGGCACTTCATAACAAAGCGTAAACAAAGTTATACTATGCACGTATGTACTATTTGATCATCCTCAGCGGTTCTGGATACATATTTTGTTAAATAACTCTGAGCTTTGCAGGTATTTGCAGTTCTAACTTATATAATATCAGAGTATACTATCTTATCAATACGACGCAATCAAAACCTCAGCGAAACTCTGTGGAATTTCATAAGAAAGCGTAAACAAAGTTATACTATGCACGGATGTACTATTTGATCATCCAGAGCGGTTCTTGCTACATATTTAGTTAAATAACTCTGAGCTTTGCAGGTATTTGCAGTTCTATCTTATATAGTATCAAAGTATACTATCTTACCAATACGACGCAATCAAAACCTCAGCGAAACTTTGCGGAACTTCATAACAAAGCGTAAACAAAGTTATATTATGCACGGATGTACTATTTGATCATCCAGAGCGGTTCTTGCTACATATTTAGTTAAATAACTCTGAGCTTTGCAGGTATTTTCGGGTTCTACCTTATATAATATCAAAGTATACTATCCCACCAACACGACGCCCTCAAAACCTCAGCGAAACTTTGCCGAACTTCATAACAAAGCGTAAACAAAGTTATACTATGCACGTATGTACTATTTGATCATCCCTAGCAGTTCTTGCTACATATTTTGTTAAATAACTCTGAACTTTGCAGGAATTTGTAGTTCTAACTAATATATTATCAAAGTATACTATCCCACCAATACGACGCCACCAAAACCTCAGCGAAACTTTGCGGAACCTCATAACAAAGCGTAAACAAAGTTATAGTATGCACGGATGTACTATTTGATCATCCAGAGCGGTTCTTGATACATATTTTGTTAAATAACTCTGTGGTGTGCAGGTATTTGCAGTTCTAACTTATCTAATATCAATGTATACTATCTTATCAATACGACGCAATCATTAACCTCAGCGAAACTCTGCGGAACTTCATAACACAGCGTAAACAAAGTTATACTATGCACGGATGTACTATTTGATCATCCAGAGCGGTTCTTGCTACATATTTAGTTAAATAACTCTGAGGTGTGCAGGTATTTGCAGTTCTAACTTATCTAATATCAATGTATACTATCTTATCAATACGTCGCAATCAAAAAATCAGCGAAGCTTTGCGGAACTTCATAACAAAGCGTAAACAAAGTTATACTATGCACGTATGTACTATTTGATCATCCTGAACGGTTCTTGCTACATATTTTGTTAAATAAATTTGAACTTTGCAGGTATTTGCAGTTCTAACTTATATAATATCAAAGTATACTATCTTATCAATACGACGCAATCAAAACCTCAGCGATACTCTGCGGAACTTCGTAACAAAGCGTAAACAAAGTTATACTATGCACGGATGTACTACTTGATCATCCAGAACGGTTCTTGCTACATATTTAGTTAAATAACTCTGAGCTTTGCAGGTATTTGCAGTTCTAACTTATATATTATCAATGTATACTGTCTCATCAATACGACGCAATCAAAACCTCAGCGAAACTCTGCGGAACTTCATAACAAAGCGTAAACATAGTTATACTATGCACGGATGTACTATTTGATCATCCAGAGCGGTTCTTGCTACATATTTTGTTAAATAACTCTGAGCTTTGCAGGTATTTTCAGTTCTACCTTATATAATATCAGAGTATACTATCTTATCAATACGACGCAATCAAAACCTCAGCGAAGCTTTGCGGAACTTCATAACAAAGCGTAAACAAAGTTATACTATGCACGGATGTACTATTTGATCACCCAGAGTCGTTCTTGCTACATATTTAGTTAAATAACTCTGAGGTGTGCAGGTATTTGCAGTTCTAACTTATCTAATATCAATGTATACTATCATATCAATACGACGCAATCAAAACATCAACGAAGCTTTGCGGAACTTCATAACAAAGCGTAAACAAAGTTATACTATGCACGTATGTACTATTTGATCATCCCTAGCGGTTCTTGCTACATATTTTGTTAAATAACTCTGAGCTTTGCAGGTATTTGCAGTTCTATCTTATATGATAATAAAGTATACTATCTTACCAATACGACGCCATCAAAACCTCAGCGAAACTTTGCGGAACTTCATAACAAAGCGTGAACAAAGTTATACTATGCACGGATGTACTATTTGATCATCCTGAGCGGTTCTGGATACATATTTTGCCAAATCTCTCTCAGGTTTGTAGGTATTTGCAGTTCTAACTTATATAATATCAAAGTATACTATCTTATCAATACGATGCAATCAAAACATCAGTGACACTTTGCGGAACTTGATAACAAAGCGTAAACAAAGTTATAGTATGCACGGATGTACTATTTGATCATCCAGAGCGGTTCTTGCTACATATTTTGTTAAATAACTCTGAACTTTGCAGGAATTTTCAGTTCTACCTTATATAATATCATAGTATACTATCTTACCAATACGACGCAATCAAAACATCAGTGACACTTTGTGGAACTTCATAACAAAGCGTAAACAAAGTTATACTATGCACGTATGTACTATTTGATCATCCTGAACGGTTCATGCTACATATTTTATTAAATAACTCTGAACTTTGCAGGTATTTGCAGTTCTAACTTATATAATATCAAAGTATACTATCTTATCAATACGACGCAATCAAAACCTCAGCGAAACTCTGCGGAACTTCATAACAAAGCGTAAACAAAGTTATACTATGCACGGATGTACTATTTGATCATCCAGAGCTGTTTTTGCTACATATTTAGTTAAATAACTCTGAGCTTTGCAGGTATTTGCAGTTCTAATTTATATATTATCAAAGAATACTGTCTTATCAATACGTACGCAATCAAAATATCAGCGAAACTTTGCGGAACATCATAACAAAGCGTAAACAAAGTTATACTATGCACGGATGTACTATTTGATCATCCAGAGCGGTTCTTCCTACATATTTTGTTAAATAACTCTGAACTTTGCAGGTATTTTCAGTTCTACCTTATATAATATCAAAGTATACTATCCCACCAATACGACTCCATCAAAACCTCAGCGAAACTTTGCGGAACCGCATAACAAAGCGTAAACAAAGTTATAGTATGCACGGATGTACTATTTGATCATCCAGAGCGGTTCTTGCTACATATTTTGTTAAATAACTCTGAGCTTTGCAGGTATTTGCAGTTCTAACTTATATATTATCAAAGTATACTATCTTATCAATACGACGCAATCAAAACCTCAGCGAATCTCTGCGGCACTTCATAACAAAGCGTAAACAAAGTTATAGTATGCACGGATGTACTATTTGATCATCCAGCGAGGTTATTGCTACATATTTAGTTAAATAACTCTGAGGTGTGCAGGTATTTGCAGTTCTAACTTATCTAATATCAATGTATACTATCATATTAATACGACACAATCAAAACATCAGCGAAGCTTTGCGGAACTTCATAACAAAGCGTAAACAAAGTTATACTATGCACGTATGTACTATTTGATCATCCTGTGCGGTTCTTGCTACATATTTAGTTAAATAACTGTGAGCTTTGCAGGTATTTTCGGCTTCTACCTTATATAATATCAAAGTACACTATCCCACCAACACGAGGCCATCAAAACCTCAGCGAAACTTCGCGGAACTTCATACCAAAGCGTAAACAATGTTATACTATGCATGGATGTACTATTTGATCATCCTGAGCGGTTCTTGCTACATATTTAGTTAAATAACTCTGAGCTTTACAGGTATATTCAGTTCTACCTTATATAATATCAATGTATACTATCTTATCAATACGACGCAATCAAAACATCAGCGAAGCTTTGCGGACCTTCATAACAAATCGTAAACAAAGTTATACTATGCACGTTTGTACTATTTGATCATCCTGAACGGTTCTTGCTACATATTTTGTTAAATAACTTTGAACTTTGCAGGTATTTGCAGTTCTAACTTATATAATATCAAAGTATACTATCTTATCAATACGACGCAATCCAAACATCAGTGACACTTTGCGGAACTTCATAACAAAGCGAAAACAAAGTTATACTATGCACGGATGTAGTATTTGATCATCCAGAGCGGTTCTTGCTACATATTTTGTTAAATAACTCTGAGCTTTGCAGGTATTTGCAGTTCTAACTTATATAATATCAAAGTATACTATCTTATGAATACGACGCAATCAAAACCTCAGCGAAACTCTGCGGAACTTCATAAGAAAGCGTAAACAAAGTTATACTATGCACGGATGTACTATTTGATCATCCAGAGCGGTTCTTGCTATATATTTAGTTAAATAACTCTGAGCTTTGCAGGTATTTGCAGTTATATCTTATACAGGGTGAGTCACCAAACGTTACCACCTCAAATATCTTTGTTGTTTCTAAAGATACGTAAAATATGGTAAGGACAAAGTTGAATGGTACAATGGGGCTGACACGATGCAAAAAAAAAATTTTGTTTTTATGTCATTTTTTTGGAGATATCAAGGTCACCAAGACTTTTTTAAATGGAACCACCCTTTTTTAAACACCTACAATGATAGTCCCTTTCGTTAGGAATTCAGTGACTATAATTAGTCCAAGGTCATTCAAGGTCAAGGACAGAAAAAACGTATAAAACTAAAATATGGAAGCAGAATACCTGTATTTTATAAATGTTCGAAATGATGGCCGTCTGCGTCGATACATTGTTGTAAACGAGCTCTGAAGGAATGTTGAACTCTGATAAGTGTATCCGACGTGATATTCGTACATGCTGTGATGATACGCTAACGCATATCTTCAACTGTTGTTGGAGCATCCGTGTACACGGTCTCTTTTAGCAGACCCCATAAAAAGAAATCCAGTGGATTTAAATCAAGCGAACGTGCTGGCCATGAAACTGTTCCGCCTCGTCCAATCCATCGGTTTGGATATCGAGAATCCAACGTTTCTCTTGCTACTCGTGCATAATGAGCAGGACAACCGTCATGTTGGTACCACATATAGTAGCGATTTTGTAAAGGGACATCTTCTAACAAAATTGGCAGATCTTCTTGCAAAAATTGAGCGTATTTCTGTCCCGTCATCATTCCGTTAACGAAATATGGTCCAATTACTTTGTCGTTCAAAATACAACACCACACGTTTACGCTCCATTGTCTTTGATGATCAATTTCTCGCAGCCAGTGCGAATTATCCACAGACCAATAATGGGCGTTCCGTAGATTAATTGAGCCATGATTAGTAAATGTTGCTTCGTCCGTAAACAAGACATTAGAAAAAAATGAATGATTTTGAAGCAATCCCCATTGACAAAAATTAATTCTATTTTGAAAATCATTCCCGTGCAATTCTTGATGGAGCGATATGTGGAACGGATGAAATTTATGTCGGGCCAGAATTCGTATTACGCTACTTTGACTTATGCCTGCTTCCCGGGCAATTTTTCTCGTACTCACGTGAGGATTGACAGCTATAGCTGCTAAAATATTAATTTCATTGTCTTCATTAGTCGTGGGATTCTTCCGTTTGTACTGTCTTGCATGTACACTTCCAGTACTTCGAAACAACCTGTACGTATTAGTGAAAGTACGTCTAGAAGGAGTGTTTCGCTCGGGGTACCTTTCTTCATAAAGTAGTCGGGCCTGCACTGCATTTTTTCTACATTCACAGAAAATCGTGATCATATCACACTTTTCAGTCATCGAATATAACATAGCGGAATCGCGTTTGGAAACATACTGATAGTAAATAAGAATGCTGAATAACATTGAAGGACCTTAGTATGTTTACTTCAACTACGATAAACGTCTCAACCGTGATAAACGTATTTTGCTTCCATATTTTAGTTTTATACGTTTTTTCTGTCCTTGACCTTGAATGACCTTGGACTAATTATAGTCACTGAATTCCTAATGAAAGGGACTATCATTGTAGGTGTTTAAAAAAGGGTGGTTCCATTTAAAAAAGTCTTGGTGACCTCGATATCTCCAAAAAAATGACATAAAAACAAAATTTTTTTTTTTGCATCGTGTCAGCCCCATTGTACCATTCAACTTTGTCCTTACCATATTTTACGTATCTTTAGAAACAACAAAGATATTTGAGGTGGTAACGTTTGGTGACTCACCCTGTATAGTATCAAAGTATACTATCTTACCAATACGACGCCATCAAAACCTCAGCGAAACTTTGCGGAACTTCATAACAAAGCGTGAACAAAGTTATACTATGCACGGATGTACTATTTGATCACCCAGAGTCGTTCTGGATACATATTTTGCCAAATCACTCTCAGGTTTGTAGGTATTTGCAGTTCTAATTTATATATTATCAAAGAATACTGTCTTATCAATACGTACGCAATCAAAACATCAGCGAAACTTTGCGGAACTTCATAACAAAGCGTAAACAAAGTTATACTATGCACGTATGTACTATTTGATCATCCCTAGCGGTTCTTGCTACATATTTAGTTAAATAACTCTGAGCTTTGCAGGTATTTGCAGTTCTAACTTATATAATATCATAGTATACTATCTTATCAATACGACGCAATCAAAACCTCAGCGAAACTCTGCGGAATTTCATAAGAAAGCGTAAACAAAGTTATACTATGCACGGATGTACTATTTGATCATCCAGAGCGGTTCTTGCTACATATTTAGTTAAATAACTCTGAGGTGTGCAGGTATTTGCAGTTCTAACTTATCTAATATCAGAGTATACTATCTTATCAATACGACGCAATCAAAACCTCAGCGAAACTCTGTGGAATTTCATAAGAAAGCGTAAACAAAGTTATACTATGCACGGATGTACTATTTGATCATCCAGAGCGGTTCTTGCTACATATTTAGTTAAATAACTCTGAGCTTTGCAGGTATTTGCAGTTCTATCTTATATAGTATCAAAGTATACTATCTTACCAATACGACGCAATCAAAACCTCAACGAAACTTTGCGGAACTTCATAACAAAGCGTAAACAAAGTTATACTATGCACGGATGTACTATTTGATCATCCAGAGCGGTTCTTGCTACATATTTTGTTAAATAACTCTGAGCTTTGCAGGTATTTGCAGTTCTAACTTATATATTATCAAAGTATACTGTCTTATCAATACGACGCAATCAAAACCTCAGCGAAACTCTGCGGAACTTCATAACAAAGCGTAAACAAAGTTATACTATGCACGGATGTACTATTTGATCATCCAGAGCGGTTCTTGCTACATATTTTGTTAAATAACTCTGAGCTTTGCAGGTATTTTCAGTTCTACCTTATATAATATCAAAGTATACTATCTTATCAATACGACGCAATCAAAACCTCAGCGAAGCTTTGCGGAACTTCATAACAAAGCGTAAACAAAGTTATACTATGCACGGATGTACTATTTGATCACCCAGAGTCGTTCTTTCTACATATTTAGTTAAATAACTCTGAGGTGTGCAGGTATTTGCAGTTCTAACTTATCTAATATCAATGTATACTATCATATCAATACGACGCAATCAAAACATCAACGAAGCTTTGCGGAACTTCATAACAAAGCGTAAACAAAGTTATACTATGCACGTATGTACTATTTGATCATCCCTAGCGGTTCTTGCTACATATTTTGTTAAATAACTCTGAGCTTTGCAGGTATTTGCAGTTCTATCTTATATAGTATCAAAGTATACTATCTTACCAATACGACGCCATCAAAACCTCAGCGAAACTTTGCGGAACTTCATAACAAAGCGTGAACAAAGTTATACTATGCACGGATGTACTATTTGATCATCCTGAGCGGTTCTGGATACATATTTTGCCAAATCACTCTCAGGTTTGTAGGTATTTGCAGTTCTAATTTATATATTATCAAAGAATACTGTCTTATCAATACGTACGCAATCAAAACATCAGCGAAACTTTGCGGAACTTCATAACAAAGCGTAAACAAAGTTATACTATGCACGTATGTACTATTTGATCATCCCTAGCGGTTCTTGCTACATATTTAGTTAAATAACTCTGAGCTTTGCAGGTATTTGCAGTTCTAACTTATATAATATCATAGTATACTATCTTATCAATACGACGCAATCAAAACCTCAGCGAAACTCTGCGGAATTTCATAAGAAAGCGTAAACAAAGTTATACTATGCACGGATGTACTATTTGATCATCCAGAGCGGTTCTTGCTACATATTTAGTTAAATAACTCTGAGGTGTGCAGGTATTTGCAGTTCTAACTTATCTAATATCAGAGTATACTATCTTATCAATACGACGCAATCAAAACCTCAGCGAAACTCTGTGGAATTTCATAAGAAAGCGTAAACAAAGTTATACTATGCACGGATGTACTATTTGATCATCCAGAGCGGTTCTTGCTACATATTTAGTTAAATAACTCTGAGCTTTGCAGGTATTTGCAGTTCTATCTTATATAGTATCAAAGTATACTATCTTACCAATACGACGCCATCAAAACCTCAACGAAACATTGCGGAACTTCATAACAAAGCGTAAACAAAGTTATACTATGCACGGATGTACTATTTGATCATCCAGAGCGGTTCTTCCTACATATTTTGTTAAATAACTCTGAACATTGCAGGTATTTTCAGTTCTACCTTATATAATATCAAAGTATACTATCCCACCAATACGACGCAATCAAAACCTCAGCGAAACTCTGCGGAACTTCATAAGAAAGCGTAAACAAAGTTATACTATGCACGGATGTACTATTTGATCATCCAGAGCGGTTCTTGCTACATATTTAGTTAAATAACTCTGAGGTGTGCAGGTATTTGCAGTTCTAACTTATCTAATATCAGAGTATACTATCTTATCAATACGACGCAATCAAAACCTCAGCGAAACTCTGTGGAATTTCATAAGAAAGCGTAAACAAAGTTATACTATGCACGGATGTACTATTTGATCATCCAGAGCGGTTCTTGCTACATATTTAATTAAATAACTCTGAGCTTTGCAGGTATTTGCAGTTCTATCTTATATAGTATCAAAGTATACTATCTTACCAATACGACGCAATCAAAACCTCAACGAAACTTTGCGGAACTTCATAACAAAGCGTAAACAAAGTTATACTATGCACGGATGTACTATTTGATCATCCAGAGCGGTTCTTCCTACATATTTTGTTAAATAACTCTGAACATTGCAGGTATTTTCAGTTCTACCTTATATAATATCAAAGTTTACTATCCCACCAATACGACTCCATCAAAACCTCAGCGAAACTTTGCGGAACCGCATAACAAAGCGTAAACAAAGTTATAGTATGCACGGATGTACTATTTGATCATCCAGAGCGGTTCTTGCTACATATTTTGTTAAATAACTCTGAGCTTTGCAGGTATTTGCAGTTCTAACTTATATATTATCAAAGTATACTATCTTATCAATACGACGCAATCAAAACCTCAGCGAAACTCTGCGGCACTTCATAACAAAGCGTAAACAAAGTTATACTATGCACGTATGTACTATTTGATCATCCTCAGCGGTTCTGGATACATATTTTGTTAAATAACTCTGAGCTTTGCAGGTATTTGCAGTTCTAACTTATATAATATCAGAGTATACTATCTTATCAATACGACGCAATCAAAACCTCAGCGAAACTCTGTGGAATTTCATAAGAAAGCGTAAACAAAGTTATACTATGCACGGATGTACTATTTGATCATCCAGAGCGGTTCTTGCTACATATTTAGTTAAATAACTCTGAGCTTTGCAGGTATTTGCAGTTCTATCTTATATAGTATCAAAGTATACTATCTTACCAATACGACGCAATCAAAACCTCAACGAAACTTTGCGGAACTTCATAACAAAGCGTAAACAAAGTTATACTATGCACGGATGTACTATTTGATCATCCAGAGCGGTTCTTGCTACATATTTTGTTAAATAACTCTGAGCTTTGCAGGTATTTGCAGTTCTAACTTATATATTATCAAAGTATACTGTCTTATCAATACGACGCAATCAAAACCTCAGCGAAACTCTGCGGAACTTCATAACAAAGCGTAAACAAAGTTATACTATGCACGGATGTACTATTTGATCATCCAGAGCGGTTCTTGCTACATATTTTGTTAAATAACTCTGAGCTTTGCAGGTATTTTCAGTTCTACCTTATATAATATCAAAGTATACTATCTTATCAATACGACGCAATCAAAACCTCAGCGAAGCTTTGCGGAACTTCATAACAAAGCGTAAACAAAGTTATACTATGCACGGATGTACTATTTGATCACCCAGAGTCGTTCTTGCTACATATTTAGTTAAATAACTCTGAGGTGTGCAGGTATTTGCAGTTCTAACTTATCTAATATCAATGTATACTATCATATCAATACGACGCAATCAAAACATCAACGAAGCTTTGCGGAACTTCATAACAAAGCGTAAACAAAGTTATACTATGCACGTATGTACTATTTGATCATCCCTAGCGGTTCTTGCTACATATTTTGTTAAATAACTCTGAGCTTTGCAGGTATTTGCAGTTCTATCTTATATAGTATCAAAGTATACTATCTTACCAATACGACGCCATCAAAACCTCAGCGAAACTTTGCGGAACTTCATAACAAAGCGTGAACAAAGTTATACTATGCACGGATGTACTATTTGATCATCCTCAGCGGTTCTGGATACATATTTTGCCAAATCACTCTCAGGTTTGTAGGTATTTGCAGTTCTAATTTATATATTATCAAAGAATACTGTCTTATCAATACGTACGCAATCAAAACATCAGCGAAACTTTGCGGAACTTCATAACAAAGCGTAAACAAAGTTATACTATGCACGTATGTACTATTTGATCATCCTCAGCGGTTCTGGATACATATTTTGTTAAATAACTCTGAGCTTTGCAGGTATTTGCAGTTCTAACTTATATAATATCAGAGTATACTATCTTATCAATACGACGCAATCAAAACCTCAGCGAAACTCTGCGGAATTTCATAAGAAAGCGTAAACAAAGTTATACTATGCACGGATGTACTATTTGATCATCCAGAGCGGTTCTTGCTACATATTTAGTTAAATAACTCTGAGGTGTGCAGGTATTTGCAGTTCTAACTTATCTAATATCAGAGTATACTATCTTATCAATACGACGCAATCAAAACCTCAGCGAAACTCTGTGGAATTTCATAAGAAAGCGTAAACAAAGTTATACTATGCACGGATGTACTATTTGATCATCCAGAGCGGTTCTTGCTACATATTTAGTTAAATAACTCTGAGCTTTGCAGGTATTTGCAGTTCTAACTTATATAATATCAAAGTATACTATCTTACCAATACGACGCAATCAAAACCTCAACGAAACATTGCGGAACTTCATAACAAAGCGTAAACAAAGTTATACTATGCACGGATGTACTATTTGATCATCCAGAGCGGTTCTTCCTACATATTTTGTTAAATAACTCTGAACATTGCAGGTATTTTCAGTTCTACCTTATATAATATCAAAGTATACTATCCCACCAATACGACGCAATCAAAACCTCAGCGAAACTCTGCGGAATTTCATAAGAAAGCGTAAACAAAGTTATACTATGCACGGATGTACTATTTGATCATCCAGAGCGGTTCTTGCTACATATTTAGTTAAATAACTCTGAGGTGTGCAGGTATTTGCAGTTCTAACTTATCTAATATCAGAGTATACTATCTTATCAATACGACGCAATCATTAACCTCAGCGAAACTCTGCGGAACCTCATAACAAAGCGTAAACAAAGTTATAGTATGCACGGATGTACTATTTGATCATCCAGAGCGGTTCTTGATACATATTTTGTTAAATAACTCTGTGGTGTGCAGGTATTTGCAGTTCTAACTTATATAATATCAAAGTATACTATCTTATGAATACGACGCAATCAAAACCTCAGCGAAACTCTGCGGAACTTCATAACAAAGCGTAAACAAAGTTATACTATGCACGGATGTACTATTTGATCATCCAGAGCGGTTCTTCCTACATATTTTGTTAAATAACTCTGAACATTGCAGGTATTTTCAGTTCTACCTTATATAATATCAAAGTTTACTATCCCACCAATACGACTCCATCAAAACCTCAGCGAAACTTTGCGGAACCGCATAACAAAGCGTAAACAAAGTTATAGTATGCACGGATGTACTATTTGATCATCCAGAGCGGTTCTTGCTACATATTTTGTTAAATAACTCTGAGCTTTGCAGGTATTTGCAGTTCTAACTTATATATTATCAAAGTATACTATCTTATCAATACGACGCAATCAAAACCTCAGCGAAACTCTGCGGCACTTCATAACAAAGCGTAAACAAAGTTATACTATGCACGTATGTACTATTTGATCATCCTCAGCGGTTCTGGATACATATTTTGTTAAATAACTCTGAGCTTTGCAGGTATTTGCAGTTCTAACTTATATAATATCAGAGTATACTATCTTATCAATACGACGCAATCAAAACCTCAGCGAAACTCTGTGGAATTTCATAAGAAAGCGTAAACAAAGTTATACTATGCACGGATGTACTATTTGATCATCCAGAGCGGTTCTTGCTACATATTTAGTTAAATAACTCTGAGCTTTGCAGGTATTTGCAGTTCTATCTTATATAGTATCAAAGTATACTATCTTACCAATACGACGCAATCAAAACCTCAGCGAAACTTTGCGGAACCTCATAACAAAGCGTAAACAAAGTTATATTATGCACGGATGTACTATTTGATCATCCAGAGCGGTTCTTGCTACATATTTAGTTAAATAACTCTGAGCTTTGCAGGTATTTTCGGGTTCTACCTTATATAATATCAAAGTATACTATCCCACCAACACGACGCCCTCAAAACCTCAGCGAAACTTTGCCGAACTTCATAACAAAGCGTAAACAAAGTTATACTATGCACGTATGTACTGTATGATCATCCCTAGCAGTTCTTGCTACATATTTTGTTAAATAACTCTGAACTTTGCAGGAATTTGTAGTTCTAACTAATATATTTTCAAAGTATACTATCCCACCAATACGACGCCACCAAAACCTCAGCGAAACTTTGCGGAACCTCATAACAAAGCGTAAACAAAGTAATAGTATGCACGGATGTACTATTTGATCATCCAGAGCTGTTCTTGCTACATATTTTGTTATATAACTCTGAGGTGTGCAGGTATTTGCAGTTCTAACTTATCTAATATCAATGTATACTATCTTATCAATACGACGCAATCATTACCTCAGCGAAACTCTGCGGAACTTCATAACACAGCGTAAACAAAGTTATACTTTGCACGGATGTACTATTTGATCATCCAGTGCGGTTCTTGCTACATATTTAGTTAAATAACTCTGAGCTTTGCAGGTATTTGCAGTTCTAACTTATATAATATCAAAGTATACTATCTTATCAATACGACGCAATCAAAACCTCAGCGAAACTCTGCGGAATTTCATAAGAAAGCGTAAACAAAGTTATACTATGCACGGATGTACTATTTGATCATCCAGAGCGGTTCTTGCTACATATTTTGTTAAATAACTCTGAGCTTTGCAGGTATTTGCAGTTCTAACTTATATATTATCAAAGTATACTATCTTATCAATACGACGCAATCAAAACCTCAGCGAAACTCTGCGGCACTTCATAACAAAGCGTAAACAAAGTTATACTATGCACGTATGTACTATTTGATCATCCTCAGCGGTTCTGGATACATATTTTGTTAAATAACTCTGAGCTTTGCAGGTATTTGCAGTTCTAACTTATATAATATCAGAGTATACTATCTTATCAATACGACGCAATCAAAACCTCAGCGAAACTCTGTGGAATTTCATAAGAAAGCGTAAACAAAGTTATACTATGCACGGATGTACTATTTGATCATCCAGAGCGGTTCTTGCTACATATTTAGTTAAATAACTCTGAGCTTTGCAGGTATTTGCAGTTCTATCTGATATAGTATCAAAGTATACTATCTTACCAATACGACGCAATCAAAACCTCAGCGAAACTTTGCGGAACTTCATAACAAAGCGTAAACAAAGTTATATTATGCACGGATGTACTATTTGATCATCCAGAGCGGTTCTTGCTACATATTTAGTTAAATAACTCTGAGCTTTGCAGGTATTTTCGGGTTCTACCTTATATAATATCAAAGTATACTATCCCACCAACACGACGCCCTCAAAACCTCAGCGAAACTTTGCCGAACTTCATAACAAAGCGTAAACAAAGTTATACTATGCACGTATGTACTATTTGATCATCCCTAGCAGTTCTTGCTACATATTTTGTTAAATAACTCTGAACTTTGCAGGAATTTGTAGTTCTAACTAATATATTATCAAAGTATACTATCCCACCAATACGACGCCACCAAAACCTCAGCGAAACTTTGCGGAACCTCATAACAAAGCGTAAACAAAGTTATAGTATGCACGGATGTACTATTTGATCATCCAGAGCGGTTCTTGATACATATTTTGTTAAATAACTCTGTGGTGTGCAGGTATTTGCAGTTCTAACTTATCTAATATCAATGTATACTATCTTATCAATACGACGCAATCATTAACCTCAGCGAAACTCTGCGGAACTTCGTAACAAAGCGTAAACAAAGTTATACTATGCACGGATGTACTACTTGATCATCCAGAACGGTTCTTGCTACATATTTAGTTAAATAACTCTGAGCTTTGCAGGTATTTGCAGTTCTAACTTATATATTATCAATGTATACTGTCTCATCAATACGACGCAATCAAAACCTCAGCGAAACTCTGCGGAACTTCATAACAAAGCGTAAACATAGTTATACTATGCACGGATGTACTATTTGATCATCCAGAGCGGTTCTTGCTACATATTTTGTTAAATAACTCTGAGCTTTGCAGGTATTTTCAGTTCTACCTTATATAATATCAGAGTATACTATCTTATCAATACGACGCAATCAAAACATCAACGAAGCTTTGCGGAACTTCATAACAAAGCGTAAACAAAGTTATACTATGCACGTATGTACTATTTGATCATCCCTAGCGGTTCTTGCTACATATTTTGTTAAATAACTCTGAGCTTTGCAGGTATTTGCAGTTCTATCTTATATAGTATCAAAGTATACTATCTTACCAATACGACGCCATCAAAACCTCAGCGAATCTTTGCGGAACTTCATAACAAAGCGTGAACAAAGTTATACTATGCACGGATGTACTATTTGATCATCCTCAGCGGTTCTGGATACATATTTTGCCAAATCTCTCTCAGGTTTGTAGGTATTTGCAGTTCTAACTTATATAATATCAAAGTATACTATCTTATCAATACTACGCAATCAAGACATCAGTGACACTTTGCGGAACCTCATAACAAAGCGTAAACAAAGTAATAGTATGCACGGATGTACTATTTGATCATCCAGAGCGGTTCTTGATACATATTTTGTTAAATAACTCTGTGGTGTGCAGGTATTTGCAGTTCTAACTTATCTAATATCAATGTATACTATCTTATCAATACGACGCAATCATAACCTCAGCGAAACTCTGCGGAACTTCATAACACAGCGTAAACAAAGTTATACTATGCACGGATGTACTATTTGATCATCCAGAGCGGTTCTTGCTACATATTTAGTTAAATAACTCTGAGCTTTGCAGGTATTTGCAGTTCTAACTTATATAATATCAGAGTATACTATCTTATCAATACGACGCAATCAAAACCTCAGCGAAACTCTGCGGAATTTCATAAGAAAGCGTAAACAAAGTTATACTATGCACGGATGTACTATTTGATCATCCAGAGCGGTTCTTGCTACATATTTTGTTAAATAACTCTGAGCTTTGCAGGTATTTGCAGTTCTAACTTATATATTATCAAAGTATACTATCTTATCAATACGACGCAATCAAAACCTCAGCGAAACTCTGCGGCACTTCATAACAAAGCGTAAACAAAGTTATACTATGCACGTATGTACTATTTGATCATCCTCAGCGGTTCTGGATACATATTTTGTTAAATAACTCTGAGCTTTGCAGGTATTTGCAGTTCTAACTTATATAATATCAGAGTATACTATCTTATCAATACGACGCAATCAAAACCTCAGCGAAACTCTGTGGAATTTCATAAGAAAGCGTAAACAAAGTTATACTATGCACGGATGTACTATTTGATCATCCAGAGCGGTTCTTGCTACATATTTAGTTAAATAACTCTGAGCTTTGCAGGTATTTGCAGTTCTATCTTATATAGTATCAAAGTATACTATCTTACCAATACGACGCAATCAAAACCTCAGCGAAACTTTGCGGAACTTCATAACAAAGCGTAAACAAAGTTATATTATGCACGGATGTACTATTTGATCATCCAGAGCGGTTCTTGCTACATATTTAGTTAAATAACTCTGAGCTTTGCAGGTATTTTCGGGTTCTACCTTATATAATATCAAAGTATACTATCCCACCAACACGACGCCCTCAAAACCTCAGCGAAACTTTGCCGAACTTCATAACAAAGCGTAAACAAAGTTATACTATGCACGTATGTACTATTTGATCATCCCTAGCAGTTCTTGCTACATATTTTGTTAAATAACTCTGAACTTTGCAGGAATTTGTAGTTCTAACTAATATATTATCAAAGTATACTATCCCACCAATACGACGCCACCAAAACCTCAGCGAAACTTTGCGGAACCTCATAACAAAGCGTAAACAAAGTTATAGTATGCACGGATGTACTATTTGATCATCCAGAGCGGTTCTTGATACATATTTTGTTAAATAACTCTGTGGTGTGCAGGTATTTGCAGTTCTAACTTATCTAATATCAATGTATACTATCTTATCAATACGACGCAATCATTAACCTCAGCGAAACTCTGCGGAACCTCATAACAAAGCGTAAACAAAGTTATAGTATGCACGGATGTACTATTTGATCATCCAGAGCGGTTCTTGATACATATTTTGTTAAATAACTCTGTGGTGTGCAGGTATTTGCAGTTCTAACTTATATAATATCAAAGTATACTATCTTATGAATACGACGCAATCAAAACCTCAGCGAAACTCTGCGGAACTTCATAAGAAAGCGTAAACAAAGTTATACTATGCACGGATGTACTATTTGATCATCCAGAGCGGTTCTTGCTATATATTTAGTTAAATAACTCTGAGCTTTGCAGGTATTTGCAGTTATATCTTATACAGGGTGAGTCACCAAACGTTACCACCTCAAATATCTTTGTTGTTTCTAAAGATACGTAAAATATGGTAAGGACAAAGTTGAATGGTACAATGGGGCTGACACGATGCAAAAAAAAAAATTTTGTTTTTATGTCATTTTTTTGGAGATATCAAGGTCACCAAGACTTTTTTAAATGGAACCACCCTTTTTTAAACACCTACAATGATAGTCCCTTTCATTAGGAATTCAGTGACTATAATTAGTCCAAGGTCATTCAAGGTCAAGGACAGAAAAAACGTATAAAACTAAAATATGGAAGCAGAATACCTGTATTTTATAAATGTTCGAAATGATGGCCGTCTGCGTCGATACATTGTTGTAAACGAGCTCTGAAGGAATGTTGAACTCTGATAAGTGTATCCGACGTGATATTCGTACATGCTGTGATGATACGCTAACGCATATCTTCAACTGTTGTTGGAGCATCCGTGTACACGGTCTCTTTTAGCAGACCCCATAAAAAGAAATCCAGTGGATTTAAATCAAGCGAACGTGCTGGCCATGAAACTGTTCCGCCTCGTCCAATCCATCGGTTTGGATATCGAGAATCCAACGTTTCTCTTGCTACTCGTGCATAATGAGCAGGACAACCGTCATGTTGGTACCACATATAGTAGCGATTTTGTAAAGGGACATCTTCTAACAAAATTGGCAGATCTTCTTGCAAAAATTGAGCGTATTTCTGTCCCGTCATCATTCCGTTAACGAAATATGGTCCAATTACTTTGTCGTTCAAAATACAACACCACACGTTTACGCTCCATTGTCTTTGATGATCAATTTCTCGCAGCCAGTGCGAATTATCCACAGACCAATAATGGGCGTTCCGTAGATTAATTGAGCCATGATTAGTAAATGTTGCTTCGTCCGTAAACAAGACATTAGAAAAAAATGAATGATTTTGAAGCAATCCCCATTGACAAAAATTAATTCTATTTTGAAAATCATTCCCGTGCAATTCTTGATGGAGCGATATGTGGAACGGATGAAATTTATGTCGGGCCAGAATTCGTATTACGCTACTTTGACTTATGCCTGCTTCCCGGGCAATTTTTCTCGTACTCACGTGAGGATTGACAGCTATAGCTGCTAAAATATTAATTTCATTGTCTTCATTAGTCGTGGGATTCTTCCGTTTGTACTGTCTTGCATGTACACTTCCAGTACTTCGAAACAACCTGTACGTATTAGTGAAAGTACGTCTAGAAGGAGTGTTTCGCTCGGGGTACCTTTCTTCATAAAGTAGTCGGGCCTGCACTGCATTTTTTCTACATTCACAGAAAATCGTGATCATATCACACTTTTCAGTCATCGAATATAACATAGCGGAATCGCGTTTGGAAACATACTGATAGTAAATAAGAATGCTGAATAACATTGAAGGACCTTAGTATGTTTACTTCAACTACGATAAACGTCTCAACCGTGATAAACGTATTTTGCTTCCATATTTTAGTTTTATACGTTTTTTCTGTCCTTGACCTTGAATGACCTTGGACTAATTATAGTCACTGAATTCCTAATGAAAGGGACTATCATTGTAGGTGTTTAAAAAAGGGTGGTTCCATTTAAAAAAGTCTTGGTGACCTCGATATCTCCAAAAAAATGACATAAAAACAAAATTTTTTTTTTTGCATCGTGTCAGCCGCATTGTACCATTCAACTTTGTCCTTACCATATTTTACGTATCTTTAGAAACAACAAAGATATTTGAGGTGGTAACGTTTGGTGACTCACCCTGTATAGTATCAAAGTATACTATCTTACCAATACGACGCCATCAAAACCTCAGCGAAACTTTGCGGAACTTCATAACAAAGCGTGAACAAAGTTATACTATGCACGGATGTATTATTTGATCACCCAGAGTCGTTCTGGATACATATTTTGCCAAATCACTCTCAGGTTTGTAGGTATTTGCAGTTCTAATTTATATATTATCAAAGAATACTGTCTTATCAATACGTACGCAATCAAAACATCAGCGAAACTTTGCGGAACTTCATAACAAAGCGTAAACAAAGTTATACTATGCACGTATGTACTATTTGATCATCCCTAGCGGTTCTTGCTACATATTTAGTTAAATAACTCTGAGCTTTGCAGGTATTTGCAGTTCTAACTTATATAATATCATAGTATACTATCTTATCAATTCGTACGCAATCAAAACCTCAGCGAAACTCTGCGGAATTTCATAAGAAAGCGTAAACAAAGTTATACTATGCACGGATGTACTATTTGATCATCCAGAGCGGTTCTTGCTACATATTTAGTTAAATAACTCTGAGGTGTGCAGGTATTTGCAGTTCTAACTTATCTAATATCAGAGTATACTATCTTATCAATACGACGCAATCAAAACCTCAGCGAAACTCTGTGGAATTTCATAAGAAAGCGTAAACAAAGTTATACTATGCACGGATGTACTATTTGATCATCCAGAGCGGTTCTTGCTACATATTTAGTTAAATAACTCTGAGCTTTGCAGGTATTTGCAGTTCTATCTTATATAGTATCAAAGTATACTATCTTACCAATACGACGCAATCAAAACCTCAACGAAACATTGCGGAACTTCATAACAAAGCGTAAACAAAGTTATACTATGCACGGATGTACTATTTGATCATCCAGAGCGGTTCTTCCTACATATTTTGTTAAATAACTCTGAACATTGCAGGTATTTTCAGTTCTACCTTATATAATATCAAAGTATACTATCCCACCAATACGACGCAATCAAAACCTCAGCGAAACTTTGCGGAATTTCATAACAAAGCGTAAACAAAGTTATACTATGCACGGATGTACTATTTGATCATCCAGAGCGGTTCTTGCTACATATTTAGTTAAATAACTCTGAGGTGTGCAGGTATTTGCAGTTCTAACTTATCTAATATCAGAGTATACTATCTTATCAATACGACGCAATCAAAACCTCAGCGAAACTCTGTGGAATTTCATAAGAAAGCGTAAACAAAGTTATACTATGCACGGATGTACTATTTGATCATCCAGAGCGGTTCTTGCTACATATTTAATTAAATAACTCTGAGCTTTGCAGGTATTTGCAGTTCTATCTTATATAGTATCAAAGTATACTATCTTACCAATACGACGCAATCAAAACCTCAACGAAACTTTGCGGAACTTCATAACAAAGCGTAAACAAAGTTATACTATGCACGGATGTACTATTTGATCATCCAGAGCGGTTCTTCCTACATATTTTGTTAAATAACTCTGAACATTGCAGGTATTTTCAGTTCTACCTTATATAATATCAAAGTTTACTATCCCACCAATACGACTCCATCAAAACCTCAGCGAAACTTTGCGGAACCGCATAACAAAGCGTAAACAAAGTTATACTATGCACGGATGTACTATTTGATCACCCAGAGCGGTTCTTGCTACATATTTAGTTAAATAACTCTGAGCTTTGCAGGTATTTGCAGTTCTAACTTATCTAATATCAATATATACTATCATATCAATACGACGCAATCAAAACATCAGCGAAGCTTTGCGGAACTTCATAACAAAGCGTAAACAAAGTTATACTATGCACGTATGTACTGTTTGATCATCCCTAGCGGTTCTTGCTACATATTTAGTTAAATAACTCTGAGCTTTGCAGGTATTTGCAGTTCTAACTTATATAATATCAGAGTATACTATCTTATCAATACGACGCAATCAAAACCTCAGCGAAACTCTGCGGAATTTCATAAGAAAGCGTAAACAAAGTTATACTATGCACGGATGTACTATTTGATCATCCAGAGCGGTTCTTGCTACATATTTAGTTAAATAACTCTGAGGTGTGCAGGTATTTGCAGTTCTAACTTATCTAATATCAGAGTATACTATCTTATCAATACGACGCAATCAAAACCTCAGCGAAACTCTGTGGAATTTCATAAGAAAGCGTAAACAAAGTTATACTATGCACGGATGTACTATTTGATCATCCAGAGCGGTTCTTGCTACATATTTAGTTAAATAACTCTGAGCTTTGCAGGTATTTGCAGTTCTATCTTATATAGTATCAAAGTATACTATCTTACCAATACGACGCAATCAAAACCTCAACGAAACTTTGCGGAACTTCATAACAAAGCGTAAACAAAGTTATACTATGCACGGATGTACTATTTGATCATCCAGAGCGGTTCTTGCTACATATTTTGTTAAATAACTCTGAGCTTTGCAGGTATTTGCAGTTCTAACTTATATATTATCAAAGTATACTATCTTATCAATACGACGCAATCAAAACCTCAGCGAAACTCTGCGGAACTTCATAACAAAGCGTAAACAAAGTTATACTATGCACGGATGTACTATTTGATCATCCAGAGCGGTTCTTGCTACATATTTTGTTAAATAACTCTGAGCTTTGCAGGTATTTTCAGTTCTAACTTTCATAATATCAAAGTATACTATCTTATCAATACGACGGAATCAAAACCTCAGCGAAGCTTTGCGGAACTTCATAACAAAGCGTAAACAAAGTTATACTATGCACGGATGTACTATTTGATCACCCAGAGTCGTTCTTGCTACATATTTAGTTAAATAACTCTGAGGTGTGCAGGTATTTGCAGTTCTAACTTATCTAATATCAATGTATACTATCATATCAATACGACGCAATCAAAACATCAACGAAGCTTTGCGGAACTTCATAACAAAGCGTAAACAAAGTTATACTATGCACGTATGTACTATTTGATCATCCCTAGCGGTTCTTGCTACATATTTTGTTAAATAACTCTGAGCTTTGCAGGTATTTGCAGTTCTATCTTATATAATATCAAAGTATACTATCTTACCAATACGACGCCATCAAAACCTCAGCGAAACTTTGCGGAACTTCATAACAAAGCGTGAACAAAGTTATACTATGCACGGATGTACTATTTGATCATCCTGAGCGGTTCTGGATACATATTTTGCCAAATCACTCTCAGGTTTGTAGGTATTTGCAGTTCTAACTTATATATTATCAAAGTATACTATCTTATCAATACGTACGCAATCAAAACATCAGCGAAACTTTGCGGAACTTCATAACAAAGCGTAAACAAAGTTATACTATGCACGTATGTACTATTTGATCATCCCTAGCGGTTCTTGCTACATATTTAGTTAAATAACTCTGAGCTTTGCAGGTATTTGCAGTTCTAACTTATATAATATCATAGTATACTATCTTATCAATACGACGCAATCAAAACCTCAGCGAAACTCTGCGGAATTTCATAAGAAAGCGTAAACAAAGTTATACTATGCACGGATGTACTATTTGATCATCCAGAGCGGTTCTTGCTACATATTTAGTTAAATAACTCTGAGGTGTGCAGGTATTTGCAGTTCTAACTTATCTAATATCAGAGTATACTATCTTATCAATACGACGCAATCAAAACCTCAGCGAAACTCTGTGGAATTTCATAAGAAAGCGTAAACAAAGTTATACTATGCACGGATGTACTATTTGATCATCCAGAGCGGTTCTTGCTACATATTTAGTTAAATAACTCTGAGCTTTGTAGGTATTTGCAGTTCTAACATATATATTAGCAAAGTATACTATCTTACCAATACGACGCCATCAAAACCTCAACGAAACATTGCGGAACTTCATAACAAAGCGTAAACAAAGTTATACTATGCACGGATGTACTATTTGATCATCCAGAGCGGTTCTTCCTACATATTTTGTTAAATAACTCTGAACATTGCAGGTATTTTCAGTTCTACCTTATATAATATCAAAGTATACTATCCCACCAATACGACGCAATCAAAACCTCAGCGAAACTCTGCGGAACTTCATAAGAAAGCGTAAACAAAGTTATACTATGCACGGATGTACTATTTGATCATCCAGAGCGGTTCTTGCTACATATTTAGTTAAATAACTCTGAGGTGTGCAGGTATTTGCAGTTCTAACTTATCTAATATCAGAGTATACTATCTTATCAATACGACGCAATCAAAACCTCAGCGAAACTCTGTGGAATTTCATAAGAAAGCGTAAACAAAGTTATACTATGCACGGATGTACTATTTGATCATCCAGAGCGGTTCTTGCTACATATTTAATTAAATAACTCTGAGCTTTGCAGGTATTTGCAGTTCTAACTTATATAGTATCAAAGTATACTATCTTACCAATACGACGCAATCAAAACCTCAGCGAAACTTTGCGGAACTTCATAAGAAAGCGTAAACAAAGTTATACTATGCACGGATGTACTATTTGATCATCCAGAGCGGTTCTTCCTACATATTTTGTTAAATAACTCTGAACATTGCAGGTATTTTCAGTTCTACCTTATATAATATCAAAGTATACTATCCCACCAATACGACTCCATCAAAACCTCAGCGAAACTTTGCGGAACCGCATAACAAAGCGTAAACAAAGTTATAGTATGCACGGATGTACTATTTGATCATCCAGAGCGGTTCTTGCTACATATTTTGTTAAATAACTCTGAGCTTTGCAGGTATTTGCAGTTCTAACTTATATATTATCAAAGTATACTATCTTATCAATACGACGCAATCAAAACCTCAGCGAAACTCTGCGGCACTTCATAACAAAGCGTAAACAAAGTTATACTATGCACGGATGTACTATTTGATCATCCTCAGCGGTTCTGGATACATATTTTGTTAAATAACTCTGAGCTTTGCAGGTATTTGCAGTTCTAACTTATATAATATCAGAGTATACTATCTTATCAATACGACGCAATCAAAACCTCAGCGAAACTCTGTGGAATTTCATAAGAAAGCGTAAACAAAGTTATACTATGCACGGATGTACTATTTGATCATCCAGAGCGGTTCTTGCTACATATTTAGTTAAATAACTCTGAGCTTTGCAGGTATTTGCAGTTCTATCTTATATAGTATCAAAGTATACTATCTTACCAATACGACGCAATCAAAACCTCAGCGAAACTTTGCGGAACCTCATAACAAAGCGTAAACAAAGTTATATTATGCACGGATGTACTATTTGATCATCCAGAGCGGTTCTTGCTACATATTTAGTTAAATAACTCTGAGCTTTGCAGGTATTTTCGGGTTCTACCTTATATAATATCAAAGTATACTATCCCACCAACACGACGCCCTCAAAACCTCAGCGAAACTTTGCCGAACTTCATAACAAAGCGTAAACAAAGTTATACTATGCACGTATGTACTGTATGATCATCCCTAGCAGTTCTTGCTACATATTTTGTTAAATAACTCTGAACTTTGCAGGAATTTGTAGTTCTAACTAATATATTTTCAAAGTATACTATCCCACCAATACGACGCCACCAAAACCTCAGCGAAACTTTGCGGAACCTCATAACAAAGCGTAAACAAAGTAATAGTATGCACGGATGTACTATTTGATCATCCAGAGCTGTTCTTGCTACATATTTTGTTATATAACTCTGAGGTGTGCAGGTATTTGCAGTTCTAACTTATCTAATATCAATGTATACTATCTTATCAATACGACGCAATCATTACCTCAGCGAAACTCTGCGGAACTTCATAACACAGCGTAAACAAAGTTATACTATGCACGGATGTACTATTTGATCATCCAGAGCGGTTCTTGCTACATATTTAGTTAAATAACTCTGAGCTTTGCAGGTATTTGCAGTTCTAACTTATATAATATCAGAGTATACTATCTTATCAATACGACGCAATCAAAACCTCAGCGAAACTCTGCGGAATTTCATAAGAAAGCGTAAACAAAGTTATACTATGCACGGATGTACTATTTGATCATCCAGAGCGGTTCTTGCTACATATTTTGTTAAATAACTCTGAGCTTTGCAGGTATTTGCAGTTCTAACTTATATATTATCAAAGTATACTATCTTATCAATACGACGCAATCAAAACATCAGCGAAACTCTGCGGCACTTCATAACAAAGCGTAAACAAAGTTATACTATGCACGTATGTACTATTTGATCATCCTCAGCGGTTCTGGATACATATTTTGTTAAATAACTCTGAGCTTTGCAGGTATTTGCAGTTCTAACTTATATAATATCAGAGTATACTATCTTATCAATACGACGCAATCAAAACCTCAGCGAAACTCTGTGGAATTTCATAAGAAAGCGTAAACAAAGTTATACTATGCACGGATGTACTATTTGATCATCCAGAGCGGTTCTTGCTACATATTTAGTTAAATAACTCTGAGCTTTGCAGGTATTTGCAGTTCTATCTTATATAGTATCAAAGTATACTATCCCACCAATACGACGCCACCAAAACCTCAGCGAAACTTTGCGGAACCTCATAACAAAGCGTAAACAAAGTAATAGTATGCACGGATGTACTATTTGATCATCCAGAGCGGTTCTTGATACATATTTTGTTAAATAACTCTGTGGTGTGCAGGTATTTGCAGTTCTAACTTATCTAATATCAATGTATACTATCTTATCAATACGACGCAATCATTAACCTCAGCGAAACTCTGCGGAACTTCATAACACAGCGTAAACAAAGTTATACTATGCACGGATGTACTATTTGATCATCCAGAGCGGTTCTTGCTACATATTTAGTTAAATAACTCTGAGGTGTGCAGGTATTTGCAGTTCTAACTTATCTAATATCAATGTATACTATCTTATCAATACGTCGCAATCAAAACATCAGCGAAGCTTTGCGGAACTTCATAACAAAGCGTAAACAAAGTTATACTATGCACGTATGTACTATTTGATCATCCAGAGCGGTTCTTCCTACATATTTTGTTAAATAACTCTGAACATTGCAGGTATTTTCAGTTCTACCTTATATAATATCAAAGTTTACTATCCCACCAATACGACTCCATCAAAACCTCAGCGAAACTTTGCGGAACCGCATAACAAAGCGTAAACAAAGTTATAGTATGCACGGATGTACTATTTGATCATCCAGAGCGGTTCTTGCTACATATTTTGTTAAATAACTCTGAGCTTTGCAGGTATTTGCAGTTCTAACTTATATATTATCAAAGTATACTATCTTATCAATACGACGCAATCAAAACCTCAGCGAAACTCTGCGGCACTTCATAACAAAGCGTAAACAAAGTTATACTATGCACGTATGTACTATTTGATCATCCTCAGCGGTTCTGGATACATATTTTGTTAAATAACTCTGAGCTTTGCAGGTATTTGCAGTTCTAACTTATATAATATCAGAGTATACTATCTTATCAATACGACGCAATCAAAACCTCAGCGAAACTCTGTGGAATTTCATAAGAAAGCGTAAACAAAGTTATACTATGCACGGATGTACTATTTGATCATCCAGAGCGGTTCTTGCTACATATTTAGTTAAATAACTCTGAGCTTTGCAGGTATTTGCAGTTCTATCTTATATAGTATCAAAGTATACTATCTTATCAATACGACGCAATCAAAACCTCAGCGAAACTTTGCGGAACCTCATAACAAAGCGTAAACAAAGTTATATTATGCACGGATGTACTATTTGATCATCCAGAGCGGTTCTTGATACATATTTAGTTAAATAACTCTGAGCTTTGCAGGTATTTTCGGGTTCTACCTTATATAATATCAAAGTATACTATCCCACCAACACGACGCCCTCAAAACCTCAGCGAAACTTTGCCGAACTTCATAACAAAGCGTAAACAAAGTTATACTATGCACGTATGTACTGTATGATCATCCCTAGCAGTTCTTGCTACATATTTTGTTAAATAACTCTGAACTTTGCAGGAATTTGTAGTTCTAACTAATATATTTTCAAAGTATACTATCCCACCAATACGACGCCACCAAAACCTCAGCGAAACTTTGCGGAACCTCATAACAAAGCGTAAACAAAGTAATAGTATGCACGGATGTACTATTTGATCATCCAGAGCGGTTCTTGCTACATATTTTGTTATATAACTCTGAGGTGTGCAGGTATTTGCAGTTCTAACTTATCTAATATCAATGTATACTATCTTATCAATACGACGCAATCATTAACCTCAGCGAAACTCTGCGGAACTTCATAACACAGCGTAAACAAAGTTATACTATGCACGGATGTACTATTTGATCATCCAGAGCGGTTCTTGCTACATATTTAGTTAAATAACTCTGAGCTTTGCAGGTATTTGCAGTTCTAACTTATATAATATCAAAGTATACTATCTTATCAATACGACGCAATCAAAACCTCAGCGAAACTCTGCGGAATTTCATAAGAAAGCGTAAACAAAGTTATACTATGCACGGATGTACTATTTGATCATCCAGAGCGGTTCTTGCTACATATTTTGTTAAATAACTCTGAGCTTTGCAGGTATTTGCAGTTCTAACTTATATATTATCAAAGTATACTATCTTATCAATACGACGCAATCAAAACCTCAGCGAAACTCTGCGGCACTTCATAACAAAGCGTAAACAAAGTTATACTATGCACGTATGTACTATTTGATCATCCAGAGCGGTTCTGGATACATATTTTGTTAAATAACTCTGAGCTTTGCAGGTATTTGCAGTTCTAACTTATATAATATCAGAGTATACTATCTTATCAATACGACGCAATCAAAACCTCAGCGAAACTCTGTGGAATTTCATAAGAAAGCGTAAACAAAGTTATACTATGCACGGATGTACTATTTGATCATCCAGAGCGGTTCTTGCTACATATTTAGTTAAATAACTCTGAGCTTTGCAGGTATTTGCAGTTCTATCTTATATAGTATCAAAGTATACTATCTTACCAATACGACGCAATCAAAACCTCAGCGAAACTTTGCGGAACTTCATAACAAAGCGTAAACAAAGTTATATTATGCACGGATGTACTATTTGATCATCCAGAGCGGTTCTTGCTACATATTTAGTTAAATAACTCTGAGCTTTGCAGGTATTTTCGGGTTCTACCTTATATAATATCAAAGTATACTATCCCACCAACACGACGCCCTCAAAACCTCAGCGAAACTTTGCCGAACTTCATAACAAAGCGTAAACAAAGTTATACTATGCACGTATGTACTATTTGATCATCCCTAGCAGTTCTTGCTACATATTTTGTTAAATAACTCTGAACTTTGCAGGAATTTGTAGTTCTAACTAATATATTATCAAAGTATACTATCCCACCAATACGACGCCACCAAAACCTCAGCGAAACTTTGCGGAACCTCATAACAAAGCGTAAACAAAGTTATAGTATGCACGGATGTACTATTTGATCATCCAGAGCGGTTCTTGCTACATATTTTGTTAAATAACTCTGAGGTGTGCAGGTATTTGCAGTTCTAACTTATCTAATATCAATGTATACTATCTTATCAATACGACGCAATCATTACCTCAGCGAAACTCTGCGGAACTTCATAACACAGCGTAAACAAAGTTATACTATGCACGGATGTACTATTTGATCATCCAGAGCGGTTCTTGCTACATATTTAGTTAAATAACTCTGAGGTGTGCAGGTATTTGCAGTTCTAACTTATCTAATATCAATGTATACTATCTTATCAATACGTCGCAATCAAAACATCAGCGAAGCTTTGCGGAACTTCATAACAAAGCGTAAACAAAGTTATACTATGCACGGATGTACTATTTGATCATCCTGAACGGTTCTTGCTACATATTTTGTTAAATAAATTTGAACTTTGCAGGTATTTGCAGTTCTAACTTATATAATATCAAAGTATACTATCTTATCAATACGACGCAATCAAAACCTCAGCGATACTCTGCGGAACTTCGTAACAAAGCGTAAACAAAGTTATACTATGCACGGATGTACTATTTGATCAATCAGAACGGTTCTTGCTACATATTTAGTTAAATAACTCTGAGCTTTGCAGGTATTTGCAGTTCTAACTTATATATTATCAATGTATACTATCTCATCAATACGACGCAATCAAAACCTCAGCGAAACTCTGCGGAACTTCATAACAAAGCGTAAACATAGTTATACTATGCACGGATGTACTATTTGATCATCCAGAGCGGTTCTTGCTACATATTTTGTTAAATAACTCTGAGCTTTGCAGGTATTTTCAGTTCTACCTTATATAATATCAGAGTATACTATCTTATCAATACGACGCAATCAAAACATCAACGAAGCTTTGCGGAACTTCATAACAAAGCGTAAACAAAGTTATACTATGCACGTATGTACTATTTGATCATCCCTAGCGGTTCTTGCTACATATTTTGTTAAATAACTCTGAGCTTTGCAGGTATTTGCAGTTCTATCTTATATAGTATCAAAGTATACTATCTTACCAATACGACGCCATCAAAACCTCAGCGAAACTTTGCGGAACTTCATAACAAAGCGTGAACAAAGTTATACTATGCACGGATGTACTATTTGATCATCCTGAGCGGTTCTGGATACATATTTTGCCAAATCTCTCTCAGGTTTGTAGGTATTTGCAGTTCTAACTTATATAATATCAAAGTATACTATCTTATCAATACTACGCAATCAAGACATCAGTGACACTTTGCGGAACCTCATAACAAAGCGTAAACAAAGTAATAGTATGCACGGATGTACTATTTGATCATCCAGAGCGGTTCTTGATACATATTTTGTTAAATAACTCTGTGGTGTGCAGGTATTTGCAGTTCTAACTTATCTAATATCAATGTATACTATCTTATCAATACGACGCAATCATTAACCTCAGCGAAACTCTGCAGAACTTCATAACACAGCGTAAACAAAGTTATACTATGCACGGATGTACTATTTGATCATCCAGAGCGGTTCTTGCTACATATTTAGTTAAATAACTCTGAGCTTTGCAGGTATTTGCAGTTCTAACTTATATAATATCAGAGTATACTATCTTATCAATACGACGCAATCAAAACCTCAGCGAAACTCTGCGGAATTTCATAAGAAAGCGTAAACAAAGTTATACTATGCACGGATGTACTATTTGATCATCCAGATCGGTTCTTGCTACATATTTTGTTAAATAACTCTGAGCTTTGCAGGTATTTGCAGTTCTAACTTATATATTATCAAAGTATACTATCTTATCAATACGACGCAATCAAAACCTCAGCGAAACTCTGCGGCACTTCATAACAAAGCGTAAACAAAGTTATACTATGCACGTATGTACTATTTGATCATCCTCAGCGGTTCTGGATACATATTTTGTTAAATAACTCTGAGCTTTGCAGGTATTTGCAGTTCTAACTTATATAATATCAGAGTATACTATCTTATCAATACGACGCAATCAAAACCTCAGCGAAACTCTGTGGAATTTCATAAGAAAGCGTAAACAAAGTTATACTATGCACGGATGTACTATTTGATCATCCAGAGCGGTTCTTGCTACATATTTAGTTAAATAACTCTGAGCTTTGCAGGTATTTGCAGTTCTATCTTATATAATATCAAAGTATACTATCTTACCAATACGACGCAATCAAAACCTCAGCGAAACTTTGCGGAACTTCATAACAAAGCGTAAACAAAGTTATATTATGCACGGATGTACTATTTGATCATCCAGAGCGGTTCTTGCTACATATTTAGTTAAATAACTCTGAGCTTTGCAGGTATTTTCGGGTTCTACCTTATATAATATCAAAGTATACTATCCCACCAACACGACGCCCTCAAAACCTCAGCGAAACTTTGCCGAACTTCATAACAAAGCGTAAACAAAGTTATACTATGCACGTATGTACTATTTGATCATCCCTAGCAGTTCTTGCTACATATTTTGTTAAATAACTCTGAACTTTGCAGGAATTTGTAGTTCTAACTAATATATTATCAAAGTATACTATCCCACCAATACGACGCCACCAAAACCTCAGCGAAACTTTGCGGAACCTCATAACAAAGCGTAAACAAAGTTATAGTATGCACGGATGTACTATTTGATCATCCAGAGCGGTTCTTGATACATATTTTGTTAAATAACTCTGTGGTGTGCAGGTATTTGCAGTTCTAACTTATCTAATATCAATGTATACTATCTTATCAATACGACGCAATCATTAACCTCAGCGAAACTCTGCGGAACTTCATAACACAGCGTAAACAAAGTTATACTATGCACGGATGTACTATTTGATCATCCAGAGCGGTTCTTGCTACATATTTAGTTAAATAACTCTGAGGTGTGCAGGTATTTGCAGTTCTAACTTATCTAATATCAATGTATACTATCTTATCAATACGTCGCAATCAAAACATCAGCGAAGCTTTGCGGAACTTCATAACAAAGCGTAAACAAAGTTATACTATGCACGTATGTACTATTTGATCATCCTGAACGGTTCTTGCTACATATTTTGTTAAATAAATTTGAACTTTGCAGGTATTTGCAGTTCTAACTTATATAATATCAAAGTATACTATCTTATCAATACGACGCAATCAAAACCTCAGCGATACTCTGCGGAACTTCGTAACAAAGCGTAAACAAAGTTATACTATGCACGGATGTACTACTTGATCATCCAGAACGGTTCTTGCTACATATTTAGTTAAATAACTCTGAGCTTTGCAGGTATTTGCAGTTCTAACTTATATATTATCAATGTATACTGTCTCATCAATACGACGCAATCAAAACCTCAGCGAAACTCTGCGGAACTTCATAACAAAGCGTAAACATAGTTATACTATGCACGGATGTACTATTTGATCATCCAGAGCGGTTCTTGCTACATATTTTGTTAAATAACTCTGAGCTTTGCAGGTATTTTCAGTTCTACCTTATATAATATCAGAGTATACTATCTTATCAATACGACGCAATCAAAACATCAACGAAGCTTTGCGGAACTTCATAACAAAGCGTGAACAAAGTTATACTATGCACGGATGTACTATTTGATCATCCTCAGCGGTTCTGGATACATATTTTGCCAAATCTCTCTCAGGTTTGTAGGTATTTGCAGTTCTAACTTATATAATATCAAAGTATACTATCTTATCAATACTACGCAATCAAGACATCAGTGACACTTTGCGGAACCTCATAACAAAGCGTAAACAAAGTTATAGTATGCACGGATGTACTATTTGATCATCCAGAGCGGTTCTTGCTACATATTTTGTTAAATAACTCTGAACTTTGCAGGTATTTTCAGTTCTACCTTATATAATATCATAGTATACTATCTTATCAATACGACGCAATCAAAACATCAGTGACACTTTGTGGAACTTCATAACAAAGCGTAAACAAAGTTATACTATGCACGTATGTACTATTTGATCATCCTGAACGGTTCATGCTACATATTTTATTAAATAACTCTGAACTTTGCAGGTATTTGCAGTTCTAACTTATATAATATCAAAGTATACTATCTTATCAATACGACGCAATCAAAACCTCAGCGAAACTCTGCGGAACTTCATAACAAAGCGTAAACAAAGTTATACTATGCACGGATGTACTATTTGATCATCCAGAGCTGTTCTTCCTACATATTTAGTTAAATAACTCTGAGCTTTGCAGGTATTTGCAGTTCTAATTTATATATTATCAAAGAATACTGTCTTATCAATACGTACGCAATCAAAATATCAGCGAAACTTTGCGGAACATCATAACAAAGCGTAAACAAAGTTATACTATGCACGGATGTACTATTTGATCATCCAGAGCGGTTCTTCCTACATATTTTGTTAAATAACACTGAACTTTGCAGGTATTTTCAGTTCTACCTTATATAATATCAAAGTATACTATCCCACCAATACGACTCCATCAAAACCTCAGCGAAACTTTGCGGAACCGCATAACAAAGCGTAAACAAAGTTATAGTATGCACGGATGTACTATTTGATCATCCAGAGCGGTTCTTGCTACATATTTTGTTAAATAACTCTGAGCTTTGCAGGTATTTGCAGTTCTAACTTATATATTATCAAAGTATACTATCTTATCAATACGACGCAATCAAAACCTCAGCGAATCTCTGCGGCACTTCATAACAAAGCGTAAACAAAGTTATAGTATGCACGGATGTACTATTTGATCATCCAGCGAGGTTATTGCTACATATTTAGTTAAATAACTCTGAGGTGTGCAGGTATTTGCAGTTCTAACTTATCTAATATCAATGTATACTATCATATTAATACGACACAATCAAAACATCAGCGAAGCTTTGCGGAACTTCATAACAAAGCGTAAACAAAGTTATACTATGCACGTATGTACTATTTGATCATCCTGTGCGGTTCTTGCTACATATTTAGTTAAATAACTGTGAGCTTTGCAGGTATTTTCGGCTTCTACCTTATATAATATCAAAGTACACTATCCCACCAACACGAGGCCATCAAAACCTCAGCGAAACTTCGCGGAACTTCATACCAAAGCGTAAACAATGTTATACTATGCATGGATGTACTATTTGATCATCCTGAGCGGTTCTTGCTACATATTTAGTTAAATAACTCTGAGCTTTACAGGTATATTCAGTTCTACCTTATATAATATCAATGTATACTATCTTATCAATACGACGCAATCAAAACATCAGCGAAGCTTTGCGGACCTTCATAACAAATCGTAAACAAAGTTATACTATGCACGTTTGTACTATTTGATCATCCTGAACGGTTCTTGCTACATATTTTGTTAAATAACTTTGAACTTTGCAGGTATTTGCAGTTCTAACTTATATAATATCAAAGTATACTATCTTATCAATACGACGCAATCCAAACATCAGTGACACTTTGCGGAACTTCATAACAAAGCGAAAACAAAGTTATACTATGCACGGATGTAGTATTTGATCATCCAGAGCGGTTCTTGCTACATATTTTGTTAAATAACTCTGAGCTTTGCAGGTATTTGCAGTTCTAACTTATATAATATCAAAGTATACTATCTTATGAATACGACGCAATCAAAACCTCAGCGAAACTCTGCGGAACTTCATAAGAAAGCGTAAACAAAGTTATACTATGCACGGATGTACTATTTGATCATCCAGAGCGGTTCTTGCTATATATTTAGTTAAATAACTCTGAGCTTTGCAGGTATTTACAGTTATATCTTATATAGTATCAAAGTATACTATCTTACCAATACGACGCCATCAAAACCTCAGCGAAACTTTGCGGAACTTCATAACAAAGCGTGAACAAAGTTATACTATGCACGGATGTACTATTTGATCACCCAGAGTCGTTCTGGATACATATTTTGCCAAATCACTCTCAGGTTTGTAGGTATTTGCAGTTCTAACTTATATAATATCAAAGTATACTATCTTATCAATACGACGCAATCAAAACATCAGTGACACTTTGGGGAACCTCATAACAAAGCGTAAACAAAGTTATAGTATGCACGGATGTACTATTTGATCATCCAGAGCGGATCTTGCTACATATTTTGTTAAATAACTCTGAACTTTGCAGGTATTTTCAGTTCTACCTTATATAATATCATAGTATACTATCTTACCAATACGACGCAATCAAAACATCAGTGACACTTTGTGGAACTTCATAACAAAGCGTAAACAAAGTTATACTATGCACGTATGTACTATTTGATCGTCCTGAACGGTTCATGCTACATATTTTATTAAATAACTCTGAACTTTGCAGGTATTTGCTGTTCTAACTTATATAATATCAAAGTATACTATCTTATCAATACGACGCAATCAAAACCTCAGCGAAACTCTGCGGCACTTCATAACAAAGCGTAAACAAAGTTATAGTATGCACGGATGTACTATTTGATCATCCAGCGAGGTTCTTGCTACATATTTAGTTAAATAACTCTGAGGTGTGCAGGTATTTGCAGTTCTAACTTATCTAATATCAATGTATACTATCTGATCAATACGACGCAATCAAAACCTCAGCGAAACATTGCGGACCTTCATAACAAAGCGTAAACAAAGTTATACTATGCACGTATGTACTATTTGATCATCCCTAGCGGTTCTTGCTACATATTTTGTTAAATAACTCTGAGCTTTGCAGGTATTTGCAGTTCTAACATATATAATATCAAAGTATACTATCTTATCAATACGACGCAATCAAAACCTCAGCGAAACTTTGCGGAATTTCATAAGAAAGCGTAAACAAAGTTATACTATGCACGTATATACTATTTGATCATCCTGAGCGGTTCTTGCTGCATATTTTGTTAAATAACTCTGAGGTGTGCAGGTATTTGCAGTTCTAACTTATCTAATATTAATGTATACTATCTTACCAATACGACGCAATCAAAACATCAGTGACACTTTGCGGAACTTCATAACAAAGCGTAAACAAAGTTATACTATGTACGTATGTACTATTTGATCTTCCTGAGCGGTTCTTGCTACATATTTAGTTAAATAACTCTGAGCTTTGCAGGTATTTTCAGTTCTACCTTATATAATATCATACTTTACTATCTTACCAATACGACGCCATCAAAACCTCAGCGAAGCTTTGCGGAACCGCATAACAAAGCGTAAACAAAGTTATAGTATGCACGGATGTACTATTTGATCATCCCTAGCGGTTCTTGATACATATTTTGTTAAATAACTCTGAGCTTTGCAGGTATTTGCAGTTCTATCTTATCTAATATCAAAGTATTCCATCTTATCAATACGACGCATTCAAAACCTCAGCGAAACTCAGCGGAACTTCATAACACAGCGTAAACAAAGTTATACTATGCACGGATGTACTATTTGATCATCCAGAGCGGTTCTTGCAACATATTTAGTTAAATAACTCTGAGGTGTGCAGGTATTTGCAGTTCTAACTTATCTAATATCAATGTATACTATCTTATCAATACGACGCAATCAAAACATCAGCGACGCTTTGCGGAACTTCATAACAAAGCGTAAACAAAGTTATACTATGCACGTATGTACTATTTGATCAGCCTGTGCGGTTCTTGCTCCATATTTAGTTAAATAACTGTGAGCTTTGCAGGTATTTTCAGTTCTACCTTATATAATATCATAGTATACTATCTTACCAATACGACGCAATTACAACATAAGCGACACTTTGCGGAATTTCATAAGAAAGCGTAAACAAAGTTATACTATGCACGTATGTACTACTTGATCATCCTGAGCGGTTCTTGCTACATATTTAGTTAAATAACTCTGAGCTTTGCAGTTATTTTCAGTTCTACCTTATATAATATCATAGTATACTATCCCACCAACACGACGCAATCAAAACATCAGTGACACTTTGCGGAACTTCATAACAAACCGTAAACAAAGTTATACTATGCACGGATGTACTATTTGATCATCCAGAGCGGTTCTTGATACATATTTTGTTAAATAACTCTGTGGTGTGCAGGTATTTGCAGTTCTAACATATCTAATATCAATGTATACTATCCCACCAACACGACGCCATCAAAACCTCAGCGAAACTTTGCGGTACCTCATAACAAAGCGTAAACAAAGTTATAGTATGCACGGATGTACTATTTTATCATCCAGAGCGATTCTTGCTACATATTTTGTTAAATAACTCTGAGCTTTGCAGGTATTTGCAGTTCTAACTTATATATTATCAAAGTATACTATCTTATCAATACGACGCAATCAAAACCTCAGCGAAACTCTGCGGCACTTCATAACAAAGCGTAAACAAAGTTATACTATGCACGGATGTACTACTTGATCATCCAGAGCGGTTCTTGCTACATATTTTGTTAAATAACTCTGAGCTTTGCAGGTATTTTCAGTTCTACCTTATATAATATCATAGTATACTATCTTACAAATACGACGCAATCAAAACATCATCGAAGCTTTGCGGAACTTCATAACAAAGCGTAAACAAAGTTATAGTATGCACGGATGTACTACTTGATCATCCAGAGCGGTTCTTGCTACATATTTTGTTAAATAACTCTGAGCTTTGCAGGTATTTTCAGTTCTACCTTATATAATATCATAGTATACTATCTTACAAATACGACGCAATCAAAACATCATCGAAGCTTTGCGGAACTTCATAACAAAGCGTAAACAAAGTTATACTATGCACGGATGTACTATTTGATCATCCAGAGCGGTTCTTGCTACATATTTAGTTAAATAACTCTGATCTTTGCAGGTATTTGCAGTTCTAACTTATATATTATCAAAGTATACTATCTTATCAATACGACGCAATCAAAACATTAGCGAAGCTTTGCGGAACTTCATAACAAAGCGTAAACAAAATTATACTATGCACGTTTGTCTATTTGATCATCCCTAGCGGTTCTTGCTACATATTTTGTTAAATAACTCTGAGCTTTGCAGGTATTTGCAGTTCTAACTTATCTAATATCAAAGTATTCTATCTTATCAATACGACGCATTCAAAACCTCAGCGAAACTCAGCGGAACTTCATAACACAGCGTAAACAAAGTTATACTATGCACGGATGTACTATTTGATCACCCAGAGCGGTTCTTGCAACATATTTAGTTAAATAACTCTGAGCTTTGCAGTTATTTTGAGTTCTACCTTATATAATATCATAGTATACTATCCCACCAACACGACGCAATCAAAACATCAGTGACACTTTGCGGAACTTCATAACAAAGCGTAAACAAAGTTATACTATGCACGTATGTAATATTTGATCATCCCTAGCGGCTCTTGCTACATATTTTGTTAAATAACTCTGAGCTTTGCAGGTATTTGCAGTTCTAACTTATCTAATATCAAAGTATACTACCTTATCAATACGACGCAATCAAAACCTCAGCGAAACTCTGCGGAACTTCATAACACAGCGTAAACAAAGTTATACTATGCACGGATGTACTACTTGATCATCCAGAACGGTTCTTGCTACATATTTAGTTAAATAACTCTTAGCTTTGCAGGTATTTGCAGTTCTAACTTATATATTATCAAAGATTACAGTCTTATCAATACGTACGCAATCAAAACATCAGCGAAACTTTGCGGAACTTCATAACAAAGCGTAAACAAAGTTATAGTATGCACGGATGTACTATTTGATCATCCAGAGCGGTTCTTGCTACATATTTAGTTAAATAACTCTGAGGTGTGCAGGTATATTCAGTTCTACCTTATATAATATCAATGTATACTATCTTATCAATACGACGCAATCAAAACATCAGCGAAGCTTTGCAGAACTTCATAACAAATCGTAAACAAAGTTATACTATGCACGTTTGTACTATTTGATCATCCAGAGCGGTTCTTGCTACATATTTAGTTAAATAACTCTGAGGTGTGCAGGTATTTGCAGTTCTAACTTATCTAATATCAATGAATACTATCATATCAATACGACGCAATCAAAACATCAGCGAAGCTTTGCGGAACTTCATAACAAAGCGTAAACAAAGTTATACTATGCACGTATGTACTATTTGATCAGCCTGTGCGGTTCTTGCTACATATTAGATAAATAGCTCTGAGCTTTGCAGGTATTTTCAGTTCTAACTTATCTAATATCAAAGTATTCTATCTTATCAATACGACGCATTCAAAACCTCAGCGAAACTCAGCGGAACTTCACAACACAGCGTAAACAAAGTTATACTATGCACGGATGTACTATTTGATCATCCAGGGCGGTTCTTGCTACATATTTAGTTAAATAACTCTGAGGTGTGCAGGTATTTGCAGTTCTAACTTATCTAATATCAATGAATACTATCATATCAATACGACGCAATCAAAACATCAGCGAAGCTTTGCGGAACTTCATAACAAAGCGTAAACAAAGTTATACTATGCACGTATGTACTATTTGATCAGCCTGTGCGGTTCTTGCTACATATTTAGTTAAATAACTCTGAGCTTTGCAGGTATTTTCAGTTCTACCCTATATAATATCATAGTATACTATCTTACCTATACGACGCAATTAAAACATCAGCGACACTTTGCGGAATTTCATAAGAAAGCGTAAACAAAGTTATACTATGCACGTATGTACTATTTGATCACCCTGAGCGGTTCTTGCTACATATTTAGTTAAATAACTCTGAGCTTTGCAGGTATTTTCAGTTCTACCTTATATAATATCATAGTATACTATCCCACCAACACGACGCAATCAAAACATCAGTGACACTTTGCGGAACTTCATAACAAAGCGTAAACAAAGTTATACTATGCATGTATGTACTATTTGATCATCCCTAGCAGTTCTTGCTACATATTTTGTTAAATAACTCAGAACTTTGCAGGTGTTTGTAGTTCTAACTTATATATTATCAAAGTATACTATCCCACCAATACGACGCCATCAAAACCTCAGCGAAACATTGCGGAACCTCATAACAAAGCGTAAATATAGTTATAGTATGCAGGGATGTACTATTTGATCATCCAGAGCGGTTCTTGATACATATTTTGTTAAATAACTCTGTGGTGTGCAGGTATTTGCAGTTCTAACTTATCTAATATCAATGTATACTATCTTATCAATACGACGCAATCAAAACATCAGCGAAACTTTGCGGAACATCATAACAAAGCGTAAACAAAGTTATACTATGCACGTATGTAATATTTGATCATCCCTAGCGGCTCTTGCTACATATTTTGTTAAATAACTCTGAGCTTTGCAGGTATTTGCAGTTCTAACTTATCTAATATCAAAGTATACTACCTTATCAATACGACGCAATCAAAACCTCAGCGAAACTCTGCGGAACTTCATAACACAGCGTAAACAAAGTTATACTATGCACGGATGTACTACTTGATCATCCAGAGCGGTTCTTGCTACATATTTTGTTAAATTACTCTGAGCTTTGCATGTATTTTCAGTTCTACCTTATATATTATCAAAGTATACTATCTTATCAATACGACGCAATCAAAACATCAGTGACACTTTGCGGAACTTCATAACAAAGCGTAAACAAAGTTATACTATGCACGTATGTAATATTTGATCATCCCTAGCGGCTCTTGCTACATATTTTGTTAAATAACTCTGAGCTTTGCAGGTATTTGCAGTTCTAACTTATCTAATATCAAAGTATACTACCTTATCAATACGACGCAATCAAAACCTCAGCGAAACTCTGCGGAACTTCATAACACAGCGTAAACAAAGTTATACTATGCACGGATGTACTACTTGATCATCCAGAACGGTTCTTGCTACATATTTAGTTAAATAACTCTTAGCTTTGCAGGTATTTGCAGTTCTAACTTATATATTATCAAAGATTACAGTCTTATCAATACGTACGCAATCAAAACATCAGCGAAACTTTGCGGAACTTCATAACAAAGCGTAAACAAAGTTATAGTATGCACGGATGTACTATTTGATCATCCAGAGCGGTTCTTGCTACATATTTAGTTAAATAACTCTGAGGTGTGCAGGTATATTCAGTTCTACCTTATATAATATCAATGTATACTATCTTATCAATACGACGCAATCAAAACATCAGCGAAGCTTTGCAGAACTTCATAACAAATCGTAAACAAAGTTATACTATGCACGTTTGTACTATTTGATCATCCAGAGCGGTTCTTGCTACATATTTAGTTAAATAACTCTGAGGTGTGCAGGTATTTGCAGTTCTAACTTATCTAATATCAATGAATACTATCATATCAATACGACGCAATCAAAACATCAGCGAAGCTTTGCGGAACTTCATAACAAAGCGTAAACAAAGTTATACTATGCACGTATGTACTATTTGATCAGCCTGTGCGGTTCTTGCTACATATTAGATAAATAGCTCTGAGCTTTGCAGGTATTTTCAGTTCTAACTTATCTAATATCAAAGTATTCTATCTTATCAATACGACGCATTCAAAACGTCAGCGAAACTCAGCGGAACTTCATAACACAGCGTAAACAAAGTTATACTATGCACGGATGTACTATTTGATCATCCAGGGCGGTTCTTGCTACATATTTATTTAAATAACTCTGAGGTGTGCAGGTATTTGCAGTTCTAACTTATCTAATATCAATGAATACTATCATATCAATACGACGCAATCAAAACATCAGCGAAGCTTTGCGGAACTTCATAACAAAGCGTAAACAAAGTTATACTATGCACGTATGTACTATTTGATCAGCCTGTGCGGTTCTTGCTACATATTTAGTTAAATAACTCTGAGCTTTGCAGGTATTTTCAATTCTACCCTATATAATATCATAGTATACTATCTTACCTATACGACGCAATTAAAACATCAGCGACACTTTGCGGAATTTCATAAGAAAGCGTAAACAAAGTTATACTATGCACGTATGTACTATTTGATCATCCTGAGCGGTTCTTGCTACATATTTAGTTAAATAACTCTGAGCTTTGCAGGTATTTTCAGTTCTACCTTATATAATATCATAGTATACTATCCCACCAACACGACGCAATCAAAACATCAGTGACACTTTGCGGAACTTCATAACAAAGCGTAAACAAAGTTATACTATGCATGTATGTACTATTTGATCATCCCTAGCAGTTCTTGCTACATATTTTGTTAAATAACTCAGAACTTTGCTGGTGTTTGTAGTTCTAACTTATATATTATCAAAGTATACTATCCCACCAATACGACGCCATCAAAACCTCAGCGAAACATTGCGGAACCTCATAACAAAGCGTAAACATAGTTATAGTATGCAGGGATGTACTATTTGATCATCCAGAGCGGTTCTTGATACATATTTTGTTAAATAACTCTGTGGTGTGCAGGTATTTGCAGTTCTAACTTATCTAATATCAATGTATACTATCTTATCAATACGACGCAATCAAAACATTAGCGAAACTTTGCGGAACATCATAACAAAGCGTAAACAAAGTTATACTATGCACGTATGTAATATTTGATCATCCCTAGCGGCTCTTGCTACATATTTTGTTAAATAACTCTGAGCTTTGCAGGTATTTGCAGTTCTAACTTATCTAATATCAAAGTATACTACCTTATCAATACGACGCAATCAAAACCTCAGCGAAACTCTGCGGAACTTCATAACACAGCGTAAAGAAAGTTATACTATGCACGGATGTACTACTTGATCATCCAGAGCGGTTCTTGCTACATATTTTGTTAAATTACTCTGAGCTTTGCATGTATTTTCAGTTCTACCTTATATATTATCAAAGTATACTATCTTATCAATACGACGCAATCAAAACATCAGCGAAACTTTGCGGAATTTCATAAGGAAGCGAGAACAAAGTTATACTATGCACGGATGTACTATTTGATCATCCAGAGCGGTTCTTGCTACATATTTTGTTAAATAACTCAGAGGTGTGCAGGTATTTGCAGTTCTAACTTATCTAATATCAATGTATACTATCCCACCAAGACGACGCCATCAAAACCTCAGCGAAACTTTGCGGAACATCATAACAAAGCGTAAACAAAGTTATAGTATGCACGGATGTACTATTTGATCATCCAGAGCGGTTCTTGATACATATTTTGTTAAATAACTCTGTGGTGTGCAGGTATTTGCAGTTCTAACTTATCTAATATCAATGTATACTATCTTATCAATACGACGCAATCAAAACCTCAGCGAAACTCTGCGGAACTTCATAACACAGCGTAAACAAAGTTATACTATGCACGGATGTACTATTTGATCATCCAGAGCGGTTCTTGCTACATATTTAGTTAAATAACTCTGAGGTGTGCAGGTATTTGCAGTTCTAACTTATCTAATATCAATGAATACTATCATATCAATACGACGCAATCAAAACATCAGCGAAGCTTTGCGGAACTTCATAACAAAGCGTAAACAAAGTTATACTATGCACGTATGTACTATTTGATCAGCCTGTGCGGTTCTTGCTACATATTTAGTTAAATAACTCTGAGCTTTGCAGGTATTTTCAGTTCTACCCTATATAATATCATAGTATACTATCTTACCTATACGACGCAATTAAAACATCAGCGACACTTTGCGGAATTTCATAAGAAAGCGTAAACAAAGTTATACTATGCACGTATGTACTATTTGATCATCCTGAGCGGTTCTTTGCTACATATTTAGTTAAATAACTCTGAGCTTTGCAGTTATTTTCAGTTCTACCTTATATAATATCATAGTATACTATCCCACCAACACGACGCAATCAAAACATCAGTGACACTTTGCGGAACTTCATAACAAAGCGTAAACAAAGTTATACTATGCATGTATGTACTATTTGATCATCCCTAGCAGTTCTTGCTACATATTTTGTTAAATAACTCAGAACTTTGCAGGTGTTTGTAGTTCTAACTTATATATTATCAAAGTATACTATCCCACCAATACGACGCCATAAAAACCTCAGCGAAACTTTGCGGAATTTCATAAGAAAGCGTAAACAAAGTTATACTATGCACGTATGTACTATTTGATCATCCTGAGCGGTTCTTTGCTACATATTTAGTTAAATAACTCTGAGCTTTGCAGTTATTTTCAGTTCTACCTTATATAATATCATAGTATACTATCCCACCAACACGACGCAATCAAAACATCAGTGACACTTTGCGGAACTTCATAACAAAGCGTAAACAAAGTTATACTATGCATGTATGTACTATTTGATCATCCCTAGCAGTTCTTGCTACATATTTAGTTAAATAACTCTGAGCTTTGCAGGTATTTTCAGTTCTACCCTATATAATATCATAGTATACTATCTTACCTATACGACGCAATTAAAACATCAGCGACACTTTGCGGAATTTCATAAGAAAGCGTAAACAAAGTTATACTATGCACGTATGTACTATTTGATCATCCTGAGCGGTTCTTGCTACATATTTAGTTAAATAACTCTGAGCTTTGCAGTTATTTTCAGTTCTACCTTATATAATATCATAGTATACTATCCCACCAACACGACGCAATAAAAACATCAGTGACACTTTGCGGAACTTCATAACAAAGCGTAAACAAAGTTATACTATGCACGTATGTAATATTTGATCATCCCTAGCGGCTCTTGCTACATATTTTGTTAAATAACTCTGAACTTTGCAGGTATTTGTAGTTCTAACTTATATATTATCAAAGTATACTATCCCACCAATACGACGCCATCAAAACCTCAGCGAAACTTTGCGGAACCTCATAACAAAGCGTAAACAAAGTTATAGTATGCACGGATGTACTATTTGATCATCCAGAGCGGTTCCTGATACATATTTTGTTAAATAACTGTGTGGTGTGCAGGTATTTGCAGTTCTAACTTATCTAATATCAATGTATACTATCTTATCAATACGACGCAATCAAAACATCAGCGAAGCTTTGCGGAACTTCATAACAAAGCGTAAACAAAATTATACTATGCACGTTTGTACTATTTGATCATCCTGAACGGTTCTAGCTACATATTTTGTTAAATAACTTTGAACTTTGCAGGTATTTGCAGTTCTAACTTATCTAATATCAAAGTATTCTATCTTATCAATACGACGCATTCAAAACCTCAGCGAAACTCAGCGGAACTTAATAACACAGCGTAAACAAAGTTATACTATGCACGGATGTACTATTTGATCATCCAGAGCGGTTCTTGCAACATATTTAGTTAAATAACTCTGAGGTGTGCAGGTATTTGCAGTTCTAACTTATCTAATATCAATGTATACTATCATATCAATACGACGCAATCAAAACATCAGCGAAGCTTTGCGGAACTTCATAACAAAGCGTAAACAAAGTTATACTATGCACGTATGTACTATTTGATCAGCCTGTGCGGTTCTTGCTACATATTTAGTTAAATAACTCTGAGCTTTGCAGGTATTTTCAGTTCTAACTTATATAATATCAAAGTATACTATCTTACCAATTGCGACGCAATCAACAGCTCAGCGAAACATTGCGGAACTTCATAACAAAGCGTAAACAAAGTTATACTATGCACGTATGTACTATTTGATCATCCTGAGCGGTTCTTGCTACATATTTAGTTAAATAACTCTGAGCTTTGCAGTTATTTTCAGTTCTACCTTATATAATATCATAGTATACTATCCCACCAACACGACGCAATAAAAACATCAGTGACACTTTGCGGAACTTCATAACAAAGCGTAAACAAAGTTATACTATGCACGTATGTAATATTTGATCATCCCTAGCGGCTCTTGCTACATATTTTGTTAAATAACTCTGAGCTTTGCAGGTATTTGCAGTTCTAACTTATCTAATATCAAAGTATACTACCTTATCAATACGACGCAATCAAAACCTCAGCGAAACTCTGCGGAACTTCATAACACAGCGTAAACAAAGTTATACTATGCACGGATGTACTACTTGATCATCCAGAGCGGTTCTTGCTACATATTTTGTTAAATTACTCTGAGCTTTGCATGTATTTTCAGTTCTACCTTATATATTATCAAAGTATACTATCTTATCAATACGACGCAATCAAAACATCAGCGAAACTTTGCGGAATTTCATAAGGAAGCGAGAGCAAAGTTATACTATGCACGGATGTACTATTTGATCTTCCAGAGCGGTTCTTGATACATATTTTGTTAAATAACTCTGAGGTGTGCAAGTAATTGCAGTTCTAACTTATCTAATATCAATGTATACTATCTTATCAATACGACGCAATCATAACATCATCGAAGCTTTGCGGAACTTCATAACAAAGCGTAAACAAAGTTATACTATGCACGGATGTACTATTAGATCATCCCTAGCGGTTCTAGCTACATATATTGTTAAATAACTCTGAGCTTTGCAGGTATTTGCTTTTCCAACTTATCTAATATCAATGTATACTATCTTATCAATACGACGCAATCAAAACATCAGCGAAGCTTTGCGGAACTTCATAACAAAGCGTAAACAAAGTTATACTATGTACGGATGTACTATTTGATCATCCAGAGCGGTTCTTGCTACATATTTTGTTAAATTACTCTGAGCTTTGCATGTATTTTCAGTTCTACCTTATATATTATCAAAGTATACTATCTTATCAATACGAGGCAATCAAAACATCAGCGAAACTTTGCGGAATTTCATAAGGAAGCGAGAACAAAGTTATACTATGCACGGATGTACTATTTGATCTTCCAGAGCGGTTCTTGATACATATTTTGTTAAATAACTCTGAGTTGTGCAAGTAATTGCAGTTCTAACTTATCTAATATCAATGTATACTATCTTATCAATACGACGCAATCATAACATCATCGAAGCTTTGCGGAACTTCATAACAAAGCGTAAACAAAGTTATACTATGCACGGATGTACTATTAGATCATCCCTAGCGGTTCTAGCTACATATATTGTTAAATAACTCTGAGCTTTGCAGGTATTTGCTTTTCCAACTTATCTAATATCAATGTATACTATCTTATCAATACGACGCAATCAAAACATCAGCGAAGCTTTGCGGAACTTCATAACAAAGCGTAAACAAAGTTATACTATGTACGGATGTACTATTTGATCATCCAGAGCGGTTCTTGCTACATATTTAGTTAAATAACTCTGAGATTTGCAGGTATTTTCAGTTCTACCTTATATATTATCAAAGTATACTATCTTATCAATACGACGCAATCAAAACATCAGCGAAACTTTGCGGAATTTCATAAGGAAGCGAGAACAAAGTTATACTATGCACGGATGTACTATTTGATCATCCAGAGCGGTTCTTGATACATATTTTGTTAAATAACTCTGAGGTGTGCAAGTATTTCGCAGTTCTAACTTATCTAATATCAAAGTATACTACCTTATCAATACGACGCAATCAAAACCTCAGCGAAACTCTGCGGAACTTCATAACACAGCGTAAACAAAGTTATACTATGCACGGATGTACTATTAGATCATCCAGAGCGGTTCTTGCTACATATTTAGTTAAATAACTCTGAGCTTTGCAGGTATTTGCAGTTCTATCTTATATAGTATCAAAGTATACTATCTTACCAATACGACGCAATCAAAACCTCAGCGAAACTTTGCGGAACTTCATAACAAAGCGTAAACAAAGTTATATTATGCACGGATGTACTATTTGATCACCCAGAGCGGTTCTTGCTACATATTTAGTTAAATAACTCTGAGCTTTGCAGGTATTTGCAGTTCTAACTTATCTAATATCAATGTATACTATCATATCAATACGACGCAATCAAAACATCAGCGAAGCTTTGCGGAACTTCATAACAAAGCGTAAACAAAGTTATACTATGCACGTATGTACTGTTTGATCATCCCTAGCGGTTCTTGCTACATATTTAGTTAATTAACTCTGAGCTTTGCAGGTATTTGCAGTTCTAACTTATATAATATCAGAGTATACTATCTTATCAATACGACGCAATCAAAACCTCAGCGAAACTCTGCGGAATTTCATAAGAAAGCGTAAACAAAGTTATACTATGCACGGATGTACTATTTGATCATCCAGAGCGGTTCTTGCTACATATTTAGTTAAATAACTCTGAGGTGTGCAGGTATTTGCAGTTCTAACTTATCTAATATCAGAGTATACTATCTTATCAATACGACGCAATCAAAACCTCAGCGAAACTCTGTGGAATTTCATAAGAAAGCGTAAACAAAGTTATACTATGCACGGATGTACTATTTGATCATCCAGAGCGGTTCTTGCTACATATTTAGTTAAATAACTCTGAGCTTTGCAGGTATTTGCAGTTCTAACTTATATAGTATCAAAGTATACTATCTTACCAATACGACGCAATCAAAACCTCAACGAAACTTTGCGGAACTTCATAACAAAGCGTAAACAAAGTTATACTATGCACGGATGTACTATTTGATCATCCAGAGCGGTTCTTGCTACATATTTTGTTAAATAACTCTGAGCTTTGCAGGTATTTGCAGTTCTAACTTATATATTATCAAAGTATACTGTCTTATCAATACGACGCAATCAAAACCTCAGCGAAACTCTGCGGAACTTCATAACAAAGCGTAAACAAAGTTATACTATGCACGGATGTACTATTTGATCATCCAGAGCGGTTCTTGCTACATATTTTGTTAAATAACTCTGAGCTTTGCAGGTATTTTCAGTTCTAACTTTCATAATATCAAAGTATACTATCTTATCAATACGACGGAATCAAAACCTCAGCGAAGCTTTGCGGAATTTCATAACAAAGGGTAAACAAAGTTATACTATGCACGGATGTACTATTTGATCACCCAGAGTCGTTCTTGCTACATATTTAGTTAAATAACTCTGAGGTGTGCAGGTATTTGCAGTTCTAACTTATCTAATATCAATGTATACTATCATATCAATACGACGCAATCAAAACATCAACGAAGCTTTGCGGAACTTCATAACAAAGCGTAAACAAAGTTATACTATGCACGTATGTACTATTTGATCATCCCTAGCGGTTCTTGCTACATATTTTGTTAAATAACTCTGAGCTTTGCAGGTATTTGCAGTTCTATCTTATATAATATCAAAGTATACTATCTTACCAATACGACGCCATCAAAACCTCAGCGAAACTTTGCGGAACTTCATAACAAAGCGTGAACAAAGTTATACTATGCACGGATGTACTATTTGATCATCCTGAGCGGTTCTGGATACATATTTTGCCAAATCACTCTCAGGTTTGTAGGTATTTGCAGTTCTAACTTATATATTATCAAAGTATACTATCTTATCAATACGTACGCAATCAAAACATCAGCGAAACTTTGCGGAACTTCATAACAAAGCGTAAACAAAGTTATACTATGCACGTATGTACTATTTGATCATCCCTAGCGGTTCTTGCTACATATTTAGTTAAATAACTCTGAGCTTTGCAGGTATTTGCAGTTCTAACTTATATAATATCATAGTATACTATCTTATCAATACGACGCAATCAAAACCTCAGCGAAACTCTGCGGAATTTCATAAGAAAGCGTAAACAAAGTTATACTATGCACGGATGTACTATTTGATCATCCAGAGCGGTTCTTGCTACATATTTAGTTAAATAACTCTGAGGTGTGCAGGTATTTGCAGTTCTAACTTATCTAATATCAGAGTATACTATCTTATCAATACGACGCAATCAAAACCTCAGCGAAACTCTGTGGAATTTCATAAGAAAGCGTAAACAAAGTTATACTATGCACGGATGTACTATTTGATCATCCAGAGCGGTTCTTGCTACATATTTAGTTAAATAACTCTGAGCTTTGCAGGTATTTGCAGTTCTAACTTATATAGTATCAAAGTATACTATCTTACCAATACGACGCAATCAAAACCTCAACGAAACATTGCGGAACTTCATAACAAAGCGTAAACAAAGTTATACTATGCACGGATGTACTATTTGATCATCCAGAGCGGTTCTTCCTACATATTTTGTTAAATAACTCTGAACATTGCAGGTATTTTCAGTTCTACCTTATATAATATCAAAGTATACTATCCCACCAATACGACGCAATCAAAACCTCAGCGAAACTCTGCGGAATTTCATAAGAAAGCGTAAACAAAGTTATACTATGCACGGATGTACTATTTGATCATCCTGAGCGGTTCTTGCTACATATTTAGTTAAATAACTCTGAGGTGTGCAGGTATTTGCAGTTCTAACTTATCTAATATCAGAGTATACTATCTTATCAATACGACGCAATCAAAACCTCAGCGAAACTCTGTGGAATTTCATAAGAAAGCGTAAACAAAGTTATACTATGCACGGATGTACTATTTGATCATCCAGAGCGGTTCTTGCTACATATTTAATTAAATAACTCTGAGCTTTGCAGGTATTTGCAGTTCTATCTTATATAGTATCAAAGTATACTATCTTACCAATACGACGCAATCAAAACCTCAGCGAAACTTTGCGGAACTTCATAACAAAGCGTAAACAAAGTTATACTATGCACGGATGTACTATTTGATCATCCAGAGCGGTTCTTCCTACATATTTTGTTAAATAACTCTGAACATTGCAGGTATTTTCAGTTCTACCTTATATAATATCAAAGTTTACTATCCCACCAATACGACTCCATCAAAACCTCAGCGAAACTTTGCGGAACCGCATAACAAAGCGTAAACAAAGTTATAGTATGCACGGATGTACTATTTGATCATCCAGAGCGGTTCTTGCTACATATTTTGTTAAATAACTCTGAGCTTTGCAGGTATTTGCAGTTCTAACTTATATATTATCAAAGTATACTATCTTATCAATACGACGCAATCAAAACCTCAGCGAAACTCTGCGGCACTTCATAACAAAGCGTAAACAAAGTTATACTATGCACGTATGTACTATTTGATCATCCTCAGCGGTTCTGGATACATATTTTGTTAAATAACTCTGAGCTTTGCAGGTATTTGCAGTTCTAACTTATATAATATCAGAGTATACTATCTTATCAATACGACGCAATCAAAACCTCAGCGAAACTCTGTGGAATTTCATAAGAAAGCGTAAACAAAGTTATACTATGCACGGATGTACTATTTGATCATCCAGAGCGGTTCTTGCTACATATTTAGTTAAATAACTCTGAGCTTTGCAGGTATTTGCAGTTCTATCTTATATAGTATCAAAGTATACTATCTTACCAATACGACGCAATCAAAACCTCAGCGAAACTTTGCGGAACTTCATAACAAAGCGTAAACAAAGTTATATTATGCACGGATGTACTATTTGATCACCCAGAGCGGTTCTTGCTACATATTTAGTTAAATAACTCTGAGCTTTGCAGGTATTTGCAGTTCTAACTTATCTAATATCAATGTATACTATCATATCAATACGACGCAATCAAAACATCAGCGAAGCTTTGCGGAACTTCATAACAAAGCGTAAACAAAGTTATACTATGCACGTATGTACTGTTTGATCATCCCTAGCGGTTCTTGCTACATATTTAGTTAAATAACTCTGAGCTTTGCAGGTATTTGCAGTTCTAACTTATATAATATCAGAGTATACTATCTTATCAATACGACGCAATCAAAACCTCAGCGAAACTCTGCGGAATTTCATAAGAAAGCGTAAACAAAGTTATACTATGCACGGATGTACTATTTGATCATCCAGAGCGGTTCTTGCTACATATTTAGTTAAATAACTCTGAGGTGTGCAGGTATTTGCAGGTCTAACTTATCTAATATCAGAGTATACTATCTTATCAATACGACGCAATCAAAACCTCAGCGAAACTCTGTGGAATTTCATAAGAAAGCGTAAACAAAGTTATACTATGCACGGATGTACTATTTGATCATCCAGAGCGGTTCTTGCTACATATTTAGTTAAATAACTCTGAGCTTTGCAGGTATTTGCAGTTCTATCTTATATAGTATCAAAGTATACTATCTTACCAATACGACGCAATCAAAACCTCAACGAAACTTTGCGGAACTTCATAACAAAGCGTAAACAAAGTTATACTATGCACGTATGTACTGTATGATCATCCCTAGCAGTTCTTGCTACATATTTTGTTAAATAACTCTGAACTTTGCAGGAATTTGTAGTTCTAACTAATATATTTTCAAAGTATACTATCCCACCAATACGACGCCACCAAAACCTCAGCGAAACTTTGCGGAACCTCATAACAAAGCGTAAACAAAGTAATAGTATGCACGGATGTACTATTTGATCATCCAGAGCGGTTCTTGATACATATTTTGTTAAATTACTCTGTGGTGTGCAGGTATTTGCAGTTCTAACTTATCTAATATCAATGTATACTATCTTATCAATACGACGCAATCATTAACCTCAGCGAAACTCTGCGGAACTTCATAACACAGCGTAAACAAAGTTATACTATGCACGGATGTACTATTTGATCATCCAGAGCGGTTCTTGCTACATATTTAGTTAAATAACTCTGAGCTTTGCAGGTATTTGCAGTTCTAACTTATATAATATCAGAGTATACTATCTTATCAATACGACGCAATCAAAACCTCAGCGAAACTCTGCGGAATTTCATAAGAAAGCGTAAACAAAGTTATACTATGCACGGATGTACTATTTGATCATCCAGAGCGGTTCTTGCTACATATTTTGTTAAATAACTCTGAGCTTTGCATGTATTTGCAGTTCTAACTTATATATTATCAAAGTATACTATGTTACCAATACGACGCAATCAAAACATCAGCGAAACTCTGCGGCACTTCATAACAAAGCGTAAACAAAGTTATACTATGCACGTATGTACTATTTGATCATCCTCAGCGGTTCTGGATACATATTTTGTTAAATAACTCTGAGCTTTGCAGGTATTTGCAGTTCTAACTTATATAATATCAGAGTATACTATCTTATCAATACGACGCAATCAAAACCTCAGCGAAACTCTGTGGAATTTCATAAGAAAGCGTAAACAAAGTTATACTATGCACGGATGTACTATTTGATCATCCAGAGCGGTTCTTGCTACATATTTAGTTAAATAACTCTGAGCTTTGCAGGTATTTGCAGTTCTATCTTATATAGTATCAAAGTATACTATCTTACCAATACGACGCAATCAAAACCTCAGCGAAACTTTGCGGAACTTCATAACAAAGCGTAAACAAAGTTATACTATGCACGGATGTACTATTTGATCATCCAGAGCGGTTCTTGCTACATATTTAGTTAAATAACTCTGAGCTTTGCAGGTATTTTCGGGTTCTACCTTATATAATATCAAAGTATACTATCCCACCAACACGACGCCCTCAAAACCTCAGCGAAACTTTGCCGAACTTCATAACAAAGCGTAAACAAAGTTATACTATGCACGTATGTACTATTTGATCATCCCTAGCAGTTCTTGCTACATATTTTGTTAAATAACTCTGAACTTTGCAGGAATTTGTAGTTCTAACTAATATATTATCAAAGTATACTATCCCACCAATACGACGCCACCAAAACCTCAGCGAAACTTTGCGGAACCTCATAACAAAGCGTAAACAAAGTTATAGTATGCACGGATGTACTATTTGATCATCCAGAGCTGTTCTTGCTACATATTTTGTTAAATAACTCTGAGGTGTGCAGGTATTTGCAGTTCTAACTTATCTAATATCAATGTATACTATCTTATCAATACGACGCAATCATAACCTCAGCGAAACTCTGCGGAACTTCATAACACAGCGTAAACAAAGTTATACTATGCACGGATGTACTATTTGATCATCCTGAACGGTTCTTGCTACATATTTAGTTAAATAACTCTGAGGTGTGCAGGTATTTGCAGTTCTAACTTATCTAATATCAATGTATACTATCTTATCAATACGTCGCAATCAAAACATCAGCGAAGCTTTGCGGAACTTCATAACAAAGCGTAAACAAAGTTATACTATGCACGTATGTACTATTTGATCATCCTGAACGGTTCTTGCTACATATTTTGTTAAATAAATTTGAACTTTGCAGGTATTTGCAGTTCTAACTTATATAATATCAAAGTATACTATCTTATCAATACGACGCAATCAAAACCTCAGCGATACTCTGCGGAACTTCGTAACAAAGCGTAAACAAAGTTATACTATGCACGGATGTACTACTTGATCATCCAGAACGGTTCTTGCTACATATTTAGTTAAATAACTCTGAGCTTTGCAGGTATTTGCAGTTCTAACTTATATATTATCAATGTATACTGTCTCATCAATACGACGCAATCAAAACCTCAGCGAAACTCTGCGGAACTTCATAACAAAGCGTAAACATAGTTATACTATGCACGGATGTACTATTTGATCATCCAGAGCGGTTCTTGCTACATATTTTGTTAAATAACTCTGAGCTTTGCAGGTATTTTCAGTTCTACCTTATATAATATCAGAGTATACTATCTTATCAATACGACGCAATCAAAACCTCAGCGAAGCTTTGCGGAACTTCATAACAAAGCGTAAACAAAGTTATACTATGCACGGATGTACTATTTGATCACCCAGAGTCGTTCTTGCTACATATTTAGTTAAATAACTCTGAGGTGTGCAGGTATTTGCAGTTCTAACTTATCTAATATCAATGTATACTATCATATCAATAAGACGCAATCAAAACATCAACGAAGCTTTGCGGAACTTCATAACAAAGCGTAAACAAAGTTATACTATGCACGTATGTACTATTTGATCATCCCTAGCGGTTCTTGCTACATATTTTGTTAAATAACTCTGAGCTTTGCAGGTATTTGCAGTTCTATCTTATATGATAATAAAGTATACTATCTTACCAATACGACGCCATCAAAACCTCAGCGAAACTTTGCGGAACTTCATAACAAAGCGTGAACAAAGTTATACTATGCACGGATGTACTATTTGATCATCCTGAGCGGTTCTGGATACATATTTTGCCAAATCTCTCTCAGGTTTGTAGGTATTTGCAGTTCTAACTTATATAATATCAAAGTATACTATCTTATCAATACGATGCAATCAAAACATCAGTGACACTTTGCGGAACTTGATAACAAAGCGTAAACAAAGTTATAGTATGCACGGATGTACTATTTGATCATCCAGAGCGGTTCTTGCTACATATTTTGTTAAATAACTCGGAACTTTGCAGGTATTTTCAGTTCTACCTTATATAATATCATAGTATACTATCTTACCAATACGACGCAATCAAAACATCAGTGACACTTTGTGGAACTTCATAACAAAGCGTAAACAAAGTTATACTATGCACGTATGTACTATTTGATCATCCTGAACGGTTCATGCTACATATTTTATTAAATAACTCTGAACTTTGCAGGTATTTGCAGTTCTAACTTATATAATATCAAAGTATACTATCTTATCAATACGACGCAATCAAAACCTCAGCGAAACTCTGCGGAACTTCATAACAAAGCGTAAACAAAGTTATACTATGCACGGATGTACTATTTGATCATCCAGAGCTGTTCTTCCTACATATTTAGTTAAATAACTCTGAGCTTTGCAGGTATTTGCAGTTCTAATTTATATATTATCAAAGAATACTGTCTTATCAATACGTACGCAATCAAAATATCAGCGAAACTTTGCGGAACATCATAACAAAGCGTAAACAAAGTTATACTATGCACGGATGTACTATTTGATCATCCAGAGCGGTTCTTCCTACATATTTTGTTAAATAACTCTGAACTTTGCAGGTATTTTCAGTTCTACCTTATATAATATCAAAGTATACTATCCCACCAATACGACTCCATCAAAACCTCAGCGAAACTTTGCGGAACCGCATAACAAAGCGTAAACAAAGTTATACTATGCACGGATGTACTATTTGATCACCCAGAGCGGTTCTTGCTACATATTTAGTTAAATAACTCTGAGCTTTGCAGGTATTTGCAGTTCTAACTTATCTAATATCAATGTATACTATCATATCAATACGACGCAATCAAAACATCAGCGAAGCTTTGCGGAACTTCATAACAAAGCGTAAACAAAGTTATACTATGCACGTATGTACTGTTTGATCATCCCTAGCGGTTCTTGCTACATATTTAGTTAAATAACTCTGAGCTTTGCAGGTATTTGCAGTTCTAACTTATATAATATCAGAGTATACTATCTTATCAATACGACGCAATCAAAACCTCAGCGAAACTCTGCGGAATTTCATAAGAAAGCGTAAACAAAGTTATACTATGCACGGATGTACTATTTGATCATCCAGAGCGGTTCTTGCTACATATTTAGTTAAATAACTCTGAGGTGTGCAGGTATTTGCAGTTCTAACTTATCTAATATCAGAGTATACTATCTTATCAATACGACGCAATCAAAACCTCAGCGAAACTCTGTGGAATTTCATAAGAAAGCGTAAACAAAGTTATACTATGCACGGATGTACTATTTGATCATCCAGAGCGGTTCTTGCTACATATTTAGTTAAATAACTCTGAGCTTTGCAGGTATTTGCAGTTCTATCTTATATAGTATCAAAGTATACTATCTTACCAATACGACGCAATCAAAACCTCAACGAAACTTTGCGGAACTTCATAACAAAGCGTAAACAAAGTTATACTATGCACGGATGTACTATTTGATCATCCAGAGCGGTTCTTGCTACATATTTTGTTAAATTACTCTGAGCTTTGCAGGTATTTGCAGTTCTAACTTATATATTATCAAAGTATACTGTCTTATCAATACGACGCAATCAAAACCTCAGCGAAACTCTGCGGAACTTCATAACAAAGCGTAAACAAAGTTATACTATGCACGGATGTACTATTTGATCATCCAGAGCGGTTCTTGCTACATATTTTGTTAAATAACTCTGAGCTTTGCAGGTATTTTCAGTTCTACCTTATATAATATCAAAGTATACTATCTTATCAATACGACGCAATCAAAACCTCAGCGAAGCTTTGCGGAACTTCATAACAAAGCGTAAACAAAGTTATACTATGCACGGATGTACTATTTGATCACCCAGAGTCGTTCTTGCTACATATTTAGTTAAATAACTCTGAGGTGTGCAGGTATTTGCAGTTCTAACTTATCTAATATCAATGTATACTATCATATCAATACGACGCAATCAAAACATCAACGAAGCTTTGCGGAACTTCATAACAAAGCGTAAACAAAGTTATACTATGCACGTATGTACTATTTGATCATCCCTAGCGGTTCTTGCTACATATTTTGTTAAATAACTCTGAGCTTTGCAGGTATTTGCAGTTCTATCTTATATGATAATAAAGTATACTATCTTACCAATACGACGCCATCAAAACCTCAGCGAAACTTTGCGGAACTTCATAACAAAGCGTGAACAAAGTTATACTATGCACGGATGTACTATTTGATCATCCTGAGCGGTTCTGGATACATATTTTGCCAAATCACTCTCAGGTTTGTAGGTATTTGCAGTTCTAACTTATATATTATCAAAGTATACTGTCTTATCAATACGTACGCAATCAAAACATCAGCGAAACTTTGCGGAACTTCATAACAAAGCGTAAACAAAGTTATACTATGCACGTATGTACTATTTGATCATCCCTAGCGGTTCTTGCTACATATTTAGTTAAATAACTCTGAGCTTTGCAGGTATTTGCAGTTCTAACTTATATAATATCATAGTATACTATCTTATCAATTCGTACGCAATCAAAACCTCAGCGAAACTCTGCGGAATTTCATAAGAAAGCGTAAACAAAGTTATACTATGCACGGATGTACTATTTGATCATCCAGAGCGGTTCTTGCTACATATTTAGTTAAATAACTCTGAGGTGTGCAGGTATTTGCAGTTCTAACTTATCTAATATCAGAGTATACTATCTTATCAATACGACGCAATCAAAACCTCAGCGAAACTCTGTGGAATTTCATAAGAAAGCGTAAACAAAGTTATACTATGCACGGATGTACTATTTGATCATCCAGAGTCGTTCTTGCTACATATTTAGTTAAATAACTCTGAGGTGTGCAGGTATTTGCAGTTCTAACTTATCTAATATCAATGTATACTATCTTATCATTACGACGCAATCATTAACCTCAGCGAAACTCTGCGGAACTTCATAACAAAGCGTAAACAAAGTTATACTATGCACGGATGTACTATTTGATCATCCAGAGCGGTTCTTCCTACATATTTTGTTAAATAACTCTGAACATTGCAGGTATTTTCAGTTCTACCTTATATAATATCAAAGTATACTATCCCACCAATACGACGCAATCAAAACCTCAGCGAAACTCTGCGGAATTTCATAAGAAAGCGTAAACAAAGTTATACTATGCACGGATGTACTATTTGATCATCCAGAGCGGTTCTTGCTACATATTTAGTTAAATAACTCTGAGGTGTGCAGGTATTTGCAGTTCTAACTTATCTAATATCAGAGTATACTATCTTATCAATACGACGCAATCAAAACCTCAGCGAAACTCTGTGGAATTTCATAAGAAAGCGTAAACAAAGTTATACTATGCACGGATGTACTATTTGATCATCCAGAGCGGTTCTTGCTACATATTTAATTAAATAACTCTGAGCTTTGCAGGTATTTGCAGTTCTATCTTATATAGTATCAAAGTATACTATCTTACCAATACGACGCAATCAAAACCTCAGCGAAACTTTGCGGAACTTCATAACAAAGCGTAAACAAAGTTATATTATGCACGGATGTACTATTTGATCATCCAGAGCGGTTCTTGCTACATATTTAGTTAAATAACTCTGAGCTTTGCAGGTATTTTCGGGTTCTACCTTATATAATATCAAAGTATACTATCCCACCAACACGACGCCCTCAAAACCTCAGCGAAACTTTGCCGAACTTCATAACAAAGCGTAAACAAAGTTATACTATGCACGTATGTACTGTATGATCATCCCTAGCAGTTCTTGCTACATATTTTGTTAAATAACTCTGAACTTTGCAGGAATTTGTAGTTCTAACTAATATATTTTCAAAGTATACTATCCCACCAATACGACGCCACCAAAACCTCAGCGAAACTTTGCGGAACCTCATAACAAAGCGTAAACAAAGTTATACTATGCACGGATGTACTATTTGATCACCCAGAGTCGTTCTTGCTACATATTTAGTTAAATAACTCTGAGGTGTGCAGGTATTTGCAGTTCTAACTTATCTAATATCAATGTATACTATCATATCAATACGACGCAATCAAAACATCAACGAAGCTTTGCGGAACTTCATAACAAAGCGTAAACAAAGTTATACTATGCACGTATGTACTATTTGATCATCCCTAGCGGTTCTTGCTACATATTTTGTTAAATAACTCTGAGCTTTGCAGGTATTTTCAGTTCTACCTTATATAATATCAAAGTATACTATCTTATCAATACGACGCAATCAAAACCTCAGCGAAGCTTTGCGGAACTTCATAACAAAGCGTAAACAAAGTTATACTATGCACGGATGTACTATTTGATCACCCAGAGTCGTTCTTGCTACATATTTAGTTAAATAACTCTGAGGTGTGCAGGTATTTGCAGTTCTAACTTATCTAATATCAATGTATACTATCATATCAATACGACGCAATCAAAACATCAACGAAGCTTTGCGGAACTTCATAACAAAGCGTAAACAAAGTTATACTATGCACGTATGTACTATTTGATCATCCCTAGCGGTTCTTGCTACATATTTTGTTAAATAACTCTGAGCTTTGCAGGTATTTGCAGTTCTATCTTATATGATAATAAAGTATACTATCTTACCAATACGACGCCATCAAAACCTCAGCGAAACTTTGCGGAACTTCATAACAAAGCGTGAACAAAGTTATACTATGCACGGATGTACTATTTGATCATCCTCAGCGGTTCTGGATACATATTTTGCCAAATCACTCTCAGGTTTGTAGGTAATTGCAGTTCTAATTTATATATTATCAAAGAATACTGTCTTATCAATACGTACGCAATCAAAACATCAGCGAAACTTTGCGGAACTTCATAACAAAGCGTAAACAAAGTTATACTATGCACGTATGTACTATTTGATCATCCCTAGCGGTTCTTGCTACATATTTAGTTAAATAACTCTGAGCTTTGCAGGTATTTGCAGTTCTAACTTATATAATATCATAGTATACTATCTTATCAATACGACGCAATCAAAACCTCAGCGAAACTCTGCGGAATTTCATAAGAAAGCGTAAACAAAGTTATACTATGCACGGATGTACTATTTGATCATCCAGAGCGGTTCTTGCTACATATTTAGTTAAATAACTCTGAGGTGTGCAGGTATTTGCAGTTCTAACTTATCTAATATCAGAGTATACTATCTTATCAATACGACGCAATCAAAACCTCAGCGAAACTCTGTGGAATTTCATAAGAAAGCGTAAACAAAGTTATACTATGCACGGATGTACTATTTGATCATCCAGAGTCGTTCTTGCTACATATTTAGTTAAATAACTCTGAGGTGTGCAGGTATTTGCAGTTCTAACTTATCTAATATCAATGTATACTATCTTATCAATACGACGCAATCATTAACCTCAGCGAAACTCTGCGGAACTTCATAACAAAGCGTAAACAAAGTTATACTATGCACGGATGTACTATTTGATCATCCAGAGCGGTTCTTCCTACATATTTTGTTAAATAACTCTGAACATTGCAGGTATTTTCAGTTCTACCTTATATAATATCAAAGTATACTATCCCACCAATACGACGCAATCAAAACCTCAGCGAAACTCTGCGGAATTTCATAAGAAAGCGTAAACAAAGTTATACTATGCACGGATGTACTATTTGATCATCCAGAGCGGTTCTTGCTACATATTTAGTTAAATAACTCTGAGGTGTGCAGGTATTTGCAGTTCTAACTTATCTAATATCAGAGTATACTATCTTATCAATACGACGCAATCAAAACCTCAGCGAAACTCTGTGGAATTTCATAAGAAAGCGTAAACAAAGTTATACTATGCACGGATGTACTATTTGATCATCCAGAGCGGTTCTTGCTACATATTTAATTAAATAACTCTGAGCTTTGCAGGTATTTGCAGTTCTATCTTATATAGTATCAAAGTATACTATCTTACCAATACGACGCAATCAAAACCTCAGCGAAACTTTGCGGAACTTCATAACAAAGCGTAAACAAAGTTATATTATGCACGGATGTACTATTTGATCATCCAGAGCGGTTCTTGCTACATATTTAGTTAAATAACTCTGAGCTTTGCAGGTATTTGCAGTTCTAACTTATATAATATCAGAGTATACTATCTTATCAATACGACGCAATCAAAACCTCAGCGAAACTCTGCGGAATTTCATAAGAAAGCGTAAACAAAGTTATACTATGCACGGATGTACTATTTGATCATCCAGAGCGGTTCTTGCTACATATTTTGTTAAATAACTCTGAGCTTTGCAGGTATTTGCAGTTCTAACTTATATATTATCAAAGTATACTATCTTATCAATACGACGCAATCAAAACCTCAGCGAAACTCTGCGGCACTTCATAACAAAGCGTAAACAAAGTTATACTATGCACGTATGTACTATTTGATCATCCTCAGCGGTTCTGGATACATATTTTGTTAAATAACTCTGAGCTTTGCAGGTATTTGCAGTTCTAACTTATATAATATCAGAGTATACTATCTTATCAATACGACGCAATCAAAACCTCAGCGAAACTCTGTGGAATTTCATAAGAAAGCGTAAACAAAGTTATACTATGCACGGATGTACTATTTGATCATCCAGAGCGGTTCTTGCTACATATTTAGTTAAATAACTCTGAGCTTTGCAGGTATTTGCAGTTCTATCTTATATAGTATCAAAGTATACTATCTTACCAATACGACGCAATCAAAACCTCAGCGAAACTTTGCGGAACTTCATAACAAAGCGTAAACAAAGTTATATTATGCACGGATGTACTATTTGATCATCCAGAGCGGTTCTTGCTACATATTTAGTTAAATAACTCTGAGCTTTGCAGGTATTTTCGGGTTCTACCTTATATAATATCAAAGTATACTATCCCACCAACACGACGCCCTCAAAACCTCAGCGAAACTTTGCCGAACTTCATAACAAAGCGTAAACAAAGTTATACTATGCACGTATGTACTATTTGATCATCCCTAGCAGTTCTTGCTACATATTTTGTTAAATAACTCTGAACTTTGCAGGAATTTGTAGTTCTAACTAATATATTATCAAAGTGTACTATCCCACCAATACGACGCCACCAAAACCTCAGCGAAACTTTGCGGAACCTCATAACAAAGCGTAAACAAAGTTATAGTATGCACGGATGTACTATTTGATCATCCAGAGCGGTTCTTGATACATATTTTGTTAAATAACTCTGTGGTGTGCAGGTATTTGCAGTTCTAACTTATCTAATATCAATGTATACTATCTTATCAATACGACGCAATCATTAACCTCAGCGAAACTCTGCGGAACTTCATAACACAGCGTAAACAAAGTTATACTATGCACGGATGTACTATTTGATCATCCAGAGCGGTTCTTGCTACATATTTAGTTAAATAACTCTGAGGTGTGCAGGTATTTGCAGTTCTAACTTATCTAATATCAATGTATACTATCTTATCAATACGTCGCAATCAAAACATCAGCGAAGCTTTGCGGAACTTCATAACAAAGCGTAAACAAAGTTATACTATGCACGTATGTACTATTTGATCATCCTGAACGGTTCTTGCTACATATTTTGTTAAATAAATTTGAACTTTGCAGGTATTTGCAGTTCTAACTTATATAATATCAAAGTATACTATCTTATCAATACGACGCAATCAAAACCTCAGCGATACTCTGCGGAACTTCGTAACAAAGCGTAAACAAAGTTATACTATGCACGGATGTACTACTTGATCATCCAGAACGGTTCTTGCTACATATTTAGTTAAATAACTCTGAGCTTTGCAGGTATTTGCAGTTCTAACTTATATATTATCAATGTATACTGTCTCATCAATACGACGCAATCAAAACCTCAGCGAAACTCTGCGGAACTTCATAACAAAGCGTAAACATAGTTATACTATGCACGGATGTACTATTTGATCATCCAGAGCGGTTCTTGCTACATATTTTGTTAAATAACTCTGAGCTTTGCAGGTATTTTCAGTTCTACCTTATATAATATCAGAGTATACTATCTTATCAATACGACGCAATCAAAACCTCAGCGAAGCTTTGCGGAACTTCATAACAAAGCGTAAACAAAGTTATACTATGCACGGATGTACTATTTGATCACCCAGAGTCGTTCTTGCTACATATTTAGTTAAATAACTCTGAGGTGTGCAGGTATTTGCAGTTCTAACTTATCTAATATCAATGTATACTATCATATCAATACGACGCAATCAAAACATCAACGAAGCTTTGCGGAACTTCATAACAAAGCGTAAACAAAGTTATACTATGCACGGATGTACTATTTGATCATGCAGAGCTGTTCTTCCTACATATTTAGTTAAATAACTCTGAGCTTTGCAGGTATTTGCAGTTCTAATTTATATATTATCAAAGAATACTGTCTTATCAATACGTACGCAATCAAAATATCAGCGAAACTTTGCGGAACTTCATAACAAAGCGTGAACAAAGTTATACTATGCACGGATGTACTATTTGATCATCCTCAGCGGTTCTGGATACATATTTAGTTAAATAACTCTGAGCTTTGCAGGTATTTGCAGTTCTATCTTATATAGTATCAAAGTATACTATCTTACCAATACGACGCAATCAAAACCTCAGCGAAACTTTGCGGAACTTCATAACAAAGCGTAAACAAAGTTATATTATGCACGGATGTACTATTTGATCATCCAGAGCGGTTCTTGCTACATATTTAGTTAAATAACTCTGAGCTTTGCAGGTATTTTCGGGTTCTACCTTATATAATATCAAAGTATACTATCCCACCAACACGACGCCCTCAAAACCTCAGCGAAACTTTGCCGAACTTCATAACAAAGCGTAAACAAAGTTATACTATGCACGTATGTACTATTTGATCATCCCTAGCAGTTCTTGCTACATATTTTGTTAAATAACTCTGAACTTTGCAGGAATTTGTAGTTCTAACTAATATATTATCAAAGTATACTATCCCACCAATACGACGCCACCAAAACCTCAGCGAAACTTTGCGGAACCTCATAACAAAGCGTAAACAAAGTTATAGTATGCACGGATGTACTATTTGATCATCCAGAGCTGTTCTTGCTACATATTTTGTTAAATAACTCTGAGGTGTGCAGGTATTTGCAGTTCTAACTTATCTAATATCAATGTATACTATCTTATCAATACGACGCAATCATTACCTCAGCGAAACTCTGCGGAACTTCATAACACAGCGTAAACAAAGTTATACTATGCACGTATGTACTATTTGATCATCCTGAACGGTTCTTGCTACATATTTAGTTAAATAACTCTGAGGTGTGCAGGTATTTGCAGTTCTAACTTATCTAATATCAATGTATACTATCTTATCAATACGTCGCAATCAAAACATCAGCGAAGCTTTGCGGAACTTCATAACAAAGCGTAAACAAAGTTATACTATGCACGTATGTACTATTTGATCATCCTGAACGGTTCTTGCTACATATTTTGTTAAATAAATTTGAACTTTGCAGGTATTTGCAGTTCTAACTTATATAATATCAAAGTATACTATCTTATCAATACGACGCAATCGAAACCTCAGCGAAACTCTACGGAACTTCGTAACAAAGCGTAAACAAAGTTATACTATGCACGGATGTACTACGGGATCATCCAGAACGGTTCTTGCTACATATTTAGTTAAATAACTCTGAGGTGTGCTGGTATTTGCAGTTCTAACTTATCTAATATCAATGTATACTATCTTATCAATACGTCGCAATCAAAACATCAGCGAAGCTTTGCGGAACTTCATAACAAAGCGTAAACAAAGTTATACTATGCACGTATGTACTATTTGATCATCCTGAACGGTTCTTGCTACATATTTTGTTAAATAAATTTGAACTTTGCAGGTATTTGCAGTTCTAACTTATATAATATCAAAGTATACTATCTTATCAATACGACGCAATCAAAACCTCAGCGATACTCTGCGGAACTTCGTAACAAAGCGTAAACAAAGTTATACTATGCACGGATGTACTACTTGATCATCCAGAACGGTTCTTGCTACATATTTAGTTAAATAACTCTGAGCTTTGCAGGTATTTGCAGTTCTAACTTATATATTATCAATGTATACTGTCTCATCAATACGACGCAATCAAAACCTCAGCGAAACTCTGCGGAACTTCATAACAAAGCGTAAACATAGTTATACTATGCACGGATGTACTATTTGATCATCCAGAGCGGTTCTTGCTACATATTTTGTTAAATAACTCTGAGCTTTGCAGGTATTTTCAGTTCTACCTTATATAATATCAGAGTATACTATCTTATCAATACGACGCAATCAAAACCTCAGCGAAGCTTTGCGGAACTTCATAACAAAGCGTAAACAAAGTTATACTATGCACGGATGTACTATTTGATCACCCAGAGTCGTTCTTGCTACATATTTAGTTAAATAACTCTGAGGTGTGCAGGTATTTGCAGTTCTAACTTATCTAATATCAATGTATACTATCATATCAATACGACGCAATCAAAACATCAACGAAGCTTTGCGGAACTTCATAACAAAGCGTAAACAAAGTTATACTATGCACGGATGTACTATTTGATCATCCAGAGCTGTTCTTCCTACATATTTAGTTAAATAACTCTGAGCTTTGCAGGTATTTGCAGTTCTAATTTATATATTATCAAAGAATACTGTCTTATCAATACGTACGCAATCAAAATATCAGCGAAACTTTGCGGAACTTCATAACAAAGCGTGAACAAAGTTATACTATGCACGGATGTACTATTTGATCATCCTCAGCGGTTCTGGATACATATTTTGCCAAATCTCTCTCAGGTTTGTAGGTATTTGCAGTTCTAACTTATATAATATCAAAGTATACTATCTTATCAATACGACGCAATCAAAACCTCAGTGACACTTTGCGGAACATCATAACAAAGCGTAAACAAAGTTATAGTATGCACGGATGTACTATTTGATCATCCAGAGCGGTTCTTGCTACATATTTTGTTAAATAACTCTGAACTTTGCAGGTATTTTCAGTTCTACCTTATATAATATCATAGTATACTATCTTACCAATACGACGCAATCAAAACATCAGTGACACTTTGTGGAACTTCATAACAAAGCGTAAACAAAGTTATACTATGCACGTATGTACTATTTGATCATCCTGAACGGTTCATGCTACATATTTTATTAAATAACTCTGAACTTTGCAGGTATTTGCAGTTCTAACTTATATAATATCAAAGTATACTATCTTATCAATACGACGCAATCAAAACCTCAGCGAAACTCTGCGGAACTTCATAACAAAGCGTAAACAAAGTTATACTATGCACGGATGTACTATTTGATCATCCAGAGCTGTTTTTGCTACATATTTAGTTAAATAACTCTGAGCTTTGCAGGTATTTGCAGTTCTAATTTATATATTATCAAAGAATACTGTCTTATCAATACGTACGCAATCAAAATATCAGCGAAACTTTGCGGAACATCATAACAAAGCGTAAACAAAGTTATACTATGCACGGATGTACTATTTGATCATCCAGAGCGGTTCTTCCTACATATTTTGTTAAATAACTCTGAACTTTGCAGGTATTTTCAGTTCTACCTTATATAATATCAAAGTATACTATCCCACCAATACGACTCCATCAAAACCTCAGCGAAACTTTGCGGAACCGCATAACAAAGCGTAAACAAAGTTATAGTATGCACGGATGTACTATTTGATCATCCAGAGCGGTTCTTGCTACATATTTAGTTAAATAACTCTGAGCTTTGCAGGTATTTTCGGGTTCTACCTTATATAATATCAAAGTATACTATCCCACCAACACGACGCCCTCAAAACCTCAGCGAAACTTTGCCGAACTTCATAACAAAGCGTAAACAAAGTTATACTATGCACGTATGTACTATTTGATCATCCCTAGCAGTTCTTGCTACATATTTTGTTAAATAACTCTGAACTTTGCAGGAATTTGTAGTTCTAACTAATATATTATCAAAGTATACTATCCCACCAATACGACGCCACCAAAACCTCAGCGAAACTTTGCGGAACCTCATAACAAAGCGTAAACAAAGTTATAGTATGCACGGATGTACTATTTGATCATCCAGAGCGGTTCTTGATACATATTTTGTTAAATAACTCTGTGGTGTGCAGGTATTTGCAGTTCTAACTTATCTAATATCAATGTATACTATCTTATCAATACGACGCAATCATTACCTCAGCGAAACTCTGCGGAACTTCATAACACAGCGTAAACAAAGTTATACTATGCACGGATGTACTATTTGATCATCCAGAGCGGTTCTTGCTACATATTTAGTTAAATAACTCTGAGGTGTGCAGGTATTTGCAGTTCTAACTTATCTAATATCAATGTATACTATCTTATCAATACGTCGCAATCAAAACATCAGCGAAGCTTTGCGGAACTTCATAACAAAGCGAAAACAAAGTTATACTATGCACGTATGTACTATTTGATCATCCTGAACGGTTCTTGCTACATATTTTGTTAAATAAATTTGAACTTTGCAGGTATTTGCAGTTCTAACTTATATAATATCAAAGTATACTATCTTATCAATACGACGCAATCGAAACCTCAGCGAAACTCTACGGAACTTCGTAACAAAGCGTAAACAAAGTTATACTATGCACGGATGTACTACGGGATCATCCAGAACGGTTCTTGCTACATATTTAGTTAAATAACTCTGAGGTGTGCTGGTATTTGCAGTTCTAACTTATATATTATCAATGTATACTATCTTATCAATACGTCGCAATCAAAACATCAGCGAAGCTTTGCGGAACTTCATAACAAAGCGTAAACAAAGTTATACTATGCACGTATGTACTATTTGATCATCCTGAACGGTTCTTGCTACATATTTTGTTAAATAAATTTGAACTTTGCAGGTATTTGCAGTTCTAACTTATATAATATCAAAGTATACTATCTTATCAATACGACGCAATCGAAACCTCAGCGAAACTCTACGGAACTTCGTAACAAAGCGTAAACAAAGTTATACTATGCACGGATGTACTACTTGATCATCCAGAACGGTTCTTGCTACATATTTAGTTAAATAACTCTGAGCTTTGCAGGTATTTGCAGTTCTAACTTATATATTATCAATGTATACTGTCTCATCAATACGACGCAATCAAAACCTCAGCGAAACTCTGCGGAACTTCATAACAAAGCGTAAACATAGTTATACTATGCACGGATGTACTATTTGATCATCCAGAGCGGTTCTTGCTACATATTTTGTTAAATAACTCTGAGCTTTGCAGGTATTTTCAGTTCTACCTTATATAATATCAGAGTATACTATCTTATCAATACGACGCAATCAAAACCTCAGCGAAGCTTTGCGGAACTTCATAACAAAGCGTAAACAAAGTTATACTATGCACGGATGTACTATTTGATCACCCAGAGTCGTTATTTCTACAAATTTAGTTAAATAACTCTGAGGTGTGCAGGTATTTGCAGTTCTAACTTATCTAATATCAATGTATACTATCATATCAATACGACGCAATCAAAACATCAACGAAGCTTTGCGGAACTTCATAACAAAGCGTAAACAAAGTTATACTATGCACGGATGTACTATTTGATCATCCAGAGCTGTTCTTCCTACATATTTAGTTAAATAACTCTGAGCTTTGCAGGTATTTGCAGTTCTAATTTATATATTATCAAAGAATACTGTCTTATCAATACGTACGCAATCAAAATATCAGCGAAACTTTGCGGAACTTCATAACAAAGCGTGAACAAAGTTATACTATGCACGGATGTACTATTTGATCATCCTCAGCGGTTCTGGATACATATTTTGCCAAATCTCTCTCAGGTTTGTAGGTATTTGCAGTTCTAACTTATATAATATCAAAGGATACTATCTTATCAATACGACGCAATCAAAACCTCAGTGACACTTTGCGGAACATCATAACAAAGCGTAAACAAAGTTATAGTATGCACGGATGTACTATTTGATCATCCAGAGCGGTTCTTGCTACATATTTTGTTAAATAACTCTGAACTTTGCAGGTATTTTCAGTTCTACCTTATATAATATCATAGTATACTATCTTACCAATACGACGCAATCAAAACATCAGTGACACTTTGTGGAACTTCATAACAAAGCGTAAACAAAGTTATACTATGCACGTATGTACTATTTGATCATCCTGAACGGTTCATGCTACATATTTTATTAAATAACTCTGAACTTTGCAGGTATTTGCAGTTCTAACTTATATAATATCAAAGTATACTATCTTATCAATACGACGCAATCAAAACCTCAGCGAAACTCTGCGGAACTTCATAACAAAGCGTAAACAAAGTTATACTATGCACGGATGTACTATTTGATCATCCAGAGCTGTTTTTGCTACATATTTAGTTAAATAACTCTGAGCTTTGCAGGTATTTGCAGTTCTAATTTATATATTATCAAAGAATACTGTCTTATCAATACGTACGCAATCAAAATATCAGCGAAACTTTGCGGAACATCATAACAAAGCGTAAACAAAGTTATACTATGCACGGATGTACTATTTGATCATCCAGAGCGGTTCTTCCTACATATTTTGTTAAATAACTCTGAACTTTGCAGGTATTTTCAGTTCTAACTTATATAATATCAAAGTATACTATCCCACCAATACGACTCCATCAAAACCTCAGCGAAACTTTGCGGAACCGCATAACAAAGCGTAAACAAAGTTATAGTATGCACGGATGTACTATTTGATCATCCAGAGCGGTTCTTGCTACATATTTTGTTAAATAACTCTGAGCTTTGCAGGTATTTGCAGTTCTAACTTATATATTATCAAAGTATACTATCTTATCAATACGACGCAATCAAAACCTCAGCGAATCTCTGCGGCACTTCATAACAAAGCGTAAACAAAGTTATAGTATGCACGGATGTACTATTTGATCATCCAGCGAGGTTATTGCTACATATTTAGTTAAATAACTCTGAGGTGTGCAGGTATTTGCAGTTCTAACTTATCTAATATCAATGTATACTATCATATTAATACGACACAATCAAAACATCAGCGAAGCTTTGCGGAACTTCATAACAAAGCGTAAACAAAGTTATACTATGCACGTATGTACTATTTGATCATCCTGTGCGGTTCTTGCTACATATTTAGTTAAATAACTGTGAGCTTTGCAGGTATTTTCGGCTTCTACCTTATATAATATCAAAGTACACTATCCCACCAACACGAGGCCATCAAAACCTCAGCGAAACTTCGCGGAACTTCATACCAAAGCGTAAACAATGTTATACTATGCATGGATGTACTATTTGATCATCCTGAGCGGTTCTTGCTACATATTTAGTTAAATAACTCTGAGCTTTACAGGTATATTCAGTTCTACCTTATATAATATCAATGTATACTATCTTATCAATACGACGCAATCAAAACATCAGCGAAGCTTTGCGGACCTTCATAACAAATCGTAAACAAAGTTATACTATGCACGTTTGTACTATTTGATCATCCTGAACGGTTCTTGCTACATATTTTGTTAAATAACTTTGAACTTTGCAGGTATTTGCAGTTCTAACTTATATAATATCAAAGTATACTATCTTATCAATACGACGCAATCCAAACATCAGTGACACTTTGCGGAACTTCATAACAAAGCGAAAACAAAGTTATACTATGCACGGATGTAGTATTTGATCATCCAGAGCGGTTCTTGCTACATATTTTGTTAAATAACTCTGAGCTTTGCAGGTATTTGCAGTTCTAACTTATATAATATCAAAGTATACTATCTTATGAATACGACGCAATCAAAACCTCAGCGAAACTCTGCGGAACTTCATAAGAAAGCGTAAACAAAGTTATACTATGCACGGATGTACTATTTGATCATCCAGAGCGGATCTTGCTACATATTTTGTTAAATAACTCTGAACTTTGCAGGTATTTTCAGTTCTACCTTATATAATATCATAGTATACTATCTTACCAATACGACGCAATCAAAACATCAGTGACACTTTGTGGAACTTCATAACAAAGCGTAAACAAAGTTATACTATGCACGTATGTACTATTTGATCGTCCTGAACGGTTCATGCTACATATTTTATTAAATAACTCTGAACTTTGCAGGTATTTGCTGTTCTAACTTATATAATATCAAAGTATACTATCTTATCAATACGACGCAATCAAAACCTCAGCGAAACTCTGCGGCACTTCATAACAAAGCGTAAACAAAGTTATAGTATGCACGGATGTACTATTTGATCATCCAGCGAGGTTCTTGCTACATATTTAGTTAAATAACTCTGAGGTGTGCAGGTATTTGCAGTTCTAACTTATCTAATATCAATGTATACTATCTGATCAATACGACGCAATCAAAACCTCAGCGAAACATTGCGGACCTTCATAACAAAGCGTAAACAAAGTTATACTATGCACGTATGTACTATTTGATCATCCCTAGCGGTTCTTGCTACATATTTTGTTAAATAACTCTGAGCTTTGCAGGTATTTGCAGTTCTAACATATACAATATCAAAGTATACTATCTTATCAATACGACGCAATCAAAACCTCAGCGAAAATTTGCGGAATTTCATAAGAAAGCGTAAACAAAGTTATACTATGCACGTATATACTATTTGATCATCCTGAGCGGTTCTTGCTGCATATTTTGTTAAATAACTCTGAGGTGTGCAGGTATTTGCAGTTCTAACTTATCTAATATTAATGTATACTATCTTACCAATACGACGCAATCAAAACATCAGTGACACTTTGCGGAACTTCATAACAAAGCGTAAACAAAGTTATACTATGTACGTATGTACTATTTGATCTTCCTGAGCGGTTCTTGCTACATATTTAGTTAAATAACTCTGAGCTTTGCAGGTATTTTCAGTTCTACCTTATATAATATCATACTTTACTATCTTACCAATACGACGCCATCAAAACCTCAGCGAAGCTTTGCGGAACCGCATAACAAAGCGTGAACAAAGTTATAGTATGCACGGATGTACTATTTGATCATCCCTAGCGGTTCTTGATACATATTTTGTTAAATAACTCTGAGCTTTGCAGGTATTTGCAGTTCTATCTTATCTAATATCAAAGTATTCCATCTTATCAATACGACGCATTCAAAACCTCAGCGAAACTCAGCGGAACTTCATAACACAGCGTAAACAAAGTTATACTATGCACGGATGTACTATTTGATCATCCAGAGCGGTTCTTGCAACATATTTAGTTAAATAACTCTGAGGTGTGCAGGTATTTGCAGTTCTAACTTATCTAATATCAATGTATACTATCTTATCAATACGACGCAATCAAAACATCAGCGACGCTTTGCGGAACTTCATAACAAAGCGTAAACAAAGTTATACTATGCACGTATGTACTATTTGATCATCCCTAGCGGTTCTTGATACATATTTTGTTAAATAACTCTGAGCTTTGCAGGTATTTGCAGTTCTATCTTATCTAATATCAAAGTATTCCATCTTATCAATACGACGCATTCAAAACCTCAGCGAAACTCAGCGGAACTTCATAACACAGCGTAAACAAAGTTATACTATGCACGGATGTACTATTTGATCATCCAGAGCGGTTCTTGCAACATATTTAGTTAAATAACTCTGAGGTGTGCAGGTATTTGCAGTTCTAACTTATCTAATATCAATGTATACTATCTTATCAATACGACGCAATCAAAACATCAGCGACGCTTTGCGGAACTTCATAACAAAGCGTAAACAAAGTTATACTATGCACGTATGTACTATTTGATCAGCCTGTGCGGTTCTTGCTCCATATTTAGTTAAATAACTGTGAGCTTTGCAGGTATTTTCAGTTCTACCTTATATAATATCATAGTATACTATCTTACCAATACGACGCAATTACAACATAAGCGACACTTTGCGGAATTTCATAAGAAAGCGTAAACAAAGTTATACTATGCACGTATGTACTACTTGATCATCCTGAGCGGTTCTTGCTACATATTTAGTTAAATAACTCTGAGCTTTGCAGTTATTTTCAGTTCTACCTTATATAATATCATAGTATACTATCCCACTACACGACGCAATCAAAACATCAGTGACACTTTGCGGAACTTCATAACAAACCGTAAACAAAGTTATACTATGCACGGATGTACTATTTGATCATCCAGAGCGGTTCTTGATACATATTTTGTTAAATAACTCTGTGGTGTGCAGGTATTTGCAGATCTAACATATCTAATATCAATGTATACTATCCCACCAACACGACGCCATCAAAACCTCAGCGAAACTTTGCGGTACCTCATAACAAAGCGTAAACAAAGTTATAGTATGCACGGATGTACTATTTTATCATCCAGAGCGATTCTTGCTACATATTTAGTTAAATAACTCTGAGGTGTGCAGTTATTTGCAGTTCTAACTTATCTAATATCAATGTATACTATCTTATCAATACGTCGCAATCAAAACATCAGCGAAGCTTTGCGGAACTTCATAACAAAGCGTAAACAAAGTTATACTATGCACGTATGTACTATTTGATCATCCTGAACGGTTCTTGCTACATATTTTGTTAAATAAATTTGAACTTTGCAGGTATTTGCAGTTCTAACTTATATAATATCAAAGTATACTATCTTATCAATACGACGCAATCAAAACCTCAGCGAAACTCTGCGGAACTTCGTAACAAAGCGTAAACAAAGTTATACTATGCACGGATGTACTACTTGATCATCCAGAACGGTTCTTGCTACATATTTAGTTAAATAACTCTGAGCTTTGCAGGTATTTGCAGTTCTAACTTATATATTATCAATGTATACTATCTCATCAATACGACGCAATCAAAACCTCAGCGAAACTCTGCGGAACTTCATAACAAAGCGTAAACATAGTTATACTATGCACGGATGTACTATTTGATCATCCAGAGCGGTTCTTGCTACATATTTTGTTAAATAACTCTGAGCTTTGCAGGTATTTTCAGTTCTACCTTATATAATATCAGAGTATACTATCTTATCAATACGACGCAATCAAAACCTCAGCGAAGCTTTGCGGAACTTCATAACAAAGCGTAAACAAAGTTATACTATGCACGGATGTACTATTTGATCACCCAGAGTCGTTCTTGCTACATATTTAGTTAAATAACACTGAGGTGTGCAGGTATTTGCAGTTCTAACTTATCTAATATCAATGTATACTATCATATCAATACGACGCAATCAAAACATCAACGAAGCTTTGCGGAACTTCATAACAAAGCGTAAACAAAGTTATACTATGCACGGATGTACTATTTGATCATCCAGAGCTGTTCTTCCTACATATTTAGTTAAATAACTCTGAGCTTTGCAGGTATTTGCAGTTCTAATTTATATATTATCAAAGAATACTGTCTTATCAATACGTACGCAATCAAAATATCAGCGAAACTTTGCGGAACTTCATAACAAAGCGTGAACAAAGTTATAGTATGCACGGATGTACTATTTGATCATCCTCAGCGGTTCTGGATACATATTTTGCCAAATCTCTCTCAGGTTTGTAGGTATTTGCAGTTCTAACTTATATAATATCAAAGGATACTATCTTATCAATACGATGCAATCAAAACATCAGTGACACTTTGCGGAACTTGATAACAAAGCGTAAACAAAGTTATAGTATGCACGGATGTACTATTTGATCATCCAGAGCGGTTCTTGCTACATATTTTGTTAAATAACTCTGAACTTTGCAGGTATTTTCAGTTCTACCTTATATAATATCATAGTATACTATCTTACCAATACGACGCAATCAAAACATCAGTGACACTTTGTGGAACTTCATAACAAAGCGTAAACAAAGTTATACTATGCACGTATGTACTATTTGATCATCCTGAACGGTTCATGCTACATATTTTGTTAAATAACTCTGAACTTTGCAGGTATTTGCAGTTCTAACTTATATAATATCAAAGTATACTATCTTATCAATACGACGCAATCAAAACCTCAGCGAAACTCTGCGGAACTTCATAACAAAGCGTAAACAAAGTTATACTATGCACGGATGTACTATTTGATCATCCAGAGCTGTTTTTGCTACATATTTAGTTAAATAACTCTGAGCTTTGCAGGTATTTGCAGTTCTAATTTATATATTATCAAAGAATACTGTCTTATCAATACGTACGCAATCAAAATATCAGCGAAACTTTGCGGAACATCATAACAAAGCGTAAACAAAGTTATACTATGCACGGATGTACTATTTGATCATCCAGAGCGGTTCTTCCTACATATTTTGTTAAATAACTCTGAACTTTGCAGGTATTTTCAGTTCTACCTTATATAATATCAAAGTATACTATCCCACCAATACGACTCCATCAAAACCTCAGCGAAACTTTGCGGAACCGCATAACAAAGCGTAAACAAAGTTATAGTATGCACGGATGTACTATTTGATCATCCAGAGCGGTTCTTGCTACATATTTTGTTAAATAACTCTGAGCTTTGCAGGTATTTGCAGTTCTAACTTATATATTATCAAAGTATACTATCTTATCAATACGACGCAATCAAAACCTCAGCGAATCTCTGCGGCACTTCATAACAAAGCGTAAACAAAGTTATAGTATGCACGGATGTACTATTTGATCATCCAGCGAGGTTATTGCTACATATTTAGTTAAATAACTCTGAGGTGTGCAGGTATTTGCAGTTCTAACTTATCTAATATCAATGTATACTATCATATTAATACGACACAATCAAAACATCAGCGAAGCTTTGCGGAACTTCATAACAAAGCGTAAACAAAGTTATACTATGCACGTATGTACTATTTGATCATCCTGTGCGGTTCTTGCTACATATTTAGTTAAATAACTGTGAGCTTTGCAGGTATTTTCGGCTTCTACCTTATATAATATCAAAGTACACTATCCCACCAACACGAGGCCATCAAAACCTCAGCGAAACTTCGCGGAACTTCATACCAAAGCGTAAACAATGTTATACTATGCATGGATGTACTATTTGATCATCCTGAGCGGTTCTTGCTACATATTTAGTTAAATAACTCTGAGCTTTACAGGTATATTCAGTTCTACCTTATATAATATCAATGTATACTATCTTATCAATACGACGCAATCAAAACATCAGCGAAGCTTTGCGGACCTTCATAACAAATCGTAAACAAAGTTATACTATGCACGTTTGTACTATTTGATCATCCTGAACGGTTCTTGCTACATATTTTGTTAAATAACTTTGAACTTTGCAGGTATTTGCAGTTCTAACTTATATAATATCAAAGTATACTATCTTATCAATACGACGCAATCCAAACATCAGTGACACTTTGCGGAACTTCATAACAAAGCGTAAACAAAGTTATACTATGCACGGATGTAGTATTTGATCATCCAGAGCGGTTCTTGCTACATATTTTGTTAAATAACTCTGAGCTTTGCAGGTATTTGCAGTTCTAACTTATATAATATCAAAGTATACTATCTTATGAATACGACGCAATCAAAACCTCAGCGAAACTCTGCGGAACTTCATAAGAAAGCGTAAACAAAGTTATACTATGCACGGATGTACTATTTGATCATCCAGAGCGGTTCTTGCTATATATTTAGTTAAATAACTCTGAGCTTTGCAGGTATTTGCAGTTATATCTTATATAGTATCAAAGTATACTATCTTACCAATACGACGCCATCAAAACCTCAGCGAAACTTTGCGGAACTTCATAACAAAGCGTGAACAAAGTTATACTATGCACGGATGTACTATTTGATCACCCAGAGTCGTTCTGGATACATATTTTGCCAAATCACTCTCAGGTTTGTAGGTATTTGCAGTTCTAACTTATATAATATCAAAGTATACTATCTTATCAATACGACGCAATCAAAACATCAGTGACACTTTGGGGAACCTCATAACAAAGCGTAAACAAAGTTATAGTATGCACGGATGTACTATTTGATCATCCAGAGCGGATCTTGCTACATATTTTGTTAAATAACTCTGAACTTTGCAGGTATTTTCAGTTCTACCTTATATAATATCATAGTATACTATCTTACCAATACGACGCAATCAAAACATCAGTGACACTTTGTGGAACTTCATAACAAAGCGTAAACAAAGTTATACTATGCACGTATGTACTATTTGATCGTCCTGAACGGTTCATGCTACATATTTTATTAAATAACTCTGAACTTTGCAGGTATTTGCTGTTCTAACTTATATAATATCAAAGTATACTATCTTATCAATACGACGCAATCAAAACCTCAGCGAAACTCTGCGGCACTTCATAACAAAGCGTAAACAAAGTTATAGTATGCACGGATGTACTATTTGATCATCCAGCGAGGTTCTTGCTACATATTTAGTTAAATAACTCTGAGGTGTGCAGGTATTTGCAGTTCTAACTTATCTAATATCAATGTATACTATCTGATCAATACGACGCAATCAAAACCTCAGCGAAACATTGCGGACCTTCATAACAAAGCGTAAACAAAGTTATACTATGCACGTATGTACTATTTGATCATCCCTAGCGGTTCTTGCTACATATTTTGTTAAATAACTCTGAGCTTTGCAGGTATTTGCAGTTCTAACATATATAATATCAAAGTATACTATCTTATCAATACGACGCAATCAAAACCTCAGCGAAACTTTGCGGAATTTCATAAGAAAGCGTAAACAAAGTTATACTATGCACGGATGTACTATTTGATCATCCTGAGCGGTTCTTGCTGCATATTTTGTTAAATAACTCTGAGGTGTGCAGGTATTTGCAGTTCTAACTTATCTAATATTAATGTATACTATCTTACCAATACGACGCAATCAAAACATCAGTGACACTTTGCGGAACTTCATAACAAAGCGTAAACAAAGTTATACTATGTACGTATGTACTATTTGATCTTCCTGAGCGGTTCTTGCTACATATTTAGTTAAATAACTCTGAGCTTTGCAGGTATTTTCAGTTCTACCTTATATAATATCATACTTTACTATCTTACCAATACGACGCCATCAAAACCTCAGCGAAGCTTTGCGGAACCGCATAACAAAGCGTGAACAAAGTTATAGTATGCACGGATGTACTATTTGATCATCCCTAGCGGTTCTTGATACATATTTTGTTAAATAACTCTGAGCTTTGCAGGTATTTGCAGTTCTATCTTATCTAATATCAAAGTATTCCATCTTATCAATACGACGCATTCAAAACCTCAGCGAAACTCAGCGGAACTTCATAACACAGCGTAAACAAAGTTATACTATGCACGGATGTACTATTTGATCATCCAGAGCGGTTCTTGCAACATATTTAGTTAAATAACTCTGAGGTGTGCAGGTATTTGCAGTTCTAACTTATCTAATATCAATGTATACTATCTTATCAATACGACGCAATCAAAACATCAGCGACGCTTTGCGGAACTTCATAACAAAGCGTAAACAAAGTTATACTATGCACGTATGTACTATTTGATCATCCCTAGCGGTTCTTGATACATATTTTGTTAAATAACTCTGAGCTTTGCAGGTATTTGCAGTTCTATCTTATCTAATATCAAAGTATTCCATCTTATCAATACGACGCATTCAAAACCTCAGCGAAACTCAGCGGAACTTCATAACACAGCGTAAACAAAGTTATACTATGCACGGATGTACTATTTGATCATCCAGAGCGGTTCTTGCAACATATTTAGTTAAATAACTCTGAGGTGTGCAGGTATTTGCAGTTCTAACTTATCTAATATCAATGTATACTATCTTATCAATACGACGCAATCAAAACATCAGCGACGCTTTGCGGAACTTCATAACAAAGCGTAAACAAAGTTATACTATGCACGTATGTACTATTTGATCAGCCTGTGCGGTTCTTGCTCCATATTTAGTTAAATAACTGTGAGCTTTGCAGGTATTTTCAGTTCTACCTTATATAATATCATAGTATACTATCTTACCAATACGACGCAATTACAACATAAGCGACACTTTGCGGAATTTCATAAGAAAGCGTAAACAAAGTTATACTATGCACGTATGTACTACTTGATCATCCTGAGCGGTTCTTGCTACATATTTAGTTAAATAACTCTGAGCTTTGCAGTTATTTTCAGTTCTACCTTATATAATATCATAGTATACTATCCCACTACACGACGCAATCAAAACATCAGTGACACTTTGCGGAACTTCATAACAAACCGTAAACAAAGTTATACTATGCACGGATGTACTATTTGATCATCCAGAGCGGTTCTTGATACATATTTTGTTAAATAACTCTGTGGTGTGCAGGTATTTGCAGATCTAACATATCTAATATCAATGTATACTATCCCACCAACACGACGCCATCAAAACCTCAGCGAAACTTTGCGGTACCTCATAACAAAGCGTAAACAAAGTTATAGTATGCACGGATGTACTATTTTATCATCCAGAGCGATTCTTGCTACATATTTTGTTAAATAACTCTGAGCTTTGCAGGTATTTGCAGTTCTAACTTATATATTATCAAAGTATACTATCTTATCAATACGACGCAATCAAAACCTCAGCGAAACTCTGCGGCACTTCATAACAAAGCGTAAACAAAGTTATACTATGCACGGATGTACAGTTTGATCATCCAGAGCGGTTCTTGCTACATATTTTGTTAAATAACTCTGAGCTTTGCAGGTATTTTCAGTTCTACCTTATATAATATCATAGTATACTATCTTACAAATACGACGCAATCAAAACATCAGCGAAGCTTTGCGGAACTTCATAACAAAGCGTAAACAAAGTTATACTATGCACGGATGTACTATTTGATCATCCAGAGCGGTTCTTGCTACATATTTAGTTAAATAACTCTGATCTTTGCAGGTATTTGCAGTTCTAACTTATATATTATCAAAGTATACTATCTTATCAATACGACGCAATCAAAACATTAGCGAAGCTTTGCGGAACTTCATAACAAAGCGTAAACAAAATTATACTATGCACGTTTGTCTATTTGATCATCCCTAGCGGTTCTTGCTACATATTTTGTTAAATAACTCTGAGCTTTGCAGGTATTTGCAGTTCTAACTTATCTAATATCAAAGTATTCTATCTTATCAATACGACGCAATCAAAACCTCAGCGAAACTCTGCGGAACTTCATAACACAGCGTAAACAAAGTTATACTATGCACGGATGTACTACTTGATCATCCAGAACGGTTCTTGCTACATATTTAGTTAAATAACTCTTAGCTTTGCAGGTATTTGCAGTTCTAACTTATATATTATCAAAGATTACAGTCTTATCAATTCGTACGCAATCAAAACGTCAGCGAAACTTTGCGGAACTTCATAACAAAGCGTAAACAAAGTTATAGTATGCACTGATGTACTATTTGATCATCCAGAGCGGTTCTTGCTACATATTTAGTTAAATAACTCTGAGGTGTGCAGGTATTTTCAGTTCTACCTTATATAATATCAATGTATACTATCTTATCAATACGACGCAATCAAAACATCAGCGAAGCTTTGCAGAACTTCATAACAAATCGTAAACAAAGTTATACTATGCACGTTTGTACTATTTGATCATCCAGAGCGGTTCTTGCTACATATTTAGTTAAATAACTCTGAGGTGTGCAGGTATTTGCAGTTCTAACTTATCTAATATCAATGAATACTATCATATCAATACGACGCAATCAAAACATCAGCGAAGCTTTGCGGAACTTCATAACAAAGCGTAAACAAAGTTATACTATGCACGTATGTACTATTTGATCAGCCTGTGCGGTTCTTGCTACATATTAGATAAATAGCTCTGAGCTTTGCAGGTATTTTCAGTTCTAACTTATCTAATATGAAAGTATTCTATCTTATCAATACGACGCATTCAAAACCTCAGCGAAACTCAGCGGAACTTCACAACACAGCGTAAACAAAGTTATACTATGCACGGATGTACTATTTGATCATCCAGGGCGGTTCTTGCTACATATTTAGTTAAATAACTCTGAGGTGTGCAGGTATTTGCAGTTCTAACTTATCTAATATCAATGAATACTATCATATCAATACGACGCAATCAAAACATCAGCGAAGCTTTGCGGAACTTCATAACAAAGCGTAAACAAAGTTATACTATGCACGTATGTACTATTTGATCAGCCTGTGCGGTTCTTGCTACATATTTAGTTAAATAACTCTGAGCTTTGCAGTTATTTTCAGTTCTACCCTATATAATATCATAGTATACTATCTTACCTATACGACGCAATTAAAACATCAGCGACACTTTGCGGAATTTCATAAGAAAGCGTAAACAAAGTTATACTATGCACGTATGTACTATTTGATCACCCTGAGCGGTTCTTGCTACATATTTAGTTAAATAACTCTGAGCTTTGCAGGTATTTTCAGTTCTACCTTATATAATATCATAGTATACTATCCCACCAACACGACGCAATCAAAACATCAGTGACACTTTGCGGAACTTCATAACAAAGCGTAAACAAAGTTATACTATGCATGTATGTACTATTTGATCATCCCTAGCAGTTCTTGCTACATATTTTGTTAAATAACTCAGAACTTTGCAGGTGTTTGTAGTTCTAACTTATATATTATCAAAGTATACTATCCCACCAATACGACGCCATCAAAACCTCAGCGAAACATTGCGGAACCTCATAACAAAGCGTAAACATAGTTATAGTATGCAGGGATGTACTATTTGATCATCCAGAGCGGTTCTTGATACATATTTTGTTAAATAACTCTGTGGTGTGCAGGTATTTGCAGTTCTAACTTATCTAATATCAATGTATACTATCTTATCAATACGACGCAATCAAAACATCAGCGAAACTTTGCGGAACATCATAACAAAGCGTAAACAAAGTTATACTATGCACGTATGTACTATTTGATCATCCATAGCGGCTCTTGCTACATATTTTGTTAAATAACTCTGAGCTTTGCAGGTATTTGCAGTTCTAACTTATCTAATATCAAAGTATACTACCTTATCAATACGACGCAATCAAAACCTCAGCGAAACTCTGCGGAACTTCATAACAAAGCGTAAACAAAGTTATACTATGCACGGATGTACTACTTGATCATCCAGAGCGGTTCTTGCTACATATTTTGTTAAATTACTCTGAGCTTTGCATGTATTTTCAGTTCTACCTTATATATTATCAAAGTATACTATCTTATCAATACGACGCAATCAAAACATCAGTGACACTTTGCGGAACTTCATAACAAAGCGTAAACAAAGTTATACTATGCACGTATGTAATATTTGATCATCCCTAGCGGCTCTTGCTACATATTTTGTTAAATAACTCTGAGCTTTGCAGGTATTTGCAGTTCTAACTTATCTAATATCAAAGTATACTACCTTATCAATACGACGCAATCAAAACCTCAGCGAAACTCTGCGGAACTTCATAACACAGCGTAAACAAAGTTATACTATGCACGGATGTACTACTTGATCATCCAGAACGGTTCTTGCTACATATTTAGTTAAATAACTCTTAGCTTTGCAGGTATTTGCAGTTCTAACTTATATATTATCAAAGATTACAGTCTTATCAATTCGTACGCAATCAAAACGTCAGCGAAACTTTGCGGAACTTCATAACAAAGCGTAAACAAAGTTATAGTATGCACTGATGTACTATTTGATCATCCAGAGCGGTTCTTGCTACATATTTAGTTAAATAACTCTGAGGTGTGCAGGTATATTCAGTTCTACCTTATATAATATCAATGTATACTATCTTATCAATACGACGCAATCAAAACATCAGCGAAGCTTTGCAGAACTTCATAACAAATCGTAAACAAAGTTATACTATGCACGTTTGTACTATTTGATCATCCAGAGCGGTTCTTGCTACATATTTAGTTAAATAACTCTGAGGTGTGCACGTATTTGCAGTTCTAACTTATCTAATATCAATGAATACTATCATATCAATACGACGCAATCAAAACATCAGCGAAGCTTTGCGGAACTTCATAACAAAGCGTAAACAAAGTTATACTATGCACGTATGTACTATTTGATCAGCCTGTGCGGTTCTTGCTACATATTAGATAAATAGCTCTGAGCTTTGCAGGTATTTTCAGTTCTAACTTATCTAATATCAAAGTATTCTATCTTATCAATACGACGCATTCAAAACGTCAGCGAAACTCAGCGGAACTTCATAACACAGCGTAAACAAAGTTATACTATGCACGGATGTACTATTTGATCATCCAGGGCGGTTCTTGCTACATATTTATTTAAATAACTCTGAGGTGTGCAGGTATTTGCAGTTCTAACTTATCTAATATCAATGAATACTATCATATCAATACGACGCAATCAAAACATCAGCGAAGCTTTGCGGAACTTCATAACAAAGCGTAAACAAAGTTATACTATGCACGTATGTACTATTTGATCAGCCTGTGCGGTTCTTGCTACATATTTAGTTAAATAACTCTGAGCTTTGCAGGTATTTTCAATTCTACCCTATATAATATCATAGTATACTATCTTACCTATACGACGCAATTAAAACATCAGCGACACTTTGCGGAATTTCATAAGAAAGCGTAAACAAAGTTATACTATGCACGGATGTACTATTTGATCATCCTGAGCGGTTCTTGCTACATATTTAGTTAAATAACTCTAAGGTTTGCAGGTATTTTCAGTTCTACCTTATATAATATCATAGTATACTATCCCACCAAGACGACGCAATCAAAACATCAGTGACACTTTGCGGAACTTCATAACAAAGCGTAAACAAAGTTATACTATGCATGTATGTACTATTTGATCATCCCTAGCAGTTCTTGCTACATATTTTGTTAAATAACTCAGAACTTTGCAGGTGTTTGTAGTTCTAACTTATATATTATCAAAGTATACTATCCCACCAATACGACGCCATCAAAACCTCAGCGAAACATTGCGGAACCTCATAACAAAGCGTAAACATAGTTATAGTATGCAGGGATGTACTATTTGATCATCCAGAGCGGTTCTTGATACATATTTTGTTAAATAACTCTGAGGTGTGCAGGTATTTGCAGTTCTAACTTATCTAATATCAATGTATACTATCTTATCAATACGACGCAATCAAAACATCAGCGAAACTTTGCGGAACATCATAACAAAGCGTAAACAAAGTTATACTATGCACGTATGTAATATTTGATCATCCCTAGCGGCTCTTGCTACATATTTTGTTAAATAACTCTGAGCTTTGCAGGTATTTGCAGTTCTAACTTATCTAATATCAAAGTATACTACCTTATCAATACGACGCAATCAAAACCTCAGCGAAACTCTGCGGAACTTCATAACACAGCGTAAAGAAAGTTATACTATGCACGGATGTACTACTTGATCATCCAGAGCGGTTCTTGCTACATATTTTGTTAAATTACTCTGAGCTTTGCATGTATTTTCAGTTCTACCTTATATATTATCAAAGTATACTATCTTATCAATACGACGCAATCAAAACATCAGCGAAACTTTGCGGAATTTCATAAGGAAGCGAGAACAAAGTTATACTATGCACGGATGTACTATTTGATCATCCAGAGCGGTTCTTGATACATATTTAGTTAAATAACTCTGAGGTGTGCAGGTATTTGCAGTTCTAACTTATCTAATATCAAAGTATACTATCCCACCAACACGACGCCATCAAAACCTCAGCGAAACTTTGCGGAACATCATAACAAAGCGTAAACAAAGTTATAGTATGCACGGATGTACTATTTGATCATCCAGAGCGGTTCTTGATACATATTTTGTTAAATAACTCTGTGGTGTGCAGGTATTTGCAGTTCTAACTTATCTAATATCAATGTATACTATCTTATCAATACGACGCAATCAAAACCTCAGCGAAACTCTGCGGAACTTCATAACAAAGCGTAAACAAAGTTATACTATGCACGGATGTACTATTTGATCATCCAGAGCGGTTCTTGCTACATATTTAGTTAAATAACTCTGAGGTGTGCAGGTATTTGCAGTTCTAACTTATCTAATATCAATGAATACTATCATATCAATACGACGCAATCAAAACATCAGCGAAGCTTTGCGGAACTTCATAACAAAGCGTAAACAAAGTTATACTATGCACGTATGTACTATTTGATCAGCCTGTGCGGTTCTTGCAACACATTTAGTTAAATAACTCTGAGCTTTGCAGGTATTTTCAGTTCTACCCTATATAATATCATAGTATACTATCTTACCTATACGACGCAATTAAAACATCAGCGACACTTTGCGGAATTTCATAAGAAAGCGTAAACAAAGTTATACTATGCACGTATGTACTATTTGATCATCCTGAGCGGTTCTTTGCTACATATTTAGTTAAATAACTCTGAGCTTTGCAGTTATTTTCAGTTCTACCTTATATAATATCATAGTATACTATCCCACCAACACGACGCAATCAAAACATCAGTGACACTTTGCGGAACTTCATAACAAAGCGTAAACAAAGTTATACTATGCATGTATGTACTATTTGATCATCCCTAGCAGTTCTTGCTACATATTTTGTTAAATAACTCAGAACTTTGCAGGTGTTTGTAGTTCTAACTTATATATTATCAAAGTATACTATCCCACCAATACGACGCCATCAAAACCTCAGCGAAACTTTGCGGAATTTCATAAGAAAGCGTAAACAAAGTTATACTATGCACGTATGTACTATTTGATCATCCTGAGCGGTTCTTGCTACATATTTAGTTAAATAACTCTGAGCTTTGCAGTTATTTTCAGTTCTACCTTATATAATATCATAGTATACTATCCCACCAACACGACGCAATCAAAACATCAGTGACACTTTGCGGAACTTCATAACAAAGCGTAAATAAAGTTATACTATGCACGTATGTAATATTTGATCATCCCTAGCGGCTCTTGCTACATATTTTGTTAAATAACTCTGAGCTTTGCAGGTATTTGCAGTTCTAACTTATCTAATATCAAAGTATACTACCTTATCAATACGACGCAATCAAAACCTCAGCGAAACTCTGCGGAACTTCATAACACAGCGTAAACAAAGTTATACTATGCACGGATGTACTACTTGATCATCCAGAGCGGTTCTTGCTACATATTTTGTTAAATTACTCTGTGGTGTGCAGGTATTTGCAGTTCTAACTTATCTAATATCAATGTATACTATCCCACCAACACGACGCCATCAAAACCTCAGCGAAACATTGCGGAACATCATAACAAAGCGTAAACAAAGTTATACTATGCACGTTTGTACTATTTGATCATCCCTAGCAGTTCTTGCTACATATTTTGTTAAATAACTCTGAACTTTGCAGGTATTTGTAGTTCTAACTTATATATTATCAAAGTATACTATCCCACCAATACGACGCCATCAAAACCTCAGCGAAACTTTGCGGAACCTCATAACAAAGCGTAAACAAAGTTATAGTATGCACGGATGTACTATTTGATCATCCAGAGCGGTTCTTGATACATATTTTGTTAAATAACTCTGTGGTGTGCAGGTATTTGCAGTTCTAACTTATCTAATATCAATGTATACTATCTTATCAATACGACGCAATCAAAACATCAGCGAAGCTTTGCGGAACTTCATAACAAAGCGTAAACAAAATTATACTATGCACGTTTGTACTATTTGATCATCCTGAACGGTTCTAGCTACATATTTTGTTAAATAACTTTGAACTTTGCAGGTATTTGCAGTTCTAACTTATCTAATATCAAAGTATTCTATCTTATCAATACGACGCATTCAAAACCTCAGCGAAACTCAGCGGAACTTAATAACACAGCGTAAACAAAGTTATACTATGCACGGATGTACTATTTGATCATCCAGAGCGGTTCTTGCAACATATTTAGTTAAATAACTCTGAGGTGTGCAGGTATTTGCAGTTCTAACTTATCTAATATCAATGTATACTATCATATCAATACGACGCAATCAAAACATCAGCGAAGCTTTGCGGAACTTCATAACAAAGCGTAAACAAAGTTATACTATGCACGTATGTACTATTTGATCAGCCTGTGCGGTTCTTGCTACATATTTAGTTAAATAACTCTGAGCTTTGCAGGTATTTTCAGTTCTACCCTATATAATATCATAGTATACTATCTTACCTATACGACGCAATTAAAACATCAGCGACACTTTGCGGAATTTCATAAGAAAGCGTAAACAAAGTTATACTATGCACGTATGTACTATTTGATCATCCTGAGCGGTTCTTGCTACATATTTAGTTAAATAACTCTGAGCTTTGCAGTTATTTTCAGTTCTACCTTATATAATATCATAGTATACTATCCCACCAACACGACGCAATAAAAACATCAGTGACACTTTGCGGAACTTCATAACAAAGCGTAAACAAAGTTATACTATGCACGTATGTAATATTTGATCATCCCTAGCGGCTCTTGCTACATATTTTGTTAAATAACTCTGAACTTTGCAGGTATTTGTAGTTCTAACTTATATATTATCAAAGTATACTATCCCACCAATACGACGCCATCAAAACCTCAGCGAAACTTTGCGGAACCTCATAACAAAGCGTAAACAAAGTTATAGTATGCACGGATGTACTATTTGATCATCCAGAGCGGTTCTTGATACATATTTTGTAAAATAACTCTGTGGTGTGCAGGTATTTGCAGTTCTTACTTATCTAATATCAATGTATACTATCTTATCAATACGACGCAATCAAAACATCAGCGAAGCTTTGCGGAACTTCATAACAAAGCGTAAACAAAATTATACTATGCACGTTTGTACTATTTGATCATCCTGAACGGTTCTAGCTACATATTTTGTTAAATAACTTTGAACTTTGCAGGTATTTGCAGTTCTAACTTATCTAATATCAAAGTATTCTATCTTATCAATACGACGCATTCAAAACCTCAGCGAAACTCAGCGGAACTTAATAACACAGCGTAAACAAAGTTATACTATGCACGTATGTACTATTTGATCATCCTGAGCGGTTCTTGCTACATATTTAGTTAAATAACTCTGAGCTTTGCAGTTATTTTCAGTTCTACCTTATATAATATCATAGTATACTATCCCACCAACACGACGCAATAAAAACATCAGTGACACTTTGCGGAACTTCATAACAAAGCGTAAACAAAGTTATACTATGCACGTATGTAATATTTGATCATCCCTAGCGGCTCTTGCTACATATCTTGTTAAATAACTCTGAGCTTTGCAGGTATTTGCAGTTCTAACTTATCTAATATCAAAGTATACTACCTTATCAATACGACGCAATCAAAACCTCAGCGAAACTCTGCGGAACTTCATAACACAGCGTAAACAAAGTTATACTATGCACGGATGTACTACTTGATCATCCAGAGCGGTTCTTGCTACATATTTTGTTAAATTACTCTGAGCTTTGCATGTATTTTCAGTTCTACCTTATATATTATCAAAGTATACTATCTTATCAATACGACGCAATCAAAACATCAGCGAAACTTTGCGGAATTTCATAAGGAAGCGAGAACAAAGTTATACTATGCACGGATGTACTATTTGATCTTCCAGAGCGGTTCTTGATACATATTTTGTTAAATAACTCTGAGGTGTGCAAGTAATTGCAGTTCTAACTTATCTAATATCAATGTATACTATCTTATCAATACGACGCAATCATAACATCATCGAAACTTTGCGGAATTTCATAAGGAAGCGAGAACAAAGTTATACTATGCACGGATGTACTATTTGATCTTCCCTAGCAGTTCTTGCTACATATTTTGTTAAATAACTCAGAACTTTGCAGGTGTTTGTAGTTCTAACTTATATATTATCAAAGTAAACTATCCCACCAATACGACGCCATCAAAACCTCAGCGAAACTTTGCGGAATTTCATAAGAAAGCGTAAACAAAGTTATACTATGCACGTATGTACTATTTGATCATCCTGAGCGGTTCTTGCTACATATTTAGTTAAATAACTCTGAGCTTTGCAGGTATTTGCAGTTCTAACTTATCTAATATCAATGTATACTATCTTATCAATACGACGCAATCAAAACCTCAGCGAAACCCTGCGGAACTTCATAACAAAGCGTAAACAAAGTTATACTATGCACGGATGTACTATTTGATCATCCAGAGCGGTTCTTGCTACATATTTAGTTAAATAACTCTGAGGTGTGCAGGTATTTGCAGTTCTAACTCATCTAATATCAATGTATACTATCATATCAATACGACGCAATCAAAACATCAGCGAAGCTTTGCGGAACTTCATAAGAAAGCGTAAACAAAGTTATACTATGCACGTATGTACTATTTGATCAGCCTGTGCGGTTCTTGCTACATATTTAGTTAAATAACTCTGAGCTTTGCAGTTATTTTCAGTTCTACCCTATATAATATCATAGTATACTATCTTACCTATACGACGCAATTAAAACATCAGCGACACTTTGCGGAATTTCATAAGAAAGCGTAAACAAAGTTATACTATGCACGTATGTACTATTTGATCATCCTGAGCGGTTCTTTGCTACATATTTAGTTAAATAACTCTGAGCTTTGCAGTTATTTTCAGTTCTACCTTATATAATATCATAGTATACTATCCCACCAACACGACGCAATCAAAACATCAGTGACACTTTGCGGAACTTCATAACAAAGCGTAAACAAAGTTATACTATGCATGTATGTACTATTTGATCATCCCTAGCAGTTCTTGCTACATATTTTGTTAAATAACTCAGAACTTTGCAGGTGTTTGTAGTTCTAACTTATATATTATCAAAGTAAACTATCCCACCAATACGACGCCATCAAAACCTCAGCGAAACTTTGCGGAATTTCATAAGAAAGCGTAAACAAAGTTATACTATGCACGGATGTACTATTTGATCATCCTGAGCGGTTCTTGCTACATATTTAGTTAAATAACTCTGAGCTTTGCAGGTATTTGCAGTTCTAACTTATCTAATATCAAAGTATACTATCTTATCAATACGACGCAATCAAAACCTCAGCGAAACTCTGCGGAACTTCATAACACAGCGTAAACAAAGTTATACTATGCACGGATGTACTACTTGATCATCCAGAGCGGTTCTTGCTACATTTTTTGTTAAATTACTCTGAGCTTTGCATGTATTTTCAGTTCTACCTTATATATTATCAAAGTATACTATCTTATCAATACGACGCAATCAAAACATCAGCGAAACTTTGCGGAATTTCATAAGGAAGCGAGAACAAAGTTATACTATGCACGGATGTACTATTTGATCTTCCAGAGCGGTTCTTGATACATATTTTGTTAAATAACTCTGAGGTGTGCAAGTAATTGCAGTTCTAACTTATCTAATATCAATGTATACTATCTTATCAATACGACGCAATCATAACATCATCGAAGCTTTGCGGAACTTCATAACAAAGCGTAAACAAAGTTATACTATGCACGGATGTACTATTAGATTATCCCTAGCGGTTCTAGCTACATATATTGTTAAATAACTCTGAGCTTTGCAGGTATTTGCAGTTCTAACTTATCTAATATCAAAGTATACTACCTTATCAATACGACGCAATCAAAACCTCAGCGAAACTCTGCGGAACTTCATAACACAGCGTAAACAAAGTTATACTATGCACGGATGTACTACTTGATCATCCAGAGCGGTTCTTGCTACATATTTTGTTAAATTACTCTGAGCTTTGCATGTATTTTCAGTTCTACCTTATATATTATCAAAGTATACTATCTTATCAATACGACGCAATCAAAACATCAGCGAAACTTTGCGGAATTTCATAAGGAAGCGAGAACAAAGTTATACTATGCACGGATGTACTATTTGATCTTCCAGAGCGGTTCTTGATACATATTTTGTTAAATAACTCTGAGGTGTGCAAGTAATTGCAGTTCTAACTTATCTAATATCAATGTATACTATCTTATCAATACGACGCAATCATAACATCATCGAAGCTTTGCGGAACTTCATAACAAAGCGTAAACAAAGTTATACTATGCACGGATGTACTATTAGATCATCCCTAGCGGTTCTAGCTACATATATTGTTAAATAACTCTGAGCTTTGCAGGTATTTGCTTTTCCAACTTATCTAATATCAATGTATACTATCTTATCAATACGACGCAATCAAAACATCAGCGAAGCTTTGCGGAACTTCATAACAAAGCGTAAACAAAGTTATACTATGTACGGATGTACTATTTGATCATCCAGAGCGGTTCTTGCTACATATTTTGTTAAATTACTCTGAGCTTTGCATGTATTTTCAGTTCTACCTTATATATTATCAAAGTATACTATCTTATCAATACGACGCAATCAAAACATCAGCGAAACTTTGCGGAATTTCATAAGGAAGCTAGAACAAAGTTATACTATGCACGGATGTACTATTTGATCTTCCAGAGCGGTTCTTGATACATATTTTGTTAAATAACTCTGAGGTGTGCAAGTAATTGCAGTTCTAACTTATCTAATATCAATGTATACTATCTTATCAATACGACGCAATCATAACATCATCGAAGCTTTGCGGAACTTCATAACAAAGCGTAAACAAAGTTATACTATGCACGGATGTACTATTAGATCATCCCTAGCGGTTCTAGCTACATATATTGTTAAATAACTCTGAGCTTTGCAGGTATTTGCTTTTCCAACTTATCTAATATCAATGTATACTATCTTATCAATACGACGCAATCAAAACATCAGCGAAGCTTTGCGGAACTTCATAACAAAGCGTAAACAAAGTTATACTATGTACGGATGTACTATTTGATCATCCAGAGCGGTTCTTGCTACATATTTAGTTAAATAACTCTGAGATTTGCAGGTATTTTCAGTTCTACCTTATATATTATCAAAGTATACTATCTTATCAATACGACGCAATCAAAACATCAGCGAAACTTTGCGGAATTTCATAAGGAAGCGAGAACAAAGTTATACTATGCACGGATGTACTATTTGATCATCCAGAGTGGTTCTTGATACATATTTTGTTAAATAACTCTGAGGTGTGCAAGTATTTGCAGTTCTAACTTATCTAATATCAAAGTATACTACCTTATCAATACGACGCAATCAAAACCTCAGCGAAACTCTGCGGAACTTCATAACACAGCGTAAACAAAGTTATACTATGCACGGATGTACTATTTGATCATCCTGAGCGGTTCTTGCTACATATTTAGTTAAATAACTCTGAGCTTTGCAGTTATTTTCAGTTCTACCTTATATAATATCATAGTATACTATCCCACCAACACGACGCAATAAAAACATCAGTGACACTTTGCGGAACTTCATAACAAAGCGTAAACAAAGTTATACTATGCACGTATGTAATATTTGATCATCCCTAGCGGCTCTTGCTACATATCTTGTTAAATAACTCTGAGCTTTGCAGGTATTTGCAGTTCTAACTTATCTAATATCAAAGTATACTACCTTATCAATACGACGCAATCAAAACCTCAGCGAAACTCTGCGGAACTTCATAACACAGCGTAAACAAAGTTATACTATGCACGGATGTACTACTTGATCATCCAGAGCGGTTCTTGCTACATATTTTGTTAAATTACTCTGAGCTTTGCATGTATTTTCAGTTCTACCTTATATATTATCAAAGTATACTATCTTATCAATACGACGCAATCAAAACATCAGCGAAACTTTGCGGAATTTCATAAGGAAGCGAGAACAAAGTTATACTATGCACGGATGTACTATTTGATCTTCCAGAGCGGTTCTTGATACATATTTTGTTAAATAACTCTGAGGTGTGCAAGTAATTGCAGTTCTAACTTATCTAATATCAATGTATACTATCTTATCAATACGACGCAATCATAACATCATCGAAACTTTGCGGAATTTCATAAGGAAGCGAGAACAAAGTTATACTATGCACGGATGTACTATTTGATCTTCCCTAGCAGTTCTTGCTACATATTTTGTTAAATAACTCAGAACTTTGCAGGTGTTTGTAGTTCTAACTTATATATTATCAAAGTAAACTATCCCACCAATACGACGCCATCAAAACCTCAGCGAAACTTTGCGGAATTTCATAAGAAAGCGTAAACAAAGTTATACTATGCACGTATGTACTATTTGATCATCCTGAGCGGTTCTTGCTACATATTTAGTTAAATAACTCTGAGCTTTGCAGGTATTTGCAGTTCTAACTTATCTAATATCAATGTATACTATCTTATCAATACGACGCAATCAAAACCTCAGCGAAACCCTGCGGAACTTCATAACAAAGCGTAAACAAAGTTATACTATGCACGGATGTACTATTTGATCATCCAGAGCGGTTCTTGCTACATATTTAGTTAAATAACTCTGAGGTGTGCAGGTATTTGCAGTTCTAACTTATCTAATATCAATGAATACTATCATATCAATACGACGCAATCAAAACATCAGCGAAGCTTTGCGGAACTTCATAAGAAAGCGTAAACAAAGTTATACTATGCACGTATGTACTATTTGATCAGCCTGTGCGGTTCTTGCTACATATTTAGTTAAATAACTCTGAGCTTTGCAGGTATTTTCAGTTCTACCCTATATAATATCATAGTATACTATCTTACCTATACGACGCAATTAAAACATCAGCGACACTTTGCGGAATTTCATAAGAAAGCGTAAACAAAGTTATACTATGCACGTATGTACTATTTGATCATCCTGAGCGGTTCTTTGCTACATATTTAGTTAAATAACTCTGAGCTTTGCAGTTATTTTCAGTTCTACCTTATATAATATCATAGTATACTATCCCACCAACACGACGCAATCAAAACATCAGTGACACTTTGCGGAACTTCATAACAAAGCGTAAACAAAGTTATACTATGCATGTATGTACTATTTGATCATCCCTAGCAGTTCTTGCTACATATTTTGTTAAATAACTCAGAACTTTGCAGGTGTTTGTAGTTCTAACTTATATATTATCAAAGTAAACTATCCCACCAATACGACGCCATCAAAACCTCAGCGAAACTTTGCGGAATTTCATAAGAAAGCGTAAACAAAGTTATACTATGCACGTATGTACTATTTGATCATCCTGAGCGGTTCTTGCTACATATTTAGTTAAATAACTCTGAGCTTTGCAGGTATTTGCAGTTCTAACTTATCTAATATCAAAGTATACTATCTTATCAATACGACGCAATCAAAACCTCAGCGAAACTCTGCGGAACTTCATAACACAGCGTAAACAAAGTTATACTATGCACGGATGTACTACTTGATCATCCAGAGCGGTTCTTGCTACATTTTTTGTTAAATTACTCTGAGCTTTGCATGTATTTTCAGTTCTACCTTATATATTATCAAAGTATACTATCTTATCAATACGACGCAATCAAAACATCAGCGAAACTTTGCGGAATTTCATAAGGAAGCGAGAACAAAGTTATACTATGCACGGATGTACTATTTGATCTTCCAGAGCGGTTCTTGATACATATTTTGTTAAATAACTCTGAGGTGTGCAAGTAATTGCAGTTCTAACTTATCTAATATCAATGTATACTATCTTATCAATACGACGCAATCATAACATCATCGAAGCTTTGCGGAACTTCATAACAAAGCGTAAACAAAGTTATACTATGCACGGATGTACTATTAGATTATCCCTAGCGGTTCTAGCTACATATATTGTTAAATAACTCTGAGCTTTGCAGGTATTTGCAGTTCTAACTTATCTAATATCAAAGTATACTACCTTATCAATACGACGCAATCAAAACCTCAGCGAAACTCTGCGGAACTTCATAACACAGCGTAAACAAAGTTATACTATGCACGGATGTACTACTTGATCATCCAGAGCGGTTCTTGCTACATATTTTGTTAAATTACTCTGAGCTTTGCATGTATTTTCAGTTCTACCTTATATATTATCAAAGTATACTATCTTATCAATACGACGCAATCAAAACATCAGCGAAACTTTGCGGAATTTCATAAGGAAGCGAGAACAAAGTTATACTATGCACGGATGTACTATTTGATCATCCAGAGCGGTTCTTGATACATATTTTGTTAAATAACTCTGAGGTGTGCAAGTAATTGCAGTTCTAACTTATCTAATATCAATGTATACTATCTTATCAATACGACGCAATCATAACATCATCGAAGCTTTGCGGAACTTCATAACAAAGCGTAAACAAAGTTATACTATGCACGGATGTACTATTAGATCATCCCTAGCGGTTCTAGCTACATATATTGTTAAATAACTCTGAGCTTTGCAGGTATTTGCTTTTCCAACTTATCTAATATCAATGTATACTATCTTATCAATACGACGCAATCAAAACATCAGCGAAGCTTTGCGGAACTTCATAACAAAGCGTAAACAAAGTTATACTATGTACGGATGTACTATTTGATCATCCAGAGCGGTTCTTGCTACATATTTTGTTAAATTACTCTGAGCTTTGCATGTATTTTCAGTTCTACCTTATATATTATCAAAGTATACTATCTTATCAATACGACGCAATCAAAACATCAGCGAAACTTTGCGGAATTTCATAAGGAAGCTAGAACAAAGTTATACTATGCACGGATGTACTATTTGATCTTCCAGAGCGGTTCTTGATACATATTTTGTTAAATAACTCTGAGGTGTGCAAGTAATTGCAGTTCTAACTTATCTAATATCAATGTATACTATCTTATCAATACGACGCAATCATAACATCATCGAAGCTTTGCGGAACTTCATAACAAAGCGTAAACAAAGTTATACTATGCACGGATGTACTATTAGATCATCCCTAGCGGTTCTAGCTACATATATTGTTAAATAACTCTGAGCTTTGCAGGTATTTGCTTTTCCAACTTATCTAATATCAATGTATACTATCTTATCAATACGACGCAATCAAAACATCAGCGAAGCTTTGCGGAACTTCATAACAAAGCGTAAACAAAGTTATACTATGTACGGATGTACTATTTGATCATCCAGAGCGGTTCTTGCTACATATTTAGTTAAATAACTCTGAGATTTGCAGGTATTTTCAGTTCTACCTTATATATTATCAAAGTATACTATCTTATCAATACGACGCAATCAAAACATCAGCGAAACTTTGCGGAATTTCATAAGGAAGCGAGAACAAAGTTATACTATGCACGGATGTACTATTTGATCATCCAGAGTGGTTCTTGATACATATTTTGTTAAATAACTCTGAGGTGTGCAAGTATTTGCAGTTCTAACTTATCTAATATCAAAGTATACTACCTTATCAATACGACGCAATCAAAACCTCAGCGAAACTCTGCGGAACTTCATAACACAGCGTAAACAAAGTTATACTATGCACGGATGTACTATTAGATCATCCCTAGCGGTTCTAGCTACATATATTGTTAAATAACTCTGAGCTTTGCAGGTATTTGCTTTTCCAACTTATCTAATATCAATGTATACTATCTTATCAATACGACGCAATCAAAACATCAGCGAAGCTTTGCGGAACTTCATAACAAAGCGTAAACAAAGTTATAGTATGCACGGATGTACTATTTGATCATCCAGAGCGGTTCTTGCTACATATTTAGTTAAATAACTCTGAGGTGTGCAGGTATTTGCAGTTCTAACTTATCTAATATCAATGAATACTATCATATCAATACGACGCAATCAAAACATCAGCGAAGCTTTGCGGAACTTCATAACAAAGCGTAAACAAAGTTATACTATGCACGTATGTACTATTTGATCAGCCTGTGCGGTTCTTGCTACATATTAGATAAATAGCTCTGAGCTTTGCAGGTATTTTCAGTTCTAACTTATCTAATATCAAAGTATTCTATCTTATCAATACGACGCATTCAAAACCTCAGCGAAACTCAGCGGAACTTCATAACACAGCGTAAACAAAGTTATACTATGCACGGATGTACTATTTGATCATCCAGGGCGGTTCTTGCTACATATTTAGTTAAATAACTCTGAGGTGTGCAGGTATTTGCAGTTCTAACTTATCTAATATCAATGAATACTATCATATCAATACGACGCAATCAAAACATCAGCGAAGCTTTGCGGAACTTCATAACAAACCGTAAACAAAGTTATACTATGCACGTATGTACTATTTGATCAGCCTGTGCGGTTCTTGCTACATATTTAGTTAAATAACTCTGAGCTTTGCAGGTATTTTCAGTTCTACCCTATATAATATCATAGTATACTATCTTACCTATACGACGCAATTAAAACATCAGCGACACTTTGCGGAATTTCATAAGAAAGCCTAAACAAAGTTATACTATGCACGGATGTACTATTTGATCATCCTGAGCGGTTCTTGCTACATATTTAGTTAAATAACTCTGAGCTTTGCAGGTATTTTCAGTTCTACCTTATATAATATCATAGTATACTATCCCACCAACACGACGCAATCAAAACATCAGTGACACTTTGCGGAACTTCATAACAAAGCGTAAACAAAGTTAGACTATGCATGTATGTACTATTTGATCATCCCTAGCAGTTCTTGCTACATATTTTGTTAAATAACTCAGAACTTTGCAGGTGTTTGTAGTTCTAACTTATATATTATCAAAGTATACTATCCCACCAATACGACGCCATCAAAACCTCAGCGAAACATTGCGGAACCTCATAACAAAGCGTAAACATAGTTATAGTATGCAGGGATGTACTATTTGATCATCCAGATCGGTTCTTGATACATATTTTGTTAAATAACTCTGTGGTGTGCAGGTATTTGCAGTTCTAACTCATCTAATATCAATGTATACTATCTTATCAATACGACGCAATCAAAACATCAGCGAAACTTTGCGGAACATCATAACAAAGCGTAAACAAAGTTATACTATGCACGTATGTAATATTTGATCATCCCTAGCGGCTCTTGCTACATATTTTGTTAAATAACTCTGAGCTTTGCAGGTATTTGCAGTTCTAACTTATCTAATATCAAAGTATACTACCTTATCAATACGACGCAATCAAAACCTCAGCGAAACTCTGCGGAACTTCATAACACAGCGTAAACAAAGTTATACTATGCACGGATGTACTACTTGATCATCCAGAGCGGTTCTTGCTACATATTTTGTTAAATTACTCTGAGCTTTGCATGTATTTTCAGTTCTACCTTATATATTATCAAAGTATACTATCTTATCAATACGACGCAATCAAAACATCAGCGAAACTTTGCGGAATTTCATAAGGAAGCGAGAACAAAGTTATACTATGCACGGATGTACTATTTGATCATCCAGAGCGGTTCTTGCTACATATTTTGTTAAATAACTCTGAGGTGTGCAGGTATTTGCAGTTCTAACTTATCTAATATCAATGTATACTATCCCACCAAGACGACGCCATCAAAACCTCAGCGAAACTTTGCGGAACATCATAACAAAGCGTAAACAAAGTTATACTATGCACGTTTGTACTATTTGATCATCCCTAGCAGTTCTTGCTACATATTTTGTTAAATAACTCTGAACTTTGCAGGTATTTGTAGTTCTAACTTATATATTATCAAAGTATACTATCCCACCAATACGACGCCATCAAAACCTCAGCGAAACTTTGCGGAACCTCATAACAAAGCGTAAACAAAGTTATAGTATGCACGGATGTACTATTTGATCATCCAGAGCGGTTCTTGATACATATTTTGTTAAATAACTCTGTGGTGTGCAGGTATTTGCAGTTCTAACTTATCTAATATCAATGTATACTATCTTATCAATACGACGCAATCAAAACCTCAGCGAAACTCTGCGGAACTTCATAACACAGCGTAAACAAAGTTATACTATGCACGTATGTACTATTTGATCATCCAGAGCGGTTCTTGCTACATATTTAGTTAAATAACTCTGAGGTGTGCAGGTATTTGCAGTTCTAACTTATCTAATATCAATGAATACTATCATATCAATACGACGCAATCAAAACATCAGCGAAGCTTTGCGGAACTTCATAAGAAAGCGTAAACAAAGTTATACTATGCACGTATGTACTATTTGATCAGCCTGTGCGGTTCTTGCTACATATTTAGTTAAATAACTCTGAGCTTTGCAGGTATTTTCAGTTCTACCCTATATAATATCATAGTATACTATCTTACCTATACGACGCAATTAAAACAACAGCGACACTTTGCGGAATTTCATAAGAAAGCGTAAACAAAGTTATACTATGCACGTATGTACTATTTGATCATCCTGAGCGGTTCTTTGCTACATATTTAGTTAAATAACTCTGAGCTTTGCAGTTATTTTCAGTTCTACCTTATATAATATCATAGTATACTATCCCACCAACACGACGCAATCAAAACATCAGTGACACTTTGCGGAACTTCATAACAAAGCGTAAACAAAGTTATACTATGCATGTATGTACTATTTGATCATCCCTAGCAGTTCTTGCTACATATTTTGTTAAATAACTCAGAACTTTGCAGGTGTTTGTAGTTCTAACTTATATATTATCAAAGTAAACTATCCCACCAATACGACGCCATCAAAACCTCAGCGAAACTTTGCGGAATTTCATAAGAAAGCGTAAACAAAGTTATACTATGCACGTATGTACTATTTGATCATCCTGAGCGGTTCTTGCTACATATTTAGTTAAATAACTCTGAGCTTTGCAGGTATTTGCAGTTCTAACTTATCTAATATCAATGTATACTATCTTATCAATACGACGCAATCAAAACCTCAGCGAAACTCTGCGGAACTTCATAACACAGCGTAAACAAAGTTATACTATGCACGGATGTACTATTTGATCATCCAGAGCGGTTCTTGCTACATATTTAGTTAAATAACTCTGAGGTGTGCAGGTATTTGCAGTTCTAACTTATCTAATATCAATGAATACTATCATATCAATACGACGCAATCAAAACATCAGCGAAGCTTTGCGGAACTTCATAAGAAAGCGTAAACAAAGTTATACTATGCACGTATGTACTATTTGATCAGCCTGTGCGGTTCTTGCTACATATTTAGTTAAATAACTCTGAGCTTTGCAGGTATTTTCAGTTCTACCCTATATAATATCATAGTATACTATCTTACCTATACGACGCAATTAAAACATCAGCGACACTTTGCGGAATTTCATAAGAAAGCGTAAACAAAGTTATACTATGCACGTATGTACTATTTGATCATCCTGAGCGGTTCTTTGCTACATATTTAGTTAAATAACTCTGAGCTTTGCAGTTATTTTCAGTTCTACCTTATATAATATCATAGTATACTATCCCACCAACACGACGCAATCAAAACATCAGTGACACTTTGCGGAACTTCATAACAAAGCGTAAACAAAGTTATACTATGCATGTATGTACTATTTGATCATCCCTAGCAGTTCTTGCTACATATTTTGTTAAATAACTCAGAACTTTGCAGGTGTTTGTAGTTCTAACTTATATATTATCAAAGTAAACTATCCCACCAATACGACGCCAACAAAACCTCAGCGAAACTTTGCGGAATTTCATGAGAAAGCGTAAACAAAGTTATACTATGCACGTATGTACTATTTGATCATCCAGAGCGGTTCTTGCTACATATTTAGTTAAATAACTCTGAGGTGTGCAAGTAATTGCAGTTCTAACTTATCTAATATCAATGTATACTATCTTATCAATACGACGCAATCATAACATCATCGAAGCTTTGCGGAACTTCATAACAAAGCGTAAACAAAGTTATACTATGCACGGATGTACTATTTGATCAGCCTGTGCGGTTCTTGCTACATATTTAGTTAAATAACTCTGAGCTTTGCAGGTATTTTCAGTTCTAACTTATATAATATCAAAGTATACTATCTTACCAATTGCGACGCAATCAAAATCTCAGCGAAACATTGCGGAACTTCATAACAAAGCGTAAACAAAGTTATACTATGCACGTATGTACTATTTGATCATCCTGAGCGGTTCTTGCTACATATTTAGTTAAATAACTCTGAGCTTTGCAGTTATTTTCAGTTCTACCTTATATAATATCATAGTATACTATCCCACCAACACGACGCAATAAAAACATCAGTGACACTTTGCGGAACTTCATAACAAAGCGTAAACAAAGTTATACTATGCACGTATGTAATATTTGATCATCCCTAGCGGCTCTTGCTACATATCTTGTTAAATAACTCTGAGCTTTGCAGGTATTTGCAGTTCTAACTTATCTAATATCAAAGTATACTACCTTATCAATACGACGCAATCAAAACCTCAGCGAAACTCTGCGGAACTTCATAACACAGCGTAAACAAAGTTATACTATGCACGGATGTACTACTTGATCATCCAGAGCGGTTCTTGCTACATATTTTGTTAAATTACTCTGAGCTTTGCATGTATTTTCAGTTCTACCTTATATATTATCAAAGTATACTATCTTATCAATACGACGCAATCAAAACATCAGCGAAACTTTGCGGAATTTCATAAGGAAGCGAGAACAAAGTTATACTATGCACGGATGTACTATTTGATCTTCCAGAGCGGTTCTTGATACATATTTTGTTAAATAACTCTGAGGTGTGCAAGTAATTGCAGTTCTAACTTATCTAATATCAATGTATACTATCTTATCAATACGACGCAATCATAACATCATCGAAGCTTTGCGGAACTTCATAACAAAGCGTAAACAAAGTTATACTATGCACGGATGTACTATTAGATCATCCCTAGCGGTTCTAGCTACATATATTGTTAAATAACTCTGAGCTTTGCAGGTATTTGCTTTTCCAACTTATCTAATATCAATGTATACTATCTTATCAATACGACGCAATCAAAACATCAGCGAAGCTTTGCGGAACTTCATAACAAAGCGTAAACAAAGTTATACTATGTACGGATGTACTATTTGATCATCCAGAGCGGTTCTTGCTACATATTTTGTTAAATTACTCTGAGCTTTGCATGTATTTTCAGTTCTACCTTATATATTATCAAAGTATACTATCTTATCAATACGACGCAATCAAAACATCAGCGAAACTTTGCGGAATTTCATAAGGAAGCTAGAACAAAGTTATACTATGCACGGATGTACTATTTGATCTTCCAGAGCGGTTCTTGATACATATTTTGTTAAATAACTCTGAGGTGTGCAAGTAATTGCAGTTCTAACTTATCTAATATCAATGTATACTATCTTATCAATACGACGCAATCATAACATCATCGAAGCTTTGCGGAACTTCATAACAAAGCGTAAACAAAGTTATACTATGCACGGATGTACTATTAGATCATCCCTAGCGGTTCTAGCTACATATATTGTTAAATAACTCTGAGCTTTGCAGGTATTTGCTTTTCCAACTTATCTAATATCAATGTATACTATCTTATCAATACGACGCAATCAAAACATCAGCGAAGCTTTGCGGAACTTCATAACAAAGCGTAAACAAAGTTATACTATGTACGGATGTACTATTTGATCATCCAGAGCGGTTCTTGCTACATATTTAGTTAAATAACTCTGAGATTTGCAGGTATTTTCAGTTCTACCTTATATATTATCAAAGTATACTATCTTATCAATACGACGCAATCAAAACATCAGCGAAACTTTGCGGAATTTCATAAGGAAGCGAGAACAAAGTTATACTATGCACGGATGTACTATTTGATCATCCAGAGTGGTTCTTGATACATATTTTGTTAAATAACTCTGAGGTGTGCAAGTATTTGCAGTTCTAACTTATCTAATATCAAAGTATACTACCTTATCAATACGACGCAATCAAAACCTCAGCGAAACTCTGCGGAACTTCATAACACAGCGTAAACAAAGTTATACTATGCACGGATGTACTATTAGATCATCCCTAGCGGTTCTAGCTACATATATTGTTAAATAACTCTGAGCTTTGCAGGTATTTGCTTTTCCAACTTATCTAATATCAATGTATACTATCTTATCAATACGACGCAATCAAAACATCAGCGAAGCTTTGCGGAACTTCATAACAAAGCGTAAACAAAGTTATAGTATGCACGGATGTACTATTTGATCATCCAGAGCGGTTCTTGCTACATATTTAGTTAAATAACTCTGAGGTGTGCAGGTATATTCAGTTCTACCTTATATAATATCAATGTATACTATCTTATCAATACGACGCAATCAAAACATCAGCGAAGCTTTGCAGAACTTCATAACAAATCGTAAACAAAGTTATACTATGCACGTTTGTACTATTTGATCATCCAGAGCGGTTCTTGCTACATATTTAGTTAAATAACTCTGAGGTGTGCAGGTATTTGCAGTTCTAACTTATCTAATATCAATGAATACTATCATATCAATACGACGCAATCAAAACATCAGCGAAGCTTTGCGGAACTTCATAACAAAGCGTAAACAAAGTTATACTATGCACGTATGTACTATTTGATCAGCCTGTGCGGTTCTTGCTACATATTAGATAAATAGCTCTGAGCTTTGCAGGTATTTTCAGTTCTAACTTATCTAATATCAAAGTATTCTATCTTATCAATACGACGCATTCAAAACCTCAGCGAAACTCAGCGGAACTTCATAACACAGCGTAAACAAAGTTATACTATGCACGGATGTACTATTTGATCATCCAGGGCGGTTCTTGCTACATATTTAGTTAAATAACTCTGAGGTGTGCAGGTATTTGCAGTTCTAACTTATCTAATATCAATGAATACTATCATATCAATACGACGCAATCAAAACATCAGCGAAGCTTTGCGGAACTTCATAACAAACCGTAAACAAAGTTATACTATGCACGTATGTACTATTTGATCAGCCTGTGCGGTTCTTGCTACATATTTAGTTAAATAACTCTGAGCTTTGCAGGTATTTTCAGTTCTACCCTATATAATATCATAGTATACTATCTTACCTATACGACGCAATTAAAACATCAGCGACACTTTGCGGAATTTCATAAGAAAGCGTAAACAAAGTTATACTATGCACGTATGTACTATTTGATCATCCTGAGCGGTTCTTGCTACATATTTAGTTAAATAACTCTGAGCTTTGCAGGTATTTTCAGTTCTACCTTATATAATATCAAAGTATACTATCCCACCAACACGACGCAATCAAAACATCAGTGACACTTTGCGGAACTTCATAACAAAGCGTAAACAAAGTTATACTATGCATGTATGTACTATTTGATCATCCCTAGCAGTTCTTGCTACATATTTTGTTAAATAACTCAGAACTTTGCAGGTGTTTGTAGTTCTAACTTATATATTATCAAAGTATACTATCCCACCAATACGACGCCATCAAAACCTCAGCGAAACATTGCGGAACCTCATAACAAAGCGTAAACATAGTTATAGTATGCAGGGATGTACTATTTGATCATCCAGATCGGTTCTTGATACATATTTTGTTAAATAACTCTGTGGTGTGCAGGTATTTGCAGTTCTAACTCATCTAATATCAATGTATACTATCTTATCAATACGACGCAATCAAAACATCAGCGAAACTTTGCGGAACATCATAACAAAGCGTAAACAAAGTTATACTATGCACGTATGTAATATTTGATCATCCCTAGCGGCTCTTGCTACATATTTTGTTAAATAACTCTGAGCTTTGCAGGTATTTGCAGTTCTAACTTATCTAATATCAAAGTATACTACCTTATCAATACGACGCAATCAAAACCTCAGCGAAACTCTGCGGAACTTCATAACACAGCGTAAACAAAGTTATACTATGCACGGATGTACTACTTGATCATCCAGAGCGGTTCTTGCTACATATTTTGTTAAATTACTCTGAGCTTTGCATGTATTTTCAGTTCTACCTTATATATTATCAAAGTATACTATCTTATCAATACGACGCAATCAAAACATCAGCGAAACTTTGCGGAATTTCATAAGGAAGCGAGAACAAAGTTATACTATGCACGGATGTACTATTTGATCATCCAGAGCGGTTCTTGATACATATTTTGTTAAATAACTCTGTGGTGTGCAGGTATTTGCAGTTCTAACTTATCTAATATCAATGTATACTATCCCACCAACACGACGCCATCAAAACCTCAGCGAAACTTTGCGGAACATCATAACAAAGCGTAAACAAAGTTATACTATGCACGTTTGTACTATTTGATCATCCCTAGCAGTTCTTGCTACATATTTTGTTAAATAACTCTGAACTTTGCAGGTATTTGTAGTTCTAACTTATATATTATCAAAGTATACTATCCCACCAATACGACGCCATCAAAACCTCAGCGAAACTTTGCGGAACCTCATAACAAAGCGTAAACAAAGTTATAGTATGCACGGATGTACTATTTGATCATCCAGAGCGGTTCTTGATACATATTTTGTTAAATAACTCTGTGGTGTGCAGGTATTTGCAGTTCTAACTTATCTAATATCAATGTATACTATCTTATCAATACGACGCAATCAAAACCTCAGCGAAACTCTGCGGAACTTCATAACACAGCGTAAACAAAGTTATACTATGCACGGATGTACTATTTGATCATCCAGAGCGGTTCTTGCTACATATTTTGTTAAATAACTCTGAGGTGTGCAGGTATTTGCAGTTCTAACTTATCTAATATCAATGAATACTATCATATCAATACGACGCAATCAAAACATCAGCGAAGCTTTGCGGAACTTCATAAGAAAGCGTAAACAAAGTTATACTATGCACGTATGTACTATTTGATCAGCCTGTGCGGTTCTTGCTACATATTTAGTTAAATAACTCTGAGCTTTGCAGGTATTTTCAGTTCTACCCTATATAATATCATAGTATACTATCTTACCTATACGACGCAATTAAAACATCAGCGACACTTTGCGGAATTTCATAAGAAAGCGTAAACAAAGTTATACTATGCACGTATGTACTATTTGATCATCCTGAGCGGTTCTTTGCTACATATTTAGTTAAATAACTCTGAGCTTTGCAGTTATTTTCAGTTCTACCTTATATAATATCATAGTATACTATCCCACCAACACGACGCAATCAAAACATCAGTGACACTTTGCGGAACTTCATAACAAAGCGTAAACAAAGTTATACTATGCATGTATGTACTATTTGATCATCCCTAGCAGTTCTTGCTACATATTTTGTTAAATAACTCAGAACTTTGCAGGTGTTTGTAGTTCTAACTTATATATTATCAAAGTAAACTATCCCACCAATACGACGCCATCAAAACCTCAGCGAAACTTTGCGGAATTTCATAAGAAAGCGTAAACAAAGTTATACTATGCACGTATGTACTATTTGATCATCCTGAGCGGTTCTTGCTACATATTTAGTTAAATAACTCTGAGCTTTGCAGGTATTTGCAGTTCTAACTTATCTAATATCAATGTATACTATCTTATCAATACGACGCAATCAAAACCTCAGCGAAACCCTGCGGAACTTCATAACAAAGCGTAAACAAAGTTATACTATGCACGGATGTACTATTTGATCATCCAGAGCGGTTCTTGCTACATATTTAGTTAAATAACTCTGAGGTGTGCAGGTATTTGCAGTTCTAACTTATCTAATATCAATGAATACTATCATATCAATACGACGCAATCAAAACATCAGCGAAGCTTTGCGGAACTTCATAAGAAAGCGTAAACAAAGTTATACTATGCACGTATGTACTATTTGATCAGCCTGTGCGGTTCTTGCTACATATTTAGTTAAATAACTCTGAGCTTTGCAGGTATTTTCAGTTCTACCCTATATAATATCATAGTATACTATCTTACCTATACGACGCAATTAAAACATCAGCGACACTTTGCGGAATTTCATAAGAAAGCGTAAACAAAGTTATACTATGCACGTATGTACTATTTGATCATCCTGAGCGGTTCTTTGCTACATATTTAGTTAAATAACTCTGAGCTTTGCAGTTATTTTCAGTTCTACCTTATATAATATCATAGTATACTATCCCACCAACACGACGCAATCAAAACATCAGTGACACTTTGCGGAACTTCATAACAAAGCGTAAACAAAGTTATACTATGCATGTATGTACTATTTGATCATCCCTAGCAGTTCTTGCTACATATTTTGTTAAATAACTCAGAACTTTGCAGGTGTTTGTAGTTCTAACTTATATATTATCAAAGTAAACTATCCCACCAATACGACGCCATCAAAACCTCAGCGAAACTTTGCGGAATTTCATAAGAAAGCGTAAACAAAGTTATACTATGCACGTATGTACTATTTGATCATCCAGAGCGGTTCTTGCTACATATTTAGTTAAATAACTCTGAGGTGTGCAGGTAATTGCAGTTCTAACTTATCTAATATCAATGTATACTATCTTATCAATACGACGCAATCATAACATCATCGAAGCTTTGCGGAACTTCATAACAAAGCGTAAACAAAGTTATACTATGCACGGATGTACTATTTGATCAGCCTGTGCGGTTCTTGCTACATATTTAGTTAAATAACTCTGAGCTTTGCAGGTATTTTCAGTTCTAACTTATATAATATCAAAGTATACTATCTTACCAATTGCGACGCAATCAAAAGCTCAGCGAAACATTGCGGAACTTCATAACAAAGCGTAAACAAAGTTATACTATGCACGTATGTACTATTTGATCATCCTGAGCGGTTCTTGCTACATATTTAGTTAAATAACTCTGAGCTTTGCAGTTATTTTCAGTTCTACCTTATATAATATCATAGTATACTATCCCACCAACACGACGCAATAAAAACATCAGTGACACTTTGCGGAACTTCATAACAAAGCGTAAACAAAGTTATACTATGCACGTATGTAATATTTGATCATCCCTAGCGGCTCTTGCTACATATCTTGTTAAATAACTCTGAGCTTTGCAGGTATTTGCAGTTCTAACTTATCTAATATCAAAGTATACTACCTTATCAATACGACGCAATCAAAACCTCAGCGAAACTCTGCGGAACTTCATAACACAGCGTAAACAAAGTTATACTATGCACGGATGTACTACTTGATCATCCAGAGCGGTTCTTGCTACATATTTTGTTAAATTACTCTGAGCTTTGCATGTATTTTCAGTTCTACCTTATATATTATCAAAGTATACTATCTTATCAATACGACGCAATCAAAACATCAGCGAAACTTTGCGGAATTTCATAAGGAAGCGAGAACAAAGTTATACTATGCACGGATGTACTATTTGATCTTCCAGAGCGGTTCTTGATACATATTTTGTTAAATAACTCTGAGGTGTGCAAGTAATTGCAGTTCTAACTTATCTAATATCAATGTATACTATCTTATCAATACGACGCAATCATAACATCATCGAAGCTTTGCGGAACTTCATAACAAAGCGTAAACAAAGTTATACTATGCACGGATGTACTATTAGATCATCCCTAGCGGTTCTAGCTACATATATTGTTAAATAACTCTGAGCTTTGCAGGTATTTGCTTTTCCAACTTATCTAATATCAATGTATACTATCTTATCAATACGACGCAATCAAAACATCAGCGAAGCTTTGCGGAACTTCATAACAAAGCGTAAACAAAGTTATACTATGTACGGATGTACTATTTGATCATCCAGAGCGGTTCTTGCTACATATTTTGTTAAATTACTCTGAGCTTTGCATGTATTTTCAGTTCTACCTTATATATTATCAAAGTATACTATCTTATCAATACGACGCAATCAAAACATCAGCGAAACTTTGCGGAATTTCATAAGGAAGCTAGAACAAAGTTATACTATGCACGGATGTACTATTTGATCTTCCAGAGCGGTTCTTGATACATATTTTGTTAAATAACTCTGAGGTGTGCAAGTAATTGCAGTTCTAACTTATCTAATATCAATGTATACTATCTTATCAATACGACGCAATCATAACATCATCGAAGCTTTGCGGAACTTCATAACAAAGCGTAAACAAAGTTATACTATGCACGGATGTACTATTAGATCATCCCTAGCGGTTCTAGCTACATATATTGTTAAATAACTCTGAGCTTTGCAGGTATTTGCTTTTCCAACTTATCTAATATCAATGTATACTATCTTATCAATACGACGCAATCAAAACATCAGCGAAGCTTTGCGGAACTTCATAACAAAGCGTAAACAAAGTTATACTATGTACGGATGTACTATTTGATCATCCAGAGCGGTTCTTGCTACATATTTAGTTAAATAACTCTGAGATTTGCAGGTATTTTCAGTTCTACCCTATATAATATCATAGTATACTATCCCACCAACACGACGCAATCAAAACATCAGTGACACTTTGCGGAACTTCATAACAAAGCGTAAACAAAGTTATACTATGCATGTATGTACTATTTGATCATCCCTAGCAGTTCTTGCTACATATTTTGTTAAATAACTCAGAACTTTGCAGGTGTTTGTAGTTCTAACTTATATATTATCAAAGTATACTATCCCACCAATACGACGCCATCAAAACCTCAGCGAAACATTGCGGAACCTCATAACAAAGCGTAAACATAGTTATAGTATGCAGGGATGTACTATTTGATCATCCAGATCGGTTCTTGATACATATTTTGTTAAATAACTCTGTGGTGTGCAGGTATTTGCAGTTCTAACTCATCTAATATCAATGTATACTATCTTATCAATACGACGCAATCAAAACATCAGCGAAACTTTGCGGAACATCATAACAAAGCGTAAACAAAGTTATACTATGCACGTATGTAATATTTGATCATCCCTAGCGGCTCTTGCTACATATTTTGTTAAATAACTCTGAGCTTTGCAGGTATTTGCAGTTCTAACTTATCTAATATCAAAGTATACTACCTTATCAATACGACGCAATCAAAACCTCAGCGAAACTCTGCGGAACTTCATAACACAGCGTAAACAAAGTTATACTATGCACGGATGTACTACTTGATCATCCAGAGCGGTTCTTGCTACATATTTTGTTAAATTACTCTGAGCTTTGCATGTATTTTCAGTTCTACCTTATATATTATCAAAGTATACTATCTTATCAATACGACGCAATCAAAACATCAGCGAAACTTTGCGGAATTTCATAAGGAAGCGAGAACAAAGTTATACTATGCACGGATGTACTATTTGATCATCCAGAGCGGTTCTTGCTACATATTTTGTTAAATAACTCTGAGGTGTGCATGTAGTTGCAGTTCTAACTTATCTAATATCAATGTATACTATCCCACCAAGACGACGCCATCAAAACCTCTTCGAAACTTTGCGGAACATCATAACAAAGCGTAAACAAAGTTATACTATGCACGTTTGTACTATTTGATCATCCCTAGCAGTTCTTGCTACATATTTTGTTAAATAACTCTGAACTTTGCAGGTATTTGCAGTTCTAACTTATATATTATCAAAGTATACTATCCCACCAATACGACGCCATCAAAACCTCAGCGAAACTCTGCGGAACTTCATAACAAAGCGTAAACAAAGTTATAGTATGCACGGATGTACTATTTGATCATCCAGAGCGGTTCTTGATACATATTTTGTTAAATAACTCTGTGGTGTGCAGGTATTTGCAGTTCTAACTTATCTAATATCAATGTATACTATCTTATCAATACGACGCAATCAAAACCTCAGCGAAACTCTGCGGAACTTCATAACACAGCGTAAACAAAGTTATACTATGCACGGATGTACTATTTGATCATCCAGAGCGGTTCTTGCTACATATTTAGTTAAATAACTCTGAGGTGTGCAGGTATTTGCAGTTCTAACTTATCTAATATCAATGAATACTATCATATCAATACGACGCAATCAAAACATCAGCGAAGCTTTGCGGAACTTCATAACAAACCGTAAACAAAGTTATACTATGCACGTATGTACTATTTGATCAGCCTGTGCGGTTCTTGCTACATATTTAGTTAAATAACTCTGAGCTTTGCAGGTATTTTCAGTTCTACCCTATATAATATCATAGTATACTATCTTACCTATACGACGCAATTAAAACATCAGCGACACTTTGCGGAATTTCATAAGAAAGCGTAAACAAAGTTATACTATGCACGTATGTACTATTTGATCATCCTGAGCGGTTCTTGCTACATATTTAGTTAAATAACTCTGAGCTTTGCAGGTATTTTCAGTTCTACCTTATATAATATCATAGTATACTATCCCACCAATACGACGCAATCAAAACATCAGTGACACTTTGCGGAACTTCATAACAAAGCGTAAACAAAGTTATACTATGCATGTATGTACTATTTGATCATCCCTAGCAGTTCTTGCTACATATTTTGTTAAATAACTCAGAACTTTGCAGGTGTTTGTAGTTCTAACTTATATATTATCAAAGTATACTATCCCACCAATACGACGCCATCAAAACCTCAGCGAAACATTGCGGAACCTCATAACAAAGCGTAAACATAGTTATAGTATGCAGGGATGTACTATTTGATCATCCAGATCGGTTCTTGATACATATTTTGTTAAATAACTCTGTGGTGTGCAGGTATTTGCAGTTCTAACTCATCTAATATCAATGTATACTATCTTATCAATACGACGCAATCAAAACATCAGCGAAACTTTGCGGAACATCATAACAAAGCGTAAACAAAGTTATACTATGCACGTATGTAATATTTGATCATCCCTAGCGGCTCTTGCTACATATTTTGTTAAATAACTCTGAGCTTTGCAGGTATTTGCAGTTCTAACTTATCTAATATCAAAGTATACTACCTTATCAATACGACGCAATCAAAACCTCAGCGAAACTCTGCGGAACTTCATAACACAGCGTAAACAAAGTTATACTATGCACGGATGTACTACTTGATCATCCAGAGCGGTTCTTGCTACATATTTTGTTAAATTACTCTGAGCTTTGCATGTATTTTCAGTTCTACCTTATATATTATCAAAGTATACTATCTTATCAATACGACGCAATCAAAACATCAGCGAAACTTTGCGGAATTTCATAAGGAAGCGAGAACAAAGTTATACTATGCACGGATGTACTATTTGATCATCCAGAGCGGTTCTTGATACATATTTTGTTAAATAACTCTGTGGTGTGCAGGTATTTGCAGTTCTAACTTATCTAATATCAATGTATACTATCCCACCAACACGACGCCATCAAAACCTCAGCGAAACTTTGCGGAACATCATAACAAAGCGTAAACAAAGTTATACTATGCACGGATGTACTATTAGATCATCCCTAGCGGTTCTAGCTACATATATTGTTAAATAACTCTGAGCTTTGCAGGTATTTGCTTTTCCAACTTATCTAATATCAATGTATACTATCTTATCAATACGACGCAATCAAAACATCAGCGAAGCTTTGCGGAACTTCATAACAAAGCGTAAACAAAGTTATAGTATGCACGGATGTACTATTTGATCATCCAGAGCGGTTCTTGATACATATTTTGTTAAATAACTCTGTGGTGTGCAGGTATTTGCAGTTCTAACTTATCTAATATCAATGTATACTATCTTATCAATACGACGCAATCAAAACCTCAGCGAAACTCTGCGGAACTTCATAACACAGCGTAAACAAAGTTATACTATGCACGGATGTACTATTTGATCATCCAGAGCGGTTCTTGCTACATATTTAGTTAAATAACTCTGAGGTGTGCAGGTATTTGCAGTTCTAACTTATCTAATATCAATGAATACTATCATATCAATACGACGCAATCAAAACATCAGCGAAGCTTTGCGGAACTTCATAAGAAAGCGTAAACAAAGTTATACTATGCACGTATGTACTATTTGATCAGCCTGTGCGGTTCTTGCTACATATTTAGTTAAATAACTCTGAGCTTTGCAGGTATTTTCAGTTCTACCCTATATAATATCATAGTATACTATCTTACCTATACGACGCAATTAAAACATCAGCGACACTTTGCGGAATTTCATAAGAAAGCGTAAACAAAGTTATACTATGCACGTATGTACTATTTGATCATCCTGAGCGGTTCTTTGCTACATATTTAGTTAAATAACTCTGAGCTTTGCAGTTATTTTCAGTTCTACCTTATATAATATCATAGTATACTATCCCACCAACACGACGCAATCAAAACATCAGTGACACTTTGCGGAACTTCATAACAAAGCGTAAACAAAGTTATACTATGCATGTATGTACTATTTGATCATCCCTAGCAGTTCTTGCTACATATTTTGTTAAATAACTCAGAACTTTGCAGGTGTTTGTAGTTCTAACTTATATATTATCAAAGTAAACTATCCCACCAATACGACGCCATCAAAACCTCAGCGAAACTTTGCGGAATTTCATAAGAAAGCGTAAACAAAGTTATACTATGCACGTATGTACTATTTGATCATCCTGAGCGGTTCTTGCTACATATTTAGTTAAATAACTCTGAGCTTTGCAGGTATTTGCAGTTCTAACTTATCTAATATCAATGTATACTATCTTATCAATACGACGCAATCAAAACCTCAGCGAAACTCTGCGGAACTTCATAACACAGCGTAAACAAAGTTATACTATGCACGGATGTACTATTTGATCATCCAGAGCGGTTCTTGCTACATATTTAGTTAAATAACTCTGAGGTGTGCAGGTATTTGCAGTTCTAACTTATCTAATATCAATGAATACTATCATATCAATACGACGCAATCAAAACATCAGCGAAGCTTTGCGGAACTTCATAAGAAAGCGTAAACAAAGTTATACTATGCACGTATGTACTATTTGATCAGCCTGTGCGGTTCTTGCTACATATTTAGTTAAATAACTCTGAGCTTTGCAGGTATTTTCAGTTCTACCCTATATAATATCATAGTATACTATCTTACCTATACGACGCAATTAAAACATCAGCGACACTTTGCGGAATTTCATAAGAAAGCGTAAACAAAGTTATACTATGCACGTATGTACTATTTGATCATCCTGAGCGGTTCTTTGCTACATATTTAGTTAAATAACTCTGAGCTTTGCAGTTATTTTCAGTTCTACCTTATATAATATCATAGTATACTATCCCACCAATACGACGCCATCAAAACATGAGTGACACTTTGCGGAACTTCATAACAAAGCGTAAACAAAGTTATACTATGCATGTATGTACTATTTGATCATCCCTAGCAGTTCTTGCTACATATTTTGTTAAATAACTCAGAACTTTGCAGGTGTTTGTAGTTCTAACTTATATATTATCAAAGTAAACTATCCCACCAATACGACGCCATCAAAACCTCAGCGAAACTTTGCGGAATTTCATAAGAAAGCGTAAACAAAGTTATACTATGCACGTATGTACTATTTGATCATCCAGAGCGGTTCTTGCTACATATTTAGTTAAATAACTCTGAGGTGTGCAAGTAATTGCAGTTCTAACTTATCTAATATCAATGTATACTATCTTATCAATACGACGCAATCATAACATCATCGAAGCTTTGCGGAACTTCATAACAAAGCGTAAACAAAGTTATACTATGCACGGATGTACTATTTGATCATCCTGAGCGGTTCTTGCTACATATTTAGTTAAATAACTCTGAGCTTTGCAGGTATTTTCAGTTCTAACTTATATAATATCAAAGTATACTATCTTACCAATTGCGACGCAATCAAAACCTCAGCGAAACATTGCGGAACTTCATAACAAAGCGTAAACAAAGTTATACTATGCACGTATGTACTATTTGATCATCCTGAGCGGTTCTTGCTACATATTTAGTTAAATAACTCTGAGCTTTGCAGTTATTTTCAGTTCTACCTTATATAATATCATAGTATACTATCCCACCAACACGACGCAATAAAAACATCAGTGACACTTTGCGGAACTTCATAACAAAGCGTAAACAAAGTTATACTATGCACGTATGTAATATTTGATCATCCCTAGCGGCTCTTGCTACATATCTTGTTAAATAACTCTGAGCTTTGCAGGTATTTGCAGTTCTAACTTATCTAATATCAAAGTATACTACCTTATCAATACGACGCAATCAAAACCTCAGCGAAACTCTGCGGAACTTCATAACACAGCGTAAACAAAGTTATACTATGCACGGATGTACTACTTGATCATCCAGAGCGGTTCTTGCTACATATTTTGTTAAATTACTCTGAGCTTTGCATGTATTTTCAGTTCTACCTTATATATTATCAAAGTATACTATCTTATCAATACGACGCAATCAAAACATCAGCGAAACTTTGCGGAATTTCATAAGGAAGCGAGAACAAAGTTATACTATGCACGGATGTACTATTTGATCTTCCAGAGCGGTTCTTGATACATATTTTGTTAAATAACTCTGAGGTGTGCAAGTAATTGCAGTTCTAACTTATCTAATATCAATGTATACTATCTTATCAATACGACGCAATCATAACATCATCGAAGCTTTGCGGAACTTCATAACAAAGCGTAAACAAAGTTATACTATGCACGGATGTACTATTAGATCATCCCTAGCGGTTCTAGCTACATATATTGTTAAATAACTCTGAGCTTTGCAGGTATTTGCTTTTCCAACTTATCTAATATCAATGTATACTATCTTATCAATACGACGCAATCAAAACATCAGCGAAGCTTTGCGGAACTTCATAACAAAGCGTAAACAAAGTTATACTATGTACGGATGTACTATTTGATCATCCAGAGCGGTTCTTGCTACATATTTTGTTAAATAACTCTGAGCTTTGCATGTAGTTTCAGTTCTACCTTATATATTATCAAAGTATACTATCTTATCAATACGACGCAATCAAAACATCAGCGAAACTTTGCGGAATTTCATAAGGAAGCTAGAACAAAGTTATACTATGCACGGATGTACTATTTGATCTTCCAGAGCGGTTCTTGATACATATTTTGTTAAATAACTCTGAGGTGTGCAAGTAATTGCAGTTCTAACTTATCTAATATCAATGTATACTATCTTATCAATACGACGCAATCATAACATCATCGAAGCTTTGCGGAACTTCATAACAAAGCGTAAACAAAGTTATACTATGCACGGATGTACTATTAGATCATCCCTAGCGGTTCTAGCTACATATATTGTTAAATAACTCTGAGCTTTGCAGGTATTTGCTTTTCCAACTTATCTAATATCAATGTATACTATCTTATCAATACGACGCAATCAAAACATCAGCGAAGCTTTGCGGAACTTCATAACAAAGCGTAAACAAAATTATACTATGTACGGATGTACTATTTGATCATCCAGAGCGGTTCTTGCTACATATTTAGTTAAATAACTCTGAGATTTGCAGGTATTTTCAGTTCTACCTTATATATTATCAAAGTATACTATCTTATCAATACGACGCAATCAAAACATCAGCGAAACTTTGCGGAATTTCATAAGGAAGCGAGAACAAAGTTATACTATGCACGGATGTACTATTTGATCATCCAGAGTGGTTCTTGATACATATTTTGTTAAATAACTCTGAGGTGTGCAAGTATTTGCAGTTCTAACTTATCTAATATCAAAGTATACTACCTTATCAATACGACGCAATCAAAACATCAGCGAAGCTTTGCGGAACTTCATAACAAAGCGTAAACAAAGTTATAGTATGCACGGATGTACTATTTGATCATCCAGAGCGGTTCTTGCTACATATTTAGTTAAATAACTCTGAGGTGTGCAGGTATATTCAGTTCTACCTTATATAATATCAATGTATACTATCTTATCAATACGACGCAATCAAAACATCAGCGAAGCTTTGCAGAACTTCATAACAAATCGTAAACAAAGTTATACTATGCACGTTTGTACTATTTGATCATCCAGAGCGGTTCTTGCTACATATTTAGTTAAATAACTCTGAGGTGTGCAGGTATTTGCAGTTCTAACTTATCTAATATCAATGAATACTATCATATCAATACGACGCAATCAAAACATCAGCGAAGCTTTGCGGAACTTCATAACAAAGCGTAAACAAAGTTATACTATGCACGTATGTACTATTTGATCAGCCTGTGCGGTTCTTGCTACATATTAGATAAATAGCTCTGAGCTTTGCAGGTATTTTCAGTTCTAACTTATCTAATATCAAAGTATTCTATCTTATCAATACGACGCATTCAAAACCTCAGCGAAACTCAGCGGAACTTCATAACACAGCGTAAACAAAGTTATACTATGCACGGATGTACTATTTGATCATCCAGGGCGGTTCTTGCTACATATTTAGTTAAATAACTCTGAGGTGTGCAGGTATTTGCAGTTCTAACTTATCTAATATCAATGAATACTATCATATCAATACGACGCAATCAAAACATCAGCGAAGCTTTGCGGAACTTCATAACAAACCGTAAACAAAGTTATACTATGCACGTATGTACTATTTGATCATCCCTAGCAGTTCTTGCTACATATTTTGTTAAATAACTCAGAACTTTGCAGGTGTTTGTAGTTCTAACTTATATATTATCAAAGTATACTATCCCACCAATACGACGCCATCAAAACCTCAGCGAAACATTGCGGAACCTCATAACAAAGCGTAAACATAGTTATAGTATGCAGGGATGTACTATTTGATCATCCAGATCGGTTCTTGATACATATTTTGTTAAATAACTCTGTGGTGTGCAGGTATTTGCAGTTCTAACTCATCTAATATCAATGTATACTATCTTATCAATACGACGCAATCAAAACATCAGCGAAACTTTGCGGAACTTCATAACAAAGCGTAAACAAAGTTATACTATGCACGTATGTAATATTTGATCATCCCTAGCGGCTCTTGCTACATATTTTGTTAAATAACTCTGAGCTTTGCAGGTATTTGCAGTTCTAACTTATCTAATATCAAAGTATACTACCTTATCAATACGACGCAATCAAAACCTCAGCGAAACTCTGCGGAACTTCATAACACAGCGTAAACAAAGTTATACTATGCACGGATGTACTACTTGATCATCCAGAGCGGTTCTTGCTACATATTTTGTTAAATTACTCTGAGCTTTGCATGTATTTTCAGTTCTACCTTATATATTATCAAAGTATACTATCTTATCAATACGACGCAATCAAAACATCAGCGAAACTTTGCGGAATTTCATAAGGAAGCGAGAACAAAGTTATACTATGCACGGATGTACTATTTGATCATCCAGAGCGGTTCTTGCTACATATTTTGTTAAATAACTCAGAGGTGTGCATGTAGTTGCAGTTCTAACTTATCTAATATCAATGTATACTATCCCACCAAGACGACGCCATCAAAACCTCAGCGAAACTTTGCGGAACATCATAACAAAGCGTAAACAAAGTTATACTATGCACGTTTGTACTATTTGATCATCCCTAGCAGTTCTTGCTACATATTTTGTTAAATAACTCTGAACTTTGCAGGTATTTGTAGTTCTAACTTATATATTATCAAAGTATACTATCCCACCAATACGACGCCATCAAAACCTCAGCGAAACTTTGCGGAACCTCATAACAAAGCGTAAACAAAGTTATAGTATGCACGGATGTACTATTTGATCATCCAGAGCGGTTCTTGATACATATTTTGTTAAATAACTCTGTGGTGTGCAGGTATTTGCAGTTCTAACTTATCTAATATCAATGTATACTATCTTATCAATACGACGCAATCAAAACCTCAGCGAAACTCTGCGGAACTTCATAACACAGCGTAAACAAAGTTATACTATGCACGGATGTACTATTTGATCATCCAGAGCGGTTCTTGCTACATATTTAGTTAAATAACTCTGAGGTGTGCAGGTATTTGCAGTTCTAACTTATCTAATATCAATGAATACTATCATATCAATACGACGCAATCAAAACATCAGCGAAGCTTTGCGGAACTTCATAAGAAAGCGTAAACAAAGTTATACTATGCACGTATGTACTATTTGATCAGCCTGTGCGGTTCTTGCTACATATTTAGTTAAATAACTCTGAGCTTTGCAGGTATTTTCAGTTCTACCCTATATAATATCATAGTATACTATCTTACCTATACGACGCAATTAAAACATCAGCGACACTTTGCGGAATTTCATAAGAAAGCGTAAACAAAGTTATACTATGCACGTATGTACTATTTGATCATCCTGAGCGGTTCTTTGCTACATATTTAGTTAAATAACTCTGAGCTTTGCAGTTATTTTCAGTTCTACCTTATATAATATCATAGTATACTATCCCACCAACACGACGCAATCAAAACATCAGTGACACTTTGCGGAACTTCATAACAAAGCGTAAACAAAGTTATACTATGCATGTATGTACTATTTGATCATCCCTAGCAGTTCTTGCTACATATTTTGTTAAATAACTCAGAACTTTGCAGGTGTTTGTAGTTCTAACTTATATATTATCAAAGTAAACTATCCCACCAATACGACGCCATCAAAACCTCAGCGAAACTTTGCGGAATTTCATAAGAAAGCGTAAACAAAGTTATACTATGCACGTATGTACTATTTGATCATCCTGAGCGGTTCTTGCTACATATTTAGTTAAATAACTCTGAGCTTTGCAGGTATTTGCAGTTCTAACTTATCTAATATCAATGTATACTACCTTATCAATACGACGCAATCAAAACCTCAGCGAAACTCTGCGGAACTTCATAACACAGCGTAAACAAAGTTATACTATGCACGGATGTACTATTTGATCATCCAGAGCGGTTCTTGCTACATATTTAGTTAAATAACTCTGAGGTGTGCAGGTATTTGCAGTTCTAACTTATCTAATATCAATGAATACTATCATATCAATACGACGCAATCAAAACATCAGCGAAGCTTTGCGGAACTTCATAAGAAAGCGTAAACAAAGTTATACTATGCACGTATGTACTATTTGATCAGCCTGTGCGGTTCTTGCTACATATTTAGTTAAATAACTCTGAGCTTTGCAGGTATTTTCAGTTCTACCCTATATAATATCATAGTATACTATCTTACCTATACGACGCAATTAAAACATCAGCGACACTTTGCGGAATTTCATAAGAAAGCGTAAACAAAGTTATACTATGCACGTATGTACTATTTGATCATCCTGAGCGGTTCTTTGCTACATATTTAGTTAAATAACTCTGAGCTTTGCAGTTATTTTCAGTTCTACCTTATATAATATCATAGTATACTATCCCACCAACACGACGCAATCAAAACATCAGTGACACTTTGCGGAACTTCATAACAAAGCGTAAACAAAGTTATACTATGCATGTATGTACTATTTGATCATCCCTAGCAGTTCTTGCTACATATTTTGTTAAATAACTCAGAACTTTGCAGGTGTTTGTAGTTCTAACTTATATATTATCAAAGTAAACTATCCCACCAATACGACGCAATCAAAACCTCAGCGAAACTTTGCGGAATTTCATAAGAAAGCGTAAACAAAGTTATACTATGCACGTATGTACTATTTGATCATCCTGAGCGGTTCTTGCTACATATTTAGTTAAATAACTCTGAGCTTTGCAGGTATTTGCAGTTCTAACTTATCTAATATCAAAGTATACTATCTTATCAATACGACGCAATCAAAACCTCAGCGAAACTCTGCGGAACTTCATAACACAGCGTAAACAAAGTTATACTATGCACGGATGTACTACTTGATCATCCAGAGCGGTTCTTGCTACATTTTTTGTTAAATTACTCTGAGCTTTGCATGTATTTTCAGTTCTACCTTATATATTATCAAAGTATACTATCTTATCAATACGACGCAATCAAAACATCAGCGAAACTTTGCGGAATTTCATAAGGAAGCGAGAACAAAGTTATACTATGCACGGATGTACTATTTGATCTTCCAGAGCGGTTCTTGCTACATATTTTGTTAAATAACTCTGAGGTGTGCAAGTAATTGCAGTTCTAACTTATCTAATATCAATGTATACTATCTTATCAATACGACGCAATCATAACATCATCGAAGCTTTGCGGAACTTCATAACAAAGCGTAAACAAAGTTATACTATGCACGGATGTACTATTAGATTATCCCTAGCGGTTCTAGCTACATATATTGTTAAATAACTCTGAGCTTTGCAGGTATTTGCTTTTCCAACTTATCTAATATCAATGTATACTATCTTATCAATACGACGCAATCAAAACATCAGCGAAGCTTTGCGGAACTTCATAACAAAGCGTAAACAAAGTTATACTATGCACGGATGTACTATTTGATCATCCAGAGCGGTTCTTGCTACATATTTAGTTAAATAACTCTGAGATTTGCAGGTATTTTCAGTTCTACCTTATATATTATCAATGTATACTATCTTATCAATACGACGCAATCAAAACATCAGCGAAGCTTTGCGGAACTTCATAACAAAGCGTAAACAAAATTATACTACGCACGTTTGTACTATTTGATCATCCTGAACGGTTCTAGCTACATATTTTGTTAAATAACTTTGAACTTTGCAGGTATTTGCAGTTCTAACTTATCTAATATCAAAGTATTCTATCTTATCAATACGACGCAATCAAAACCTCAGCGAAACTCAGCGGAACTTAATAACACAGCGTAAACAAAGTTATACTATGCACGGATGTACTATTTGATCATCCAGAGCGGTTCTTGCAACATATTTAGTTAAATAACTCTGAGGTGTGCAGGTATTTGCAGTTCTAACTTATCTAATATCAATGTATACTATCATATCAATACGACGCAATCAAAACATCAGCGAAGCTTTGCGGAACTTCATAACAAAGCGTAAACAAAGTTATACTATGCACGTATGTACTATTTGATCAGCCTGTGCGGTTCTTGCTACATATTTAGTTAAATAACTCTGAGCTTTGCAGGTATTTTCAGTTCTACCCTATATAATATCATAGTATACTATCTTACCTATACGACGCAATTAAAACATCAGCGACACTTTGCGGAATTTCATAAGAAAGCGTAAACAAAGTTATACTATGCACGTATGTACTATTTGATCATCCTGAGCGGTTCTTGCTACATATTTAGTTAAATAACTCTGAGCTTTGCAGTTATTTTCAGTTCTACCTTATATAATATCATAGTATACTATCCCACCAACACGACGCAATAAAAACATCAGTGACACTTTGCGGAACTTCATAACAAAGCGTAAACAAAGTTATACTATGCACGTATGTAATATTTGATCATCCCTAGCGGCTCTTGCTACATATTTTGTTAAATAACTCTGAGCTTTGCAGGTATTTGCAGTTCTAACTTATCTAATATCAAAGTATACTACCTTATCAATACGACGCAATCAAAACCTCAGCGAAACTCTGCGGAACTTCATAACACAGCGTAAACAAAGTTATACTATGCACGGATGTACTACTTGATCATCCAGAGCGGTTCTTGCTACATATTTTGTTAAATTACTCTGAGCTTTGCATGTATTTTCAGTTCTACCTTATATATTATCAAAGTATACTATCTTATCAATACGACGCAATCAAAACATCAGCGAAACTTTGCGGAATTTCATAAGGAAGCGAGAACAAAGTTATACTATGCACGGATGTACTATTTGATCATCCAGAGCGGTTCTTGCTACATATTTTGTTAAATAACTCTGAGCTTTGCAGGTATTTGCAGTTCTAACTTATCTAATATCAAAGTATACTACCTTATCAATACGACGCAATCAAAACCTCAGCGAAACTCTGCGGAACTTCATAACACAGCGTAAACAAAGTTATACTATGCACGGATGTACTACTTGATCATCCAGAGCGGTTCTTGCTACATATTTTGTTAAATTACTCTGAGCTTTGCATGTATTTTCAGTTCTACCTTATATATTATCAAAGTATACTATCTTATCAATACGACGCAATCAAAACATCAGCGAAACTTTGCGGAATTTCATAAGGAAGCGAGAACAAAGTTATACTATGCACGGATGTACTATTTGATCATCCAGAGCGGTTCTTGATACATATTTTGTTAAATAACTCTGTGGTGTGCAGGTATTTGCAGTTCTAACTTATCTAATATCAATGTATACTATCCCACCAACACGACGCCATCAAAACCTCAGCGAAACTTTGCGGAACATCATAACAAAGAGTAAACAAAGTTATACTATGCACGTTTGTACTATTTGATCATCCCTAGCAGTTCTTGCTACATATTTTGTTAAATAACTCTGAACTTTGCAGGTATTTGTAGTTCTAACTTATATATTATCAAAGTATACTATCCCACCAATACGACGCCATCAAAACCTCAGCGAAACTTTGCGGAACCTCATAACAAAGCGTAAACAAAGTTATAGTATGCACGGATGTACTATTTGATCATCCAGAGCGGTTCTTGATACATATTTTGTTAAATAACTCTGTGGTGTGCAGGTATTTGCAGTTCTAACTTATCTAATATCAATGTATACTATCTTATCAATACGACGCAATCAAAACCTCAGCGAAACTCTGCGGAACTTCATAACACAGCGTAAACAAAGTTATACTATGCACGGATGTACTATTTGATCATCCAGAGCGGTTCTTGCTACATATTTAGTTAAATAACTCTGAGGTGTGCAGGTATTTGCAGTTCTAACTTATCTAATATCAATGAATACTATCATATCAATACGACGCAATCAAAACATCAGCGAAGCTTTGCGGAACTTCATAAGAAAGCGTAAACAAAGTTATACTATGCACGTATGTACTATTTGATCAGCCTGTGCGGTTCTTGCTACATATTTAGTTAAATAACTCTGAGCTTTGCAGGTATTTTCAGTTCTACCCTATATAATATCATAGTATACTATCTTACCTATACGACGCAATTAAAACATCAGCGACACTTTGCGGATTTTCATAAGAAAGCGTAAACAAAGTTATACTATGCACGTATGTACTATTTGATCATCCTGAGCGGTTCTTTGCTACATATTTAGTTAAATAACTCTGAGCTTTGCAGTTATTTTCAGTTCTACCTTATATAATATCATAGTATACTATCCCACCAACACGACGCAATCAAAACATCAGTGACACTTTGCGGAACTTCATAACAAAGCGTAAACAAAGTTATACTATGCATGTATGTACTATTTGATCATCCCTAGCAGTTCTTGCTACATATTTTGTTAAATAACTCAGAACTTTGCAGGTGTTTGTAGTTCTAACTTATATATTATCAAAGTAAACTATCCCACCAATACGACGCCATCAAAACCTCAGCGAAACTTTGCGGAATTTCATAAGAAAGCGTAAACAAAGTTATACTATGCACGTATGTACTATTTGATCATCCTGAGCGGTTCTTGCTACATATTTAGTTAAATAACTCTGAGCTTTGCAGGTATTTGCAGTTCTAACTTATCTAATATCAATGTATACTATCTTATCAATACGACGCAATCAAAACCTCAGCGAAACCCTGCGGAACTTCATAACAAAGCGTAAACAAAGTTATACTATGCACGGATGTACTATTTGATCATCCAGAGCGGTTCTTGCTACATATTTAGTTAAATAACTCTGAGGTGTGCAGGTATTTGCAGTTCTAACTTATCTAATATCAATGAATACTATCATATCAATACGACGCAATCAAAACATCAGCGAAGCTTTGCGGAACTTCATAAGAAAGCGTAAACAAAGTTATACTATGCACGTATGTACTATTTGATCAGCCTGTGCGGTTCTTGCTACATATTTAGTTAAATAACTCTGAGCTTTGCAGGTATTTTCAGTTCTACCCTATATAATATCATAGTATACTATCTTACCTATACGACGCAATTAAAACATCAGCGACACTTTGCGGAATTTCATAAGAAAGCGTAAACAAAGTTATACTATGCACGTATGTACTATTTGATCATCCTGAGCGGTTCTTTGCTACATATTTAGTTAAATAACTCTGAGCTTTGCAGTTATTTTCAGTTCTACCTTATATAATATCATAGTATACTATCCCACCAACACGACGCAATCAAAACATCAGTGACACTTTGCGGAACTTCATAACAAAGCGTAAACAAAGTTATACTATGCATGTATGTACTATTTGATCATCCCTAGCAGTTCTTGCTACATATTTTGTTAAATAACTCAGAACTTTGCAGGTGTTTGTAGTTCTAACTTATATATTATCAAAGTAAACTATCCCACCAATACGACGCAATCAAAACCTCAGCGAAACTTTGCGGAATTTCATAAGAAAGCGTAAACAAAGTTATACTATGCACGTATGTACTATTTGATCATCCTGAGCGGTTCTTGCTACATATTTAGTTAAATAACTCTGAGCTTTGCAGGTATTTGCAGTTCTAACTTATCTAATATCAAAGTATACTACCTTATCAATACGACGCAATCAAAACCTCAGCGAAACTCTGCGGAACTTCATAACACAGCGTAAACAAAGTTATACTATGCACGGATGTACTACTTGATCATCCAGAGCGGTTCTTGCTACATTTTTTGTTAAATTACTCTGAGCTTTGCATGTATTTTCAGTTCTACCTTATATATTATCAAAGTATACTATCTTATCAATACGACGCAATCAAAACATCAGCGAAACTTTGCGGAATTTCATAAGGAAGCGAGAACAAAGTTATACTATGCACGGATGTACTATTTGATCTTCCAGAGCGGTTCTTGATACATATTTTGTTAAATAACTCTGAGGTGTGCAAGTAATTGCAGTTCTAACTTATCTAATATCAATGTATACTATCTTATCAATACGACGCAATCATAACATCATCGAAGCTTTGCGGAACTTCATAACAAAGCGTAAACAAAGTTATACTATGCACGGATGTACTATTAGATTATCCCTAGCGGTTCTAGCTACATATATTGTTAAATAACTCTGAGCTTTGCAGGTATTTGCTTTTCCAACTTATCTAATATCAATGTATACTATCTTATCAATACGACGCAATCAAAACATCAGCGAAGCTTTGCGGAACTTCATAACAAAGCGTAAACAAAGTTATACTATGTACGGATGTACTATTTGATCATCCAGAGCGGTTCTTGCTACATATTTAGTTAAATAACTCTGAGATTTGCAGGTATTTTCAGTTCTACCTTATATATTATCAATGTATACTATCTTATCAATACGACGCAATCAAAACATCAGCGAAGCTTTGCGGAACTTCATAACAAAGCGTAAACAAAATTATACTACGCACGTTTGTACTATTTGATCATCCTGAACGGTTCTAGCTACATATTTTGTTAAATAACTTTGAACTTTGCAGGTATTTGCAGTTCTAACTTATCTAATATCAAAGTATTCTATCTTATCAATACGACGCATTCAAAACCTCAGCGAAACTCAGCGGAACTTAATAACACAGCGTAAACAAAGTTATACTATGCACGGATGTACTATTTGATCATCCAGAGCGGTTCTTGCAACATATTTAGTTAAATAACTCTGAGGTGTGCAGGTATTTGCAGTTCTAACTTATCTAATATCAATGTATACTATCATATCAATACGACGCAATCAAAACATCAGCGAAGCTTTGCGGAACTTCATAACAAAGCGTAAACAAAGTTATACTATGCACGTATGTACTATTTGATCAGCCTGTGCGGTTCTTGCTACATATTTAGTTAAATAACTCTGAGCTTTGCAGGTATTTTCAGTTCTACCCTATATAATATCATAGTATACTATCTTACCTATACGACGCAATTAAAACATCAGCGACACTTTGCGGAATTTCATAACAAAGCGTAAACAAAGTTATACTATGCACGTATGTACTATTTGATCATCCTGAGCGGTTCTTGCTACATATTTAGTTAAATAACTCTGAGCTTTGCAGTTATTTTCAGTTCTACCTTATATAATATCATAGTATACTATCCCACCAACACGACGCAATAAAAACATCAGTGACACTTTGCGGAACTTCATAACAAAGCGTAAACAAAGTTATACTATGCACGTATGTAATATTTGATCATCCCTAGCGGCTCTTGCTACATATTTTGTTAAATAACTCTGAGCTTTGCAGGTATTTGCAGTTCTAACTTATCTAATATCAAAGTATACTACCTTATCAATACGACGCAATCAAAACATCAGCGAAACTTTGCGGAATTTCATAAGGAAGCGAGAACAAAGTTATACTATGCACGGATGTACTATTTGATCTTCCAGAGCGGTTCTTGATACATATTTTGTTAAATAACTCTGAGGTGTGCAAGTAATTGCAGTTCTAACTTATCTAATATCAATGTATACTATCTTATCAATACGACGCAATCATAACATCATCGAAGCTTTGCGGAACTTCATAACAAAGCGTAAACAAAGTTATACTATGCACGGATGTACTATTAGATTATCCCTAGCGGTTCTAGCTACATATATTGTTAAATAACTCTGAGCTTTGCAGGTATTTGCTTTTCCAACTTATCTAATATCAATGTATACTATCTTATCAATACGACGCAATCAAAACATCAGCGAAGCTTTGCGGAACTTCATAACAAAGCGTAAACAAAGTTATACTATGTACGGATGTACTATTTGATCATCCAGAGCGGTTCTTGCTACATATTTAGTTAAATAACTCTGAGATTTGCAGGTATTTTCAGTTCTACCTTATATATTATCAATGTATACTATCTTATCAATACGACGCAATCAAAACATCAGCGAAGCTTTGCGGAACTTCATAACAAAGCGTAAACAAAATTATACTACGCACGTTTGTACTATTTGATCATCCTGAACGGTTCTAGCTACATATTTTGTTAAATAACTTTGAACTTTGCAGGTATTTGCAGTTCTAACTTATCTAATATCAAAGTATTCTATCTTATCAATACGACGCATTCAAAACCTCAGCGAAACTCAGCGGAACTTAATAACACAGCGTAAACAAAGTTATACTATGCACGGATGTACTATTTGATCATCCAGAGCGGTTCTTGCAACATATTTAGTTAAATAACTCTGAGGTGTGCAGGTATTTGCAGTTCTAACTTATCTAATATCAATGTATACTATCATATCAATACGACGCAATCAAAACATCAGCGAAGCTTTGCGGAACTTCATAACAAAGCGTAAACAAAGTTATACTATGCACGTATGTACTATTTGATCAGCCTGTGCGGTTCTTGCTACATATTTAGTTAAATAACTCTGAGCTTTGCAGGTATTTTCAGTTCTACCCTATATAATATCATAGTATACTATCTTACCTATACGACGCAATTAAAACATCAGCGACACTTTGCGGAATTTCATAAGAAAGCGTAAACAAAGTTATACTATGCACGTATGTACTATTTGATCATCCTGAGCGGTTCTTGCTACATATTTAGTTAAATAACTCTGAGCTTTGCAGTTATTTTCAGTTCTACCTTATATAATATCATAGTATACTATCCCACCAACACGACGCAATAAAAACATCAGTGACACTTTGCGGAACTTCATAACAAAGCGTAAACAAAGTTATACTATGCACGTATGTAATATTTGATCATCCCTAGCGGCTCTTGCTACATATTTTGTTAAATAACTCTGAGCTTTGCAGGTATTTGCAGTTCTAACTTATCTAATATCAAAGTATACTACCTTATCAATACGACGCAATCAAAACATCAGCGAAACTTTGCGGAATTTCATAAGGAAGCGAGAACAAAGTTATACTATGCACGGATGTACTATTTGATCTTCCAGAGCGGTTCTTGATACATATTTTGTTAAATAACTCTGAGGTGTGCAAGTAATTGCAGTTCTAACTTATCTAATATCAATGTATACTATCTTATCAATACGACGCAATCATAACATCATCGAAGCTTTGCGGAACTTCATAACAAAGCGTAAACAAAGTTATACTATGCACGGATGTACTATTAGATTATCCCTAGCGGTTCTAGCTACATATATTGTTAAATAACTCTGAGCTTTGCAGGTATTTGCTTTTCCAACTTATCTAATATCAATGTATACTATCTTATCAATACGACGCAATCAAAACATCAGCGAAGCTTTGCGGAACTTCATAACAAAGCGTAAACAAAGTTATACTATGTACGGATGTACTATTTGATCATCCAGAGCGGTTCTTGCTACATATTTAGTTAAATAACTCTGAGATTTGCAGGTATTTTCAGTTCTACCTTATATATTATCAATGTATACTATCTTATCAATACGACGCAATCAAAACATCAGCGAAGCTTTGCGGAACTTCATAACAAAGCGTAAACAAAATTATACTACGCACGTTTGTACTATTTGATCATCCTGAACGGTTCTAGCTACATATTTTGTTAAATAACTTTGAACTTTGCAGGTATTTGCAGTTCTAACTTATCTAATATCAAAGTATTCTATCTTATCAATACGACGCATTCAAAACCTCAGCGAAACTCAGCGGAACTTAATAACACAGCGTAAACAAAGTTATACTATGCACGGATGTACTATTTGATCATCCAGAGCGGTTCTTGCAACATATTTAGTTAAATAACTCTGAGGTGTGCAGGTATTTGCAGTTCTAACTTATCTAATATCAATGTATACTATCATATCAATACGACGCAATCAAAACATCAGCGAAGCTTTGCGGAACTTCATAACAAAGCGTAAACAAAGTTATACTATGCACGTATGTACTATTTGATCAGCCTGTGCGGTTCTTGCTACATATTTAGTTAAATAACTCTGAGCTTTGCAGGTATTTTCAGTTCTACCCTATATAATATCATAGTATACTATCTTACCTATACGACGCAATTAAAACATCAGCGACACTTTGCGGAATTTCATAAGAAAGCGTAAACAAAGTTATACTATGCACGTATGTACTATTTGATCATCCTGAGCGGTTCTTGCTACATATTTAGTTAAATAACTCTGAGCTTTGCAGTTATTTTCAGTTCTACCTTATATAATATCATAGTATACTATCCCACCAACACGACGCAATAAAAACATCAGTGACACTTTGCGGAACTTCATAACAAAGCGTAAACAAAGTTATACTATGCACGTATGTAATATTTGATCATCCCTAGCGGCTCTTGCTACATATTTTGTTAAATAACTCTGAGCTTTGCAGGTATTTGCAGTTCTAACTTATCTAATATCAAAGTATACTACCTTATCAATACGACGCAATCAAAACCTCAGCGAAACTCTGCGGAACTTCATAACACAGCGTAAACAAAGTTATACTATGCACGGATGTACTACTTGATCATCCAGAGCGGTTCTTGCTACATATTTTGTTAAATTACTCTGAGCTTTGCATGTATTTTCAGTTCTACCTTATATATTATCAAAGTATACTATCTTATCAATACGACGCAATCAAAACATCAGCGAAACTTTGCGGAATTTCATAAGGAAGCGAGAACAAAGTTATACTATGCACGGATGTACTATTTGATCTTCCAGAGCGGTTCTTGATACATATTTTGTTAAATAACTCTGAGGTGTGCAAGTAATTGCAGTTCTAACTTATCTAATATCAATGTATACTATCTTATCAATACGACGCAATCATAACATCATCGAAGCTTTGCGGAACTTCATAACAAAGCGTAAACAAAGTTATACTATGCACGGATGTACTATTAGATCATCCCTAGCGGTTCTAGCTACATATATTGTTAAATAACTCTGAGCTTTGCAGGTATTTGCTTTTCCAACTTATCTAATATCAATGTATACTATCTTATCAATACGACGCAATCAAAACACCAGCGAAGCTTTGCGGAACTTCATAACAAAGCGTAAACAAAGTTATACTATGCACGGATGTACTATTTCATCATCCAGAGCGGTTCTTGCTACATATTTAGTTAAATAACTCTGAGATTTGCAGGTATTTTCAGTTCTACCTTATATATTATCAAAGTATACTATCTTATCAATACGACGCAATCAAAACATCAGCGAAACTTTGCGGAATTTCATAAGGAAGCGAGAACAAAGTTATACTATGCACGGATGTACTATTTGATCATCCAGAGCGGTTCTTGATACATATTTTGTTAAATATCTCTGAGGTGTGCAAGTATTTGCAGTTCTAACTTATCTAATATCAAAGTATACTACCTTATCAATACGACGCAATCAAAACCTCAGCGAAACTCTGCGGAACTTCATAACACAGCGTAAACAAAGTTATACTATGCACGGATGTACTATTTGATCATCCAGAGCGGTTCTTGCAACATATTTAGTTAAATAACTCTGAGGTGTGCAGGTATTTGCAGTTCTAACTTATCTAATATCAATGTATACTATCATATCAATACGACGCAATCAAAACATCAGCGAAACTTTGCGGAATTTCATAAGGAAGCGAGAACAAAGTTATACTATGCACGGATGTACTATTTGATCATCCAGAGCGGTTCTTGATACATATTTTGTTAAATATCTCTGAGGTGTGCAAGTATTTGCAGTTCTAACTTATCTAATATCAAAGTATACTACCTTATCAATACGACGCAATCAAAACCTCAGCGAAACTCAGCGGAACTTAATAACACAGCGTAAACAAAGTTATACTATGCACGGATGTACTATTTGATCATCCAGAGCGGTTCTTGCAACATATTTAGTTAAATAACTCTGAGGTGTGCAGGTATTTGCAGTTCTAACTTATCTAATATCAATGTATACTATCATATCAATACGACGCAATCAAAACATCAGCGAAGCTTTGCGGAACTTCATAACAAAGCGTAAACAAAGTTATACTATGCACGTATGTACTATTTGATCAGCCTGTGCGGTTCTTGCTACATATTTAGTTAAATAACTCTGAGCTTTGCAGGTATTTTCAGTTCTACCCTATATAATATCATAGTATACTATCTTACCTATACGACGCAATTAAAACATCAGCGACACTTTGCGGAATTTCATAAGAAAGCGTAAACAAAGTTATACTATGCACGTATGTACTATTTGATCATCCTGAGCGGTTCTTGCTACATATTTAGTTAAATAACTCTGAGCTTTGCAGTTATTTTCAGTTCTACCTTATATAATATCATAGTATACTATCCCACCAACACGACGCAATAAAAACATCAGTGACACTTTGCGGAACTTCATAACAAAGCGTAAACAAAGTTATACTATGCACGTATGTAATATTTGATCATCCCTAGCGGCTCTTGCTACATATTTTGTTAAATAACTCTGAGCTTTGCAGGTATTTGCAGTTCTAACTTATCTAATATCAAAGTATACTACCTTATCAATACGACGCAATCAAAACCTCAGCGAAACTCTGCGGAACTTCATAACACAGCGTAAACAAAGTTATACTATGCACGGATGTACTACTTGATCATCCAGAGCGGTTCTTGCTACATATTTTGTTAAATTACTCTGAGCTTTGCATGTATTTTCAGTTCTACCTTATATATTATCAAAGTATACTATCTTATCAATACGACGCAATCAAAACATCAGCGAAACTTTGCGGAATTTCATAAGGAAGCGAGAACAAAGTTATACTATGCACGGATGTACTATTTGATCTTCCAGAGCGGTTCTTGATACATATTTTGTTAAATAACTCTGAGGTGTGCAAGTAATTGCAGTTCTAACTTATCTAATATCAATGTATACTATCTTATCAATACGACGCAATCATAACATCATCGAAGCTTTGCGGAACTTCATAACAAAGCGTAAACAAAGTTATACTATGCACGGATGTACTATTAGATCATCCCTAGCGGTTCTAGCTACATATATTGTTAAATAACTCTGAGCTTTGCAGGTATTTGCTTTTCCAACTTATCTAATATCAATGTATACTATCTTATCAATACGACGCAATCAAAACATCAGCGAAGCTTTGCGGAACTTCATAACAAAGCGTAAACAAAGTTATACTATGTACGGATGTACTATTTGATCATCCAGAGCGGTTCTTGCTACATATTTAGTTAAATAACTCTGAGATTTGCAGGTATTTTCAGTTCTACCTTATATATTATCAAAGTATACTATCTTATCAATACGACGCAATCAAAACATCAGCGAAACTTTGCGGAATTTCATAAGGAAGCGAGAACAAAGTTATACTATGCACGGATGTACTATTTGATCATCCAGAGCGGTTCTTGATACATATTTTGTTAAATATCTCTGAGGTGTGCAAGTATTTGCAGTTCTAACTTATCTAATATCAAAGTATACTACCTTATCAATACGACGCAATCAAAACCTCAGCGAAACTCTGCGGAACTTCATAACACAGCGTAAACAAAGTTATACTATGCACGGATGTACTATTAGATCATCCCTAGCGGTTATAGCTACATATATTGTTAAATAACTCTGAGCTTTGCAGGTATTTGCTTTTCCAACTTATCTAATATCAATGTATACTATCTTATCAATACGACGCAATCAAAACATCAGCGAAGCTTTGCGGAACTTCATAACAAAGCGTAAACAAAGTTATACTATGCACGGATGTACTATTTGATCATCCAGAGCGGTTCTTGCTACATATTTAGTTAAATAACTCTGAGCTTTGCAGGTATTTGCAGTTCTAACTTATATATTATCAAAGTATACTATCTTATCAATACGACGCAATCAAAACATCTGCGAAACTTTGCGGAATTTCATAAGGAAGCGAGAACAAAGTTATACTATGCACGGATGTACTATTTGATCATCCAGAGCGGTTCTTGATACATATTTTGTTAAATAACTCTGTGGTGTGCAGGTATTTGCAGTTCTAACTTATCTAATATCAATGTATACTATCATATCAATACGACGCAATCAAAACATCAGCGAAGCTTTGCGGAATTTCATAAGAAAGCGTAAACAAAGTTATACTATGCACGTATGTACTATTTGATTATCCTGAGCGGTTCTTGCTACATATTTAGTTAAATAACTCTGAGCTTTGCAGGTATTTGCAGTTCTAACTTATATATTATCAAAGTATACTATCTTATCAATACAACGCAATCAAAACATCAGCGAAACTCTGCGGAACTTCATAACACAGCGTAAACAAAGTTATACTATGCACGGATGTACTATTTGATCATCCAGAGCGGTTCTTGCTACATATTTTGTTAAATAACTCTGAGGTGTGCAGGTATTTGCAGTTCTAACTTATCTAATATCAATGTATACGATCTTATCAATACGACGCAATCAAAACATCAGCGAAGCTTTGCGGAACTTCATAACAAAGCGTAAACAAAATTATACTATGCACGTTTGTACTATTTGATCATCCTGAACGGTTCTAGCTACATATTTTGTTAAATAACTTTGAACTTTGAAGGTATTTGCAGTTCTAACTTATCTAATATCAAAGTATTCTATCTTATCAATACGACGCATTCAAAACCTCAGCGAAACTCAGCGGAACTTAATAACACAGCGTAAACAAAGTTATACTATGCACGGATGTACTATTTGATCATCCAGAGCGGTTCTTGCAACATATTTAGTTAAATAACTCTGAGGTGTGCAGGTATTTGCAGTTCTAACTTATCTAATATCAATGTATACTATCATATCAATACGACGCAATCAAAACATCAGCGAAGCTTTGCGGAACTTCATAACAAAGCGTAAACAAAGTTATACTATGCACGTATGTACTATTTGATCAGCCTGTGCTGTTCTTGCTACATATTTAGTTAAATAACTCTGAGCTTTGCAGGTATTTTCAGTTCTACCCTATATAATATCATAGTATACTATCTTACCTATACGACGCAATTAAAACATCAGCGACACTTTGCGGAATTTCATAAGAAAGCGTAAACAAAGTTATACTATGCACGTATGTACTATTTGATCATCCTGAGCGGTTCTTGCTACATATTTAGTTAAATAACTCTGAGATTTGCAGTTATTTTCAGTTCTACCTTATATAATATCATAGTATACTATCCCACCAACACGACGCAATAAAAACATCAGTGACACTTTGCGGAACTTCATAACAAAGCGTAAACAAAGTTATACTATGCACGTATGTAATATTTGATCATCCCTAGCGGCTCTTGCTACATATTTTGTTAAATAACTCTGAGCTTTGCAGGTATTTGCAGTTCTAACTTATCTAATATCAAAGTATACTACCTTATCAATACGACGCAATCAAAACCTCAGCGAAACTCTGCGGAACTTCATAACACAGCGTAAACAAAGTTATACTATGCACGGATGTACTACTTGATCATCCAGAGCGGTTCTTGCTACATATTTTGTTAAATTACTCTGAGCTTTGCATGTATTTTCAGTTCTACCTTATATATTATCAAAGTATACTATCTTATCAATACGACGCAATCAAAACATCAGCGAAACTTTGCGGAATTTCATAAGGAAGCGAGAACAAAGTTATACTATGCACGGATGTACTATTTGATCTTCCAGAGCGGTTCTTGATACATATTTTGTTAAATAACTCTGAGGTGTGCAAGTAATTGCAGTTCTAACTTATCTAATATCAATGTATACTATCTTATCAATACGACGCAATCATAACATCATCGAAGCTTTGCGGAACTTCATAACAAAGCGTAAACAAAGTTATACTATGCACGGATGTACTATTAGATCATCCCTAGCGGTTCTAGCTACATATATTGTTAAATAACTCTGAGCTTTGCAGGTATTTGCTTTTCCAACTTATCTAATATCAATGTATACTATCTTATCAATACGACGCAATCAAAACATCAGCGAAGCTTTGCGGAACTTCATAACAAAGCGTAAACAAAGTTATACTATGTACGGATGTACTATTTGATCATCCAGAGCGGTTCTTGCTACATATTTAGTTAAATAACTCTGAGATTTGCAGGTATTTTCAGTTCTACCTTATATATTATCAAAGTATACTATCTTATCAATACGACGCAATCAAAACATCAGCGAAACTTTGCGGAATTTCATAAGGAAGCGAGAACAAAGTTATACTATGCACGGATGTACTATTTGATCATCCAGAGCGGTTCTTGATACATATTTTGTTAAATAACTCTGTGGTGTGCAGGTATTTGCAGTTCTAACTTATCTAATATCAATGTATACTATCCCACCAACACGACGCCATCAAAACCTCAGCGAAACTTTGCGGAACATCATAACAAACCGTAAACAAAGTTATACTATGCACGTTTGTACTATTTGATCATCCTGAACGGTTCTTGCTACATATTTTGTTAAATAACTTTGAACTTTGCAGGTATTTGCAGTTCTAACTTATATATTATCAAAGTATACTGTCTTATCAATACGACGCAATCAAAACCTCAGCGAAACTCTGCGGAACTTCATAACAAAGCGTAAACAAAGTAATACTATGCACGGATGTACTATTTGATCATCCAGAGCGGTTCTTGCTACATATTTAGTTAAATAACTCTGAGCTTTGCAGGTATTTTCAGTTCTACCTTATATAATATCATAGTATACTATCCCACCAACACGACGCCAACAAAACCTCAGCGAAACTTTGCGGAACTTCATAACAAAGCGTAAACAAAGTTATACTATGCACGGATGTACTACTTGATCATCCAGAGCGGTTCTTGCTACATATTTTGTTAAATTACTCTGAGCTTTGCATGTATTTTCAGATCTACCTTATATATTATCAAAGTATACTATCTTATCAATACGACGCAATCAAAACATCAGCGAAACTTTGCGGAATTTCATATGGAAGCGAGAACAAAGTTATACTATGCACGGATGTACTATTTGATCTTCCAGAGCGGTTCTTGATACATATTTTGTTAAATAAGTCTGAGGTGTGCAAGTAATTGCAGTTCTAACTTATCTAATATCAATGTATACTATCTTATCAATACGACGCAATCATAACATCATCGAAGCTTTGCGGAACTTCATAACAAAGCGTAAACAAAGTTATACTATGCACGGATGTACTATTAGATCATCCCTAGCGGTTCTAGCTACATATATTGTTAAATAACTCTGAGCTTTGCAGGTATTTGCTTTTCCAACTTATCTAATATCAATGTATACTATCTTATCAATACGACGCAATCAAAACATCAGCGAAGCTTTGCGGAACTTCATAACAAAGCGTAAACAAAGTTATACTATGTACGGATGTACTATTTGATCATCCAGAGCGGTTCTTGCTACATATTTAGTTAAATAACTCTGAGATTTGCAGGTATTTTCAGTTCTACCTTATATATTATCAAAGTATACTATCTTATCAATACGACGCAATCAAAACATCAGCGAAACTTTGCGGAATTTCATAAGGAAGCGAGAACAAAGTTATTCTATGCACGGATGTACTATTTGATCATCCAGAGCGGTTCTTGATACATATTTTGTTAAATAACTCTGTGGTGTGCAGGTATTTGCAGTTCTAACTTATATATTATCAAAGTATACTGTCTTATCAATACGACGCAATCATAACATCATCGAAGCTTTGCGGAACTTCATAACAAAGCGTAAACAAAGTAATACTATGCACGGATGTACTATTTGATCATCCAGAGCGGTTCTTGCTACATATTTAGTTAAATAACTCTGAGCTTTGCAGTTATTTTCAGTTCTACCTTATATAATATCATAATATACTATCCCACCAACACGACGCAATCAAAACATCAGTGACACTTTGCGGAACTTCATAACAAAGCGTAAACAAAGTTATACTATGCACGTATGTAATATTTGATCATCCCTAGCGGCTCTTGCCACATATTTTGTTAAATAACTCTGAGCTTTGCAGGTATTTGCAGTTCTAACTTATCTAATATCAAAGTATACTACCTTATCAATACGACGCAATCAAAACCTCAGCGAAACTCTGCGGAACTTCATAACACAGCGTAGACAAAGTTATACTATGCACGGATGTACTACTTGATCATCCAGAGCGGTTCTTGCTACATATTTTGTTAAATTACTCTGAGCTTTGCATGTATTTTCAGTTCTACCTTATATATTATCAAAGTATACTATTTTATCAATACGACGCAATCAAAACATCAGCGAAACTTTGCGGAATTTCATAAGGAAGCGAGAACAAAGTTATACTATGCACGGATGTACTATTTGATCATCCAGAGCGGTTCTTGATACATATTTTGTTAAATAACTCTGAGGTGTGCAAGTATTTGCAGTTCTAACTTATCTAATATCAAAGTATACTACCTTATCAAAACGACGCAATCAAAACCTCAGCGAAACTCTGCGGAACTTCATAACACAGCGTAAACAAAGTTATACTATGCACGGATGTACTATTAGATCATCCCTAGCGGTTCTAGCTACATATATTGTTAAATAACTCTGAGCTTTGCAGGTATTTGCTTTTCCAACTTATCTAATATCAATGTATACTATCTTATCAATACGACGCAATCAAAACATCAGCGAAGCTTTGCGGAACTTCATAACAAAGCGTAAACAAAGTTATACTATGCACGGATGTACTATTTGATCATCCAGAGCGGTTCTTGCTACATATTTAGTTAAATAACTCTGAGCTTTGCAGGTATTTGCAGTTCTAACTTATATATTATCAAAGTATACTATCTTATCAATACGACGCAATCAAAACATCTGCGAAACTTTGCGGAATTTCATAAGGAAGCGAGAACAAAGTTATATTATGCACGGATGTACTATTTGATCATCCAGAGCGGTTCTTGATACATATTTTGTTAAATAACTCTGTGGTGTGCAGGTATTTGCAGTTCTAACTTATCTAATATCAATGTATACTATCATATCAATACGACGCAATCAAAACATCAGCGAAGCTTTGCGGAACTTCATAAGGAAGCGAGAACAAAGTTATATTATGCACGGATGTACTATTTGATCAGCCTGTGCGGTTCTTGCTACATATTTAGTTAAATAACTCTGAGCTTTGCAAGTAATTTTCAGTTCTACCTTATATAATATCATAGAATACTATCTTACCAATACGACGCAATTAAAACATCAGCCACACTTTGCGGAATTTCATAAGAAAGCGTAAACAAAGTTATACTATGCACGTATGTACTATTTGATCATCCTGAACGGTTCTTGCTACATATTTAGTTAAATAACTCTGAGCTTTGCAGGTATTTGCAGTTCTAACTTATATATTATCAAAGTATACTATCTTATCAATACGACGCAATCAAAACATCAGCGAAACTCTGCGGAACTTCATAACAAAGCGTAAACAAAGTTATAGTATGCACGGATGTACTACTTGATCATCCAGAACGGTTTTTGCTATATATTTTGTTAAATTACTCTGAGCTTTGCATGTATTTTCAGTTCTACCTTATATATTATCAAAGTATAGTATCTTATCAATACGACGCAATCAAAACATCAGCGAAACTTTGCGGAATTTCATAAGGAAGCGAGAACAAAGTTATACTATGCACGGATGTACTATTTGATCATCCAGAGCGGTTCTTGATACATATTTTGTTAAATAACTCTGTGGTGTGCAGGTATTTGCAGTTCTAACTTATCTAATATCAATGTATACTATCTTATCAATCGGACGCAATCAAAACCTCAGCGAAACTCTGCGGAACTTCATAACACAGCGTAAACAAAGTTATACTATGCACGGATGTACTATTTGATCATCCAGAGCGGTTCTTGCTACATATTTAGTTAAATAACTCTGAGGTGTGCAGGTATTTGCAGTTCTAACTTATCTAATATCAATGTATACTATCTTATCAATACGACGCAATCAAAACATCATCGAAGCTTTGCGGAACTTCATAGCAAAGCGTAAACAAAGTTATACTATGCATGTATGTACTATTTGATCTTCCCTAGCAGTTCTTGCTACATATTTTGTTAAATAACTCAGAACTTTGCAGGTGTTTGTAGTTCTAACTTATATATTATCAAAGTATACTATCCCACCAACACGACGCAATCAAAACATCAGTGACACTTTGCGGAACTTCATAACAAAGCGTAAACAAAGTTATACTATGCATGTATGTACTATTTGATCATCCCTAGCAGTTCTTGCTACATATTTTGTTAAATAACTCAGAACTTTGCAGGTGTTTGTAGTTCTAACTTATATATTATCAAAGTATACTATCCCACCAATACGACGCCATCAAAACCTCAGCGAAACTTTGCGGATCATCATAACAAAGCGTAAACAAAGTTATACTATGCACGTTTGTACTATTTGATCATCCTGAACGGTTCTAGCTACATATCTTGTTAAATAACTTTGAACTTTGCAGGTATTTGCAGTTCTAACTTATATAATATCAAAGTATACTATCTTATCAATACGACGCAATCAAAACCTCAGCGAAACTCGGCGGAACTTCGTAACAAAGCGTAAACAAAGTTATACTATGCACGGATGTACTACTTGATCATCCAGAACGGTTCTTGCTACATATTTAGTTAAATAACTCTGAGCTTTGCAGGTATTTGCAGTTCTAACTTATATATTATCAAAGTATACTGTCTTATCAATACGACGCAATCAAAACCTCAGCGAAACGCTGCGGAACTTCATAACAAAGCGTAAACAAAGTAATACTATGCACGGATGTACTATTTGATCATCCAGAGCGGTTCTTGCTACATATTTTGTTAAATAAATCTGAGCTTTGCAGGTATTTTCAGTTCTACCTTATCTAATATCAATGTATACTATCTTATCAATACGACGCAATCAAAACATCAGTGACACTTTGCGGAACTTCATAACAAAGCGTAAACAAAGTTATACTATGCACGTATGTACTATTTGATCATCCTGAACGGTTCTTGCTACATATTTAGTTAAATAACTCTGAGCTTTGCAGGTATTTTCAGTTCTACCTTATATAATATCATAGTATACTATCTTATCAATACGACGCAATCAAAACCTCAACGAAACTTTGCGGAATTTCATAACAAAGCGTAAACAAAGTTATACTATGCACGGATGTACTATTTCATCATCCCTAGCGGTACTTGCTACATATTTTGTTAAATAACTCTGAGCTTTGCAGGTATTTGCAGTTCTAACTTATTTAATATCAAAGTATACTATCTTATCAATACGACGCAATCAAAACATCAGCGAATCTTTGCGGAATTTCATAAGGAAGCGAGAACAAAGTTATACTATGCACGGATGTACTATTTGATCAACCTGAACGGTTCTTGCTACATATTTTGTTAAATAAATCTGAGCTTTGCAGGTATTTTCAGTTCTACCTTATATAATATCATAGTATACTATCTTACCAATACGACGCAATCAAAACATCAGTGACACTTTGCGGAACTTCATAACAAAGCGTAAACAAAGTTATACTATGCACGGATGTACTATTTGATCATCCTGAACGGTTCTTGCTACATATTTAGTTAAATAACTCTGAGCTTTGCAGGTATTTTCAGTTCTACCTTATATAATATCATAGTACACTATCTTATCAATACGACGCAATCAAAACCTCAACGAAACTTTGCGGAACTTCATAACAAAGCGTAAACAAAGTTATACTATGCACGGATGTACTATTTCATCATCCTGAGCGGTTCTTGCTACATATTTAGTTAAAGAACACTGAGGTTTGCAGGTATTTGCAGTTCTAACTTATTTAATATCAAAGTATACTATCTTATCAATACGACGCAATCAAAACATCAGCGAATCTTTGCGGAATTTCATAAGGAAGCGAGAACAATGTTATACTATGCACGGATGTACTATTTGATCATCCTGAACGGTTCTTGCTACATATTTAGTTAAATAACTCTGAGCTTTGCAGGTATTTTCAGTTCTACCTTATATAATATCATAGTACACTATCTTATCAATACGACGCAATCAAAACCTCAACGAAACTTTGCGGAACTTCATAACAAAGCGTAAACAAAGTTATACTATGCACGGATGTACTATTTCATCATCCCTAGCGGTACTTGCTACATATTTTGTTAAATAACTCTGAGCTTTGCAGGTATTTGCAGTTCTAACTTATTTAATATCAAAGTATACTATCTTATCAATACGACGCAATCAAAACATCAGCGAATCTTTGCGGAATTTCATAAGGAAGCGAGAACAAAGTTATACTATGCACGGATGTACTATTTGATCAACCTGAACGGTTCTTGCTACATATTTTGTTAAATAAATCTGAGCTTTGCAGGTATTTTCAGTTCTACCTTATATAATATCATAGTATACTATCTTACCAATACGACGCAATCAAAACATCAGTGACACTTTGCGGAACTTCATAACAAAGCGTAAACAAAGTTATACTATGCACGGATGTACTATTTGATCAATCAGAATGGTTCTTGCTACATATTTAGTTAAATAACTCTGAGCTTTGCAGGTATTTTCAGTTCTACCTTATATAATATCATAGTACACTATCTTATCAATACGACGCAATCAAAACCTCAACGAAACTTTGCGGAACTTCATAACAAAGCGTAAACAAAGTTATACTATGCACGGATGTACTATTTCATCATCCTGAGCGGTTCTTGCTACATATTTAGTTAAAGAACACTGAGGTTTGCAGGTATTTGCAGTTCTAACTTATTTAATATCAAAGTATACTATCTTATCAATACGACGCAATCAAAACATCAGCGAATCTTTGCGGAATTTCATAAGGAAGCGAGAACAATGTTATACTATGCACGGATGTACTATTTGATCATCCTGAACGGTTCTTGCTACATATTTAGTTAAATAACTCTGAGCTTTGCAGGTATTTTCAGTTCTACCTTATATAATATCATAGTACACTATCTTATCAATACGACGCAATCAAAACCTCAACGAAACTTTGTGGAACTTCATAACAAAGCGTAAACAAAGTTATACTATGCACGGATGTACTATTTCATCATCCTGAGCGGTTCTTGCTACCTATTTTGTTAAATAACTCTGAGCTTTGCAGGTATTTTCAGTTCTACCTTATATAATATCATAGTATACTATCCCACCAACACGACGCCATCAAAACCTCAGCGAAACTTTGCGAAACATCATAACAAAGCGTAAACAAAGTTATAATATGCACGTATGTACTATTTGATCATCCCTAGCAGTTCTTGCTACATATTTTGTTAAATAACTCTGAACTTTGCAGGTATTTGTAGTTCTAACTTATATATTAACAAAGTATACTATCCCACCAATACGACGCCATCAAAACCTCAGCGAAACTTTGCGGAACCTCATAACAAAGCGTAAACAAAGTTATAGTATGCACGGATGTACTATTTGATCATGGGTGATGCCCAGTTGGACTCCGACCGATTGGACCCGTCCCGATTGGACTGTCCCGATTGGACCCGTTCCTTTTGGACTCCGTGCCGATTCGACTCGTGCCGTTTGGACACCGTGCCGATTGGACGCGTTCTTTTTGGACGCCGTGAATTGGACACATTTACAGAATTTTAAAATCGCCGTATCTCCTAAACCGTGCGCCCTAGACAAAAAATAACGAAATTTTTGAAAGACTTTACAGAAAGCATATCACCCCGGCACTACCCCTTAGGCCTATTCAAAAGTCGATTCGCCACCCCTTTGCCCTCCCAAAATTCATTTTCGCCTCCTCTAAAAATCGCTGCATCTCCTAAACCGAGCGTCGTAGGAAGAAAATAACAACATTTTGGGAGGCTTTACCGGGGGCATACCACCCTTACCTAACCCCGTAGTTCTACTCAAAAGTCGATTCACCCCCATCTACCCCCAAGTGATTCCCTAACCCTAACCCTAACCCTAACCCTTTTTTTTCGTGAGGAAATGTTTTATAACGCACATAACCCGAAATTAATCACGACTTGGCGAGGCGAAAATGAATTTGGGGAGGGCAAAGGGGTGGCGAATCGACTTTTGAATAGGCCTAAGGGGTAGTGCCGGGGTAATATGCTTTCTGTAAAGTCTTTCAAAAATTTCGTTATTTTTTGTCTAGGGCGCACGGTTTAGGAGATACGGCGATTTTAAGATTCTGTAAATGTGTCCAATTCACGGCGTCCAAAAAGAACGCGTCCAATCGGCACGGTGTCCAAACGGCACGAGTCGAATCGGCACGGAGTCCAAAAGGAACGGGTCCAATCGGGACAGTCCAATCGGGACGGGTCCAATCGGTCGGAGTCCAAATGGGACACCCCCTTTGATCATCCAGAGCGGTTCTTGATACATATTTTGTTAAATAACTCTGAGCTTTGCAGGTATTTGCAGTTCTAACTTATTTAATATCAAAGTATACTATCTTATCAATACGACGCAATCAAAACATCAAAGAAACTTTGCGGAATTTCATAAGGAAGCGAGAACAAAGTTATACTATGCACGGATGTACTATTTGAACATCCTGAACGGTTCTTGCTACATATTTAGTTAAATAACTCTGAGCTTTGCAGGTATTTTCAGTTCTACCTTATATAATATCATAGTATACTATCTTATCAATACGACGCAATCAAAACCTCAGCGAAACTTAGCGGAACTTCATAAGGAAGCGAGAATAAAGTTATACTATGCACGGATGTACTATTTGATCATCCTGAACGGTTCTTGCTACATATTTTGTTAAATAACTTCGAACTTTGCAGGTATTTGCAGTTCTAACTTATATAATATCAAAGTATACTATCTTATCAATACGACGCAATCAAAACATCAGTGACACTTTGCGGAACTTAATAACAAAGCGTAAACAAAGTTATACTATGCACGGATGTACTATTTCATCATCCTGAGCGGTTCTTGCTACATATTTTGTTAAATAACTCTGAGCTTTGCAGGTATTTTCAGTTCTACCTTATATAATATCATAGTATACTATCTTATCAATACGACGCAATCAAAACCTCAGCGAAGCTTTGCGGAACTTCATAACAAAGCGTAAACAAAGTTATACTATGCACGGATGTACTATTTGATCATCCCTAGCAGTTCTTGCTACATATTTTGTTAAATAACTCTGAACTTTGCAGGTATTTGTAGTTCTAACTAATATATTATCAAAGTATACTATCCCACCAATACGACGCCATCAAAACCTCAGCGAAACTTTGCGGAACCTCATAACAAAGCGTAAACAAAGTTATAGTATGCACGGATGTACTATTTGATCATCCAGAGCGGTTCTTGATACATATTTTGTTAAATAACTCTGTGGTGTGCAGGTATTTGCAGTTCTAACTTATCTAATATCAATGTATACTATCTTATCAATACGACGCATCAAAACATCAGCGAAGCTTTGCGGAACTTCATAAAAAAGCGTAAACAAAGTTATACTATGCACGTTTGTACTATTTGATCATCCTGAACGGTTCATGCTACATATTTTGTTAAATAACTTTGAACTTTGCAGGTATTTGCAGTTCTAACTTATATAATATCAAAGTATACTATCTTATCAATACGACGCAATCAAAACCTCAGCGAAACTTAGCGGAACTTCATAAGGAAGCGAGAATAAAGTTATACTATGCACGGATGTACTATTTGATCATCCTGAACGGTTCTTGCTACATATTTTGTTAAATAACTTCGAACTTTGCAGGTATTTGCAGTTCTAACTTATATAATATCAAAGTATACTATCTTATCAATACGACGCAATCAAAACATCAGTGACACTTTGCGGAACTTAATAACAAAGCGTAAACAAAGTTATACTATGCACGGATGTACTATTTCATCATCCTGAGCGGTTCTTGCTACATATTTTGTTAAATAACTCTGAGCTTTGCAGGTATTTTCAGTTCTACCTTATATAATATCATAGTATACTATCTTATCAATACGACGCAATCAAAACCTCAGCGAAGCTTTGCGGAACTTCATAAGAAAGCGTAAACAAAGTTATAGTATGCACGGATGTACTATTTGATCATCCCTAGCAGTTCTTGCTACATATTTTGTTAAATAACTCTGAACTTTGCAGGTATTTGTAGTTCTAACTAATATATTATCAAAGTATACTATCCCACCAATACGACGCCATCAAAACCTCAGCGAAACTTTGCGGAACCTCATAACAAAGCGTAAACAAAGTTATAGTATGCACGGATGTACTATTTGATCATCCAGAGCGGTTCTTGATACATATTTTGTTAAATAACTCTGTGGTGTGCAGGTATTTGCAGTTCTAACTTATCTAATATCAATGTATACTATCTTATCAATACGACGCATCAAAACATCAGCGAAGCTTTGCGGAACTTCATAAAAAAGCGTAAACAAAGTTATACTATGCACGTTTGTACTATTTGATCATCCTGAACGGTTCATGCTACATATTTTGTTAAATAACTTTGAACTTTGCAGGTATTTGCAGTTCTAACTTATATAATATCAAAGTATTCTATCTTATCAATACGACGCAATCAAAACCTCAGCGAAACTCTGCGGAACTTCATAACAAAGCGTAAACAAAGTTATACTATGCACGGATGTACTACTTGATCATCCAGAACGGTTCTTGCTACATATTTTGTTAAATTACTCTGAGCTTTGCATGTATTCTCAGTTCTATCTTATATATTATCAAAGTATACTATCTTATCAATACGACGCAATCAAAACATCAGCGAAACTTTGCGGAATTTCATAAGGAAGCGAGAACAAAGTTATACTATGCACGTTTGTACTATTTGATCATCCTGAACGGTTCATGCTACATATTTTGTTAAATAACTTTGAACTTTGCAGGTATTTGCAGTTCTAACTTATATAATATCAAAGTATTCTATCTTATCAATACGACGCAATCAAAACCTCAGCGAAACTCTGCGGAACTTCATAACAAAGCGTAAACAAAGTTATACTATGCACGGATGTACTACTTGATCATCCAGAACGGTTCTTGCTACATATTTTGTTAAATTACTCTGAGCTTTGCATGTATTCTCAGTTCTATCTTATATATTATCAAAGTATACTATCTTATCAATACGACGCAATCAAAACATCAGCGAAACTTTGCGGAATTTCATAAGGAAGCGAGAACAAAGTTATACTATGCACGGATGTACTATTTGATCATCCAGAGCGGTTCTTGCTACATATTTTGTTAAATAATTCTGAGCTTTGCAGGTATTTGCAGTTCTAACTTATTTAATATCAAAGTATACTACCTTATCAATACGACGCAATCAAAACCTCTGCGAAACTCTGCGGAACTTCATAACACAGCGTAAACAAAGTTATACTATGCACGGATGTACTATTTGATCATCCAGAGCGGTTCTTGCTACATATTTAGTTAAATAACTCTGAGGTGTGCAAGTATTTGCAGTTCTAACTTATCTAATATCAATGTATACTATCTTATCAATACGACGCATCAAAACATCAGCGAAGCTTTGCGGAACTTCATAAAAAAGCGTAAACAAAGTTATACTATGCACGTTTGTACTATTTGATCATCCTGAACGGTTCATGCTACATATTTTGTTAAATAACTTTGAACTTTGCAGGTATTTGCAGTTCTAACTTATATAATATCAAAGTATACTATCTTATCAATACGACGCAATCAAAACCTCAGCGAAACTTAGCGGAACTTCATAAGGAAGCGAGAATAAAGTTATACTATGCACGGATGTACTATTTGATCATCCTGAACGGTTCTTGCTACATATTTTGTTAAATAACTTCGAACTTTGCAGGTATTTGCAGTTCTAACTTATATAATATCAAAGTATACTATCTTATCAATACGACGCAATCAAAACATCAGTGACACTTTGCGGAACTTAATAACAAAGCGTAAACAAAGTTATACTATGCACGGATGTACTATTTCATCATCCTGAGCGGTTCTTGCTACATATTTTGTTAAATAACTCTGAGCTTTGCAGGTATTTTCAGTTCTACCTTATATAATATCATAGTATACTATCTTATCAATACGACGCAATCAAAACCTCAGCGAAGCTTTGCGGAACTTCATAAGAAAGCGTAAACAAAGTTATACTATGCACGGATGTACTATTTGATCATCCCTAGCAGTTCTTGCTACATATTTTGTTAAATAACTCTGAACTTTGCAGGTATTTGTAGTTCTAACTAATATATTATCAAAGTATACTATCCCACCAATACGACGCCATCAAAACCTCAGCGAAACTTTGCGGAACCTCATAACAAAGCGTAAACAAAGTTATAGTATGCACGGATGTACTATTTGATCATCCAGAGCGGTTCTTGATACATATTTTGTTAAATAACTCTGTGGTGTGCAGGTATTTGCAGTTCTAACTTATCTAATATCAATGTATACTATCTTATCAATACGACGCATCAAAACATCAGCGAAGCTTTGCGGAACTTCATAAAAAAGCGTAAACAAAGTTATACTATGCACGTTTGTACTATTTGATCATCCTGAACGGTTCATGCTACATATTTTGTTAAATAACTTTGAACTTTGCAGGTATTTGCAGTTCTAACTTATATAATATCAAAGTATTCTATCTTATCAATACGACGCAATCAAAACCTCAGCGAAACTCTGCGGAACTTCATAACAAAGCGTAAACAAAGTTATACTATGCACGGATGTACTACTTGATCATCCAGAACGGTTCTTGCTACATATTTTGTTAAATTACTCTGAGCTTTGCATGTATTCTCAGTTCTATCTTATATATTATCAAAGTATACTATCTTATCAATACGACGCAATCAAAACATCAGCGAAACTTTGCGGAATTTCATAAGGAAGCGAGAACAAAGTTATACTATGCACGGATGTACTATTTGATCATCCTGAACGGTTCATGCTACATATTTTGTTAAATAACTTTGAACTTTGCAGGTATTTGCAGTTCTAACTTATATAATATCAAAGTATTCTATCTTATCAATACGACGCAATCAAAACCTCAGCGAAACTCTGCGGAACTTCATAACAAAGCGTAAACAAAGTTATACTATGCACGGATGTACTACTTGATCATCCAGAACGGTTCTTGCTACATATTTTGTTAAATTACTCTGAGCTTTGCATGTATTCTCAGTTCTATCTTATATATTATCAAAGTATACTATCTTATCAATACGACGCAATCAAAACATCAGCGAAACTTTGCGGAATTTCATAAGGAAGCGAGAACAAAGTTATACTATGCACGGATGTACTATTTGATCATCCAGAGCGGTTCTTGCTACATATTTTGTTAAATAATTCTGAGCTTTGCAGGTATTTGCAGTTCTACCTTATATATTATCAAAGTATACTATTTTATCAATACGACGCAATCAAAACATCAGCGAAACTTTGCGGAATTTCATAAGGAAGCGAGAACAAAGTTATACTATGCACGGATGTACTATTTGATCATCCAGAGCGGTTCTTGCTACATATTTAGTTAAATAACTCTGAGGTGTGCAAGTATTTGCAGTTCTAACTTATCTAATATCAATGTATACTATCTTATCAATACGACGCAATCATAACATCATCGAAGCTTTGCGGAACTTCATAACAAAGCGTAAACAAAGTTATACTATGCACGGATGTACTATTTGATCATCCTGAACGGTTCTTGCTACATATTTAGTTAAATAACTCTGAGCTTTGCAGGTATTTTCAGTTCTAACTTATTTAATATCATAGTACACTATCTTATCAATACGACGCAATCAAAACCTCAACGAAACTTTGTGGAACTTCATAACAAAGCGAGAACAAAGTTATACTATGCACGGATGTACTATTTGATCATCCAGAGCGGTTCTTGCTACATATTTTGTTAAATAATTCTGAGCTTTGCAGGTATTTGCAGTTCTAACTTATTTAATATCAAAGTATACTACCTTATCAATACGACGCAATCAAAACCTCTGCGAAACTCTGCGGAACTTCATAACACAGCGTAAACAAAGTTATACTATGCACGGATGTACTATTTGATCATCCAGAGCGGTTCTTGATACATATTTTGTTAAATAACTCTGTGGTGTGCAGGTATTTGCAGTTCTAACTTATCTAATATCAATGTATACTATCTTATCAATACGACGCATCAAAACATCAGCGAAGCTTTGCGGAACTTCATAAAAAAGCGTAAACAAAGTTATACTATGCACGTTTGTACTATTTGATCATCCTGAACGGTTCATGCTACATATTTTGTTAAATAACTTTGAACTTTGCAGGTATTTGCAGTTCTAACTTATATAATATCAAAGTATTCTATCTTATCAATACGACGCAATCAAAACCTCAGCGAAACTCTGCGGAACTTCATAACAAAGCGTAAACAAAGTTATACTATGCACGGATGTACTATTTGATCATCCAGAGCGGTTCTTGCTACATATTTTGTTAAATAATTCTGAGCTTTGCAGGTATTTGCAGTTCTAACTTATTTAATATCAAAGTATACTACCTTATCAATACGACGCAATCAAAACCTCTGCGAAACTCTGCGGAACTTCATAACACAGCGTAAACAAAGTTATACTATGCACGGATGTACTATTTGATCATCCAGAGCGGTTCTTGCTACATATTTAGTTAAATAACTCTGAGGTGTGCAAGTATTTGCAGTTCTAACTTATCTAATATCAATGTATACTATCTTATCAATACGACGCAATCATAACATCATCGAAGCTTTGCGGAACTTCATAACAAAGCGTAAACAAAGTTATACTATGCACGGATGTACTATTTGATCATCCTGAACGGTTCTTGCTACATATTTAGTTAAATAACTCTGAGCTTTGCAGGTATTTTCAGTTCTACCTTATATAATATCATAGTACACTATCTTATCAATACGACGCAATCAAAACCTCAACGAAACTTTGTGGAACTTCATAACAAAGCGTAAACAAAGTTATACTATGCACGGATGTACTATTTCATCATCCTGAGCGGTTCTTGCTACATATTTTGTTAAATAACTCTGAGCTTTGCAGGTATTTTCAGTTCTACCTTATATAATATCATAGTATACTATCTTATCAATACGACGCAATCAAATCCTCAGCGAAACTTTGCGGAACTTCATAACAAAGCGTAAACAAAGTTATACTATGCACGGATGTACTATTTCATCATCCCTAGCGATTCTTGCTACATATTTTGTTAAATAATTCTGAGCTTTGCAGGTATTTGCAGTTCTAACTTATTTAATATCAAAGTATACTATCTTATCAATACGACGCAATCAAAACATCAGCGAAACTTTGCGGAATTTCATAAGGAAGCGAGAACAAAGTTATACTATGCACGGATGTACTATTTGATCATCCTGAACGGTTCTTGCTACATATTTTGTTAAATAACTTTGAACTTTGCAGGTATTTGCAGTTCTAACTTATATAATATCAAAGTATACTGTCTCATCAATACGACGCAATCAAAACCTCAGCGAAACTCTGCGGAACTTCATAACAAAGCGTAAACAAAGTTATACTATGCACGGATGTACTATTTGATCATCCAGAGCGGTTCTTGCTCCATATTTTGTTAAATAACTCTGAGCTTTGCAGGTATTTTCGGGTTCTACCTTATATAATATCAAAGTATACTATCCCACCAACACGACGCAATCAAAACATCAGTGACACTTTGCGGAACTTCATAACAAAGCGTAAACAAAGTTATACTATGCTCGTATGTACTATTTGATCATCCCTAGCGGTTCTTGCTACATATTTTGTTAAATAATTCTGAGCTTTGCAGGTATTTGCAGTTCTAACTTATTTAATATCAAAGTATACTATCTTAACAATACGACGCAATCAAAACATCAGCGAAACTTTGCGGAATTTCATAAGGAAGCGAGAACAAAGTTATACTATGCACGGATGTACTATTTGATCATCCAGAGCGGTTCTTGCTACATATTTTGTTAAATAACTCTGGGCTTTGCAGGTATTTCCAGTTCTACCTTATATAATATCATAGTATACTATCTTATCAATACGACGCAATCAAAACCTCAGCGAAGCTTTGCGGAACTTCATAACAAAGCGTAAACAAAGTTATACTATGCACGGATGTACTATTTGATCATCCAGAGCGGCTCTTGCTACATATTTAGTTAAATAACTCTGAGCTTTGCAGGTATTTTCGGGTTCTACCTTATATAATATCAAAGTATACTATCCCACCAACACGACGCCATCAAAACCTCAGCGAAACTTTGCGGAACCTCATAACAAAGCGTAAACAAAGTTATAGTATGCACGGATGTACTATTTGATCATCCAGAGCGGTTCTTGATACATATTTTGTTAAATAACTCTGTGGTGTGCAGGTATTTGCAGTTCTAACTTATCTAATATCAAAGTATACTACCTTATCAATACGACGCAATCAAAACCTCTGCGAAACTCTGCGGAACTTCATAACACAGCGTAAACAAAGTTATACTATGCACGGATGTACTATTTGATCATCCAGAGCGGTTCTTGCTACATATTTAGTTAAATAACTCTGAGGTGTGCAAGTATTTGCAGTTCTATCTTATATATTATCAAAGTATATTATCTTATGAATACGACGCAATCAAAACATCAGCGAAACCCTGCGGAACTTCATAACAAAGCGTAAACAAAGTTATACTATGCACGGATGTACTACTTGATCATCCAGAACGGTTCTTGCTACATATTTTGTTAAATTACTCTGAGCTTTGCAGGTATTTGCAGTTCTATCTTATATATTATCAAAGTATATTATCTTATGAATACGACGCAATCAAAACATCAGCGAAACTCTGCGGAACTTCATAAGGAAGCGAGAACAAAGTTATACTATGCACGGATGTACTATTTGATCATCCAGAGCGGTTCTTGATACATATTTTGTTAAATAACTCTGTGGTGTGCAGGTATTTGCAGTTCTAACTTATCTAATATCAATGTATACTATCCCACCAACACGACGCCATCAAAACCTCAGCGAAACTTTGCGGAACATCATAACAAAGCGTAAACAAAGTTCTACTATGCACGTTTGTACTATTTGATCATCCTGAACGGTTCTTGCTACATATTTTGTTAAATAACTTTGAACTTTGCAGGTATTTGCAGTTCTAACTTATATAATATCAAAGTATACTATCTTATCAATACGACGCATTCAAAACCTGAGCGAAACTCAGCGGAACTTCATAACACAGCGTAAACAAAGTTATACTATGCACGGATGTACTATTTGATCATCCAGAGCGGTTCTTGCAACATATTTAGTTAAATAACTCTGAGGTGTGCAGGTATTTGCAGTTCTAACTTATCTAATATCAATGTATACTATCATATCAATACGACGCAATCAAAACATCAGCGAAGCTTTACGGAATTTCATAAGGAAGCGAGAACAAAGTTATACTATGCACGGATGTACTATTTGATCATCCAGAGCGGTTCTTGCTACATATTTTGTTAAATAACTCTGGGCTTTGCAGGTATTTCCAGTTCTACCTTATATAATATCATAGTATACTATCTTATCAATACGACGCAATCAAAACCTCAGCGAAGCTTTGCGGAACTTCATAACAAAGCGTAAACAAAGTTATACTATGCACGGATGTACTATTTGATCATCCAGAGCGGCTCTTGCTACATATTTAGTTAAATAACTCTGAGCTTTGCAGGTATTTTCGGGTTCTACCTTATATAATATCAAAGTATACTATCCCACCAACACGACGCCATCAAAACCTCAGCGAAACTTTGCGGAACTTCATAACAAAGCGTAAACAAAGTTATAGTATGCACGGATGTACTATTTGATCATCCAGAGCGGTTCTTGATACATATTTTGTTAAATAACTCTGTGGTGTGCAGGTATTTGCAGTTCTAACTTATCTAATATCAAAGTATACTACCTTATCAATACGACGCAATCAAAACCTCTGCGAAACTCTGCGGAACTTCATAACACAGCGTAAACAAAGTTATACTATGCACGGATGTACTATTTGATCATCCAGAGCGGTTCTTGCTACATATTTAGTTAAATAACTCTGAGGTGTGCAAGTATTTGCAGTTCTATCTTATATATTATCAAAGTATATTATCTTATGAATACGACGCAATCAAAACATCAGCGAAACCCTGCGGAACTTCATAACAAAGCGTAAACAAAGTTATACTATGCACGGATGTACTACTTGATCATCCAGAACGGTTCTTGCTACATATTTTGTTAAATTACTCTGAGCTTTGCAGGTATTTGCAGTTCTATCTTATATATTATCAAAGTATATTATCTTATGAATACGACGCAATCAAAACATCAGCGAAACTCTGCGGAACTTCATAAGGAAGCGAGAACAAAGTTATACTATGCACGGATGTACTATTTGATCATCCAGAGCGGTTCTTGATACATATTTTGTTAAATAACTCTGTGGTGTGCAGGTATTTGCAGTTCTAACTTATCTAATATCAATGTATACTATCCCACCAACACGACGCCATCAAAACCTCAGCGAAACTTTGCGGAACATCATAACAAAGCGTAAACAAAGTTCTACTATGCACGTTTGTACTATTTGATCATCCTGAACGGTTCTTGCTACATATTTTGTTAAATAACTTTGAACTTTGCAGGTATTTGCAGTTCTAACTTATATAATATCAAAGTATACTATCTTATCAATACGACGCATTCAAAACCTGAGCGAAACTCAGCGGAACTTCATAACACAGCGTAAACAAAGTTATACTATGCACGGATGTACTATTTGATCATCCAGAGCGGTTCTTGCAACATATTTAGTTAAATAACTCTGAGGTGTGCAGGTATTTGCAGTTCTAACTTATCTAATATCAATGTATACTATCATATCAATACGACGCAATCAAAACATCAGCGAAGCTTTACGGAACTTCATAACAAAGCGTAAACAAAGTTATACTATGCACGTATGTACTATTTGATCATCCTGAGCGGTTCTTCCTACATATTTAGTTAAATAACTCTGAGCTTTGCAGGTATTTTCAGTTCTACCTTATATAATATCATAGTATACTATCCCACCAACACGACGCCATCAAAACCTCAGCGAAACTTTGCGAAACATCATAACAAAGCGTAAACAAAGTTATAATATGCACGGATGTACTACTTGATCATCCAGAACGGTTCTTGCTACATATTTAGTTAAATAACTCTGTGGTGTGCAGGTATTTGCAGTTCTAACTTATCTAATATCAATGTATACTATCCCACCAACACGACGCCATCAAAACCTCAGCGAAACTTTGCGGAACATCATAACAAAGCGTAAACAAAGTTCTACTATGCACGTTTGTACTATTTGATCATCCTGAACGGTTCTTGCTACATATTTTGTTAAATAACTTTGAACTTTGCAGGTATTTGCAGTTCTAACTTATATAATATCAAAGTATACTATCTTATCAATACGACGCATTCAAAACCTCAGCGAAACTCAGCGGAACTTCATAACACAGCGTAAACAAAGTTATACTATGCACGGATGTACTATTTGATCATCCAGGGCGGTTCTTGCAACATATTTAGTTAAATAACTCTGAGGTGTGCAGGTATTTGCAGTTCTAACTTATCTAATATCAATGTATACTATCATATCAATACGACGCAATCAAAACATCAGCGAAGCTTTACGGAACTTCATAACAAAGCGTAAACAAAGTTATACTATGCACGTATGTACTATTTGATCATCCTGAGCGGTTCTTCCTACATATTTAGTTAAATAACTCTGAGCTTTGCAGGTATTTTCAGTTCTACCTTATATAATATCATAGTATACTATCCCACCAACACGACGCCATCAAAACCTCAGCGAAACTTTGCGAAACATCATAACAAAGCGTAAACAAAGTTATAATATGCACGGATGTACTACTTGATCATCCAGAACGGTTCTTGCTACATATTTAGTTAAATAACTCTGTGCTTTGCAGGTATTTGCAGTTCTATCTTATATATTATCAAAGTATATTATCTTATGAATACGACACAATCAAAACATCAGCGAAACTCTGCGGAACTTCATAACAAAGCGTAAACAAAGTTATACTATGCACGGATGTACTACTTGATCATCCAGAACGGTTCTTGCTACATATTTTGTTAAATTACTCTGAGCTTTGCATGTATTCTCAGTTCTACCTTATATATTATCAAAGTATACTATCTTATCAATACGACGCAATCAAAACATCAGCGAAACTTTGCGGAATTTCATAAGGAAGCGAGAACAAAGTTATACTATGCACGGATGTACTATTTGATCATCCAGAGCGGTTCATGATACATATTTTGTTAAATAACTCTGTGGTGTGCAGGTATTTGCAGTTCTAACTTATCTAATATCAATGTATACTATCCCACCAACACGACGCCATCAAAACCTCAGCGAAACTTTGCGGAACATCATAACCAAGCGTAAACAAAGTTATACTATGCACGTTTGTACTATTTGATCGACCTGAACGGTTCTTGCTACATATTTTGTTAAATAACTTTGAACTTTGCAGGTATTTGCAGTTCTAACTTATATAATATCAAAGTATACTATCTTATCAATACGACGCATTCAAAACCTCAGCGAAACTCAGCGGAACTTCATAACACAGCGTAAACAAAGTTATACTATGCACGGATGTACTATTTGATCATCCAGAGCGGTTCTTGCAACATATTTAGTTAAATAACTCTGAGGTGTGCAGGTATTTGCAGTTCTAACTTATCTAATATCAATGTATACTATCATATCAATACGACGCAATCAAAACATCAGCGAAGCTTTACGGAACTTCATAACAAAGCGTAAACAAAGTTATACTATGCACGTATGTACTATTTGATCATCCTGAGCGGTTCTTCCAACATATTTAGTTAAATAACTTTGAACTTTGCAGGTATTTGCAGTTCTAACTTATATAATATCAAAGTATTCTATCTGATCAATACGACGCAATCAAAACCTCAGCGAAACTCTGCGGAACTTCATAACAAAGCGTAAACAAAGTTATACTATGCACGTATGTACTATTTGATCATCATGTGCGGTTCTTGCTACATATTTAGTTAAATAACTGTGAGCTTTGCAGGTATTTTCGGGTTCTACCTTATATAATATCAAAGTATTCTATCCCACCAACACGACGCAATCAAAACTTCAGCGAAGCTTTGCGGAACTTCATAACAAAGCGTAAACAAAGTTATACTATGCACGTATGTACTATTTGATCATCCCTAGCGGTTCTTGCTACATATTTTGTTAAATAATTCTGAGCTTTGCAGGTATTTGCAGTTCTAACTTATTTAATATCAAAGTATACTATCTTATCAATACGACGCAATCAAAACATCAGCGAAACTTTGAGGAATTTCATAAGGAAGCGAGAACAAAGTTATACTATGCACGGATGTACTATTTGATCATCCTGAACGGTTCTTGCTACATATTTTGTTAAAGAACTTTGAACTTTGCAGGTATTGTCAGTTCTACCTTATATAATATCATAGTATACTATCTTATCAATACGACGCAATCAAAACCTCAGCGAAACTTTGCGAAACATCATAACAAAGCGTAAACAAAGTTATAATATGCACGGATGTACTACTTGATCATCCAGAACGGTTCTTGCTACATATTTAGTTAAATAACTCTGTGCTTTGCAGGTATTTGCAGTTCTATCTTATATATTATCAAAGTATATTATCTTATGAATACGACGCAATCAAAACATCAGCGAAACTCTGCGGAACTTCATAACAAAGCGTAAACAAAGTTATACTATGCACGGATGTACTACTTGATCATCCAGAACGGTTCTTGCTACATATTTTGTTAAATAACTTTGAACTTTGCAGGTATTTGCAGTTCTAACTTATATAATATCAAAGTATTCTATCTTATCAATACGACGCAATCAAAACCTCAGCGAAACTCTGCGGAACTTCATAACAATGCGTAAACAAAGTTATACTATGCACGTATGTACTATTTGATCATCCAGAGCGGTTTTTGATACATATTTTGTTAAATAACTCTGTGCTTTGCAGGTATTTGCAGTTCTAACTTATATATTATCAAAGTATACTATCTTATCAATACGACGCAATCAAAACATCAGCGAAACTCTGCGGAACTTCATAACAAAGCGTAAACAAAGTTATACTATGCACGGATGTACTATTTCATCATCCTGAGCGGTTCATGCTACATATTTTGTTAAATAACTTTGAACTTTGCAGGTATTTGCAGTTCTAACTTATATAATATCAAAGTATTCTATCTTATCAATACGACGCAATCAAAACCTCAGCGAAACTCTGCGGAACTTCATAACAAAGCGTAAACAAAGTTATACTATGCACGTATGTACTATTTGATCATCATGTGCGGTTCTTGCTACATATTTAGTTAAATAACTGTGAGCTTTGCAGGTATTTTCGGGTTCTACCTTATATAATATCAAAGTATTCTATCCCACCAACACGACGCAATCAAAACTTCAGCGAAGCTTTGCGGAACTTCATAACAAAGCGTAAACAAAGTTATACTATGCACGTATGTACTATTTGATCATCCCTAGCGGTTCTTGCTACATATTTTGTTAAATAATTCTGAGCTTTGCAGGTATTTGCAGTTCTAACTTATTTAATATCACAGTATACTATCTTATCAATACGACGCAATCAAAACATCAGCGAAACTTTGAGGAATTTCATAAGGAAGCGAGAACAAAGTTATACTATGCACGGATGTACTATTTGATCATCCTGAACGGTTCTTGCTACATATTTTGTTAAAGAACTTTGAACTTTGCAGGTATTTTCAGTTCTACCTTATATAATATCATAGTATACTATCTTATCAATACGACGCAATCAAAACCTCAGCGAAGCTTTGCGGAACTTCATAACAAAGCGTAAACAAAGTTATACTATGCACGGATGTACTATTTGATCATCCAGAGCGGTTCTTGCTACATATTTAGTTAAATAACTCTGAGGTGTGCAAGTATTTGCAGTTCTAACTTATCTAATATCAATGTATACTATCTTATCAATACGACGCCATCAAAACCTCAGCGAAACTTTGCTAAACATCATAACAAAGTGTAAACAAAGTTATAATATGCACGTATGTACTATTTGATCATCCAGAGCGGTTCTTGATACATATTTTGTTAAATAACTCTGTGCTTTGCAGGTATTTGCAGTTCTAACTTATCTAATATCAATGTATACTATCTTATCAATACGACGCAATCAAAACCTCAGCGAAGCTTTGCGGAACTCCATAACAAAGCGTAAACAAAGTTATACTATGCACGGATGTACTATTTGATCATCCCTAGCAGTTCTTGCTACATATTTTGTTAAATAACTCTGAACTTTGCAGGTATTTGTAGTTCTAACTAATATATTATCAAAGTATACTATCCCACCAATACGACGCCATCAAAACCTCAGCGAAACTTTGCGGAACCTCATAACAAAGCGTAAACAAAGTTATAGTATGCACGGATGTACTATTTGATCATCCAGAGCGGTTCTTGATACATATTTTGTTAAATAACTCTGTGCTTTGCAGGTATTTGCAGTTCTAACTTATCTAATATCAATGTATACTATCCCACCAACACGACGCCATCAAAACCTCAGCGAAACTTTGCGGTACATCATAACAAAGCGTAAACAAAGTTATACTATGCACGTTTGTACTATTTGATCATCCAGAGCGGTTCTTGCAACATATTTAGTTAAATAACTCTGAGGTGTACAGGTATTTGCAGTTCTAACTTATCTAATATCAATGTATACTATCATATCAATACGACGCAATCAAAACATCAGCGAAGCTTTACGGAACTTCATAACAAAGCGTAAACAAAGTTATACTATGCACGTATGTACTATTTGATCATCCTGAGCGGTTCTTCCTACATATTTAGTTAAATAACTCTGAGCTTTGCAGGTATTTTCAGTTCTACCTTATATAATATCATAGTATACTATCCCACCAACACGACGCCATCAAAAACTCAGCGAAACTTTGCGAAACATCATAACAAAGCGTAAACAAAGTTATAATATGCACGTATGTACTATTTGATCATCCCTAGCAGTTCTTGCTACATATTTTGTTAAATAACTCTGAACTTTGCAGGTATTTGCAGTTCTAACTTATTTAATATCAAAGTATGCTATCTTATCAATACGACGCAATCAAAACATCAAAGAAACTTTGCGGAATTTCATAAGGAAGCGAGAACAAAGTTATACTATGCACGGATGTACTATTTGATCATTCTGAACGGTTCTTGCTACATATTTAGTTAAATAACTCTGAGCTTTGCAGGTATTTTCAGTTCTACCTTATATAATATCATAGTATACTATCTTATCAATACGACGCAATCAAAACCTCAGCGAAACTTAGCGGAACTTCATAAGGAAGCGAGAATAAAGTTATACTATGCACGGATGTACTATTTGATCATCCTGAGCGGTTGTTGCTACATATTTTGTTAAATAACTCTGAGCTTTGCAGGTATTTTCAGTTCTACCTTATATAATATCATAGTATACTATCTTATCAATACGACGCAATCAAAACCTCAGCGAAGCTTTGCGGAACTTCATAACAAAGCGTAAACAAAGTTATACTATGCACGGATGTACTATTTGATCATCCTGAGCGGTTCTTGCTACATATTTAGTTAAATAACTCTGAGCTTTGCAGGTATTTTCGGGTTCTACCTTATATAATATCAAAGTATACTATCCCACCAACACGACTCCATCAAAACCTCAGCGAAACTTTGACGAACTTCATAACAAAGCGTAAACAAAGTTATAATATGCACGTATGTACTATTTGATCATCCCTAGCAGTTCTTGCTACATATTTTGTTAAATAACTCTGAACTTTGCAGGTATTTGTAGTTCTAACTTATATATTAACAAAGTATACTATCCCACCAATACGACGCCATCAAAACCTCAGCGAAACTTTGCGGAACCTTATAACAAAGCGTAAACAAAGTTATACTATGCACGGATGTACTATTTGATCATCCCTAGCAGTTCTTGATACATATTTTGTTAAATAACTCTGTGGTGTGCAGGTATTTGCAGTTCTAACTTATCTAATATCAATGTATACTATCCCACCAACACGACGCCATCAAAACCTCAGCGAAACTTTGCGGAACATCATAACAAAGCGTAAACAAAGTTATACTATGCACGTTTGTACTATTTGATCATCCTGAACGGTTCTTGCTACATATTTTGTTAAATAACTTTGAACTTTGCAGGCATTTGCAGTTCTAACTTATATAATATCAAAGTATACTATCTTATCAATACGACGCATTCAAAACCTCAGCGAAACTCAGCGGAACTTCATAACACAGCGTAAACAAAGTTATACTATGCACGGATGTACTATTTGATCATCCTGAGCGGTTCTTCCTACATATTTAGTTAAATAACTCTGAGCTTTGCAGGTATTTTCAGTTCTACCTTATATAATATCATAGTATACTATCCCACCAACACGACGCCATCAAAACCTCAGCGAAACTTTGCGAAACATCATAACAAAGCGTAAACAAAGTTCTAATATGCACGTATGTACTATTTGATCATCCCTAGCAGTTCTTGCTACATATTTTGTTAAATAACTCTGAACTTTGCAGGTATTTGCAGTTCTAACTTATTTAATATCAAAGTATGCTATCTTATCAATACGACGCAATCAAAACATCAAAGAAACTTTGCGGAATTTCATAAGGAAGCGAGAACAAAGTTATACTATGCACGGATGTACTATTTGATCATCCTGAACGGTTCTTGCTACATATTTAGTTAAATAACTCTGAGCTTTGCAGGTATTTTCAGTTCTACCTTATATAATATCATAGTATACTATCTTATCAATACGACGCAATCAAAACCTCAGCGAAACTTAGCGGAACTTCATAAGGAAGCGAGAATAAAGTTATACTATGCACGGATGTACTATTTGATCATCCTGAACGGTTCTTGCTACATATTTTGTTAAATAACTTTGAACTTTGCAGGTATTTGCAGTTCTAACTTATATAATATCAAAGTATACTATCTTATCAATACGACGCAATCAAAACATCAGTGACACTTTGCGGAACTTAATAACAAAGCGTAAACAAAGTTATACTATGCACGGATGTACTATTTCATCATCCTGAGCGGTTCTTGCTACATATTTTGTTAAATAACTCTGAGCTTTGCAGGTATTTGCAGTTCTAACTTATATATTATCAAAGTATACTATCCCACCAATACGACGCCATCAAAACCTCAGCGAAACTCTGCGGAACTTCATAACAAAGCGTAAACAAAGTTATACTATGCACGGATGTACTATTTCATCATCCTGAGCGGTTCTTGCTACATATTTTGTTAAATAACTCTGAGCTTTGCAGGTAATTGCAGTTCTATCTTATATAATATCATAGTATACTATCTTATCAATACGACGCAATCAAAACCTCAGCGAAGCTTTGCGGAACTTCATAACAAAGCGTAAACAAAGTTATACTATGCACGGATGTACTATTTGATCATCCCTAGCAGTTCTTGCTACATATTTTGTTAAATAACTCTGAACTTTGCAGGTATTTGTAGTTCTAACTAATATATTATCAAAGTATACTATCCCACCAATACGACGCCATCAAAACCTCAGCGAAACTTTGCGGAACCTCATAACAAAGCGTAAACAAAGTTATAGTATGCACGGATGTACTATTTGATCATCCAGAGCGGTTCTTGATACATATTTTGTTAAATAACTCTGTGGTGTGCAGGTATTTGCAGTTCTAACTTATCTAATATCAATGTATACTATCCCACCAACACGACGCCATCAAAACCTCAGCGAAACTTTGCGGAACATCATAACAAAGCGTAAACAAAGTTATACTATGCACGTTTGTACTATTTGATCATCCTGAACGGTTCTTGCTACATATTTTGTTAAATAACTTTGAACTTTGCAGGCATTTGCAGTTCTAACTTATATAATATCAAAGTATACTATCTTATCAATACGACGCATTCAAAACCTCAGCGAAACTCAGCGGAACTTCATAACACAGCGTAAACAAAGTTATACTATGCACGGATGTACTATTTGATCATCCAGAGCGGTTCTTGCAACATATTTAGTTAAATAACTCTGAGGTGTACAGGTATTTTCAGTTCTACCTTATATAATATCATAGTATACTATCTTATCAATACGACGCAATCAAAACCTCAGCGAAGCTTTGCGGAACTTCATAACAAAGCGTAAACAAAGTTATACTATGCACGGATGTACTATTTGATCATCCAGAGCGGTTCTTGCTACATATTTAGTTAAATAACTCTGAGCTTTGCAGGTATTTTCGGGTTCTACCTTATATAATATCAAAGTATACTATCCCACCAACACGACTCCATCAAAACCTCAGCGAAACTTTGACGAACTTCATAACAAAGCGTAAACAAAGTTATAATATGCACGTATGTACTATTTGATCATCCCTAGCAGTTCTTGCTACATATTTTGTTAAATAACTCTGAACTTTGCAGGTATTTGTAGTTCTAACTTATATATTAACAAAGTATACTATCCCACCAATACGACGCCATCAAAACCTCAGCGAAACTTTGCGGAACCTTATAACAAAGCGTAAACAAAGTTATACTATGCACGGATGTACTATTTGATCATCCCTAGCAGTTCTTGATACATATTTTGTTAAATAACTCTGTGGTGTGCAGGTATTTGCAGTTCTAACTTATCTAATATCAATGTATACTATCCCACCAAGACGACGCCATCAAAACCTCAGCGAAACTTTGCGGAACATCATAACAAAGCGTAAACAAAGTTATACTATGCACGTTTGTACTATTTGATCATCCTGAACGGTTCTTGCTACATATTTTGTTAAATAACTTTGAACTTTGCAGGCATTTGCAGTTCTAACTTATATAATATCAAAGTATACTATCTTATCAATACGACGCATTCAAAACCTCAGCGAAACTCAGCGGAACTTCATAACACAGCGTAAACAAAGTTATACTATGCACGGATGTACTATTTGATCATCCTGAGCGGTTCTTCCTACATATTTAGTTAAATAACTCTGAGCTTTGCAGGTATTTTCAGTTCTACCTTATATAATATCATAGTATACTATCCCACCAACACGACGCCATCAAAACCTCAGCGAAACTTTGCGAAACATCATAACAAAGCGTAAACAAAGTTATAATATGCACGTATGTACTATTTGATCATCCCTAGCAGTTCTTGCTACATATTTTGTTAAATAACTCTGAACTTTGCAGGTATTTGCAGTTCTAACTTATTTAATATCAAAGTATGCTATCTTATCAATACGACGCAATCAAAACATCAAAGAAACTTTGCGGAATTTCATAAGGAAGCGAGAACAAAGTTATACTATGCACGGATGTACTATTTGATCATCCTGAACGGTTCTTGCTACATATTTAGTTAAATAACTCTGAGCTTTGCAGGTATTTTCAGTTCTACCTTATATAATATCATAGTATACTATCTTATCAATACGACGCAATCAAAACCTCAGCGAAACTTAGCGGAACTTCATAAGGAAGCGAGAATAAAGTTATACTATGCACGGATGTACTATTTGATCATCCTGAACGGTTCTTGCTACATATTTTGTTAAATAACTTTGAACTTTGCAGGTATTTGCAGTTCTAACTTATATAATATCAAAGTATACTATCTTATCAATACGACGCAATCAAAACATCAGTGACACTTTGCGGAACTTAATAACAAAGCGTAAACAAAGTTATACTATGCACGGATGTACTATTTCATCATCCTGAGCGGTTCTTGCTACATATTTTGTTAAATAACTCTGAGCTTTGCAGGTATTTGCAGTTCTAACTTATATATTATCAAAGTATACTATCCCACCAATACGACGCCATCAAAACCTCAGCGAAACTCTGCGGAACTTCATAACAAAGCGTAAACAAAGTTATACTATGCACGGATGTACTATTTCATCATCCTGAGCGGTTCTTGCTACATATTTTGTTAAATAACTCTGAGCTTTGCAGGTAATTGCAGTTCTATCTTATATAATATCATAGTATACTATCTTATCAATACGACGCAATCAAAACCTCAGCGAAGCTTTGCGGAACTTCATAACAAAGCGTAAACAAAGTTATACTATGCACGGATGTACTATTTGATCATCCCTAGCAGTTCTTGCTACATATTTTGTTAAATAACTCTGAACTTTGCAGGTATTTGTAGTTCTAACTAATATATTATCAAAGTATACTATCCCACCAATACGACGCCATCAAAACATCAGCGAAACTTTGCGGAACCTCATAACAAAGCGTAAACAAAGTTATAGTATGCACGGATGTACTATTTGATCATCCAGAGCGGTTCTTGATACATATTTTGTTAAATAACTCTGTGGTGTGCAGGTATTTGCAGTTCTAACTTATCTAATATCAATGTATACTATCCCACCAACACGACGCCATCAAAACCTCAGCGAAACTTTGCGGAACATCATAACAAAGCGTAAACAAAGTTATACTATGCACGTTTGTACTATTTGATCATCCTGAACGGTTCTTGCTACATATTTTGTTAAATAACTTTGAACTTTGCAGGCATTTGCAGTTCTAACTTATATAATATCAAAGTATACTATCTTATCAATACGACGCATTCAAAACCTCAGCGAAACTTTGCGGCACTTCATAACAAAGCGTAAACAAAGTTATACTATGCACGTATGTACTATTTGATCATGCTGAGCGGTTCTTGCATCATATTTTGTTAAATAACTCTGAGCTTTGCAGGTATTTGCAGTTCTAACTTATATAATATCAAAGTATACTATCTTACCAATACGACGCAATCAAAACATCAGCGAAGCTTTGCGGAACTTCATAACAAAGCGTAAACAAATTTATACTATGCACGGATGTACTATTTGATCATCCTGAGCGGTTCTTGCTACATATTTTGTTAAATAACTCTGAGCTTTGCAGGTATTTGCAGTTCTAACTTATATAATATCAAAGTATACTATCTTACCAATTGCGACGCAATCAAAACCTCAACGAAACATTGCGGAACTTCATAACACAGCGTAAACAAAGTTATACTATGCACGGATGTACTATTTGATCATCCAGAGCGGTTCTTGCAACATATTTAGTTAAATAACTCTGAGGTGTACAGGTATTTGCAGTTCTAACTTATCTAATATCAATGTATACTATCATATCAATACGACGCAATCAAAACATCAGCGAAGCTTTACGGAACTTCATAACAAAGCGTAAACAAAGTTATACTATGCACGGATGTACTATTTGATCATCCTGAGCGGTTCTTCCTACATATTTAGTTAAATAACTCTGAGCTTTGCAGGTATTTTCAGTTCTACCATATATAATATCATAGTATACTATCCCACCAACACGACGCCATCAAAACCTCAGCGAAACTTTGCGAAACATCATAACAAAGCGTAAACAAAGTTATAGTATGCACGTATGTACTATTTGATCATCCCTAGCAGTTCTTGCTACATATTTTGTTAAATAACTCTGAACTTTGCAGGTATTTGCAGTTCTAACTTATTTAATATCAAAGTATACTATCTTATCAATACGACGCAATCAAAACATCAAAGAAACTTTGCGGAATTTCATAAGGAAGCGAGAACAAAGTTATACTATGCACGGATGTACTATTTGATCATCCTGAACGGTTCTTGCTACATATTTAGTTAAATAACTCTGAGCTTTGCAGGTATTTTCAGTTCTACCTTATATAATATCATAGTATACTATCTTATCAATACGACGCAATCAAAACCTCAGCGAAACTTAGCGGAACTTCATAAGGAAGCGAGAATAAAGTTATACTATGCACGGATGTACTATTTGATCATCCTGAACGGTTCTTGCTACATATTTTGTTAAATAACTTTGAACTTTGCAGGTATTTGCAGTTCTAACTTATATAATATCAAAGTATACTATCTTATCAATACGACGCAATCAAAACATCAGTGACACTTTGCGGAACTTAATAACAAAGCGTAAACAAAGTTATACTATGCACGGATGTACTATTTCATCATCCTGAGCGGTTGTTGCTACATATTTTGTTAAATAACTCTGAGCTTTGCAGGTATTTTCAGTTCTACCTTATATAATATCATAGTATACTATCTTATCAATACGACGCAATCAAAACCTCAGCGAAGCTTTGCGGAACTTCATAACAAAGCGTAAACAAAGTTATACTATGCACGGATGTACTATTTGATCATCCAGAGCGGTTCTTGCTACATATTTAGTTAAATAACTCTGAGCTTTGCAGGTATTTTCGGGTTCTACCTTATATAATATCAAAGTATACTATCCCACCAACACGACTCCATCAAAACCTCAGCGAAACTTTGCCGAACTTCATAACAAAGCGTAAACAAAGTTATACTATGCACGTATGTACTATTTGATCATCCCTACCAGTTCTTGCTACATATTTTGTTAAATAACTCTGAACTTTGCAGGTATTTGTAGTTCTAACTAATATAATATCATAGTATACTATCTTATCAATACGACGCAATCAAAACCTCAGCGAAACTTTGCGGAACTTCATAACAAAGCGTAAACAAAGTTATAGTATGCACGGATGTACTACTTGATCATCCAGAACGGTTCTTGCTACATATTTAGTTAAATAACTCTGAGGTGTGCTGGTATTTGCAGTTCTAACTTATCTAATATCAATGTATACTATCTTATCAATACGACGCAATCAAAACCTCAGCGAAACTCTGCGGAACTTCATAACACAGCGTAAACAAAGTTATACTATGCACGGATGTACTATTTGATCATCCTGAGCGGTTCTTGCTACATATTTAGTTAAATAACTCTGAGGTGTGCAGGTATTTGCAGTTCTAACTTATCTAATATCAATGTATACTATCTTATCAATACGACGCAATCAAAACATCAGCGAAACTTTGCGGAACTTCATAACAAAGCGTAAACAAAGTTATACTATGCACGTATGTACTATTTGATCATCCTGAACGGTTCTTGCTACATATTTTGTTAAATAACTTTGAACTTTGCAGGTATTTGCAGTTCTAACTTATATAATATCAAAGTATACTATCTTATCAATACGACGCAATCAAAACCTCAGCGATACTCTGCGGAACTTCGTAACAAAGCGTAAACAAAGTTATACTATGCACGGATGTACTACTTGATCATCCAGAACGGTTCTTGCTACATATTTAGTTAAATAACTCTGAGCTTTGCAGGTATTTGCAGTTCTAACTTATATATTATCAAAGTATACTATCTTATCAATACGACGCAATCAAAACCTCAGCGAAACTCTGCGGAACTTCATAACAAAGCGTAAACAAAGTTATACTATGCACGGATGTACTATTTGATCATCCAGAGCGGTTCTTGCTACATATTTTGTTAAATAACTCTGAGCTTTGCATGTAGTTGCTGTTCTAACTAATATAATATCAAAGTATTCTATCTTATCAATACGACGCAATCAAAACATCAGTGACACTTTGCGGAACTTCATAACAAAGCGTAAACAAAGTTATACTATGCACGTATGTACTATTTGATCATCCTCAGCGGTTCTTGCTACATATTTTGTTAAATAACTCTGAACTTTGCAGGTATTTGTAGTTCTAACTAATATATTATCAAAGTATACTATCCCACCAATACGACGCCATCAAAACCTCAGCGAAACTTTGCCGAACTTCATAACAAAGCGTAAACAAAGTTATACTATGCACGTATGTACTATTTGATCATCCCTACCAGTTCTTGCTACATATTTTGTTAAATAACTCTGAACTTTGCAGGTATTTGTAGTTCTAACTAATATAATATCATAGTATACTATCTTATCAATACGACGCAATCAAAACCTCAGCGAAACTTTGCGGAACTTCATAACAAAGCGTAAACAAAGTTATAGTATGCACGGATGTACTACTTGATCATCCAGAACGGTTCTTGCTACATATTTAGTTAAATAACTCTGAGGTGTGCAGGTATTTGCAGTTCTAACTTATCTAATATCAATGTATACTATCTTATCAATACGACGCAATCAAAACCTCAGCGAAACTCTGCGGAACTTCATAACACAGCGTAAACAAAGTTATACTATGCACGGATGTACTATTTGATCATCCAGAGCGGTTCTTGCTACATATTTAGTTAAATAACTCTGAGGTGTGCAGGTATTTGCAGTTCTAACTTATCTAATATCAATGTATACTATCTTATCAATACGACGCAATCAAAACATCAGCGAAGCTTTGCGGAACTTCATAACAAAGCGTAAACAAAGTTATACTATGCACGTATGTACTATTTGATCATCCTGAACGGTTCTTGCTACATATTTTGTTAAATAACTTTGAACTTTGCAGGTATTTGCAGTTCTAACTTATATAATATCAAAGTATACTATCTTATCAATACGACGCAATCAAAACCTCAGCGATACTCTGCGGAACTTCGTAACAAAGCGTAAACAAAGTTATACTATGCACGGATGTACTACTTGATCATCCAGAACGGTTCTTGCTACATATTTAGTTAAATAACTCTGAGCTTTGCAGGTATTTGCAGTTCTAACTTATATATTATCAAAGTATACTATCTTATCAATACGACGCAATCAAAACCTCAGCGAAACTCTGCGGAACTTCATAACAAAGCGTAAACAAAGTTATACTATGCACGGATGTACTATTTGATCATCCAGAGCGGTTCTTGCTACATATTTTGTTAAATAACTCTGAGCTTTGCATGTAGTTGCAGTTCTAACTAATATAATATCAAAGTATTCTATCTTATCAATACGACGCAATCAAAACATCAGTGACACTTTGCGGAACTTCATAACAAAGCGTAAACAAAGTTATACTATGCACGTATGTACTATTTGATCATCCTCAGCGGTTCTTGCTACATATTTTGTTAAATAACTCTGAACTTTGCAGGTATTTGTAGTTCTAACTAATATATTATCAAAGTATACTATCCCACCAATACGACGCCATCAAAACCTCAGCGAAACTTTGCGGAACCTCATAACAAAGCGTAAACAAAGTTAGAGTATGCACGGATGTACTATTTGATCATCCAGAGCGGTTCTTGATACATATTTTGTTAAATAACTCTGTGGTGTGCAGGTATTTGCAGTTCTAACTTATCTAATATCAATGTATACTATCTTATCAATACGACGCATCAAAACATCAGCGAAGCTTTGCGGAACTTCATAAAAAAGCGTAAACAAAGTTATACTATGCACGTTTGTACTATTTGATCATCCTGAACGGTTCATGCTACATATTTTGTTAAATAACTTTGAACTTTGCAGGTATTTGCAGTTCTAACTTATATAATATCAAAGTATTCTATCTTATCAATACGACGCAATCAAAACCTCAGCGAAACTCTGCGGAACTTCATAACAAAGCGTAAGCAAAGTTATACTATGCACGTATGTACTATTTGATCATCATGTGCGGTTCTTGCTACATATTTAGTTAAATAACTGTGAGCTTTGCAGGTATTTTCGGGTTCTACCTTATATAATATCAAAGTATTCTATCCCACCAACACGACGCAATCAAAACTTCAGCGAAGCTTTGCGGAACTTCATAACAAAGCGTAAACAAAGTTATACTATGCACGTATGTACTATTTGATCCTCCCTAGCGGTTCTTGCTACATATTTTGTTAAATAATTCTGAGCTTTGCAGGTATTTGCAGTTCTAACTTATTTAATATCAAAGTATACTATCTTATCAATACGACGCAATCAAAACATCAGCGAAACTTTGAGGAATTTCATAAGGAAGCGAGAACAAAGTTATACTATGCACGGATGTACTATTTGATCATCCTGAACGGTTCTTGCTACATATTTTGTTAAAGAACTTTGAACTTTGCAGGTATTTTAAGTTCTACCTTATATAATATCATAGTATACTATCTTATCAATACGACGCAATCAAAACCTCAGCGAAGCTTTGCGGAACTTCATAACAAAGCGTAAACAAAGTTATACTATGCACGGATGTACTATTTGATCATCCAGAGCGGTTCTTGCTACATATTTAGTTAAATAACTCTGAGGTGTGCAAGTATTTGAAGTTCTAACTTATCTAATATCAATGTATACTATCTTATCAATACGACGCCATCAAAACCTCAGCGAAACTTTGCGGAACCTTATAACAAAGCGTAAACAAAGTTATAGTATGCACGGATGTACTATTTGATCATCCAGAGCGGTTCTTGATACATATTTTGTTAAATAACTCTGTGCTTTGCAGGTATTTGCAGTTCTAACTTATAAATTATCAAAGTATACTATCTTATCAATACGACGCAATCAAAACATCAGCGAAACTCTGCGGAACTTCATAACAAAGCGTAAACAAAGTTATACTATGCACGGATGTACTATTTGATCATCCCTAGCAGTTCTTGCTACATATTTTGTTAAATAACTCTGAACTTTGCAGGTATTTGTAGTTCTAACTAATATATTATCAAAGTATACTATCCCACCAATACGACGCCATCAAAACCTCAGCGAAACTTTGCGGAACCTCATAACAAAGCGTAAACAAAGTTATAGTATGCACGGATGTACTATTTGATCATCCTGAACGGTTCTTGCTACATATTTTGTTAAATAACTTTGAACTTTGCAGGTATTTGCAGTTCTAACTTATATAATATCAAAGTATACTATCTTATCAATACGACGCATTCAAAACCTCAGCGAAACTCAGCGGAACTTCATAACACAGCGTAAACAAAGTTATACTATGCACGGATGTACTATTTGATCATCCTGAACGGTTCTTGCTACATATTTTGTTAAATAACTTTGAACTTTGCAGGTATTTGCAGTTCTAACTTATATAATATCAAAGTATACTATCTTATCAATACGACGCAATCAAAACATCAGTGACACTATGCGGAACTTAATAACAAAGCGTAAACAAAGTTATACTATGCACGGATGTACTATTTCATCATCCTGAGCGGTTCTTGCTACATATTTTGTTAAATAACTCTGAGCTTTGCAGGTATTTTCAGTTCTACCTTATATAATATCATAGTATACTATCTTATCAATACGACGCAATCAAAACCTCAGCGAAGCTTTGCGGAACTTCATAACAAAGCGTAAACAAAGTTATACTATGCACGGATGTACTATTTGATCATCCAGAGCGGTTCTTGCTACATATTTAGTTAAATAACTCTGAGCTTTGCAGGTATTTTCGGGTTCTACCTTATATAATATCAAAGTATACTATCCCACCAACACGACTCCATCAAAACCTCAGCGAAACTTTGCCGAACTTCATAACAAAGCGTAAACAAAGTTATACTATGCACGTATGTACTATTTGATCATCCCTACCAGTTCTTGCTACATATTTTGTTAAATAACTCTGAACTTTGCAGGTATTTGTAGTTCTAACTAATATATTATCAAAGTATACTATCTTATCAATACGACGCAATCAAAACATCAGCGAAACTTTGCGGAATTTCATAAGGAAGCGAGAACAAAGTTATACTATGCACGGATGTACTATTTGATCATCCTGAACGGTTCTTGCTACATATTTAGTTAAATAACTCTGAGCTTTGCAGGTATTTTCAGTTCTACCTTATATAATATCATAGTATACTATCTTATCAATACGACGCAATCAAAATCTCAGCGAAACTTTGCGGAACTTCATAACAAAGCGTAAACAAAGTTATAGTATGCACGGATGTACTACTTGATCATCCAGAACGGTTCTTGCTACATATTTAGTTAAATAACTCTGAGGTGTGCAGGTATTTGCAGTTCTAACTTATCTAATATCAATGTATACTATCTTATCAATACGACGCAATCAAAACCTCAGCGAAACTCTGCGGAACTTCATAACAAAGCGTAAACAAAGTAATACTATGCACGGATGTACTATTTGATCATCCTGAGCGGTTCTTGCTACATATTTAGTTAAATAACTCTGAGGTTTGCAGGTAGTTGCAGTTCTATATTAGATAATATCAAAGTATACTATCTTATCAATACGACGCAATCAAAACCTCAGCGAAACTCTGCGGAACTTCATAACAAAGCGTAAACAAAGTTATAGTATGCACGGATGTACTATTTGATCATCCAGAGCGGTTCTTGCTACATATTTTGTTAAATAACTCAGAGGTGTGCATGTTGTTGCTGTTCTACCGTACATAATATCATAGTATACTATCTTACCAATACGACGCAATCAAAACATCAGTGACACTTTGCGGTTTTTCATAACAAAGCGAGAACAAACTTATACTATGTACGGATGTACTATTTGATCATCCAGAGCGGTTCTTTCTACATATTTAGTTAAATAACTCTGAGCTTTGCAGGTACTTGCAGTTCTATCTTATATGATATCAAAGTATTCTATCTTATCAATACGACGCAATCAAAACCTCAGCGAAACTCTGCGGAACTTCGTAACAAAGCGTAAACAAAGTTATACTATGCACGGATGTACTACTTGATCATCCAGAACGGTTCTTGCAACATATTTAGTTAAATAACTCTGAGCTTTGCAGGTATTTGCAGTTCTAACTTATATATTATCAAAGTATACTGTCTTATCAATACGACGCAATCAAAACATCAGCGAAACTCTGCGGAACTTCATAACAAAGCGTAAACAAAGTTATACTATGCACGGATGTACTATTTGATCATCCTCAGTGGTTCTTGCTACATATTTAGTTAAATAACTCTGAGCTTTGCAGGTATTTTCAGTTCTACCTTATATAATATCATAGTATACTATCCCACCAAGACGACGCCATCAAAACCTCAGCGAAACTTTGCGGAACTTCATAACAAAGCGTAAACAAAGTTATACTATTCACGGATGTACTATGTGATCATCCTGTGCGGTTCTTGCTACATATTTAGTTAAATAACTGTGAGCTTTGCAGGTATTTTCGGGTTCTACCTTATATAATATCAAAGTATTCTATCCCACCAACACGACGCAATCAAAACTTCAGCGAAGCTTTGCGGAACTTCATAACAAAGCGTAAACAAAGTTATACTATGCACGTATGTACTATTTGATCATCCCTAGCGGTTCTTGCTACATATTTTGTTAAATAATTCTGAGCTTTGCAGGTATTTGCAGTTCTAACTTATATATTATCAAAGTATACTGTCTTATCAATACGACGCAATCAAAACCTCAGCGAAACTCTGCGGAACTTCATAACAAAGCGTAAACAAAGTTATACTATGCACGTATGTACTATTTGATCATCCTCAGCGGTTCTTGCTACATATTTAGTTAAATAACTCTGAGCTTTGCAGGTATTTTCAGTTCTACCTTATATAATATCAAAGTATACTATCTTATCAATACGACGCAATCAAAACCTCAGCGAAACTCTGCGGAACTTCATAACAAAGCGTGAAACAAAGTTATAGTATGCACGGATGTACTATTTGATCTTCCTGCTGGTTCTGGATACATATTTTGCCAAATCACTCTCAGGTTTGTAGGTAGTTGCAGTTCTACCTTATATAATATCAAAGTATACTATCTTACCAATACGACGCCTTGAAAACCTCAGCGAAACTTTGCGGAACTTCATAACAAAGCGTAAACAAAGTAATACTATGCACGGATGTACTATTTGATCATCCTGAGCGGTTCTTGCTACATATTTAGTTAAATAACTCTGAGGTTTGCATGTAGTTGGAGTTCTATCTTATATAATATCAAAGTATACTATCTTATCAATACGACGCAATCAAAACCTCAGCGAAACTCTGCGGAACTTCATAACAAAGCGTAAACAAAGTTATAGTATGCACGGATGTACTATTTGATCATCCAGAGCGGTTCTTGCTACATATTTTGTTAAATAACTCAGAGGTGTGCATGTTGTTGCTGTTCTACCGTACATAATATCATAGTATACTATCTTACCAATACGACGCAATCAAAACATCAGTGACACTTTGCGGAACTTCATAACAAAGCGTAAACAAAGTTAAAATATGCAAGGATTTACTGCATGATCATCCTGCCCGTTCTTGAAACATATTTTGCCAAATAACTCTGAGGTTTGCAGGTAGTTGCAGTTCTATATTAGATAATATCAAAGTATACTATCTTACCAATTGCGACGCATTCAAAACCTCAGCGAAACATTCCGGAACTTCATAACAAAGCGTAAACAAAGTTGTACTATGAACGGATGTACTATTTGATCTTCCTGTCGGTTCTGGATACATATTTTGCCATATCACTCTCAGGTTTGTAGGTAGTTGCAGTTCTACCGTACATAATATCATAGTATACTATCTTACCAATACGACGCAATCAAAACATCAGTGACACTTTGCGGTTTTTCATAACAAAGCGAGAACAAACTTATACTATGTACGGATGTACTATTTGATCATCCAGAGCGGTTCTTTCTACATATTTAGTTAAATAACTCTGAGCTTTGCAGGTATTTGCAGTTCTAACTTATATATTATCAAAGTATACTGTCTTATCAATACGACGCAATCAAAACATCAGCGAAACTCTGCGGAACTTCATAACAAAGCGTAAACAAAGTTATACTATGCACGGATGTACTATTTGATCATCCTCAGTGGTTCTTGCTACATATTTAGTTAAATAACTCTAAGCTTTGCAGGTATTTTCAGTTCTACCTTATATAATATCATAGTATACTATCCCACCAAGACGACGCCATCAAAACCTCAGCGAAACTTTGCGGAACTTCATAACAAAGCGTAAACAAAGTTATACTATGCACGTATGTACTATTTGATCATCATGTGCGGTTCTTGCTACATATTTAGTTAAATAACTGTGAGCTTTGCAGGTATTTTCGGGTTCTACCTTATATAATATCAAAGTATTCTATCCCACCAACACGACGCAATCAAAACTTCAGCGAAGCTTTGCGGAACTTCATAACAAAGCGTAAACAAAGTTATAATATGCACGTATGTACTATTTGATCATCCCTAGCGGTTCTTGCTACATATTTTGTTAAATAATTCTGAGCTTTGCAGGTATTTGCAGTTCTAACTTATATATTATCAAAGTATACTGTCTTATCAATACGACGCAATCAAAACCTCAGCGAAACTCTGCGGAACTTCATAACAAAGCGTAAACAAAGTTATACTATGCACGGATGTACTATTTGATCATCCAGAGCGGTTCTTGCTACATATTTTGTTAAATAACTCTGAGCTTTGCAGGTATTTTCAGTTCTAACTTATATATTATCAAAGTATACTGTCTTATCAATACGACGCAATCAAAACCTCAGCGAAACTCTGCGGAACTTCATAACAAAGCGTAAACAAAGTTATACTATGCACGGATGTACTATTTGATCATCCAGAGCGGTTCTTGCTACATATTTTGTTAAATAACTCAGAGGTGTGCATGTTGTTGCTGTTCTACCGTACATAATATCATAGTATACTATCTTACCAATACGACGCAATCAAAACATCAGTGACACTTTGCGGAACTTCATAACAAAGCGTAAACAAAGTTAAAATATGCAAGGATTTACTGCATGATCATCCTGCCCGTTCTTGAAACATATTTTGCCAAATAACTCTGAGGTTTGCAGGTAGTTGCAGTTCTATATTAGATAATATCAAAGTATACTATCTTACCAATTGCGACGCATTCAAAACCTCAGCGAAACATTCCGGAACTTCATAACAAAGCGTAAACAAAGTTGTACTATGAACGGATGTACTATTTGATCTTCCTGTCGGTTCTGGATACATATTTTGCCATATCACTCTCAGGTTTGTAGGTAGTTGCAGTTCTACCGTACATAATATCATAGTATACTATCTTACCAATACGACGCAATCAAAACATCAGTGACACTTTGCGGTTTTTCATAACAAAGCGAGAACAAACTTATACTATGTACGGATGTACTATTTGATCATCCAGAGCGGTTCTTTCTACATATTTAGTTAAATAACTCTGAGCTTTGCAGGTATTTGCAGTTCTAACTTATATATTATCAAAGTATACTATGTTACCAATACGACGCAATCAAAACATCAGCGAAACTCTGCGGAACTTCATAACAAAGCGTAAACAAAGTTATACTATGCACGGATGTACTATTTGATCATCCTGAGCGGTTCTTGCTACATATTTAGTTAAATAACTCTGAGCTTTGCAGGTATTTTCAGTTCTACCTTATATAATATCATAGTATACTATCCCACCAAGACGACGCCATCAAAACCTCAGCGAAACTTTGCGGAACTTCATAACAAAGCGTAAACAAAGTTATACTATTCACGGATGTACTATTTGATCATCCTGTGCGGTTCTTGCTACATATTTAGTTAAATAACTGTGAGCTTTGCAGGTATTTTCGGGTTCTACCTTATATAATATCAAAGTATTCTATCCCACCAACACGACGCAATCAAAACTTCAGCGAAGCTTTGCGGAACTTCATAACAAAGCGTAAACAAAGTTATACTATGCACGTATGTACTATTTGATCATCCCTAGCGGTTCTTGCTACATATTTTGTTAAATAATTCTGAGCTTTGCAGGTATTTGCAGTTCTAACTTATATATTATCAAAGTATACTGTCTTATCAATACGACGCAATCAAAACCTCAGCGAAACTCTGCGGAACTTCATAACAAAGCGTAAACAAAGTTATACTATGCACGGATGTACTATTTGATCATCCAGAGCGGTTCTTGCTACATATTTTGTTAAATAACTCTGAGCTTTGCAGGTATTTTCAGTTCTACCTTATATAATATCAAAGTATACTATCTTATGAATACGACGCAATGAAAACATCAGCAAAACTTTGCGGAACTTCATAACAAAGCGTAAACAAAGTTAAAGTATGCACGGATTACCAATACGACGCAATCAAAACATCAGTGACACTTTGCGGAATTTCATAACAAATCGAGAAAAAACTTATACTATGCACGTATGTACTATTTGATCATCCTGAGCGGTTCTTGCTACATATTTAGTTAAATAACTCTGAGGTTTGCAGGTATTTGCAGTTCTAACTTATATAATATCATAGTATACTATCTTATCAATACGACGCAATCAAAACCTCAGCGAAGCTTTGCGGAACTTCATAACAAAGCGTAAACAAAGTTATACTATGCACGGATGTACTATTTGATCACCCAGAGCGGTTCTTGCTACATATTTAGTTAAATAACTCTGAGCTTTGCAGGTATTTTCGGGTTCTACCTTATATAATATCAAAGTATACTATCTCATCAATACGACGCAATCAAAACGTCAGCGAAACTTTGCGAAACTTCATAACAAAGCGTAAACAAAGTTATACTATGCACGGATGTACTATTTGATCTTCCTGCCGGTTCTGGATACATATTTTGCCATATCACTCTCAGGTTTGTAGGTAGTTCCAGTTCTACCTTATATAATATCATAGTATTCTATCTTACCAATACGACGCAATCAAAACATCAGTGACACTTTGCGGAATTTCATAACAAAGCGAGAACAAACTTATACTATGCACGTATGTACTATTTGATCATCCTGAGCGGTTCTTGCTACATATTTAGTTAAATAATTCTGAGGTTTGCAGGTATTTGCAGTTCTAACTTATATAATATCAAAGTATACTATCTTATGAATACGACGCAATGAAAACATCAGCAAAACTTTGCGGAACTTCATAACAAAGCGTAAACAAAGTTAAAGTATGCCCGGATTTACTGTATGATCATAATGCCCGTTCATGAAACATATTTTGCCAAATAACTCTGAGGTTTGCAGGGAGCTGCAGTTCTATCTTACATAATATCAAAGTATACTATCTTACCAATTGCGACGCAATCAAAACCTTAGCGAAACATTGCGGAACTTCATAACAAAGCGTAAACAAAGTTATACTATGAACGGATGTACTATTTGATCATCCAGAACGGTTCTTGCTACATATTTAGTTAAATAACTCTGAGCTTGGCCGGTATTTGCAGTTCTAACTTATATATTATCAAAGTATACTATCTTATCAATACGTACGCAATCAAAACATCAGCGAAACTTTGCGGAACTTCATAACAAAGCGTAAACAAAATTATAGTATGCACGGATGTACTATTTGATCATCCAGGGCGGTTCTTGCTACATATTTAGTTAAATAACTCTGAGGTTTGCATGTAGTTGGAGTTCTATCTTATATAATATCAAAGTATACTATCTTATCAATACGACGCAGTCAAAACCTCAGCGAATCTCTGCGGAACTTCATAACAAAGCGTAAACAAAGTTATAGTATGCACGGATGTACTATTTGATCATCCAGGGCGGTTCTTGCTACATATTTAGTTAAATAACTCTGAGGTTTGCATCTAGTTGGAGTTCTATCTTATATAATATCAAAGTATACTATCTTATCAATACGACGCAATCAAAACCTCAGCGAACTCTGCGGAACTTCATAACAAAGCGTGAAACAAAGTTATAGTATGCACGGATGTACTATTTGATCTTCCTGCTGGTTCTGGATACATATTTTGCCAAATCACTCTCAGGTTTGTAGGTAGTTGCAGTTCTACCTTATATAATATCAAAGTATACTATCTTACCAATACGACGCCTTGAAAACCTCAGCGAAACTTTGCGGAACTTCATAACAAAGCGTAAACAAAGTAATACTATGCACGGATGTACTATTTGATCATCCTGAGCGGTTCTTGCTACATATTTAGTTAAATAACTCTGAGCTTTGTAGGTACTTGCAGTTCTAACTTATATATTATCAAAGTATACTATCTTACCAATTCGACGCCATCAAAACCTTTGCGAAACTTTGCGGAACTTCATAACAAAGCGTAAACAAAATTATAGTATGCACGGATGTACTATTTGATCATCCAGGGCGGTTCTTGCTACATATTTAGTTAAATAACTCTGAGTTTTGCATGTAGTTGGAGTTCTATCTTATATAATATCAAAGTATACTATCTTATCAATACGACGCAGTCAAAACCTCAGCGAATCTCTGCGGAACTTCATAACAAAGCGTAAACAAAGTTATAGTATGCAAGGATGTACTATTTGATCATCCGGGGCGGTTCTTGCTACATATTTAGTTAAATAACTCTGAGGTTTGCATGTAGTTGGAGTTCTATCTTATATAATATCAAAGTATACTATCTTATCAATACGACGCAATCAAAACCTCAGCGAACTCTGCGGAACTTCATAACAAAGCGTGAAACAAAGTTATAGTATGCACGGATGTACTATTTGATCTTCCTGCTGGTTCTGGATACATATTTTGCCAAATCACTCTCAGGTTTGTAGGTAGTTGCAGTTCTACCTTATATAATATCAAAGTATACTATCTTACCAATACGACGCCTTGAAAACCTCAGCGAAACTTTGCGGAACTTCATAACAAAGCGTAAACAAAGTAATACTATGCACGGATGTACTATTTGATCATCCTGAGCGGTTCTTGCTACATATTTAGTTAAATAACTCTGAGCTTTGTAGGTACTTGCAGTTCTAACTTATATATTATCAAAGTATACTATCTTACCAATTCGACGCCATCAAAACCTTTGCGAAACTTTGCGGAACTTCATAACAAAGCGTGAACAAAGTTATAGTATGCACGGATGTACTATTTGATCTTCCTGCTGGTTCTGGATACATATTTTGCCAAATCACTCTCAGGTTTGTAGGTAGTTGCAGTTCTACCTTATATAATATTATAGTAAAATATCTCACCAATACGACGCAATTAAAACATCAGCGACACTTTGCGGAATTTCATAAGAAAGCGAGAACAAAGTAATACTATTCACGGATGTACTATATGATCATCCAGAGCGGTTCTTGCTACATATTTAGTTAAATATCTCTGAGGTTTGCATGTAGTTGCAGCACTATCTTATATAATATCAAAGTATACTATCTTACCAATACGACGCCGTCAAAACCTCAGCGAAACTTTGCGGAACTTCTTAACAAAGCGTAAACAATGTTATACTAGGTACGTATGTACTATTTGATCTTCCTGCCGGTTCTGGATACATATTTTGCCATATCACTCTCAGGTTTGTAGGTAGTTGCAGTTCTACCTTATATAATATCAAAGTATACTATCTTACCAATACGACGCCTTGAAAACCTCAGCGAAACTTTGCGGAACTTCATAACAAAGCGTAAACAAAGTTATAGTATGCACGTATGTACTGTTTGATCATCCTGAGCGGTTCTTGCTACATATTTAGTTAAATAACTCTGAGCTTTGCAGGTATTTGCAGTTCTAACTTATATAATATCAAAGTATACTATCTTACCAATTGCGACGCAATCAACAGCTCAGCGAAACATTGCGGAACTTCATAACAAAGCGTAAACAAAGTTATACTATGCACTGATGTACTATTTGATCTCCCTGAGCGGTTCTTGCTACATATTTTGTTAAATAACTCTGAGCTTTGCAGGTATTTGCAGTTCTAACTTATATAATATCAAAGTATACTATCTTACCAATTGCGACGCAATCAAAACCTCAACGAAACATTGCGGAACTTCATAACAAAGCGTAAACATAGTTATACTATGCACGTATGTACTATTTGATCATCCTGAGCGGTTCTTGCTACATGTTAAGTTAAATAACTCTGAGCTTTGCAGGTATTTTCAGTTCTACCTTATATACTATCATAGTATACTATCTTACCAATACGACGCAATCAAAACATCAGTGACACTTTGCAGAACTTCATAACAAAGCGTAAACAAAGTTATACTATGCACGTTTGTACTATTTGATCATGCTGAGCGGTTCTTGCAACATATTTTGTTAAATAACTCTGAACTTTGCAGGTATTTGCAGTTCTAACTTATATATTATCAAAGTATACTATCTTATCAATACGACGCAATCAAGACATCAGCGAAACTTTGCGGAATTTCATAAGGAAGTGAGAACAAAGTTATACTATGCACGGATGTACTATTTGATCATCCAGAGCGGTTCTTGATACATATTTTGTTAAATAGCTCTGTGGTGTGCAGGTATTTGCAGTTCTAACTTATCTAATATCAATGTATACTATCTTATCAATACGACGCAATCAAAACATCAGCGATACTTTGCGGCACTTCATAACAAAGCGTAAACAAAGTTATACTATGCACGTATGTACTGTTTGATCATGCTGAGCGGTTCTTGCAACATATTTTGTTAAATAACACTGAGCTATGCAGGTATTTCCAGTTCTAACTTATATAATATCAAAGTATACTATCTTACCAATTGCGACGCAATCAACAGCTCAGCGAAACATTGCGGAACTTCATAACAAAGCGTAAACAAAGTTATACTATGCACGGATATACTATTTGATCTCCCTGAGCAGTTCTTGCTACATATTTTGTTATATAACTCTGAGGTGTGCAGGTATTTGCAGTTCTAACTTATCTAATATCAATCTATACTATCTTATCAATACGACGCAATCAAAACATCAGCGAAGCTTTGCGGAACTTCATAACAAAGCGTAAACAAAGTTATACTATGCACGGATGTACTATTTGATCATCCAGAGCGGTTCTTGCTACATATTTAGTTAAATAACTCTGAACTTTGCAGGTATTTGCAGTTCTAACTTATATATTATCAAAGTATACTATCTTATCAATACGACGCAATCAAGACATCAGCGAAACTTTGCGGAATTTCATAAGGAAGTGAGAACAAAGTTATACTATGCACGGATGTACTATTTGATCATCCAGAGCGGTTCTTGCTACATATTTTGTTAAATAACTCTGAGGTGTGCAGGTATTTGCAGTTCTAACTTATCTAATATCAATGTATACTATCTTATCAATACGGCGCAATCAAAACATCAGCGAAGCTTTGCGGAACTTCATAACAAAGCGTAAACAAAGTTATACTATGCACGTATGTACTATTTGATCAGCCTGTGCGGTTCTTGCTACATATTTAGTTAAATAACTCAGAGCTTTGCAGGTATTTTCAGTTCTACCTTATATAATATCATAGTATACTATCTTACCAATACGACGCAATTAAAACATCAGCGACACTTTGCGGAATTTCATAACAAAACGTAAACAAAGTTATACTATGCACGTATGTACTATTTGATCATGCTGAGCGGTTCTTGCATCATATTTTGTTAAATAACTCTGAGCTTTGCAGGTATTTGCAGTTCTAACTTATATAATATCAAAGTATACTATCTTACCAATTGCGACGCAATCAACAGTTCAGCGAAACATTGCGGAACTTCATAACAAAGCGTAAACAAAGTTATACTATGCACGGATATACTATTTGATCTCCCTGAGCGGTTCTTGCTACATATTTTGTTATATAACTCTGAGATGTGCAAGTATTTGCAGTTCTAACTTATCTAATATCAATCTATACTATCTTATCAATACGACGCAATCAAAACATCAGCGAAGCTTTGCGGAACTTCATAACAAAGCGTAAACAAAGTTATACTATGCACGGATGTACTATTTGATCATCCAGAGCGGTTCTTGCTACATATTTAGTTAAATAACTCTGAGCTTTGCAGGTATTTGCAGTTCTAACTTATATATTATCAAAGTATACTATCTTATCAATACGACGCAATCAAAACATCAGCGAAACTTTGCGGAACTTCATAACAAAGCGTAAACAAAGTTATACTATGCACGTATGTACTATTTGATCAGCCTGTGCGGTTCTTGCTACATATTTAGTTAAATAACTCTGAGCTTTGCAGGTATTTTCAGTTCTACCTTATATAATATCATAGTATACTATCTTACCAATACGACGCAATCAAAACATCAGCGAAGCTTTGCGGAACTTCATAACAAAGCGTAAACAAATTTATACTATGCACGGATGTACTATTTGATCATCCTGAGCGGTTCTTGCTACATATTTTGTTAAATAACTCTGAGCTTTGCAGGTATTTGCAGTTCTAACTTATATAATATCAAAGTATACTATCTTACCAATTGCGACGCAATCAAAACCTCAACGAAACATTGCGGAACTTCATAACAAAGCGTAAACAAAGTTATACTATGCACGGATATACTATTTGATCTCCCTGAGCAGTTCTTGCTACATATTTTGTTATATAACTCTGAGGTGTGCAGGTATTTGCAGTTCTAACTTATCTAATATCAATCTATACTATCTTATCAATACGACGCAATCAAAACATCAGCGAAGCTTTGCGGAACTTCATAACAAAGCGTAAACAAAGTTATACTATGCACGGATGTACTATTTGATCATCCAGAGCGGTTCTTGCTACATATTTAGTGAAATAACTCTGAACTTTGCAGGTATTTGCAGTTCTAACTTATATATTATCAAAGTATACTATCTTATCAATACGACGCAATCAAGACATCAGCGAAACTTTGCGGAATTTCATAAGGAAGTGAGAACAAAGTTATACTATGCACGGATGTACTATTTGATCATCCAGAGCGGTTCTTGCTACATATTTTGTTAAATAACTCTGAGGTGTGCAGGTATTTGCAGTTCTAACTTATCTAATATCAATGTATACTATCTTATCAATACGACGCAATCAAAACATCAGCGAAGCTTTGCGGAACTTCATAACAAAGCGTAAACAAAGTTATACTATGCACGTATGTACTATTTGATCAGCCTGTGCGGTTCTTGCTACATATTTAGTTAAATAACTCAGAGCTTTGCAGGTATTTTCAGTTCTACCTTATATAATATCATAGTATACTATCTTACCAATACGACGCAATTAAAACATCAGCGACACTTTGCGGAATTTCATAACAAAACGTAAACAAAGTTATACTATGCACGTATGTACTATTTGATCATGCTGAGCGGTTCTTGCATCATATTTTGTTAAATAACTCTGAGCTTTGCAGGTATTTGCAGTTCTAACTTATATAATATCAAAGTATACTATCTTACCAATTGCGACGCAATCAACAGTTCAGCGAAACATTGCGGAACTTCATAACAAAGCGTAAACAAAGTTATACTATGCACGGATATACTATTTGATCTCCCTGAGCGGTTCTTGCTACATATTTTGTTATATAACTCTGAGATGTGCAAGTATTTGCAGTTCTAACTTATCTAATATCAATCTATACTATCTTATCAATACGACGCAATCAAAACATCAGCGAAGCTTTGCGGAACTTCATAACAAAGCGTAAACAAAGTTATACTATGCACGGATGTACTATTTGATCATCCAGAGCGGTTCTTGCTACATATTTAGTTAAATAACTCTGAGCTTTGCAGGTATTTGCAGTTCTAACTTATATATTATCAAAGTATACTATCTTATCAATACGACGCAATCAAAACATCAGCGAAACTTTGCGGAACTTCATAACAAAGCGTAAACAAAGTTATACTATGCACGTATGTACTATTTGATCAGCCTGTGCGGTTCTTGCTACATATTTAGTTAAATAACTCTGAGCTTTGCAGGTATTTTCAGTTCTACCTTATATAATATCATAGTATACTATCTTACCAATACTACGCAATCAAAACATCAGTGACACTTTGCAGAACTTCATAACAAAGCGTAAACAAAGTTATACTATGCACGTATGTACTATTTGATCATGCTGAGCGGTTCTTGCAACATATTTTGTTAAATAACTCTGAGCTATGCAGGTATTTCCAGTTCTAACTTATATAATATCAAAGTATACTATCTTACCAATTGCGACACAATCAACACCTCAGCGAAACATTGCGGAACTTCATAACAAAGCGTAAACAAAGTTATACTATGCACGGATGTACTATTTGATCATCCAGAGCGGTTCTTGCTACATATTTAGTTAAATAACTCTGAGGTGTGCAGGTATTTGCAGTTCTAACTTATCTAATATCAATGTATACTATCTTATTAATACGACGCAATCAAAACATCAGCGAAGTTTTGCGGAACTTCATAACAAAGCGTAAACAAAGTTATACTATCCACGTATGTACTATTTGATCATGCTGAGCGGTTCTTGCAACATATTTTGTTAAATAACACTGAGCTATGCAGGTATTTCCAGTTCTAACTTATATAATATCAAAGTATACTATCTTACCAATTGCGACGCAATCAACAGCTCAGCGAAACATTGCGGAACTTCATAACAAAGCGTAAACAAAGTTATACTATGCACGGATATACTATTTGATCTCCCTGAGCAGTTCTTGCTACATATTTTGTTATATAACTCTGAGGTGTGCAGGTATTTGCAGTTCTAACTTATCTAATATCAATCTATACTATCTTATCAATACGACGCAATCAAAACATCAGCGAAGCTTTGCGGAACTTCATAACAAAGCGTAAACAAAGTTATACTATGCACGGATGTACTATTTGATCATCCTGAGCGGTTCTTGCTACATATTTAGTTAAATAACTCTGAACTTTGCAGGTATTTGCAGTTCTAACTTATATATTATCAAAGTATACTATCTTATCAATACGACGCAATCAAGACATCAGCGAAACTTTGCGGAATTTCATAAGGAAGTGAGAACAAAGTTATACTATGCACGGATGTACTATTTGATCATCCAGAGCGGTTCTTGATACATATTTTGTTAAATAGCTCTGTGGTGTGCAGGTATTTGCAGTTCTAACTTATCTAATATCAATGTATACTATCTTATCAATACGACGCAATCAAAACATCAGCGATACTTTGCGGCACTTCATAACAAAGCGTAAACAAAGTTATACTATGCACGTATGTACTGTTTGATCATCCTGAGCGGTTCTTGCTACATATTTAGTTAAATAACTCTGAGCTTTGCAGGTATTTGCAGTTCTAACTTATCTAATATCAAAGTATTCTATCTTATTAATACGACACATTCAAAACCTCAGCGAAACTCAGCGGAGCTTCATAACACAGCGTAAACAAAGTTATACTATGCACGGATGTACTATTTGATCATCCAGAGCGGTTCTTGCTACATATTTTGTTAAATAACTCTGAGGTGTGCAGGTATTTGCAGTTCTAACTTATCTAATATCAATGTATACTATCTTATCAATACGACGCAATCAAAACATCAGCGATACTTTGCGGCACTTCATAACAAAGCGTAAACAAAGTTATACTATGCACGTATGTACTATTTGATCATGCTGAGCGGTTCTTGCATCATATTTTGTTAAATAACTCTGAGCTTTGCAGGTATTTGCAGTTCTAACTTATATAATATCAAAGTATACTATCTTACCAATACGACGCAATCAAAACATCAGCGAAACTTTGCGGAACTTCATAACAAAGCGTAAACAAAGTTATACTATGCACGGATGTACTATTTGATCATCCTGAGCGGTTCTTGCTACATATTTTGTTAAATAACTCTGAGCTTTGCAGGTATTTGCAGTTCTAACTTATATAATATCAAAGTATACTATCTTACCAATTGCGACGCAATCAAAACCTCAGCGAAACATTGCGGAACTTCATAACAAAGCGTAAACATAGTTATACTATGCACGTATGTACTATTTGATCATCCTGAGCGGTTCTTGCTACATGTTTAGTTAAATAACTCTGAGCTTTGCAGGTATTTTCAGTTCTACCTTATATACTCTCATGGTATACTATCTTACCAATACGACGCAATTAAAACATCAGCGACACTTTGCGGAATTTCATAACAAAACGTAAACAAAGTTATACTATGCACGTATGTACTGTTTGATCATCCTGAGCGGTTCTTGCTACATATTTAGTTAAATAACTCTGAGCTTTGCAGGTATTTGCAGTTCTAACTTATATAATATCAAAGTATACTATCTTACCAATTGCGACGCAATCAACAGCTCAGCGAAACATTGCGGAACTTCATAACAAAGCGTAAACAAAGTTATACTATGCACGGATGTACTATTTGATCTCCCTGAGCGGTTCTTGCTACATATTTTGTTAAATAACTCTGAGCTTTGCAGGTATTTGCAGTTCTAACTTATATAATATCAAAGTATACTATCTTACCAATTGCGACGCAATCAAAACCTCAACGAAACATTGCGGAACTTCATAACAAAGCGTAAACATAGTTATACTATGCACGTATGTACTATTTGATCATCCTGAGCGGTTCTTGCTACATGTTAAGTTAAATAACTCTGAGCTTTGCAGGTATTTTCAGTTCTACCTTATATACTATCATAGTATACTATCTTACCAATACGACGCAATCAAAACATCAGTGACACTTTGCAGAACTTCATAACAAAGCGTAAACAAAGTTATACTATGCACGTTTGTACTATTTGATCATGCTGAGCGGTTCTTGCAACATATTTTGTTAAATAACTCTGAACTTTGCAGGTATTTGCAGTTCTAACTTATATATTATCAAAGTATACTATCTTATCAATACGACGCAATCAAGACATCAGCGAAACTTTGCGGAATTTCATAAGGAAGTGAGAACAAAGTTATACTATGCACGGATGTACTATTTGATCATCCTGAGCGGTTCTTGCTACATATTTAGTTAAATAACTCTGAGCATTGCAGGTATTTGCAGTTCTAACTTATCTAATATCAAAGTATTCTATCTTATTAATACGACACATTCAAAACCTCAGCGAAACTCTGCGGAGCTTCATAACACAGCGTAAACAAAGTTATACTATGCACCGATGTACTATTTGATCATCCAGAGCGGTTCTTGCTACATATTTTGTTAAATAACTCTGAGGTGTGCAGGTATTTGCAGTTCTAACTTATCTAATATCAATGTATACTATCTTATCAATACGACGCAATCAAAACATCTGCGAAGCTTTGCGGAACTTCATAACAAAGCGTAAACAAAGTTATACTATGCACGTATGTACTATTTGATCAGCCTGTGCGGTTCTTGCTACATATTTAGTTAAATAACTCAGAGCTTTGCAGGTATTTTCAGTTCTACCTTATATAATATCATAGTATACTATCTTACCAATACGACGCAATCAAAACATCAGCGAAACTTTGCGGAACTTCATAACAAAGCGTAAACAAAGTTATACTATGCACGAATGTACTATTTGATCATCCAGAGCGGGTCTTGCTACATATTTAGTTAAATAACTCTGAGCTTTGCAGGTATTTGCAGTTCTAACTTATATATTATCAAAGTATACTATCTTATCAATACGACGCAATCAAAACATCAGCGAAACTTTGCGGAACTTCATAACAAAGCGTAAACAAAGTTATACTATGCACGTATGTACTATTTGATCAGCCTGTGCGGTTCTTGCTACATATTTAGTTAAATAACTCTGAGCTTTGCAGGTATTTTCAGTTCTACCTTATATAATATCATAGTATACTATCTTACCAATACGACGCAATCAAAACATCAGCGAAGCTTTGCGGAACTTCATAACAAAGCGTAAACAAATTTATACTATGCACGGATGTACTATTTGATCATCCTGAGCGGTTCTTGTTACATATTTTGTTAAATAACTCTGAGCTTTGCAGGTATTTGCAGTTCTAACTTATATAATATCAAAGTATACTATCTTACCAATTGCGACGCAATCAAAACCTCAACGAAACATTGCGGAACTTCATAACAAAGCGTAAACATAGTTATACTATGCACGTATGTACTATTTGATCATCCTGAGCGGTTCTTGCTACATGTTTAGTTAAATAACTCTGAGGTGTGCAGGTATTTGCAGTTCTAACTTATCTAATATCAATCTATACTATCTTATCAATACGACGCAATCAAAACATCAGCGAAGCTTTGCGGAACTTCATAACAAAGCGTAAACAAAGTTATACTATGCACGGATGTACTATTTGATCATCCTGAGCGGTTCTTGCTACATATTTAGTTAAATGACTCTGAACTTTGCAGGTATTTGCAGTTCTAACTTATATATTATCAAAGTATACTATCTTATCAATACGACGCAATCAAGACATCAGCGAAACTTTGCGGAATTTCATAAGGAAGTGAGAACAAAGTTATACTATGCACGGATGTACTATTTGATCATCCAGAGCGGTTCTTGATACATATTTTGTTAAATAGCTCTGTGGTGTGCAGGTATTTGCAGTTCTAACTTATCTAATATCAATGTATACTATCTTATCAATACGACGCAATCAAAACATCAGCGATACTTTGCGGCACTTCATAACAAAGCGTAAACAAAGTTATACTATGCACGTATGTACTGTTTGATCATCCTGAGCGGTTCTTGCTACATATTTAGTTAAATAACTCTGAGCTTTGCAGGTATTTGCAGTTCTAACTTATCTAATATCAAAGTATTCTATCTTATTAATACGACACATTCAAAACCTCAGCGAAACTCTGCGGAGCTTCATAACACAGCGTAAACAAAGTTATACTATGCACGGATGTACTATTTGATCATCCAGAGCGGTTCTTGCTACATATTTTGTTAAATAACTCTGAGGTGTGCAGGTATTTGCAGTTCTAACTTATCTAATATCAATGTATACTATCTTATCAATACGACGCAATCAAAACATCAGCGATACTTTGCGGCACTTCATAACAAAGCGTAAACAAAGTTATACTATGCACGTATGTACTATTTGATCATGCTGAGCGGTTCTTGCATCATATTTTGTTAAATAACTCTGAGCTTTGCAGGTATTTGCAGTTCTAACTTATATAATATCAAAGTATACTATCTTACCAATACGACGCAATCAAAACATCAGCGAAGCTTTGCGGAACTTCATAACAAAGCGTAAACAAATTTATACTATGCACGGATGTACTATTTGATCATCCTGAGCGGTTCTTGCTACATATTTTGTTAAATAACTCTGAGCTTTGCAGGTATTTGCAGTTCTAACTTATATAATATCAAAGTATACTATCTTACCAATTGCGACGCAATCAAAACCTCAGCGAAACATTGCGGAACTTCATAACAAAGCGTAAACATAGTTATACTATGCACGTATGTACTATTTGATCATCCTGAGCGGTTCTTGCTACATGTTTAGTTAAATAACTCTGAGCTTTGCAGGTATTTTCAGTTCTACCTTATATACTCTCATGGTATACTATCTTACCAATACGACGCAATTAAAACATCAGCGACACTTTGCGGAATTTCATAACAAAACGTAAACAAAGTTATACTATGCACGTATGTACTGTTTGATCATCCTGAGCGGTTCTTGCTACATATTTAGTTAAATAACTCTGAGCTTTGCAGGTATTTGCAGTTCTAACTTATATAATATCAAAGTATACTATCTTACCAATTGCGACGCAATCAACAGCTCAGCGAAACATTGCGGAACTTCATAACAAAGCGTAAACAAAGTTATACTATGCACGGATGTACTATTTGATCTCCCTGAGCGGTTCTTGCTACATATTTTGTTAAATAACTCTGAGCTTTGCAGGTATTTGCAGTTCTAACTTATATAATATCAAAGTATACTATCTTACCAATTGCGACGCAATCAAAACCTCAGCGAAACATTGCGGAACTTCATAACAAAGCGTAAACATAGTTATACTATGCACGTATGTACTATTTGATCATCCTGAGCGGTTCTTGCTACATGTTAAGTTAAATAACTCTGAGCTTTGCAGGTATTTTCAGTTCTACCTTATATACTATCATAGTATACTATCTTACCAATACGACGCAATCAAAACATCAGTGACACTTTGCAGAACTTCATAACAAAGCGTAAACAAAGTTATACTATGCACGTTTGTACTATTTGATCATGCTGAGCGGTTCTTGCAACATATTTTGTTAAATAACTCTGAACTTTGCAGGTATTTGCAGTTCTAACTTATATATTATCAAAGTATACTATCTTATCAATACGACGCAATCAAGACATCAGCGAAACTTTGCGGAATTTCATAAGGAAGTGAGAACAAAGTTATACTATGCACGGATGTACTATTTGATCATCCTGAGCGGTTCTTGCTACATATTTAGTTAAATAACTCTGAGCATTGCAGGTATTTGCAGTTCTAACTTATCTAATATCAAAGTATTCTATCTTATTAATACGACACATTCAAAACCTCAGCGAAACTCTGCGGAGCTTCATAACACAGCGTAAACAAAGTTATACTATGCACCGATGTACTATTTGATCATCCAGAGCGGTTCTTGCTACATATTTTGTTAAATAACTCTGAGGTGTGCAGGTATTTGCAGTTCTAACTTATCTAATATCAATGTATACTATCTTATCAATACGACGCAATCAAAACATCTGCGAAGCTTTGCGGAACTTCATAACAAAGCGTAAACAAAGTTATACTATGCACGTATGTACTATTTGATCAGCCTGTGCGGTTCTTGCTACATATTTAGTTAAATAACTCAGAGCTTTGCAGGTATTTTCAGTTCTACCGTATACAATATCATTTTATACTATCTTACCAATACGACGCAATCAAAACATCAGCGAAGCTTTGCGGAACTTCATAACAAAGCGTAAACAAAGTTATACTATGCACGAATGTACTATTTGATCATCCAGAGCGGGTCTTGCTACATATTTAGTTAAATAACTCTGAGCTTTGCAGGTATTTGCAGTTCTAACTTATATATTATCAAAGTATACTATCTTATCAATACGACGCAATCAAAACATCAGCGAAACTTTGCGGAACTTCATAACAAAGCGTAAACAAAGTTATACTATGCACGTATGTACTATTTGATCAGCCTGTGCGGTTCTTGCTACATATTTAGTTAAATAACTCTGAGCTTTGCAGGTATTTTCAGTTCTACCTTATATAATATCATAGTATACTATCTTACCAATACGACGCAATCAAAACATCAGCGAAGCTTTGCGGAACTTCATAACAAAGCGTAAACAAATTTATACTATGCACGGATGTACTATTTGATCATCCTGAGCGGTTCTTGTTACATATTTTGTTAAATAACTCTGAGCTTTGCAGGTATTTGCAGTTCTAACTTATATAATATCAAAGTATACTATCTTACCAATTGCGACGCAATCAAAACCTCAACGAAACATTGCGGAACTTCATAACAAAGCGTAAACATAGTTATACTATGCACGTATGTACTATTTGATCATCCTGAGCGGTTCTTGCTACATGTTTAGTTAAATAACTCTGAGGTGTGCAGGTATTTGCAGTTCTAACTTATCTAATATCAATCTATACTATCTTACCAATACGACGCAATTAAAACATCAGCGACACTTTGCGGAATTTCATAACAAAACGTAAACAAAGTTATACTATGCACGTATGTACTGTTTGATCATCCTGAGCAGTTCTTGCTACATATTTAGTTAAATAACTCTGAGCTTTGCAGGTATTTGCAGTTCTAACTTATATAATATCAAAGTATACTATCTTACCAATTGCGACGCAATCAACAGCTCAGCGAAACATTGCGGAACTTCATAACAAAGCGTAAACAAAGTTATACTATGCACGGATGTACTATTTGATCTCCCTGAGCGGTTCTTGCTACATATTTTGTTAAATAACTCTGAGCTTTGCAGGTATTTGCAGTTCTAACTTATATAATATCAAAGTATACTATCTTACCAATTGCGACGCAATCAAAACCTCAACGAAACATTGCGGAACTTCATAACAAAGCGTAAACATAGTTATACTATGCACGTATGTACTATTTGATCATCCTGAGCGGTTCTTGCTACATGTTAAGTTAAATAACTCTGAGCTTTGCAGGTATTTTCAGTTCTACCTTATATACTATCATAGTATACTATCTTACCAATACGACGCAATCAAAACATCAGTGACACTTTGCAGAACTTCATAACAAAGCGTAAACAAAGTTATACTATGCACGGACGTACTATTTGATCATCCAGAGCGGTTCTTGCTACATATTTTGTTAAATAACTCTGAGGTGTGCAGGTATTTGCAGTTCTAACTTATCTAATATCAATGTATACTATCTTATCAATACGACGCAATCAAAACATCAGCGAAGCTTTGCGGAACTTCATAACAAAGCGTAAACAAAGTTATACTATGCACGTATGTACTATTTGATCAGCCTGTGCGGTTCTTGCTACATATTTAGTTAAATAACTCTGAGCTTCGCAGGTATTTTCAGTTCTACCTTATATAATATCATAGTATACTATCTTACCAATACGACGCAATTAAAACATCAGCGACACTTTGCGGAATTTCATAACAAAACGTAAACAAAGTTATACTATGCACGTATGTACTATTTGATCATGCTGAGCGGTTCTTGCATCATATTTTGTTAACTAACTCTGAGCTTTGCAGGTATTTGCAGTTCTAACTTATATAATATCAAAGTATACTATCTTACCAATTGCGACGCAATCAACAGCTCAGCGAAACATTGCGGAACTTCATAACAAAGCGTAAACAAAGTTATACTATGCACGGATATACTATTTGATCTGCCTGAGCGGTTCTTGCTACATATTTTGTTATATAACTCTGAGATGTGCAGGTATTTGCAGTTCTAACTTATCTAATATCAATCTATACTATCTTATCAATACGACGCAATCAAAACATCAGCGAAGCTTTGCGGAACTTCATAACAAAGCGTAAACAAAGTTATACTATGCACGGATGAACTATTTGATCATCCAGAGCGGTTCTTGCTACATATTTAGTTAAATAACTCTGAGCTTTGCAGGTATTTGCAGTTCTAACTTATATATTATCAAAGTATACTATCTTATCAATACGACGCAATCAAAACATCAGCGATACTTTGCGGAACTTCATAACAAAGCGTAAACAAAGTTATACTATGCACGTATGTACTATTTGATCAGCCTGTGCGGTTCTTGCTACATATTTAGTTAAATAACTCAGAGCTTTGCAGGTATTTTCAGTTCTACCTTATATAATATCAAAGTATTCTATCTTATTACTACGACACATTCAAAACCTCAGCGAAACTCTGCGGAGCTTCATAACACAGCGTAAACAAAGTTATACTATGCACCGATGTACTATTTGATCATCCAGAGCGGTTCTTGCTACATATTTTGTTAAATAACTCTGAGCTTTGCAGGTATTTTCAGTTCTACCTTATATACTATCATAGTATACTATCTTACCAATACGACGCAATCAAAACATCAGCGAAGCTTTGCGGAACTTCATAACAAAGCGTAAACAAATTTATACTATGCACGGATGTACTATTTGATCATCCTGAGCGGTTCTTGTTACATATTTTGTTAAATAACTCTGAGCTTTGCAGGTATTTGCAGTTCTAACTTATATAATATCAAAGTATACTATCTTACCAATTGCGACGCAATCAAAACCTCAACGAAACATTGCGGAACTTCATAACAAAGCGTAAACATAGTTATACTATGCACGTATGTACTATTTGATCATCCTGAGCGGTTCTTGCTACATGTTTAGTTAAATAACTCTGAGCTTTGCAGGTATTTTCAGTTCTACCTTATATACTATCATGGTATACTATCTTACCAATACGACGCAATTAAAACATCAGCGACACTTTGCGGAATTTCATAACAAAACGTAAACAAAGTTATACTATGCACGTATGTACTGTTTGATCATCCTGAGCGGTTCTTGCTACATATTTAGTTAAATAACTCTGAGCTTTGCAGGTATTTGCAGTTCTACCTTATATACTATCATAGTATACTATCTTACCAATACGACGCAATCAAAACATCAGCGAAGCTTTGCGGAACTTCATAACAAAGCGTAAACAAATTTATACTATGCACGGATGTACTATTTGATCATCCTGAGCGGTTCTTGTTACATATTTTGTTAAATAACTCTGAGCTTTGCAGGTATTTGCAGTTCTAACTTATATAATATCAAAGTATACTATCTTACCAATTGCGACGCAATCAAAACCTCAACGAAACATTGCGGAACTTCATAACAAAGCGTAAACAAAGTTATACTATGCACGTATGTACTATTTGATCATCCTGAGCGGTTCTTGCTACATGTTTAGTTAAATAACTCTGAGCTTTGCAGGTATTTTCAGTTCTACCTTATATACTATCATGGTATACTATCTTACCAATACGACGCAATTAAAACATCAGCGACACTTTGCGGAATTTCATAACAAAACGTAAACAAAGTTATACTATGCACGTATGTACTGTTTGATCATCCTGAGCGGTTCTTGCTACATATTTAGTTAAATAACTCTGAGCTTTGCAGGTATTTGCAGTTCTAACTTATATAATATCAAAGTATACTATCTTACCAATTGCGACGCAATCAACAGCTCAGCGAAACATTGCGGAACTTCATAACAAAGCGTAAACAAAGTTATACTATGCACGGATGTACTATTTGATCTCCCTGAGCGGTTCTTGCTACATATTTTGTTAAATAACTCTGAGCTTTGCAGGTATTTGCAGTTCTAACTTATATAATATCAAAGTATACTATCTTACCAATTGCGACGCAATCAAAACCTCAACGAAACATTGCGGAACTTCATAACAAAGCGTAAACATAGTTATACTATGCACGTATGTACTATTTGATCATCCTGAGCGGTTCTTGCTACATGTTAAGTTAAATAACTCTGAGCTTTGCAGGTATTTTCAGTTCTACCTTATATACTATCATAGTATACTATCTTACCAATACGACGCAATCAAAACATCAGTGACACTTTGCAGAACTTCATAACAAAGCGTAAACAAAGTTATACTATGCACGGACGTACTATTTGATCATCCAGAGCGGTTCTTGCTACATATTTTGTTAAATAACTCTGAGGTGTGCAGGTATTTGCAGTTCTAACTTATCTAATATCAATGTATACTATCTTATCAATACGACGCAATCAAAACATCAGCGAAGCTTTGCGGAACTTCATAACAAAGCGTAAACAAAGTTATACTATGCACGTATGTACTATTTGATCAGCCTGTGCGGTTCTTGCTACATATTTAGTTAAATAACTCTGAGCTTCGCAGGTATTTTCAGTTCTACCTTATATAATATCATAGTATACTATCTTACCAATACGACGCAATTAAAACATCAGCGACACTTTGCGGAATTTCATAACAAAACGTAAACAAAGTTATACTATGCACGTATGTACTATTTGATCATGCTGAGCGGTTCTTGCATCATATTTTGTTAACTAACTCTGAGCTTTGCAGGTATTTGCAGTTCTAACTTATATAATATCAAAGTATACTATCTTACCAATTGCGACGCAATCAACAGCTCAGCGAAACATTGCGGAACTTCATAACAAAGCGTAAACAAAGTTATACTATGCACGGATATACTATTTGATCTGCCTGAGCGGTTCTTGCTACATATTTTGTTATATAACTCTGAGATGTGCAGGTATTTGCAGTTCTAACTTATATATTATCAAAGTATACTATCTTATCAATACGACGCAATCAAAACATCAGCGAAACTTTGCGGAATTTCATAAGGAAGTGAGAACAAAGTTATACTTTGCACGGATGTACTATTTGATCATCCAGAGCGGTTCTTGATACATATTTTGTTAAATAGCTCTGTGGTGTGCAGGTATTTGCAGTTCTAACTTATCTAATATCAATGTATACTATCTTATCAATACGACGCAATCAAAACATCAGCGATACTTTGCGGAACTTCATAACAAAGCGTAAACAAAGTTATACTATGCACGTATGTACTATTTGATCAGCCTGTGCGGTTCTTGCTACATATTTAGTTAAATAACTCAGAGCTTTGCAGGTATTTTCAGTTCTACCTTATATAATATCAAAGTATTCTATCTTATTACTACGACACATTCAAAACCTCAGCGAAACTCTGCGGAGCTTCATAACACAGCGTAAACAAAGCTATACTATGCACCGATGTACTATTTGATCATCCAGAGCGGTTCTTGCTACATATTTTGTTAAATAACTCTGAGGTGTGCAGGTATTTGCAGTTCTAACTTATCTAATATCAATGTATACTATCTTATCAATACGACGCAATCAAAACATCAGCGAAGCTTTGCGGAACTTCATAACAAAGCGTAAACAAAGTTATACTATGCACGTATGTACTATTTGATCAGCCTGTGCGGTTCTTGCTACATATTTAGTTAAATAACTCAGAGCTTTGCAGGTATTTTCAGTTCTACCTTATAAAATATCATAGTATACTATCTTACCAATACGACGCAATTAAAACATCAGCGACACTTTGCGGAATTTCATAACAAAACGTAAACAAAGTTATACTATGCACGTATGTACTATTTGATCATGCTGAGCGGTTCTTGCATCATATTTTGTTAAATAACTCTGAGCTTTGCAGGTATTTGCAGTTCTAACTTATATAATATCAAAGTATACTATCTTACCAATTGCGACGCAATCAACAGTTCAGCGAAACATTGCGGAACTTCATAACAAAGCGTAAACAAAGTTATACTATGCACGGATATACTATTTGATCTCCCTGAGCGGTTCTTGCTACATATTTTGTTATATAACTCTGAGATGTGCAAGTATTTTCAGTTCTAACTTATCTAATATCAATCTATACTATCTTATCAATACGACGCAATCAAAACATCAGCGAAGCTTTGCGGAACTTCATAACAAAGCGTAAACAAAGTTATACTATGCACGGATGTACTATTTGATCATCCAGAGCGGTTCTTGCTACATATTTAGTTAAATAACTCTGAGCTTTGCAGGTATTTGCAGTTCTAACTTATATATTATCAAAGTATACTATCTTATCAATACGACGCAATCAAAACATCAGCGAAACTTTGCGGAACTTCATAACAAAGCGTAAACAAAGTTATACTATGCACGTATGTACTATTTGATCAGCCTGTGCGGTTCTTGCTACATATTTAGATAAATAACTCTTAGCTTTGCAGGTATTTTCAGTTCAACCTTATATAATATCAAAGTATACTATCTTACCAATACGACGCAATCAAAACATCAGCGAAACTTTGCGGAACTTCATAACAAAGCGTAAACAAAGTTATACTATGCACGGATGTACTATTTGATCATCCTGAGCGGTTCTTGCTACATATTTTGTTAAATAACTCTGAGCTTTGCAGGTATTTGCAGTTCTAACTTATATAATATCAAAGTATACTATCTTACCAATTGCGACGCAATCAAAACCTCAACGAAACATTGCGGAACTTCATAACAAAGCGTAAACATAGTTATACTATGCACGTATGTACTATTTGATCATCCTGAGCGGTTCTTGCTACATGTTTAGTTAAATAACTCTGAGCTTTGCAGGTATTTTCAGTTCTACCTTATATACTATCATGGTATACTATCTTACCAATACGACGCAATTAAAACATCAGCGACACTTTGCGGAATTTCATAACAAAACGTGAACAAAGTTATACTATGCACGTATGTACTGTTTGATCATCCTGAGCGGTTCTTGCTACATATTTAGTTAAATAACTCTGAGCTTTGCAGGTATTTGCAGTTCTAACTTATATAATATCAAAGTATACTATCTTACCAATTGCGACGCAATCAACAGCTCAGCGAAACATTGCGGAACTTCATAACAAAGCGTAAACAAAGTTATACTATGCACGGATGTACTATTTGATCTCCCTGAGCGGTTCTTGCTACATATTTTGTTAAATAACTCTGAGCTTTGCAGGTATTTGCAGTTCTAACTTATATAATATCAAAGTATACTATCTTACCAATTGCGACGCAATCAAAACCTCAACGAAACATTGCTGAACTTCATAACAAAGCGTAAACATAGTTATACTATGCACGTATGTACTATTTGATCATCCTGAGCGGTTCTTGCTACATGTTAAGTTAAATAACTCTGAGCTTTGCAGGTATTTTCAGTTCTACCTTATATAATATCATAGTATACTATCTTACCAATACGACGCAATTAAAACATCAGCGACACTTTGCGGAATTTCATAACAAAACGTAAACAAAGTTATACTATGCACGTATGTACTATTTGATCATGCTGAGCGGTTCTTGCATCATATTTTGTTAAATAACTCTGAGCTTTGCAGGTATTTGCAGTTCTAACTTATATAATATCAAAGTATACTATCTTACCAATTGCGACGCAATCAACAGCTCAGCGAAACATTGCGGAACTTCATAACAAAGCGTAAACAAAGTTATACTATGCACGGATATACTATTTGATCTGCCTGAGCGGTTCTTGCTACATATTTTGTTATATAACTCTGAGATGTGCAGGTATTTGCAGTTCTAACTTATCTAATATCAATCTATACTATCTTATCAATACGACGCAATCAAAACATCAGCGAAGCTTTGCGGAACTTCATAACAAAGCGTAAACAAAGTTATACTATGCATGGATGTACTATTTGATCATCCAGAGCGGTTCTTGCTACATATTTAGTTAAATAACTCTGAGCTTTGCAGGTATTTGCAGTTCTAACTTATATATTATCAAAGTATACTATCTTATCAATACGACGCAATCAAAACATCAGGGAAACTTTGCGGAATTTCATAAGGAAGTGAGAACAAAGTTATACTTTGCACGGATGTACTATTTGATCATCCAGAGCGGTTCTTGATACATATTTTGTTAAATAACTCTGTGGTGTGCAGGTATTTGCAGTTCTAACTTATCTAATATCAATGTATACTATCTTATCAATACGACGCAATCAAAACATCAGCGAAGCTTTGCGGAACTTCATAACAAAGCGTAAACAAATTTATACTATGCACGGATGTACTATTTGATCATCCTGAGCGGTTCTTGCTACATATTTTGTTAAATAACTCTGAGCTTTGCAGGTATTTGCAGTTCTAACTTATCTCATATCAATCTATACTATCTTATCAATACGACGCAATCAAAACATCAGCGAAGCTTTGCGGAACTTCATAACAAAGCGTAAACAAAGTTATACTATGCACGGATGTACTATTTGATCATCCAGAGCGATTCTTGCTACATATTTAGTTAAATAACTCTGAGCTTTGCAGGTATTTGCAGTTCTAACTTATATATTATCAAAGTATACTATCTTATCAATACGACGCAATCAAAACATCAGCGAAACTTTGCGGAATTTCATAAGGAAGTGAGAACAAAGTTATACTAAGCACGGATGTACTATTTGATCATCCAGAGCGGTTCTTGATACATATTTTGTTAAATAACTCTGTGGTGTGCAGGTATTTGCAGTTCTAACTTATCTAATATCAATGTATACTATCTTATCAATACGACGCAATCAAAACATCAGCGAAGCTTTGCGGAACTTCATAACAAAGCGTAAACATAGTTATACTATGCACGTATGTACTATTTGATCATCCTAAGCGGTTCTTGCTACATGTTTAGTTAAATAACTCTGAGCTTTGCAGGTATTTCCAGTTCTAACTTATATAATATCAAAGTATACTATCTTACAAATTGCGACACAATCAACACCTCAGCGAATCATTGCGGAACTTCATAACAAAGCGTAAACAAAGTTATACTATGCACGGATGTACTATTTGATCATCCTGAGCGGTTCTTGCTACATATTTAGTTAAATAACTCTGAGGTGTGCAGGTATTTGCAGTTCTAACTTATCTAATATCAATGTATACTATCTTATCAATACGACGCAATCAAAACATCAGCGAAGCTTTGCGGAACTTCATAACAAAGCGTAAACAAAGTTATACTATGCACGTATGTACTATTTGATCAGCCTGTGCGGTTCTTGCTACATATTTAGTTAAATAACTCTGAGCTTTGCAGGTATTTGCAGTTCTAACTTATCTAATATCAATGTATACTATCTTATCAATACGACGCAATCAAAACATCAGCGAAGCTTTGCGGAACTTCATAACAAAGCGTAAACAAATTTATACTATGCACGGATGTACAATTTGATCATCCTGAGCGGTTCTTGCTACATATTTTGTTAAATAACTCTGAGCTTTGCAGGTATTTGCAGTTCTAACTTATCTAATATCAATCTATACTATCTTATCAATACGACGCAATCAAAACATCAGCGAAGCTTTGCGGAACTTCATAACAAAGCGTAAACAAATTTATACTATGCACGGATGTACTATTTGATCATCCTGAGCGGTTCTTGCTACATATTTTGTTAAATAACTCTGAGCTTTGCAGGTATTTGCAGTTCTAACTTATATAATATCAAAGTATACTATCTTACCAATTGCGACGCAATCAAAACCTCAACGAAACATTGCGGAACTTCATAACAAAGCGTATACATAGTTATACTATTCACGTATGTACTATTTGATCATCCTAAGCGGTTCTTGCTACATGTTTAGTTAAATAACTCTGAGCTTTGCAGGTATTTGCAGTTCTAACTTATATAATATCAAAGTATACTATCTTACCAATTGCGACACAATCAACACCTCAGCGAATCATTGCGGAACTTCATAACAAAGCGTAAACAAAGTTATACTATGCACGGATATACTATTTGATCATCCAGAGCGGTTCTTGCTACATATTTAGTTAAATAACTCTGAGGTGTGCAGGTATTTGCAGTTCTAACTTATCTAATATCAATGTATACTATCTTATCAATACGACGCAATCAAAACATCGGCGAAGCTTTGCGGAACTTCATAACAAAGCGTAAACAAAGTTATACTATGCACGTATGTACTATTTGATCAGCCTGTGCGGTTCTTGCTACATATTTAGTTAAATAACTCTGAGCTTTGCAGGTATTTGCAGTTCTAACTTATCTAATATCAATGTATACTATCTTATCAATACGACGCAATCAAAACATCAGCGAAGCTTTGCGGAACTTCATAACAAAGCGTAAACAAATTTATACTATGCACGGATGTACAATTTGATCATCCTGAGCGGTTCTTGCTACATATTTTGTTAAATAACTCTGAGCTTTGCAGGTATTTGCAGTTCTAACTTATCTAATATCAATCTATACTATCTTATCAATACGACGCAATCAAAACATCAGCGAAGCTTTGCGGAACTTCATAACAAAGCGTAAACAAATTTATACTATGCACGGATGTACTATTTGATCATCCTGAGCGGTTCTTGGTACATATTTTGTTAAATAACTCTGAGCTTTGCAGGTATTTGCAGTTCTAACTTATATAATATCAAAGTATACTATCTTACCAATTGCGACGCAATCAAAACCTCAACGAAACATTGCGGAACTTCATAACAAAGCGTAAACATTGTTATACTATGCACGTATGTACTATTTGATCATCCTAAGCGGTTCTTGCTACATGTTTAGTTAAATAACTCTGAGCTTTGCAGGTATTTCCAGTTCTAACTTATATAATATCAAAGTCTACTATCTTACCAATTGCGACACAATCAACACCTCAGCGAATCATTGCGGAACTTCATAACAAAGCGTAAACAAAGTTATACTATGCACGGATGTACTATTTGATCATCCAGAGCGGTTCTTGCTACATATTTAGTTAAATATTTCTGAGGTGTGCAGGTATTTGCAGTTCTAACTTATCTAATATCAATGTATACTATCTTATCAATACGACGCAATCAAAACATCAGCGAAGCTTTGCGGAACTTCATAACAAAGCGTAAACAATGATATACTATGCACGGATGTACTATTTGATCATCCAGAGCGGTTCTTGCTACATATTTTGTTAAATAACTCTGAGGTGTGCAGGTATTTGCAGTTCTAACTTATCTAATATCAATGTATACTATCTTATCAATACGACGCAATCAAAACATCAGCGAAGCTTTGCGGAACTTCATAACAAAGCGTAAACAAAGTTATACTATGCACGGATGTACTATTTGATCATCCAGAGCGGTTCTTGCTACATATTTTGTTAAATAACTCTGAGGTGTGCAGGTATTTGCAGTTCTAACTTATCTAATATCAATGTATACTATCTTATCAATACGACGCAATCAAAACATCAGCGAAGCTTTGCGGAATTTCATAACAAAACGTAAACAAAGTTATACTATGCACGTATGTACTATTTGATCATGCTGAGCGGTTCTTGCATCATATTTTGTTAAATAACTCTGAGCTTTGCAGGTATTTGCAGTTCTAACTCATATAATATCAAAGTATACTATCTTACCAATTGCGACGCAATCAACAGCTCAGCGAAACATTGCGGAACTTCATAACAAAGCGTAAACAAAGTTATACTATGCACGGATATACTATTTGATCTGCCTGAGCGGTTCTTGCTACATATTTTGTTATATAACTCTGAGATGTGCAGGTATTTGCAGTTCTAACTTATCTAATATCAATCTATACTATCTTATCAATACGACGCAATCAAAACATCAGCGAAGCTTTGCGGAACTTCATAACAAAGCGTAAACAAAGTTATACTATGCACGGATGTACTATTTGATCATCCAGAGCGGTTCTTGCTATATATTTAGTTAAATAACTCTGAGCTTTGCAGGTATTTGCAGTTCTAACTTATATATTATCAAAGTATACTATCTTATCAATACGACGCAATCAAAACATCAGCGAAACTTTGCGGAATTTCATAAGGAAGTGAGAACAAAGTTATACTTTGCACGGATGTACTATTTGATCATCCAGAGCGGTTCTTGATACATATTTTGTTAAATAACTCTGTGGTGTGCAGGTATTTGCAGTTCTAACTTATCTAATATCAATGTATACTATCTTATCAATACGACGCAATCAAAACATCAGCGAAGCTTTGCGGAACTTCATAACAAAGCGTAAACATAGTTATACTATGCACGTATGTACTATTTGATCATCCTAAGCGGTTCTTGCTACATGTTTAGTTAAATAACTCTGAGCTTTGCAGGTATTTCCAGTTCTAACTTATATAATATCAAAGTATACTATCTTACAAATTGCGACACAATCAACACCTCAGCGAATCATTGCGGAACTTCATAACAAAGCGTAAACAAAGTTATACTATGCACGGATGTACTATTTGATCATCCAGAGCGGTTCTTGCTACATATTTTGTTAAATAACTCTGAGCTTTGCAGGTATTTGCAGTTCTAACTTATATAATATCAAAGTATACTATCTTACCAATTGCGACGCAATCAAAACCTCAACGAAACATTGCGGAACTTCATAACAAAGCGTAAACAAAGTTATACTATGCACGGATATACTATTTGATCTGCCTGAGCGGTTCTTGCTACATATTTTGTTATATAACTCTGAGATGTGCAGGTATTTGCAGTTCTAAGTTATCTAATATCAATCTATACTATCTTATCAATACGACGCAATCAAAACATCAGCGAAGCTTTGCGGAACTTCATAACAAAGCGTAAACAAAGTTATACTATGCATGGATGTACTATTTGATCATCCAGAGCGGTTCTTGCTACATATTTAGTTAAATAACTCTGAGCTTTGCAGGTATTTGCAGTTCTAACTTATATATTATCAAAGTATACTATCTTATCAATACGACGCAATCAAAACATCAGCGAAACTTTGCGGAATTTCATAAGGAAGTGAGAACAAAGTTATACTTTGCACGGATGTACTATTTGATCATCCAGAGCGGTTCTTGATACATATTTTGTTAAATAACTCTGTGGTGTGCAGGTATTTGCAGTTCTAACTTATCTAATATCAATGTATACTATCTTATCAATACGACGCAATCAAAACATCAGCGAAGCTTTGCGGAACTTCATAACAAAGCGTAAACAAATTTATACTATGCACGGATGTACTATTTGATCATCCTGAGCGGTTCTTGCTACATATTTTGTTAAATAACTCTGAGCTTTGCAGGTATTTGCAGTTCTAACTTATCTAATATCAATGTATACTATCTTATCAATACGACGCAATCAAAACATCAGCGAAGCTTTGCGGAACTTCATAACAAAGCGTAAACAAAGTTATACTATGCACGGATGTACTATTTGATCATCCAGAGCGATTCTTGCTACATATTTAGTTAAATAACTCTGAGCTTTGCAGGTATTTGCAGTTCTAACTTATATATTATCAAAGTATACTATCTTATCAATACGACGCAATCAAAACATCAGCGAAACTTTGCGGAATTTCATAAGGAAGTGAGAACAAAGTTATACTAAGCACGGATGTACTATTTGATCATCCAGAGCGGTTCTTGATACATATTTTGTTAAATAACTCTGTGGTGTGCAGGTATTTGCAGTTCTAACTTATCTAATATCAATGTATACTATCTTATCAATACGACGCAATCAAAACATCAGCGAAGCTTTGCGGAACTTCATAACAAAGCGTAAACATAGTTATACTATGCACGTATGTACTATTTGATCATCCTAAGCGGTTCTTGCTACATGTTTAGTTAAATAACTCTGAGCTTTGCAGGTATTTCCAGTTCTAACTTATATAATATCAAAGTATACTATCTTACAAATTGCGACACAATCAACACCTCAGCGAATCATTGCGGAACTTCATAACAAAGCGTAAACAAAGTTATACTATGCACGGATGTACTATTTGATCATCCAGAGCGGTTCTTGCTACATATTTAGTTAAATAACTCTGAGGTGTGCAGGTATTTGCAGTTCTAACTTATCTAATATCAATGTATACTATCTTATCAATACGACGCAATCAAAACATCAGCGAAGCTTTGCGGAACTTCATAACAAAGCGTAAACAAAGTTATACTATGCACGTATGTACTATTTGATCAGCCTGTGCGGTTCTTGCTACATATTTAGTTAAATAACTCTGAGCTTTGCAGGTATTTGCAGTTCTAACTTATCTAATATCAATGTATACTATCTTATCAATACGACGCAATCAAAACATCAGCGAAGCTTTGCGGAACTTCATAACAAAGCGTAAACAAATTTATACTATGCACGGATGTACAATTTGATCATCCTGAGCGGTTCTTGCTACATATTTTGTTAAATAACTCTGAGCTTTGCAGGTATTTGCAGTTCTAACTTATCTAATATCAATCTATACTATCTTATCAATACGACGCAATCAAAACATCAGCGAAGCTTTGCGGAACTTCATAACAAAGCGTAAACAAATTTATACTATGCACGGATGTACTATTTGATCAGCCTGTGCGGTTCTTGCTACATACTTAGTTAGTTAAATAACTCTGAGCTTTGCAGGTATTTGCAGTTCTAACTTATATAATATCAAAGTATACTATCTTACCAATTGCGACGCAATCAAAACCTCAACGAAACATTGCGGAACTTCATAACAAAGCGTAAACATAGTTATACTATTCACGTATGTACTATTTGATCATCCTAAGCGGTTCTTGCTACATGTTTAGTTAAATAACTCTGAGCTTTGCAGGTATTTCCAGTTCTAACTTATATAATATCAAAGTATACTATCTTACCAATTGCGACACAATCAACACCTCAGCGAATCATTGCGGAACTTCATAACAAAGCGTAAACAAAGTTATACTATGCACGGATGTACTATTTGATCATCCAGAGCGGTTCTTGCTACATATTTAGTTAAATAACTCTGAGGTGTGCAGGTATTTGCAGTTCTAACTTATCTAATATCAATGTATACTATCTTATCAATACGACGCAATCAAAACATCAGCGAAGCTTGCGGAACTTCATAACAAAGCGTAAACAATGATATACTATGCACGGATGTACTATTTGATCATCCAGAGCGGTTCTTGCTACATATTTTGTTAAATAACTCTGAGGTGTGCAGGTATTTGCCGTTCTAACTTATCTAATATCAATGTATACTATCTTATCAATACGACGCAATCAAAACATCAGCGAAGCTTTGCGGAACTTCATAACAAAGCGTAAACAAAGTTATACTATGCACGTATGTACTATTTGATCAGCCTGTGCGGTTCTTGCTACATACTTAGTTAGTTAAATAACTCTGAGCTTTGCAGGTATTTTCAGTTCTACCTTATATAATATCATAGTATACTATCTTACCAATACGACGCAATTAAAACATCAGCGACACTTTGCGGAATTTCATAACAAAACGTAAACAAAGTTATACTATGCACGTATGTACTATTTGATCATGCTGAGCGGTTCTTGCATCATATTTTGTTAAATAACTCTGAGCTTTGCAGGTATTTGCAGTTCTAACTTATATAATATCAAAGTATACTATCTTACCAATTGCGACGCAATCAACAGCTCAGCGAAACATTGCGGAACTTCATAACAAAGCGTAAACAAAGTTATACTATGCACGGATGTACTATTTGATCATCCAGAGCGGTTCTTGCTACATATTTTGTTAAATAACTCTGAGGTGTGCAGGTATTTGCAGTTCTAACTTATCTAATATCAATGTATACTATCTTATCAATACGACGCAATCAAAACATCAGCGAAGCTTTGCGGAACTTCATAACAAAGCGTAAACAAAGTTATACTATGCACGTATGTACTATTTGATCAGCCTGTGCGGTTCTTGCTACATACTTAGTTAGTTAAATAACTCTGAGCTTTGCAGGTATTTTCAGTTCTACCTTATATAATATCATAGTATACTATCTTACCAATACGACGCAATTAAAACATCAGCGACACTTTGCGGAATTTCATAACAAAACGTAAACAAAGTTATACTATGCACGTATGTACTATTTGATCATGCTGAGCGGTTCTTGCATCATATTTTGTTAAATAACTCTGAGCTTTGCAGGTATTTGCAGTTCTAACTCATATAATATCAAAGTATACTATCTTACCAATTGCGACGCAATCAAAACCTCAGCGAAAGATTGCGGAACTTCATAACAAAGCGTGAACAAAGTTATACTATGCACGGATATACTATTTGATCTGCCTGAGCGGTTCTTGCTACATATTTTGTTATATAACTCTGAGATGTGCAGGTATTTGCAGTTCTAACTTATCTAATATCAATGTATACTATCTTATCAATACGACGCAATCAAAACATCAGCGAAGCTTTGCGGAACTTCATAACAAAGCGTAAACAAAGTTATACTATGCACGGATGTACTATTTGATCATCCAGAGCGGTTCTTGCTATATATTTAGTTAAATAACTCTGAGCTTTGCAGGTATTTGCAGTTCTAACTTATATAATATCAAAGTATACTATCTTATCAATACGACGCAATCAAAACATCAGCGAAACTTTGCGGAATTTCATAAGGAAGTGAGAACAAAGTTATACTTTGCACGGATGTACTATTTGATCATCCTGAGCGGTTCTTGATACATATTTTGTTAAATAACTCTGTGGTGTGCAGGTATTTGCAGTTCTAACTTATCTAATATCAATGTATACTATCTTATCAATACGACGCAATCAAAACATCAGCGAAACTTTGCGGAATTTCATAAGGAAGTGAGAACAAAGTTATACTAAGCACGGATGTACTATTTGATCATCCAGAGCGGTTCTTGATACATATTTTGTTAAATAACTCTGTGGTGTGCAGGTATTTGCAGTTCTAACTTATCTAATATCAATGTATACTATCTTATCAATACGACACAATCAAAACATCAGCGAAGCTTTGCGGAACTTCATAACAAAGCGTAAACAAATTTATACTATGCACGGATGTACTATTTGATCATCCTGAGCGGTTCTTGCTACATATTTTGTTAAATAACTCTGAGCTTTGCAGGTATTTGCAGTTCTAACTTATATAATATCAAAGTATACTATCTTACCAATTGCGACGCAATCAACAGCTCAGCGAAACATTGCGGAACTTCATAACAAAGCGTAAACAAAGTTATACTATGCACGGATGTACTATTTGATCATCCAGAGCGGTTCTTGCTACATATTTTGTTATATAACTGTGAGATGTGCAGGTATTTGCAGTTCTAACTTATCTAATATCAATCTATACTATCTTATCAATACGACGCAATCAAAACATCAGCGAAGCTTTGCGGAACTTCATAACAAAGCGTAAACAAAGTTATACTATGCATGGATGTACTATTTGATCATCCAGAGCGGTTCTTGCTACATATTTAGTTAAATAACTCTGAGCTTTGCAGGTATTTGCAGTTCTAACTTATATATTATCAAAGTATACTATCTTATCAATACGACGCAATCAAAACATCAGCGAAACTTTGCGGAATTTCATAAGGAAGTGAGAACAAAGTTATACTTTGCACGGATGTACTATTTGATCATCCAGAGCGGTTCTTGATACATATTTTGTTAAATAACTCTGTGGTGTGCAGGTATTTGCAGTTCTAACTTATCTAATATCAATGTATACTATCTTATCAATACGACGCAATCAAAACATCAGCGAAACTTTGCGGAACTTCATAACAAAGCGTAAACAAATTTATACTATGCACGGATGTACTATTTGATCATCCTGAGCGGTTCTTGCTACATATTTTGTTAAATAACTCTGAGCTTTGCAGGTATTTGCAGTTCTAACTTATATAATATCAAAGTATACTATCTTACCAATTGCGACGCAATCAACACCTCAGCGAAACATTGCGGAACTTCATAACAAAGCGTAAACAAAGTTATACTATGCACGGATATACTATTTGATCTGCCTGAGCGGTTCTTGCTACATATTTTGTTATATAACTGTGAGATGTGCAGGTATTTGCAGTTCTAACTTATCTAATATCAATCTATACTATCTTATCAATACGACGCAATCAAAACATCAGCGAAGCTTTGCGGAACTTCATAACAAAGCGTAAACAAAGTTATACTATGCATGGATGTACTATTTGATCATCCAGAGCGGTTCTTGCTACATATTTAGTTAAATAACTCTGAGCTTTGCAGGTATTTGCAGTTCTAACTTATATATTATCAAAGTATACTATCTTATCAATACGACGCAATCAAAACATCAGCGAAACTTTGCGGAATTTCATAAGGAAGTGAGAACAAAGTTATACTTTGCACGGATGTACTATTTGATCATCCAGAGCGGTTCTTGATACATATTTTGTTAAATAACTCTGTGGTGTGCAGGTATTTGCAGTTCTAACTTATCTAATATCAATGTATACTATCTTATCAATACGACGCAATCAAAACATCAGCGAAGCTTTGCGGAACTTCATAACAAAGCGTAAACAAATTTATACTATGCACGGATGTACTATTTGATCATCCTGAGCGGTTCTTGCTACATATTTTGTTAAATAACTCTGAGCTTTGCAGGTATTTGCAGTTCTAACTTATATAATATCATAGTATACTATCTTACCAATACGACGCAATTAAAACATCAGCGACACTTTGCGGAATTTCATAACAAAGCGTAAACAAAGTTATACTATGCACGTATGTACTATTTGATCATGCTGAGCGGTTCTTGCATCATATTTTGTTAAATAACTCTGAGCTTTGCAGGTATTTGCAGTTCTAACTCATATAATATCAAAGTATACTATCTTACCAATTGCGACGCAATCAACAGCTCAGCGAAACATTGCGGAACTTCATAACAAAGCGTAAACAAAGTTATACTATGCACGGATATACTATTTGATCTGCCTGAGCGGTTCTTGCTACATATTTTGTTATATAACTCTGAGATGTGCAGGTATTTGCAGTTCTAACTTATCTAATATCAATGTATACTATCTTATCAATACGACGCAATCAAAACATCAGCGAAGCTTTGCGGAACTTCATAACAAAGCGTAAACAAAGTTATACTATGCACGGATGTACTATTTGATCATCCAGAGCGGTTCTTGCTATATATTTAGTTAAATAACTCTGAGCTTTGCAGGTATTTGCAGTTCTAACTTATATAATATCAAAGTATACTATCTTATCAATACGACGGAATCAAAACCTCAGCGAAACTTTGCGGAATTTCATAAGGAAGTGAGAACAAAGTTATACTTTGCACGGATGTACTATTTGATCATCCAGAGCGGTTCTTGATACATATTTTGTTAAATAACTCTGTGGTGTGCAGGTATTTGCAGTTCTAACTTATCTAATATCAATGTATACTATCTTATCAATACGACGCAATCAAAACATCAGCGAAACTTTGCGGAATTTCATAAGGAAGTGAGAACAAAGTTATACTAAGCACGGATGTACTATTTGATCATCCAGAGCGGTTCTTGATACATATTTTGTTAAATAACTCTGTGGTGTGCAGGTATTTGCAGTTCTAACTTATCTAATATCAATGTATACTATCTTATCAATACGACGCAATCAAAACATCAGCGAAGCTTTGCGGAACTTCATAACAAAGCGTAAACAAATTTATACTATGCACGGATGTACTATTTGATCATCCTGAGCGGTTCTTGCTACATATTTTGTTAAATAACTCTGAGCTTTGTAGGTAGTTGCAGTTCTACCTTACATAATATCAAAGTATACTATCTTACCAATTACGACGCAATCAACACCTCAGCGAAACATTGCGGAACTACATAACAAAGCGTAAACAAAGTTATACTATGCACGGATATACTATTTGATCTGCCTGAGCGGTTCTTGCTACATATTTTGTTATATAACTGTGAGATGTGCAGGTATTTGCAGTTCTAACTTATCTAATATCAATCTATACTATCTTATCAATACGACGCAATCAAAACATCAGCGAAGCTTTGCGGAACTTTATAACAAAGCTTAAACAAAGTTATACTATGCATGGATGTACTATTTGATCATCCAGAGCGGTTCTTGCTACATATTTAGTTAAATAACTCTGAGCTTTGCAGGTATTTGCAGTTCTAACTTATATATTATCAAAGTATACTATCTTATCAATACGACGCAATCAAAACATCAGCGAAACTTTGCGGAATTTCATAAGGAAGTGAGAACAAAGTTATACTTTGCACGGATGTACTATTTGATCATCCAGAGCGGTTCTTGATACATATTTTGTTAAATAACTCTGTGGTGTGCAGGTATTTGCAGTTCTAACTTATCTAATATCAATGTATACTATCTTATCAATACGACGCAATCAAAACATCAGCGAAACTTTGCGGAACTTCATAACAAAGCGTAAACAAATTTATACTATGCACGGATGTACTATTTGATCATCCTGAGCGGTTCTTGCTACATATTTTGTTAAATAACTCTGAGCTTTGCAGGTATTTGCAGTTCTAACTTATATAATATCATAGTATACTATCTTACCAATACGACGCAATTAAAACATCAGCGACACTTTGCGGAATTTCATAACAAAGCGTAAACAAAGTTATACTATGCACGTATGTACTATTTGATCATGCTGAGCGGTTCTTGCAACATATTTTGTTAAATAACTCTGAGCTTTGCAGGTATTTGCAGTTCTAACTCATATAATATCAAAGTATACTATCTTACTAATTGCGACGCAATCAAAACCTCAGCGAAACATTGCGGAACTTCATAACAAAGCGTAAACAAAGTTATACTATGCACGGATATACTATTTGATCTGCCTGAGCGGTTCTTGCTACATATTTTGTTATATAACTCTGAGATGTGCAGGTATTTGCAGTTCTAACTTATCTAATATCAATGTATACTATCTTATCAATACGACGCAATCAAAACATCAGCGAAGCTTTGCGGAACTTCATAACAAAGCGTAAACAAAGTTATACTATGCACGGATGTACTATTTGATCATCCAGAGCGGTTCTTGCTATATATTTAGTTAAATAACTCTGAGCTTTGCAGGTATTTGCAGTTCTAACTTATATATTATCAAAGTATACTATCTTATCAATACGACGCAATCAAAACATCAGCGAAACTTTGCGGAATTTCATAAGGAAGTGAGAACAAAGTTATACTTTGCACGGATGTACTATTTGATCATCCAGAGCGGTTCTTGATACATATTTTGTTAAATAACTCTGTGGTGTGCAGGTATTTGCAGTTCTAACTTATCTAATATCAATGTATACTATCTTATCAATACGACGCAATCAAAACATCAGCGAAACTTTGCGGAATTTCATAAGGAAGTGAGAACAAAGTTATACTAAGCACGGATGTACTATTTGATCATCCAGAGCGGTTCTTGATACATATTTTGTTAAATAACTCTGTGGTGTGCAGGTATTTGCAGTTCTAACTTATCTAATATCAATGTATACTATCTTATCAATACGACGCAATCAAAACATCAGCGAAGCTTTGCGGAACTTCATAACAAAGCGTAAACAAATTTATACTATGCACGGATGTACTATTTGATCATCCTGAGCGGTTCTTGCTACATATTTTGTTAAATAACTCTGAGCTTTGTAGGTAGTTGCAGTTCTACCTTACATAATATCAAAGTATACTATCTTACCAATTACGACGCAATCAACACCTCAGCGAAACATTGCGGAACTACATAACAAAGCGTAAACAAAGTTATACTATGCACGGATATACTATTTGATCTGCCTGAGCGGTTCTTGCTACATATTTTGTTATATAACTGTGAGATGTGCAGGTATTTGCAGTTCTAACTTATCTAATATCAATCTATACTATCTTATCAATACGACGCAATCAAAACATCAGCGAAGCATTGCGGAACTTCATAACAAAGCGTAAACAAAGTTATACTATGCATGGATGTACTATTTGATCATCCAGAGCGGTTCTTGCTACATATTTAGTTAAATAACTCTGAGCTTTGCAGGTATTTGCAGTTCTAACTTATATATTATCAAAGTATACTATCTTATCAATACGACGCAATCAAAACCTCAGCGAAACTTTGCGGAATTTCATAAGGAAGTGAGAACAAAGTTATACTTTGCACGGATGTACTATTTGATCATCCAGAGCGGTTCTTGATACATATTTTGTTAAATAACTCTGTGGTGTGCAGGTATTTGCAGTTCTAACTTATCTAATATCAATGTATACTATCTTATCAATACGACGCAATCAAAACATCAGCGAAGCTTTGCGGAACTTCATAACAAAGCGTAAACAAATTTATACTATGCACGGATGTACTATTTGATCATCCTGAGCGGTTCTTGCTACATATTTTGTTAAATAACTCTGAGCTTTGCAGGTATTTGCAGTTCTAACTTATCTAATATCAATGTATACTATCTTATCAATACGACGCAATCAAAACATCAGCGAAGCTTTGCGGAACTTCATAACAAAGCGTAAACAAAGTTATACTATGCACGGATGTACTATTTGATCATCCAGAGCGATTCTTGCTACATATTTAGTTAAATAACTCTGAGCTTTGCAGGTATTTGCAGTTCTAACTTATATATTATCAAAGTATACTATCTTATCAATACGACGCAATCAAAACATCAGCGAAACTTTGCGGAATTTCATAAGGAAGTGAGAACAAAGTTATACTAAGCACGGATGTACTATTTGATCATCCAGAGCGGTTCTTGATACATATTTTGTTAAATAACTCTGTGGTGTGCAGGTATTTGCAGTTCTAACTTATCTAATATCAATGTATACTATCTTATCAATACGACGCAATCAAAACATCAGCGAAGCTTTGCGGAACTTCATAACAAAGCGTAAACATAGTTATACTATGCACGTATGTACTATTTGATCATCCTAAGCGGTTCTTGCTACATGTTTAGTTAAATAACTCTGAGCTTTGCAGGTATTTCCAGTTCTAACTTATATAATATCAAAGTATACTATCTTACAAATTGCGACACAATCAACACCTCAGCGAATGATTGCGGAACTTCATAACAAAGCGTAAACAAAGTTATACTATGCACGGATGTACTATTTGATCATCCAGAGCGGTTCTTGCTACATATTTTGTTAAATAACTCTGAGCTTTGCAGGTATTTGCAGTTCTAACTTATATAATATCAAAGTATACTATCTTACCAATTGCGACGCAATCAAAACATCAGCGAAACATTGCGGAACTTCATAAAAAAGCGTAAACATAGTTATACTATGCACGTATGTACTATTTGATCATCCTGAGCGGTTCTTGCTACATGTTAAGTTAAATAACTCTGAGCTTTGCAGGTATTTTCAGTTCTACCTTATATAATATCATAGTATACTATCTTACCAATACGACGCAATTAAAACATCAGCGACACTTTGCGGAATTTCATAACAAAACGTAAACAAAGTTATACTATGCACGTATGTACTATTTGATCATGCTGAGCGGTTCTTGCATCATATTTTGTTAAATAACTCTGAGCTTTGCAGGTATTTGCAGTTCTAACTTATATAATATCAAAGTATACTATCTTACCAATTGCGACGCAATCAACAGCTCAGCGAAACATTGCGGAACTTCATAACAAAGCGTAAACAAAGTTATACTATGCACGGATATACTATTTGATCTGCCTGAGCGGTTCTTGCTACATATTTTGTTATATAACTGTGAGATGTGCAGGTATTTGCAGTTCTAACTTATCTAATATCAATCTATACTATCTTATCAATACGACGCAATCAAAACATCAGCGAAACTTTGCGGAACTTCATAACAAAGCGTAAACAAAGTTATACTATGCATGGATGTACTATTTGATCATCCAGAGCGGTTCTTGCTACATATTTAGTTAAATAACTCTGAGCTTTGCAGGTATTTGCAGTTCTAACTTATATATTATCAAAGTATACTATCTTATCAATACGACGCAATCAAAACATCAGCGAAACTTTGCGGAATTTCATAAGGAAGTGAGAACAAAGTTATACTTTGCACGGATGTACTATTTGATCATCCAGAGCGGTTCTTGATACATATTTTGTTAAATAACTCTGTGGTGTGCAGGTATTTGCAGTTCTAACTTATCTAATATCAATGTATACTATCTTATCAATACGACGCAATCAAAACATCAGCGAAGCTTTGCGGAACTTCATAACAAAGCGTAAACAAATTTATACTATGCACGGATGTACTATTTGATCATCCTGAGCGGTTCTTGCTACATATTTTGTTAAATAACTCTGAGCTTTGCAGGTATTTGCAGTTCTAACTTATCTAATATCAATCTATACTATCTTATCAATACGACGCAATCAAAACATCAGCGAAGCTTTGCGGAACTTCATAACAAAGCGTAAACAAAGTTATACTATGCACGGATGTACTATTTGATCATCCAGAGCGATTCTTGCTACATATTTAGTTAAATAACTCTGAGCTTTGCAGGTATTTGCAGTTCTAACTTATATATTATCAAAGTATACTATCTTATCAATACGACGCAATCAAAACATCAGCGAAACTTTGCGGAATTTCATAAGGAAGTGAGAACAAAGTTATACTAAGCACGGATGTACTATTTGATCATCCAGAGCGGTTCTTGATACATATTTTGTTAAATAACTCTGTGGTGTGCAGGTATTTGCAGTTCTAACTTATCTAATATCAATGTATACTATCTTATCAATACGACGCAATCAAAACATCAGCGAAGCTTTGCGGAACTTCATAACAAAGCGTAAACATAGTTATACTATGCACGTATGTACTATTTGATCATCCTAAGCGGTTCTTGCTACATGTTTAGTTAAATAACTCTGAGCTTTGCAGGTATTTCCAGTTCTAACTTATATAATATCAAAGTATACTATCTTACAAATTGCGACACAATCAACACCTCAGCGAAACATTGCGGAACTTCATAACAAAGCGTAAACAAAGTTATACTATGCACGGATGTACTATTTGATCATCCAGAGCGGTTCTTGCTACATATTTTGTTAAATAACTCTGAGCTTTGCAGGTATTTGCAGTTCTAACTTATATAATATCAAAGTATACTATCTTACCAATTGCGACGCAATCAAAACATCAGCGAAACATTGCGGAACTTCATAAAAAAGCGTAAACATAGTTATACTATGCACGTATGTACTATTTGATCATCCTGAGCGGTTCTTGCTACATGTTAAGTTAAATAACTCTGAGCTTTGCAGGTATTTTCAGTTCTACCTTATATAATATCATAGTATACTATCTTACCAATACGACGCAATTAAAACATCAGCGACACTTTGCGGAATTTCATAACAAAACGTAAACAAAGTTATACTATGCACGTATGTACTATTTGATCATGCTGAGCGGTTCTTGCATCATATTTTGTTAAATAACTCTGAGCTTTGCAGGTATTTGCAGTTCTAACTTATATAATATCAAAGTATACTATCTTACCAATTGCGACGCAATCAACAGCTCAGCGAAACATTGCGGAACTTCATAACAAAGCGTAAACAAAGTTATACTATGCACGGATATACTATTTGATCTGCCTGAGCGGTTCTTGCTACATATTTTGTTATATAACTCTGAGATGTGCAGGTATTTGCAGTTCTAAGTTATCTAATATCAATCTATACTATCTTATCAATACGACGCAATCAAAACATCAGCGAAGCTTTGCGGAACTTCATAACAAAGCGTAAACAAAGTTATACTATGCATGGATGTACTATTTGATCATCCAGAGCGGTTCTTGCTACATATTTAGTTAAATAACTCTGAGCTTTGCAGGTATTTGCAGTTCTAACTTATATATTATCAAAGTATACTATCTTATCAATACGACGCAATCAAAACATCAGCGAAACTTTGCGGAATTTCATAAGGAAGTGAGAACAAAGTTATACTTTGCACGGATGTACTATTTGATCATCCAGAGCGGTTCTTGATACATATTTTGTTAAATAACTCTGTGGTGTGCAGGTATTTGCAGTTCTAACTTATCTAATATCAATGTATACTATCTTTTCAATACGACGCAATCAAAACATCAGCGAAACTCTGCGGAACTTCATAACAAAGCGTAAACAAATTTATACTATGCACGGATGTACTATTTGATCATCCTGAGCGGTTCTTGCTACATATTTTGTTAAATAACTCTGAGCTTTGCAGGTATTTGCAGTTCTAACTTATCTAATATCAATGTATACTATCTTATCAATACGACGCAATCAAAACATCAGCGAAGCTTTGCGGAACTTCATAACAAAGCGTAAACAAAGTTATACTATGCACGGATGTACTATTTGATCATCCAGAGCGATTCTTGCTACATATTTAGTTAAATAACTCTGAGCTTTGCAGGTATTTGCAGTTCTAACTTATATATTATCAAAGTATACTATCTTATCAATACGACGCAATCAAAACATCAGCGAAACTTTGCGGAATTTCATAAGGAAGTGAGAACAAAGTTATACTAAGCACGGATGTACTATTTGATCATCCAGAGCGGTTCTTGATACATATTTTGTTAAATAACTCTGTGGTGTGCAGGTATTTGCAGTTCTAACTTATCTAATATCAATGTATACTATCTTATCAATACGACGCAATCAAAACATCAGCGAAGCTTTGCGGAACTTCATAACAAAGCGTAAACATAGTTATACTATGCACGTATGTACTATTTGATCATCCTAAGCGGTTCTTGCTACATGTTTAGTTAAATAACTCTGAGCTTTGCAGGTATTTCCAGTTCTATCTTATATAATATCAAAGTATACTATCTTACAAATTGCGACACAATCAACACCTCAGCGAATCATTGCGGAACTTCATAACAAAGCGTAAACAAAGTTATACTATGCACGGATGTACTATTTGATCATCCAGAGCGGTTCTTGCTACATATTTTGTTAAATAACTCTGAGCTTTGCAGGTATTTGCAGTTCTAACTTATATAATATCAAAGTATACTATCTTACCAATTGCGACGCAATCAAAACATCAGCGAAACATTGCGGAACTTCATAAAAAAGCGTAAACATAGTTATACTATGCACGTATGTACTATTTGATCATCCTGAGCGGTTCTTGCTACATGTTAAGTTAAATAACTCTGAGCTTTGCAGGTATTTTCAGTTCTACCTTATATAATATCATAGTATACTATCTTACCAATACGACGCAATTAAAACATCAGCGACACTTTGCGGAATTTCATAACAAAACGTAAACAAAGTTATACTATGCACGTATGTACTATTTGATCATGCTGAGCGGTTCTTGCATCATATTTTGTTAAATAACTCTGAGCTTTGCAGGTATTTGCAGTTCTAACTTATATAATATCAAAGTATACTATCTTACCAATTGCGACGCAATCAACAGCTCAGCGAAACATTGCGGAACTTCATAACAAAGCGTAAACAAAGTTATACTATGCACGGATATACTATTTGATCTGCCTGAGCGGTTCTTGCTACATATTTTGTTATATAACTCTGAGATGTGCAGGTATTTGCAGTTCTAAGTTATCTAATATCAATCTATACTATCTTATCAATACGACGCAATCAAAACATCAGCGAAACTTTGCGGAACTTCATAACAAAGCGTAAACAAAGTTATACTATGCATGGATGTACTATTTGATCATCCAGAGCGGTTCTTGCTACATATTTAGTTAAATAACTCTGAGCTTTGCAGGTATTTGCAGTTCTAACTTATATATTATCAAAGTATACTATCTTATCAATACGACGCAATCAAAACATCAGCGAAACTTTGCGGAATTTCATAAGGAAGTGAGAACAAAGTTATACTTTGCACGGATGTACTATTTGATCATCCAGAGCGGTTCTTGATACATATTTTGTTAAATAACTCTGTGGTGTGCCGGTATTTGCAGTTCTAACTTATCTAATATCAATGTATACTATCTTATCAATACGACGCAATCAAAACATCAGCGAAGCTTTGCGGAACTTCATAACAAAGCGTAAACAAATTTATACTATGCACGGATGTACTATTTGATCATCCTGAGCGGTTCTTGCTACATATTTTGTTAAATAACTCTGAGCTTTGCAGGTATTTGCAGTTCTAACTTATCTAATATCAATCTATACTATCTTATCAATACGACGCAATCAAAACATCAGCGAAGCTTTGCGGAACTTCATAACAAAGCGTAAACAAAGTTATACTATGCACGGATGTACTATTTGATCATCCAGAGCGATTCTTGCTACATATTTAGTTAAATAACTCTGAGCTTTGCAGGTATTTGCAGTTCTAACTTATATATTATCAAAGTATACTATCTTATCAATACGACGCAATCAAAACATCAGCGAAACTTTGCGGAATTTCATAAGGAAGTGAGAACAAAGTTATACTAAGCACGGATGTACTATTTGATCATCCAGAGCGGTTCTTGATACATATTTTGTTAAATAACTCTGTGGTGTGCAGGTATTTGCAGTTCTAACTTATCTAATATCAATGTATACTATCTTATCAATACGACGCAATCAAAACATCAGCGAAGCTTTGCGGAACTTCATAACAAAGCGTAAACATAGTTATACTATGCACGTATGTACTATTTGATCATCCTAAGCGGTTCTTGCTACATGTTTAGTTAAATAACTCTGAGCTTTGCAGGTATTTCCAGTTCTAACTTATATAATATCAAAGTATACTATCTTACAAATTGCGACACAATCAACACCTCAGCGAATCATTGCGGAACTTCATAACAAAGCGTAAACAAAGTTATACTATGCACGGATGTACTATTTGATCATCCAGAGCGGTTCTTGCTACATATTTAGTTAAATAACTCTGAGGTGTGCAGGTATTTGCAGTTCTAACTTATCTAATATCAATGTATACTATCTTATCAATACGACGCAATCAAAACATCAGCGAAGCTTTGCGGAACTTCATAACAAAGCGTAAACAAAGTTATACTATGCACGTATGTACTATTTGATCAGCCTGTGCGGTTCTTGCTACATATTTAGTTAAATAACTCTGAGCTTTGCAGGTATTTGCAGTTCTAACTTATCTAATATCAATGTATACTATCTTATCAATACGACGCAATCAAAACATCAGCGAAGCTTTGCGGAACTTCATAACAAAGCGTAAACAAATTTATACTATGCACGGATGTACAATTTGATCATCCTGAGCGGTTCTTGCTACATATTTTGTTAAATAACTCTGAGCTTTGCAGGTATTTGCAGTTCTAACTTATCTAATATCAATCTATACTATCTTATCAATACGACGCAATCAAAACATCAGCGAAGCTTTGCGGAACTTCATAACAAAGCGTAAACAAATTTATACTATGCACGGATGTACTATTTGATCATCCTGAGCGGTTCTTGCTACATATTTTGTTAAATAACTCTGAGCTTTGCAGGTATTTGCAGTTCTAACTTATATAATATCAAAGTATACTATCTTACCAATTGCGACGCAATCAAAACCTCAACGAAACATTGCGGAACTTCATAACAAAGCGTAAACATAGTTATACTATTCACGTATGTACTATTTGATCATCCTAAGCGGTTCTTGCTACATGTTTAGTTAAATAACTCTGAGCTTTGCAGGTATTTCCAGTTCTAACTTATATAATATCAAAGTATACTATCTTACCAATTGCGACACAATCAACACCTCAGCGAATCATTGCGGAACTTCATAACAAAGCGTAAACAAAGTTATACTATGCACGGATATACTATTTGATCATCCAGAGCGGTTCTTGCTACATATTTAGTTAAATAACTCTGAGGTGTGCAGGTATTTGCAGTTCTAATTTATCTAATATCAATGTATACTATCTTATCAATACGACGCAATCAAAACATCGGCGAAGCTTTGCGGAACTTCATAACAAAGCGTAAACAAAGTTATACTATGCACGTATGTACTATTTGATCAGCCTGTGCGGTTCTTGCTACATATTTAGTTAAATAACTCTGAGCTTTGCAGGTATTTGCAGTTCTAACTTATCTAATATCAATGTATACTATCTTATCAATACGACGCAATCAAAACATCAGCGAAGCTTTGCGGAACTTCATAACAAAGCGTAAACAAATTTATACTATGCACGGATGTACAATTTGATCATCCTGAGCGGTTCTTGCTACATATTTTGTTAAATAACTCTGAGCTTTGCAGGTATTTGCAGTTCTAACTTATCTAATATCAATCTATACTATCTTACAATACGACGCAATCAAAACATCAGCGAAGCTTTGCGGAACTTCATAACAAAGCGTAAACAAATTTATACTATGCACGGATGTACTATTTGATCATCCTGAGCGGTTCTTGCTACATATTTTGTTAAATAACTCTGAGCTTTGCAGGTATTTGCAGTTCTAACTTATATAATATCAAAGTATACTATCTTACCAATTGCGACGCAATCAAAACCTCAACGAAACATTGCGCAACTTCATAACAAAGCGTAAACATTGTTATACTATGCACGTATGTACTATTTGATCATCCTAAGCGGTTCTTGCTACATGTTTAGTTAAATAACTCTGAGCTTTGCAGGTATTTCCAGTTCTAACTTATATAATATCAAAGTATACTATCTTACCAATTGCGACACAATCAACACCTCAGCGAATCATTGCGGAACTTCATAACAAAGCGTAAACAAAGTTATACTATGCACGGATGTACTATTTGATCATCCAGAGCGGTTCTTGCTACATATTTAGTTAAATATTTCTGAGGTGTGCAGGTATTTGCAGTTCTAACTTATCTAATATCAATGTATACTATCTTATCAATACGACGCAATCAAAACATCAGCGAAGCTTTGCGGAACTTCATAACAAAGCGTAAACAATGATATACTATGCACGGATGTACTATTTGATCATCCAGAGCGGTTCTTGCTACATATTTTGTTAAATAACTCTGAGGTGTGCAGGTATTTGCAGTTCTAACTTATCTAATATCAATGTATACTATCTTATCAATACGACGCAATCAAAACATCAGCGAAGCTTTGCGGAACTTCATAACAAAGCGTAAACAAAGTTATACTATGCACGTATGTACTATTTGATCAGCCTGTGCGGTTCTTGCTACATACTTAGTTAGTTAAATAACTCTGAGCTTTGCAGGTATTTGCAGTTCTAACTTATATAATATCAAAGTATACTATCTTACCAATTGCGACGCAATCAAAACCTCAACGAAACATTGCGGAACTTCATAACAAAGCGTAAACATAGTTATACTATGCACGTATGTACTAATTGATCATCCTAAGCGGTTCTTGCTACATGTTTAGTTAAATAACTCTGAGCTTTGCAGGTATTTCCAGTTCTAACTTATATAATATCAAAGTATACTATCTTACCAATTGCGACACAATCAACACCTCAGCGAATCATTGCGGAACTTCATAACAAAGCGTAAACAAAGTTATACTATGCACGGATGTACTATTTGATCATCCAGAGCGGTTCTTGCTACATATTTAGTTAAATAACTCTGAGGTGTGCAGGTATTTGCAGTTCTAACTTATCTAATATCAATGTATACTATCTTATCAATACGACGCAATCAAAACATCAGCGAAGCTTTGCGGAACTTCATAACAAAGCGTAAACAATGATATACTATGCACGGATGTACTATTTGATCATCCAGAGCGGTTCTTGCTACATATTTTGTTAAATAACTCTGAGGTGTGCAGGTATTTGCCGTTCTAACTTATCTAATATCAATGTATACTATCTTATCAATACGACGCAATCAAAACATCAGCGAAGCTTTGCGGAACTTCATAACAAAGCGTAAACAAAGTTATACTATGCACGTATGTACTATTTGATCAGCCTGTGCGGTTCTTGCTACATACTTAGTTAGTTAAATAACTCTGAGCTTTGCAGGTATTTTCAGTTCTACCTTATATAATATCATAGTATACTATCTTACCAATACGACGCAATTAAAACATCAGCGACACTTTGCGGAATTTCATAACAAAACGTAAACAAAGTTATACTATGCACGTATGTACTATTTGATCATGCTGAGCGGTTCTTGCATCATATTTTGTTAAATAACTCTGAGCTTTGCAGGTATTTGCAGTTCTAACTTATATAATATCAAAGTATACTATCTTACCAATTGCGACGCAATCAACAGCTCAGCGAAACATTGCGGAACTTCATAACAAAGCGTAAACAAAGTTATACTATGCACGGATATACTATTTGATCTGCCTGAGCGGTTCTTGCTACATATTTTGTTATATAACTCTGAGATGTGCAGGTATTTGCAGTTCTAACTTATCTAATATCAATCTATACTATCTTATCAATACGACGCAATCAAAACATCAGCGAAGCTTTGCGGAACTTCATAACAAAGCGTAAACAAAGTTATACTATGCACGGATGTACTATTTGATCATCCAGAGCGGTTCTTGCTATATATTTAGTTAAATAACTCTGAGCTTTGCAGGTATTTGCAGTTCTAACTTATATATTATCAAAGTATACTATCTTATCAATACGACGCAATCAAAACATCAGCGAAACTTTGCGGAATTTCATAAGGAAGTGAGAACAAAGTTATACTTTGCACGGATGTACTATTTGATCATCCAGAGCGGTTCTTGATACATATTTTGTTAAATAACTCTGTGGTGTGCAGGTATTTGCAGTTCTAACTTATCTAATATCAATGTATACTATCTTATCAATACGACGCAATCAAAACATCAGCGAAACTTTGCGGAATTTCATAAGGAAGTGAGAACAAAGTTATACTAAGCACGGATGTACTATTTGATCATCCAGAGCGGTTCTTGATACATATTTTGTTAAATAACTCTGTGGTGTGCAGGTATTTGCAGTTCTAACTTATCTAATATCAATGTATACTATCTTATCAATACGACGCAATCAAAACATCAGCGAATCATTGCGGAACTTCATAACAAAGCGTAAACAAATTTATACTATGCACGGATGTACTATTTGATCATCCAGAGCGGTTCTTGCTACATATTTAGTTAAATAACTCTGAGGTGTGCAGGTATTTGCAGTTCTAACTTATCTAATATCAATGTATACTATCTTATCAATACGACGCAATCAAAACATCAGCGAAGCTTTGCGGAACTTCATAACAAAGCGTAAACAAAGTTATACTATGCACGGATGTACAATTTGATCATCCTGAGCGGTTCTTGCTACATATTTTGTTAAATAACTCTGAGCTTTGCAGGTATTTGCAGTTCTAACTTATCTAATATCAATGTATACTATCTTATCAATACGACGCAATCAAAACATCAGCGAAACTTTGCGGAATTTCATAAGGAAGTGAGAACAAAGTTATACTAAGCACGAATGTACTATTTGATCATCCTGAGCGGTTCTTGCTACATATTTTGTTAAATAACTCTGAGCTTTGCAGGTATTTGCAGTTCTAACTTATATATTATCAAAGTATACTATCTTATCAATACGACGCAATCAAAACATCAGCGAAGCTTTGCGGAACTTCATAACAAAGCGTAAACATAGTTATACTATGCACGTATGTACTATTTGATCAGCCTGTGCGGTTCTTGCTACATATTTAGTTAAATAACTCTGAGCTTTGCAGGTATTTGCAGTTCTAACTTATATAATATCAAAGTATACTATCTTACCAATTGCGACGCAATCAAAACCTCAACGAAACATTGCGGAACTTCATAACAAAGCGTAAACAAAGTTATACTATGCACGGATGTACTATTTGATCATCCAGAGCGGTTCTTGCTACATATTTAGTTAAATAACTCTGAGGTGTGCAGGTATTTGCAGTTCTAACTTATCTAATATCAATGTATACTATCTTATCAATACGACACAATCAAAACATCAGCGAAGCTTTGCGGAACTTCATAACAAAGCGTAAACAAAGTTATACTATGCACGTATGTACTATTTGATCAGCCTGTGCGGTTCTTGCTACTTATTTAGTTAAATAACTCTGAGCTTTGCAGGTATTTTCAGTTCTACCTTATATAATATCATAGTATACTATCTTACCAATACGACGCAATGAAAACATCAGCGACACTTTGCGGAATTTCATAACAAAGCGTAAACAAAGTTATACTATGCACGTATGTAGTATTTGATCATGCTGAGCGGTTCTTGCATCATATTTTGTTAAATATGTAACAGACCTGGACGCGCCAGGCCTGTTACGAACGGTCTCGCGCCGTCGCGACCACCCCCGAACATAGCCGACGAACCCCGAACGATACCGATCCCCGAGCCTCGCGCCCCCGCGTCTAGAAATCGGCTCTGGCGGGAAACGGAAACCGCCATTGCCCCCGAAATTGGCGTCTTGGATGTGAGACGTCACCGGAACTTCCGCCGCGAACCACCCCGCACCGAGCCCCTCGCCCTAGAGCGACGAGGGCATAAAGGGGACCTCCGAGCAGGCACGGGCCTCTTTTTCGCTCGCCAAGTCTCGCGCTAGAAAGTATTCAGAAAACACATACACACTCACGTACACGTCGCCACGGTACCCGTTCAAGTAAGTAGTCCGATATCACCCCGTTGTATCTCCGTATCCCGGTACACCGCGGTGACCACTTCCCGTCTTCAATAATTCCGCGATGGCACACATCCGTGGCCTTTTCCCGTCCCGTTAACCGTCTCCCGGTACGCAGCCGCGACCATCCCCGTTCCGTACACCGTATCCTGGCACGCAGCCGCGGCCACTTTTCCGTCCCGTCCACCGTATCCCGGTACACAGCCGTGACCATTTTCCGTCCCGTCCACCGTATCCCGTTACACAGCCGTGACCACCCTTGGCCCCGTTAACTCTCCGATGGCACGCCGCCGCGGCCACTCGCGACCCGGAACCGCGTTCCGCGTGGGCGAACCGCTGTTGCCCGATCACCGACTCGGCGAATCGCGATCCCGAGACCTCGCGCCGCGATAACACGACCCGAACACCGCACGCCGCGATAACGCGCCCCGCGACAACGCGCCCCGATGCCGCGAGCCGCGATAACGGAACCCCGCGACACCGAACAGAGAACCGTAGCCGGAAAACATAACCCGCCTCGTATCATTTCGGCACCTCACCCTGATCACTCGCGTAATCTATGAACCCTGGCACGGCGAGCTCAATCCGGCCGCGAGCCCCGTCCGTTGCAACGAGCCGCGGGAAACCGTACTCGTTACATGGCGCCCGAACAGGGACCGGTTAATTCGTATTAATCGGTCGTTACGATTACCGGTACAACTCTCCGCCACGTGGCGTCGAGAGAGGTTAACTCGCCGCGGGAGAAAACACATCGCGCACGCGCCGCTCCGCCGTAGCGCGCTGGTACCCGCGCGCCGCCGCGCGTCGCGATCGCGAAGGAGTGCAGGTACACGAGCGCCGCCTGGCGTCCGCCGGCCGTACCGCACGTCAGCGAAGGAGTTTATCTTTCGTTGAGAGAGAAAATTTTTCGGAGGCTCGTACGACCTCCCCGCGGCCGCGAATCGCGGAAACGGGTAATCAGATTTGTTACCAGAGGCATGAAGTAACTTCTGGGCCAAGAAACCGCGTTCTCGGAGGAAAGGCGCGCCCGTGGGAAACGAAAGAGCGACCGCTCGACGAGGGAAAATCGCTCTCCCGCTAGGAAAACGTGCTGCGTCGGGAGCACCGCATGCCGATACGGCCCGCACCCGCCGCCTCGAGGGAAATTAAGCCAGAAATACGGAAACTCGGATCCCCGGAGCGGGACCGACAACAGTGGGCAACACACATCGGCCGATTAATCGACGACGCCTACGGCACACTGGCACCAGGGGTCGTAACGAGGAAGATGACGGCCGCCGCCGAAGCCAGCAAGATGATCAGGGTCGACGATCCTGACCGACTGGTCGACAGAGCGCGAAACTCCGGGATCACGAGCGATGGCTCGGACCCGCACGCATTCCTGGAACGATTGGCCATGCTCCAGAAAAATCACGCGATCCCCAACACGGATTTGCTTCGGGCCATACCCGATTTACTTACGGGCGAGGCCCAGGAATGGTACAGGAACCACGCCGACGATATTGCCACGTGGGGGGAATTCGCCGAAGAATTCCTGGCGGCATGGGCGGCGACTGCCTCGCCAGTCCAACAGAGACGAGCGGCCTTGGCCCGGCTACAACACCCGGGAGAGCCGTTTGTGAAATTCGTGACCGCAGTCACCACGTTGATGCGCCGGGCGCTCATGCCAAAAGACAGCTGGTTGGAAGTCATTTATGACAACATGCTGCCCCGGTTCCAGGAGCTCTTCCCTGTAGATACGATACCGGACCTCAAAACCCTCCAGAGGCGGATCCAACATATTGAACAGCTGGACGAACGGCGTAGAGAGGAGCGAGCCAGACGCGTGCCCGCCCACGCAACACACGTCGAACCACGGTACGCCGATTCGATGCACACGCGGACCACCAGGAGTCCGAGCCCTCGAAGGGCCCCAGTACGAGACGGCGACCGACGCCCCGATACTTACGACCCGGAAACGCACTGCTGGCGGTGCAAGCAGCGCGGGCACCACCGATATGAGTGTCGCAACGCCTACCGGAGGTTCTGCTCCCGTTGTGGCCGAGATGGGATTTTGACCCGAGACTGTCATCCGTCGGGAAACGGAACAAGGGGCCCGCCAGCACGACCGGCGCAAAGGGAAGAACGCCGGGCCCGCTAGAGACAAACAAGATGAACATCCGGTATGGGCCGCGACCCACCATAGAAATTAAAATGTTCGGCCGGACCGTGGAGGCGCTTCTGGACACTGGGTCACAACTCTCTTGCGTCAACGAAGGAATTCGGGACTGGGCCCGAAAGAACGGAGCCCCGGAGGGAGAAACCGGCGATATGATCAATTTGGCAGATGGAACCGATGCGCGGCCCGCCGGCACGCTCCGAATTACCTTCAGTACGAACGGCCGCCTCTACGAGGAAAAGTTCACCGTTTTGCCAAGGATGAGCACGCCTGTACTCCTGGGCATTCATACGATTGCAGCCCTCCGGATAACGCTGACGCCGCCACCAGAGATCGCCGAATGGCCGCCCGCGGGCGGCGTAAACAAACCAGCGAACGCACCCTGCCTACAGATGGGCCTGAGAAAATTGTCAGCCGAAGAGGAGGCCCACTTCAAGGAATTTCTGGACCGAGAACTGGCCCGATTCGAGACCGTGACCGGTCGAACGAAGCTTATACGACACCGAATTAAGCTGACCGACGACACGCCGATCAAACAGCGATATAGGCCTCGAAACCCGGCGATGCAAACGGTCATCGATCAGGAGGTACGAAAGATGCTGGATGAAGGGGTCATCGAGCCCTCCAGCAGCCCCTGGAGCTCGCCGGTGGTCGTCGTGAGAAAGAAAGACGGACGACCCCGATTCTGTGTCGACTTTTGGAAGTTAAACGAGCGATCGGAAAAGGACGCGTACCCGTTGCCGCACATCCAGGCAACATTGGATAAACTACGCGGGGCTAGGTTCCTCACGACGCTGGATTTAAAAAACGGGTACTGGCAAGTCCCTCTCGAGGAAACAAGCAGGCCGCTGACCGCTTTCACCGTTCCCGGGCTCGGGCTGTACCAATTCACCGTCATGCCCTTCGGATTGCACTCCGCTCCAGCGACGTTCCAGCGGCTGTTAGATAGAGTAATCGGCCCCGAGCTGGAGCCTCACGCATTCGCTTACCTCGACGATATCATCATCGTCAGCGGAACTGTGGACGAACATAGAAAACATCTGCGTGAGGTGTTTCGACGATTACGAGAAGCCGAACTGAAACTAAATCCAGAGAAATGTCGCTTCTGCGTCGACAGCCTCGGTTATCTGGGTCATATCGTCGACGAACAGGGTATTCGAACGGACCCACAGAAGACCGCTGCGATCGCGCAGATACCAACACCGAGAACGGTCCGAGACGTGAGGCGATTCCATGGCATGGCGTCATGGTACAGGCGCTTCGTACCCAACTTCGCGGAAATCATCGAACCACTGACCCGGCTCACCCGCAAAAACGCCAAATGGCAATGGACCGACACCGAGGAGAAGGCTTTCCGAACCATGAAGGACCGGTTAATCGACGCTCCGGTGCTCGCCTGCCCGGATTTTGAACAGCAGTTCACCCTCCAGACCGACGCCAGCGATCATGGGTTAGGAGTGGTACTCACCCAGGGCCCGGAAAACAACGAACGGGTAATCGCATACGCGAGCCACACGCTCAATGAGACCGAGCGGAAGTACAGCGCGACCGAGAAAGAATGTCTGGCCGTCGTATGGGGCATTAGAAAGATGCGCCCATATTTGGAAGGGTATAAATTCACGGTCATCACCGACCACCAAGCGCTCAGATGGCTCCGCCAAATAGACAGCCCGACCGGAAGACTAGCCCGATGGGCCCTCGAGCTCCAACAGTATGACTTTGACATCCGGTACCGACCTGGAAAACTAAACCACGTGGCCGACGCTCTGTCCCGTATCCCGCCGAAAATCGGAGTAAGCGCACTCCGCCCGACGCAGAGCACCGACACGTGGTACCGACGGATGATCGAAGCCGTAAAGAGCAATCCGGCCGCCGAACCGGATTACAGAATCGAGGGCGGACGACTCTACAAACATATCCTTCACCAACTGGATAGCAACGAACCTGAGCCGAGCACGGCCTGGAAGCTGTGCGTGCCCAAGGAAGAACGGAAGACGGTACTACAGAAATACCACGACGACCCCACCGCTGGTCATCTAGGGGTCGCGAAAACAACGGTGCGGCTGGCGCAACGCTTTTACTGGCCAGGAATGTTTCGGGAGACGTCTCGATACGTTCGCCAGTGCGCAACGTGCCAGGCATACAAAGCACCACCACAAGCTCCACCGGGCAAATTGCATGCTAACCCGGGGGACGAACCGTGGCATACCGTCTCCGTGGACCTAATAGGCCCATTACCCCGTTCGCGGCGCGGCCACATATGGCTGCTGGTTGCTCTCGACCGTTTTTCCAAATGGATCGAGCTAGTTCCGCTCCGTAAAGCAACCAGCGAAGCCGTCGCCGCTGCGATACGCAAAGAGGTAATTTTGAGGCACGGGGCTCCAAGGATCATTATCTCCGACAATGGACGACAGTTCATAGGAGAACCAGTCGTCACCCTGCTTCGAGACGCCGGGATCACGCACCGAAGGACACCGCCGTACGCGCCCCATTGTAACCCGGTCGAGCGAGCCAACAAGGTCGTGAAGACCATGCTCGCCCAATACACCGGGAACCGGCACAACCGATGGGACGAAAAACTGGACGAAGCCCGGTTCGCGGTTAACACCGCCCGGCACGAATCCACAGGATACAGCCCAGCGTATATCAACTACGGAAGAGAACTGAGGGCACCGGGACAGGAGGCATCGACAGGGACCGCCGTCACACCCGCGCCGCAGCGCTGGAGGAACCTAAGGGCAGCCCAGGAACTAGCACGGATCCACTTGGCCAGGGCCTTCGAAAGGCAAGCCAAGTACTACAACTTGCGTCATCGAGACTGGAAGCCGGCAAGAGGCGAAATCGTGTGGAAAAGGGAACACACGCTGTCAAATAAGGCAGAAGGGGTAAATGCCAAACTGGCACCCAGATACAGTGGGCCCTATACCGTGGGACGGATAGTGTCCCCGGTCATCGTGGACCTCCGGGACCAGAAGGGGACTTGGGTCCGGCACATCCACGTGCAGGACCTGAAACCGGCACCTACAAGTACTACAAACAACCCGACGCCCGACGCAAGGGAACCCAAACGGCGTACGCGCCAACGGTCCACTGCGAAGGACGCTCGGTCTCAACCTCCACCCCTTCCCGACAGACCCCGGCCAACCTCTAGACCGCAAGGACGGCCCCGTAAAATAATAGTTCCTGTCCACTCTTTCCACAGATCGCCCAACATGAGCCTATGGGACTGGGACTTGCCGTCCCTATTTGAGGAACCGGACCTCAGCCGACGCCCGGTGACGCCAGATATCAGATGGCCCCAGGGGACCGGACCCGCCGCCGCAGCCGACCACCCAGCCGGGGGCAGCACAGATGAGGAGGCGTGGGAGGACGCCCGCGCCGCAGAGCGGGAAGACAGCCCGTCCCCGCCACGGTATCAGCCGTCCGCAGACGTCAATCTGGAAGCGGGGGTAACCGTGCCAGCAGTGGCCGCGGCCACCCTAGTCACGGCCAACCAGGAAGCGGCTCCAGCCACAGCCGCCCCCGAAGCCGCCGCCCCGGTCCACGATGAACCGGCTCCAGAAGCAGCCGCCCCCGAGGCAGCCGCCGCGGTCGCAGCCGAAGCGACCCCCGACGCAGCCGCCCCAGTAGCGGCCGCCCCCGAAGACGCCGCCGTGGTCGCAGCCGAAGCGACCCCCGACGTAGCCGCCCCCGAAGCCCCCGAAGCCGCCGCCTCGGTTGCAGAAGACAGCACGGAGCCATCCTCCGACGAGGACCGACGGAGAAAACGACCCGAGGAGACCGAGGAGCGCCGCCCGGCGCCCCGCCTGAGGAATACAGACTCCATTTCGAGCCTGGAGTCTGTGGACCTCCGCTATGTGGTTCCCTGGTCCATGAGGGTGCCCTCCTACGGCGGCGCCCCACCCCCGGAACCACCGAATTGGTGGACTCCCACGACGTCCCCCGAGCCCCGACCCACGAGGACACAGCAGCGCCGGGAGGAGCGACGCCAGCGGGCTGCACGGCGGGGAGACCGGGCCCCGACAACACAGGGACCGCAGAAGATCGGCAGCAGGAGGCGGCAACCCGCGAGGGAGATGTCCCACTGGGACGACCCCCTCCCCACCGTCGGGTACACTCTCCTGACGGCGCCCCCGCAGCCGGAGGGTGGCCCCGCATCCAGGCCCCGACCACAGGAACTGCCCCGGCATCCTCCCCCGCCGACGGAGCGGCAGGCCGCCGCCACCGCAAGCATCACCGAAGGACAGCGACCGGAGGGAACGGGACCACCAGGCAACGATGGGTACCCCGTGAAACTAGAGGACACATACCCTCACATGTTGGCCCCGGTGCCCTACACAGGCAAATGGCCAGAGGCGCCCAGCAAGTGGTTCATCCTCCCGAACGGGAGGTGCTGCGAGGTGCCCCTGCGGCACATTTACAAGCGCAGCAGCTATGTGACGGTGCCTCCCGGGGAGGAGAGATGGAAGGTACTATTCGACCGCAGTGGACGAGCCGTCCACTGCGTGCGAAGGGCCCCATCGGCACTGGACCCTTCCCAACCGAAACCCGAGTGAATGGTGCGCGGACCGAACGCTTGAGCTTATCGCGTCGGAAAGAAAACAGTGCAGACGAACGCTGAGTATATCGCGTCGTCGTCGAAACTCGGACGCTGAGCGGATCGCGCCGGGAAAAGTGTATATAGTTTAGTGATTAGTGTAGTTCGTAAGTGTAGTGTATAAGTTAGTTTGTAAGGTAGCGTTAAGACAACGTCGACGTTAGTTGTAAGTTTTGTTTTTCTTTCTCTTGCGTACCTTTTTTTTTTTCTTCTCCAATCTAGTGTTTAAGGTAGGTTAAGTTTAGCACGTAAGGTACTTTGTAACTAGTATGTAAGTCGATTGTCGCGTAGGCCGCATGGCCATAAACGCAACGGCGGAGGAGCCACTCCGCCGCCCGCCGGGATAACCGACCCCGTAGATAGCCGAAAACCGGCCCGCCGATAGCGGAAGAACCGCTCCGTTTAAAAGAAAAGTTAAAATGTTATCCGCGAACCCGAGCACGGGCAATTGATTCTCGTACTCCGTTAAGCCAGTCAGGCCGCCGCCGACAGGCACGACAAGAGATTTTTTTTTTCGTTTGACTGTACGATCCGTTGTACGACTAAGTTAAATTGTTAACGTTACCGTGAAGGCAGTCAAGCCGCTGCCAACATACGCAGTATTATAGGTTATGGCATTATAGATTATTAGAACTATGTTGAAGAACCGCTCCGTTTAGAAAAGTTAAAATGTTACCCGCGAACCCGAGCACGGGCAAAGTGTTTTCGTCGTCCGCTAAGTCTGTCAGGCAGCAGCCGACGACACAGTCAATAGATATTTGATTTACTGTTCTTATACTGTCCGAAAAGGCTAAATGCTAGCCTCAGCGGACCGAGGAGTTATATTTTTGTTAGTATTTACAACGACTGAATAGCTATAAGATATTGTTCATACAGCGACCGAAAAACTAGAATGTTGTCTTCCGTTCATAGACAAGGTCTGTCCGATCTATGGTACTAACCCAACAGGGTGACTAAGAAAATTATGTTGTTACTTGATATGTGGAAATTATATTTTTGTTGTTAGGAATAAATGGGTCTACGGTTCTCTCGCGCCGCGACGAAAGGGGGGGGTGTAACAGACCTGGACGCGCCAGGCCTGTTACGAACGGTCTCGCGCCGTCGCGACCACCCCCGAACATAGCCGACGAACCCCGAACGATACCGATCCCCGAGCCTCGCGCCCCCGCGTCTAGAAATCGGCTCTGGCGGGAAACGGAAACCGCCATTGCCCCCGAAATTGGCGTCTCGGATGTGAGACGTCACCGGAACTTCCGCCGCGAACCACCCCGCACCGAGCCCCTCGCCCTAGAGCGACGAGGGCATAAAGGGGACATCCGAGCAGGCACGGGCCTCTTTTTCGCTCGCCAAGTCTCGCGCTAGAAAGTATTCAGAAAACACATACACACTCACGTACACGTCGCCACGGTACCCGTTCAAGTAAGTAGTCCGATATCACCCCGTTGTATCTCCGTATCCCGGTACACCGCGGTGACCACTTCCCGTCTTCAATAATTCCGCGATGGCACACATCCGTGGCCTTTTCCCGTCCCGTTAACCGTCTCCCGGTACGCAGCCGCGACCATCCCCGTTCCGTACACCGTATCCTGGCACGCAGCCGCGGCCACTTTTCCGTCCCGTCCACCGTATCCCGGTACACAGCCGTGACCATTTTCCGTCCCGTCCACCGTATCCCGGTACACAGCCGTGACCACCCTTGGCCCCGTTAACTCTCCGATGGCACGCCGCCGCGGCCACTCGCGACCCGGAAACGCGTTCCGCGTGGGCGAACCGCTGTTGCCCGATCACCGACTCGGCGAATCGCGATCCCGAGACCTCGCGCCGCGATAACACGACCCGAACACCGCACGCCGCGATAACGCGCCCCGCGACAACGCGCCCCGATGCCGCGAGCCGCGATAACGGAACCCCGCGACACCGAACAGAGAACCGTAGCCGGAAAACATAACCCGCCTCGTATCATTTCGGCACCTCACCCTGATCACTCGCGTAATCTATGAACCCTGGCACGGCGAGCTCAATCCGGCCGCGAGCCCCGTCCGTTGCAACGAGCCGCGGGAAACCGTACTCGTTACAAATAACTCTGAGCTTTGCAGGTATTTGCAGTTCTAACTTATATAATATCAAAGAATACTATCTTACCAATTGCGACACAATCAACACCTCAGCGAATCATTGCGGAACTTCATAACAAAGCGTAAACAAAGTTATACTATGCACGGATGTACTATTTGATCATCCAGAGCGGTTCTTGCTACATATTTAGTTAAATGTTTCTGAGGTGTGCAGGTATTTGCAGTTCTAACTTATCTAATATCAATGTATACTATCTTATCAATACGACGTAATCAAAACATCAGCGAAGCTTTGCGGAACTTCATAACAAAGCGTAAACAAATTTATACTATACACGTATGTACTATTTGATCAGCCTGTGCGGTTCTTGCTACATATTTAGTTAAATAACTCTGAGCTTTGCAGGTATTTTCAGTTCTACCTTATATAATATCATAGTATACTATCTTACCAATACGACGCAATTAAAACATCAGCGACACTTTGCGGAATTTCATAACAAAGCGTAAACAAAGTTATACTATGCACGTATGTACTATTTGATCATGCTGAGCGGTTCTTGCAACATATTTTGTTAAATAACTCTGAGCTATGCAGGTATTTCCAGTTCTAACTTATATAATATCAAAGTATACTATCTTACCAATTGCGACACAATCAACACCTCAGCGAAACATTGCGGAACTTCATAACAAAGCGTAAACAAAGTTATACTATGCACGGATATACTATTTGATCTCCCTGAGCAGTTCTTGCTACATATTTTGTTATATAACTCTGAGGTGTGCAGGTATTTGCAGTTCTAACTTATCTAATATCAATCTATACTATCTTATCAATACGACGCAATCAAAACATCAGCGAAGCTTTGCGGAACTTCATAACAAAGCGTAAACAAAGTTATACTATGCACGGATGTACTATTTGATCATCCAGAGCGGTTCTTGCTACATATTTAGTTAAATAACTCTGAACTTTGCAGGTATTTGCAGTTCTAACTTATATATTATCAAAGTATACTATCTTATCAATACGACGCAATCAAGACATCAGCGAAACTTTGCGGAATTTCATAAGGAAGTGAGAACAAAGTTATACTATGCACGGATGTACTATTTGATCATCCAGAGCGGTTCTTGATACATATTTTGTTAAATAGCTCTGTGGTGTGCAGGTATTTGCAGTTCTAACTTATCTAATATCAATGTATACTATCTTATCAATACGACGCAATCAAAACATCAGCGATACTCTGCGGCACTTCATAACAAAGCGTAAACAAAGTTATACTATGCACGTATGTACTGTTTGATCATCCTGAGCGGTTCTTGCTACATATTTAGTTAAATAACTCTGAGCTTTGCAGGTATTTGCAGTTCTAACTTATCTAATATCAAAGTATTCTATCTTATTAATACGACACATTCAAAACCTCAGCGAAACTCTGCGGAGCTTCATAACACAGCGTAAACAAAGTTATACTATGCACGGATGTACTATTTGATCATCCAGAGCGGTTCTTGCTACATATTTTGTTAAATAACTCTGAGGTGTGCAGGTATTTGCAGTTCTAACTTATCTAATATCAATGTATACTATCTTATCAATACGACGCAATCAAAACATCAGCGAAGCTTTGCGGAACTTCATAACAAAGCGTAAACAAAGTTATACTATGCACGTATGTACTATTTGATCAGCCTGTGCGGTTCTTGCTACATATTTAGTTAAATAACTCAGAGCTTTGCAGGTATTTTCAGTTCTACCTTATATAATATCATAGTATACTATCTTACCAATACGACGCAATTAAAACATCAGCGACACTTTGCGGAATTTCATAACAAAACGTAAACAAAGTTATACTATGCACGTATGTACTATTTGATGTCCTGAGCGGTTCTTGCTACATATTTAGTTAAATAACTCTGAGCTTTGCAGGTATTTGCAGTTCTAACTTATATAATATCAAAGTATACTATCTTACCAATAGCGACGCAATCAACAGCTCAGCGAAACATTGCGGAACTTCATAACAAAGCGTAAACAAAGTTATACTATGCACGGATGTAATATTTGATCTCCCTGAGCGGTTCTTGCTACATATTTTGTTAAATAACTCTGAGCTTTGCAGGTATTTGCAGTTCTAACTTATATAATATCAAAGTATACTATCTTACCAATTGCGACGCAATCAAAACCTCAACGAAACATTGCGGAACTTCATAACAAAGCGTAAACATAGTTATACTATGCACGTATGTACTATTTGATCATCCTGAGCGGTTCTTGCTACATGTTAAGTTAAATAACTCTGAGCTTTGCAGGTATTTTCAGTTCTACCTTATATACTATCATAGTATACTATCTTACCAATACGACGCAATCAAAACATCAGTGACACTTTGCAGAACTTCATAACAAAGCGTAAACAAAGTTATACTATGCACGTTTGTACTATTTGATCATGCTGTGCGGTTCTTGCAACATATTTTGTTGAATAACTCTGAACTTTGCAGGTATTTGCAGTTCTAACTTATATATTATCAAAGTATACTATCTTATCAATACGACGCAATCAAGACATCAGCGAAACTTTGCGGAATTTCATAAGGAAGTGAGAACAAAGTTATACTATGCACGGATGTACTATTTGATCATCCAGAGCGGTTCTTGATACATATTTTGTTAAATAGCTCTGTGGTGTGCAGGTATTTGCAGTTCTAACTTATCTAATATCAATGTATACTATCTTATCAATACGACGCAATCAAAACATCAGCGATACTTTGCGGCACTTCATAACAAAGCGTAAACAAAGTTATACTATGCACGTATGTACTGTTTGATCATCCTGAGCGGTTCTTGCTACATATTTAGTTAAATAACTCTGAGCTTTGCAGGTATTTGCAGTTCTAACTTATCTAATATCAAAGTATTCTATCTTATTAATACGACACATTCAAAACCTCAACGAAACTCTGCGGAGCTTCATAACACAGCGTAAACAAAGTTATACTATGCACGGATGTACTATTTGATCATCCAGAGCGGTTCTTGCTACATATTTTGTTAAATAACTCTGAGGTGTGCAGGTATTTGCAGTTCTAACTTATCTAATATCAATGTATACTATCTTATCAATACGACGCAATCAAAACATCAGCGAAGCTTTGCGGAACTTCATAACAAAGCGTAAACAAAGTTATACTATGCACGTATGTACTATTTGATCAGCCTGTGCGGTTCTTGCTACATATTTAGTTAAATAACTCAGAGCTTTGCAGGTATTTTCAGTTCTACCTTATATAATATCATAGTATACTATCTTACCAATACGACGCAATTAAAACATCAGCGACACTTTGCGGAATTTCATAACAAAACGTAAACAAAGTTATACTATGCACGTATGTACTATTTGATCATGCTGAGCGGTTCTTGCATCATATTTTGTTAAATAACTCTGAGCTTTGCAGGTATTTGCAGTTCTAACTTATATAATATCAAAGTATACTATCTTACCAATTGCGACGCAATCAACAGTTCAGCGAAACATTGCGGAACTTCATAACAAAGCGTAAACAAAGTTATACTATGCACGGATATACTATTTGATCTCCCTGAGCGGTTCTTGCTACATATTTTGTTATATAACTCTGAGATGTGCAAGTATTTGCAGTTCTAACTTATCTAATATCAATCTATACTATCTTATCAATACGACGCAATCAAAACATCAGCGAAAATTTGCGGAACTTCATAACAAAGCGTAAACAAAGTTATACTATGCACGGATGTACTATTTGATCATCCAGAGCGGTTCTTGCTACATATTTAGTTAAATAACTCTGAGCTTTGCAGGTATTTGCAGTTCTAACTTATATATTATCAAAGTATACTATCTTATCAATACGACGCAATCAAAACATCAGCGAAACTTTGCGGAACTTCATAACAAAGCGTAAACATAGTTATACTATGCACGTATGTACTATTTGATCATCCTGAGCGGTTCTTGCTACATGTTTAGTTAAATAACTCTGAGCTTTGCAGGTATTTTCAGTTCTACCTTATATAATATCATAGTATACTATCTTACCAATACGACGCAATCAAAACATCAGCGAAGCTTTGCGGAACTTCATAACAAAGCGTAAACAAATTTATACTATGCACGGATGTACTATTTGATCATCCTGAGCGGTTCTTGCTACATATTTTGTTAAATAACTCTGAGCTTTGCAGGTATTTGCAGTTCTAACTTATATAATATCAAAGTATACTATCTTACCAATTGCGACGCAATCAAAACCTCAACGAAACATTGCGGAACTTCATAACAAAGCGTAAACATAGTTATACTATGCACGTATGTACTATTTGATCATCCTGAGCGGTTCTTGCTACATGTTTAGTTAAATAACTCTGAGCTTTGCAGGTATTTTCAGTTCTACCTTATATTCTATCATGGTATACTATCTTACCAATACGACGCAATTAAAACATCAGCGACACTTTGCGGAATTTCATAACAAAACGTAAACAAAGTTATACTATGCACGTATGTACTGTTTGATCATCCTGAGCGGTTCTTGCTACATATTTAGTTAAATAACTCTGAGCTTTGCAGGTATTTGCAGTTCTAACTTATATAATATCAAAGTATACTATCTTACCAATTGCGACGCAATCAACAGCTCAGCGAAACATTGCGGAACTTCATAACAAAGCGTAAACAAAGTTATACTATGCACGGATGTACTATTTGATCTCCCTGAGCGGTTCTTGCTACATATTTTGTTAAATAACTCTGAGCTTTGCAGGTATTTGCAGTTCTAACTTATATAATATCAAAGTATACTATCTTACCAATTGCGACGCAATCAAAACATCAGCGAAACATTGCGGAACTTCATAACAAAGCGTAAACATAGTTATACTATGCACGTATGTACTATTTGATCATCCTGAGCGGTTCTTGCTACATGTTAAGTTAAATAACTCTGAGCTTTGCAGGTATTTTCAGTTCTACCTTATATACTATCATAGTATACTATCTTACCAATACGACGCAATCAAAACATCAGTGACACTTTGCAGAACTTCATAACAAAGCGTAAACAAAGTTATACTATGCACGTTTGTACTATTTGATCATGCTGAGCGGTTCTTGCAACATATTTTGTTAAATAACTCTGAACTTTGCAGGTATTTGCAGTTCTAACTTATATATTATCAAAGTATACTATCTTATCAATACGACGCAATCAAGACATCAGCGAAACTTTGCGGAATTTCATAAGGAAGTGAGAACAAAGTTATACTATGCACGGATGTACTATTTGATCATCCAGAGCGGTTCTTGATACATATTTTGTTAAATAGCTCTGTGGTGTGCAGGTATTTGCAGTTCTAACTTATCTAATATCAAAGTATTCTATCTTATTAATACGACACATTCAAAACCTCAGCGAAACTCTGCGGAGCTTCATAACACAGCGTAAACAAAGTTATACTATGCACGGATGTACTATTTGATCATCCAGAGCGGTTCTTGCTACATATTTTGTTAAATAACTCTGAGGTGTGCAGGTATTTGCAGTTCTAACTTATCGAATATCAATGTATACTATCTTATCAATACGACGCAATCAAAACATCAGCGAAGCTTTGCGGAACTTCATAACAAAGCGTAAACAAAGTTATACTATGCACGTATGTACTATTTGATCAGCCTGTGCGGTTCTTGCTACATATTTAGTTAAATAACTCAGAGCTTTGCAGGTATTTTCAGTTCTACCTTATATAATATCATAGTATACTATCTTACCAATACGACGCAATTAAAACATCAGCGACACTTTGCGGAATTTCATAACAAAACGTAAACAAAGTTATACTATGCACGTATGTACTATTTGATCATGCTGAGCGGTTCTTACATCATATTTTGTTAAATAACTCTGAGCTTTGCAGGTATTTGCAGTTCTAACTTATATAATATCAAAGTATACTATCTTACCAATTGCGACGCAATCAACAGTTCAGCGAAACATTGCGGAACTTCATAACAAAGCGTAAACAAAGTTATACTATGCACGGATATACTATTTGATCTCCCTGAGCGGTTCTTGCTACATATTTTGTTATATAACTCTGAGATGTGCAAGTATTTGCAGTTCTAACTTATCTAATATCAATCTATACTATCTTATCAATTCGACGCAATCAAAACATCAGCGAAGCTTTGCGGAACTTCATAACAAAGCGTAAACAAAGTTATACTATGCACGGATGTACTATTTGATCATCCAGAGCGGTTCTTGCTACATATTTAGTTAAATAACTCTGAGCTTTGCAGGTATTTGCAGTTCTAACTTATATATTATCAAAGTATACTATCTTATCAATACGACGCAATCAAAACATCAGCGAAACTTTGCGGAACTTCATAACAAAGCGTAAACAAAGTTATACTATGCACGTATGTACTATTTGATCAGCCTGTGCGGTTCTTGCTACATATTTAGTTAAATAACTCTGAGCTTTGCAGGTATTTTCAGTTCTACCTTATATAATATCATAGTATACTATCTTACCAATACGACGCAATCAAAACATCAGCGAAGCTTTGCGGAACTTCATAACAAAGCGTAAACAAATTTATACTATGCACGGATGTACTATTTGATCATCCTGAGCGGTTCTTGCTACATATTTTGTTAAATAACTCTGAGCTTTGCAGGTATTTGCAGTTCTAACTTATATAATATCAAAGTATACTATCTTACCAATTGCGACGCAATCAAAACCTCAACGAAACATTGCGGAACTTCATAACAAAGCGTAAACATAGTTATACTATGCACGTATGTACTATTTGATCATCCTGAGCGGTTCTTGCTACATGTTTAGTTAAATAACTCTGAGCTTTGCAGGTATTTTCAGTTCTACCTTATATACTATCATGGTATACTATCTTACCAATACGACGCAATTAAAACATCAGCGACACTTTGCGGAATTTCATAACAAAACGTAAACAAAGTTATACTATGCACGTATGTACTGTTTGATCATCCTGAGAGGTTCTTGCTACATATTTAGTTAAATAACTCTGAGCTTTGCAGGTATTTGCAGTTCTAACTTATATAATATCAAAGTATACTATCTTACCAATTGCGACGCAATCAACAGCTCAGCGAAACATTGCGGAACTTCATAACAAAGCGTAAACAAAGTTATACTATGCACGGATGTACTATTTGATCTCCCTGAGCGGTTCTTGCTCAATATTTTGTTAAATAACTCTAAGCTTTGCAGGTATTTGCAGTTCTAACTTATATAATATCAAAGTATACTATCTTACCAATTGCGACGCAATCAAAACCTCAACGAAACATTGCGGAACTTCATAACAAAGCGTAAACATAGTTATACTATGCACGTATGTACTATTTGATCATCCTGAGCGGTTCTTGCTACATGTTAAGTTAAATAACTCTGAGCTTTGCAGGTATTTTCAGTTCTACCTTATATACTATCATAGTATACTATCTTACCAATACGACGCAATCAAAACATCAGTGACACTTTGCAGAACTTCATAACAAAGCGTAAACAAAGTTATACTATGCACGTTTGTACTATTTGATCATGCTGAGCGGTTCTTGCAACATATTTTGTTAAATAACACTGAGCTATGCAGGTATTTCCAGTTCTAACTTATATAATATCAAAGTATACTATCTTACCAATTGCGACACAATCAACACCTCAGCGAAACATTGCGGAACTTCATAACAAAGCGTAAACAATGATATACTATGCACGGACGTACTATTTGATCATCCAGAGCGGTTCTTGCTACATATTTTGTTAAATAACTCTGAGGTGTGCAGGTATTTGCAGTTCTAACTTATCTAATATCAATGTATACTATCTTATCAATACGACGCAATCAAAACATCAGCGAAGCTTTGCGGAACTTCATAACAAAGCGTAAACAAAGTTATACTATGCACGTATGTACTATTTGATCAGCCTGTGCGGTTCTTGCTACATATTTAGTTAAATAACTCTGAGCTTTGCAGGTATTTTCAGTTCTACCTTATATAATATCATAGTATACCATCTTACCAATACGACGCAATTAAAACATCAGCGAAGCTTTGCGGAACTTCATAACAAAGCGTAAACAAATTTATACTATGCACGGATGTACTATTTGATCATCCTGAGCGGTTCTTGCTACATATTTTGTTAAATAACTCTGAGCTTTGCAGGTATTTGCAGTTCTAACTTATATAATATCAAAGTATACTATCTTACCAATTGCGACGCAATCAAAACCTCAACGAAACATTGCGGAACTTCATAACAAAGCGTAAACATAGTTATACTATGCACGTATGTACTATTTGATCATCCTGAGCGGTTCTTGCTACATGTTTAGTTAAATAACTCTGAGCTTTGCAGGTATTTTCAGTTCTACCTTATATACTATCATGGTATACTATCTTACCAATACGACGCAATTAAAACATCAGCGACACTTTGCGGAATTTCATAACAAAACGTAAACAAAGTTATACTATGCACGTATGTACTGTTTGATCATCCTGAGAGGTTCTTGCTACATATTTAGTTAAATAACTCTGAGCTTTGCAGGTATTTGCAGTTCTAACTTATATAATATCAAAGTATACTATCTTACCAATTGCGACGCAATCAACAGCTCAGCGAAACATTGCGGAACTTCATAACAAAGCGTAAACATAGTTATACTATGCACGTATGTACTATTTGATCATCCTGAGCGGTTCTTGCTACATGTTAAGTTAAATAACTCTGAGCTTTGCAGGTATTTTCAGTTCTACCTTATATACTATCATAGTATACTATCTTACCAATACGACGCAATCAAAACATCAGTGACACTTTGCAGAACTTCATAACAAAGCGTAAACAAAGTTATACTATGCACGTTTGTACTATTTGATCATGCTGAGCGGTTCTTGCAACATATTTTGTTAAATAACACTGAGCTATGCAGGTATTTCCAGTTCTAACTTATATAATATCAAAGTATACTATCTTACCAATTGCGACACAATCAACACCTCAGCGAAACATTGCGGAACTTCATAACAAAGCGTAAACAATGATATACTATGCACGGACGTACTATTTGATCATCCAGAGCGGTTCTTGCTACATATTTTGTTAAATAACTCTGAGGTGTGCAGGTATTTGCAGTTCTAACTTATCTAATATCAATGTATACTATCTTACCAATACGACGCAATTAAAACATCAGCGACACTTTGCGGAATTTCATAACAAAACGTAAACAAAGTTATACTATGCACGTATGTACTATTTGATCAGCCAGTGCGGTTCTTGCTACATATTTAGTTAAATAACTCTGAGCTTTGCAGGTATTTTCAGTTCTACCTTATATAATATCAAAGTATACTATCTTACCAATTGCGACGCAATCAACAGCTCAGCGAAACATTGCGGAACTTCATAACAAAGCGTAAACAAAGTTATACTATGCACGGATATACTATTTGATCTGCCTGAGCGGTTCTTGCTACATATTTTGTTATATAACTCTGAGATGTGCAGGTATTTGCAGTTCTAACTTATCTAATATCAATCTATACTATCTTATCAATACGACGCAATCAAAACATCAGCGAAGCTTTGCGGAACTTCATAACAAAGCGTAAACAAAGTTATACTATGCACGTATGTACTGTTTGATCATCCTGAGAGGTTCTTGCTACATATTTAGTTAAATAACTCTGAGCTTTGCAGGTATTTGCAGTTCTAACTTATATAATATCAAAGTATACTATCTTACCAATTGCGACGCAATCAACAGCTCAGCGAAACATTGCGGAACTTCATAACAAAGCGTAAACAAAGTTATACTATGCACGGATGTACTATTTGATCTCCCTGAGCGGTTCTTGCTCAATATTTTGTTAAATAACTCTGAGCTTTGCAGGTATTTGCAGTTCTAACTTATATAATATCAAAGTATACTATCTTACCAATTGCGACGCAATCAAAACCTCAACGAAACATTGCGGAACTTCATAACAAAGCGTAAACATAGTTATACTATGCACGTATGTACTATTTGATCATCCTGAGCGGTTCTTGCTACATGTTAAGTTAAATAACTCTGAGCTTTGCAGGTATTTTCAGTTCTACCTTATATACTATCATAGTATACTATCTTACCAATACGACGCAATCAAAACATCAGTGACACTTTGCAGAACTTCATAACAAAGCGTAAACAAAGTTATACTATGCACGTTTGTACTATTTGATCATGCTGAGCGGTTCTTGCAACATATTTTGTTAAATAACACTGAGCTATGCAGGTATTTCCAGTTCTAACTTATATAATATCAAAGTATACTATCTTACCAATTGCGACACAATCAACACCTCAGCGAAACATTGCGGAACTTCATAACAAAGCGTAAACAATGATATACTATGCACGGACGTACTATTTGATCATCCAGAGCGGTTCTTGCTACATATTTTGTTAAATAACTCTGAGGTATGCAGGTATTTGCAGTTCTAACTTATCTAATATCAATGTATACTATCTTACCAATACGACGCAATTAAAACATCAGCGACACTTTGCGGAATTTCATAACAAAACGTAAACAAAGTTATACTATGCACGTATGTACTATTTGATCAGCCTGTGCGGTTCTTGCTACATATTTAGTTAAATAACTCTGAGCTTTGCAGGTATTTTCAGTTCTACCTTATATAATATCAAAGTATACTATCTTACCAATTGCGACGCAATCAACAGCTCAGCGAAACATTGCGGAACTTCATAACAAAGCGTAAACAAAGTTATACTATGCACGGATATACTATTTGATCTGCCTGAGCGGTTCTTGCTACATATTTTGTTATATAACTCTGAGATGTGCAGGTATTTGCAGTTCTAACTTATCTAATATCAATCTATACTATCTTATCAATACGACGCAATCAAAACATCAGCGAAGCTTTGCGGAACTTCATAACAAAGCGTAAACAAAGTTATACTATGCACGGATGTACTATTTGATCATCCAGAGCGGTTCTTGCTACATATTTAGTTAAATAACTCTGAGCTTTGCAGGTATTTGCAGTTCTAACTTATATATTATCAAAGTATACTATCTTATCAATACGACGCAATCAAAACATCAGCGAAACTTTGCGGAACTTCATAACAAAGCGTAAACAAAGTTATACTATGCACGTATGTACTATTTGATCAGCCTGTGCGGTTCTTGCTACATATTTAGTTAAATAACTCTGAGCTTTGCAGGTATTTTCAGTTCTACCTTATATAATATCAATGTATACTATCTTATCAATACGACGCAATCAAAACATCAGCGATACTTTGCGGCACTTCATAACAAAGCGTAAACAAAGTTATACTATGCACGTATGTACTGTTTGATCATCCTGAGCGGTTCTTGCTACATATTTAGTTAAATAACTCTGAGCTTTGCAGGTATTTGCAGTTCTAACTTATCTAATATCAAAGTATTCTATCTTATTAATACGACACATTCAAAACCTCAGCGAAACTCTGCGGAGCTTCATAACACAGCGTAATCAAAGTTATACTATGCACGGATGTACTATTTGATCATCCAGAGCGGTTCTTGCTACATATTTTGTTAAATAACTCTGAGGTGTGCAGGTATTTGCAGTTCTAACTTATCTAATATCAATGTATACTATCTTATCAATACGACGCAATCAAAACATCAGCGAAGCTTTGCGGAACTTCATAACAAAGCGTAAACAAAGTTATACTATGCACGTATGTACTATTTGATCAGCCTGTGCGGTTCTTGCTACATATTTAGTTAAATAACTCAGAGCTTTGCAGGTATTTTCAGTTCTACCTTATATAATATCATAGTATACTATCTTACCAATACGACGCAATTAAAACATCAGCGACACTTTGCGGAATTTCATAACAAAACGTAAACAAAGTTATACTATGCACGTATGTACTATTTGATCATGCTGAGCGGTTCTTGCATCATATTTTGTTAAATAACTCTGAGCTTTGCAGGTATTTGCAGTTCTAACTTATATAATATCAAAGTATACTATCTTACCAATTGCGACGCAATCAACAGTTCAGCGAAACATTGCGGAACTTCATAACAAAGCGTAAACAAAGTTATACTATGCACGGATATACTATTTGATCTCCCTGAGCGGTTCTTGCTACATATTTTGTTATATAACTCTGAGATGTGCAAGTATTTGCAGTTCTAACTTATCTAATATCAATCTATACTATCTTATCAATACGACGCAATCAAAACATCAGCGAAGCTTTGCGGAACTTCATAACAAAGCGTAAACATAGTTATACTATGCACGTATGTACTATTTGATCATCCTGAGCGGTTCTTGCTACATGTTTAGTTAAATAACTCTGAGCTTTGCAGGTATTTTCAGTTCTACCTTATATACTATCATGGTATACTATCTTACCAATACGACGCAATTAAAACATCAGCGACACTTTGCGGAATTTCATAACAAAACGTAAACAAAGTTATACTATGCACGTATGTACTGTTTGATCATCCTGAGCGGTTCTTGCTACATATTTAGTTAAATAACTCTGAGCTTTGCAGGTATTTGCAGTTCTAACTTATATAATATCAAAGTATACTATCTTACCAATTGCGACGCAATCAACAGCTCAGCGAAACATTGCGGAACTTCATAACAAAGCGTAAACAAAGTTATACTATGCACGGATGTACTATTTGATCTCCCTGAGCGGTTCTTGCTACATATTTTGTTAAATAACTCTGAGCTTTGCAGGTATTTGCAGTTCTAACTTATATAATATCAAAGTATACTATCTTACCAATTGCGACGCAATCAAAACCTCAACGAAACATTGCGGAACTTCATAACAAAGCGTAAACATAGTTATACTATGCACGTATGTACTATTTGATCATCCTGAGCGGTTCTTGCTACATGTTAAGTTAAATAACTCTGAGCTTTGCAGGTATTTGCAGTTCTAACTTATCTAATATCAATCTATACTATCTTATCAATACGACGCAATCAAAACATCAGCGAAGCTTTGCGGAACTTCATAACAAAGCGTAAACAAATTTATACTATGCACGGATGTACTATTTGATCATCCTGAGCGGTTCTTGCTACATATTTTGTTAAATAACTCTGAGCTTTGCAGGTATTTGCAGTTCTAACTTATATAATATCAAAGTATACTATCTTACCAATTGCGACGCAATCAAAACCTCAACGAAACATTGCGGAACTTCATAACAAAGCGTAAACATTGTTATACTATGCACGTATGTACTATTTGATCATCCTAAGCGGTTCTTGCTACATGTTTAGTTAAATAACTCTGAGCTTTATAGGTATTTCCAGTTCTAACTTATATAATATCAAAGTATACTATCTTACCAATTGCGACACAATCAACACCTCAGCGAATCATTGCGGAACTTCATAACAAAGCGTAAACAAAGTTATACTATGCACGGATGTACTATTTGATCATCCAGAGCGGTTCTTGCTACATATTTAGTTAAATATTTCTGAGGTGTGCAGGTATTTGCAGTTCTAACTTATCTAATATCAATGTATACTATCTTATCAATACGACGCAATCAAAACATCAGCGAAGCTTGGCGGAATTTCATAACAAAGCGTAAACAAAGTTATACTATGCACGTATGTACTATTTGATCATGCTGAGCGGTTCTTGCATCATATTTTGTTAAATAACTCTGAGCTTTGCAGGTATTTGCAGTTCTAACTTATATAATATCAAAGTATACTATCTTACCAATTGCGACGCAATCAAAACCTCAACGAAACATTGCGGAACTTCATAACAAAGCGTAAACAAAGTTATACTATGCACGGATGTACTATTTGATCATCCAGAGCGGTTCTTGCTACATATTTAGTTAAATAACTCTGAGGTGTGCAGGTATTTGCAGTTCTAACTTATCTAATATCAATGTATACTATCTTATCAATACGACACAATCAAAACATCAGCGAAACTTTGCGGAACTTCATAACAAAGCGTAAACAAAGTTATACTATGCACGTATGTACTATTTGATCAGCCTGTGCGGTTCTTGCTACATATTTAGTTAAATAACTCTGAGCTTTGCAGGTATTTTCAGTTCTACCTTATATAATATCATAGTATACTATCTTACCAATACGACGCAATGAAAACATCAGCGACACTTTGCGGAATTTCATAACAAAGCGTAAACAAAGTTATACTATGCACGTATGTAGTATTTGATCATGCTGAGCGGTTCTTGCATCATATTTTGTTAAATAACTCTGAGCTTTGCAGGTATTTGCAGTTCTAACTTATATAATATCAATGTATACTATCTTACCAATTGCGACACAATCAACACCTCAGCGAATCATTGCGGAACTTCATAACAAAGCGTAAACAAGGTTATACTATGCACGGATGTACTATTTGATCATCCAGAGCGGTTCTTGCTACATATTTAGTTAAATAACTCTGAGGTGTGCAGGTATTTGCAGTTCTAACTTATCTAATATCAATGTATACTATCTTATCAATACGACGCAATCAAAACATCAGCGAAGCTTTGCGGAACTTCATAACAAAGCGTAAACAAATTTATACTATGCACGGATGTACAATTTGATCATCCTGAGCGGTTCTTGCTACATATTTTGTTAAATAACTCTGAGCTTTGCAGGTATTTGCAGTTCTAACTTATCTAATATCAATGTATACTATCTTATCAATACGACGCAATCAAAACATCAGCGAAGCTTTGCGGAACTTCATAACAAAGCGTAAACAAAGTTATACTATGCACGTATGTACTATTTGATCAGCCTGTGCGGTTCTTGCTACATATTTAGTTAAATAACTCTGAGCTTTGCAGGTATTTTCAGTTCTAACTTATCTAATATCAATCTATACTATATTATCAATACGACGCAATCAAAACATCAGCGAAGCTTTGCGGAACTTCATAACAATGCGTAAACAAATTTATACTATGCACGTATGTACTATTTGATCAGCCTGTGCGGTTCTTGCTACATATTTAGTTAAATAACTCTGAGCTTTGCAGGTATTTGCAGTTCTAACTTATCTAATATCAATGTATACTATCTTATCAATACGACGCAATCAAAACATCAGCGAAGCTTTGCGGAACTTCATAACAAAGCGTAAACAAATTTATACTATGCACGGATGTACAATTTGATCATCCTGAGCGGTTCTTGCTACATATTTTGTTAAATAACTCTGAGCTTTGCAGGTATTTGCAGTTCTAACTTATCTAATATCAATCTATACTATCTTATCAATACGACGCAATCAAAACATCAGCGAAGCTTTGCGGAACTTCATAACAAAGCGTAAACAAATTTATACTATGCACGGATGTACTATTTGATCATCCTGAGCGGTTCTTGCTACATATTTTGTTAAATAACTCTGAGCTTTGCAGGTATTTGCAGTTCTAACTTATATAATATCAAAGTATACTATCTTACCAATTGCGACGCAATCAAAACCTCAACGAAACATTGCGGAACTTCATAACAAAGCGTAAACATAGTTATACTATGCACGTATGTACTATTTGATCATCCTAAGCGGTTCTTGCTACATGTTTAGTTAAATAACTCTGAGCTTTGCAGGTATTTCCAGTTCTAACTTATATAATATCAAAGTATACTATCTTACCAATTGCGACACAATCAACACCTCAGCGAATCATTGCGGAACTTCATAACAAAGCGTAAACAAATTTATACTATGCACGGATGTACTATTTGATCATCCTGAGCGGTTCTTGCTACATATTTTGTTAAATAACTCTGAGCTTTGCAGGTATTTGCAGTTCTAACTTATCTAATATCAATCTATACTATCTTATCAATACGACGCAATCAAAACATCAGCGAAGCTTTGCGGAACTTCATAACAAAGCGTAAACAAATTTATACTATGCACGGATGTACTATTTGATCATCCTGAGCGGTTCTTGCTACATATTTTGTTAAATAACTCTGAGCTTTGCAGGTATTTGCAGTTCTAACTTATATAATATCAAAGTATACTATCTTACCAATTGCGACGCAATCAAAACCTCAACGAAACATTGCGGAACTTCATAACAAAGCGTAAACATAGTTATACTATGCACGTATGTACTATTTGATCATCCTAAGCGGTTCTTGCTACATGTTTAGTTAAATAACTCTGAGCTTTGCAGGTATTTCCAGTTCTAACTTATATAATATCAAAGTATACTATCTTACCAATTGCGACACAATCAACACCTCAGCGAATCATTGCGGAACTTCATAACAAAGCGTAAACAAAGTTATACTATGCACGGATGTACTATTTGATCATCCAGAGCGGTTCTTGCTACATATTTAGTTAAATAACTCTGAGGTGTGCAGGTATTTGCAGTTCTAACTTATCTAATATCAATGTATACTATCTTATCAATACGACGCAATCAAAACATCAGCGAAGCTTTGCGGCACTTCATAACAAAGCGTAAACAAAGTTATACTATGCACGTATGTACTATTTGATCAGCCTGTGCGGTTCTTGCTACATATTTAGTTAAATAACTCTGAGCTTTGCAGGTATTTGCAGTTCTAACTTATCTAATATCAATGTATACTATCTTATCAATACGACGCAATCAAAACATCAGCGAAGCTTTGCGGAACTTCATAACAAAGCGTAAACAAATTTATACTATGCACGGATGTACAATTAGATCATCCTGAGCGGTTCTTGCTACATATTTAGTTAAATAACTCTGAGCTTTGCAGGTATTTGCAGTTCTAACTTATCTAATATCAATCTATACTATCTTATCAATACGACGCAATCAAAACATCAGCGAAGCTTTGCGGAACTTCATAACAAAGCGTAAACAAATTTATACTATGCACGGATGTACTATTTGATCATCCTGAGCGGTTCTTGCTACATATTTTGTTAAATAACTCTGAGCTTTGCAGGTATTTGCAGTTCTAACTTATATAATATCAAAGTATACTATCTTACCAATTGCGACGCAATCAAAACCTCAGCGAAACATTGCGGAACTTCATAACAAAGCGTAAACATTGTTATACTATGCACGTATGTACTATTTGATCATCCTAAGCGGTTCTTGCTACATGTTTAGTTAAATAACTCTGAGCTTTATAGGTATTTCCAGTTCTAACTTATATAATATCAAAGTATACTATCTTACCAATTGCGACACAATCAACACCTCAGCGAATCATTGCGGAACTTCATAACAAAGCGTAAACAAAGTTATACTATGCACGGATGTACTATTTGATCATCCAGAGCGGTTCTTGCTACATATTTAGTTAAATATTTCTGAGGTGTGCAGGTATTTGCAGTTCTAACTTATCTAATATCAATGTATACTATCTTATCAATACGACGCAATCAAAACATCAGCGAAGCTTTGCGGAATTTCATAACAAAGCGTAAACAAAGTTATACTATGCACGTATGTACTATTTGATCATGCTGAGCGGTTCTTGCATCATATTTTGTTAAATAACTCTGAGCTTTGCAGGTATTTGCAGTTCTAACTTATATAATATCAAAGTATACTATCTTACCAATTGCGACGCAATCAAAACCTCAACGAAACATTGCGGAACTTCATAACAAAGCGTAAACAAAGTTATACTATGCACGGATGTACTATTTGATCATCCAGAGCGGTTCTTGCTACATATTTAGTTAAATAACTCTGAGGTGTGCAGGTATTTGCAGTTCTAACTTATCTAATATCAATGTATACTATCTTATCAATACGACACAATCAAAACATCAGCGAAGCTTTGCGGAACTTCATAACAAAGCGTAAACAAAGTTATACTATGCACGTATGTACTATTTGATCAGCCTGTGCGGTTCTTGCTACATATTTAGTTAAATAACTCTGAGCTTTGCAGGTATTTGCAGTTCTAACTTATATAATATCAATGTATACTATCTTACCAATTGCGACACAATCAACACCTCAGCGAATCATTGCGGAACTTCATAACAAAGCGTAAACAAGGTTATACTATGCACGGATGTACTATTTGATCATCCAGAGCGGTTCTTGCTACATATTTAGTTAAATAACTCTGAGGTGTGCAGGTATTTGCAGTTCTAACTTATCTAATATCAATGTATACTATCTTATCAATACGACGCAATCAAAACATCAGCGAAGCTTTGCGGAACTTCATAACAAAGCGTAAACAAATTTATACTATGCACGGATGTACAATTTGATCATCCTGAGCGGTTCTTGCTACATATTTTGTTAAATAACTCTGAGCTTTGCAGGTATTTGCAGTTCTAACTTATCTAATATCAATGTATACTATCTTATCAATACGACGCAATCAAAACATCAGCGAAGCTTTGCGGAACTTCATAACAAAGCGTAAACAAAGTTATACTATGCACGTATGTACTATTTGATCAGCCTGTGCGGTTCTTGCTACATATTTAGTTAAATAACTCTGAGCTTTGCAGGTATTTTCAGTTCTACCTTATATAATATCATAGTATACTATCTTACCAATACGACGCAATTAAAACATCAGCGACACTTTGCGGAATTTCATAACAAAGCGTAAACAAAGTTATACTATGCACGTATGTACTATTTGATCATGCTGAGCGGTTCTTGCATCATATTTTGTTAAATAACTCTGAGCTTTGCAGGTATTTGCAGTTCTAACTTATATAATATCAAAGTATACTATCTTACCAATTGCGACGCAATCAAAACCTCAACGAAACATTGCGGAACTTCATAACAAAGCGTAAACAAAGTTATACTATGCACGGATATACTATTTGATCTCCCTGAGCGGTTCTTGCTACATATTTTGTTATATAACTCTGAGGTGTGCAGGTATTTGCAGTTCTAACTTATCTAATATCAATCTATACTATATTATCAATACGACGCAATCAAAACATCAGCGAAGCTTTGCGGAACTTCATAACAATGCGTAAACAAATTTATACTATGCACGTATGTACTATTTGATCAGCCTGTGCGGTTCTTGCTACATATTTAGTTAAATAACTCTGAGCTTTGCAGGTATTTTCAGTTCTACCTTATATAATATCATAGTATACTATCTTACCAATACGACGCAATTAAAACATCAGCGACACTTTGCGGAATTTCATAACAAAGCGTAAACAAAGTTATACTATGCACGTTTGTACTATTTGATCATGCTGAGCGGTTCTTGCAACATATTTTGTTAAATAACACTGAGCTATGCAGGTATTTCCAGTTCTAACTTATATAATATCAAAGTATACTATCTTACCAATTGCGACACAATCAACACCTCAGCGAAACATTGCGGAACTTCATAACAAAGCGTAAACAATGATATACTATGCACGGATGTACTATTTGATCATCCAGAGCGGTTCTTGCTACATATTTTGTTAAATAACTCTGAGGTGTGCAGGTATTTGCAGTTCTAACTTATCTAATATCAATGTATACTATCTTATCAATACGACGCAATCAAAACATCAGCGAAGCTTTGCGGAACTTCATAACAAAGCGTAAACAAAGTTATACTATGCACGTATGTACTATTTGATCAGCCTGTGCGGTTCTTGCTACATATTTAGTTAAATAACTCTGAGCTTTGCAGGTATTTTCAGTTCTACCTTATATAATATCATAGTATACTATCTTACCAATACGACGCAATTAAAACATCAGCGACACTTTGCGGAATTTCATAACAAAACGTAAACAAAGTTATACTATGCACGTATGTACTATTTGATCATGCTGAGCGGTTCTTGCATCATATTTTGTTAAATAACTCTGAGCTTTGCAGGTATTTGCAGTTCTAACTTATATAATATCAAAGTATACTATCTTACCAATTGCGACGCAATCAACAGCTCAGCGAAACATTGCGGAACTTCATAACAAAGCGTAAACAAAGTTATACTATGCACGGATATACTATTTGATCTGCCTGAGCGGTTCTTGCTACATATTTTGTTATATAACTCTGAGATGTGCAGGTATTTGCAGTTCTAACTTATCTAATATCAATGTATACTATCTTATCAATACGACGCAATCAAAACATCAGCGAAGCTTTGCGGAACTTCATAACAAAGCGTAAACAAAGTTATACTATGCACGGATGTACTATTTGATCATCCAGAGCGGTTCTTGCTATATATTTAGTTAAATAACTCTGAGCTTTGCAGGTATTTGCAGTTCTAACTTATATATTATCAAAGTATACTATCTTATCAATACGACGCAATCAAAACATTAGCGAAACTTTGCGGAATTTCATAAGGAAGTGAGAACAAAGTTATACTTTGCACGGATGTACTATTTGATCATCCAGAGCGGTTCTTGATACATATTTTGTTAAATAACTCTGTGGTGTGCAGGTATTTGCAGTTCTAACTTATCTAATATCAATGTATACTATCTTATCAATACGACGCAATCAAAACATCAGCGAAAATTTGCGGAACTTCATAACAAAGCGTAAACAAATTTATACTATGCACGGATGTACAATTTGATCATCCAGAGCGGTTCTTGCTACATATTTTGTTAAATAACTCTGAGCTTTGCAGGTATTTGCAGTTCTAACTTATCTAATATCAATGTATACTATCTTATCAATACGACGCAATCAAAACATCAGCGAAGCTTTGCGGAACTTCATAACAAAGCGTAAACAAAGTTATACTATGCACGGATGTACTATTTGATCATCCTGAGCGGTTCTTGCTACATATTTTGTTAAATAACTCTGAGCTTTGCAGGTATTTGCAGTTCTAACTTATATAATATCAAAGTATACTATCTTACCAATTGCGACGCAATCAAAACCTCAGCGAAACATTGCGGAACTTCATAACAAAGCGTAAACATAGTTATACTATGCACGTATGTACTATTTGATCATCCTAAGCGGTTCTTGCTACATGTTTAGTTAAATAACTCTGAGCTTTGCAGGTATTTCCAGTTCTAACTTATATAATATCAAAGTATACTATCTTACCAATTGCGACACAATCAACACCTCAGCGAATCATTGCGGAACTTCATAACAAAGCGTAAACAAAGTTATACTATGCACGTATGTACTATTTGATCATGCTGAGCGGTTCTTGCATCATATTTTGTTAAATAACTCTGAGCTTTGCAGGTATTTGCAGTTCTAACTTATATAATATCAAAGTATACTATCTTACCAATTGCGACGCAATCAAAACCTCGGCGAAACATTGCGGAACTTCATAACAAAGCGTAAACAAAGTTATACTATGCACGGATGTACTATTTGATCATCCAGAGCGGTTCTTGCTACATATTTAGTTAAATAACTCTGAGGTGTGCAGGTATTTGCAGTTCTAACTTATCTAATATCAATGTATACTATCTTATCAATACGACACAATCAAAACATCAGCGAAGCTTTGCGGAACTTCATAACAAAGCGTAAACAAAGTTATACTATGCACGTATGTAGTATTTGATCATGCTGAGCGGTTCTTGCATCATATTTTGTTAAATAAATCTGAGCTTTGCAGGTATTTGCAGTTCTAACTTATATAATATCAAAGTATACTATCTTACCAATTGCGACGCAATCAACAGCTCAGCGAAACATTGCGGAACTTCATAACAAAGCGTAAACAAATTTATACTATGCACGTATGTACTATTTGATCAGCCTGTGCGGTTCTTGCTACATATTTAGTTAAATAACTCTGAGCTTTGCAGGTATTTTCAGTTCTACCTTATATAATATCATAGTATACTATCTTACCAATACGACGCAATTAAAACATCAGCGACACTTTGCGGAATTTCATAACAAAGCGTAAACAAAGTTATACTATGCACGTATGTACTATTTGATCATGCTGAGCGGTTCTTGCAACATATTTTGTTAAATAACTCTGAGCTTTGCAGGTATTTCCAGTTCTAACTTATATAATATCAAAGTATACTATCTTACCAATTGCGACACAATCAACACCTCAGCGAAACATTGCGGAACTTCATAACAAAGCGTAAACAAAGTTATACTATGCACGGATGTACTATTTGATCATCCAGAGCGGTTCTTGCTACATATTTAGTTAAATAACTCTGAGGTGTGCAGGTATTTGCAGTTCTAACTTATCTAATATCAATGTATACTATCTTATCAATACGACGCAATCAAAACATCAGCGACACATTGCGGAATTTCATAACAAAGCGTAAACAAAGTTATACTATGCACGGATGTACTATTTGATCATCCTGAGTGGTAATGGATACATATTTTGCCAAATCACTCTCAGGTTTGTAGGTAGTTGCAGTTCTACCTTATATAATATCAAAGTATACTATCTTACCAATTGCGACACAATCAACACCTCAGCGAAACATTGCGGAACTTCATAACAAAGCGTAAACAAAGTTATACTATGCACGGATATACTATTTGATCTCCCTGAGCGGTTCTTGCTACATATTTTGTTATATAACTCTGAGGTGTGCAGGTATTTGCAGTTCTAACTTATCTAATATCAATGTATACTATCTTACCAATTGCGACGCAATCAAAACATCAGCGACACATTGCGGAATTTCATAACAAAGCGTAAACAAAGTTATACTATGCACGGATGTACTATTTGATCATCCAGAGCGGTTCTTGCTATATATTTAGTTAAATAACTCTGAGCTTTGCAGGTATTTGCAGTTCTAACTTATATATTATCAAAGTATACTATCTTATCAATACGACGCAATCAAAACATCAGCGAAACTTTGCGGAATTTCATAAGGAAGCGTAAACAAAGTTATACTATGCACGTATGTACTATTTGATCATGCTGAGCGCTTCTTGCAACATATATTGTTAAATAATTCTGAGCTTTGCAGGTATTTCCAGTTCTAACTTATATAATATCAAAGTATACTATCTTACCAATTGCGACACAATCAACACCTCAGCGAAACATTGCGGAACTTCATAACAAAGCGTAAACAAAGTTATACTATGCACGGATATACTATTTGATCTGCCTGAGCGGTTCTTGCTACATATTTTGTTATATAACTCTGAGATGTGCAGGTATTTGCAGTTCTAACTTATCTAATATCAATCTATACTATCTTATCAATACGACGCAATCAAAACATCAGCGAAGCTTTGCGGAACTTCATAACAAAGCGTAAACAAAGTTATACTATGCACGGATGTACTATTTGATCATCCAGAGCGGTTCTTGCTATATATTTAGTTAAATAACTCTGAGCTTTGCAGGTATTTGCAGTTCTAACTTATATATTATCAAAGTATACTATCTTATCAATACGACGCAATCAAAACATCAGCGAAACTTTGCGGAATTTCATAAGGAAGTGAGAACAAAGTTATACTTTGCACGGATGTACTATTTGATCATCCAGAGCGGTTCTTGATACATATTTTGTTAAATAACTCTGTGGTGTGCAGGTATTTGCAGTTCTAACTTATCTAATACCAATGTATACTATCTTATCAATACGACGCAATCAAAACATCAGCGAAGCTTTGCGGAACTTCATAACAAAGCGTAAACAAATTTATACTATGCACGGATGTACAATTTGATCATCCAGAGCGGTTCTTGCTACATATTTTGTTAAATAACTCTGAGCTTTGCAGGTATTTGCAGTTCTAACTTATCTAATATCAATGTATACTATCTTATCAATACGACGCAATCAAAACATCAGCGAAGCTTTGCGGAACTTCATAACAAAGCGTAAACAAAGTTATACTATGCACGGATGTACTATTTGATCATCCTGAGCGGTTCTTGCTACATATTTTGTTAAATAACTCTGAGCTTTGCAGGTATTTGCAGTTCTAACTTATATAATATCAAAGTATACTATCTTACCAATTGCGACGCAATCAAAACATCAGCGAAACATTGCGGAACTTCATAACAAAGCGTAAACATAGTTATACTATGCACGTATGTACTATTTGATCATCCTAAGCGGTTCTTGCTACATGTTTAGTTAAATAACTCTGAGCTTTGCAGGTATTTCCAGTTCTAACTTATATAATATCAAAGTATACTATCTTACCAATTGCGACACAATCAACACCTCAGCGAATCATTGCGGAACTTCATAACAAAGCGTAAACAAAGTTATACTATGCACGTATGTACTATTTGATCATGCTGAGCGGTTCTTGCATCATATTTTGTTAAATAACTCTGAGCTTTGCAGGTATTTGCAGTTCTAACTTATATAATATCAAAGTATACTATCTTACCAATTGCGACGCAATCAAAACCTCAACGAAACATTGCGGAACTTCATAACAAAGCGTAAACAAAGTTATACTATGCACGGATGTACTATTTGATCATCCAGAGCGGTTCTTGCTACATATTTAGTTAAATAACTCTGAGGTGTGCAGGTATTTGCAGTTCTAACTTATCTAATATCAATGTATACTATCTTATCAATACGACACAATCAAAACATCAGCGAAGCTTTGCGGAACTTCATAACAAAGCGTAAACAAAGTTATACTATGCACGTATGTAGTATTTGATCATGCTGAGCGGTTCTTGCATCATATTTTGTTAAATAAATCTGAGCTTTGCAGGTATTTGCAGTTCTAACTTATATAATATCAAAGTATACTATCTTACCAATTGCGACGCAATCAACAGCTCAGCGAAACATTGCGGAACTTCATAACAAAGCGTAAACAAATTTATACTAGGCACGTATGTACTATTTGATCAGCCTGTGCGGTTCTTGCTACATATTTAGTTAAATAACTCTGAGCTTTGCAGGTATTTTCAGTTCTACCTTATATAATATCATAGTATACTATCTTACCAATACGACGCAATTAAAACATCAGCGACACTTTGCGGAATTTCATAACAAAGCGTAAACAAAGTTATACTATGCACGTATGTACTATTTGATCATGCTGAGCGGTTCTTGCAACATATTTTGTTAAATAACTCTGAGCTTTGCAGGTATTTCCAGTTCTAACTTATATAATATCAAAGTATACTATCTTACCAATTGCGACACAATCAACACCTCAGCGAAACATTGCGGAACTTCATAACAAAGCGTAAACAAAGTTATACTATGCACGGATGTACTATTTGATCATCCAGAGCGGTTCTTGCTACATATTTAGTTAAATAACTCTGAGGTGTGCAGGTATTTGCAGTTCTAACTTATCTAATATCAATGTATACTATCTTATCAATACGACGCAATCAAAACATCAGCGAAGCTTTGCGGAACTTCATAACAAAGCGTAAACAAAGTTATACTATGCACGTATGTACTATTTGATCAGCCTGTGCGGTTCTTGCTACATATTTAGTTAAATAACTCTGAGCTTTGTAGGTATTTTCAGTTCTACCTTATATAATATCATAGTATACTATCTTACCAATACGACGCAATTAAAACATCAGCGACACATTGCGGAATTTCATAACAAAGCGTAAACAAAGTTATACTATGCACGTATGTACTATTTGATCATGCTGAGCGCTTCTTGCAACATATATTGTTAAATAATTCTGAGCTTTGCAGGTATTTCCATTTCTAACTTATATAATATCAAAGTATAAAATCTTACCAATTGCGACACAATCAACACCTCAGCGAAACATTGCGGAACTTCATAACAAAGCGTAAACAAAGTTATACTATGCACGGATGTACTATTTGATCATCCAGAGCGGTTCTTGCTACATATTTTGTTAAATAACTCTGAGGTGTGCAGGTATTTGCAGTTCTAACTTATCTAATATCAATGTATACTATCTTATCAATACGACGCAATCAAAACATCAGCGAAGCTTTGCGGAACTTCATAACAAAGCGTAAACAAAGTTATACTATGCACGTATGTACTATTTGATCATGCTGAGCGGTTCTTGCATCATATTTTGTTAAATAACTCTGAGCTTTGCAGGTATTTGCAGTTCTAACTTATATAATATCAAAGTATACTATCTTACCAATTGCGACGCAATCAAAACATCAGCGAAACATTGCGGAACTTCATAACAAAGCGTAAACAAAGTTATACTATGCACGGATGTACTATTTGATCATCCAGAGCGGTTCTTGCTACATATTTAGTTAAATAACTCTGAGGTGTGCAGGTATTTGCAGTTCTAACTTATCTAATATCAATGTATACTATCTTATCAATACGACACAATCAAAACATCAGCGAAGCTTTGCGGAACTTCATAAGAAAGCGTAAACAAAGTTATACTATGCACGTATGTACTATTTGATCAGCCTGTGCGGTTCTTGCTACATATTTAGTTAAATAACTCTGAGCTTTGCAGGTATTTTCAGTTCTACCTTATATATTATCATAGTATACTATCTTACCAATACGACGCAATGAAAACATCAGCGACACTTTGCGGAATTTCATAACATAGCGTAAACAAAGTTATACTATGCACGTATGTAGTATTTGATCATGCTGAGCGGTTCTTGCATCATATTTTGTTAAATAACTCTGAGCTTTGCAGGTATTTGCAGTTCTAACTTATATAATATCAAAGTATACTATCTTACCAATTGCGACGCAATCAACAGCTCAGCGAATCATTGCGGAACTTCATAACGAAGCGTAAACAACGTTATACTATGCACGGATATACTATTTTATCTCCCTGAGCGGTTCTTGCTACATATTTTGTTATATAACTCTGAGGTGTGCAGGTATTTGTAGTTCTAACTTATCTAATATCAATCTATACTATCTTATCAATACGACGCAATCAAACCCTCAGCGAAACACTGCGGAACTTCATTACAAAGCGTAAACAAAGTTATCCTATGCACGTATGTACTATTTGATCAGCCTGTGCGGTTCTTGCTACATATTTAGTTAAATAACTCTGAGCTTTGCAGGTATTTTCAGTTCTACCTTATATAATATCAATGTATACTATCTTATCAATACGACGCAATCAAAACATCAGCGAAGCTTTGCGGAACTTCATAACAAAGCGTAAACAAAGTTATACTATGCACGTATGTACTATTTGATCAGCCTGTGCGGTTCTTGCTACATATTTAGTTAAATAACTCTGAGCTTTGCAGGTATTTTCAGTTCTACCTTATATAATATCATAGTATACTATCTTACCAATACGACGCAATTAAAACATCAGCGACACTTTGCGGAATTTCATAACAAAGCGTAAACAAAGTTATACTATGCACGTATGTACTATTTGATCATGCTGAGCGGTTCTTGCAACATATTTTGTTAAATAACTCTGAGCTGTGCAGGTATTTCCAGTTCTAACTTATATAATATCAAAGTATACTATCTTACCAATTGCGACACAATCAACACCTCAGCGAAACATTGCGGAACTTCATAACAAAGCGTAAACAAAGTTATACTATGCACGGATGTACTATTTGATCATCCAGAGCGGTTCTTGCTACATATTTAGTTAAATAACTCTGAGGTGTGCAGGTATTTGCAGTTCTAACTTATCTAATATCAATGTATACTATCTTATCAATACGACGCAATCAAAACATCAGCGAAGCTTTGCGGAACTTCATAACAAAGCGTAAACAAAGTTATACTATGCACGTATGTACTATTTGATCATGCTGAGCGGTTCTTGCATCATATTTTGTTAAATAACTCTGAGCTTTGCAGGTATTTGCAGTTCTAACTTATATAATATCAAAGTATACTATCTTACCAATTGCGATGCAATCAAAACATCAGCGAAACATTGCGGAACTTCATAACAAAGCATAAACAAAGTTATACTATGCACGGATGTACTATTTGATCATCCAGAGCGGTTCTTGCTACATATTTAGTTAAATAACTCTGAGGTGTGCAGGTATTTGCAGTTCTAACTTATCTAATATCAATGTATACTATCTTATCAATACGACACAATCAAAACATCAGCGAAGCTTTGCGGAACTTCATAAGAAAGCGTAAACAAAGTTATACTATGCACGTATGTACTATTTGATCAGCCTGTGCGGTTCTTGCTACATATTTAGTTAAATAACTCTGAGCTTTGCAGGTATTTTCAGTTCTACCTTATATAATATCATAGTATACTATCTTACCAATACGACGCAATGAAAACATCAGCGACACTTTGCGGAATTTCATAACATAGCGTAAACAAAGTTATACTATGCACGTATGTAGTATTTGATCATGCTGAGCGGTTCTTGCATCATATTTTGTTAAATAACTCTGAGCTTTGCAGGTATTTGCAGTTCTAACTTATATAATATCAAAGTATACCATCTTACCAATTGCGACGCAATCAACAGCTCAGCGAATCATTGCGGAACTTCATAACGAAGCGTAAACAACGTTATACTATGCACGGATATACTATTTTATCTCCCTGAGCGGTTCTTGCTACATATTTTGTTATATAACTCTGAGGTGTGCAGGTATTTGTAGTTCTAACTTATCTAATATCAATCTATACTATCTTATCAATACGACGCAATCAAACCCTCAGCGAAACACTGCGGAACTTCATAACAAAGCGTAAACAAAGTTATACTATGCACGTATGTACTATTTGATCAGCCTGTGCGGTTCTTGCTACATATTTAGTTAAATAACTCTGAGCTTTGCAGGTATTTTCAGTTCTACCTTATATAATATCATAGTATACTATCTTACCAATACGACGCAATTAAAACATCAGCGACACTTTGTGGAATTTCATAACAAAGCGTAAACAAAGTTATACTATGCACGTATGTACTATTTGATCAGCCTGTGCGGTTCTTGCTACATATTTAGTTAAATAACTCTGAGCTTTGCAGGTATTTTCAGTTCTACCTTATATAATATCATAGTATACTATCTTACCAATACGACGCAATTAAAACATCAGCGAAACATTGCGGAACTTCATAACAAAGCGTAAACAAAGTTATACTATGCACGTATGTACTATTTGATCATGCTGAGCGCTTCTTGCAACATATTTTGTTAAATAATTCTGAGCTTTGCAGGTATTTCCAGTTCTAACTTATATAATATCAAAGTATAAAATCTTACCAATTGCGACACAATCAACACCTCAGCGAAACATTGCGGAACTTCATAACAAAGCGTAAACAAAGTTATACTATGCACGGATGTACTATTTGATCATCCAGAGCGGTTCTTGCTACATATTTTGTTAAATAACTCTGAGGTGTGCAGGTATTTGCAGTTCTAACTTATCTAATATCAATGTATACTATCTTATCAATACGACGCAATCAAAACATCAGCGAAGCTTTGCGGAACTTCATAACAAAGCGTAAACAAAGTTATACTATGCACGTATGTACTATTTGATCATGCTGAGCGGTTCTTGCATCATATTTTGTTAAATAACTCTGAGCTTTGCAGGTATTTGCAGTTCTAACTTATATAATATCAAAGTATACTATCTTACCAATTGCGATGCAATCAAAACATCAGCGAAACATTGCGGAACTTCATAACAAAGCGTAAACAAAGTTATACTATGCACGGATGTACTATTTGATCATCCAGAGCGGTTCTTGCTACATATTTAGTTAAATAACTCTGAGGTGTGCAGGTATTTGCAGTTCTAACTTATCTAATATCAATGTATACTATCTTACCAATACGACGCAATGAAAACATCAGCGACACTTTGCGGAATTTCATAACAAAGCGTAAACAAATTTATACTATGCACGTATGTACTATTTGATCAGCCTGTGCGGTTCTTGCTACATATTTAGTTAAATAAATCTGAGCTTTGCAGGTAGTTGCAGTTCTACCTTATATAATATCATAGTATACTATCTTACCAATACGACGCAATTAAAACATCAGCGACACTTTGCGGAATTTCATAACAAAGCGTAAACAAAGTTATACTATGCACGGATGTACTATTTGATCATCCAGAGCGGTTCTTGCTACATATTTTGTTAAATAACTCTGAGGTGTGCAGGTATTTGCAGTTCTAACTTATCTAATATCAATGTATACTATCTTATCAATACGACGCAATCAAAACATCAGCGAAGCTTTGCGGAACTTCATAACAAAGCGTAAACAAAGTTATACTATGCACGTATGTACTATTTGATCAGCCTGTGCGGTTCTTGCTACATATTTAGTTAAATAACTCTAAGCTTTGCAGGTAATTTCAGTTCTACCTTATATAATATCATAGTATAGTATCTTACCAATACGACGCAATTAAAACATCAGCGAAACTTTGCGGAACTTCATAACAAAGCGTAAACAAAGTTATACTATGCACGTATGTACTATTTGATCAGCCTGTGCGGTTCTTGCTACATATTTAGTTAAATAACTCTGACCATTGCAGGTATTTTCAGTTCTACCTTATATAATATCATAGTATACTATCTTACCAATACGACGCAATGAAAACATCAGCGACACTTTGCGGAATTTCATAACATAGCGTAAACAAAGTTATACTATGCACGTATGTAGTATTTGATCATGCTGAGCGGTTCTTGCATCATATTTTGTTAAATAACTCTGAGCTTTGCAGGTATTTGCAGTTCTAACTTATATAATATCAAAGTATACCATCTTACCAATTGCGACGCAATCAACAGCTCAGCGAATCATTGCGGAACTTCATAACGAAGCGTAAACAACGTTATACTATGCACGGATATACTATTTTATCTCCCTGAGCGGTTCTTGCTACATATTTTGTTATATAACTCTGAGGTGTGCAGGTATTTGCAGTTCTAACTTATCTAATATCAATCTATACTATCTTATCAATACGACGCAATCAAAACCTCAGCGAAGCTTTGCGGAACTTCATAACAAAGCGTAAACAAAGTTATACTATGCACGTATGTACTATTTGATCAGCCTGTGCGGTTCTTGCTACATATTTAGTTAAATAACTCTGAGCTTTGCAGGTATTTTCAGTTCTACCTTATATAATATCATAGTATACTATCTTACCAATACGACGCAATTAAAACATCAGCGACACTTTGCGGAATTTCATAACAAAGCGTAAACAAAGTTATACTATGCACGTATGTACTATTTGATCAGCCTGTGCGGTTCTTGCTACATATTTAGTTAAATAACTCTGAGCTTTGCAGGTATTTTCAGTTCTACCTTATATAATATCATAGTATACTATCTTACCAATACGACGCAATTAAAACATCAGCGACACATTGCGGAATTTCATAACAAAGCGTAAACAAAGTTATACTATGCACGTATGTACTATTTGATCATCCTGAGCGGTTCTTGCTACATATTTTGTTAAATAATTCTGAGCTTTGCAGGTATTTCCAGTTCTAACTTATATAATATCAAAGTATAAAATCTTACCAATTGCGACACAATCAACACCTCAGCGAAACATTGCGGAACTTCATAACAAAGCGTAAACAAAGTTATACTATGCACGGATGTACTATTTGATCATCCAGAGCGGTTCTTGCTACATATTTTGTTAAATAACTCTGAGGTGTGCAGGTATTTGCAGTTCTAACTTATCTAATATCAATGTATACTATCTTATCAATACGACGCAATCAAAACATCAGCGAAGCTTTGCGGAACTTCATAACAAAGCGTAAACAAAGTTATACTATGCACGTATGTACTATTTGATCATGCTGAGCGGTTCTTGCATCATATTTTGTTAAATAACTCTGAGCTTTGCAGGTATTTGCAGTTCTAACTTATATAATATCAAAGTATACTATCTTACCAATTGCGACGCAATCAAAACATCAACGAAACATTGCGGAACTTCATAACAAAGCGTAAACAAAGTTATACTATGCACGGATGTACTATTTGATCATCCAGAGCGGTTCTTGCAACATATATTGTTAAATAATTCTGAGCTTTGCAGGTATTTCCAGTTCTAACTTATATAATATCAAAGTATAAAATCTTACCAATTGCGACACAATCAACACCTCAGCGAAACATTGCGGAACTTCATAACAAAGCGTAAACAAAGTTATACTATGCACGGATGTACTATTTGATCATCCAGAGCGGTTCTTGCTACATATTTTGTTAAATAACTCTGAGGTGTGCAGGTATTTGCAGTTCTAACTTATCTAATATCAATGTATACTATCTTATCAATACGACGCAATCAAAACATCAGCGAAGCTTTGCGGAACTTCATAACAAAGCGTAAACAAAGTTATACTATGCACGTATGTACTATTTGATCATGCTGAGCGGTTCTTGCATCATATTTTGTTAAATAACTCTGAGCTTTGCAGGTATTTGCAGTTCTAACTTATATAATATCAAAGTATACTATCTTACCAATTGCGACGCAATCAAAACATCAGCGAAACATTGCGGAACTTCATAACAAAGCGTAAACAAAGTTATACTATGCACGGATGTACTATTTGATCATCCAGAGCGGTTCTTGCTACATATTTAGTTAAATAACTCTGAGGTGTGCAGGTATTTGCAGTTCTAACTTATCTAATATCAATGTATACTATCTTATCAATACGACACAATCAAAACATCAGCGAAGCTTTGCGGAACTTCATAAGAAAGCGTAAACAAAGTTATACTATGCACGTATGTACTATTTGATCAGCCTGTGCGGTTCTTGCTACATATTTAGTTAAATAACTCTGAGCTTTGCAGGTATTTTCAGTTCTACCTTATATATTATCATAGTATACTATCTTACCAATACGACGCAATGAAAACATCAGCGACACTTTGCGGAATTTCATAACATAGCGTAAACAAAGTTATACTATGCACGTATGTAGTATTTGATCATGCTGAGCGGTTCTTGCATCATATTTTGTTAAATAACTCTGAGCTTTGCAGGTATTTGCAGTTCTAACTTATATAATATCAAAGTATACTATCTTACCAATTGCGACGCAATCAACAGCTCAGCGAATCATTGCGGAACTTCATAACGAAGCGTAAACAACGTTATACTATGCACGGATATACTATTTTATCTCCCTGAGCGGTTCTTGCTACATATTTTGTTATATAACTCTGAGGTGTGCAGGTATTTGCAGTTCTAACTTATCTAATATCAATCTATACTATCTTATCAATACGACGCAATCAAACCCTCAGCGAAACACTGCGGAACTTCATAACAAAGCGTAAACAAAGTTATACTATGCACGTATGTACTATTTGATCAGCCTGTGCGGTTCTTGCTACATATTTAGTTAAATAACTCTGAGCTTTGCAGGTATTTTCAGTTCTACCTTATATAATATCAATGTATACTATCTTATCAATACGACGCAATCAAAACATCAGCGAAGCTTTGCGGAACTTCATAACAAAGCGTAAACAAAGTTATACTATGCACGTATGTACTATTTGATCAGCCTGTGCGGTTCTTGCTACATATTTAGTTAAATAACTCTGAGCTTTGCAGGTATTTTCAGTTCTACCTTATATAATATCATAGTATACTATCTTACCAATACGACGCAATTAAAACATCAGCGACACTTTGCGGAATTTCATAACAAAGCGTAAACAAAGTTATACTATGCACGTATGTACTATTTGATCATGCTGAGCGGTTCTTGCAACATATTTTGTTAAATAACTCTGAGCTGTGCAGGTATTTCCAGTTCTAACTTATATAATATCAAAGTATACTATCTTACCAATTGCGACACAATCAACACCTCAGCGAAACATTGCGGAACTTCATAACAAAGCGTAAACAAAGTTATACTATGCACGGATGTACTATTTGATCATCCAGAGCGGTTCTTGCTACATATTTAGTTAAATAACTCTGAGGTGTGCAGGTATTTGCAGTTCTAACTTATCTAATATCAATGTATACTATCTTATCAATACGACGCAATCAAAACATCAGCGAAGCTTTGCGGAACTTCATAACAAAGCGTAAACAAACTTATACTATGCACGTATGTACTATTTGATCATGCTGAGCGGTTCTTGCATCATATTTTGTTAAATAACTCTGAGCTTTGCAGGTATTTGCAGTTCTAACTTATATAATATCAAAGTATACTATCTTACCAATTGCGACGCAATCAAAACATCAGCGAAACATTGCGGAACTTCATAACAAAGCGTAAACAAAGTTATACTATGCACGGATGTACTATTTGATCATCCAGAGCGGTTCTTGCTACATATTTAGTTAAATAACTCTGAGGTGTGCAGGTATTTGCAGTTCTAACTTATATATTATCAAAGTATACTATCTTATCAATACGACACAATCAAAACATCAGCGAATATTTGCGGCACTTCATAAGAAAGCGTAAACAAAGTTATACTTTGCACGTATGTACTATTTGATCAGCCTGTGCGGTTCTTGCTACATATTTAGTTAAATAACTCTGAGCTTTGCAGGTATTTTCAGTTCTACCTTATATAATATCATAGTATACTATCTTACCAATACGACGCAATGAAAACATCAGCGACACTTTGCGGAATTTCATAACATAGCGTAAACAAAGTTATACTATGCACGTATGTAGTATTTGATCATGCTGAGCGGTTCTTGCATCATATTTTGTTAAATAACTCTGAGCTTTGCAGGTATTTGCAGTTCTAACTTATATAATATCAAAGTATACCATCTTACCAATTGCGACGCAATCAACAGCTCAGCGAATCATTGCGGAACTTCATAACGAAGCGTAAACAACGTTATACTATGCACGGATATACTATTTTATCTCCCTGAGCGGTTCTTGCTACATATTTTGTTATATAACTCTGAGGTGTGCAGGTATTTGCAGTTCTAACTTATCTAATATCAATCTATACTATCTTATCAATACGACGCAATCAAAACATCAGCGAAGCTTTGCGGAACTTCATAACAAAGCGTAAACAAAGTTATACTATGCACGTATGTACTATTTGATCAGCCTGTGCGGTTCTTGCTACATATTTAGTTAAATAACTCTGAGCTTTGCAGGTATTTTCAGTTCTACCTTATATAATATCATAGTATACTATCTTACCAATACGACGCAATTAAAACATCAGCGACACTTTGCGGAATTTCATAACAAAGCGTAAACAAAGTTATACTATGCACGTATGTACTATTTGATCAGCCTGTGCGGTTCTTGCTACATATTTAGTTAAATAACTCTGAGCTTTGCAGGTATTTTCAGTTCTACCTTATATAATATCATAGTATACTATCTTACCAATACGACGCAATTAAAACATCAGCGACACATTGCGGAATTTCATAACAAAGCGTAAACAAAGTTATACTATGCACGTATGTACTATTTGATCATGCTGAGCGCTTCTTGCAACATATTTTGTTAAATAATTCTGAGCTTTGCAGGTATTTCCAGTTCTAACTTATATAATATCAAAGTATAAAATCTTACCAATTGCGACACAATCAAAACCTCAGCGAAACATTGCGGAACTTCATAACAAAGCGTAAACAAAGTTATACTATGCACGGATGTACTATTTGATCATCCAGAGCGGTTCTTGCTACATATTTTGTTAAATAACTCTGAGGTGTGCAGGTATTTGCAGTTCTAACTTATCTAATATCAATGTATACTATCTTATCAATACGACGCAATCAAAACATCAGCGAAGCTTTGCGGAACTTCATAACAAAGCGTAAACAAAGTTATACTATGCACGTATGTACTATTTGATCATGCTGAGCGGTTCTTGCATCATATTTTGTTAAATAACTCTGAGCTTTGCAGGTATTTGCAGTTCTAACTTATATAATATCAAAGTATACTATCTTACCAATTGCGACGCAATCAAAACATCAGCGAAACATTGCGGAACTTCATAACAAAGCGTAAACAAAGTTATACTATGCACGGATGTACTATTTGATCATCCAGAGCGGTTCTTGCTACATATTTAGTTAAATAACTCTGAGGTGTGCAGGTATTTGCAGTTCTAACTTATCTAATATCAATGTATACTATCTTACCAATACGACGCAATGAAAACATCAGCGACACTTTGCGGAATTTCATAACAAAGCGTAAACAAATTTATACTATGCACGTATGTACTATTTGATCAGCCTGTGCGGTTCTTGCTACATATTTAGTTAAATAAATCTGAGCTTTGCAGGTATTTTCAGTTCTACCTTATATAATATCATAGTATACTATCTTACCAATACGACGCAATTAAAACATCAGCGACACTTTGCGGAATTTCATAACAAAGCGTAAACAAAGTTATACTATGCACGGATGTACTATTTGATCATCCAGAGCGGTTCTTGCTACATATTTTGTTAAATAACTCTGAGGTGTGCAGGTATTTGCAGTTCTAACTTATCTAATATCAATGTATACTATCTTATCAATACGACGCAATCAAAACATCAGCGAAGCTTTGCGGAACTTCATAACAAAGCGTAAACAAAGTTATACTATGCACGTATGTACTATTTGATCAGCCTGAGCGGTTCTTGCTACATATTTAGTTAAATAACTTTAAGCTTTGCAGGTATTTTCAGTTCTACCTTATATAATATCATAGTATAGTATCTTACCAATACGACGCAATTAAAACATCAGCGAAACTTTGCGGAACTTCATAACAAAGCGTAAACAAAGTTATACTATGCACGTATGTACTATTTGATCAGCCTGTGCGGTTCTTGCTACATATTTAGTTAAATAACTCTGACCATTGCAGGTATTTTCAGTTCTACCTTATATAATATCATAGTATACTATCTTACCAATACGACGCAATGAAAACATCAGCGACACTTTGCGGAATTTCATAACATAGCGTAAACAAAGTTATACTATGCACGTATGTAGTATTTGATCATGCTGAGCGGTTCTTGCATCATATTTTGTTAAATAACTCTGAGCTTTGCAGGTATTTGCAGTTCTAACTTATATAATATCAAAGTATACCATCTTACCAATTGCGACGCAATCAACAGCTCAGCGAATCATTGCGGAACTTCATAACGAAGCGTAAACAACGTTATACTATGCACGGATATACTATTTTATCTCCCTGAGCGGTTCTTGCTACATATTTTGTTATATAACTCTGAGGTGTGCAGGTATTTGTAGTTCTAACTTATCTAATATCAATCTATACTATCTTATCAATACGACGCAATCAAACCCTCAGCGAAACACTGCGGAACTTCATTACAAAGCGTAAACAAAGTTATCCTATGCACGTATGTACTATTTGATCAGCCTGTGCGGTTCTTGCTACATATTTAGTTAAATAACTCTGAGCTTTGCAGGTGTTTTCAGTTCTACCTTATATAATATCATAGTATACTATCTTACCAATACGACGCAATTAAAACATCAGCGACACTTTGCGGAATTTCATAACAAAGCGTAAACAAAGTTATACTATGCACGTATGTACTATTTGATCAGCCTGTGCGGTTCTTGCTACATATTTAGTTAAATAACTCTGAGCTTTGCAGGTATTTTCAGTTCTACCTTATATAATATCATAGTATACTATCTTACCAATACGACGCAATTAAAACATCAGCGAAACATTGCGGAACTTCATAACAAAGCGTAAACAAAGTTATACTATGCACGTATGTAGTATTTGATCATGCTGAGCGCTTCTTGCAACATATTTTGTTAAATAATTCTGAGCTTTGCAGGTATTTCCAGTTCTAACTTACATAATATCAAAGTATAAAATCTTACCAATTGCGACACAATCGAAACCTCAGCGAAACATTGCGGAACTTCATAACAAAGCGTAAACAAAGTTATACTATGCACGGATGTACTATTTGATCATCCAGAGCGGTTCTTGCTACATATTTTGTTAAATAACTCTGAGGTGTGCAGGTATTTGCAGTTCTAACTTATCTAATATCAATGTATACTATCTTATCAATACGACGCAATCAAAACATCAGCGAAGCTTTGCGGAACTTCATAACAAAGCGTAAACAAAGTTATACTATGCACGTATGTACTATTTGATCATGCTGAGCGGTTCTTGCATCATATTTTGTTAAATAACTCTGAGCTTTGCAGGTATTTGCAGTTCTAACTTATATAATATCAAAGTATACTATCTTACCAATTGCGACGCAATCAAAACATCAACGAAACATTGCGGAACTTCATAACAAAGCGTAAACAAAGTTATACTATGAACGGATGTACTATTTGATCATCCAGAGCGGTTCTTGCTACATATTTTGTTAAATAACTCTGAGGTGTGCAGGTATTTGCAGTTCTAACTTATCTAATATCAATGTATACTATCTTATCAATACGACGCAATCAAAACATCAGCGAAGCTTTGCGGAACTTCATAACAAAGCGTAAACAAAGTTATACTATGCACGTATGTACTATTTGATCAGCCTGTGCGGTTCTTGCTACATATTTAGTTAAATAACTCTGAGCTTTGCAGGTATTTTCAGTTCTACCTTATATAATATCATAGTATAGTATCTTACCAATACGACGCAATTAAAACATCAGCGAAACTTTGCGGAACTTCATAACAAAGCGTAAACAAAGTTATACTATGCACGTATGTACTATTTGATCAGCCTGTGCGGTTCTTGCTACATATTTAGTTAAATAAGTCTGAGCATTGCAGGTATTTTCAGTTCTACCTTATATAATATCATAGTATACTATCTTACCAATACGACTTAATCAAAACATCAGCGACACTTTGCGGAATTTCATAAGAAAGCGTAAACAAAGTTATACTATGCACGTATGTACTATTTGATCATGCTGAGCGGTTCTTGCATCATATTTTGTTAAATAACTCTGAGCTTTGCAGGTATTTGCAGTTCTAACTTATATAATATCAAAGTATACTATCTTACCCATTGCGACGCAATCAACAGCTCAGCGAAACATTGCGGAACTTCATAACAAAGCGTAAACAAAGTTATACTATGCACGGATGTACTATTTGATCATCCTGAGCAGTTCCTGCTACATACTTTGTTAAATAACTCCGAGCTTTGCAGGTATTTGCAGTTCTAACTTATATAATATCAAAGTATACTATCTTACCAATTGCGACGCAATCAAAACCTCAACGAAACATTGTGGAACTTCATAACAAAGCGTAAACATAGTTATACTATGCACGTATGTACTATTTGATCATCCTAAGCGGTTCTTGCTACATGTTTAGTTAAATAACTCTGAGCTTTGCAGGTATTTTCAGTTCTACCTTATATACTATCATAGTATACTATCTTACCAATACGACGCAATCAAAACATCAGTGACACTTTACAGAACTTCATAACAAAGCGTAAACAAAGTTATACTATGCACGTATGTACTATTTGATCATGCTGAGCGGTTCTTGCAACATATTTTGTTAAATAACTCTGTGGTGTGCAGGTATTTCCAGTTCTATCTTATATAATATCAAAGTATACTATCTTACCAATTGCGACACAATCAACACCTCAGCGAATCATTGCGGAACTTCATAACAAAGCGTAAACAAAGATATACTATGCACGGATATACTATTTGATCTCCCTGAGCGGTTCTTGCTACATATTTTGTTATATAACTCTGAGGTGTGCAGGTATTTGCAGTTCTAACTTATCTAATATCAATGTATACTATCTTATCAATACGACACAATCAAAACATCAGCGAAGCTTTGCGGAACTTCATAACAAAGCGTAAACAAAGTTATACTATGCACGGATATACTATTTGATCTGCCTGAGCGGTTCTTGCTACATATTTTGTTATATAACTCTGAGATGTGCAGGTATTTGCAGTTCTAACTTATATAATATCAAAGTATACTATCTTACCAATTGCGACGCAATCAACAGCTCAGCGAAACATTGCGGAACTTCATAACAAAGCGTAAACAAAGTTATACTATGCACGGATATACTATTTGATCTCCCTGAGCGGTTCTTGCTACATATTTTGTTATATAACTCTGAGGTGTGCAGGTATTTGCAGTTCTAACTTATCTAATATCAATCTATACTATCTTATCAATACGACGCAATCAAAACATCAGCGAAGCTTTGCGGAACTTCATAACAAAGCGTAAACAAAGTTATACTATGCACGTATGTACTATTTGATCAGCCTGTGCGGTTCTTGCTACATATTTAGTTAAATAACTCTGAGCTTTGCAGGTATTTTCAGTTCTACCTTATATAATATCATAGTATACTATCTTACCAATACGACGCAATTAAAACATCAGCGACACTTTGCGGAATTTCATAACAAAGCGTAAACAAAGTTATACTATGCACGTATGTACTATTTGATCAGCCTGTGCGGTTCTTGCTACATATTTAGTTAAATAACTCTGAGCTTTGCAGGTGTTTTCAGTTCTACCTTATATAATATCATAGTATACTATCTTACCAATACGACGCAATTAAAACATCAGCGACACATTGCGGAATTTCATAACAAAGCGTAAACAAAGTTATACTATGCACGGATGTACTATTTGATCATCCTGAGCGGTTCTTGCTACATATTTTGTTAAATAACTCTGAGCTTTGCAGGTATTTGCAGTTCTAACTTATATAATATCAAAGTATACTATCTTACCAATTGCGACGCAATCAAAACCTCAACGAAACATTGCGGAACTTCATAACAAAGCGTAAACATAGTTATACTATGCACGTATGTACTATTTGATCATCCTAAGCGGTTCTTGCTACATGTTTAGTTAAATAACTCTGAGCTTTGCAGGTATTTCCAGTTCTAACTTATATAATATCAAAGTATACTATCTTACCAATTGCGACACAATCAACACCTCAGCGAATCATTGCGGAACTTCATAACAAAGCGTAAACAAAGTTATACTATGCACGTATGTACTATTTGATCATGCTGAGCGGTTCTTGCATCATATTTTGTTAAATAACTCTGAGCTTTGCAGGTATTTGCAGTTCTAACTTATATAATATCAAAGTATACTATCTTACCAATTGCGACGCAATCAAAACATCAACGAAACATTGCGGAACTTCATAACAAAGCGTAAACAAAGTTATACTATGCACGGATGTACTATTTGATCATCCAGAGCGGTTCTTGCTACATATTTAGTTAAATAACTCTGAGGTGTGCAGGTATTTGCAGTTCTAACTTATCTAATATCAATGTATACTATCTTACCAATACGACGCAATTAAAACATCAGCGACACTTTGCGGAATTTCATAACAAAGCGTAAACAAAGTTATACTATGCACGTATGTACTATTTGATCAGCCTGTGCGGTTCTTGCTACATATTTAGTTAAATAAATCTGAGCTTTGCAGGTATTTTCAGTTCTACCTTATATAATATCATAGTATACTATCTTACCAATACGACGCAATTAAAACATCAGCGACACTTTGCGGAATTTCATAACAAAGCGTAAACAAAGTTATACTATGCACGGATGTACTATTTGATCATCCAGAGCGGTTCTTGCTACATATTTTGTTAAATAACTCTGAGGTGTGCAGGTATTTGCAGTTCTAACTTATCTAATATCAATGTATACTATCTTATCAATACGACGCAATCAAAACATCAGCGAAGCTTTGCGGAACTTCATAACAAAGCGTAAACAAAGTTATACTATGCACGTATGTACTATTTGATCAGCCTGTGCGGTTCTTGCTACATATTTAGTTAAATAACTCTGAGCTTTGCAGGTATTTTCAGTTCTACCTTATATACTATCATAGTATACTATCTTACCAATACGACGCAATGAAAACATCAGTGACACTTTACAGAACTTCATAACAAAGCGTAAACAAAGTTATACTATGCACGTATGTACTATTTGATCATGCTGAGCGGTTCTTGCAACATATTTTGTTAAATAACTCTGTGGTGTGCAGGTATTTCCAGTTCTATCTTATATAATATCAAAGTATACTATCTTACCAATTGCGACACAATCAACACCTCAGCGAATCATTGCGGAACTTCATAACAAAGCGTAAACAAAGATATACTATGCACGGATATACTATTTGATCTCCCTGAGCGGTTCTTGCTACATATTTTGTTATATAACTCTGAGGTGTGCAGGTATTTGCAGTTCTAACTTATCTAATATCAATGTATACTATCTTATCAATACGACACAATCAAAACATCAGCGAAGCTTTGCGGAACTTCATAACAAAGCGTAAACAAAGTTATACTATGCACGGATATACTATTTGATCTGCCTGAGCGGTTCTTGCTACACATTTTGTTATATAACTCTGAGATGTGCAGGTATTTGCAGTTCTAACTTATATAATATCAAAGTATACTATCTTACCAATTGCGACGCAATCAACAGCTCAGCGAAACATTGCGGAACTTCATAACAAAGCGTAAACAAAGTTATACTATGCACGGATATACTATTTGATCTCCCTGAGCGGTTCTTGCTACATATTTTGTTATATAACTCTGAGGTGTGCAGGTATTTGCAGTTCTAACTTATCTAATATCAATCTATACTATCTTATCAATACGACGCAATCAAAACATCAGCGAAGCTTTGCGGAACTTCATAACAAAGCGTAAACAAAGTTATACTATGCACGTATGTACTATTTGATCAGCCTGTGCGGTTCTTGCTACATATTTAGTTAAATAACTCTGAGCTTTGCAGGTATTTTCAGTTCTACCTTATATAATATCATAGTATACTATCTTACCAATACGACGCAATTAAAACATCAGCGACACTTTGCGGAATTTCATAACAAAGCGTAAACAAAGTTATACTATGCACGTATGTACTATTTGATCAGCCTGTGCGGTTCTTGCTACATATTTAGTTAAATAACTCTGAGCTTTGCAGGTATTTTCAGTTCTACCTTATATAATATCATAGTATACTATCTTACCAATACGACGCAATTAAAACATCAGCGACACATTGCGGAATTTCATAACAAAGCGTAAACAAAGTTATACTATGCACGTATGTACTATTTGATCATGCTGAGCGCTTCTTGCAACATATTTTGTTAAATAATTCTGAGCTTTGCAGGTATTTCCAGTTCTAACTTATATAATATCAAAGTATAAAATCTTACCAATTGCGACACAATCAACACCTCAGCGAAACATTGCGGAACTTCATAACAAAGCGTAAACAAAGTTATACTATGCACGGATGTACTATTTGATCATCCAGAGTGGTTCTTGCTACATATTTTGTTAAATAACTCTGAGGTGTGCAGGTATTTGCAGTTCTAACTTATCTAATATCAATGTATACTATCTTATCAATACGACGCAATCAAAACATCAGCGAAGCTTTGCGGAACTTCATAACAAAGCGTAAACAAAGTTATACTATGCACGTATGTACTATTTGATCATGCTGAGCGGTTCTTGCATCATATTTTGTTAAATAACTCTGAGCTTTGCAGGTATTTGCAGTTCTAACTTATATAATATCAAAGTATACTATCTTACCAATTGCGACGCAATCAAAACATCAGCGAAACATTGCGGAACTTCATAACAAAGCGTAAACAAAGTTATACTATGCACGTATGTACTATTTGATCATCCAGAGCGGTTCTTGCTACATATTTAGTTAAATAACTCTGAGGTGTGCAGGTATTTGCAGTTCTAACTTATCTAATATCAATGTATACTATCTTACCAATACGACGCAATGAAAACATCAGCGACACTTTGCGGAATTTCATAACAAAGCGTAAACAAAGTTATACTATGCACGTATGTACTATTTGATCAGCCTGTGCGGTTCTTGCTACATATTTAGTTAAATAAATCTGAGCTTTGCAGGTAGTTGCAGTTCTACCTTATATAATATCATAGTATACTATCTTACCAATACGACGCAATTAAAACATCAGCGACACTTTGCGGAATTTCATAACAAAGCGTAAACAAAGTTATACTATGCACGGATGTACTATTTGATCATCCAGAGCGGTTCTTGCTACATATTTTGTTAAATAACTCTGAGGTGTGCAGGTATTTGCAGTTCTAACTTATCTAATATCAATGTATACTATCTTATCAATACGACGCAATCAAAACATCAGCGAAGCTTTGCGGAACTTCATAACAAAGCGTAAACAAAGTTATACTATGCACGTATGTACTATTTGATCAGCCTGTGCGGTTCTTGCTACATATTTAGTTAAATAACTCTGAGCTTTGCAGGTATTTTCAGTTCTACCTTATATAATATCATAGTATAGTATCTTACCAATACGACGCAATTAAAACATCAGCGAAACTTTGCGGAACTTCATAACAAAGCGTAAACAAAGTTATACTATGCACGTATGTACTATTTGATCAGCCTGTGCGGTTCTTGCTACATATTTAGTTAAATAAGTCTGAGCATTGCAGGTATTTTCAGTTCTACCTTATATAATATCATAGTATACTATCTTACCAATACGACTTAATCAAAACATCAGCGACACTTTGCGGAATTTCATAACAAAGCGTAAACAAAGTTATACTATGCACGTATGTACTATTTGATCATGCTGAGCGGTTCTTGCATCATATTTTGTTAAATAACTCTGAGCTTTGCAGGTATTTGCAGTTCTAACTTATATAATATCAAAGTATACTATCTTACCCATTGCGACGCAATCAACAGCTCAGCGAAACATTGCGGAACTTCATAACAAAGCGTAAAGAAAGTTATACTATGCACGTATGTACTATTTGATCATCCTAAGCGGTTCTTGCTACATGTTTAGTTAAATAACTCTGAGCTTTGCAGGTATTTTCAGTTCTACCTTATATACTATCATAGTATACTATCTTACCAATACGACGCAATCAAAACATCAGTGACACTTTACAGAACTTCATAACAAAGCGTAAACAAAGTTATACTATGCACGTATGTACTATTTGATCATGCTGAGCGGTTCTTGCAACATATTTTGTTAAATAACTCTGTGGTGTGCAGGTATTTCCAGTTCTATCTTATATAATATCAAAGTATACTATCTTACCAATTGCGACACAATCAACACCTCAGCGAATCATTGCGGAACTTCATAACAAAGCGTAAACAAAGTTATACTATGCACGGATATACTATTTGATCTCCCTGAGCGGTTCTTGCTACATATTTTGTTATATAACTCTGAGGTGTGCAGGTATTTGCAGTTCTAACTTATCTAATATCAATGTATACTATCTTATCAATACGACACAATCAAAACATCAGCGAAGCTTTGCGGAACTTCATAACAAAGCGTAAAGAAAGTTATACTATGCACGTATGTAGTATTTGATCATGCTGAGCGGTTCTTGCATCATATTTTGTTAAATAAATCTGAGCTTTGAAGGTATTTGCAGTTCTAACTTATATAATATCAAAGTATACTATCTTACCAATTGCGACGCAATCAACAGCTCAGCGAAACATTGCGGAACTTCATAACAAAGCGTAAACAAAGTTATACTATGCACGGATATACTATTTGATCTCCCTGAGCGGTTCTTGCTACATATTTTGTTATATAACTCTGAGGTGTGCAGGTATTTGCAGTTCTAACTTATCTAATATCAATCTATACTATCTTATCAATACGACGCAATCAAAACATCAGCGAAGCTTTGCGGAACTTCATAACAAAGCGTAAACAAATTTATACTATGCACGTATGTACTATTTGATCAGCCTGTGCGGTTCTTGCTACATATTTAGTTAAATAACTCTGAGCTTTGCAGGTATTTTCAGTTCTACCTTATATAATATCATAGTATACTATCTTACCAATACGACGCAATTAAAACATCAGCGACACTTTGCGGAATTTCATAACAAAGCGTAAACAAAGTTATACTATGCACGTACGTACTATTTGATCATGCTGAGCGGTTCTTGCAACATATTTTGTTAAATAACTCTGAGCTTTGCAGGTATTTCCAGTTCTAACTTATATAATATCAAAGTATACTATCTTACCAATTGCGACGCAATCTAAACCTCGGCGAAACATTGCGGATCTTCATAACAAAGCGTAAACAAAGTTTTACTATGCACGGATGTACTATTTGATCATCCAGAGCGGTTCTTGCTACATATTTAGTTAAATAACTCTGAGGTGTGCAGGTATTTGCAGTTCTAACTTATCTAATATCAATGTATACTATCTTATCAATACGACGCAATCAAAACATCAGCGAAGCTTTGCGGAACTTCATAACAAAGCGTAAACAAAGTTATACTATGCACGTATGTACTATTTGATCAGCCTGTGCGGTTCTTGCTACATATTTAGTTAAATAACTCTGAGCTTTGTAGGTATTTTCAGTTCTACCTTATATAATATCATAGTATACTATCTTACCAATACGACGCAATTAAAACATCAGCGACACATTGCGGAATTTCATAACAAAGCGTAAACAAAGTTATACTATGCACGTATGTACTATTTGATCATGCTGAGCGCTTCTTGCAACATATTTTGTTAAATAATTCTGAGCTTTGCAGGTATTTCCAGTTCTAACTTATATAATATCAAAGTATACTATCTTACCAATTGCGACACAATCAACACCTCAGCGAAACATTGCGGAACTTCATAACAAAGCGTAAACAAAGTTATACTATGCACGGATGTACTATTTGATCATCCAGAGCGGTTCTTGCTACATATTTTGTTAAATAACTCTGAGGTGTGCAGGTATTTGCAGTTCTAACTTATCTAATATCAATGTATACTATCTTATCAATACGACGCAATCAAAACATTAGCGAAGCTTTGCGGAACTTCATAACAAAGCGTAAACAAAGTTATACTATGCACGTATGTACTATTTGATCATGCTGAGCGGTTCTTGCATCATATTTTGTTAAATAACTCTGAGCTTTGCAGGTATTTGCAGTTCTAACTTATATAATATCAAAGTATACTATCTTACCAATTGCGACGCAATCAAAACATCAACGAAACATTGCGGAACTTCATAACAAAGCGTAAACAAAGTTATACTATGCACGGATGTACTATTTGATCATCCAGAGCGGTTCTTGCTACATATTTAGTTAAATAACTCTGAGGTGTGCAGGTATTTGCAGTTCTAACTTATCTAATATCAATGTATACTATCTTATCAATACGACACAATCAAAACATCAGCGAAGCTTTGCGGAACTTCATAACAAAGCGTAAACAAAGTTATACTATGCACGTATGTACTATTTGATCAGCCTGTGCGGTTCTTGCTACATATTTAGTTAAATAACTCTGAGCTTTGCAGGTATTTTCAGTTCTACCTTATATAATATCATAGTATACTATCTTACCAATACGACGCAATGAAAACATCAGCGACACTTTGCGGAATTTCATAACAAAGCGTAAACAAAGTTATACTATGCACGTATGTAGTATTTGATCATGCTGAGCGGTTCTTGCATCATATTTTGTTAAATAACTCTGAGCTTTGCAGGTATTTGCAGTTCTAACTTATATAATATCAAAGTATACTATCTTACCAATTGCGACGCAATCAACAGCTCAGCGAAACATTGCGGAACTTCATAACAAAGCGTAAACAAAGTTATACTATGCACGGATATACTATTTGATCTCCCTGAGCGGTTCTTGCTACATATTTTGTTATATAACTCTGAGGTGTGCAGGTATTTGCAGTTCTAACTTATCTAATATCAATCTATACTATCTTATCAATACGACGCAATCAAAACATCAGCGAAGCTTTGCGGAACTTCATAACAAAGCGTAAACAAAGTTATACTATGCACGTATGTACTATTTGATCAGCCTGTGCGGTTCTTGCTACATATTTAGTTAAATAACTCTGAGCTTTGCAGGTATTTTCAGTTCTACCTTATATAATATCATAGTATACTATCTTACCAATACGACGCAATTAAAACATCAGCGACACTTTGCGGAATTTCATAACAAAGCGTAAACAAAGTTATACTATGCACGTATGTACTATTTGATCATGCTGAGCGGTTCTTGCAACATATTTTGTTAAATAACTCTGAGCTTTGCAGGTATTTCCAGTTCTAACTTATATAATATCAAAGTATACTATCTTACCAATTGCGACACAATCAACACCTCAGCGAAACATTGCGGAACTTCATAACAAAGCGTAAACAAAGTTATACTATGCACGGATGTACTATTTGATCATCCAGAGCGGTTCTTGCTACATATTTAGTTAAATAACTCTGAGGTGTGCAGGTATTTGCAGTTCTAACTTATCTAATATCAATGTATACTATCTTACCAATACGACGCAATGAAAACATCAGCGACACTTTGCGGAATTTCATAACAAAGCGTAAACAAAGTTATACTATGCACGTATGTACTATTTGATCAGCCTGTGCGGTTCTTGCTACATATTTAGTTAAATAAATCTGAGCTTTGCAGGTATTTTCAGTTCTACCTTATATAATATCATAGTATACTATCTTACCAATACGACGCAATTAAAACATCAGCGAAGCTTTGCGGAACTTCATAACAAAGCGTAAACAAAGTTATACTATGCACGTATGTACTATTTGATCAGCCTGTGCGGTTCTTGCTACATATTTAGTTAAATAACTCTGAGCTTTGCAGGTTTTTTCAGTTCTACCATATATATAATATCATAGTATACTATCTTACCAATACGACGCAATGAAAACATCAGCGACACTTTGCGGAATTTCATAACAAAGCGTAAACAAAGTTATACTATGCACGTATGTACTATTTGATCATGCTGAGCGGTTCTCGCATCATATTTTGTTAAATAACTCTGAGCTTTGCAGGTATTTGCAGTTCTAACTTATATAATATCAAAGTATACTATCTTACCAATTGCGACGCAATCAACAGCTCAGCGAAACATTGCGGAACTTCATAACAAAGCGTAAAAAAAGTTATACTATGCACGGATATACTATTTGATCTCCCTGAGCGGTTCTTGCTACATATTTTGTTATATAACTCTGAGGTGTGCAGGTATTTGCAGTTCTAACTTATCTAATATCAATCTATACTATCTTATCAATACGACGCAATCAAAACATCAGCGAAGCTTTGCGGAACTTCATAACAAAGCGTAAACAAATTTATACTATGCACGGATGTACTATTTGATCATCCTGAGCAGTTCCTGCTACATACTTTGTTAAATAACTCCGAGCTTTGCAGGTATTTGCAGTTCTAACTTATATAATATAAAAGTATACTATCTTACCAATTGCGACGCAATCAAAACCTCAACGAAACATTGTGGAACTTCATAACAAAGCGTAAACATAGTTATACTATGCACGTATGTACTATTTGATCATCCTAAGCGGTTCTTGCTACATGTTTAGTTAAATAACTCTGAGCTTTGCAGGTATTTTCAGTTCTACCTTATATACTATCATAGTATACTATCTTACCAATACGACGCAATCAAAACATCAGTGACACTTTACAGAACTTCATAACAAAGCGTAAACAAAGTTATACTATGCACGTATGTACTATTTGATCATGCTGAGCGGTTCTTGCATCATATTTTGTTAAATAACTCTGAGCTTTGCAGGTATTTGCAGTTCTAACTTATATAATATCAAAGTATACTATCTTACCAATTGCGACGCAATCAAAACCTCAACGAAACATTGCGGAACATCATAACATAGCGTAAACAAAGTTATACTATGCACGGATGTACTATTTGATCATCCAGAGCGGTTCTTGCTACATATTTAGTTAAATAACTCTGAGGTGTGCAGGTATTTGCAGTTCTAACTTATCTAATATCAATGTATACTATCTTATCAATACGACGCAATCAAAACATCAGCGAAGCTTTGCGGAACTTCATAACAAAGCGTAAACAAATTTATACTATGCACGGATGTACTATTTGATCATCCTGAGCAGTTCTTGCTACATACTTTGTTAAATAACTCCGAGCTTTGCAGGTATTTGCAGTTCTAACTTATATAATATCAAAGTATACTATCTTACCAATTGCGACGCAATCAAAACCTCAACGAAACATTGTGGAACTTCATAACAAAGCGTAAACATAGTTATACTATGCACGTATGTACTATTTGATCATCCTAAGCGCTTCTTGCTACATGTTTAGTTAAATAACTCTGAGCTTTGCAGGTATTTTCAGTTCTACCTTATATACTATCATAGTATACTATCTTACCAATACGACGCAATCAAAACATCAGTGACACTTTGCAGAACTTCATAACAAAGCGTAAACAAAGTTATACTATGCATGTATGTACTATTTGATCATCCAGAGCGGTTCTTGCTACATATTTAGTTAAATAACTCTGAGCTTTGCAGGTATTTCCAGTTCTAACTTATATAATATCAAAGTATACGATCTTACCAATTGCGACACAATCAACACCTCAGCGAAACATTGCGGAACTTCATAACAACGCGTAAACAAAGTTATACTATGCACGGATGTACTATTTGATAATCCAGAGCGGTTCTTGCTACATATTTAGTTAAATAACTCTGAGATGTGCAGGTATTTGCAGTTCTAACTTATCTAATATCAATGTATACTATCTTATCAATACGACGCAATCAAAACATCAGCGAAGCTTTGCGGAACTTCATAACAAAGCGTAAACAAAGTTATACTATGCACGTATGTACTATTTGACCAGCCTGTGCGGTTCTTGCTACATATTTAGTTAAATAACTCTGAGCTTTGCAGGTATTTTCAGTTCTACCTTATATAATATCATAGTATACTATCTTACCAATACGACGCAATTAAAACATCAGCGACACTTTGCGGAATTTCATAACAAAGCGTAATCAAAGTTATACTATGCACGTATGTACTATTTGATCATGCTGAGCGGTTCTTGCAACATATTTTGTTAAATAACTCTGAGCTTTGCAGGTATTTCCAGTTCTAACTTATATACTATCAAAGTATACTATCTTACCAATTGCGACGCAATCAAAACCTCAACGAAACATTGTGGAACTTCATAACAAAGCGTAAACATAGTTATACTATGCACGTATGTACTATTTGATCATCCTAAGCGGTTCTTGCTACATGTTTAGTTAAATAACTCTGAGCTTTGCAGGTATTTTCAGTTCTACCTTATATACTATCATAGTATACTATCTTACCAATACGACGCAATCAAAACATCAGTGACACTTTGCAGAACTTCATAACAAAGCGTAAACAAAGTTATACTATGCACGTATGTACTATTTGATAATCCAGAGCGGTTCTTGCTACATATTTAGTTAAATAACTCTGAGATGTGCAGGTATTTGCAGTTCTAACTTATCTAATATCAATGTATACTATCTTATCAATACGACGCAATCAAAACATCAGCGAAGCTTTGCGGAACTTCATAACAAAGCGTAAACAAAGTTATACTATGCACGTATGTACTATTTGACCAGCCTGTGCGGTTCTTGCTACATATTTAGTTAAATAACTCTGAGCTTTGCAGGTATTTTCAGTTCTACCTTATATAATATCATAGTATACTATCTCACCAATACGACGCAATTAAAACATCAGCGACACTTTGCGGAATTTCATAACAAAGCGTAAACAAAGTTATACTATGCACGTATGTACTATTTGATCATCCCTAGCGGTTCTTGCAACATATTTTGTTAAATAACTCTGAGCTTTGCAGGTATTTCCAGTTCTAACTTATATACTATCAAAGTATACTATCTTACCAATTGCGACACAATCAACACCTCAGCGAAACATTGCGGAACTTCATAACAAAGCGTAAACAAAGTTATACTATGCACGGATGTACTATTTGATCATCCACAGCGGTTCTTGCTACATATTTAGTTAAATAACTCTGAGCTTTGCAGGTATTTGCAGTTCTAACTTATATATTATCAAAGTATACTATCTTATCAATACGACGCAATCAAAACATCAGCGAAACTTTGCGGAATTTCATAAGGAAGTGAGAACAAAGTTATACTATGCACGGATGTACTATTTGATCATCCAGAGCGGTTCTTGATACATATTTTGTTAAATAACTCTGTGGTGTGCAGGTATTTGCAGTTCTAACTTATCTAATATCAATGTATACTATCTTATCAATACGACGCAATCAAAACATCAGCGAAAATTTGCGGCACTTCATAACAAAGCGTAAACAAAGTTATACTATGCACGGATGTACAGTTTGATCATCCAGAGCGGTTCTTGCTACATATTTAGTTAAATAACTCTGAGCTTTGCAGGTATTTGCAGTTCTAACTTATCTAATATCAAAGTATTCTATCTTATCAATACGACACATTCAAAACCTCAGCGAAACTCTGCGGAGCTTCATAACACAGCGTAAACAAAGTTATACTATGCACGGATGTACTATTTGATCATCCAGAGCGGTTCTTGCTACATATTTTGTTAAATAACTCTGAGGTGTGCAGGTATTTGCAGTTCTAACTTATCTAATATCAATGTATACTATCTTATCAATACGACGCAATCAAAACATCTGCGAAGATTTGCGGAACTTCATAACAAAGCGTAAACAAAGTTATACTATGCACGTATGTACTATTTGATCAGCCTGTGCGGTTCTTGCTACATATTTAGTTAAATAACTCTGAGCTTTGCAGGTATTTTCAGTTCTACCTTATATAATATCATAGTATACTATCTTATCAATTGCGACGCAATCAACAGCTCAGCGAAACATTGCGGAACTTCATAACAAAGCGTAAACAAAGTTATACTATGCACGGATATACTATTTGATCTGCCTGAGCGGTTCTTGCTACATATTTTGTTATATAACTCTGAGATGTGCAGGTATTTGCAGTTCTAACTTATCTAATATCAATCTATACTATCTTATCAATACGACGCAATCAAAACATCAGCGAAGCTTTGCGGAACTTCATAACAAAGCGTAAACAAATTTATACTATGCACGGATGTACTATTTGATCATCCTGAGCGGTTCTTGCTACATATTTTGTTAAATAACTCTGAGCTTTGCAGGTATTTGCAGTTCTAACTTATCTAATATCAATCTATACTATCTTATCAATACGACGCAATCAAAACATCAGCGAAGCTTTGCGGAACTTCATAACAAAGCGTAAACAAAGTTATACTATGCACGTATGTACTATTTGATCATGCTGAGCGGTTCTTGCAACATATTTTGTTAAATAACTCTGAGCTTTGCAGGTATTTCCAGTTCTAACTTATATAATATCAAAGTACACTATCTTACCAATTGCGACACAATCAACACCTCAGCGAATCATTGCGGAACTTCATAACAAAGCGTAAACAACGTTATACTATGCACGGATGTACTATTTGATCATCCAGAGCGGTTCTTGCTACATATTTAGTTAAATAACTCTCAGGTGTGCAGGTATTTCCAGTTCTAACTTATATAATATCAAAGTATACTATCTTACCAATTGCGACACAATCAACACCTCAGCGAAACATTGCGGAACTTCATAACAAAGCGTAAACAAAGTTATACTATGCACGGATGTACTATTTGATCATCCAGAGCGGTTCTTGCTACATATTTAGTTAAATAACTCTGAGGTGTGCAGGTATTTGCAGTTCTAACTTATCTAATATCAATGTATACTATCTTATCAATACGACGCAATCAAAACATCAGCGAAGCTTTGCGGAACTTCATAACAAAGCGTAAACAAAGTGATACTATGCACGTATGTACTATTTGATCAGCCTGTGCGGTTCTTGCTACATATTTAGTTAAATAACTCTGAGCTTTGCAGGTATTTTCAGTTCTACCTTATATAATATCATAATATACTATCTTACCAATACGACGCAATTAAAACATCAGCGACACTTTGCGGAATTTCATAACAAAGCGTAAACAAAGTTATACTATGCACGTATGTACTATTTGATCATGCTGAGCGGTTCTTGCATCATATTTTGTTAAATAACTCTGAGCTTTGCAGGTATTTGCAGTTCTAACTTATATAATATCAAAGTATACTATCTTACCCATTGCGACGCAATCAACAGCTCAGCGAAACATTGCGGAACTTCATAACAAAGCGTAAATAAAGTTATACTATGCACGTATGTACTGTTTGATCATCCTGAGCGGTTCTTGCTACATATTTAGTTAAATAACTCTGATTTTTGCAGGTATTTGCAGTTCTAACTTATCTAATATCAATCTATACTATCTTATCAATACGACGCAATCAAAACATCAGCGAAGCTTTGCGGAATTTCATAAGGAAGTGAGAACAAAGTTATACTTTGCACGGATGTACTATTTGATCATCCAGAGCGGTTCTTGATACATATTTTGTTAAATAACTCTGTGGTGTGCAGGTATTTGCAGTTCTAACTTATCTAATATCAATGTATACTATCTTATCAATACGACGCAATCAAAACATCAGCGAAGCTTTGCGGAACTTCATAACAAAGCGTAAACAAATTTATACTATGCACGGATGTACTATTTGATCATCCAGAGCGGTTCTTGCTACATATTTTGTTAAATAACTCTGAGCTTTGCAGGTATTTTCAGTTCTACCTTATATAATATCATAGTATACTATCTTACCAATACGACGCAATCAAAACATCAGTGACACTTTACAGAACTTCATAACAAAGCGTAAACAAAGTTATACTATGCACGTATGTACTATTTGATCATGCTGAGCGGTTCTTGCAACATATTTTGTTAAATAACTCTGTGGTGTGCAGGTATTTCCAGTTCTATCTTATATAATATCAAAGTATACTATCTTACCAATTGCGACACAATCAACACCTCAGCGAATCATTGCGGAACTTCATAACAAAGCCTAAACAAAGTTATACTATGCACGGATGTACTATTTGATCATCCAGAGCGGTTCTTGCTACATATTTAGTTAAATAACTCTGAGCTTTGCAGGTATTTGCAGTTCTAACTTATATATTATCAAAGTATACTATCTTATCAAAACGACGCAATCAAAACATCAGCGAAACTTTGCGGAATTTCATAAGGAAGTGAGAACAAAGTTATACTATGCACGGATCTACTATTTGATCATCCAGAGCGGTTCTTGATATATATTTTGTTAAATAACTCTGAGCTTTGCAGGTATTTGCAGTTCTAACTTATCTAATATCAATCTATACTATCTTATCAATACGACGCAATCAAAACATCAGCGAAGCTTTGCGGAACTTCATAACAAAGCGTAAACAAAGTTATACTATGCACGGATGTACTATTTGATCATCCAGAGGGGTTCTTGCTACATATTTAGTTAAATAACTCTGAGCTTTGCAGGTATTTGCAGTTCTAACTTATATATTATCAAAGTATACTATCTTATCAAAACGACGCAATCAAAACATCAGCGAAACTTTGCGGAATTTCATAAGGAAGTGAGAACAAAGTTATACTATGCACGGATGTACTATTTGATCATCCAGAGCGGTTCTTGATACATATTTTGTTAAATAACTCTGTGGTGTGCAGGTATTTGCAGTTCTAACTTATCTAATATCAATGTATACTATCTTATCAATACGACGCAATCAAAACATCAGCGAAACTTTGCGGAACTTCATAACAAAGCGTAATCAAATTTATACTATGCACGGATGTACTATTTGATCATCCTGAGCGGTTCTTGCTACATATTTTGTTAAATAACTCTGAGCTTTGCAGGTATTTGCAGTTCTAACTTATCTAATATCAAAGTATACTATCTTATCAATACGACGCAATCAAAACATCAGCGAAGCTTTGCGGAACTTCATAACAAAGCGTAAACAAAGTTATACTATGCACGGATGTACTATTTGATCATCCAGAGCGTTTTTTGCTACATATTTTGTTAAATAACTCTGAGCTTTGCAGGTATTTGCAGTTCTAACTTATCTAATATCAATCTATACTATCTTATCAATACGACGCAATCAAAACATCAGCGAAGCTTTGCGGAACTTCATAACAAAGCGTAAACAAAGTTATACTATGCACGGATGTACTATTTGATCATCCAGAGCGGTTCTTGCTACATATTTAGTTAAATAACTCTGAGCTTTGCAGGTATTTGCAATTCTAACTTATATATTATCAAAGTATACTATCTTATCAAAACGACGCATTCAAAACATCAGCGAAACTTTGCGGAATTTCATAAGGAAGTGAGAACAAAGTTATACTATGCACGGATGTACTATTTGATCATCCAGAGCGGTTCTTGATACATATTTTGTTAAATAACTCTGTGGTGTGCAGGTATTTGCAGTTCTAACTTATCTAATATCAATGTATACTATCTTATCAATACGACGCAATTAAAACATCAGCGAAGCTTTGCGGAACTTCATAACAAAGCGTAAACAAAGTTATACTATGCACGTATGTACTATTTGATCAGCCTGTGCGGTTCTTGCTACATATTTAGTTAAATAACTCTGAGCATTGCAGGTATTTTCAGTTCTACCTTATATAATATCATAGTATACTATCTTACCAATACGACTTAATCAAAACATCAGCGACACTTTGCGGAATTTCATAAGAAAGCGTAAACAAAGTTATACTATGCACGTATGTACTATTTGATCATGCTGAGCGGTTCTTGCATCATATTTTGTTAAATAACTCTGAGCTTTGCAGGTATTTGCAGTTCTAACTTATATAATATCAAAGTATACTATCTTACCCATTGCGACGCAATCAACAGCTCAGCGAAACATTGCGGAACTTCATAACAAAGCGTAAACAAAGTTATACTATGCACGGATGTACTATTTGATCATCCTGAGCAGTTCCTGCTACATACTTTGTTAAATAACTCCGAGCTTTGCAGGTATTTGCAGTTCTAACTTATATAATATCAAAGTATACTATCTTACCAATTGCGACGCAATCAAAACCTCAACGAAACATTGTGGAACTTCATAACAAAGCGTAAACATAGTTATACTATGCACGTATGTACTATTTGATCATCCTAAGCGGTTCTTGCTACATGTTTAGTTAAATAACTCTGAGCATTGCAGGTATTTTCAGTTCTACCTTATATACTATCATAGTATACTATCTTACCAATACGACGCAATCAAAACATCAGTGACACTTTACAGAACTTCATAACAAAGCGTAAACAAAGTTATACTATGCACGTATGTACTATTTGATCATGCTGAGCGGTTCTTGCAACATATTTTGTTAAATAACTCTGTGGTGTGCAGGTATTTCCAGTTCTATCTTATATAATATCAAAGTATACTATCTTACCAATTGCGACACAATCAACACCTCAGCGAATCATTGCGGAACTTCATAACAAAGCGTAAACAAAGTTATACTATGCACGGATATACTATTTGATCTCCCTGAGCGGTTCTTGCTACATATTTTGTTATATAACTCTGAGGTGTGCAGGTATTTGCAGTTCTAACTTATCTAATATCAATGTATACTATCTTATCAATACGACACAATCAAAACATCAGCGAAGCTTTGCGGAACTTCATAACAAAGCGTAAAGAAAGTTATACTATGCACGTATGTAGTATTTGATCATGCTGAGCGGTTCTTGCATCATATTTTGTTAAATAAATCTGAGCTTTGAAGGTATTTGCAGTTCTAACTTATATAATATCAAAGTATACTATCTTACCAATTGCGACGCAATCAACAGCTCAGCGAAACATTGCGGAACTTCATAACAAAGCGTAAACAAAGTTATACTATGCACGGATATACTATTTGATCTCCCTGAGCGGTTCTTGCTACATATTTTGTTATATAACTCTGAGGTGTGCAGGTATTTGCAGTTCTAACTTATCTAATATCAATCTATACTATCTTATCAATACGACGCAATCAAAACATCAGCGAAGCTTTGCGGAACTTCATAACAAAGCGTAAACAAATTTATACTATGCACGTATGTACTATTTGATCAGCCTGTGCGGTTCTTGCTACATATTTTGTTATATAACTCTGAGGTGTGCAGGTATTTGCAGTTCTAACTTATCTAATATCAATGTATACTATCTTATCAATACGACACAATCAAAACATCAGCGAAGCTTTGCGGAACTTCATAACAAAGCGTAAAGAAAGTTATACTATGCACGTATGTAGTATTTGATCATGCTGAGCGGTTCTTGCATCATATTTTGTTAAATAAATCTGAGCTTTGAAGGTATTTGCAGTTCTAACTTATATAATATCAAAGTATACTATCTTACCAATTGCGACGCAATCAACAGCTCAGCGAAACATTGCGGAACTTCATAACAAAGCGTAAACAAAGTTATACTATGCACGGATATACTATTTGATCTCCCTGAGCGGTTCTTGCTACATATTTTGTTATATAACTCTGTGGTGTGCAGGTATTTCCAGTTCTATCTTATATAATAACAAAGTATACTATCTTACCAATTGCGACACAATCAACACCTCAGCGAATCATTGCGGAACTTCATAACAAAGCGTAAACAAAGTTATACTATGCACGGATATACTATTTGATCATCCTGAGCGGTTCTTGCTACATGTTTAGTTAAATAACTCTGAGCTTTGCAGGTATTTTCAGTTCTACCTTATATAATATCATAGTATACTATCTTACCAATACGACGCAATCAAAACATCAGTGACACTTTACAGAACTTCATAACAAAGCGTAAACAAAGTTATACTATGCACGTATGTACTATTTGATCATGCTGAGCGGTTCTTGCAACATATTTTGTTAAATAACTCTGTGGTGTGCAGGTATTTCCAGTTCTATCTTATATAATATCAAAGTATACTATCTTACCAATTGCGACACAATCAACACCTCAGCGAATCATTGCGGAACTTCATAACAAAGCGTAAACAAAGTTATACTATGCACGGATATACTATTTGATCTCCCTGAGCGGTTCTTGCTACATATTTTGTTATATAACTCTGAGGTGTGCAGGTATTTGCAGTTCTAACTTATCTAATATCAATGTATACTATCTTATCAATACGACACAATCAAAACATCAGCGAAGCTTTGCGGAACTTCATAACAAAGCGTAAAGAAAGTTATACTATGCACGTATGTAGTATTTGATCATGCTGAGCGGTTCTTGCATCATATTTTGTTAAATAAATCTGAGCTTTGAAGGTATTTGCAGTTCTAACTTATATAATATCAAAGTATACTATCTTACCAATTGCGACGCAATCAACAGCTCAGCGAAACATTGCGGAACTTCATAACAAAGCGTAAACAAAGTTATACTATGCACGGATATACTATTTGATCTCCCTGAGCGGTTCTTGCTACATATTTTGTTATATAACTCTGAGGTGTGCAGGTATTTGCAGTTCTAACTTATCTAATATCAATCTATACTATCTTATCAATACGACGCAATCAAAACATCAGCGAAGCTTTGCGGAACTTCATAACAAAGCGTAAACAAATTTATACTATGCACGTATGTACTATTTGATCAGCCTGTGCGGTTCTTGCTACATATTTAGTTAAATAACTCTGAGCTTTGCAGGTATTTTCAGTTCTACCTTATATAATATCATAGTATACTATCTTACCAATACGACGCAATTAAAACATCAGCGACACTTTGCGGAATTTCATAACAAAGCGTAAACAAAGTTATACTATGCACGTACGTACTATTTGATCATGCTGAGCGGTTCTTGCAACATATTTTGTTAAATAACTCTGAGCTTTGCAGGTATTTCCAGTTCTAACTTATATAATATCAAAGTATACTATCTTACCAATTGCGACACAATCAACACCTCAGCGAAACATTGCGGAACTTCATAACAAAGCGTAAACAAAGTTATACTATGCACGGATGTACTATTTGATCATCCAGAGCGGTTCTTGCTACATATTTAGTTAAATAACTCTGAGGTGTGCAGGTATTTGCAGTTCTAACTTATCTAATATCAATGTATACTATCTTATCAATACGACGCAATCAAAACATCAGCGAAGCTTTGCGGAACTTCATAACAAAGCGTAAACAAAGTTATACTATGCACGTATGTACTATTTGATCAGCCTGTGCGGTTCTTGCTACATATTTAGTTAAATAACTCTGAGCTTTGTAGGTATTTTCAGTTCTACCTTATATAATATCATAGTATACTATCTTACCAATACGACGCAATTAAAACATCAGCGACACATTGCGGAATTTCATAACAAAGCGTAAACAAAGTTATACTATGCACGTATGTACTATTTGATCATGCTGAGCGCTTCTTGCAACATATTTTGTTAAATAATTCTGAGCTTTGCAGGTATTTCCAGTTCTAACTTATATAATATCAAAGTATACTATCTTACCAATTGCGACACAATCAACACCTCAGCGAAACATTGCGGAACTTCATAACAAAGCGTAAACAAAGTTATACTATGCACGGATGTACTATTTGATCATCCAGAGCGGTTCTTGCTACATATTTTGTTAAATAACTCTGAGGTGTGCAGGTATTTGCAGTTCTAACTTATCTAATATCAATGTATACTATCTTATCAATACGACGCAATCAAAACATTAGCGAAGCTTTGCGGAACTTCATAACAAAGCGTAAACAAAGTTATACTATGCACGTATGTACTATTTGATCATGCTGAGCGGTTCTTGCATCATATTTTGTTAAATAACTCTGAGCTTTGCAGGTATTTGCAGTTCTAACTTATATAATATCAAAGTATACTATCTTACCAATTGCGACGCAATCAAAACATCAACTAAACATTGCGGAACTTCATAACAAAGCGTAAACAAAGTTATACTATGCACGGATGTACTATTTGATCATCCAGAGCGGTTCTTGCTACATATTTAGTTAAATAACTCTGAGGTGTGCAGGTATTTGCAGTTCTAACTTATCTAATATCAATGTATACTATCTTATCAATACGACACAATCAAAACATCAGCGAAACTTTGCGGAACTTCATAACAAAGCGTAAACAAAGTTATACTATGCACGTATGTACTATTTGATCAGCCTGTGCGGTTCTTGCTACATATTTAGTTAAATAACTCTGAGCTTTGCAGGTATTTTCAGTTCTACCTTATATAATATCATAGTATACTATCTTACCAATACGACGCAATGAAAACATCAGCGACACTTTGCGGAATTTCATAACAAAGCGTAAACAAAGTTATACTATGCACGTATGTAGTATTTGATCATGCTGAGCGGTTCTTGCATCATATTTTGTTAAATAACTCTGAGCTTTGCAGGTATTTGCAGTTCTAACTTATATAATATCAAAGTATACTATCTTACCAATTGCGACGCAATCAACAGCTCAGCGAAACATTGCGGAACTTCATAACAAAGCGTAAACAAAGTTATACTATGCACGGATATACTATTTGATCTTCCTGAGCGTTTCTTGCTACATATTTTGTTATATAACTCTGAGGTGTGCAGGTATTTGCAGTTCTAACTTATCTAATTTTAATCTATACTATCTTATCAATACGACGCAATCAAAACATCAGCGAAGCTTTGCGGAACTTCATAACAAAGCGTAAACAAAGTTATACTATGCACGTATGTACTATTTGATCAGCCTGTGCGGTTCTTGCTACATATTTAGTTAAATAACTCTGAGCTTTGCAGGTATTTTCAGTTCTACCTTATATAATATCATAGTATACTATCTTACCAATACGACGCAATTAAAACATCAGCGACACTTTGCGGAATTTCATAACAAAGCGTAAACAAAGTTATACTATGCACGTATGTACTATTTGATCATGCTGAGCGGTTCTTGCAACATATTTTGTTAAATAACTCTGAGCTTTGCAGGTATTTGCAGTTCTAACTTATATAATATCAAAGTATACTATCTTACCAATTGCGACACAATCAACACCTCAGCGAAACATTGCGGAACTTCATAACAAAGCGTAAACAAAGTTATACTATGCACGGATGTACTATTTGATCATCCAGAGCGGTTCTTGCTACATATTTTGTTAAATAACTCTGAGGTGTGCAGGTATTTGCAGTTCTAACTTATCTAATATCAATGTATACTATCTTATCAATACGACGCAATCAAAACATCAGCGAAACTTTGCGGAACTTCATAACAAAGCGTAAACAAAGTTATACTATGCACGTATGTACTATTTGATCAGCCTGTGCGGTTCTTGCTACATATTTAGTTAAATAACTCTGAGCTTTGCCGGTATTTTCAGTTCTACCTTATATAATATCATAGTATACTATCTTACCAATACGACGCAATTAAAACATCAGCGAAGCTTTGCGGAACTTCATAACAAAGCGTAAACAAAGTTATACTATGCACGTATGTACTATTTGATCAGCCTGTGCGGTTCTTGCTACATATTTAGTTAAATAACTCTGAGCTTTGCAGGTATTTTCAGTTCTACCATATATATAATATCATAGTATACTATCTTACCAATACGACGCAATGAAAACATCAGCGACACTTTGCGGAATTTCATAACAAAGCGTAAACAAAGTTATACTATGCACGTATGTACTATTTGATCATGCTGAGCGGTTCTCGCATCATATTTTGTTAAATAACTCTGAGCTTTGCAGGTATTTGCAGTTCTAACTTATATAATATCAAAGTATACTATCTTACTAATTGCGACGCAATCAAAACCTCAGCGAAACATTGCGGAACTTCATAACAAAGCGTAAAAAAAGTTATACTATGCACGGATATACTATTTGATCTCCCTGAGCGGTTCTTGCTACATATTTTGTTATATAACTCTGAGGTGTGCAGGTATTTGCAGTTCTAACTTATCTAATATCAATGTATACTATCTTATCAATACGACGCAATCAAAACATCAGCGAAGCTTTGCGGAACTTCATAACAAAGCGTAAACAAATTTATACTATGCACGGATGTACTATTTGATCATCCTGAGCAGTTCTTGCTACATGTTTAGTTAAATAACTCTGAGCTTTGCAGGTATTTTCAGTTCTACCTTATATACTATCATAGTATACTATCTTACCAATACGACGCAATCAAAACATCAGTGACACTTTGCAGAACTTCATAACAAAGCGTAAACAAAGTTATACTATGCACGTATGTACTATTTGATCATCCAGAGCGGTTCTTGCTACATATTTAGTTAAATAACTCTGAGCTTTGCAGGTATTTCCAGTTCTAACTTATATAATATCAAAGTATACGATCTTACCAATTGCGACACAATCAACACCTCAGCGAAACATTGCGGAACTTCATAACAAAGCGTAAACAAAGTTATACTATGCACGGATGTACTATTTGATAATCCAGAGCGGTTCTTGCTACATATTTAGTTAAATAACTCTGAGCTTTGCAGGTATTTTCAGTTCTACCTTATATAATATCATAGTATACTATCTTACCAATACGACGCAATTAAAACATCAGCGACACTTTGCGGAATTTCATAACAAAGCGTAAACAAAGTTATACTATGCACGTATGTACTATTTGATCATGCTGAGCGGTTCTTGCAACATATTTTGTTAAATAACTCTGAGCTTTGCAGGTATTTCCAGTTCTAACTTATATACTATCAAAGTATACTATCTTACCAATTGCGACGCAATCAAAACCTCAACGAAACATTGTGGAACTTCATAACAAAGCGTAAACATAGTTATACTATGCACGTATGTACTATTTGATCATCCTAAGCGGTTCTTGCTACATGTTTAGTTAAATAACTCTGAGCTTTGCAGGTATTTTCAGTTCTACCTTATATACTATCATAGTATACTATCTTACCAATACGACGCAATCAAAACATCAGTGACACTTTGCAGAACTTCATAACAAAGCGTAAACAAAGTTATACTATGCACGTATGTACTATTTGATCATCCAGAGCGGTTCTTGCTACATATTTAGTTAAATAACTCTGAGCTTTGCAGGTATTTGCAGTTCTATCTTATATAATATCAAAGTATACGATCTTACCAATTGCGACACAATCAACACCTCAGCGAAACATTGCGGAACTTCATAACAAAGCGTAAACAAAGTTATACTATGCACGGATGTACTATTTGATAATCCAGAGCGGTTCTTGCTACATATTTTTTTAAATAACTCTGAGGTATGCAGGTATTTGCAGTTCTAACTTATCTAATATCAATGTATACTATCTTATCAATACGACGCAATCAAAACATCAGCGAAGCTTTGCGGAACTTCATAACAAAGCGTAAACAAAGTTACACTATGCACGTATGTACTATTTGACCAGCCTGTGCGGTTCTTGCTACATATTTAGTTAAATAACTCTGAGCTTTGCAGGTATTTTCAGTTCTACCTTATATAATATCATAGTATACTATCTTACCAATACGACGCAATTAAAACATCAGCGACACTTTGCGGAATTTCATAACAAAGCGTAAACAAAGTTATACTATGCACGTATGTACTATTTGATCATGCTGAGCGGTTCTTGCAACATATTTTGTTAAATAACTCTGAGCTTTGCAGGTATTTCCAGTTCTACCTTATATACTATCATAGTATACTATCTTACCAATACGACGCAATCAAAACATCAGTGACACTTTGCAGAACTTCATAACAAAGCGTAAACAAAGTTATACTATGCACGTATGTACTATTTGATCATCCAGAGCGGTTCTTGCTACATATTTAGTTAAATAACTCTGAGCTTTGCAGGTATTTCCAGTTCTAACTTATATAATATCAAAGTATACGATCTTACCAATTGCGACACAATCAAAACCTCAGCGAAACATTGCGGAACTTCATAACAAAGCGTAAACAAAGTTATACTATGCACGGATGTACTATTTGATAATCCAGAGCGGTTCTTGCTACATATTTAGTTAAATAACTCTGAGATGTGCAGGTATTTGCAGTTCTAACTTATCTAATATCAATGTATACTATCTTATCAATACGACGCAATCCAAACATCAGCGAAACTTTGCGGAACTTCATAACAAAGCGTAAACAAAGTTATACTATGCACGTATGTACTATTTGACCAGCCTGTGCGGTTCTTGCTACATATTTAGTTAAATAACTCTGAGCTTTGCAGGTATTTTCAGTTCTACCTTATATAATATCATAGTATACTATCTTACCAATACGACGCAATTAAAACATCAGCGACACTTTGCGGAATTTCATAACAAAGCGTAAACAAAGTTATACTATGCACGTATGTACTATTTGATCATGCTGAGCGGTTCTTGCAACATATTTTGTTAAATAACTCTGAGCTTTGCAGGTATTTCCAGTTCTAACTTATATACTATCAAAGTATACTATCTTACCAATTGCGACGCAATCAAAACCTCAACGAAACATTGTGGAACTTCATAACAAAGCGTAAACATAGTTATACTATGCACGTATGTACTATTTGATCATCCTAAGCGGTTCTTGCTACATGTTTAGTTAAATAACTCTGAGCTTTGCAGGTATTTTCAGTTCTACCTTATATACTATCATAGTATACTATCTTACCAATACGACGCAATCAAAACGTCAGTGACACTTTGCAGAACTTCATAACAAAGCGTAAACAAAGTTATACTATGCACGTGTGTACTATTTGATCATCCAGAGCGGTTCTTGCTACATATTTTGTTAAATAACTCTGTGCTTTGCAGGTATTTACAGTTCTAACTTATATAATATCAAAGTATACGATCTTACCAATTGCGACACAATCAAAACCTCAGCGAAACATTGCGGAACTTCATAACAAAGCGTAAACAAAGTTATACTATGCACGGATGTACTATTTGATAATCCAGAGCGGTTCTTGCTACATATTTTTTTAAATAACTCTGAGGTATGCAGGTATTTGCAGTTCTAACTTATCTAATATCAATGTATACTATCTTATCAATACGACGCAATCAAAACATCAGCGAAGCTTTGCGGAACTTCATAACAAAGCGTAAACAAAGTTACACTATGCACGTATGTACTATTTGACCAGCCTGTGCGGTTCTTGCTACATATTTAGTTAAATAACTCTGAGCTTTGCAGGTATTTTCAGTTCTACCTTATATAATATCATAGTATACTATCTTACCAATACGACGCAATTAAAACATCAGCGACACTTTGCGGAATTTCATAACAAAGCGTAAACAAAGTTATACTATGCACGTATGTACTATTTGATCATGCTGAGCGGTTCTTGCAACATATTTTGTTAAATAACTCTGAGCTTTGCAGGTATTTCCAGTTCTAACTTATATACTATCAAAGTATACTATCTTACCAATTGCGACACAATCAACACCTCAGCGAAACATTGCGGAACTTCATAACAAAGCGTAAACAAAGTTATAGTATGCACGGATGTACTATTTGATCATCCACAGCGGTTCTTGCTACATATTTAGTTAAATAACTCTGAGCTTTGCAGGTATTTGCAGTTCTAACTTACATAATATCAAAGTATACTATCTTATCAATACGACGCAATCAAAACATCAGCGAAACTTTGCGGAATTTCATAAGGAAGTGAGAACAAAGTTATACTATGCACGGATGTACTATTTGATCATCCAGAGCGGTTCTTGATACATATTTTGTTAAATAACTCTGTGGTGTGCAGGTATTTGCAGTTCTAACTTATCTAATATCAATGTATACTATCTTATCAATACGACGCAATCAAAACATCAGCGAAACTCTGCGGAGCTTCATAACACAGCGTAAACAAAGTTATACTATGCACGTATGTACTATTTGATCAGCCTGTGCGGTTCTTGCTACATATTTAGTTAAATAACTCTGAGCTTTGCAGGTATTTTCAGTTCTACCTTATATAATATCATAGTATACTATCTTATCAATTGCGACGCAATCAACAGCTCAGCGAAACATTGCGGAACTTCATAACAAAGCGTAAACAAAGTTATACTATGCACGGATATACTATTTGATCTTCCTGAGCGGTTCTTGCTACATATTTTGTTATATAACTCTGAGATGTGCAGGTATTTGCAGTTCTAACTTATCTAATATCAATGTATACTATCTTATCAATACGACGCAATCAAAACATCAGCGAAGCTTTGCGGAACTTCATAACAAAGCGTAAACAAATTTATACTATGCACGGATGTACTATTTGATCATCCTGAGCGGTTCTTGCTACATATTTTGTTAAATAACTCTGAGCTTTGCAGGTATTTGCAGTTCTAACTTATCTAATATCAATCTATACTATCTTATCAATACGACGCAATCAAAACATCAGCGAAGCTTTGCGGAACTTCATAACAAAGCGTAAACAAAGTTATACTATGCACGTATGTACTATTTGATCATGCTGAGCGGTTCTTGCAACATATTTTGTTAAATAACTCTGAGCTTTGCAGGTATTTCCAGTTCTAACTTATATAATATCAAAGTATACTATCTTACCAATTGCGACGCAATCAACAGCTCAGCGAAACATTGCGGAACTTCATAACAAAGCGTAAACAAAGTTATACTATGCACGGATATACTATTTGATCTCCCTGAGCGGTTCTTGCTACATATTTTGTTATATAACTCTGAGGTGTGCAGGTATTTGCAGTTCTAACTTATCTAATATCAATCTATACTATCTTATCAATACGACGCAATCAAAACATCAGCGAAGCTTTGCGGAACTTCATAACAAAGCGTAAACAAAGTTATACTATGCACGTATGTACTATTTGATCAGCCTGTGCGGTTCTTGCTACATATTTAGTTAAATAACTCTGAGCTTTGCAGGTATTTTCAGTTCTACCTTATATAATATCATAGTATACTATCTTACCAATACGACGCAATTAAAACATCAGCGACACTTTGCGGAATTTCATAACAAAGCGTAAACAAAGTTATACTATGCACGTATGTACTATTTGATCATGCTGAGCGGTTCTTGCAACATATTTTGTTAAATAACTCTGAGCTTTGCAGGTATTTCCAGTTCTAACTTATATATTATCAAAGTATACTATCTTACCAATTGCGACACAATCAACACCTCAGCGAAACATTGCGGAACTTCATAACAAAGCGTAAACAAAGTTATACTATGCACGGATGTACTATTTGATCATCCAGAGCGGTTCTTGCTACATATTTTGTTAAATAACTCTGAGGTGTGCAGGTATTTGCAGTTCTAACTTATCTAATATCAATGTATACTATCTTATCAATACGACGCAATCAAAACATCAGCGAAGCTTTGCGGAACTTCATAACAAAGCGTAAACAAAGTTATACTATGCACGTATGTACTATTTGATCAGCCTGTGCGGTTCTTGCTACATATTTAGTTAAATAACTCTGAGCTTTGCCGGTATTTTCAGTTCTACCTTATATAATATCATAGTATACTATCTTACCAATACGACGCAATTAAAACATCAGCGAAGCTTTGCGGAACTTCATAACAAAGCGTAAACAAAGTTATACTATGCACGTATGTACTATTTGATCAGCCTGTGCGGTTCTTGCTACATATTTAGTTAAATAACTCTGAGCTTTGCAGGTATTTTCAGTTCTACCATATATATAATATCATAGTATACTATCTTACCAATACGACGCAATGAAAACATCAGCGACACTTTGCGGAATTTCATAACAAAGCGTAAACAAAGTTATACTATGCACGTATGTACTATTTGATCATGCTGAGCGGTTCTCGCATCATATTTTGTTAAATAAATCTGAGCTTTGCAGGTATTTGCAGTTCTAACTTATATAATATCAAAGTATACTATCTTACTAATTGCGACGCAATCAAAACCTCAGCGAAACATTGCGGAACTTCATAACAAAGCGTAAAAAAAGTTATACTATGCACGGATATACTATTTGATCTCCCTGAGCGGTTCTTGCTACATATTTTGTTATATAACTCTGAGGTGTGCAGGTATTTGCAGTTCTAACTTATCTAATATCAATGTATACTATCTTATCAATACGACGCAATCAAAACATCAGCGAAGCTTTGCGGAACTTCATAACAAAGCGTAAACAAATTTATACTATGCACGGATGTACTATTTGATCATCCTGAGCAGTTCTTGCTACATGTTTAGTTAAATAACTCTGAGCTTTGCAGGTATTTTCAGTTCTACCTTATATACTATCATAGTATACTATCTTACCAATACGACGCAATCAAAACATCAGTGACACTTTGCAGAACTTCATAACAAAGCGTAAACAAAGTTATACTATGCACGTATGTACTATTTGATCATCCAGAGCGGTTCTTGCTACATATTTTGTTAAATAACTCTGAGCTTTGCAGGTATTTCCAGTTCTAACTTATATAATATCAAAGTATACGATCTTACCAATTGCGACACAATCTAAACCTCAGCGAAACATTGCGGAACTTCATAACAAAGCGTAAACAAAGTTATACTATGCACGTATGTACTATTTGATAATCCAGAGCGGTTCTTGCTACATATTTAGTTAAATAACTCTGAGGTATGCAGGTATTTGCAGTTCTAACTTATCTAATATCAATGTATACTATCTTATCAATACGACGCAATCAAAACATCAGCGAAGCTTTGCGGAACTTCATAACAAAGCGTAAACAAAGTTATACTATGCACGTATGTACTATTTGACCAGCCTGTGCGGTTCTTGCTACATATTTAGTTAAATAACTCTGAGCTTTGCAGGTATTTTCAGTTCTACCTTATATAATATCATAGTATACTATCTTACCAATACGACGCAATTAAAACATCAGCGACACTTTGCGGAATTTCATAACAAAGCGTAAACAAAGTTATACTATGCACGTATGTACTATTTGATCATGCTGAGCGGTTCTTGCAACATATTTTGTTAAATAACTCTGAGCTTTGCAGGTATTTCCAGTTCTAACTTATATACTATCAAAGTATACTATCTTACCAATTGCGACGCAATCAAAACCTCAACGAAACATTGTGGAACTTCATAACAAAGCGTAAACATAGTTATACTATGCACGTATGTACTATTTGATCATCCTAAGCGGTTCTTGCTACATGTTTAGTTAAATAACTCTGAGCTTTGCAGGTATTTTCAGTTCTACCTTATATACTATCATAGTATACTATCTTACCAATACGACGCAATCAAAACATCAGTGATACTTTGCAGAACTTCATAACAAAGCGTAAACAAAGTTATACTATGCACGTATGTACTATTTGATCATCCAGAGCGGTTCTTGCTACATATTTAGTTAAATAACTCTGAGCTTTGAAGATATTTGCAGTTCTAACTTATATAATATCAAAGTATACGATCTTACCAATTGCGACACAATCAACACCTCAGCGAAACATTGCGGAACTTCATAACAAAGCGTAAACAAAGTTATACTATGCACGGATGTACTATTTGATAATCCAGAGCGGTTCTTGCTACATATTTTTTTAAATAACTCTGAGGTATGCAGGTATTTGCAGTTCTAACTTATCTAATATCAATGTATACTATCTTATCAATACGACGCAATCAAAACATCAGCGAAGCTTTGCGGAACTTCATAACAAAGCGTAAACAAAGTTACACTATGCACGTATGTACTATTTGACCAGCCTGTGCGGTTCTTGCTACATATTTAGTTAAATAACTCTGAGCTTTGCAGGTATTTTCAGTTCTACCTTATATAATATCATAGTATACTATCTTACCAATACGACGCAATTAAAACATCAGCGACACTTTGCGGAATTTCATAACAAAGCGTAAACAAAGTTATACTATGCACGTATGTACTATTTGATCATGCTGAGCGGTTCTTGCAACATATTTTGTTAAATAACTCTGAGCTTTGCAGGTATTTCCAGTTCTACCTTATATACTATCATAGTATACTATCTTACCAATACGACGCAATCAAAACATCAGTGACACTTTGCAGAACTTCATAACAAAGCGTAAACAAAGTTATACTATGCACGTATGTACTATTTGATCATCCAGAGCGGTTCTTGCTACATATTTAGTTAAATAACTCTGAGCTTTGCAGGTATTTGCAGTTCTAACTTATATAATATCAAAGTATACTATCTTACCAATTGCGACACAATCAACACCTCAGCGAAACATTGCGGAACTTCATAACAAAGCGTAAACAAAGTTATACTATGCACGGATGTACTATTTGATAATCCAGAGCGGTTCTTGCTACATATTTAGTTAAATAACTCTGAGATGTGCAGGTATTTGCAGTTCTAACTTATCTAATATCAATGTATACTATCTTATCAATACGACGCAATCAAAACATCAGCGAAACTTTGCGGAACTTCATAACAAAGCGTAAACAAAGTTATACTATGCACGTATGTACTATTTGACCAGCCTGTGCGGTTCTTGCTACATATTTAGTTAAATAACTCTGAGCTTTGCAGGTATTTTCAGTTCTACCTTATATAATATCATAGTATACTATCTTACCAATACGACGCAATTAAAACATCAGCGACACTTTGCGGAATTTCATAACAAAGCGTAAACAAAGTTATACTATGCACGTATGTACTATTTGATCATGCTGAGCGGTTCTTGCTACATATTTTGTTAAATAACTCTGAGCTTTGCAGGTATTTCCAGTTCTAACTTATATACTATCAAAGTATACTATCTTACCAATTGCGACGCAATCAAAACCTCAACGAAACATTGTGGAACTTCATAACAAAGCGTAAACATAGTTATACTATGCACGTATGTACTATTTGATCATCCTGAGCGGTTCTTGCTACATGTTAAGTTAAATAACTCTGAGCTTTGCAGGTATTTTCAGTTCTACCTTATATACTATCATAGTATACTATCTTACCAATACGACGCAATCAAAACATCAGTGACACTTTGCAGAACTTCATAACAAAGCGTAAACAAAGTTATACTATGCACGTATGTACTATTTGATCATCCAGAGCGGTTCTTGCTACATATTTAGTTAAATAACTCTGAGCTTTGCAGGTATTTGCAGTTCTAACTTATATAATATCAAAGTATACTATCTTACCAATTGCGACACAATCAACACCTCAGCGAAACATTGCGGAACTTCATAACAAAGCGTAAACAAAGTTATACTATGCACGGATGTACTATTTGATAATCCAGAGCGGTTCTTGCTACATATTTAGTTAAATAACTCTGAGGTATGCAGGTATTTGCAGTTCTAACTTATCTAATATCAATGTATACTATCTTATCAATACGACGCAATCAAAACATCAGCGAAGCTTTGCGGAACTTCATAACAAAGCGTAAACAAAGTTACACTATGCACGTATGTACTATTTGACCAGCCTGTGCGGTTCTTGCTACATATTTAGTTAAATAACTCTGAGCTTTGCAGGTATTTTCAGTTCTACCTTATATAATATCATAGTATACTATCTTACCAATACGACGCAATTAAAACATCAGCGACACTTTGCGGAATTTCATAACAAAGCGTAAACAAAGTTATACTATGCACGTATGTACTATTTGATCATCCTGAGCGGTTCTTGCTACATATTTTGTTAAATAACTCTGAGCTTTGCAGGTATTTCCAGTTCTAACTTATATACTATCAAAGTATACTATCTTACCAATTGCGACACAATCAACACCTCAGCGAAACATTGCGGAACTTCATAACAAAGCGTAAACAAAGTTATACTATGCACGGATGTACTATTTGATCATCCACAGCGGTTCTTGCTACATATTTAGTTAAATAACTCTGAGCTTTGCAGGTATTTGCAGTTCTAACTTACATAATATCAAAGTATACTATCTTATCAATACGACGCAATCAAAACATCAGCGAAACTTTGCGGAATTTCATAAGGAAGTGAGAACAAAGTTATACTATGCACGGATGTACTATTTGATCATCCAGAGCGGTTCTTGATACATATTTTGTTAAATAACTCTGTGGTGTGCAGGTATTTGCAGTTCTAACTTATCTAATATCAATGTATACTATCTTATCAATACGACGCAATCAAAACATCAGCGAAACTCTGCGGAGCTTCATAACACAGCGTAAACAAAGTTATACTATGCACGTATGTACTATTTGATCAGCCTGTGCGGTTCTTGCTACATATTTAGTTAAATAACTCTGAGCTTTGCAGGTATTTTCAGTTCTACCTTATATAATATCATAGTATACTATCTTATCAATTGCGACGCAATCAACAGCTCAGCGAAACATTGCGGAACTTCATAACAAAGCGTAAACAAAGTTATACTATGCACGGATATACTATTAGATCTTCCTGAGCGGTTCTTTCTACCTATTTTGTTATATAACTCTGAGATGTGCAGGTATTTGCAGTTCTAACTTATCTAATATCAATGTATACTATCTTATCAATACGACGCAATCAAAACATCAGCGAAACTTTGCGGAACTTCATAACAAAGCGTAAACAAATTTATACTATGCACGGATGTACTATTTGATCATCCTGAGCGGTTCTTGCTACATATTTTGTTAAATAACTCTGAGCTTTGCAGGTATTTGCAGTTCTAACTTATCTAATATCAATGTATACTATCTTATCAATACGACGCAATCAAAACATCAGCGAAGCTTTGCGGAACTTCATAACAAAGCGTAAACAAAGTTATACTATGCACGTATGTACTATTTGATCATGCTGAGCGGTTCTTGCAACATATTTTGTTAAATAACTCTGAGCTTTGCAGGTATTTCCAGTTCTAACTTATATAATATCAAAGTACACTATCTTACCAATTGCGACACAATCAACACCTCAGCGAATCATTGCGGAACTTCATAACAAAGCGTAAACAAAGTTATACTATGCACGGATGTACTATTTGATCATCCAGAGCGGTTCTTGCTACATATTTTGTTAAATAACTCTGAGGTGTGCAGGTATTTGCAGTTCTAACTTATCTAATATCAATGTATACTATCTTATCAATACGACGCAATCAAAACATTAGCGAAGCTTTGCGGAACTTCATAACAAAGCGTAAACAAAGTTATACTATGCACGTATGTACTATTTGATCATGCTGAGCGGTTCTTGCAACATATTTTGTTAAATAACTCTGAGCTTTGCAGGTATTTCCAGTTCTAACTTATATAATATCAAAGTATACTATCTTACCAATTGCGACACAATCAACACCTCAGCGAAACATTGCGGAACTTCATAACAAAGCGTAAACAAAGTTATACTATGCACGGATGTACTATTTGATCATCCAGAGCGGTTCTTGCTACATATTTAGTTAAATAACTCTCAGGTGTGCAGGTATTTCCAGTTCTAACTTATATAATATCAAAGTATACTATCTTACCAATTGCGACACAATCAACACCTCAGCGAAACATTGCGGAACTTCATAACAAAGCGTAAACAAAGTTATACTATGCACGGATGTACTATTTGATCATCCAGAGCGGTTCTTGCTACATATTTAGTTAAATAACTCTGAGGTGTGCAGGTATTTGCAGTTCTAACTTATCTAATATCAATGTATACTATCTTATCAATACGACGCAATCAAAACATCAGCGAAGCTTTGCGGAACTTCATAACAAAGCGTAAACAAAGTGATACTATGCACGTATGTACTATTTGATCAGCCTGTGCGGTTCTTGCTACATATTTAGTTAAATAACTCTGAGCTTTGCAGGTATTTTCAGTTCTACCTTATATAATATCATAATATACTATCTTACCAATACGACGCAATTAAAACATCAGCGACACTTTGCGGAATTTCATAACAAAGCGTAAACAAAGTTATACTATGCACGTATGTACTATTTGATCATGCTGAGCGGTTCTTGCATCATATTTTGTTAAATAACTCTGAGCTTTGCAGGTATTTGCAGTTCTAACTTATATAATATCAAAGTATACTATCTTACCCATTGCGACGCAATCAACAGCTCAGCGAAACATTGCGGAACTTCATAACAAAGCGTAAATAAAGTTATACTATGCACGGATGTACTATTTGATCATCCAGAGCGGTTCTTGCTACATATTTAGTTAAATAACTCTGAGCTTTGCAGGTATTTGCAGTTCTAACTTCTATATTATCATAGTATACTATCTTATCAATACGACGCAATCAAAACATCAGCGAAACTTTGCGGCACTTCATAACAAAGCGTAAACAAAGTTATACTATGCACGTATGTACTATTTGATCATGCTGAGCGGTTCTTGCATCATATTTTGTTAAATAACTCTGAGCTTTGCAGGTATTTGCAGTTCTAACTTATATAATATCAAAGTATACTATCTTATCAAAACGACGCAATCAAAACATCAGCGAAACTTTGCGGAATTTCATAAGGAAGTGAGAACAAAGTTATACTATGCACGGATGTACTATTTGATCATCCAGAGCGGTTCTTGATATATATTTTGTTAAATAACTCTGAGCTTTGCAGGTATTTGCAGTTCTAACTTATCTAATATCAATCTATACTATCTTATCAATACGACGCAATCAAAACATCAGCGAAGCTTTGCGGAACTTCATAACAAAGCGTAAACAAATTTATACTATGCACGGATGTACTATTTGATCATCCTGAGCGGTTCTTGCTACATATTTTGTTAAATAACTCTGAGCTTTGCAGGTATTTGCAGTTCTAACTTATCTAATATCAATCTATACTATCTTATCAATACGACGCAATCAAAACATCAGCGAAGCTTTGCGGAACTTCATAACAAAGCGTAAACAAAGTTATACTATGCACGGATGTACTATTTGATCATCCAGAGCGTTTTTTGCTACATATTTTGTTAAATAACTCTGAGCTTTGCAGGTATTTGCAGTTCTAACTTATCTAATATCAATCTATACTATCTTATCAATACGACGCAATCAAAACATCAGCGAAGCTTTGCGGAACTTCATAACAAAGCGTAAACAAAGTTATACTATGCACGGATGTACTATTTGATCATCCAGAGCGGTTCTTGCTACATATTTAGTTAAATAACTCTGAGCTTTGCAGGTATTTGCAATTCTAACTTATATATTATCAAAGTATACTATCTTATCAAAACGACGCATTCAAAACATCAGCGAAACTTTGCGGAATTTCATAAGGAAGTGAGAACAAAGTTATACTATGCACGGATGTACTATTTGATCATCCAGAGCGGTTCTTGATACATATTTTGTTAAATAACTCTGTGGTGTGCAGGTATTTGCAGTTCTAACTTATCTAATATCAATGTATACTATCTTATCAATACGACGCAATGAAAACATCAGCGAAGCTTTGCGGAACTTCATAACAAAGCGTAAACAAATTTATACTATGCACGGATGTACTATTTGATCATCCAGAGCGGTTCTTGCTACATATTTAGTTAAATAACTCTGAGCTTTGCGGGTATTTGCAGTTCTAACTTATATATTATCAAAGTATACTATCTTATCAAAACGACGCAATCAAAACATCAGCGAAACTTTGCGGAATTTCATAAGGAAGTGAGAACAAAGTTATACTATGCACGGATGTTCTATTTGATCATCCAGAGCGGTTCTTGATACATATTTTGTTAAATAACTCTGTGGTGTGAAGGTATTTGCAGTTCTAACTTATCTAATATCAATTCAATTTCAATTCTTTATTGTTCCCCTTAGGGTTACAATCCGCTCACATAAATCTCCCGCCACTCTTACCGCTACCTAAACCTAACTTACATCTAACTTAATCTTACCACGCAAGAGAGAGAGAGACGCTTTCTTAACTTAACTTAACTTATAATATATGTAAAAATTAACGCAATCCAAACCAACCAAAATAAAATCAAATACAATAACATAACATAAGAAAAAACATGAAATAAAATACCATGACATTCAATAGAAGTAAAATAAAATAAAATACATTATAGAATCAATATACGTAAAATAAATAACCATCAAAAAATTATAAAATAAACTAAAAAGCCAAAAAATGAAAATAAAATAAACCCCAATAAAACAGAACAAAACAAAACAGCCCACCGATCCAGCATCACATGTCACGCCGCGATCACCTGCATCCTCCCTCCCGCGCCTCCCCCTCCCCCCACACACACACTCCCCACCCCCCCTCTCCCCTCACCCTCGGACCCCCTTTTCCGTTCGCACCCCACTCACTCCACTCTTCCACTCACCCCTTCTCTCCATTCCTCCACTTTCCTCATCCAAACCTCCCCTCCCCCGTCATCATTCAAAACCTCCTTCATTCTCTCCTGCCATCCCTTTTCTTCATCCACTCTCATGCATTCCTCCCATACGTGCTCCCACGTCTCTTCCTTCCATCCACACACTCTACACTCCCTCCCCTCCTCCCCTAACCAATACTTCCCTTCCCTCACCCCATTCCCCAACCTAAACCTCGCCACTCTCTGCCATCTACTTTCCCCCCAACCCTTCTTCAGATACCCCGGCAGCCCCTCTCCCTTCACCATCCTGTACCACTTATTATATTTCGAGATCCTTATCCTATCCCACCTTTCCCCCCTCTGTCTTTCCTTCTCCCTTTTAACTATTTCCCCACTCAACCCCTCCCTCCCCTCCTCCATCACCACACCTACCTCCTCCCTATTCCAACCCCTCTCCTCAAAAAAGTCTCTTCTCTCCTTCTCCCACCCTTCCTCTATTACCCCTCTTCTATCCTTTCCGCCCATCTCTTCTATGCACCACCTCGCGATCTCCCCTCCTTTACCCTCTCTCAGTTTCTTCTCATATCCCCACGCTCTCAACCCCGCCCTACCCCTCAAAAGTTCCCTCTGTAACTCCTCCCTTACCATGTATCCTGGTGTACACCTCTCCACCCCCAGCACCCACCTCAGGAATCTCTCCTGCAACCTTTCTACACCCTCCCTCTCCTTCCACCCCCATATCTCCACTCCATAACTTACCACTGACCACACCAATCTATCGAATAACCACAACCTTCTTCCCCAATCCTTCCCGAACCTTCTCTTCCCTATTCCCCACACTTGCCCCATTACCGCCGCCCCCTTTCTTACTCTATCCGCCACCTGATCCTCCTGCCCTCCATCCCTCCTTATTATATACCCTAAGTATTTGTACTGCCGCACCTCCTCCAACCTCTTACCCTTCCACCACCACGTCACCTTCTTCCACCTCCCCCCCCCCCCTCTCCTGCACCTCATCACCTTTGATTTTTCCCCATTTAATTGCAGCCTTTTCTCCTCCAGATATCGCTCCAACACCCCCATCATTCCTTTCATCCCTTCCTCCTCCTCCGCCAACATCGCCACATCGTCCGCGTATGCCAACGTGTAAACCTTCTTCCCCCCCACCTTAACCCCTCCCCAACCTCCCTTCTCCATCACCTCGTCCAGGTCAGCCAACAGCAGCGTAAACAGCAGCGGGCTTAGAGGGCAACCCTGCCTCACCCCCCTTGCTGTCCAAAACATTCCCCCTTCCTCATCCCCTACCCTTACCCTACCCCTCGTCTCCCTCATCATCTCCTCACACCTACCCACCAACCCTTCCCTCAACCCCCTCCTTCTTAAAGCTCCCACCAATATTTCTCTGTCCACCGAATCGAACGCTGCCTTCAGATCCACGAAAAATATCACTAACTTCTTTCCTTTCCTTCTGACCTGCCTATTAACCAGGTAATTAAGCACAAACACGTTGTCCATACATCCCCGTCCCCTCCTAAAGCCTGACTGACCCGGCGGCAGCATCCCCCTCTCCTCCGTCTCCTTCCTGACCCTCTCTGCCAGCACCGCCGCATACACCTTATATGCTGTCTGCGCCAGTGTCACGCCCCTGTACTCCCCCACCTTCCTGCTCTCCCTTGTCTTGGCCACCGGGACCACCACCCCCTCCGACCAGTCATCCGGCCACCCCTCCCCCCTCCATACCCCACTACATACTCTCCACAACCACTCCTCCACCTCTTCCCCTCCATATTTCCACACCTCATTAGGGATTCCATCCCCCCCTGCCGCTTTCCCCTCCTTCAGCCCTTTTATCACCCTCCTTACCTCCCCCTTTCCCAATTCCTCTTCCCCATCCCCCACCCTTCTTTTCACCCCTCCCTTTCTCACCCTCCACTCTACCCCACCCAATACATCCCTGAAATACTTGTCCCATTCCTCTATCCTTATCCCCTCATCCACTTGCGCCCCCCTCCTCCTCTCCCTGTTTATCAATTGCCATACCTGTCCTTCTGTCTTTATGTTCTCTACCTCCCTTTGCCATCTTTCCCTCTCTTTTTCCTTCTTCTCCTCACATAATTCTTTATATTTTCTTCTCTCCTCCTTAAACTCCTCCCCCTCCCCTCCCCACCTTCTCCATCTCCTTAATTCCTCCCTCACTTTCCTCTTCTCTCCTCTGCACTCCTCATCCCACCAACCTTTTCTCCCCCTTCCCTTCTTTTTCTCCATCTTCCCCAACACCTCCTTTACCTTCTCCCTCAACTCAATCCAATCCTCACCAACCCCCTTCCCCCCCTCACTCCTCTTCCCAAATTTCTCCCTGAACTCCTTTCCCTCTTCCTCCGTCCATTTCCCCACTATCCCCCTCCCCCCCTCTTCCCTCTCCCCCTTCCCTCTACTCTTTCCTCTCTCAACCAGACCTCCAGTGGCAGATGATCGGAGTCAACCCTTTCCCCAATCTCCACCCTTTTCACCCCTTCTCTTGTCTCCTCATTAACTTATCTAATATCAATGTATACTATCTTATCAATACGACGCAATCAAAACATCAGCGAAGCTTTGCGGAACTTCATAACAAAGCGTAAACAAATTTATACTATGCACAGATGGACTATTTGATCATCCTGAGCGGTTCTTGCTACATATTTTGTTAAATAACTCTGAGCTTTGCAGGTATTTGCAGTTCTATCTTATATAATATCAAAGTATTCTATCTTACCAATTGCGACGCAATCAAAACCTCAACGAAACAATGCGGAACTTCATAACAAAGCGTAAACATAGTTATACTATGCACGTATGTACTATTTGATCATCCTAAGCGGTTCTTGCTACATGTTTAGTTAAATAACTCTGAGGTGTGCAGGTATTTGCAGTTCTAACTTATCTAATATCAATGTATACTATCTTATCAATACGACGCAATCAAAACATCAGCGAAGCTTTGCGGAACTTCATAACAAAGCGTAAACAAAGTTATACTATGCACGTATGTACTATTTGATCAGCCTGTGCGGTTCTTGCTACATATTTAGTTAAATAACTCTGAGCTTTGCAGGTATTTTCAGTTCTACCTTATATAATATCATAGTATACTATCTTACCAATACGACGCAATTAAAACATCAGCGACACTTTGCGGAATTTCATAAGGAAGTGAGAACAAAGTTATACTATGCACGGATGTACTATTTGATCATCCAGAGCGGTTCTTGCAACATATTTTGTTAAATAACTCTGAGCTTTGCAGGTATTTGCAGTTCTAACTTATATAATATGAAAGTATACTATCTTACCAATTGCGACGCAATCAACAGCTCAGCGAAACATTGCGGAACTTCATAACAAAGCGTAAACAAAGTTATACTATGCACGGATATACTATTTGATCTCCCTGAGCAGTTCTTGCTACATATTTTGTTATATAACTCTGAGGTGTGCATGTAGTTGCTGTTCTAACTAATATAATATCAAAGTATTCTATCTTATCAAAACGACGCAATCAAAACATCAGCGAAACTTTGCGGAATTTCATAAGGAAGTGAGAACAAAGTTATACTATGCACGGATGTACTATTTGATCATCCAGAGCGGTTCTTGATACATATTTTCTTAAATAACTCTGTGGTGTGCAGGTATTTGCAGTTCTAACTTATCTAATTTCAATGTATACTATCTTATCAATACGGCGCAATCAAAACATCAGCGACACTTTGCGGAACATCATAACAAAGCGTAAACAAAGTTATACTATGCACGGATGTACTATTTGATCATCCAGAGCGGTTCTTGCTACATATTTAGTTAAATAACTCTGAGGTGTGCAGGTATTTGCAGTTATAACTTATATAATATCAAAGTATTCTATCTTATCAATACTACGCAATCAAAACATCAGCGAAGCTTTGCGGAACTTCATAACAAAGCGTAAACAAAGTTATACTATGCACGTATGTACTATTTGATCATGCTGAGCGGTTCTTGATACATATTTTCTTAAATAACTCTGTGGTGTGCAGGTATTTGCAGTTCTACCTTATCTAATTTCAATGTATACTATCTTATCAATACGGCGCAATCAAAACATCAGCGATACTTTGCGGAACTTCATAACAAAGCGTAAACAGAGTTATACTATGCACGGATGTACTATTTGATCATCCAGAGCGGTTCTTGCTACATATTTAGTTAAATAACTCTGAGGTGTGCAGGTATTTGCAGTTCTAACTTATCTAATATCAATGTATACTATCTTATCAATACGACGCAATCAAAACATCAGCGAAGCTTTGCGGAACTTCATAACAAAGCGAACACAAAGTTATACTATGCACGTATGTACTATTTGATCAGCCTGTGCGGTTCTTGCTACATATTTAGTTAAATAACTCTGAGCTTTGCAGGTATTTGCAGTTCTAACTTATATATTATCAAAGTATACTATCTTATCAATACGACGCAATCAAAACATCAGCGAAACTTTGCGGAATTTCATAAGGAAGTGAGAACAAAATTATACTATGCACGGATGTACTATTTGATCATCCAGAGCGGTTCTTGATACATATTTTCTTAAATAACTCTGTGGTGTGCAGGTATTTGCAGTTCTAACTTATCTAATATCAATGTATACTATCTTATCAATACGACGCAATCAAAACATCAGCGAAGCTTTGCGGAACTTCATAACAAAGCGTAAACAAATTTATACTATGCACGGATGTACTACTTGATCATCCTGAGCGGTTCTTGCTACATATTTTGTTAAATAACTCTGACCTTTGCAGGTATTTGCAGTTCTAACTTATATAATATCAAAGTATACTATCTTACCAATTGCGACGCAATCAAAACCTCAACGAAACATAGCGGAACTTCATAACAAAGCGTAAACATAGTTATACTATGCACGTATGTAATATTTGATCATCCTGAGCGGTTCTTGCTACATGTTTAGTTAAATAACTCTGAGCTTTGCAGGTATTTTCAGTTCTACCTTATATACTATCATAGTATACTATCCTACCAATACGACGCAATCAAAACATCAGTGACACTTTGCAGAACTTCATAACAAAGCGTAAACAAAGTTATACTATGCATATATGTACTATTTGATCATGCTGAACGGTTCTTGCAACATATTTTGTTAAATAACTCTGAGCTTTGCAGGTATTTCCAGTTCTAACTTATATAATATCAAAGTATACTATCGTACCAATTGCAACGCAATCAACAGCTCAGCGAAACATTGCGGAACTTCATAACAAAGCGTAAACAAAGTTATACTATGCACGGATATACTATTTGATCTCCCTGAGCGGTTCTTGCTACATATTTTGTTATATAACTCTGAGGTGTGCATGTAGTTGCTGTTCTAACTAATATAATATCAAAGTATTCTATCTTATCAATACGACGCAATCAAAACCTCAGCGAAACTCTGCGGAACTTCATAACAAAGCGTAAACAAATTTATACTATGCACTTATGTACTATTTGATCAGCCTGTGCGGTTCTTGCTACATATTTAGTTAAGTAACTCTGAGCATTGCAGGTATTTGCAGTTCTAACTTATATATTATCAAAGTATACTATCTTATCAATACGACGCAATCAAAACATCAGCGAAACTTTGCGGAATTTCATAAGGAAGTGAGAACAAAGTTATACTGTGCACGGATGTACTATTTGATCTCCCTGAGCGGTTCTTGCTACATATTTAGTTAAATAACTCTGAGCTTTGCAGGTATTTGCAGTTCTAACTTATCTAATATCAAAGTATTCTATCTTATCAATACGACACATTCAAAACCTCAGCGAAACTCTGCGGAACTTCATAACACAGCGTAAACAAAGTTATACTATGCACGGATGTACTATTTGATCATCCAGAGCGGTTCTTGCTACATATTTTGTTAAATAACTCTGAGGTGTGCAGGTATTTGCAGTTCTAACTTATCTAATATCAATGTATACTATCTTATCAATACTACGCAATCAAAACATCAGCGAAGCTTTGCGGAACTTCATAACAAAGCGTAAACAAACTTATACTATGCACGTATGTACTATTTGATCATGCTGAGCGGTTCTTGATACATATTTTCTTAAATAACTCTGTGGTGTGCAGGTATTTGCAGTTCTACCTTATCTAATTTCAATGTATACTATCTTATCAATACGGCGCAATCAAAACATCAGCGATACTTTGCGGAACTTCATAACAAAGCGTAAACAGAGTTATACTATGCACGGATGTACTATTTGATCATCCAGAGCGGTTCTTGCTACATATTTAGTTAAATAACTCTGAGGTGTGCAGGTATTTGCAGTTCTAACTTATCTAATATCAATGTATACTATCTTATCAATACGACGCAATCAAAACATCAGCGAAGCTTTGCGGAACTTCATAACAAAGCGTAAACATAGTTATACTATGCACGTATGTAATATTTGATCATCCTGAGCGGTTCTTGCTACATGTTTAGTTAAATAACTCTGAGCTTTGCAGGTATTTTCAGTTCTACCTTATATACTATCATAGTATACTATCCTACCAATACACTTTGGGGAACTTCATAACAAAGCGTAAACAACGTTATACTATGCACGGATGTACTATTTGATCATCCAGAGCGGTCCTTGATACATATTTTCTTAAATAACTCTGTGGTGTGCAGGTATTTGCAGTTCTAACTTATCTAATTTCAATGTATACTATCTTATCAATATGGCGCAATCAAAACATCAGCGACACTTTGCGGAACTTCATAACAAAGCGTAAACAAAGTTATACTATGCACGTATGTACTATTTGATCATGCTGAGCGGTTCTTGCAACATATTTTGTTAAATAACTCTGAGCTTTGCAGGTATTTGCAGTTCTAACTTATATAATATCAAAGTATACTATCGTACCAATTGCAACGCAATCAACAGCTCAGCGAAACATTGCGGAACTTCATAACAAAGCGTAAACAAAGTTATACTATGCACGGATATACTATTTGATCTCCCTGAGCGGTTCTTGCTACATATTTTGTTATATAACTCTGAGGTGTGCAGGTATTTGCAGTTCTAACTTATCTAATATCAATCTATACTATCTTATCAATACGGCGCAATCAAAACATCAGCGACACTTTGCGGAACTTCATAACAAAGCGTAAACAACGTTATACTATGCACGTATGTACTATTTGATCATCCTGAGCGATTCTTGCTACATATTTAGTTAAATAACTCTGAAGTTTGCATGTAGTTGCTGTTCTAACTAATATAATATCAAAGTATTCTATCTTATCAATACGGCGCAATCAAAACATCAGCGACACTTTGCGGAACTTCATAACAAAGCGTAAACAACGTTATACTATGCACGTATGTACTATTTGATCATCCTGAGCGATTCTTGCTACATATTTAGTTAAATAACTCTGATCATTGCAGGTATTTGCAGTACTAACTTATATATTATCAAAGTATACTATCTTATCAATACGACGCAATCAAAACATCAGCGAAACTTCGCGGAATTTCATAAGGAAGTGAGAACAAAGTTATACTATGCACGGATGTACTATTTGATCATCCAGAGCGGTCCTTGATACATATTTTCTTAAATAACTCTGTGGTGTGCAGGTATTTGCAGTTCTAACTTATCTAATTTCAATGTATACTATCTTATCAATACGACGCAATCAAAACATCAGCGAAACTTTGCGGAATTTCATAAGGAAGTGAGAACAAAGTTATACTGTGCACGGATGTACTATTTGATCTCCCTGAGCGGTTCTTGCTACATATTTAGTTAAATAACTCTGAGCTTTGCAGGTATTTGCAGTTCTAACTTATCTAATATCAAAGTATTCTATCTTATCAATACGACACATTCAAAACCTCAGCGAAACTCTGCGGAACTTCATAACACAGCGTAAACAAAGTTATACTATGCACGGATGTACTATTTGATCATCCAGAGCGGTTCTTGCTACATATTTTGTTAAATAACTCTGAGGTGTGCAGGTATTTGCAGTTCTAACTTATCTAATATCAATGTATACTATCTTATCAATACTACGCAATCAAAACATCAGCGAAGCTTTGCGGAACTTCATAACAAAGCGTAAACAAACTTATACTATGCACGTATGTACTATTTGATCATGCTGAGCGGTTCTTGATACATATTTTCTTAAATAACTCTGTGGTGTGCAGGTATTTGCAGTTCTACCTTATCTAATTTCAATGTATACTATCTTATCAATACGGCGCAATCAAAACATCAGCGATACTTTGCGGAACTTCATAACAAAGCGTAAACAGAGTTATACTATGCACGGATGTACTATTTGATCATCCAGAGCGGTTCTTGCTACATATTTAGTTAAATAACTCTGAGGTGTGCAGGTATTTGCAGTTCTAACTTATCTAATATCAATGTATACTATCTTATCAATACGACGCAATCAAAACATCAGCGAAGCTTTGCGGAACTTCATAACAAAGCGTAAACATAGTTATACTATGCACGTATGTAATATTTGATCATCCTGAGCGGTTCTTGCTACATGTTTAGTTAAATAACTCTGAGCTTTGCAGGTATTTTCAGTTCTACCTTATATACTATCATAGTATACTATCCTACCAATACGACGCAATCAAAACATCAGTGACACTTTGCAGAACTTCATAACAAAGCGTAAACAAAGTTATACTATGCATATATGTACTATTTGATCATGCTGAACGGTTCTTGCAACATATTTTGTTAAATAACTCTGAGCTTTGCAGGTATTTCCAGTTCTAACTTATATAATATCAAAGTATACTATCGTACCAATTGCAACGCAATCAACAGCTCAGCGAATCATTGCGGAACTTCATAACAAAGCGTAAACAAAGTTATACTATGCACGGATATACTATTTGATCTCCCTGAGCGGTTCTTGCTACATATTTTGTTATATAACTCTGAGGTGTGCATGTAGTTGCAGTTCTAACTTATCTAATATCAATCTATACTATCTTATCAATACGGCGCAATCAAAACATCAGCGACACTTTGCGGAACTTCATAACAAATCGTAAACAAAGTTATACTATGCACGTATGTACTATTTGATCATCCTGTGCGGTTCTTGCTACATATTTAGTTAAATAACTCTGAGCTTTGCAGGTATTTTCAGTTCTACCTTATATAATATCATAGTATACTATCTTACCAATACGACGCAATTAAAACATCAGCGACACTTTGCGGAATTTCATAACAAAGCGTAAACAAAGTTATACTATGCACGTATGTACTATTTGATCATGTTGAGAGGTTCTTGCAACATATTTTGTTAAATAACACTGAGCTTTGCAGGTATTTGCAGTTCTAACTTATATATTATCAAAGTATACTATCTTATCAATACGACGCAATCAAAACATCAGCGAAACTTTGCGGAATTTCATAAGGAAGTGAGAACAAAGTTATACTATGCACGGATGTACTATTTGATCATCCAGAGCGGTCCTTGATACATATTTTCTTAAATAACTCTGTGGTGTGCAGGTATTTGCAGTTCTAACTTATCTAATTTCAATGTATACTATCTTATCAATACGGCGCAATCAAAACATCAGCGACACTTTGCGGAACTTCATAACAAAGCGTAAACAAAGTTATACTATGCACGTATGTACTATTTGATCATCCTGAGCGATTCTTGCTACATATTTAGTTAAATAACTCTGAGGTTTGCATGTAGTTGCTGTTCTAACTAATATAATATCAAAGTATTCTATCTTATCAATACGACGCAATCAAAACCTCAGCGAAACTCTGCTGAACTTCATAACAAAGCGTAAACAAATTTATACTGTGCACGTATGTACTATTTGATCAGCCTGTGCGGTTCTTGCTACATATTTAGTTAAATAACTCTGAGCTTTGCAGGTATTTGCAGTTCTAACTTATATATTATCAAAGTATACTATCTTATCAATACGACGCAATCAAAACATCAGCGAAACTTTGCGGAATTTCATAAGGAAGTGAGAACAAAGTTATACTATGCACGGATGTACTATTTGATCATCCAGAGCGGTTCTTGATACATATTTTCTTAAATAACTCTGTGGTGTGCAGGTATTTGCAGTTCTAACTTATCTAATATCAATGTATACTATCTTATCAATACGACGCAATCAAAACATCAGCGAAGCTTTGCGGAACTTCATAACAAAGCGTAAACAAATTTATACTATGCACGGATGTACTATTTGATCATCCTGAGCGGTTCTTGCTACATATTTTGTTAAATAACTCTGAGCTTTGCAGGTATTTGCAGTTCTAACTTATATAATATCAAAGTATACTATCTTACCAATTGCGACGCAATCAAAACCTCAACGAAACATAGCGGAACTTCATAACAAAGCGTAAACATAGTTATACTATGCACGTATGTACTATTTGATCATCCTGAGCGGTTCTTGCTACATATTTAGTTAAATAACTCTGAGCTTTGCAGGTATTTGCAGTTCTAACTTATCAAATATCAAAGTATTCTATCTTATCAATACGGCGCAATCAAAACATCAGCGAAGCTTTGCGGAACTTCATAACAAAGCGTGACCAAAGTTATACTATGCAGGGATGTACTATTTGATCATCCTGAGCGGTTCTGGATACATATTTTGCCAAATCACTCTCAGGTTTGTAGGTAGTTGCAGTTCTACCTTATATAATATCATAGTATACTATCTTACCAATACGACGCAATTAAAACATCAGCGACACTTTGCGGAATTTCATAACAAAGCTTAAACAAAGTTATACTATGCACGTATGTACTATTTGATCATGCTGTGCGGTTCTTGCAACATATTTTGTTAAATAACTCTGAGCTTTGCAGGTATTTGCAGTTCTAACTTATATAATATCAAAGTATACTATCGTACCAATTGCAACGCAATCAACAGCTCAGCGAAACATTGCGGAACTTCATAACAAAGCGTAAACAAAGTTATACTATGCACGTATGTACTATTTGATCATCCTGTGCGGTTCTTGCTACATATTTAGTTAAATAACACTGAGCTTTGCAGGTATTTTCAGTTCTACCTTATATAATATCATAGTATACTATCTTACCAATACGACGCAATTAAAACATCATCGACACTTTGCGGAATTTCATAACAAAGCGTAAACAAAGTTATACTATGCACGTATGTACTATTTGATCATGCTGAGCGGTTCTTGCAACATATTTTGTTAAATAACTCTGAGCTTTGCAGGTATTTGCAGTTCTACCTTATATAATATCATAGTATACTATCTTACCAATACGACGCAATTAAAACATCAGCGACACTTTGCGGAATTTCATAACAAAGCGTAAACAAAGTTATACTATGCACGTATGTACTATTTGATCATGCTGGGCGGTTCTTGCAACATATTTTGTTAAATAACTCTGAGCTTTGCAGGTATTTGCAGTTCTAACTTATATAATATCAAAGTATACTATCTTACCAATTGCGACGCAATCAAAACATCAGCGAAACATTGCGGAACTTCATAACAAAGCGTAAACAAAGTTATACTATGCACGGATATACTATTTGATCTCCCTGAGCGGTTCTTGCTACATATTTTGTTATATAACTCTGAGGTGTGCATGTAGTTGCTGTTCTAACTAATATAATATCAAAGTATTCTATCTTATCAATACGGCGCAATCAAAACATCAGCGACACTTTGGGGAACTTCATAACAAAGCGTAAACAACGTTATACTATGCACGGATGTACTATTTGATCATCCAGAGCGGTCCTTGATACATATTTTCTTAAATAACTCTGTGGTGTGCAGGTATTTGCAGTTCTAACTTATCTAATTTCAATGTATACTATCTTATCAATATGGCGCAATCAAAACATCAGCGACACTTTGCGGAACTTCATAACAAAGCGTAAACAAAGTTATACTATGCACGTATGTACTATTTGATCATGCTGAGCGGTTCTTGCAACATATTTTGTTAAATAACTCTGAGCTTTGCAGGTATTTGCAGTTCTAACTTATATAATATCAAAGTATACTATCGTACCAATTGCAACGCAATCAACAGCTCAGCGAAACATTGCGGAACTTCATAACAAAGCGTAAACAAAGTTATACTATGCACGGATATACTATTTGATCTCCCTGAGCGGTTCTTGCTACATATTTTGTTATATAACTCTGAGGTGTGCAGGTATTTGCAGTTCTAACTTATCTAATATCAATCTATACTATCTTATCAATACGGCGCAATCAAAACATCAGCGACACTTTGCGGAACTTCATAACAAAGCGTAAACAACGTTATACTATGCACGTATGTACTATTTGATCATCCTGAGCGATTCTTGCTACATATTTAGTTAAATAACTCTGAAGTTTGCATGTAGTTGCTGTTCTAACTAATATAATATCAAAGTATTCTATCTTATCAATACGGCGCAATCAAAACATCAGCGACACTTTGCGGAACTTCATAACAAAGCGTAAACAACGTTATACTATGCACGTATGTACTATTTGATCATCCTGAGCGATTCTTGCTACATATTTAGTTAAATAACTCTGATCATTGCAGGTATTTGCAGTACTAACTTATATATTATCAAAGTATACTATCTTATCAATACGACGCAATCAAAACATCAGCGAAACTTCGCGGAATTTCATAAGGAAGTGAGAACAAAGTTATACTATGCACGGATGTACTATTTGATCATCCACAGCGGTCCTTGATACATATTTTCTTAAATAACTCTGTGGTGTGCAGGTATTTGCAGTTCTAACTTATCTAATTTCAATGTATACTATCTTATCAATACGGCGCAATCAAAACATCAGCGACACTTTGCGGAACTTCATAACAAAGCGTAAACAAAGTTATACTATGCACGTATGTACTATTTGATCATCCTGTGCGGTTCTTGCTACATATTTAGTTAAATAACTCTGAGCTTTGCAGGTATTTTCAGTTCTACCTTATATAATATCATAGTATACTATCTTACCAATACGACGCAATTAAAACATCAGCGACACTTTGCGGAATTTCATAACAAAGCGTAAACAAAGTTATACTATGCACGTATGTACTATTTGATCATGTTGAGAGGTTCTTGCAACATATTTTGTTAAATAACACTGAGCTTTGCAGGTATTTGCAGTTCTAACTTATATAATATCAAAGTATACTATCTTACCAATTGCGACGCAATCAACAGCTCAGCGAAACATTGCGGAACTTCATAACAAAGCGTAAACAAAGTTATACTATGCACGGATATACTATTTGATCTCCCTGAGCGGTTCTTGCTACATATTTTGTTATATAACTCTGAGGTGTGCATGTAGTTGCTGTTCTAACTAATATAATATCAAAGTATTCTATCTTATCAATACGACGCAATCAAAACCTCAGCCAAACTCTGCGGAACTTCATAACAAAGCGTAAACAAATTTATACTATGCACGTATGTACTATTTGATCAGCCTGTGCGGTTCTTGCTACATATTTAGTTAAATAACTCTGAGCATTGCAGGTATTTGCAGTACTAACTTATATATTATCAAAGTATACTATCTTATCAATACGACGCAATCAAAACATCAGCGAAACTTTCCGGAATTTCATAAGGAAGTGAGAACAAAGTTATACTATGCACGGATGTACTATTTGATCATCCAGTGCGGTGCTTGATACATATTTTCTTAAATAACTCTGTGGTGTGCAGGTATTTGCAGTTCTAACTTATCTAATTTCAATGTATACTATCTTATCAATACGACGCAATCAAAACATCAGCGAAGCTTTGCGGAACTTCATAACAAAGCGTAAACAAATTTATACTATGCACGGATGTACTATTTGATCATCCTGAGCGGTTCTTGCTACATATTTAGTTAAATAACTCTGAGGTGTGCAGGTATTTGCAGGTCTAACTTATCTAATATCAATGTATACTATCTTATCAATACGACGCAATCAAAACATCCGCGAAGCTTTGCGGAACTTCATAACAAAGCGTGACCAAAGTTATACTATGCAGGGATGTACTATTTGATCATCCTGAGCGGTTCTGGATACATATTTTGTCAAATCACTCTCAGGTTTGTAGGTAGTTGCAGTTCTACCTTATATAATATCATAGTATACTATCTTACCAATACGACGCAATTAAAACATCAGCGACACTTTGCGGAATTTCATAAGAAAGCGTAAAGAAAGTTATACTATGCACGTATGTACTATTTGATCATCCTGAGCGGTTCTTGCTACATATTTTGTTAAATAACTCTGAGCTTTGCAGGTATTTGCAGTTCTAACTTCTCTAATATCAAAGTATTCTATCTTATCAATACGACGCATTCAAAATCTCAGCGAAACTCTGCGGAACTTCATAACACAGCGTAAACAAAGTTATACTATGCACGGATATACTATTTGATCTCCCCGAGCGGTTCTTGCTACATATTTTGTTATATAACTCTGAGGTGTGCGGGTATTTCCAGTTCTAACTTATATAATATCAAAGTATACTATCTTACCAATTGCGAAACAATCAACACCTCAGCGAAACATTGCGGAACTTCATAACAAAGCGTAAACAAAGTTATACTATGCACGGATATACTATTCGATCTCCCCGAGCGGTTCTTGCTACATATTTTGTTATATAACTCTGAGGTGTGCAGGTATTTGCAGTTCTAACTTATCTAATATCAATCTATACTATCTTATCAATAGGGCGCAATCAAAACCTCTGCGAAAATTTGCGGCACTTCATAACAAAGCGTAAACAAAGTTATACTATGCACGTATGTACTATTTGATCATCCTGAGCGGTTCTTGCTAAATATTTAGTTAAATAACTCTGAGCTTTGCAGGGATTTTCAGTTCTACCTTATATAATATCAAAGTATTCTATCTTATCAATACGACGCATTCAAAACCTCAGCGAAACTTTGCGGAACTTCATAACACAGCGTAAACAAAGTTATACTATGCACGGATGTACTATTTGATCATCCAGAGCGGTTCTTGCTACATATTTAGTTAAATAACTCTGAGGTGTGCAGGTATTTGTAGTTCTAACTTATCTAATATCAATGTATACTATCTTATCAATACGACGCAATGAAAACATCAGCGAAGCTTTGCGGAACTTCATAACAAAGCGTAAACAAAGCTATACTATGCACGTATGTACTATTTGATCATCCCTAGCGGTTCTTGCTACATATTTTGTTAAATAACTCTGAGCTTTGCAGGTATTTGCAGTTCTAACTTCTCTACGATCAAAGTATTCTATCTTATCAATACGACGCATTCAAAACCTCAGCGAAACTCTGCGGAACTTCATAACACAGCGTAAACAAAGTTATACTATGCACGGATGTACTATTTGATCATCCAGAGCGGTTCTTGCTACATATTTAGTTAAATAACTCTGAGGTGTGCAGGTATTTGCAGTTCTAACTTATCTAATATCAATGTATACTATCTTATCAATACGACGCAATCAAAACATCAGCGAAACTTTGCGGAACTTCATAACAAAGCGTAAACAAATTTATACTATGCACGGATGTACTATTTGATCATCCTGAGCGGTTCTTGCTACATATTTAGTTAAATAACTCTGAGGTGTGCAGGTATTTGCAGGTCTAACTTATCTAATATCAATGTATACTATCTTATCAATACGACGCAATCAAAACATCAGCGAAGCTTTGCAGAACTTCATAACAAAGCGTGACCAAAGTTATACTATGCAGGGATGTACTATTTGATCATCCTGAGCTGTTCTGGATACATATTTTGCCAAATCACTCTCAGGTTTGTAGGTAGTTGCAGTTCTACCTTATATAATATCATAGTATACTATCTTACCAATACGACGCAATTAAAACATCAGCGACACTTTGCGGAATTTCATAAGAAAGCGTAAAGAAAGTTATACTATGCACGTATGTACTATTTGATCATCCTGAGCGGTTCTGGCTACATATTTAGTTAAATAACTCTGAGCTTTGCAGGCATTTCCAGTTTTACCTTATATAATATCATAGTATACTATTCCACCAACACGACGCCATCAAAACCTCAGCGAAACTTTGCGGAACTTCATAACAAAGCGTAAACAAAGTTATACTATGCACGTATGTACTATTTGATCATGCCTAGCGGTTCTTGCTACATATTTTGTTAAATAACTCTGAGCTTTGCAGGCATTTGCAGTTCTAACTTATCTAATATCAATCTATACTATCTTATCAATACGGCGCAATCAAAACATCAGCGACACTTTGCGGAACTTCATAACAAAGCGTAAACAAAGATATACTATGCACGTATGTACTATTTGATCATCCTGAGCGGTTCTTGCTACATATTTAGTTAAATAACTCTGAGGTTTGCATGTAGTTGCAGTTCTAACTAATATAATATCAAAGTATTCTATCTTATCAATACGACGCAATCAAAACCTCAGCGAAACCCTGCGGAACTTCATAACAAAGCGTAAACAAATTTATACTATGCACGTATGTACTATTTGATCAGCCTGTGCGGTTCTTGCTACATGTTTAGTTAAATAACTCTGAGCTTTGCAGGGATTTTCAGTTCTAACTTCTCTAATATCATAGTATTCTATCTTATCAATACGACGCATTCAAAACCTCAGCGAAACTCTGCGGAACTTCATAACACAGCGTAAACAAAGTTATACTATGCACGGATGTACTATTTGATCATCCAGAGCGGTTCTTGCTACATATTTAGTTAAATAACTCTGAGGTGTGCAGGTATTTGCAGTTCTAACTTATCTAATATCAATGTATACTATCTTATCAATACGACGCAATGAAAACATCAGCGAAGCTTTGCGGAACTTCATAACAAAGCGTAAACAAAGCTATACTATGCACGTATGTACTATTTGATCATCCCTAGCGGTTCTTGCTACATATTTTGTTAAATAACTCTGAGCTTTGCAGGTATTTGCAGTTCTAACTTCTCTAATATCAAAGTATTCTATCTTATCAATACGACGCATTCAAAACCTCAGCGAAACTCTGCGGAACTTCATAACACAGCGTAAACAAAGTTATACTATGCACGGATGTACTATTTGATCATCCAGAGCGGTTCTTGCTACATATTTAGTTAAATAACTCTGAGGTGTGCAGGTATTTGCAGTTCTAACTTATCTAATATCAATGTATACTATCTTATCAATACGACGCAATCAAAACATCAGCGAAACTCTGCGGAACTTCATAACACAGCGTAAACAAAGTTATACTATGCACGGATATACTATTTGATCTCCCCGAGCGGTTCTTGCTACATATTTTGTTATATAACTCTGAGGTGTGCGGGTATTTCCAGTTCTAACTTATATAATATCAAAGTATACTATCTTACCAATTGCGAAACAATCAACACCTCAGCGAAACATTGCGGAACTTCATAACAAAGCGTAAACAAAGTTATACTATGCACGGATATACTATTCGATCTCCCCGAGCGGTTCTTGCTACATATTTTGTTATATAACTCTGAGGTGTGCAGGTATTTGCAGTTCTAACTTATCTAATATCAATCTATACTATCTTATCAATAGGGCGCAATCAAAACCTCTGCGAAAATTTGCGGCACTTCATAACAAAGCGTAAACAAAGTTATACTATGCACGTATGTACTATTTGATCATCCTGAGCGGTTCTTGCTAAATATTTAGTTAAATAACTCTGAGCTTTGCAGGGATTTTCAGTTCTACCTTATATAATATCAAAGTATTCTATCTTATCAATACGACGCATTCAAAACCTCAGCGAAACTTTGCGGAACTTCATAACACAGCGTAAACAAAGTTATACTATGCACGGATGTACTATTTGATCATCCAGAGCGGTTCTTGCTACATATTTAGTTAAATAACTCTGAGGTGTGCAGGTATTTGTAGTTCTAACTTATCTAATATCAATGTATACTATCTTATCAATACGACGCAATGAAAACATCAGCGAAGCTTTGCGGAACTTCATAACAAAGCGTAAACAAAGCTATACTATGCACGTATGTACTATTTGATCATCCCTAGCGGTTCTTGCTACATATTTTGTTAAATAACTCTGAGCTTTGCAGGTATTTGCAGTTCTAACTTCTCTACGATCAAAGTATTCTATCTTATCAATACGACGCATTCAAAACCTCAGCGAAACTCTGCGGAACTTCATAACACAGCGTAAACAAAGTTATACTATGCACGGATGTACTATTTGATCATCCAGAGCGGTTCTTGCTACATATTTAGTTAAATAACTCTGAGGTGTGCAGGTATTTGCAGTTCTAACTTATCTAATATCAATGTATACTATCTTATCAATACGACGCAATCAAAACATCAGCGAAACTTTGCGGAACTTCATAACAAAGCGTAAACAAATTTATACTATGCACGGATGTACTATTTGATCATCCTGAGCGGTTCTTGCTACATATTTAGTTAAATAACTCTGAGGTGTGCAGGTATTTGCAGGTCTAACTTATCTAATATCAATGTATACTATCTTATCAATACGACGCAATCAAAACATCAGCGAAGCTTTGCAGAACTTCATAACAAAGCGTGACCAAAGTTATACTATGCAGGGATGTACTATTTGATCATCCTGAGCTGTTCTGGATACATATTTTGCCAAATCACTCTCAGGTTTGTAGGTAGTTGCAGTTCTACCTTATATAATATCATAGTATACTATCTTACCAATACGACGCAATTAAAACATCAGCGACACTTTGCGGAATTTCATAAGAAAGCGTAAAGAAAGTTATACTATGCACGTATGTACTATTTGATCATCCTGAGCGGTTCTGGCTACATATTTAGTTAAATAACTCTGAGCTTTGCAGGCATTTCCAGTTTTACCTTATATAATATCATAGTATACTATTCCACCAACACGACGCCATCAAAACCTCAGCGAAACTTTGCGGAACTTCATAACAAAGCGTAAACAAAGTTATACTATGCACGTATGTACTATTTGATCATCCCTAGCGGTTCTTGCTACATATTTTGTTAAATAACTCTGAGCTTTGCAGGTATTTGCAGTTCTAACTTATCTAATATCAATCTATACTATCTTATCAATACGGCGCAATCAAAACATCAGCGACACTTTGCGGAACTTCATAACAAAGCGTAAACAAAGATATACTATGCACGTATGTACTATTTGATCATCCTGAGCGGTTCTTGCTACATATTTAGTTAAATAACTCTGAGGTTTGCATGTAGTTGCAGTTCTAACTAATATAATATCAAAGTATTCTATCTTATCAATACGACGCAATCAAAACCTCAGCGAAACCCTGCGGAACTTCATAACAAAGCGTAAACAAATTTATACTATGCACGTATGTACTATTTGATCAGCCTGTGCGGTTCTTGCTACATGTTTAGTTAAATAACTCTGAGCTTTGCAGGGATTTTCAGTTCTAACTTCTCTAATATCATAGTATTCTATCTTATCAATACGACGCATTCAAAACCTCAGCGAAACTCTGCGGAACTTCATAACACAGCGTAAACAAAGTTATACTATGCACGGATGTACTATTTGATCATCCTGAGCGGTTCTTGCTACATATTTAGTTAAATAACTCTGAGGTGTGCAGGTATTTGTAGTTCTAACTTATCTAATATCAATGTATACTATCTTATCAATACGACGCAATGAAAACATCAGCGAAGCTTTGCGGAACTTCATAACAAAGCGTAAACAAAGCTATACTATGCACGTATGTACTATTTGATCATCCCTAGCGGTTCTTGCTACATATTTTGTTAAATAACTCTGAGCTTTGCAGGTATTTGCAGTTCTAACTTCTCTAATATCAAAGTATTCTATCTTATCAATACGACGCATTCAAAACCTCAGCGAAACTCTGCGGAACTTCATAACACAGCGTAAACAAAGTTATACTATGCACGGATGTACTATTTGATCATCCAGAGCGGTTCTTGCTACATATTTAGTTAAATAACTCTGAGGTGTGCAGGTATTTGCAGTTCTAACTTATCTAATATCAATGTATACTATCTTATCAATACGACGCAATCAAAACATCAGCGAAGCTTTGCGGAACTTCATAACAAAGCGTAAACAAATTTATACTATGCACGGATGTACTATTTGATCATCCTGAGCGGTTCTTGCTACATATTTAGTTAAATAACTCTGAGGTGTGCAGGTATTTGCAGGTCTAACTTATCTAATATCAATGTATACTATCTTATCAATACGACGCAATCAAAACATCAGCGAAGCTTTGCGGAACTTCATAACAAAGCGTAAACAAATTTATACTATGCACGTATGTACTATTTGATCATCCTGACCGGTTCTTGCTGCATACTTTGTTAAATAACTCGGAGATTTGCAGGTAGTTGCAGCTAAAACTTATACAATTCAAAGTATACTATCTTACCAATACAACGCAATCAAAATCTCCGCCGAACCTTGAAGAACTTTTTAACAAAACGTAAACAAAGTTACACTATGCACGGATGTACTATTTGATCATCCTGACCGTTTCATGCTACATACTTTGTTAAATAACTCGCAGATTTGAAGGTAGTTGCAGCTTAACCTTATACAATTCAAAGTATACTATCTTACCAATACAACGCAATCAAAATGGCCTCGGAACCTTGAAGAACTTTTTAACAAAACGTAAACAAAGTTAAACTATGCACGGATGTACTATTTGATCATCCTGACCGTTTCATGCTGCATACGTTGTTGAATAACTCGGAGATTTGCAGGTAGTTGCAGCTAAAACTTATACAATTCAAAGTATACTATCTTACCAATACAACGCAATCAAAATCGCCTCGGAAACTTGAAGAACTTTTTAACAAAACGTAAACAAAGTTACACTATGCACGGATGTACTATTTGATCATCCGGACCGGTTCCTGCTGCATACATTGTTAAATAACTCGGAGAATTGCAGGTAGTTGCAGCTAAAACTTATAAAATTCAAAGTATACTGTCTTACCAATACAACGCAACCAAAATCTCCGCGGAAACTCGCGGAACTTTTTAACAAAACGTAAACAAAGTTACACTATGCACGGATGTACTATTTGATCATCCTGACCGTTTCATGCTGCATACTTTGTTAAATAACTCGCAGATTTGCAGGTAGTTGCAGCTAAAACTTATACAATTCTAAGTATACTATCTTAACAAATACAACGCAATCAAAATCTCCGCAGATCCCTGCGCAACATTTTAACAAAACGTAAACAAAGTTACACTATGCACGGATGTACTATTTGATCATCCTGACCGGTTCTTGCTGCGTACATTGTTAAATAACTCGGAGAATTGCACGTAGTTACAGCTAAACCTTATACAATTCAAAGTATACTATCTTACCAATTCAACGCAATCAAAATCTCCGCGGAACCTTGCGGAACTGTTCAACAAAACGTAAACAAAGTTAAACTATGCACGGATGTACTATTTGATCATCCTGACCGTTTCATGCTGCATACTTTGTTAAATAACTCGGATATTTGCAGGTGGTTGCAGCTAAAACTTATACAATTCAAAGTATACTATCTTACCAATACAACGCAATCAAAATCGCCTCGGAACCTTGAAGAACTTTTTAACAAAACGTAAACAAAGTTAAACTATGCACGGATGTACTATTTGATCATCCTGACCGTTTCATGCTGCATACTTTGTTAAATAACTCTCAGATTTGCACGTAGTTGCAGCTAAAACTTATACAATTCAAAGTATACTGTCTTACCAATACAACGCAATCAAAATCTCCGCGGAACCTTGCGGATCTGTTCAACAAAACGTAACAAAGTTACACTATGCACGGATGTACTATTTGATCATCCTGACCGTTTCATGCTACATACTTTGTTAAATAACTCGGAGATTAGCAGGTAGTTGCAGCTAAACCTTATACAATTCAAAGTATACTGTCTTACCAATACAACGCAACCAAAATCTCCCAGGAACCTTGCGGAACTTTTTATCGAAACGTAAACAAAGTCACACTATGCACGGATGTACTATTTGATCATCCTGACCGTTTCATGCTGCATACGTTGTTGAATAACACGGAGATTTGCAGGTAGTTGCAGCTAAAACTTATACAATTCAAAGTATACTGTCTTACCAATACAACGCAACCAAAATCTCCCAGGAACCTTGCGGAACATTTTAACAAAACGTAATCAAATTTACACTATGCACGGATGTACTATTTGATCATCCTGACCGGTTCTTGCTGCATACTTTGTTAAATAGCTCGGAGATTAGCAGGTAGTTGCAGCTAAACCTTATAGAATTCAAAGTATACTATCTTACCAATACAACGCAATCAAAATCTCCGACGAACCTTGCGGAACTGTTCAACAAAACGTAAACAAAGTTACACTATGCACGGATGTACTATTTGATCATCCTGACCGGTTCATGCTGCATACTTTGTTAAATACCTCGGAGATTAGCAGGTAGTTGCAGCTAAACCTTATACAATTCAAAGTATACTATCTTACCAATACAACGCAATCAAAATCTCCGCAGAACCCTGCGCAACATTTTAACAAAACGTAATCAAATTTACACTATGCACGGATGTACTATTTGATCATCCTGACCGGTTCTTGCTGCATACTTTGTTAAATAGCTCGGAGATTAGCAGGTAGTTGCAGCTAAACCTTATAGAATTCAAAGTATACTATCTTACCAATACAACGCAATCAAAATCTCCGACGAACCTTGCGGAACTGTTCAACAAAACGTAAACAAAGTTACACTATGCACGGATGTACTATTTGATCATCCTGACCGGTTCATGCTGCATACTTTGTTAAATACCTCGGAGATTAGCAGGTAGTTGCAGCTAAACCTTATACAATTCAAAGTATACTATCTTACGAATACAACGCAATCAAAGTCTAGACAGAACCCTGCGCAACATTTTAACAAAACGTAAACAAAGTTAAACTATGCACGGATGTACTATTTGATCATCCTGACCGTTTCATGCTACATACTTTGTTAAATAACTCGCAGATTTGCAGGTAGTTGCAGCTAAAACTTATACAATTCAAAGTATACTATCTTACCAATACAACGCAATCAAAATCTCCGACGAACCTTGCGGAACTGTTCAACAAAACGTAAACAAAGTTACACTATGCACAGATGTACTATTTGATCATCCTGACCGGTTCTTGCTGCATACTTTGATAAATAACTCGGAGATTTGCAGGTAGTTGCAGCCAAAACTTATACAATTCAAAGTATACTATCTTACCAATACAACGCAATCAAAATCTCCGCAGAACCCTGCGCAACATTTTAACAAAACGTAATCAAATTTACACTATGCACGGATGTACTATTTGATCATCCTGACCGGTTCTTGCTGCATACTTTGTTAAATAACTCGGAGATTAGCAGGTAGTTGCAGCTAAACCTTATACAATTCAAAGTATACTATCTTACCAATACAACGCAATCAAAGTCTAGACAGAACCCTGCGCAACATTTTAACAAAACGTAAACAAAGTTAAACTATGCACGGATGTACTATTTGATCATCCTGACCGTTTCATGCTGCATACGTTGTTGAATAACTCGGAGATTAGCAGGTAGTTGCAGCTAAACCTTATACAATTCAAAGTATACTATCTTACCAATACAACGCAATCAAAATCTCCGCAGAACCCTGCGCAACATTTTAACAAAACGTAATCAAATTTACACTATGCACGGATGTACTATTTGATCATCCTGACCGGTTCTTGCTGCATACTTTGTTAAATAGCTCGGAGATTAGCAGGTAGTTGCAGCTAAACCTTATAGAATTCAAAGTATACTATCTTACCAATACAACGCAATCAAAATCTCCGACGAACCTTGCGGAACTGTTCAACAAAACGTAAACAAAGTTACACTATGCACGGGTGTACTATTTGATCATCCTGACCGGTTCATGCTGCATACTTTGTTAAATAACTCGGAGATTAGCAGGTAGTTGCAGCTAAACCTTATACAATTCAAAGTATACTATCTTACCAATACAACGCAATCAAAGTCTAGACAGAACCCTGCGCAACATTTTAACAAAACGTAAACAAAGTTAAACTATGCACGGATGTACTATTTGATCATCCTGACCGTTTCATGCTACATACTTTGTTAAATAACTCGCAGATTTGCAGGTAGTTGCAGCTAAAACTTATACAATTCAAAGTATACTATCTTACCAATACAACGCAATCAAAATCTCCGACGAACCTTGCGGAACTGTTCAACAAAACGTAAACAAAGTTACACTATGCACAGATGTACTATTTGATCATCCTGACCGGTTCTTGCTGCATACTTTGATAAATAACTCGGAGATTTGCAGGTAGTTGCAGCCAAAACTTATACAATTCAAAGTATACTATCTTACCAATACAACGCAATCAAAATCTCCGCAGAACCCTGCGCAACATTTTAACAAAACGTAATCAAATTTACACTATGCACGGATGTACTATTTGATCATCCTGACCGGTTCTTGCTACATATTTAGTTAAATAACTCTGAGGTGTGCAGGTATTTGCAGTTATAACTTATATAATATCAAAGTATTCTATCTTATCAATACTACGCAATCAAAACATCAGCGAAGCTTTGCGGAACTTCATAACAAAGCGTAAACAAAGTTATACTATGCACGTATGTACTATTTGATCATGCTGAGCGGTTCTTGCTGCATACTTTGTTAAATAGCTCGGAGATTAGCAGGTAGTTGCAGCTAAACCTTATACAATTCAAAGTATACTATCTTACCAATACAACGCAATCAAAATCTCCGACGAACCTTGCGGAACTGTTCAACAAAACGTAAACAAAGTTACACTATGCACGGATGTACTATTTGATCATCCTGACCGGTTCATGCTGCATACTTTGTTAAATAACTCGGAGATTAGCAGGTAGTTGCAGCTAAACCTTATACAATTCAAAGTATACTATCTTACCAATACAACGCAATCAAAGTCTAGACAGAACCCTGCGCAACATTTTAACAAAACGTAAACAAAGTTAAACTATGCACGGATGTACTATTTGATCATCCTGACCGTTTCATGCTACATACTTTGTTAAATAACTCGCAGATTTGCAGGTAGTTGCAGCTAAAACTTATACAATTCAAAGTATACTATCTTACCAATACAACGCAATCAAAATCTCCGACGAACCTTGCGGAACTGTTAAACAAAACGTAAACAAAGTTACACTATGCACGGATGTACTATTTGATCATCCTGGCCGGTTCATGCTGCATACTTTGTTAAATAACTGGGAGATTAGCAGGTAGTTGCAGCTAAACCTTATACAATTCAAAGTATACTATCTTACCAATACAACGCAATCAAAGTCTAGACAGAACCCTGCGCAACATTTTAACAAAACGTAAACAAAGTTAAACTATGCACGGATGTACTATTTGATCATCCTGACCGTTTCATGCTACATACTTTGTTAAATAACTCGCAGATTTGCAGGTAGTTGCAGCTAAAACTTATACAATTCAAAGTATACTATCTTACCAATACAACGCACTCAAAATCTCCGACGAACCTTGCGGAACTGTTCAACAAAACGTAAACAAAGTTACACTATGCACGGATGTACTATTTGATCATCCTGACCGGTTCTTGCTGCATACGTTGTTGAATAACTCGGAGATTTGCAGGTAGTTGCAGCTAAAACTTATACAATTCAAAGTATACTATCTTACCAATACAACGCAATCAAAATCTCCGACGAACCTTGCGGAACTGTTAAACAAAACGTAAACAAAGTTACACTATGCACGGATGTACTATTTGATCATCCTGACCGGTTCTTGCTGCATACGTTGTTGAATAACTCGGAGATTTGCAGGTAGTTGCAGCTAAACCTTATACAATTCAAAGTATACTATCTTACCAATACAACGCAATCAAAATCTCCGCAGAACCCTGCGCAACATTTTAACAAAACGTAATCAAATTTACACTATGCACGGATGTACTATTTGATCATCCTGACCGGTTCTTGCTGCATACTTTGTTAAATAACTCGGAGATTAGCAGGTAGTTGCAGCTAAACCTTATACAATTCAAAGTATACTATCTTACCAATACAACGCAATCAAAATCTCCGACGAACCTTGCGGAACTGTTCAACAAAACGTAAACAAAGTTACACTATGCACGGATGTACTATTTGATCATCCTGGCCGGTTCATGCTGCATACTTTGTTAAATAACTGGGAGATTAGCAGGTAGTTGCAGCTAAACCTTATACAATTCAAAGTATACTATCTTACCAATACAACGCACTCAAAATCTCCGACGAACCTTGCGGAACTGCTCAACAAAACGTAAACAAAGTTACACTATGCACGGATGTACTATTTGATCATCCTGACCGGTTCTTGCTGCATACGTTGTTGAATAACTCGGAGATTTGCAGGTAGTTGCAGCTAAAACTTATACAATTCAAAGTATACTATCTTACCAATACAACGCAATCAAAATCTCCGCAGAACCCTGCGCAACATTTTAACAAAACGTAATCAAATTTACACTATGCACGGATGTAGTATTTGATCATCCTGACCGTTTCATGCTACATACTTTGTTAAATAACTCGCAGATTTGCAGGTAGTTGCAGCTAAAACTTATACAATTCAAAGTATACTATCTTACCAATACAACGCAATCAAAATCTCCGCAGAACCCTGCGCAACATTTTAACAAAACGTAATCAAATTTACACTATGCACGGATGTACTATTTGATCATCCTGACCGGTTCTTGCTGCATACTTTGTTAAATAACTCGGAGATTAGCAGGTAGTTGCAGCCAAAACTTATACAATTCAAAGTATACTATCTTACCAATACAACGCAATCAAAATCTCCGCGGACCTTGCGGAACTGTTCAACAAAACGTAAACAAAGTTACACTAAGCACGGATGTACTATTCGATCATCCTGACCGTTTCATGCTGCATACTTTGTTAAATAACTCTCAGATTTGCACGTAGTTGCAGCTAAAACTTATATCATTCAAAGTATACTATCTTACCAATACAACGCAATCAAAATCTCCGCAGAACCCTGCGCAACATTTTAACAAAACGTAATCAAATTTACACTATGCACGGATGTACTATTTGATCATCCTGACCGGTTCTTGCTGCATACTTTGTTAAATAACTCGGAGATTAGCAGGTAGTTGCAGCTAAACCTTATACAATTCAAAGTATACTATCTTACCAATACAACGCAATCAAAGTCTAGACAGAACCCTGCGCAACATTTTAACAAAACGTAAACAAAGTTAAACTATGCACGGATGTACTATTTGATCATCCTGACCGTTTCATGCTGCATACGTTGTTGAATAACTCGGAGATTAGCAGGTAGTTGCAGCTAAACCTTATACAATTCAAAGTATACTATCTTACCAATACAACGCAATCAAAATCTCCGACGAACCTTGCGGAACTGTTCAACAAAACGTAAACAAAGTTACACTATGCACGGATGTACTATTTGATCATCCTGACCGGTTCATGCTGCATACTTTGTTAAATAACTCGGAGATTAGCAGGTAGTTGCAGCTAAACCTTATACAATTCAAAGTATACTATCTTACCAATACAACGCAATCAAAGTCTAGACAGAACCCTGCGCAACATTTTAACAAAACGTAAACAAAGTTAAACTATGCACGGATGTACTATTTGATCATCCTGACCGTTTCATGCTACATACTTTGTTAAATAACTCGCAGATTTGCAGCTAGTTGCAGCTAAAACTTATACAATTCAAAGTATACTATCTTACCAATACAACGCAATCAAAATCTCCGACGAACCTTGCGGAACTGTTCAACAAAACGTAAACAAAGTTACACTATGCACAGATGTACTATTTGATCATCCTGACCGGTTCTTGCTCCATACTTTGATAAATAACTCGGAGATTTGCAGGTAGTTGCAGCCAAAACTTATACAATTCAAAGTATACTATCTTACCAATACAACGCAATCAAAATCTCCGCAGAACCCTGCGCAACATTTTAACAAAACGTAATCAAATTTACACTATGCACGGATGTACTATTTGATCATCCTGACCGGTTCTTGCTGCATACTTTGTTAAATAACTCGGAGATTAGCAGGTAGTTGCAGCTAAACCTTATACAATTCAAAGTATACTATCTTACCAATACAACGCAATCAAAGTCTAGACAGAACCCTGCGCAACATTTTAACAAAACGTAAACAAAGTTAAACTATGCACGGATGTACTATTTGATCATCCTGACCGTTTCATGCTGCATACGTTGTTGAATAACTCGGAGATTAGCAGGTAGTTGCAGCTAAACCTTATACAATTCAAATTATACTATCTTACCAATACAACGCAATCAAAATCTCCGCAGAACCCTGCGCAACATTTTAACAAAACGTAATCAAATTTAAACTATGCACGGATGTACTATTTGATCATCCTGACCGGTTCTTGCTGCATACTTTGTTAAATAGCTCGGAGATTAGCAGGTAGTTGCAGCTAAACCTTATACAATTCAAAGTATACTATCTTACCAATACAACGCAATCAAAGTCTAGACAGAACCCTGCGCAACATTTTAACAAAACGTAAACAAAGTTAAACTATGCACGGATGTACTATTTGATCATCCTGACCGTTTCATGCTGCATACGTTGTTGAATAACTCGGAGATTAGCAGGTAGTTGCAGCTAAACCTTATACAATTCAAAGTATACTATCTTACCAATACAACGCAATCAAAATCTCCGCAGAACCCTGCGCAACATTTTAACAAAACGTAATCAAATTTACACTATGCACGGATGTACTATTTGATCATCCTGACCGGTTCTTGCTGCATACTTTGTTAAATAGCTCGGAGATTAGCAGGTAGTTGCAGCTAAACCTTATAGAATTCAAAGTATACTATCTTACCAATACAACGCAATCAAAATCTCCGACGAACCTTGCGGAACTGTTCAACAAAACGTAAACAAAGTTACACTATGCACGGATGTACTATTTGATCATCCTGACCGGTTCATGCTGCATACTTTGTTAAATAACTCGGAGATTAGCAGGTAGTTGCAGCTAAACCTTATACAATTCAAAGTATACTATCTTACCAATACAACGCAATCAAAGTCTAGACAGAACCCTGCGCAACATTTTAACAAAACGTAAACAAAGTTAAACTATGCACGGATGTACTATTTGATCATCCTGACCGTTTCATGCTACATACTTTGTTAAATAACTCGCAGATTTGCAGGTAGTTGCAGCTAAAACTTATACAATTCAAAGTATACTATCTTACCAATACAACGCAATCAAAATCTCCGACGAACCTTGCGGAACTGTTCAACAAAACGTAAACAAAGTTACACTATGCACAGATGTACTATTTGATCATCCTGACCGGTTCTTGCTGCATACTTTGATAAATAACTCGGAGATTTGCAGGTAGTTGCAGCCAAAACTTATACAATTCAAAGTATACTATCTTACCAATACAACGCAATCAAAATCTCCGCAGAACCCTGCGCAACATTTTAACAAAACGTAATCAAATTTACACTGTGCACGGATGTACTATTTGATCATCCTGACCGGTTCTTGCTGCATACTTTGTTAAATAACTCGGAGATTTGGAGGTGATTGCAGCTAAAACTTATACAATTCAAAGTATACTATCTTACCAATACAACGCAATCAAAATCTCCGACGAACCTTGCGGAACTGTTAAACAAAACGTAAACAAAGTTACACTATGCACGGATGTACTATTTGATCATCCTGACCGGTTCTTGCTGCATACGTTGTTGAATAACTCGGAGATTTGCAGGTAGTTGCAGCTAAACCTTATACAATTCAAAGTATACTATCTTACCAATACAACGCAATCAAAATCTCCGCAGAACCCTGCGCAACATTTTAACAAAACGTAATCAAATTTACACTATGCACGGATGTACTATTTGATCATCCTGACCGGTTCTTGCTGCATACTTTGTTAAATAACTCGGAGATTAGCAGGTAGTTGCAGCTAAACCTTATACAATTCAAAGTATACTATCTTACCAATACAACGCAATCAAAATCTCCGACGAACCTTGCGGAACTGTTCAACAAAACGTAAACAAAGTTACACTATGCACGGATGTACTATTTGATCATCCTGGCCGGTTCATGCTGCATACTTTGTTAAATAACTCGCAGATTTGCAGGTAGTTGCAGCTAAAACTTATACAATTCAAAGTATACTATCTTACCAATACAACGCAATCAAAATCTCCGCAGAACCCTGCGCAACATTTTAACAAAACGTAATCAAATTTACACTATGCACGGATGTACTATTTGATCATCCTGACCGGTTCTTGCTGCATACTTTGTTAAATAACTCGGAGATTAGCAGGTAGTTGCAGCCAAAACTTATACAATACAAAGTATACTATCTTACCAATACAACGCAATCAAAATCTCCGCGGACCTTGCGGAACTGTTCAACAAAACGTAAACAAAGTTACACTAAGCACGGATGTACTATTTGATCATCCTGACCGTTTCATGCTGCATACTTTGTTAAATAACTCTCAGATTTGCACGTAGTTGCAGCTAAAACTTATATCATTCAAAGTATACTATCTTACCAATACAACGCAATCAAAATCTCCGCAGAACCCTGCGCAACATTTTAACAAAACGTAATCAAATTTACACTATGCACGGATGTACTATTTGATCATCCTGACCGGTTCTTGCTGCATACTTTGTTAAATAACTCGGAGATTAGCAGGTAGTTGCAGCTAAACCTTATACAATTCAAAGTATACTATCTTACCAATACAACGCAATCAAAGTCTAGACAGAACCCTGCGCAACATTTTAACAAAACGTAAACAAAGTTAAACTATGCACGGATGTACTATTTGATCATCCTGACCGTTTCATGCTGCATACGTTGTTGAATAACTCGGAGATTAGCAGGTAGTTGCAGCTAAACCTTATACAATTCAAATTATACTATCTTACCAATACAACGCAATCAAAATCTCCGCAGAACCCTGCGCAACATTTTAACAAAACGTAATCAAATTTAAACTATGCACGGATGTACTATTTGATCATCCTGACCGGTTCTTGCTGCATACTTTGTTAAATAGCTCGGAGATTAGCAGGTAGTTGCAGCTAAACCTTATACAATTCAAAGTATACTATCTTACCAATACAACGCAATCAAAGTCTAGACAGAACCCTGCGCAACATTTTAACAAAACGTAAACAAAGTTAAACTATGCACGGATGTACTATTTGATCATCCTGACCGTTTCATGCTGCATACGTTGTTGAATAACTCGGAGATTAGCAGGTAGTTGCAGCTAAACCTTATACAATTCAAAGTATACTATCTTACCAATACAACGCAATCAAAATCTCCGCAGAACCCTGCGCAACATTTTAACAAAACGTAATCAAATTTACACTATGCACGGATGTACTATTTGATCATCCTGACCGTTTCATGCTGCATACGTTGTTGAATAACTCGGAGATTAGCAGGTAGTTGCAGCTAAACCTTATACAATTCAAAGTATACTATCTTACCAATACAACGCAATCAAAATCTCCGCAGAACCCTGCGCAACATTTTAACAAAACGTAATCAAATTTACACTATGCACGGATGTACTATTTGATCATCCTGACCGGTTCTTGCTGCATACTTTGTTAAATAACTCGGAGATTAGCAGGTAGTTGCAGCCAAAACTTATACAATTCAAAGTATACTATCTTACCAATACAACGCAATCAAAATCTCCGCGGACCTTGCAGAACTGTTCAACAAAACGTAAACAAAGTTACACTAAGCACGGATGTACTATTTGATCATCCTGACCGTTTCATGCTGCATACTTTGTTAAATAACTCTCAGATTTGCACGTAGTTGCAGCTAAAACTTATATCATTCAAAGTATACTATCTTACCAATACAACGCAATCAAAATCTCCGCAGAACCCTGCGCAACATTTTAACAAAACGTAATCAAATTTACACTATGCACGGATGTACTATTTGATCATCCTGACCGGTTCTTGCTGCATACTTTGATAAATAACTCGGAGATATGCATGTGGTTGCAGCTAAAACTTATACAATTCAAAGTATACTGTCTTACCAATACAATGCAACCAAAATCTCCCCGGAACCTTGCGGAACTTTTTGTCGAAACGTAAACAAAGTCACACTATGCACGGATGTACTATTTGATCATCCTGACCGGTTCTTGCTGCATATTTTGTTAAATAACTTGGAGATTTGCAGGTAGTTGCAGCTAAAACTTATACAATTCAAAGTATACTATCTTAGTAAAACAACGCAATCAAAATCTACGCGGAACCTTGCGGAAGTTTTTAACAAAACGTAAACAAAGTTACACTAAGCACGGATGTAGTATTTGATCATCCTGACCGTTTCATGCTACATACTTTGTTAAATAACTCGCAGATTTGCAGGTAGTTGCAGCTAAAACTTATACAATTCAAAGTATACTATCTTACCAATACAACGCAATCAAAATCGCCTCGGAACCTTGAAGAACTTTTTAACAAAACGTAAACAAAGTTAAACTATGCACGGATGTACTATTTGATCATCCTGACCGTTTCATGCTGCATACGTTGTTGAATAACTCGGAGATTAGCAGGTAGTTGCAGCTAAACCTTATACAATTCAAAGTATACTATCTTACCAATACAACGCAATCAAAATCTCCGCGGAACCTTGCGGAACTGTTCAACAAAACGTAAACAAAGTTACACTAAGCACGGATGTAGTATTTGATCATCCTGACCGTTTCATGCTACATACTTTGTTAAATAACTCGCAGATTTGCAGGTAGTTGCAGCTAAAACTTATACAATTCAAAGTATACTATCTTACCAATACAACGCAATCAAAATCTCCGCAGAACCCTGCGCAACATTTTAACAAAACGTAATCAAATTTACACTATGCACGGATGTACTATTTGATCATCCTGACCGGTTCTTGCTGCATACTTTGATAAATAACTCGGAGATATGCATGTGGTTGCAGCTAAAACTTATACAATTCAAAGTATACTGTCTTACCAATACAACGCAACCAAAATCTCCCCGGAACCTTGCGGAACTTTTTGTCGAAACGTAAACAAAGTCACACTATGCACGGATGTACTATTTGATCATCCTGACCGGTTCTTGCTGCATATTTTGTTAAATAACTTGGAGATTTGCAGGTAGTTGCAGCTAAAACTTATACAATTCAAAGTATACTATCTTAGTAAAACAACGCAATCAAAATCTACGCGGAACCTTGCGGAAGTTTTTAACAAAACGTAAACAAAGTTACACTAAGCACGGATGTAGTATTTGATCATCCTGACCGTTTCATGCTACATACTTTGTTAAATAACTCGCCGATTTGCAGGTAGTTGCAGCTAAAACTTATACAATTCAAAGTATACTATCTTACCAATACAACGCAATCAAAATCGCCTCGGAACCTTGAAGAACTTTTTAACAAAACGTAAACAAAGTTAAACTATGCACGGATGTACTATTTGATCATCCTGACCGTTTCATGCTGCATACTTTGTTAAATAACTCTCAGATTTGCACGTAGTTGCAGCTAATCACTTATACAATTCAAAGTATACTATCATACCAATACAACGCAATCAAAATCTCCGCAGAACCCTGCGCAACATTTTAACAAAACGTAATCAAATTTACACTATGCACGGATGTACTATTTGATCATCCTGACCGGTTCTTGCTGCATACTTTGTTAAATAACTCGGAGATTAGCAGGTAGTTGCAGCTAAACCTTATACAATTCAAAGTATACTGTCTTACCAATACAACGCAACCAAAATCTCCCCGGAAACTCGCGGAACTTTTTAACAAAACGTAAACAAAGTTACACTATGCACGGATGTACTTTTTGATCATCCTGACCGGTTCTTGCTGCATACTTTGATAAATAAGTCGGAGATTTGCAGGTAGTTGCAGCCAAAACTTATACAATTCAAAGTATACTATCTTACCAATACAACGCAATCAAAATCTCCGCGGAACTTTGCGGAACTGTTCAACAAAACGTAAACAAAGTTACACTAAGCACGGATGTAGTATTTGATCATCCTGACCGTTGCATGCTACATACTTTGTTAAATAACTCGCAGATTGGCAGGTAGTTGCAGCTAAAACTTATACAATTCAAAGTATACTATCTTACCAATACAACGCAATCAAAATCGCCTCGGAACCTTGAAGAACTTTTTAACAAAACGTAAACAAAGTTAAACTATGCACGGATGTACTATTTGATCATCCTGACCGGTTCTTGCTGCATACTTTGTCAAATAACTCGGAGATTAGCAGGTAGTTGCAGCCAAAACTTATACAATTCAAAGTATACTATCTTACCAATACAACGCAATCAAAATCTCCGCGGACCTTGCGGAACTGTTCAACAAAACGTAAACAAAGTTACACTAAGCACGGATGTACTATTTGATCATCCTGACCGTTTCATGCTGCATACTTTGTTAAATAACTCTCAGATTTGCACGTAGTTGCAGCTAAAACTTATATAATTCAAAGTATACTATCTTACCAATACAACGCAATCAAAATCTCCGCAGAACCCTGCACAACATTTTAACAAAACGTAATCAAATTTACACTATGCACGGATGTACTATTTGATCATCCTGACCGGTTCTTGCTGCATACTTTGTTAAATAACTCGGAGATTAGCAGGTAGTTGCAGCTAAACCTTATACAATTCAAAGTATACTGTCTTACCAATACAACGCAACCAAAATCTCCCCGGAAACTCGCGGAACTTTTTAACAAAACGTAAACAAAGTTACACTATGCACGGATGTACTTTTTGATCATCCTGACCGGTTCTTGCTGCATACTTTGATAAATAACTCGGTGATTTGCAGGTAGTTGCAGCCAAAACTTATACAATTCAAAGTATACTATCTTACCAATACAACGCAATCAAAATCTCCGCAGAACCCTGCGCAACATTTTAACAAAACGTAATCAAATTTACACTATGCACGGATGTACTATTTGATCATCCTGACCGGTTCTTGCTGCATACTTTGTTAAATAACTCGGAGATTAGCAGGTAGTTGCAGCTAAACCTTATACAATTCAAAGTATACTATCTTACCAATACAACGCAATCAAAGTCTAGACAGAACCCTGCGCAACATTTTAACAAAACGTAAACAAAGTTAAACTATGCACGGATGTACTATTTGATCATCCTGACCGTTTCATGCTGCATACGTTGTTGAATAACTCGGAGATTAGCAGGTAGTTGCAGCTAAACCTTATACAATTCAAAGTATACTATCTTACCAATACAACGCAATCAAAATCTCCGCGGAACCTTGCGGAACTGTTCAACAAAACGTAAACAAAGTTACACTAAGCACGGATGTAGTATTTGATCATCCTGACCGTTTCATGCTACATACTTTGTTAAATAACTCGCAGATTTGCAGGTAGTTGCAGCTAAAACTTATACAATTCAAAGTATACTATCTTACCAATACAACGCAATCAAAATCTCCGCAGAACCCTGCGCAACATTTTAACAAAACGTAATCAAATTTACACTATGCACGGATGTACTATTTGATCATCCTGACCGGTTCTTGCTGCATACTTTGATAAATAACTCGGAGATATGCATGTGGTTGCAGCTAAAACTTATACAATTCAAAGTATACTGTCTTACCAATGCAACGCAACCGAAATCTCCCCGGAACCTTGCGGAACTTTTTGTCGAAACGTAAACAAAGTCACACTATGCACGGATGTACTATTTGATCATCCTGACCGGTTCTTGCTGCATATTTTGTTAAATAACTTGGAGATTTGCAGGTAGTTGCAGCTAAAACTTATACAATTCAAAGTATACTATCTTAGTAAAACAACGCAATCAAAATCTACGCGGAACCTTGCGGAAGTTTTTAACAAAACGTAAACAAAGTTACACTAAGCACGGATGTAGTATTTGATCATCCTGACCGTTTCATGCTGCATACGTTGTTGAATAACTCGGGGCTTTGCAGGTAGTTGCAGCTAAACCTTCAAAGTATACTATCTTACCAATACAACGCAATCAAAATCTCCGCGGAACCTTGCGGAACTGTTCAACAAAACGTAAACAAAGTTACACTAAGCACGGGTGTAGTATTTGATCATCCTGACCGTTTCATGCTACATACTTTGTTAAATAACTCGCAGATTTGCAGGTAGTTGCAGCTAAAACTTATACAATTCAAAGTATACTATCTTACCAATACAACGCAATCAAAATCGCCTCGGAACCTTGAAGAACTTTTTAACAAAACGTAAACAAAGTTAAACTATGCACGGATGTACTATTTGATCATCCTGACCGTTTCATGCTGCATACTTTGTTAAATAACTCTCAGATTTGCACGTAGTTGCAGCTAAAACTTATACAATTCAAAGTATACTATCTTACCAATACAACGCAATCAAAATCTCCGCGGACCTTGCGGAACTGTTCAACAAAACGTAAACAAAGTTACACTAAGCACGGATGTACTATTTGATCATCCTGACCGGTTCTTGCTGCATACTTTGTTAAATAACTCGGAGATTAGCAGGTAGTTGCAGCTAAACCTTATACAATTCAAAGTATACTGTCTTACCAATACAACGCAACCAAAATCTCCCCGGAAACTCGCGGAACTTTTTAACAAAACGTAAACAAAGTTACACTATGCACGGATGTACTTTTTGATCATCCTGACCGGTTCTTGCTGCATACTTTGATAAATAACTCGGAGATTTGCAGGTAGTTGCAGCCAAAACTTATACAATTCAAAGTATACTATCTTACCAATACAACGCAATCAAAATCTCCGCGGAACTTTGCGGAACTGTTCAACAAAACGTAAACAAAGTTACACTAAGCACGGATGTAGTATTTGATCATCCTGACCGTTGCATGCTACATACTTTGTTAAATAACTCGCAGAATGGCAGGTAGTTGCAGCTAAAACTTATACAATTCAAAGTATACTATCTTACCAATACAACGCAATCAAAATCGCCTCGGAACCTTGAAGAACTTTTTAACAAAACGTAAACAAAGTTAAACTATGCACGGATGTACTATTTGATCATCCTGACCGTTTCATGCTGCATACTTTGTTAAATAACTCTCAGATTTGCACGTAGTTGCAGCTAAAACTTATACAATTCAAAGTATACTATCTTACCAATACAACGCAACCAAAATCTCCCCGGAAACTCGCGGAACTTTTTAACAAAACGTAAACAAAGTTACACTATGCACGGATGTACTTTTTGATCATCCTGACCGGTTCTTGCTGCATACTTTGATAAATAACTCGGAGATTTGCAGGTGGTTGCAGCTAAAACTTGTACAATTCAAAGTATACTATCTTACCAATACAACGCAATCAAAATCTCCGCGGAACTTTGCGGAACTGTTCAACAAAATGTAAACAAAGTTACACTAAGCACGGATGTACTATTTGATCATCCTGACCGTTTCATGCTGCATACTTTGTTAAATAACTCTCAGATTTGCACGTAGTTGCAGCTAAAACTTATACAATTCAAAGTATACTATCTTACCAATACAACGCAACCAAAATCTCCCCGGAAACTCGCGGAACTTTTTAACAAAACGTAAACAAAGTTAAACTATGCACGGATGTACTATTTGATCATCCTGACCGTTTCATGCTGCATACTTTGTTAAATAACTCTCAGATTTGCACGTAGTTGCAGCTAAAACTTATACAATTCAAAGTATACTATATTACCAATACAACGCAACCAAAATCTCCCCGGAAACTCGCGGAACTTTTTAACAAAACGTAAACAAAGTTAAACTATGCACGGATGTACTATTTGATCATCCTGACCGTTTCATGCTGCATACGTTGTTGAATAACTCGGAGATTAGCAGGTAGTTGCAGCTAAACCTTATACAATTCAAAGTATACTATCTTACCAATACAACGCAATCAAAATCTCCGCGGAACCTTGCGGAACTGTTCAACAAAACGTAAACAAAGTTACACTAAGCACGGATGTACTATTTGATCATCCTGACCGTTTCATGCTTCATACTTTGTTAAATAACTCTCAGATTTGCACGTAGTTGCAGCTAAAACTTATACAATTCAAAGTATACTATCTTACCAATACAACGCAATCAAAATCTCCGCAGAACCCTGCGCAACATTTTAACAAAACGTAATCAAATTTACACTATGCACGGATGTACTATTTGATCATCCTGACCGGTTCTTGCTGCATACTTTGTTAAATAACTCGGAGATTAGCAGGTAGTTGCAGCTAAACCTTATACAATTCAAAGTATACTGTCTTACCAATACAACGCAACCAAAATCTCCCCGGAAACTCGCGGAACTTTTTAACAAAACGTAAACAAAGTTACACTATGCACGGATGTACTTTTTGATCATCCTGACCGGTTCTTGCTGCATACTTTGATAAATAACTCGGAGATTTGCAGGTAGTTGCAGCCAAAACTTATACAATTCAAAGTATACTATCTTACCAATACAACGCAATCAAAATCTCCGCGGAACCTTGCGGAACTGTTCAACAAAACGTAAACAAAGTTACACTAAGCACGGATGTAGTATTTGATCATCCTGACCGTTGCATGCTGCATACTTTGTTAAATAACTCTCAGATTTGCACGTAGTTGCAGCTAAAACTTATACAATTCAAAGTATACTATCTTAGTAAAACAACGCAATCAAAATCTACGCGGAACCTTGCGGAACTTTTTAACAAAACGTAAACAAAGTTACACTATGCACGGATGTACTTTTTGATCATCCTGACCGGTTCTTGCTGCATACTTTGATAAATAACTCGGAGATTTGCAGGTGGTTGCAGCTAAAACTTATACAATTCAAAGTATACTATCTTACCAATACAACGCAATCAAAGTCTCCACAGAACACTGCGAAACATTTTAACAAAACGTAAACAAAGTTAAACTATGCACGGATGTACTATTTGATCATCCTGACCGGTTCTTGCTGCATACTTTGTTAAATAACTCGGAGATTAGCAGGTAGTTGCAGCTAAACCTTATACAATTCAAAGTATACTATCTTACCAATACAACGCAACCAAAATCGCCTCGGAACCTTGAAGAAGTTTTTAACAAAACGTAAACAAAGTTACACTATGCACGGATGTACTATTTGATCATCCGGACCGGTTCCTGCTGCATACATTGTTAAATAACTCGGAGAATTGCAGGTAGTTGCAGCTAAACCTTATACAATTCAAAGTATACTATCTTACCAATACAACGCAACCAAAATCGCCTCGGAACCTTGAAGAAGTTTTTAACAAAACGTAAACAAAGTTACACTATGCGCGGATGTACTATTTAATCTTCCTGACCGGTTCTTGCTGCATACTTTGTTAAATAACTCGGAGATTAGCAGGTAGTTACAGCTAAACCTTATAAAATTCAAAGTATACTATCTTACCAATACAACGCAATCAAAGTCTCCACAGAACCCTGCGCAACATTTTAACAAAACGTAAACAAAGTTAAACTATGCACGGATGTACTATTTGATCATCCTGACCGTTTCATGCTGCATACGTTGTTGAATAACTCGGAGATTAGCAGGTAGTTGCAGCTAAACCTTATACAATTCAAAGTATACTATCTTACCAATACAACGCATCAAAATCTCCGCGGAACCTTGCGGAACTGTTCAACAAAACGTAAACAAACTTACACTAAGCACGGATGTAGTATTTAATCATCCTGACCGTTTCATGCTACATACTTTGTTAAATAACTCGCAGATTTGCAGGTAGTTGCAGCTAAAACTTATACAATTCAAAGTATACTATCTTACCAATACAACGCAATCAAAATCCCCGCAGAACCCTGCGCAACATTTTAACAAAACGTAATCAAATTTACACTATACACGTATGTACTATTTGATCATCCTGACCGGTTCTTGCTGCATACTTTGTTAAATAACTCGGAGATTAGCAGGTAGTTACAGCTAAACCTTATAAAATTCAAAGTATACTATCTTACCAATACAACGCAATCAAAGTCTCCACAGAACCCTGCGCAACATTTTAACAAAACGTAAACAAATTTACACTATACACGTATGTACTATTTGATCATCCTGACCGGTTCTTGCTGCATACTTTGTTAAATAACTCGGAGATTAGCAGGTAGTTGCAGCTAAACCTTATACAATTCAAAGTATACTGTCTTACCAATACAACGCAACCAAAATCCCCGCAGAACCCTGCGCAACATTTTAACAAAACGTAATCAAATTTACACTATACACGTATGTACTATTTGATCATCCTGACCGGTTCTTGCTGCATACTTTGTTAAATAACTCGGAGATTAGCAGGTAGTTACAGCTAAACCTTATAAAATTCAAAGTATACTATCTTACCAATACAACGCAATCAAAGTCTCCACAGAACCCTGCGCAACATTTTAACAAAACGTAAACAAATTTACACTATACACGTATGTACTATTTGATCATCCTGACCGGTTCTTGCTGCATACTTTGTTAAATAACTCGGAGATTAGCAGGTAGTTGCAGCTAAACCTTATACAATTCAAAGTATACTGTCTTACCAATACAACGCAACCAAAATCTCCCCGGAAACTCGCGGAACTTTTTAACAAAACGTAAACAAAGTTACACAATGCACGGATGTACTATTTGATCATCCTGACCGTTTCATGCTGCATACATTGTTAAATAACTCTCAGATTTGCACGTAGTTGCAGCTAAAACTTATACAATTCAAAGTATACTATCTTACCAATACAACGCAATCAAAATCTCCGAAGAACCCTGCGCAACATTTTAACAAAACGTAATCAAATTTACACTATGCACGGATGTACTATTTGATCATCCTGACCGGTTCTTGCTGCATACTTTGTTAAATAACTCGGAGATTAGCAGGTAGTTGCAGCTAAACCTTATACAATTCAAAGTATACTGTCTTACCAATACAACGCAACCAAAATCTCCCCGGAAACTCGCGGAACTTTTTCACAAAACGTAAACAAAGTTACACTATGCACGGCTGTACTTTTTGATCATCCTGAACGGTTCTTGCTGCATACTTTGATAAATAACTCGGAGATTTGCAGGTAGTTGCAGCCAAAACTTATACAATTCAAAGTATACTATCTTACCAATACAACGCAATCAAAATCTCCGCAGAACCCTGCGCAACATTTTAACAAAACGTAATCAAATTTACACTATGCACGGATGTACTATTTGATCATCCTGACCGGTTCTTGCTGCATACTTTGTTAAATAACTCGGAGATTAGCAGGTAGTTGCAGCTAAACCTTATACAATTCAAAGTATACTATCTTACCAATACAACGCAATCAAAGTATAGACAGAACCCTGCGCAACATTTTAACAAAACGTAAACAAAGTTAAACTATGCACGGATGTACTATTTGATCATCCTGACCGGTTCTTGCTGCATACTTTGTTAAATAACTCGGAGATTAGCAGGTAGTTGCAGCTAAACCTTATACAATTCAAAGTATACTATCTTACCAATACAACGCAATCAAAGTCTCCACAGAACCCTGCGCAACATTTTAACAAAACGTAAACAAAGTTAAACTATGCACGGATGTACTATTTGATCATCCTGACCGTTTCTTGCTGCATACTTTGTTAAATAACTCGGAGATTAGCAGGTAGTTGCAGCTAAACCTTATACAATTCAAAGTATACTGTCTTACCAATACAACGCAACCAAAATCTCCCCGGAAACTCGCGGAACTTTTTAACAAAACGTAAACAATGTTACACTATGCACGGATGTACTTTTTAATCATCCTGACCGGTTCTTGCTGCATACTTTGATAAATAACTCGGAGATTTGCAGGTAGTTGCAGCCAAAACTTATACAATTCAAAGTATACTATCTTACCAATACAACGCAATCAAAATCTCCGCGGAACCTTGCGGAACTGTTCAACAAAACGTAAACAAAGTTACACTAAGCACGGATGTAGTATTTGATCATCCTGACCGTTTCATGCTACAAACTTTGTTAAATAACTCGCAGATTGGCAGGTAGTTGCAGCTAAAACTTATACAATTGAAAGTATACTATCTTACCAATACAACGCAATCAAAATCGCCTCGGAAACTTGAAGAACTTTTTAACAAAACGTAAACAAAGTTAAACTATGCACGGATGTACTATTTGATCATCCTGACCGTTTCATGCTGCATACTTTGTTAAATAACTCTCAGATTTGCACGTACTTGCAGCTAAAACTTATACAATTCAAAGTATACTATCTTACCAATACAACGCAATCAAAATCTCCGCAGAACCCTGCGCAACATTTTAACAAAACGTAATCAAATTTACACTATGCACGGATGTACTATTTGATCATCCTGACCGGTTCTTGCTGCATACTTTGTTAAATAACTCGGAGATTAGCAGGTAGTTACACCTAAACCTTATAAAATTCAAAGTATACTATCTTACCAATACAACGCAATCAAAGTCTCCACAGAACCCTGCGCAACATTTTAACAAAACGTAAACAAAGTTAAACTATGCACGGATGTTCTATTTGATCATCCTGACCGTTTCATGCTGCGTACTTTGTTAAATAACTCTCAGATTTGCACGTAGTTGCAGCTAAAACTTATACAATTCAAAGTATACTATCTTACCAATACAACGAATCAAAATCTCCGCAGAACCCTGCGCAACATTTTAACAAAACGTAATCAAAGTTACACTAAGCACGGATGTAGTATTTGATCATCCTGACCGGTTCTTGCTGCATACTTTGTTAAATAACTCGGAGATTAGCATGTAGTTGCAGCTAAACCTTATACAATTCAAAGTATACTATCTTACCAATACAACGCAATCAAAGTCTCCACAGAACCCTGCGCAACATTTTAACAAAACGTAAACAAAGTTACACTATGCACGGATGTACTATTTAATCTTCCCGACCGGTTCTTGCTGCATACTTTGTTAAATAACTCGGAGATTAGCAGGTAGTTGCAGCTAAACCTTATACAATTCAAAGTATACTATCTTACCAATACAACGCAATCAAAGTCTCCACAGAACCCTGCGCAACATTTTAACAAAACGTAAACAAAGTTACACTATGCACGGATGTACAATTTAATCTTCCCGACCGGTTCTTGCTGCATACTTTGTTAAATAACTCGGAGATTAGCAGGTAGTTACAGCTAAACCTTATACAATTCAAAGTATACTATCTTACCAATACAACGCAATCAAAATCTCCGCGGAACCTTGCGGAACTGTTCAACAAAACGTAAACAAAGTTACACTAAGCACGGATGTAGTATTTGATCATCCTGACCGTTTCATGCTACATACTTTGTTAAATAACTCGCAGATTGGCAGGTAGTTGCAGCTAAAACTTAGACAATTGAAAGTATACTATCTTACCAATACAACGCAATCAAAATCGCCTCGGAACCTTGAAGAACTTTTTAACAAAACGTAAACAAAGTTAAACTATGCACGTATGTACTATTTGATCATCCTGACCGGTTCTTGCTGCATACTTTGTTAAATAACTCGGAGATTAGCAGGTAGTAGCAGCTAAACCTTATACAATTCAAAGTATACTGTCTTACCAATACAACGCAACCAAAATCTCCCCGGAATCTCGCGGAACTTTTTAACAAAACGTAAACAAAGTTACACTATGCACGGATGTACTTTTTGATCATCCTGACCGGTTCTTGCTGCATACTTTGATAAATAACTCGGAGATTTGCAGGTAGTTGCAGCCAAAACGTGTACAATTCAAAGTATACTATCTTACCAATACAACGCAATCAAAATCTCCGCGGAACCTTGCGGAACTGTTCAACAAAACGTAAACAAAGTCAACTAAGCACGGATGTAGTATTTGATCATCCTGACCGTTTCATGCTACATACTTTGTTAAATAACTCGCAGATTGGCAGGTAGTTGCAGCTAAAACTTGTATAATTCAAAGTATACTATCTTACCAATACAACGCAATCAAAATCTCCGCGGAACCTTGCGGAACTGTTCAACAAAACGTAAACAAAGTTACACTAAGCACGGATGTAGTATTTGATCATCCTGACCGTTTCATGCTACATATTTTGTTAAATAACTCGCAGATTGGCAGGTAGTTGCAGCTAAAACTTATACAATTGAAAGTATACTATCTTACCAATACAACGCAATCAAAATCGCCTTGGAACCTTGAAGAAGTTTTTAACAAAACGTAAACAAAGTTACACAAAGCACGGATGTAGTATTTGATCATCCTGACCGGTTCTTGCTGCATACTTTGTTAAATAACTCGGAGATTAGCAGGTAGTTGCAGCTAAACCTTATACAATTCAAAGTATACTATCTTACCAATACAACGCAATCAAAATCTCCGCAGAACCCTGCGCAACATTTTAACAAAACGTAATCAAATTTACACTATGCACGGATTTACTATTTGATCATCCTGACCGGTTCTTGCTGCATACTTTGTTAAATAACTCGGAGATTAGCAGGTAGTTACAGCTAAACCTTATAAAATTCAAAGTATACTATCTTAGTAAAACAACGCAATCAAAATCTACGCGGAACCTTGCGGAAGTTTTTAACAAAACGTAAACAAAGTTACACTATGCGCGGATGTACTATTTAATCTTCCTGACCGGTTCTTGCTGCATACTTTGTTAAATAACTCGGAGATTAGCAGGTAGTTGCAGCTAAACCTTATAAAATTCAAAGTATACTATCTTACCAATACAACGCAATCAAAGTCTCCACAGAACCCTGCCCAACATTTTAACAAAACGTAAGCAAAGTTAAACTATGCACGGATGTACTATTTGATCATCCTGACCGTTTCATGCTGCATACGTTGTTGAATAACTCGGAGATTAGCAGGTAGTTGCAGCTAAACCTTATACAATTCAAAGTATACTATCTTACCAATACAACGCAATCAAAATCTCCGCGGAACCTTGCGGAACTGTTCAACAAAACGTAAACAAAGTTACACTAAGCACGGATGTAGTATTTGATCATCCTGACCGTTTCATGCTACATACTTTGTTAAATAACTCGCAGATTGGCAGGTAGTTGCAGCTAAAACTTATACAATTGAAAGTATACTATCTTACCAATACAACGCAATCAAAATCGCCTCGGAACCTTGAAGAACTTTTTAACAAAACGTAAACAAAGTTAAACTATGCACGGATGTACTATTTGATCATCCTGACCGTTTCATGCTGCATACTTTGTTAAATAACTCTCAGATTTGCACGTACTTGCAGCTAAAACTTATACAATTCAAAGTATACTATCTTACCAATACAACGCAATCAAAATCTCCGCAGAACCCTGCGCAACATTTTAACAAAACGTAATCAAATTTACACTATGCACGGATGTACTATTTGATCATCCTGACCGGTTCTTGCTGCATACTTTGATAAATAACTCGGAGATTTGCAGGTAGTTGCAGCCAAAACGTGTACAATTCAAAGTATACTATCTTACCAATACAACGCAATCAAAATCTCCGCGGAACCTTGCGGAACTGTTCAACAAAACGTAAACAAAGTCAACTAAGCACGGATGTAGTATTTGATCATCCTGACCGTTTCATGCTACATACTTTGTTAAATAACTCGCAGATTGGCAGGTAGTTGCAGCTAAAACTTGTATAATTCAAAGTATACTATCTTACCAATACAACGCAATCAAAATCTCCGCGGAACCTTGCGGAACTGTTCAACAAAACGTAAACAAAGTTACACTAAGCACGGATGTAGTATTTGATCATCCTGACCGTTTCGTGCTACATATTTTGTTAAATAACTCGCAGATTGGCAGGTAGTTGCAGCTAAAACTTATACAATTGAAAGTATACTATCTTACCAATACAACGCAATCAAAATCGCCTTGGAACCTTGAAGAAGTTTTTAACAAAACGTAAACAAAGTTACACAAAGCACGGATGTAGTATTTGATCATCCTGACCGGTTCTTGCTGCATACTTTGTTAAATAACTCGGAGATTAGCAGGTAGTTGCAGCTAAACCTTATACAATTCAAAGTATACTATCTTACCAATACAACGCAATCAAAATCTCCGCAGAACCCTGCGCAACATTTTAACAAAACGTAATCAAATTTACACTATGCACGGATTTACTATTTGATCATCCTGACCGGTTCTTGCTGCATACTTTGTTAAATAACTCGGAGATTAGCAGGTAGTTGCAGCTAAACCTTATAAAATTCAAAGTATACTATCTTACCAATACAACGCAATCAAAGTCTCCACAGAACCCAGCGCAACATTTTAACAAAACGTAAGCAAAGTTAAACTATGCACGGATGTACTATTTGATCATCCTGACCGTTTCATGCTGCATACGTTGTTGAATAACTCGGAGATTAGCAGGTAGTTGCAGCTAAACCTTATACAATTCAAAGTATACTATCTTACCAATACAACGCAATCAAAATCTCCGCGGAACCTTGCGGAACTGTTCAACAAAACGTAAACAAAGTTACACTAAGCACGGATGTAGTATTTGATCATCCTGACCGTTTCATGCTACATACTTTGTTAAATAACTCGCAGATTGGCAGGTAGTTGCAGCTAAAACTTATACAATTGAAAGTATACTATCTTACCAATACAACGCAATCAAAATCGCCTCGGAACCTTGAAGAACTTTTTAACAAAACGTAAACAAAGTTAAACTATGCACGGATGTACTATTTGATCATCCTGACCGTTTCATGCTGCATACTTTGTTAAATAACTCTCAGATTTGCACGTACTTGCAGCTAAAACTTATACAATTCAAAGTATACTATCTTACCAATACAACGCAATCAAAATCTCCGCAGAACCCTGCGCAACATTTTAACAAAACGTAATCAAATTTACACTATGCACGGATGTACTATTTGATCATCCTGACCGGTTCTTGCTGCATACTTTGTTAAATAACTCGGAGATTAGCAGGTAGTTACAGCTAAACCTTATAAAATTCAAAGTATACTATCTTACCAATACAACGCAATCAAAGTCTCCACAGAACCCTGCGCAACATTTTAACAAAACGTAAACAAAGTTAAACTATGCACGTATGTACTATTTGATCATCCTGACCGGTTCTTGCTGCATACTTTGTTAAATAACTCGGAGATTAGCAGGTAGTTGCAGCTAAACCTTATACAATTCAAAGTATACTGTCTTACCAATACAACGCAACCAAAATCTCCCCGGAAACTCGCGGAACTTTTTAACAAAACGTAAACAATGTTACACTATGCACGGATGTACTTTTTAATCATCCTGACCGGTTCTTGCTGCATACTTTGATAAATAACTCGGAGATTTGCAGGTAGTTGCAGCCAAAACTTATACAATTCAAAGTATACTATCTTACCAATACAACGCAATCAAAATCTCCGCGGAACCTTGCGGAACTGTTCAACAAAACGTAAACAAAGTTACACTAAGCACGGATGTAGTATTTGATCATCCTGACCGTTTCATGCTACAAACTTTGTTAAATAACTCGCAGATTGGCAGGTAGTTGCAGCTAAAACTTATACAATTGAAAGTATACTATCTTACCAATACAACGCAATCAAAATCGCCTCGAAACCTTGAAGAACTTTTTAACAAAACGTAAACAAAGTTAAACTATGCACGGATGTTCTATTTGATCATCCTGACCGTTTCATGCTGCGTACTTTGTTAAATAACTCTCAGATTTGCACGTAGTTGCAGCTAAAACTTATACAATTCAAAGTATACTATCTTACCAATACAACGAATCAAAATCTCCGCAGAACCCTGCGCAACATTTTAACAAAACGTAATCAAATTTACACTATGCACGGATGTACTATTTGATCATCCTGACCGGTTCTTGCTGCATACTTTGTTAAATAACTCGGAGATTAGCAGGTAGTTGCAGCTAAACCTTATACAATTCAAAGTATACTATCTTACAAATACAACGCAATCAAAGTCTCCACAGAACCCTGCGCAACATTTTAACAAAACGTAAACAAAGTTACACTATGCACGGATGTACTATTTAATCTTCCCGACCGGTTCTTGCTGCATACTTTGATAAATAACTCGGAGATTTGCAGGTAGTTGCAGCCAAAACTTGTACAATTCAAAGTATACTATCTTACCAATACAACGCAATCAAAATCTCCGCGGAACCTTGCGGAACTGTTCAACAAAACGTAAACAAAGTTACACTAAGCACGGATGTAGTATTTGATCATCCTGACCGTTTCATGCTACATACTTTGTTAAATAACTCGCAGATTGGCAGGTAGTTGCAGCTAAAACTTATACAATTGAAAGTATACTATCTTACCAATACAACGCAATCAAAATCGCCTTGGAACCTTGAAGAAGTTTTTAACAAAACGTAAACAAAGTTACACTAAGCACGGATGTAGTATTTGATCATCCTGACCGGTTCTTGCTGCATACTTTGTTAAATAACTCGGAGATTAGCAGGTAGTTGCAGCTAAACCTTATACAATTCAAAGTATACTGTCTTACCAATACAACGCAACCAAAATCTCCCCGGAAACTCGCGGAACTTTTTAACAAAACGTAAACAAAGTTACACTATGCACGGATGTACTATTTGATCATCCTGACCGTTTCATGGTGCATACTTTGTTAAATAACTCTCAGATTTGCACGTAGTTGCAGCTAAAACTTATACAATTCAAAGTAAACTATCTTACCAATACAACGCAATCAAAATCTCCGAAGAACCCTGCGCAACATTTTAACAAAACGTAATCAAATTTACACTATGCACGGATGTACTATTTGATCATCCTGACCGGTTCTTGCTGCATACTTTGTTAAATAACTCGGAGATTAGCAGGTAGTAGCAGCTAAACCTTATACAATTCAAAGTATACTGTCTTACCAATACAACGCAACCAAAATCTCCCCGGAATCTCGCGGAACTTTTTAACAAAACGTAAACAAAGTTACACTATGCACGGATGTACTTTTTGATCATCCTGACCGGTTCTTGCTGCATACTTTGATAAATAACTCGGAGATTTGCAGGTAGTTGCAGCCAAAACGTGTACAATTCAAAGTATACTATCTTACCAATACAACGCAATCAAAATCTCCGCGGAACCTTGCGGAACTGTTCAACAAAACGTAAACAAAGTCAACTAAGCACGGATGTAGTATTTGATCATCCTGACCGTTTCATGCTACATACTTTGTTAAATAACTCGCAGATTGGCAGGTAGTTGCAGCTAAAACTTATACAATTGAAAGTATACTATCTTACCAATACAACGCAATCAAAATCGCCTTGGAGCCTTGAAGAAGTTTTTAACAAAACGTAAACAAAGTTACACTAAGCACGGATGTAGTATTTGATCATCCTGACCGGTTCTTGCTGCATACTTTGTTAAATAACTCGGAGATTAGCAGGTAGTTGCAGCTAAACCTTATACAATTCAAAGTAAACTATCTTACCAATACAACGCAATCAAAATCTCCGAAGAACCCTGCGCAACATTTTAACAAAACGTAATCAAATTTACACTATGCACGGATGTACTATTTGATCATCCTGACCGGTTCTTGCTGCATACTTTGTTAAATAACTCGGAGATTAGCAGGTAGTAGCAGCTAAACCTTATACAATTCAAAGTATACTGTCTTACCAATACAACGCAACCAAAATCTCCCCGGAATCTCGCGGAACTTTTTAACAAAACGTAAACAAAGTTACACTATGCACGGATGTACTTTTTGATCATCCTGACCGGTTCTTGCTGCATACTTTGATAAATAACTCGGAGATTTGCAGGTAGTTGCAGCCAAAACGTGTACAATTCAAAGTATACTATCTTACCAATACAACGCAATCAAAATCTCCGCGGAACCTTGCGGAACTGTTCAACAAAACGTAAACAAAGTCAACTAAGCACGGATGTAGTATTTGATCATCCTGACCGTTTCATGCTACATACTTTGTTAAATAACTCGCAGATTGGCAGGTAGTTGCAGCTAAAACTTATACAATTGAAAGTATACTATCTTACCAATACAACGCAATCAAAATCGCCTTGGAGCCTTGAAGAAGTTTTTAACAAAACGTAAACAAAGTTACACTAAGCACGGATGTAGTATTTGATCATCCTGACCGGTTCTTGCTGCATACTTTGTTAAATAACTCGGAGATTAGCAGGTAGTTGCAGCTAAACCTTATACAATTCAAAGTATACTGTCTTACCAATACAACGCAACCAAAATCTCCCCGGAATCTCGCGGAACTTTTTAACAAAACGTAAACAAAGTTACACTATGCACGGATGTACTTTTTGATCATCCTGACCGGTTCTTGCTGCATACTTTGATAAATAACTCGGAGATTTGCAGGTAGTTGCAGCCAAAACTTGTATAATTCAAAGTATACTATCTTACCAATACAACGCAATCAAAATCTCCGCGGAACCTTGCGGAACTTTTTAACAAAACGTAAACAAAGTTACACTAAGCACGGATGTAGTATTTGATCATCCTGACCGTTTCATGCTACATACTTTGTTAAATAACTCGCAGATTGGCAGGTAGTTGCAGCTAAAACTTATACAATTGAAAGTATACTATCTTACCAATACAACGCAATCAAAATCGCCTTGGAACCTTGAAGAAGTTTTTAACAAAACGTAAACAAAGTTACACAAAGCACGGATGTAGTATTTGATCATCCTGACCGGTTCTTGCTGCATACTTTGTTAAATAACTCGGAGATTAGCAGGTAGTTGCAGCTAAACCTTATACAATTCAAAGTATACTATCTTACCAATACAACGCAATCAAAATCTCCGCAGAACCCTGCGCAACATTTTAACAAAACGTAATCAAATTTACACTATGCACGGATGTACTATTTGATCATCCTGACCGGTTCTTGCTGCATACTTTGTTAAATAACTCGGAGATTAGCAGGTAGTTACAGCTAAACCTTATAAAATTCAAAGTATACTATCTTAGTAAAACAACGCAATCAAAATCTACGCGGAACCTTGCGGAAGTTTTTAACAAAACGTAAACAAAGTTACACTATGCGCGGATGTACTATTTAATCTTCCTGACCGGTTCTTGCTGCATACTTTGTTAAATAACTCGGAGATTAGCAGGTAGTTGCAGCTAAACCTTATAAAATTCAAAGTATACTATCTTACCAATACAACGCAATCAAAGTCTCCACAGAACCCTGCGCAACATTTTAACAAAACGTAAGCAAAGTTAAACTATGCACGGATGTACTATTTGATCATCCTGACCGTTTCATGCTGCATACGTTGTTGAATAACTCGGAGATTAGCAGGTAGTTGCAGCTAAACCTTATACAATTCAAAGTATACTATCTTACCAATACAACGCAATCAAAATCTCCGCGGAACCTTGCGGAACTGTTCAACAAAACGTAAACAAAGTTACACTAAGCACGGATGTAGTATTTGATCATCCTGACCGTTTCATGCTACATACTTTGTTAAATAACTCGCAGATTGGCAGGTAGTTGCAGCTAAAACTTATACAATTGAAAGTATACTATCTTACCAATACAACGCAATCAAAATCGCCTCGGAACCTTGAAGAACTTTTTAACAAAACGTAAACAAAGTTAAACTATGCACGGATGTACTATTTGATCATCCTGACCGTTTCATGCTGCATACTTTGTTAAATAACTCTCAGATTTGCACGTACTTGCAGCTAAAACTTATACAATTCAAAGTATACTATCTTACCAATACAACGCAATCAAAATCTCCGCAGAACCCTGCGCAACATTTTAACAAAACGTAATCAAATTTACACTATGCACGGATGTACTATTTGATCATCCTGACCGGTTCTTGCTGCATACTTTGTTAAATAACTCGGAGATTAGCAGGTAGTTACACCTAAACCTTATAAAATTCAAAGTATACTATCTTACCAATACAACGCAATCAAAGTCTCCACAGAACCCTGCGCAACATTTTAACAAAACGTAAACAAAGTTAAACTATGCACGGATGTACTATTTGATCATCCTGACCGTTTCATGCTGCATACGTTGTTGAATAACTCGGAGATTAGCAGGTAGTTGCAGCTAAACCTTATACAATTGAAAGTATACTATCTTACCAATACAACGCAATCAAAATCGCCTCGAAACCTTGAATAACTTTTTAACAAAACGTAAACAAAATTTAAACTATGCACGGATGTTCTATTTGATCATCCTGACCGTTTCATGCTGCGTACTTTGTTAAATAACTCTCAGATTTGAACGTAGTTGCAGCTAAAACTTATACAATTCAAAGTATACTATCTTACCAATACAACGAATCAAAATCTCCGCAGAACCCTGCGCAACATTTTAACAAAACGTAAACAAAGTTACACTATGCACGGATGTACTATTTAATCTTCCCGACCGGTTCTTGCTGCATACTTTGTTAAATAACTCGGAGATTAGCAGGTAGTTACAGCTAAACCTTATACAATTCAAAGTATACTATCTTACCAATACAACGCAATCAAAATCTCCGCGGAACCTTGCGGAACTGTTCAACAAAACGTAAACAAAGTCAACTAAGCACGGATGTAGTATTTGATCATCCTGACCGTTTCATGCTACATACTTTGTTAAATAACTCGCAGATTGGCAGGTAGTTGCAGCTAAAACTTATACAATTGAAAGTATACTATCTTACCAATACAACGCAATCAAAATCGCCTTGGAGCCTTGAAGAAGTTTTTAACAAAACGTAAACAAAGTTACACTAAGCACGGATGTAGTATTTGATCATCCTGACCGGTTCTTGCTGCATACTTTGTTAAATAACTCGGAGATTAGCAGGTAGTTGCAGCTAAACCTTATACAATTCAAAGTATACTATCTTACCAATACAACGCAATCAAAATCTCCGCAGAACCCTGCGCAACATTTTAACAAAACGTAATCAAATTTACACTATGCACGGATGTACTATTTGATCATCCTGACCGGTTCTTGCTGCATACTTTGTTAAATAACTCGGAGATTAGCAGGTAGTTGCAGCTAAACCTTATACAATTCAAAGTATACTGTCTTACCAATACAACGCAACCAAAATCTCCCCGGAATCTCGCGGAACTTTTTAACAAAACGTAAACAAAGTTACACTATGCACGGATGTACTTTTTGATCATCCTGACCGGTTCTTGCTGCATACTTTGATAAATAACTCGGAGATTTGCAGGTAGTTGCAGCCAAAACTTGTATAATTCAAAGTATACTATCTTACCAATACAACGCAATCAAAATCTCCGCGGAACCTTGCGGAACTGTTCAACAAAACGTAAACAAAGTTACACTAAGCACGGATGTAGTATTTGATCATCCTGACCGTTTCATGCTACATATTTTGTTAAATAACTCGCAGATTGGCAGGTAGTTGCAGCTAAAACTTATACAATTGAAAGTATACTATCTTACCAATACAACGCAATCAAAATCGCCTTGGAACCTTGAAGAAGTTTTTAACAAAACGTAAACAAAGTTACACAAAGCACGGATGTAGTATTTGATCATCCTGACCGGTTCTTGCTGCATACTTTGTTAAATAACTCGGAGATTAGCAGGTAGTTGCAGCTAAACCTTATACAATTCAAAGTATACTATCTTACCAATACAACGCAATCAAAATCTCCGCAGAACCCTGCGCAACATTTTAACAAAACGTAATCAAATTTACACTATGCACGGATGTACTATTTGATCATCCTGACCGGTTCTTGCTGCATACTTTGTTAAATAACTCGGAGATTAGCAGGTAGTTACAGCTAAACCTTATAAAATTCAAAGTATACTATCTTAGTAAAACAACGCAATCAAAATCTACGCGGAACCTTGCGGAAGTTTTTAACAAAACGTAAACAAAGTTACACTATGCGCGGATGTACTATTTAATCTTCCTGACCGGTTCTTGCTGCATACTTTGTTAAATAACTCGGAGATTAGCAGGTAGTTGCAGCTAAACCTTATAAAATTCAAAGTATACTATCTTACCAATACAACGCAATCAAAGTCTCCACAGAACCCTGCGCAACATTTTAACAAAACGTAAGCAAAGTTAAACTATGCACGGATGTACTATTTGATCATCCTGACCGTTTCATGCTGCATACGTTGTTGAATAACTCGGAGATTAGCAGGTAGTTGCAGCTAAACCTTATACAATTCAAAGTATACTATCTTACCAATACAACGCAATCAAAATCTCCGCGGAACCTTGCGGAACTGTTCAACAAAACGTAAACAAAGTTACACTAAGCACGGATGTAGTATTTGATCATCCTGACCGTTTCATGCTACATACTTTGTTAAATAACTCGCAGATTGGCAGGTAGTTGCAGCTAAAACTTATACAATTGAAAGTATACTATCTTACCAATACAACGCAATCAAAATCGCCTCGGAACCTTGAAGAACTTTTTAACAAAACGTAAACAAAGTTAAACTATGCACGGATGTACTATTTGATCATCCTGACCGTTTCATGCTGCATACTTTGTTAAATAACTCGGAGATTAGCAGGTAGTTGCAGCTAAACCTTATACAATTCAAAGTATACTATCTTACCAATACAACGCAATCAAAATCTCCGCAGAACCCTGCGCAACATTTTAACAAAACGTAATCAAATTTACACTATGCACGGATGTACTATTTGATCATCCTGACCGGTTCTTGCTGCATACTTTGTTAAATAACTCGGAGATTAGCAGGTAGTTACAGCTAAACCTTATAAAATTCAAAGTATACTATCTTAGTAAAACAACGCAATCAAAATCTACGCGGAACCTTGCGGAAGTTTTTAACAAAACGTAAACAAAGTTACACTATGCGCGGATGTACTATTTAATCTTCCTGACCGGTTCTTGCTGCATACTTTGTTAAATAACTCGGAGATTAGCAGGTAGTTGCAGCTAAACCTTATAAAATTCAAAGTATACTATCTTACCAATACAACGCAATCAAAGTCTCCGCGGAACCTTGCGGTACTGTTCAACAAAACGTAAAAAAAGTTACACTAAGCACGGATGTAGTATTTGATCATCCTGACCGTTTCATGCTACATACTTTGTTAAATAACTCGCAGATTTGCAGGTAGTGGCAGCTAAAACTTATACAATTCAAAGTATACTATCTTACCAATACAACGCAATCAAAATCGCCTCGGAACCATGAAGAACTTTTTAACAAAACGTAAACAAAGTTAAACTATGCACGGATGTACTATTTGATCATCCTGACCGTTTCATGGTGCATACTTTGTTAAATAACTCTCAGATTTGCACGTAGTTGCAGCTAAAACTTATACAATTCAAAGTAAACTATCTTACCAATACAACGCAATCAAAATCTCCGAAGAACCCTGCGCAACATTTTAACAAAACGTAATCAAATTTACACTATGCACGGATGTACTATTTGATCATCCTGACCGTTTCTTGCTGCATACTTTGTTAAATAACTCGGAGATTAGCAGGTAGTTGCAGCTAAACCTTATACAATTCAAAGTATACTATCTTACCAATACAACGCAATCAAAGTCTCCACAGAACCCTGCGCAACATTTTAACAAAACGTAAACAAAGTTAATCTATGCACGGATGTACTATTTGATCATCCTGACCGTTTCTTGCTGCATACTCTGTTAAATAACTCGGAGATTAGCAGGTAGTTGCAGCTAAACCTTATACAATTCAAAGTATACTATCTTACCAATACAACGCAAACAAAGTCTCCACAGAACCCTGCGCAACATTTTAACAAAACGTAAACAAAGTTAAACTTTGCACGGATGTACTATTTGATCATCCTGACCGTTTCATGCTGCATACGTTGTTGAATAACTCGGAGATTAGCAGGTAGTTGCAGCTAAACCTTATACAATTCAAAGTATACTATCTTACCAATACAACGCAATCAAAATCGCCTCGGAACCTTGAAGAACTTTTTAACAAAACGTAAACAAAGTTAAACTATGCACGGATGTACTATTTGATCATCCTGACCGTTTCATGCTGCATACTTTGTTAAATAACTCTCAGATTTGCACGTAGTTGCAGCTAAAACTTATACAATTCAAAGTATACTATCTTACCAATACAACGCAATCAAAATCTCCGAAGAACCCTGCGCAACATTTTAACAAAACGTAATCAAATTTACACTATGCACAGATGTACTATTTGATCATCCTGACCGGTTCTTGATGCATACTTTGTTAATTAACTCGGAGATTAGCAGGTAGTAGCAGCTAAACCTTATACAATTCAAAGTATACTGTCTTACCAATACAACGCAACCAAAATCTCCCCGGAATCTCGCGGAACTTTTTAACAAAACGTAAACAAAGTTACACTATGCACGGATGTACTTTTTGATCATCCTGACCGGTTCTTGCTGCATACTTTGATAAATAACTCGGAGATTTGCAGGTAGTTGCAGCCAAAACGTGTACAATTCAAAGTATACTATCTTACCAATACAACGCAATCAAAATCTCCGCGGAACCTTGCGGAACTGTTCAACAAAACGTAAACAAAGTCAACTAAGCACGGATGTAGTATTTGATCATCCTGACCGTTTCATGCTACATACTTTGTTAAATAACTCGCAGATTGGCAGGTAGTTGCAGCTAAAACTTATACAATTGAAAGTATACTATCTTACCAATACAACGCAATCAAAATCGCCTTGGAACCTTGAAGAAGTTTTTAACAAAACGTAAACAAAGTTACACTAAGCACGGATGTAGTATTTGATCATCCTGACCGGTTCTTGCTGCATACTTTGTTAAATAACTCGGAGATTAGCAGGTAGTTGCAGCTAAACCTTATACAATTCAAAGTATACTGTCTTACCAATACAACGCAACCAAAATCTCCCCGGAAACTCGCGGAACTTTTTAACAAAACGTAAACAAAGTTACACTATGCACGGATGTACTATTTGATCATCCTGACCGTTTCATGGTGCATACTTTGTTAAATAACTCTCAGATTTGCACGTAGTTGCAGCTAAAACTTATACAATTCAAAGTAAACTATCTTACCAATACAACGCAATCAAAATCTCCGAAGAACCCTGCGCAACATTTTAACAAAACGTAATCAAAGTTACACTATGCACGGATGTACTTTTTGATCATCCTGACCGGTTCTTGCTGCATACTTTGATAAATAACTCGGAGATTTGCAGGTAGTTGCAGCCAAAACTTGTATAATTCAAAGTATACTATCTTACCAATACAACGCAATCAAAATCTCCGCGGAACCTTGCGGAACTGTTCAACAAAACGTAAACAAAGTTACACTAAGCACGGATGTAGTATTTGATCATCCTGACCGTTTCATGCTACATATTTTGTTAAATAACTCGCAGATTGGCAGGTAGTTGCAGCTAAAACTTATACAATTGAAAGTATACTATCTTACCAATACAACGCAATCAAAATCGCCTTGGAACCTTGAAGAAGTTTTTAACAAAACGTAAACAAAGTTACACAAAGCACGGATGTAGTATTTGATCATCCTGACCGGTTCTTGCTGCATACTTTGTTAAATAACTCGGAGATTAGCAGGTAGTTGCAGCTAAACCTTATACAATTCAAAGTATACTATCTTACCAATACAACGCAATCAAAATCTCCACAGAACCCTGCGCAACATTTTAACAAAACGTAAACAAAGTTAATCTATGCACGGATGTACTATTTGATCATCCTGACCGTTTCTTGCTGCATACTTTGTTAAATAACTCGGAGATTAGCAGGTAGTTGCAGCTAAACCTTATACAATTCAAAGTATACTATCTTACCAATACAACGCAATCAAAGTCTCCACAGAACCCTGCGCAACATTTTAACAAAACGTAAACAAAGTTAAACTTTGCACGGATGTACTATTTGATCATCCTGACCGTTTCATGCTGCATACGTTGTTGAATAACTCGGAGATTAGCAGGTAGTTGCAGCTAAACCTTATACAATTCAAAGTATACTATCTTACCAATACAACGCAATCAAAATCGCCTCGGAACCTTGAAGAACTTTTTAACAAAACGTAAACAAAGTTAAACTATGCACGGATGTACTATTTGATCATCCTGACCGTTTCATGCTGCATACTTTGTTAAATAACTCTCAGATTTGCACGTAGTTGCAGCTAAAACTTATACAATTCAAAGTATACTATCTTACCAATACAACGCAATCAAAATCTCCGAAGAACCCTGCGCAACATTTTAACAAAACGTAATCAAATTTACACTATGCACAGATGTACTATTTGATCATCCTGACCGGTTCTTGATGCATACTTTGTTAATTAACTCGGAGATTAGCAGGTAGTAGCAGCTAAACCTTATACAATTCAAAGTATACTGTCTTACCAATACAACGCAACCAAAATCTCCCCGGAATCTCGCGGAACTTTTTAACAAAACGTAAACAAAGTTACACTATGCACGGATGTACTTTTTGATCATCCTGACCGGTTCTTGCTGCATACTTTGATAAATAACTCGGAGATTTGCAGGTAGTTGCAGCCAAAACGTGTACAATTCAAAGTATACTATCTTACCAATACAACGCAATCAAAATCTCCGCGGAACCTTGCGGAACTGTTCAACAAAACGTAAACAAAGTCAACTAAGCACGGATGTAGTATTTGATCATCCTGACCGGTTCTTGCTGCATACTTTGTTAAATAACTCGGAGATTAGCAGGTAGTTGCAGCTAAAACTTATACAATTGAAAGTATACTATCTTACCAATACAACGCAATCAAAATCGCCTTGGAACCTTGAAGAAGTTTTTAACAAAACGTAAACAAAGTTACACTAAGCACGGATGTAGTATTTGATCATCCTGACCGGTTCTTGCTGCATACTTTGTTAAATAACTCGGAGATTAGCAGGTAGTTGCAGCTAAACCTTATACAATTCAAAGTATACTATCTTACCAATACAACGCAATCAAAATCTCCGCAGAACCCTGCGCAACATTTTAACAAAACGTAATCAAATTTACACTTTGCACGGATGTACTATTTGATCATCCTGACCGGTTCTTGCTGCATACTTTGTTAAATAACTCGGAGATTAGCAGGTAGTTGCAGCTAAACCTTATACAATTCAAAGTATACTGTCTTACCAATACAACGCAACCAAAATCTCCCCGGAATCTCGCGGAACTTTTTAACAAAACGTAAACAAAGTTACACTATGCACGGATGTACTTTTTGATCATCCTGACCGGTTCTTGCTGCATACTTTGATAAATAACTCGGAGATTTGCAGGTAGTTGCAGCCAAAACTTGTATAATTCAAAGTATACTATCTTACCAATACAACGCAATCAAAATCTCCGCGGAACCTTGCGGAACTGTTCAACAAAACGTAAACAAAGTTACACTAAGCACGGATGTAGTATTTGATCATCCTGACCGTTTCATGCTACATATTTTGTTAAATAACTCGCAGATTTGCAGGTAGTTGCAGCTAAAACTTATACAATTGAAAGTATACTATCTTACCAATACAACGCAATCAAAATCGCCTTGGAACCTTGAAGAAGTTTTTAACAAAACGTAAACAAAGTTACACAAAGCACGGATGTAGTATTTGATCATCCTGACCGGTTCTTGCTGCATACTTTGTTAAATAACTCGGAGATTAGCAGGTAGTTGCAGCTAAACCTTATACAATTCAAAGTATACTATCTTACCAATACAACGCAATCAAAATCTCCGCAGAACCCTGCGCAACATTTTAACAAAACGTAATCAAATTTACACTATGCACGGATGTACTATTTGATCATCCTGACCGGTTCTTGCTGCATACTTTGTTAAATAACTCGGAGATTAGCAGGTAGTTACAGCTAAACCTTATAAAATTCAAAGTATACTATCTTAGTAAAACAACGCAATCAAAATCTACGCGGAACCTTGCGGAAGTTTTTAACAAAACGTAAACAAAGTTACACTATGCGCGGATGTACTATTTAATCTTCCTGACCGGTTCTTGCTGCATACTTTGTTAAATAACTCGGAGATTAGCAGGTAGTTGCAGCTAAACCTTATAAAATTCAAAGTATACTATCTTACCAATACAACGCAATCAAAGTCTCCACAGAACCCTGCGCAACATTTTAACAAAACGTAAGCAAAGTTAAACTATGCACGGATGTACTATTTGATCATCCTGACCGTTTCATGCTGCATACGTTGTTGAATAACTCGGAGATTAGCAGGTAGTTGCAGCTAAACCTTATACAATTCAAAGTATACTATCTTACCAATACAACGCAATCAAAATCTCCGCGGAACCTTGCGGAACTGTTCAACAAAACGTAAACAAAGTTACACTAAGCACGGATGTAGTATTTGATCATCCTGACCGTTTCATGCTACATACTTTGTTAAATAACTCGCAGATTGGCAGGTAGTTGCAGCTAAAACTTATACAATTGAAAGTATACTATCTTACCAATACAACGCAATCAAAATCGCCTCGGAACCTTGAAGAACTTTTTAACAAAACGTAAACAAAGTTAAACTATGCACGGATGTACTATTTGATCATCCTGACCGTTTCATGCTGCATACTTTGTTAAATAACTCTCAGATTTGCACGTACTTGCAGCTAAAACTTATACAATTCAAAGTATACTATCTTACCAATACAACGCAATCAAAATCTCCGCAGAACCCTGCGCAACATTTTAACAAAACGTAATCAAATTTACACTATGCACGGATGTACTATTTGATCATCCTGACCGGTTCTTGCTGCATACTTTGTTAAATAACTCGGAGATTAGCAGGTAGTTACAGCTAAACCTTATAAAATTCAAAGTATACTATCTTACCAATACAACGCAATCAAAGTCTCCACAGAACCCTGCGCAACATTTTAACAAAACGTAAACAAAGTTAAACTATGCACGTATGTACTATTTGATCATCCTGACCGGTTCTTGCTGCATACTTTGTTAAATAACTCGGAGATTAGCAGGTAGTTGCAGCTAAACCTTATACAATTCAAAGTATACTGTCTTACCAATACAACGCAACCAAAATCTCCCCGGAAACTCGCGGAACTTTTTAACAAAACGTAAACAATGTTACACTATGCACGGATGTACTTTTTAATCATCCTGACCGGTTCTTGCTGCATACTTTGATAAATAACTCGGAGATTTGCAGGTAGTTGCAGCCAAAACTTATACAATTCAAAGTATACTATCTTACCAATACAACGCAATCAAAATCTCCGCGGAACCTTGCGGAACTGTTCAACAAAACGTAAACAAAGTTACACTAAGCACGGATGTAGTATTTGATCATCCTGACCGTTTCATGCTACAAACTTTGTTAAATAACTCGCAGATTGGCAGGTAGTTGCAGCTAAAACTTATACAATTGAAAGTATACTATCTTACCAATACAACGCAATCAAAATCGCCTCGAAACCTTGAAGAACTTTTTAACAAAACGTAAACAAAGTTAAACTATGCACGGATGTTCTATTTGATCATCCTGACCGTTTCATGCTGCGTACTTTGTTAAATAACTCTCAGATTTGCACGTAGTTGCAGCTAAAACTTATACAATTCAAAGTATACTATCTTACCAATACAACGAATCAAAATCTCCGCAGAACCCTGCGCAACATTTTAACAAAACGTAATCAAATTTACACTATGCACGGATGTACTATTTGATCATCCTGACCGGTTCTTGCTGCATACTTTGTTAAATAACTCTCAGATTTGCACGTACTTGCAGCTAAAACTTATACAATTCAAAGTATACTATCTTACCAATACAACGCAATCAAAATCTCCGCAGAACCCTGCGCAACATTTTAACAAAACGTAATCAAATTTACACTATGCACGGATGTACTATTTGATCATCCTGACCGGTTCTTGCTGCATACTTTGTTAAATAACTCGGAGATTAGCAGGTAGTTACAGCTAAACCTTATAAAATTCAAAGTATACTATCTTACCAATACAACGAATCAAAATCTCCGCAGAACCCTGCGCAACATTTTAACAAAACGTAATCAAATTTACACTATGCACGGATGTACTATTTGATCATCCTGACCGGTTCTTGCTGCATACTTTGTTAAATAACTCGGAGATTAGCAGGTAGTTGCAGCTAAACCTTATACAATTCAAAGTATACTATCTTACAAATACAACGCAATCAAAGTCTCCACAGAACACTGCGCAACATTTTAACAAAACGTAAACAAAGTTACACTATGCACGGATGTACTATTTAATCTTCCCGACCGGTTCTTGCTGCATACTTTGATAAATAACTCGGAGATTTGCAGGTAGTTGCAGCCAAAACTTGTACAATTCAAAGTATACTATCTTACCAATACAACGCAATCAAAATCTCCGCGGAACCTTGCGGAACTGTTCAACAAAACGTAAACAAAGTTACACTAAGCACGGATGTAGTATTTGATCATCCTGACCGTTTCATGCTACAAACTTTGTTAAATAACTCTCAGATTGTCAGGTAGTTGCAGCTAAAACTTATACAATTGAAAGTATACTATCTTACCAATACAACGCAATCAAAATCGCCTCGAAACCTTGAAGAACTTTTTAACAAAACGTAAACAAAGTTAAACTATGCACGGATGTTCTATTTGATCATCCTGACCGTTTCATGCTGCGTACTTTGTTAAATAACTCTCAGATTTGCACGTAGTTGCAGCTAAAACTTATACAATTCAAAGTATACTATCTTACCAATACAACGAATCAAAATCTCCGCAGAACCTTGCGGAACTGTTCAACAAAACGTAAACAAAGTTACACTAAGCACGGATGTAGTATTTGATCATCCTGACCGTTTCATGCTACATACTTTGTTAAATAACTCGCAGATTGGCAGGTAGTTGCAGCTAAAACTTATACAATTGAAAGTATACTATCTTACCAATACAACGCAATCAAAATCGCCTCGAAACCTTGAAGAACTTTTTAACAAAACGTAAACAAAGTTACACTATGCACGGATGTACTATTTGATCATCCGGACCGGTTCCTGCTGCATACATTGTTAAATAACTCTCAGATTTGCACGTAGTTGCAGCTAAAACTTATACAATTCAAAGTATACTATCTTACCAATACAACGCAATCAAAATCTCCGCAGAACCCTGCGCAACATTTTAACAAAACGTAAACAAAGTTAAACTATGCACGGATGTACTATTTGATCATCCTGACCGTTTCATGCTGCATACGTTGTTGAATAACTCGGAGATTAGCAGGTAGTTACAGCTAAACCTTATAAAATTCAAAGTATACTATCTTACCAATACAACGCAATCAAAATCTCCGCAGAACCCTGCGCAACATTTTAACAAAACGTAATCAAATTTACACTATGCACGGATGTACTATTTGATCATCCTGACCGGTTCTTGCTGCATACCTTGTTAAATAACTCGGAGATTAGCAGGTAGTTGCAGCTAAACGTTATACAATTCAAAGTATACTGTCTTACCAATACAACGCAATCAAAATCGCCTCGAAACCTTGAAGAACTTTTTAACAAAACGTAAACAAAGTTAAACTATGCACGGATGTACTATTTGATCATCCTGACCGTTTCATGCTGCATACTTTGTTAAATAACTCTCAGATTTGCACGTAGTTGCAGCTAAAACTTATACAATTCAAAGTATACTATCTTACCAATACAACGCAATCAAAATCTCCGCAGAACCCTGCGCAACATTTTAACAAAACGTAATCAAATTTACACTATGCACGGATGTACTATTTGATCATCCTGACCGTTTCATGCTACATACTTTGTTAAATAACTCGCAGATTGGCAGGTAGTTGCAGCTAAAACTTATACAATTGAAAGTATACTATCTTACCAATACAACGCAATCAAAATCGCCTCGGAACCTTGAAGAACTTTTTAACAAAACGTAAACAAAGTTAAACTATGCACGGATGTACTATTTGATCATCCTGACCGTTTCATGCTGCATACTTTGTTAAATAACTCTCAGATTTGCACGTACTTGCAGCTAAAACTTATACAATTCAAAGTATACTATCTTACCAATACAACGCAATCAAAATCTCCGCAGAACCCTGCGCAACATTTTAACAAAACGTAATCAAATTTACACTATGCACGGATGTACTATTTGACCATCCTGACCGGTTCTTGCTGCATACTTTGTTAAATAACTCGGAGATTAGCAGGTAGTTACACCTAAACCTTATAAAATTCAAAGTATACTATCTTACCAATACAACGCAATCAAAGTCTCCACAGAACCCTGCGCAACATTTTAACAAAACGTAAACAAAGTTAAACTATGCACGGATGTACTATTTGATCATCCTGACCGTTTCATGCTGCATACGTTGTTGAATAACTCGGAGATTAGCAGGTAGATGCAGCTAAACCTTATACAATTCAAAGTATACTATCTTACCAATACAACGCAATCAAAATCGCCTCGGAACCTTGAAGAACTTTTTAACAAAACGTAAACAAAGTTAAACTATGCACGGATGTACTATTTGATCATCCTGACCGTTTCATGCTGCATACTTGGTTAAATAACTCTCAGATTTGCACGTACTTGCAGCTAAAACTTATACAATTCAAAGTATACTATCTTACCAATACAACGCAATCAAAATCTCCGCAGAACCCTGCGCAACATTTTAACAAAACGTAATCAAATTTACACTATGCACGGTTGTACTATTTGATCATCCTGACCGGTTCTTGCTGCATACTTTGTTAAATAACTCGGAGATTAGCAGGTAGTTACAGCTAAAACTTATAAAATTCAAAGTATACTATCTTACCAATACAACGCAATCAAAGTCTCCACAGAACCCTGCGCAACATTTTAACAAAACGTAAACAAAGTTAAACTATGCACGTATGTACTATTTGATCATCCTGACCGGTTCTTGCTGCATACTTTGTTAAATAACTCGGAGATTAGCAGGTAGTTGCAGCTGAACCTTATACAATTCAAAGTATACTGTCTTACCAATACAACGCAACCAAAATCTCCCCGGAAACTCGCGGAACTTTTTAACAAAACGTAAACAATGTTACACTATGCACGGATGTACTTTTTAATCATCCTGACCGGTTCTTGCTGGATACTTTGATAAATAACTCGGAGATTTGCAGGTAGTTGCAGCCAAAACTTATACAATTCAAAGTATACTATCTTACCAATACAACGCAATCAAAATCTCCGCGGAACCTTGCGGAACTGTTCAACAAAACGTAAACAAAGTTACACTAAGCACGGATGTAGTATTTGATCATCCTGACCGTTTCATGCTACAAACTTTGTTAAATAACTCGCAGATTGGCAGGTAGTTGCAGCTAAAACTTATACAATTGAAAGTATACTATCTTACCAATACAACGCAATCAAAATCGCCTCGAAACCTTGAAGAACTTGTAACGAGCTCGGTTTTCCGCGGCTCGTTGCAACGGACGGCACTCGCGGCCCGGATTTGGCTCGCCGTGCCAGGGTTCGTAGGATACGCGAGTCGGGACGGTCAGGATAATAACTGAGTCGTTCTTCGTGTATTTTCCACGGGTTACGGTTCGGGCCTTGGCGGTCGCGGAACGGATCGGACGCGGCGGTCGGCGGATCGGTCCTCCTGGATCACGGTGTCGCGCGACGGCCGTCGCCGTCGCGCTACGGCGGAGATCGCGATTCGCGGTACTGGTACTTGCGGATTACGAGTCGAAGACGTAAGAGAAGAGAACGTAAGGGGCAGCGAACGTAAGAGAGCTCGGTGGCGCGCGCGGGCTCCTTTTATGCCCTGGTTGACTCGGGGCAAGGGGCGCAGCGCGGGGTGGTTTTCGGCGGAACTTCCGGTGACGTTCCGTGTCCGGTTCGAAGGATCTCGAAGCTATGGCGGCTTCCGGTTGCCGCCAGAATCGGTTGCGTGGCGCGAGGGCGCGGAGCGCGGATCCTGCGACGCTCGGAATTCGTCGGGATCGGTCGGCGGGGGTCGGGATTCCGCGAGAGCGGTACGTAACAGGCCTGGCGCGTCCAGGTCTGTTACACCCCCCCCCCTTTCGTCGCGGAACGAGTGAACCGTAACCCTTATTTATTCGTAACCAATGTGTGAAAATTAACAGTTCTCTTCTTTGGCCGGTTCTGGTGGGGAGACCGGCTCCTCCCCGTACAATACTACGGTTCTTATAACTACGGAGATTACGCTGCTTATAATTACGGATCGGACCGCTGTCCGAACGCGGCTTATACCTATGGATACGGAGCTAGGACTATCTGTACAACCGCGGCTCATCACTTACGGAGATTATGCGGCGGATAACTACGGTTACGGACCTAAAACTACGTGTACTATCTGTACAAACGCGGCTTATAACTACGGATACGGACCTAAAACTACGTGTACTATCTGTACAAACGCGGCTTATAACTACGGATACGGAACTAGAACTTTTGTACAAACATGCCTTATAACTGCGGATACTAAACTATAACTACTTGTACAACTATGGCTTATAACTACGGATACGGAACTACAACTGTTGTACAAACATGCCCTCGACCCTGCGTGCCGGGTGAGATCGCGGAGGCCCTCGGGTGGGCCCTCGGCCCTGGCCCTGGGCCCTGTCCACGGTGCGCGGGTTACCGCCGGACGTCGGCCATTACGGTGACGCGGTGTCGGTTCTCGGCGATGACGTGATTCGGGGTACGAAACGCACGCGAGCTGGGTGCCCGCGGCCGTTGACACACGCGGGTTTCCTGGAGGTCTGATCTTCCCGGTCTCAGCGGCCACCGTCGTGGTCGCTGGGGTCCGGATCGTCGGGTGTCCGTTCGATCATTTGGAACGGCGGACGAGAGTCAGCGGCGGCCGTCGCCGTCGCTTCGTGCTCGTATATTCGGAACGGCGGATGAGACTCGGCGGCAGCGGTATCTGCCGTGTCGATCTCATGTGTTCGGAACGGCGGATGAGACTCGACGGCAGCGGTGTCTGCGGGTCGATCTCATATATTCGGAACGGCGGATGAGACTCGATGGCAGCGGTGTCTGCCGTGTCGATCTCATATATTCGGAACGGCGGGTGAGACTCGGCGGCTTCGGCCGCGTCGGTCTCATATATTCGGAACGGAGTTTTCGTTCGACCGGTGAGACTGAGTGTCGGCTCGCGATTTCTCGCGACGGGCGGTACCTCGCGGTACGCGGGTGTTCTCGGCACGCGCGTTATCGGCATGCGTGTTGTCGGTTCGCGGATCGGTCAGTCTCCGGTGCTCGGAACGGCAGGAACTCGGTTTCGGCAGTCGTCGGCCCGCGAGTTATCGCGGAACGCGGGTGATCGGGTCGCGGCTTAACGGATCGCGATACGGCGGGGCCACGGCGTCGCCAGCGGTCGGCACACGTGGGTGTCCGAGAGCCGATCTCCCTTGGCCTCGGCGGCAACTCTCGTCGGAGCCGTGGCCATGGTTTCCTGGCTTACGGGCGATCCTCTGCTGAGGATCGTGATTTCGATGGTACGGAGACGCCAGCGGGTGTCTAGACGCACGTTTTCAGATCGGGTATCGAGGGCAACAGCGGTCACCGGCTCGATACGTTTCCAGGGGTTCACCGGCCGAACGATAGCAACATCGGTTACGTAGCTCGGCCAGGGTTTGTCAGGGCGGGGTAAATGGCAACCGCAGTTACCGGGAAAACGGACGGGGTGTCGGGGTGTCAGGACACTTTCGGCGTGGGTCCCGGAGCTCGGTTCCGCGAAAACGGTTTCGGTGGTGCGCGCGGTCGCGGTTGTGTTCGCAGTTCGAATTCTACGCGTGATGAACGACGGCAAAGAAAACGACAGGGCGTGTCGGACAAACGGGAGCCCTTTACGGCGCGAACGCTGTTCGGTGAAAGATGTCCGGTAGTCTGCCACGGGTCTGGTCTGGACTTCGACGGAGGCGGCTACGGCGGGTCTGGTCTGGAATCCGGCGGAGGCGGCTACGGCTACGATCCGGTACGGCACAACGGCACACGGCATCCGGCACGGAACGGGAATTGCGTTTTTGCCCAGGACGCATTTGATTCCCTTGAACGGCACGGAACAGACCTGCGTTCTCATGCGCGCGTTCGTTTCGCTCCTTCGCTGGTCGGCGTGCTCGATCGTTTTCCTCCGGGGCTCGCTCTTTCGGTTAACCCCGTCGCTCTTTTCCGGCTCAGAGACGCTCCTACGTTCGTCGGAATCGATCTTTTCCACCAGGGATCGTTCCTTCGCTGGTTCGGCTGGCGGTCGGCAGGCGGTGCACGTGTACCGGCACTGCTATGGCGGAACGGCGGAGTCCGGCGTCTTTGCAGGTCGGTGCGACCGCTCCTTGGATCGGCGAAATCGCTCTTTTGATCGCCAGAATGGATCCTGCTCGGCCGGGAATCGTTCCCAGGTTCGTCGGGATCGATCTTTTGCTGGTTCGGCGTGCGGTCGTCAGGCAGTGCGCGTGTACCGGCGCTCCTTCGGCGTTACGGCGCGTGGCTCGGCACGATTCGGCGGGACGGCCCGGTGCGGCGCATGCGTGTCACTTTTCACTCGCGGCGAGATAACCTCTCCACGCCACGTGGTCGAAACTTTTACCGGTCACCGCGAACTTTTACCGGTCACTTGAACTCTTGCCGGTCACTGGATCTTTTACCGGTCAATTGAACGGACCGATTAATGCGAATTAACCAGTCCCTGTTCGGGCGCCATGTAATGAGCTCGGTTTTCCGCGGCTCGTTGCAACGGACGGCACTCGCGGCCCGGATTTGGCTCGCCGTGCCAGGGTTCGTAGGATACGCGAGTCGGGACGGTCAGGATAATAACTGAGTCGTTCTTCGTGTATTTTCCACGGGTTACGGTTCGGGCCTTGGCGGTCGCGGAACGGATCGGACGCGGCGGTCGGCGGATCGGTCCTCCTGGATCACGGTGTCGCGCGACGGCCGTCGCCGTCGCGCTACGGCGGAGATCGCGATTCGCGGTACTGGTACTTGCGGATTACGAGTCGAAGACGTAAGAGAAGAGAACGTAAGAGAGCTCGGTGGCGCGCGCGGGCTCCTTTTATGCCCTGGTTGACTCGGGGCAAGGGGCGCAGCGCGGGGTGGTTTTCGGCGGAACTTCCGGTGATGTTCCGTGTCCGGTTCGAAGGATCTCGAAGCTATGGCGGCTTCCGGTTGCCGCCAGAATCGGTTGCGTGGCGCGAGGGCGCGGAGCACGGATCCTGCGACGCTCGGAATTCGTCGGGATCGGTCGGCGGGGGTCGGGATTCCGCGAGAGCGGTACGTAACAGGCCTGGCGCGTCCAGGTCTGTTACAAACTTTTTAACAAAACGTAAACAAAGTTAAACTATGCACGGATGTTCTATTTGATCATCCTGACCGTTTCATGCCGCGTACTTTGTTAAATAACTCTTTGCACGTAGTTGCAGCTAAAACTTATACAATTCAAAGTATACTATCTTACCAATACAACGAATCAAAATCTCCGCAGAACCCTGCGCAACATTTTAACAAAACGTAATCAAATTTACACTATGCACGGATGTACTATTTGATCATCCTGACCGGTTCTTGCTGCATACTTTGTTAAATAACTCGGAGATTAGCAGGTAGTTGCAGCTAAACCTTATACAATTCAAAGTATACTATCTTACCAATACAACGCAATCAAAGTCTCCACAGAACCCTGCGCAACATTTTAACAAAACGTAAACAAAGTTACACTATGCACGGATGTACTATTTAATCTTCCCGACCGGTTCTTGCTGCATACTTTGTTAAATAACTCGGAGATTAGCAGGTAGTTGCAGCTAAACCTTATACAATTCAAAGTATACTATCTTACCAATACAACGCAATCAAAGTCTCCACAGAACCCTGCGCAACATTTTAACAAAACGTAATCAAAGTTACACTATGCACGGATGTACTATTTAATCTTCCCGACCGGTTCTTGCTGCATACTTTGTTAAATAACTCGGAGATTAGCAGGTAGTTACAGCTAAACCTTATACAATTCAAAGTATACTATCTTACCAATACAACGCAATCAAAATCTCCGCGGAACCTTGCGGAACTGTTCAACAAAACGTAAACAAAGTTACACTAAGCACGGATGTAGTATTTGATCATCCTGACCGTTTCATGCTACATACTTTGTTAAATAACTCGCAGATTGGCAGGTAGTTGCAGCTAAAACTTATACAATTGAAAGTATACTATCTTACCAATACAACGCAATCAAAATCGCCTCGGAACCTTGAAGAACTTTTTAACAAAACGTAAACAAAGTTAAACTATGCACGTATGTACTATTTGATCATCCTGACCGGTTCTTGCTGCATACTTTGTTAAATAACTCGGAGATTAGCAGGTAGTTGCAGCTAAACCTTATACAATTCAAAGTATACTGTCTTACCAATACAACGCAACCAAAATCTCCCCGGAAACTCGCGGAACTTTTTAACAAAACGTAAACAAAGTTACACTATGCACGGATGTACTTTTTAATCATCCTGACCGGATCTTGCTGCATACTTTGATAAATAACTCGGAGATTTGCAGGTAGTTGCAGCCAAAACTTATACAATTCAAAGTATACTATCTTACCAATACAACGCAATCAAAATCTCCGCGGAACCTTGCGGAACTGTTCAACAAAACGTAAACAAAGTTACACTAAGCACGGATGTAGTATTTGATCATCCTGACCGTTTCATGCTACAAACTTTGTTAAATAACTCTCAGATTGGCAGGTAGTTGCAGCTAAAACTTATACAATTGAAAGTATACTATCTTACCAATACAACGCAATCAAAATCGCCTCGAAACCTTGAAGAACTTTTTAACAAAACGTAAACAAAGTTAAACTATGCACGGATGTTCTATTTGATCATCCTGACCGTTTCATGCTGCGTACTTTGTTAAATAACTCTCAGATTTGCACGTAGTTGCAGCTAAAACTTATACAATTCAAAGTATACTATCTTACCAATACAACGAATCAAAATCTCCGCAGAACCCTGCGCAACATTTTAACAAAACGTAATCAAATTTACACTATGCACGGATGTACTATTTGATCATCCTGACCGGTTCTTGCTGCATACTTTGTTAAATAACTCGGAGATTAGCAGGTAGTTGCAGCTAAACCTTATACAATTCAAAGTATACTATCTTACCAATACAACGCAATCAAAGTCTCCACAGAACCCTGCGCAACATTTTAACAAAACGTAAACAAAGTTACACTATGCACGGATGTACTATTTAATCTTCCCGACCGGTTCTTGCTGCATACTTTGTTAAATAACTCGGAGATTAGCAGGTAGTTGCAGCTAAACCTTATACAATTCAAAGTATACTATCTTACCAATACAACGCAATCAAAGTCTCCACAGAACCCTGCGCAACATTTTAACAAAACGTAATCAAAGTTACACTATGCACGGATGTACTATTTAATCTTCCCGACCGGTTCTTGCTGCATACTTTGTTAAATAACTCGGAGATTAGCAGGTAGTTACAGCTAAACCTTATACAATTCAAAGTATACTATCTTACCAATACAACGCAATCAAAGTCTCCACAGAACCCTGCGCAACATTTTAACAAAACGTAAACAAAGTTACACTATGCACGGATGTACTATTTAATCTTCCCGACCGGTTCTTGCTGCATACTTTGTTAAATAACTCGGAGATTAGCAGGTAGTTGCAGCTAAACCTTATACAATTCAAAGTATACTATCTTACCAATACAACGCAATCAAAGTCTCCACAGAACCCTGCGCAACATTTTAACAAAACGTAATCAAAGTTACACTATGCACGGATGTACTATTTAATCTTCCCGACCGGTTCTTGCTGCATACTTTGTTAAATAACTCGGAGATTAGCAGGTAGTTACAGCTAAACCTTATACAATTCAAAGTATACTATCTTACCAATACAACGCAATCAAAATCTCCGCGGAACCTTGCGGAACTGTTCAACAAAACGTAAACAAAGTTACACTAAGCACGGATGTAGTATTTGATCATCCTGACCGTTTCATGCTACATACTTTGTTAAATAACTCGCAGATTGGCAGGTAGTTGCAGCTAAAACTTATACAATTGAAAGTATACTATCTTACCAATACAACGCAATCAAAATCGCCTCGGAACCTTGAAGAACTTTTTAACAAAACGTAAACAAAGTTAAACTATGCACGGATGTACTATTTGATCATCCTGACCGTTTCATGCTGCATACTTTGTTAAATAACTCTCAGATTTGCACGTAGTTGCAGCTAAAACTTATACAATTCAAAGTATACTATCTTACCAATACAACGCAATCAAAATCTCCGAAGAACCCTGCGCAACATTTTAACAAAACGTAATCAAATTTACACTATGCACGGATGTACTATTTGATCATCCTGACCGGTTCTTGCTGCATACTTTGTTAAATAACTCGGAGATTAGCAGGTAGTTGCAGCTAAACATTATACAATTCAAAGTATACTGTCTTACCAATACAACACAACCAAAATCTCCCCGGAAACTCGCGGAACTTTTTAACAAAACGTAAACAAAGTTACACTATGCACGGATGTACTTTTTGATCATCCTGACTGGTTCTTGCTGCATACTTTGATAAATAACTCGGAGATTTGCAGGTAGTTGCAGCTAAACCTTATACAATTCAAAGTATACTGTCTTACCAATACAACGCAACCAAAATCTCCCCGGAATCTCGCGGAACTTTTTAACAAAACGTAAACAAAGTTACACTAAGCACGGATGTAGTATTTGATCATCCTGACCGTTTCATGCTACATACTTTGTTAAATAACTCGCAGATTGGCAGGTAGTTGCAGCTAAAACTTATACAATTGAAAGTATACTATCTTACCAATACAACGCAATCAAAATCGCCTTGGAACCTTGAAGAAGTTTTTAACAAAACGTAAACAAAGTTACACTAAGCACGGATGTAGTATTTGATCATCCTGACCGGTTCTTGCTGCATACTTTGTTAAATAACTCGGAGATTAGCAGGTAGTTGCAGCTAAACCTTATACAATTCAAAGTATACTATCTTACCAATACAACGCAATCAAAATCTCCGCAGAACCCTGCGCAACATTTTAACAAAACGTAATCAAATTTACACTATGCACGGATGTACTATTTGATCATCCTGACCGGTTCTTGCTGCATACTTTGTTAAATAACTCGGAGATTAGCAGGTAGTTACAGCTAAACCTTATAAAATTCAAAGTATACTATCTTAGTAAAACAAGGCAATCAAATTCTACGCGGAACCTTGCGGAAGTTTTTAACAAAACGTAAACAAAGTTACACTATGCGCGGATGTACTATTTAATCTTCCTGACCGGTTCTTGCTGCATACGTTGTTGAATAACTCGGAGATTAGCAGTTAGTTGCAGCTAAACCTTATACAATTCAAAGTATACTATCTTACCAATACAACCCAATCAAAATCTCCGCGGAACCTTGCGGAACTGTTCAACAAAACGTAAACAAAGTTACACTAAGCACGGATGTAGTATTTGATCATCCTGACCGGTTCTTGCTGCATACTTTGTTAAATAACTCGGAGAATTGCAGGTAGTTGCAGCTAAAACTTATACAATTCAAAGTATACTCTCTTACCAATACAACGCAACCAAAATCTCCCCGGAACCTTGCGGAACTTTTTATCGAAACGTAAACAAAGTCACACTATGCACGGATGTACTATTTGATCATCCTGACCGGCTCTTGCTGCATACTTTGTTAAATAGCTTGGAGATTTGCAGGTAGTTGCAGCCAAAACTTATACAATTCAAAGTTTACAACCTTACCAATACAACACAATCAAAATCTCCACAGAACCCTGCGCAACATTTTAACAAAACGTAAACAAAGTTAAACTATGCACGGATGTACTATTTGATCATCCTGACCGTTTCATGCTGCATACGTTGTTGAATAACTCGGAGATTAGCAGGTAGTTGCAGCTAAACCTTATACAATTCAAAGTATACTATCTTACCAATACAACGCAATCAAAATCTCCGCGGAACCTTGCGGAACTGTTCAACAAAACGTAAACAAAGTTACACTAAGCACGGATGTAGTATTTAATCATCCTGACCGTTTCATGCTACATACTTTGTTAAATAACTCGCAGATTTGCAGGTAGTTGCAGCTAAAACTTATACAATTCAAAGTATACTATCTTACCAATACAACGCAATCAAAATCGCCTCGGAACCTTGAAGAACTTTTTAACAAAACGTAAACAAAGTTAAACTATGCACGGATGTACTATTTGATCATCCTGACCGTTTCATGCTGCATACTTTGTTAAATAACTCTCAGATTTGCACGTACTTGCAGCTAAAACTTATACAATTCAAAGTATACTATCTTACCAATACAACGCAATCAAAATCTCCGCAGAACCCTGCGCAACATTTTAACAAAACGTAATCAAATTTACACTATGCACGGATGTACTATTTGATCATCCTGACCGGTTCTTGCTGCATACTTTGTTAAATAACTCGGAGATTAGCAGGTAGTTGCAGCTAAACCTTATACAATTCAAAGTATACTGTCTTACCAATACAACGCAACCAAAATCTCCCCGGAATCTCGCGGAACTTTTTAACAAAACGTAAACAAAGTTACACTATGCACGGATGTACTTTTTGATCATCCTGACCGGTTCTTGCTGCATACTTTGATAAATAACTCGGAGATTTGCAGGTAGTTGCAGCCAAAACTTGTACAATTCAAAGTATACTATCTTACCAATACAACGCAATCAAAATCTCCGCGGAACCTTGCGGAACTGTTCAACAAAACGTAAACAAAGTTACACTAAGCACGGATGTAGTATTTGATCATCCTGACCGTTTCATGCTACATACTTTGTTAAATAACTCGCAGATTGGCAGGTAGTTGCAGCTAAAACTTATACAATTGAAAGTATACTATCTTACCAATACAACGCAATCAAAATCGCCTTGGAACCTTGAAGAAGTTTTTAACAAAACGTAAACAAAGTTACACTAAGCACGGATGTAGTATTTGATCATCCTGACCGGTTCTTGCTGCATACTTTGTTAAATAACTCGGAGATTAGCAGGTAGTTGCAGCTAAACCTTATACAATTCAAAGTATACTATCTTACCAATACAACGCAATCAAAGTCTAGACAGAACCCTGCGCAACATTTTAACAAAACGTAATCAAATTTACACTATGCACGGATGTACTATTTGATCATCCTGACCGGTTCTTGCTGCATACTTTGTTAAATAACTCGGAGATTAGCAGGTAGTTACAGCTAAACCTTATAAAATTCAAAGTATACTATCTTAGTAAAACAAGGCAATCAAAATCTACGCGGAACCTTGCGGAAGTTTTTAACAAAACGTAAACAAAGTTACACTATGCGCGGATGTACTATTTAATCTTCCTGACCGGTTCTTGCTGCATACTTTGTTAAATAACTCGGAGATTAGCAGGTAGTTGCAGCTAAACCTTATACAATTCAAAGTATACTATCTTACCAATACAACGCAATCAAAGTCTCCACAGAACCCTGCGCAACATTTTAACAAAACGTAAACAAAGTTACACTATGCACGGATGTACTATTTAATCTTCCTGACCGGTTCTTGCTGCATACTTTGTTAAATAACTCGGAGATTAGCAGGTAGTTACAGCTAAACCTTATACAATTCAAAGTATACTATCTTACCAATACAACGCAATCAAAGTCTAGACAGAACCCTGCGCAACATTTTAACAAAACGTAAACAAATTTACACTATGCACGGATGTACTATTTGATCATCCTGACCGGTTCTTGCTGCATACTTTGTTAAATAACACGGAGATTAGCAGGTAGTTGCAGCTAAACGTTATACAATTCAAAGTATACTGTCTTACCAATACAACGCAATCAATATCTCCGCGGAACCTTGCGGAACTGTTCAACAAAACGTAAACAATGTTACACTAAGCACGGATGTACTATTTGATCATCCTGACCGGTTCTTGCTGCATACTTTGTTAAATAACTCGGAGATTAGCAGGTAGTTACAGCTAAACCTTATAAAATTCAAAGTATACTCTCTTACCAATACAACGCAATCAAAGTCTCCACAGAACCCTGCGCAACATTTTAACAAAACGTAAACAAAGTTAAACTATGCACGGATGTACTATTTGATCATCCTGACCGTTTCATGCTGCATACTTTGTTAAATAACTCTCAGATTTGCACGTACTTGCAGCTAAAACTTATACAATTCAAAGTATACTATCTTGCCAATATAACGCAATCAAAATCTCCGCAGAACCCTGCGCAACATTTTAACAAAACGTAATCAAATTTACACTATGCACGGATGTACTATTTGATCATCCTGACCGGTTCTTGCTGCATACTTTGTTAAATAACTCGGAGATTAGCAGGTAGTTGCAGCTAAACCTTATACAATTCAAAGTATACTGTCTTACCAATACAACGCAACCAAAATCTCCCCGGAATCTCGCGGAACTTTTTAACAAAACGTAAACAAAGTTACACTATGCACGGATGTACTTTTTGATCATCCTGACCGGTTCTTGCTGCATACTTTGATAAATAACTCGGAGATTTGCAGGTAGTTGCAGCCAAAACTTGTACAATTCAAAGTATACTATCTTACCAATACAACGCAATCAAAATCTCCGCGGAACCTTGCGGAACTGTTCAACAAAACGTAAACAAAGTTACACTAAGCACGGATGTAGTATTTGATCATCCTGACCGTTTCATGCTACATACTTTGTTAAATAACTCGCAGATTGGCAGGTAGTTGCAGCTAAAACTTATACAATTGAAAGTATACTATCTTACCAATACAACGCAATCAAAATCGCCTTGGAACCTTGAAGAAGTTTTTAACAAAACGTAAACAAAGTTACACTAAGCACGGATGTAGTATTTGATCATCCTGACCGGTTCTTGCTGCATACTTTGTTAAATAACTCGGAGATTAGCAGGTAGTTGCAGCTAAACCTTATACAATTCAAAGTATACTATCTTACCAATACAACGCAATCAAAATCTCCGCAGAACCCTGCGCAACATTTTAACAAAACGTAATCAAATTTACACTATGCACGGATGTACTATTTGATCATCCTGACCGGTTCTTGCTGCATACTTTGTTAAATAACTCGGAGATTAGCAGGTAGTTACAGCTAAACCTTATAAAATTCAAAGTATACTATCTTAGTAAAACAAGGCAATCAAAATCTACGCGGAACCTTGCGGAAGTTTTTAACAAAACGTAAACAAAGTTACACTATGCGCGGATGTACTATTTAATCTTCCTGACCGGTTCTTGCTGCATACTTTGTTAAATAACTCGGAGATTAGCAGGTAGTTACAGCTAAACCTTATAAAATTCAAAGTATACTCTCTTACCAATACAACGCAATCAAAGTCTCCACAGAACCCTGAGCAACATTTTAACAAAACGTAAACAAAGTTAAACTATGCACGGATGTACTATTTGATCATCCTGACCGTTTCATGCTGCATACTTTGTTAAATAACTCTCAGATTTGCACGTACTTGCAGCTAAAACTTATACAATTCAAAGTATACTATCTTGCCAATACAACGCAATCAAAATCTCCGCAGAACCCTGCGCAACATTTTAACAAAACGTAATCAAATTTACACTATGCACGGATGTACTATTTGATCATCCTGACCGGTTCTTGCTGCATACTTTGTTAAATAACTCGGAGATTAGCAGGTAGTTGCAGCTAAACCTTATACAATTCAAAGTATACTGTCTTACCAATACAACGCAACCAAAATCTCCCCGGAATCTCGCGGAACTTTTTAACAAAACGTAAACAAAGTTACACTATGCACGGATGTACTTTTTGATCATCCTGACCGGTTCTTGCTGCATACTTTGATAAATAACTCGGAGATTTGCAGGTAGTTGCAGCCAAAACTTGTACAATTCAAAGTATACTATCTTACCAATACAACGCAATCAAAATCTCCGCGGAACCTTGCGGAACTGTTCAACAAAACGTAAACAAAGTTACACTAAGCACGGATGTAGTATTTGAACATCCTGACCGTTTCATGCTACATACTTTGTTAAATAACTCGCAGATTGGCAGGTAGTTGCAGCTAAAACTTATACAATTCAAAGTATTCTATCTTACCAATACAACGCAATCAAAATCTCCGCAGAACCCTGCGCAACATTTTAACAAAACGTAATCAAATTTACACTATGCACGGATGTACTATTTGATCATCCTGACCGGTTCTTGCTGCATACTTTGTTAAATAACTCGGAGATTAGCAGGTAGTTACAGCTAAACCTTATAAAATTCAAAGTATACTATCTTAGTAAAACAAGGCAATCAAAATCTACGCGGAACCTTGCGGAAGTTTTTAACAAAACGTAAACAAAGTTACACTATGCGCGGATGTACTATTTAATCTTCCTGACCGGTTCTTGCTGCATACTTTGTTAAATAACTCGGAGATTAGCAGGTAGTTACAGCTAAACCTTATAAAATTCAAAGTATACTATCTTAGTAAAACAAGGCAATCAAAATCTACGCGGAACCTTGCGGAAGTTTTTAACAAAACGTAAACAAAGTTACACTATGCGCGGATGTACTATTTAATCTTCCTGACCGGTTCTTGCTGCATACTTTTTTAAATAACTCGGAGATTAGCAGGTAGTTACAGCTAAACCTTATAAAATTCAAAGTATACTATCTTACCAATACAACGCAATCAAAGTCTCCACAGAACCCTGCGCAACATTTTAACAAAACGTAAGCAAAGTTAAAGTATGCACGGATGTACTATTTGATCATCCTGACCGTTTCATGCTGCATACGTTGTTGAATAACTCGGAGATTAGCAGGTAGTTGCAGCTAAACCTTATACAATTCAAAGTATACTATCTTACCAATACAACCCAATCAAAATCTCCGCGGAACCTTGCGGAACTGTTCAACAAAACGTAAACAAAGTTACACTAAGCACGGATGTAGTATTTGATCATCCTGACCGGTTCTTGCTGCATACTTTGTTAAATAACTCGGAGAATTGCAGGTAGTTGCAGCTAAAACTTATACAATTCAAAGTATACTCTCTTACCAATACAACGCAACCAAAATCTCCCCGGAACCTTGCGGAACTTTTTATCGAAACGTAAACAAAGTCACACTATGCACGGATGTACTATTTGATCATCCTGACCGGCTCTTGCTGCATACTTTGTTAAATAGCTTGGAGATTTGCAGGTAGTTGCAGCCAAAACTTATACAATTCAAAGTTTACAACCTTACCAATACAACACAATCAAAATCTCCACAGAACCCTGCGCAACATTTTAACAAAACGTAAACAAAGTTAAACTATGCACGGATGTACTATTTGATCATCCTGACCGTTTCATGCTGCATACTTGGTTAAATAACTCTCAGATTTGCACGTACTTGCAGCCAAAACTTATACAATTCAAAGTATACTATCTTACCAATACAACGCAATCAAAATCTCCGCGGAACCTTGCGGAACTGTTCAACAAAACGTAAACAAAGTTACACTAAGCACGGATGTAGTATTTGATCATCCTGACCGTTTCATGCTACAAACTTTGTTAAATAACTCGCAGATTGGCAGGTAGTTGCAGCTAAAACTTATACAATTGAAAGTATACTATCTTACCAATACAACGCAATCAAAATCGCCTCGAAACCTTGAAGAACTTTTTAACAAAACGTAAACAAAGTTAAACTATGCACGGATGTTCTATTTGATCATCCTGACCGTTTCATGCTGCGTACTTTGTTAAATAACTCTCAGATTTGCACGTAGTAGCAGCTAAAACTTATACAATTCAAAGTATACTATCTTACCAATACAACGAATCAAAATCTCCGCAGAACCCTGCGCAACATTTTAACAAAACGTAATCAAATTTACACTATGCACGGATGTACTATTTGATCATCCTGATCGGTTCTTGCTGCATACTTTGTTAAATAACTCGGAGATTAGCAGGTAGTTGCAGCTAAACCTTATACAATTCAAAGTATACTATCTTACCAATACAACGCAATCAAAGTCTCCACAGAACCCTGCGCAACATTTTAACAAAACGTAAACAAAGTTACACTATGCACGGATGTACTATTTAATCTTCCCGACCGGTTCTTGCTGCATACTTTGTTAAATAACTCGGAGATTAGCAGGTAGTTGCAGCTAAACCTTATACAATTCAAAGTATACTATCTTACCAATACAACGCAATCAAAATCTCCGCGGAACCTTGCGGAACTGTTCAACAAAACGTAAACAAAGTTACACTAAGCACGGATGTAGTATTTGATCATCCTGACCGTTTCATGCTACATACTTTGTTAAATAACTCGCAGATTGGCAGGTAGTTGCAGCTAAAACTTATACAATTGAAAGTATACTATCTTACCAATACAACGCAATCAAAATCGCCTCGGAACCTTGAAGAACTTTTTAACAAAACGTAAACAAAGTTAAACTATGCACGTATGTACTATTTGATCATCCTGACCGGTTCTTGCTGCATACTTTGTTAAATAACTCGGAGATTAGCAGGTAGTTGCAGCTAAACCTTATACAATTCAAAGTATACTGTCTTACCAATACAACGCAACCAAAATCTCCCCGGAAACTCGCGGAACTTTTTAACAAAACGTAAACAAAGTTACACTATGCACGGATGTACTTTTTAATCATCCTGACCGGTTCTTGCTGCATACTTTGATAAATAACTCCGAGATTTGCAGGTAGTTGCAGCCAAAACTTATACAATTCAAAGTATACTATCTTACCAATACAACGCAATCAAAATCTCCGCGGAACCTTGCGGAACTGTTCAACAAAACGTAAACAAAGTTACACTAAGCACGGATGTAGTATTTGATCATCCTGACCGTTTCATGCTACAAACTTTGTTAAATAACTCTCAGATTGGCAGGTAGTTGCAGCTAAAACTTATACAATTGAAAGTATACTATCTTACCAATACAACGCAATCAAAATCGCCTCGAAACCTTGAAGAACTTTTTAACAAAACGTAAACAAAGTTAAACTATGCACGGATGTTCTATTTGATCATCCTGACCGTTTCATGCTGCGTACTTTGTTAAATAACTCTCAGATTTGCACGTAGTTGCAGCTAAAACTTATACAATTCAAAGTATACTATCTTACCAATACAACGAATCAAAATCTCCGCAGAACCCTGCGCAACATTTTAACAAAACGTAATCAAATTTACACTATGCACGGATGTACTATTTGATCATCCTGACCGGTTCTTGCTGCATACTTTGTTAAATAACTCGGAGATTAGCAGGTAGTTGCAGCTAAACCTTATACTATTCAAAGTATACTATCTTACCAATACAACGCAATCAAAGTCTCCACAGAACCCTGCGCAACATTTTAACAAAACGTAAACAAAGTTACACTATGCACGGATGTACTATTTAATCTTCCCGACCGGTTCTTGCTGCATACTTTGTTAAATAACTCGGAGATTTGCAGGTAGTTGCAGCCAAAACTTATACAATTCAAAGTATACTATCTTACCTATACAACGCAATCAAAATCGCCTCGGAACCTTGAAGAACTTTTTAACAAAACGTAAACAAAGTTAAACTATGCACGGATGTACTATTTGATCATCCTGACCGTTTCATGCTGCATACTTTGTTAAATAACTCTCAGATTTGCACGTAGTTGCAGCTAAAACTTATACAATTCAAAGTATACTATCTTACCAATACAACGCAATCAAAATCTCCGAAGAACCCTGCGCAACATTTTAACAAAACGTAATCAAATTTACACTATGCACGGATGTACTATTTGATCATCCTGACCGGTTCTTGCTGCATACTTTGTTAAATAACTCGGAGATTAGCAGGTAGTTGCAGCTAAACCTTATACAATTCAAAGTATACTATCTTACCAATACAACGCAATCAAAGTCTCCACAGAACCCTGCGCAACATTTTAACAAAACGTAAACAAAGTTAAACTATGCACGGATGTACTATTTGATCATCCTGACCGTTTCATGCTGCATACGTTGTTGAATAACTCGGAGATTAGCAGGTAGTTGCAGCTAAAACTTATACAATTCAAAGTATACTATCTTACCAATACAACGCAATCAAAATCGCCTCGGAACCTTGAAAAACTTTTTAACAAAACGTAAACAAAGTTAAACTATGCACGGATGTACTATTTGATCATCCTGACCGTTTCATGCTGCATACTTTGTTAAATAACTCTCAGATTTGCACGTAGTTGCAGCTAAAACTTATACAATTCAAAGTATACTATCTTACCAATACAACGCAATCAAAATCTCCGCGGAACCTTGCGGAACTGTTCAACAAAACGTAAACAAAGTTACACTAAGCACGGATGTAGTATTTGATCATCCTGACCGGTTCTTGCTGCATACTTTGTTAAATAACTCGGAGATTAGCAGGTAGTTACAGCTAAACCTTATAAAATTCAAAGTATACTATCTTACCAATACAACGCAATCAAAATCGCCTCGGAACCTTGAAGAACTTTTTAACAAAACGTAAACAAAGTTAAACTATGCACGGATGTACTATTTGATCATCCTGACCGTTTCATGCTGCATACTTTGTTAAATAACTCTCAGATTTGCACGTAGTTGCAGCTAAAACTTATACAATTCAAAGTATACTATCTTACCTATACAACGCAATCAAAATCTCCGCGGAACCTTGCGGAACTGTTCAACAAAACGTAAACAAAGTTACACTAAGCACGGATGTAGTATTTGATCATCCTGACCGTTTCATGCTACATACTTTGTTAAATAACTCGGAGATTAGCAGGTAGTTGCAGCTAAACCTTATACTATTCAAAGTATACTATCTTACCAATACAACGCAATCAAAGTCTCCACAGAACCCTGCGCAACATTTTAACAAAACGTAAACAAAGTTACACTATGCACGGATGTACTATTTAATCTTCCCGACCGGTTCTTGCTGCATACTTTGTTAAATAACACGGAGATTTGCAGGTAGTTGCAGCCAAAACTTATACAATTCAAAGTATACTATCTTACCTATACAACGCAATCAAAATCGCCTCGGAACCTTGCGGAACTGTTCAACAAAACGTAAACAATGTTACACTAAGCACGGATGTAGTATTTGATCATCCTGACCGTTTCATGCTACATACTTTGTTAAATAACTCGCAGATTTGCAGGTAGTTGCAGCTAAACGTTATACAATTCAAAGTATACTGTCTTACCAATACAACGCAATCAAAATCGCCTCGAAACCTTGAAGAACTTTTTAACAAAACGTAAACAAAGTTAAACTATGCACGGATGTACTATTTGATCATCCTGACCGGTTCTTGCTGCATACTTTGTTAAATAACTCGGAGATTAGCAGGTAGTTACAGCTAAACCTTATAAAATTCAAAGTATACTATCTTAGTAAAACAACGCAATCAAAATCTACGCGGAACCTTGCGGAAGTTTCTAACAAAACGTAAACAAAGTTACACTATGCGCGGATGTACTATTTAATCTTCCTGACCGGTTCTTGCTGCATACTTTGTTAAATAACTCGCAGATTTGCAGGTAGTTGCAGCTAAACGTTATACAATTCAAAGTATACTGTCTTACCAATACAACGCAATCAAAATCGCCTCGAAACCTTGAAGAACTTTTTAACAAAACGTAAACAAAGTTAAACTATGCACGGATGTACTATTTGATCATCCTGACCGTTTCATGCTACATACTTTGTTAAATAACTCGCAGATTTGCAGGTAGTTGCAGCTAAAACTTATACAATTCAAAGTATACTATCTTACCAATACAACGCAATCAAAATCGCCTCGAAACCTTGAAGAACTTTTTAACAAAACGTAAACAAAGTTACACTATGCACGGATGTACTATTTGATCATCCGGACCGGTTCTTGCTGCATACTTTGTTAAATAACTCGGAGATTAGCAGGTAGTTGCAGCTAAACATTATACAATTCAAAGTATACTGTCTTACCAATACAACACAACCAAAATCTCCCCGGAAACTCGCGGAACTTTTTAACAAAACGTAAACAAAGTTACACTATGCACGGATGTACTTTTTGATCATCCTGACCGGTTCTTGCTGCATACTTTGTTAAATAACTCGGAGATTAGCAGGTAGTTACAGCTAAACCTTATAAAATTCAAAGTATACTATCTTACCAATACAACGCAATCAAAGTCTCCACAGAACCCTGCGCAACATTTTAACAAAACGTAAACAAAGTTAAACTATGCACGGATGTACTATTTGATCATCCTGACCGTTTCATGCTGCATACGTTGTTGAATAACTCGGAGATTAGCAGGTAGTTACAGCTAAACCTTATAAAATTCAAAGTATACTATCTTACCAATACAACGCAATCAATATCTCCGCGGAACCTTGCGGAACTGTTCAACAAAACGTAAACAATGTTACACTAAGCACGGATGTAGTATTTGATCATCCTGACCGTTTCATGCTACATACTTTGTTAAATAACTCGCAGATTTGCAGGTAGTTGCAGCTAAACGTTATACAATTCAAAGTATACTGTCTTACCAATACAACGCAATCAAAATCGCCTCGAAACCTTGAAGAACTTTTTAACAAAACGTAAACATAGTTAAACTATGCACGGATGTACTATTTGATCATCCTGACCGGTTCTTGCTGCATACTTTGTTAAATAACTCGGAGATTAGCAGGTAGTTACAGCTAAACCTTATAAAATTCAAAGTATACTATCTTAGTAAAACAACGCAATCAAAATCTACGCGGAACCTTGCGGAAGTTTCTAACAAAACGTAAACAAAGTTACACTATGCGCGGATGTACTATTTAATCTTCCTGACCGGTTCTTGCTGCATACTTTGTTAAATAACTCGCAGATTTGCAGGTAGTTGCAGCTAAACGTTATACAATTCAAAGTATACTGTCTTACCAATACAACGCAATCAAAATCGCCTCGAAACCTTGAAGAACTTTTTAACAAAACGTAAACAAAGTTAAACTATGCACGGATGTACTATTTGATCATCCTGACCGTTTCATGCTGCATACTTTGTTAAATAACTCTCAGATTTGCACGTAGTTGCAGCTAAAACTTATACAATTCAAAGTATACTATCTTACCAATACAACGCAATCAAAATCTCCGCAGAACCCTGCGCAACATTTTAACAAAACGTAATCAAATTTACACTATGCACGGATGTACTATTTGATCATCCTGACCGGTTCTTGCTGCATACTTTGTTAAATAACTCGGAGATTAGCAGGTAGTTACAGCTAAACCTTATAAAATTCAAAGTATACTATCTTACCAATACAACGCAATCAAAGTCTCCACAGAACCCTGCGCAACATTTTAACAAAACGTAAACAAAGTTAAACTATGCACGGATGTACTATTTGATCATCCTGACCGTTTCATGCTGCATACGTTGTTGAATAACTCGGAGATTAGCAGGTAGTTGCAGCTAAACCTTATACAATTCAAAGTATACTATCTTACCAATACAACTTAATCAATATCTCCGCGGAACCTTGCGGAACTGTTCAACAAAACGTAAACAATGTTACACTAAGCACGGATGTAGTATTTGATCATCCTGACCGTTTCATGCTACATACTTTGTTAAATAACTCGCAGATTTGCAGGTAGTTGCAGCTAAAACTTATAAAATTCAAAGTATACTATCTTACCAATACAACGCAATCAAAGTCTCCACAGAACCCTGCGCAACATTTTAACAAAACGTAAACAAAGTTAAACTATGCACGGATGTACTATTTGATCATCCTGACCGTTTCATGCTGCATACGTTGTTGAATAACTCGGAGATTAGCAGGTAGTTACAGCTAAACCTTATAAAATTCAAAGTATACTATCTTACCAATACAACGCAATCAATATCTCCGCGGAACCTTGCGGAACTGTTCAACAAAACGTAAACAATGTTACACTAAGCACGGATGTAGTATTTGATCATCCTGACCGTTTCATGCTACATACTTTGTTAAATAACTCGCAGATTTGCAGGTAGTTGCAGCTAAACGTTATACAATTCAAAGTATACTGTCTTACCAATACAACGCAATCAAAATCGCCTCGAAACCTTGAAGAACTTTTTAACAAAACGTAAACAAAGTTACACTATGCGCGGATGTACTATTTAATCTTCCTGACCGGTTCTTGCTGCATACTTTGTTAAATAACTCGCAGATTTGCAGGTAGTTGCAGCTAAACGTTATACAATTCAAAGTATACTGTCTTACCAATACAACGCAATCAAAATCGCCTCGAAACCTTGAAGAACTTTTTAACAAAACGTAAACAAAGTTAAACTATGCACGGATGTACTATTTGATCATCCTGACCGTTTCATGCTACATACTTTGTTAAATAACTCGCAGATTTGCAGGTAGTTGCAGCTAAAACTTATACAATTCAAAGTATACTATCTTACCAATACAACGCAATCAAAATCTCCGCAGAACCCTGCGCAACATTTTAACAAAACGTAATCAAATTTACACTATGCACGGATGTACTATTTGATCATCCTGACCGTTTCATGCTGCATACGTTGTTGAATAACTCGGAGATTAGCAGATAGTTGCAGCTAAACCTTAAACAATTCAAAGTATACTATCTTACCAATACAACGCAATCAAAATCTCCGCAGAACCCTGCGCAACATTTTAACAAAACGTAATCAAATTTACACTATGCACGGATGTACTATTTGATCATCCTGACCGGTTCTTGCTGCATACTTTGTTAAATAACTCGGAGATTAGCAGGTAGTTACAGCTAAACCTTATAAAATTCAAAGTATACTATCTTACCAATACAACGCAATCAAAGTCTCCACAGAACCCTGCGCAACATTTTAACAAAACGTAAACAAAGTTAAACTATGCACGGATGTACTATTTGATCATCCTGACCGTTTCATGCTGCATACGTTGTTGAATAACTCGGAGATTAGCAGGTAGTTGCAGCTAAACCTTATACAATTCAAAGTATACTATCTTACCAATACAACGCAATCAATATCTCCGCGGAACCTTGCGGAACTGTTCAACAAAACGTAAACAATGTTACACTAAGCACGGATGTAGTATTTGATCATCCTGACCGTTTCATGCTACATACTTTGTTAAATAACTCGCAGATTTGCAGGTAGTTGCAGCTAAAACTTATACAATTCAAAGTATACTATCTTACCAATACAACGCAATCAAAATCTCCGCAGAACCCTGCGCAACATTTTAACAAAACGTAATCAAATTTACACTATGCACGGATGTACTATTTGATCATCCTGACCGGTTCTTGCTGCATACTTTGTTAAATAACACGGAGATTAGCAGGTAGTTGCAGCTAAACGTTATACAATTCAAAGTATACTGTCTTACCAATACAACGCAATCAATATCTCCGCGGAACCTTGCGGAACTGTTCAACAAAACGTAAACAATGTTACACTAAGCACGGATGTACTATTTGATCATCCTGACCGGTTCTTGCTGCATACTTTGTTAAATAACTCGGAGATTAGCAGGTAGTTACAGCTAAACCTTATAAAATTCAAAGTATACTCTCTTACCAATACAACGCAATCAAAGTCTCCACAGAACCCTGCGCAACATTTTAACAAAACGTAAACAAAGTTAAACTATGCACGGATGTACTATTTGATCATCCTGACCGTTTCATGCTGCATACGTTGTTGAATAACTCGGAGATTAGCAGGTAGTTGCAGCTAAACATTATACAATTCAAAGTATACTGTCTTACCAATACAACACAACCAAAATCTCCCCGGAAACTCGCGGAACTTTTTAACAAAACGTAAACAAAGTTACACTATGCACGGATGTACTTTTTGATCATCCTGACCGGTTCTTGCTGCATACTTTGATAAATAACTCGGAGATTTGCAGGTAGTTGCAGCCAAAACTTATACAATTCAAAGTATACTATCTTACCAATACAACGCAATCAAAATCTCCGCGGAACCTTGCGGAACTGTTCAACAAAACGTAAACAAAGTTACACTAAGCACGGATGTAGTATTTGATCATCCTGACCGTTTCATGCTACATACTTTGTTAAATAACTCGCAGATTGGCAGGTAGTTGCAGCTAAAACTTATACAATTGAAAGTATACTATCTTACCAATACAACGCAATCAAAATCGCCTCGAAACCTTGAAGAACTTTTTAACAAAACGTAAACAAAGTTACACTATGCACGGATGTACTATTTGATCATCCGGACCGGTTCCTGCTGCATACATTGTTAAATAACTCTCAGATTTGCACGTAGTTGCAGCTAAAACTTATACAATTCAAAGTATACTATCTTACCAATACAACGCAATCAAAATCTCCGCAGAACCCTGCGCAACATTTTAACAAAACGTAATCAAATTTACACTATGCACGGATGTACTATTTGATCATCCTGACCGGTTCTTGCTGCATACTTTGTTAAATAACTCGGAGATTAGCAGGTAGTTACAGCTAAACCTTATAAAATTCAAAGTATACTATCTTACCAATACAACGCAATCAAAGTCTCCACAGAACCCTGCGCAACATTTTAACAAAACGTAAACAAAGTTAAACTATGCACGGATGTACTATTTGATCATCCTGACCGTTTCATGCTGCATACGTTGTTGAATAACTCGGAGATTAGCAGGTAGTTACAGCTAAACCTTATAAAATTCAAAGTATACTATCTTACCAATACAACGCAATCAATATCTCCGCGGAACCTTGCGGAACTGTTCAACAAAACGTAAACAATGTTACACTAAGCACGGATGTAGTATTTGATCATCCTGACCGTTTCATGCTACATACTTTGTTAAATAACTCGCAGATTTGCAGGTAGTTGCAGCTAAACGTTATACAATTCAAAGTATACTGTCTTACCAATACAACGCAATCAAAATCGCCTCGAAACCTTGAAGAACTTTTTAACAAAACGTAAACAAAGTTAAACTATGCACGGATGTACTATTTGATCATCCTGACCGGTTCTTGCTGCATACTTTGTTAAATAACTCGGAGATTAGCAGGTAGTTACAGCTAAACCTTATAAAATTCAAAGTATACTATCTTAGTAAAACAACGCAATCAAAATCTACGCGGAACCTTGCGGAAGTTTCTAACAAAACGTAAACAAAGTTACACGATGCACGGATGTACTATTTAATCTTCCTGACCGGTTCTTGCTGCATACTTTGTTAAATAACTCGCAGATTTGCAGGTAGTTGCAGCTAAACGTTATACAATTCAAAGTATACTGTCTTACCAATACAACGCAATCAAAATCCCCTCGAAACCTTGAAGAACTTTTTAACAAAACGTAAACAAAGTTAAACTATGCACGGATGTACTATTTGATCATCCTGACCGTTTCATGCTGCATACTTTGTTAAATAACTCTCAGATTTGCACGTAGTTGCAGCTAAAACTTATACAATTCAAAGTATACTATCTTACCAATACAACGCAATCAAAATCTCCGCAGAACCCTGCGCAACATTTTAACAAAACGTAATCAAATTTACACTATGCACGGATGTACTATTTGATCATCCTGACCGGTTCTTGCTGCATACTTTGTTAAATAACTCGGAGATTAGCAGGTAGTTACAGCTAAACCTTATAAAATTCAAAGTATACTATCTTACCAATACAACGCAATCAAAGTCTCCACAGAACCCTGCGCAACATTTTAACAAAACGTAAACAAAGTTAAACTATGCACGGATGTACTATTTGATCATCCTGACCGTTTCATGCTGCATACGTTGTTGAATAACTCGGAGATTAGCAGGTAGTTGCAGCTAAACCTTATACAATTCAAAGTATACTATCTTACCAATACAACGCAATCAATATCTCCGCGAAACCTTGCGGAACTGTTCAACAAAACGTAAACAATGTTACACTAAGCACGGATGTAGTATTTGATCATCCTGACCGTTTCATGCTACATACTTTGTTAAATAACTCGCAGATTTGCAGGTAGTTGCAGCTAAAACTTATACAATTCAAAGTATACTATCTTACCAATACAACGCAATCAAAATCTCCGCAGAACCCTGCGCAACATTTTAACAAAACGTAATCAAATTTACACTATGCACGGATGTACTATTTGATCATCCTGACCGGTTCTTGCTGCATACTTTGTTAAATAACACGGAGATTAGCAGGTAGTTGCAGCTAAACGTTATACAATTCAAAGTATACTGTCTTACCAATACAACGCAATCAATATCTCCGCGGAACCTTGCGGAACTGTTCAACAAAACGTAAACAATGTTACTCTAAGCACGGATGTACTATTTGATCATCCTGACCGGTTCTTGCTGCATACTTTGTTAAATAACACGGAGATTAGCAGGTAGTTGCAGCTAAACGTTATACAATTCAAAGTATACTGTCTTACCAATACAACGCAATCAATATCTCCGCGGAACCTTGCGGAACTGTTCAACAAAACGTAAACAATGTTACACTAAGCACGGATGTACTATTTGATCATCCTGACCGGTTCTTGCTGCATACTTTGTTAAATAACTCGGAGATTAGCAGGTAGTTACAGCTAAACCTTATACAATTCAAAGTATACTATCTTACCAATACAACGCAATCAAAATCACCTCGGAACCTTGAAGAACTTTTTAACAAAACGTAAACAAAGTTAAACTATGCACGGATGTACTATTTGATCATCCTGACCGTTTCATGCTGCATACTTTGTTAAATAACTGTCAGATTTGCACGTAGTTGCAGCTAAAACTTATACAATTCAAAGTATACTATCTTACCAATACAACGCAATCAAAATCTCCGAAGAACCCTGCGCAACATTTTAACAAAACGTAATCAAATTTACACTATGCACGGATGTACTATTTGATCATCCTGACCGGTTCTTGCTGCATACTCTGATAAATAACTCGGAGATTTGCAGGTGGTTGCAGCCAAAACTTATACAATTCAAAGTTTACAACCTTACCAATACAACGCAATCAAAATCTCCGCGGAACCCTGCTCAACATTTTAACAAAACGTAAACAAAGTTACACTATGCACGGATGTACTATTTGATCATCCTGACCGTTTCTTGCTGCATACTTTGTTAAATAACTCGGAGATTAGCAGGTAGTTGCAGCTAAATCTTATACAATTCAAAGTATACTATCTTACCAATACAACGCAACCAAAATCGCCTCGGAACCTTGAAGAAGTTTTTAACAAAACGTAAACAAAGTTACACGATGCACGGATGTACTATTTGATCATCCGGACCGGTTCCTGTTGCATACATTGTTAAATAACTCGGAGAATTGCAGGTAGTTGCAGCTAAAACTTATACAATTCAAAGTATACTGTCTTACCAATACAACGCAACCAAAATCTCGCCGGAACCTTGCGGAACTTTTTATCGAAACGTAAACAAAGTCACACTATGCACGGATGTACTATTTGATCATCCTGACCGGCTCTTGCTGCATACTTTGTTAAATAGCTTGGAGATTTGCAGGTAGTTGCAGACAAAACTTATACAATTCAAAGTATACTGTCTTACCAATACAACGCAACCAAAATCTCCCCGGAACCTTGCGGAACTTTTTATCGAAACGTAAACAAAGTCACACTATGCACGGATGTACTATTTGATCATCCTGACCGGCTCTTGCTGCATACTTTGTTAAATAGCTTGGAGATTTGCAGGTAGTTGCAGCCAAAACTTATACAATTCAAAGTTTACAACCTTACCAATACAACACAATCAAAATCTCCGCGGAACCCTGCTCAACATTTTAACAAAACGTAAACAAAGTTACATTATGCACGGATGTACTATTTGATCATCCGGACCGGTTCCTGCTGCATACATTGTTAAATAACTCGGAGAATTGCAGGTAGTTGCAGCTAAAACTTATACAATTCAAAGTTTACAACCTTACCAATACAACACAATCAAAATCTCCGCGGAACCCTGCTCAACATTTTAACAAAACGTAAACAAAGTTACATTATGCACGGATGTACTATTTGATCATCCTGACCGGTTCTTGCTGCATACATTGTTAAATAACTCGGAGATGAGCAGGTAGTTGCAGCTAAATCTTATACAATTCAAAGTATACTATCTTACCAATACAACGCAACCAAAATCGCCTCGGAACCTTGAAGAAGTTTTTAACAAAACGTAAACAAAGTTACACTATGCACGGATGTACTATTTGATCATCCGGACCGGTTCCTGCTGCATACATTGTTAAATAACTCGGAGAATTGCAGGTAGTTGCAGCTAAAACTTATACAATTCAAAGTATACTGTCTTACCAATACAACGCAACCAAAATCTCCCCGGAACCTTGCGGAACTTTTTATCGAAACGTAAACAAAGTCACACTATGCACGGATGTACTATTTGATCATCCTGACCGGCTCTTGCTGCATACTTTGTTAAATAGCTTGGAGATTTGCAGGTAGTTGCAGCCAAAACTTATGCAATTCAAAGTATACTGTCTTACCAATACAACGCAACCAAAATCTCCCCGGAACCTTGCGGAACTTTTTATCGAAACGTAAACAAAGTCACACTATGCACGGATGTACCATTTGATCATCCTGACCGGCTCTTGCTGCATACTTTGTTAAATAGCTTGGAGATTTGCAGGTAGTTGCAGCCAAAACTTATACACTTCAAAGTTTACAACCTTACCAATACAACACAATCAAAATCTCCGCGGAACCCTGCTCAACATTTTAACAAAACGTAAACAAAGTTACATTATGCACGGATGTACTATTTGATCATCCTGACCGGTTCTTGCTGCATACATTGTTAAATAACTCGGAGATGAGCAGGTAGTTGCAGCTAAATCTTATACAATTCAAAGTATACTATCTTACCAATACAACGCAACCAAAATCGCCTCGGAACCTTGAAGAAGTTTTTAACAAAACGTAAACAAAGTTACGCTATGCACGGATGTACTATTTGATCATCCGGACCGGTTCCTGCTGCATACATTGTTAAATAACTCGGAGAATTGCAGGTAGTTGCAGCTAAAACTTATACAATTCAAAGTATACTGTCTTACCAATACAACGCAACCAAAATCTCCCCGGAAACTCGCGGAACTTTTTAACAAAACGTAAACAAAGTTAAACTATGCACGGATGTACTATTTGATCATCCTGACCGTTTCATGCTGCATACTTGGTTAAATAACTCTCAGATTTGCACGTAGTTGCAGCTAAAACTTATACAATTCAAAGTATACTATCTTACCAATACAACGCAATCAAAATCTCCGAAGAACCCTGCGCAACATTTTAACAAAACGTAATCAAATTTACACTATGCACGGATGTACTATTTGATCATCCTGACCGGTTCTTGCTGCATACTTTGTTAAATAACTCGGAGATTAGCAGGTAGTTGCAGCTAAACCTTATACAATTCAAAGTATACTATCTTACCAATACAACGCAATCAAAGTCTCCACAGAACCCTGCACAACATTTTAACAAAACGTAAACAAAGTTAAACTATGCACGGATGTACTATTTGATCATCCTGACCGTTTCATGCTGCATACGTTGTTGAATAACTCGGAGATTAGCAGGTAGTTGCAGCTAAAACTTATACAATTCAAAGTATACTATCTTACCAATACAACGCAATCAAAATCGCCTCGGAACCTTGAAAAACTTTTTAACAAAACGTAAACAAAGTTAAACTATGCACGGATGTACTATTTGATCATCCTGACCGTTTCATGCTGCATACTTTGTTAAATAACTCTCAGATTTGCACGTAGTTGCAGCTAAAACTTATACAATTCAAAGTATACTATCTTACCAATACAACGCAATCAAAATCTCCGAAGAACCCTGCGCAACATTTTAACAAAACGTAATCAAATTTACACTATGCACGGATGTACTATTTGATCATCCTGACCGGTTCTTGCTGCATACTTTGTTAAATAACTCGGAGATTTGCAGGTAGTTGCAGCCAAAACTTATACAATTCAAAGTATACTATCTTACCAATACAACGCAATCAAAATCTCCGCGGAACCTTGCGGAACTGTTCAACAAAACGTAAACAAAGTTACACTAAGCACGGATGTAGTATTTGATCATCCTGACCGTTTCATGCTACATACATTGTTAAATAACTCGGAGAATTGCAGGTAGTTGCAGCTAAAACTTATACAATTCAAAGTATACTGTCTTACCAATACAACGCAACCAAAATCTCCCCGGAACCTTGCGGAACTTTTTATCGAAACGTAAACAAAGTCACACTATGCACGGATGTACTATTTGATCATCCTGACCGGCTCTTGCTGCATACTTTGTTAAATAGCTTGGAGATTTGCAGGTAGTTGCAGCCAAAACTTATACAATTCAAAGTATACTGTCTTACCAATACAACGCAACCAAAATCTCCCCGGAACCTTGCGGAACTTTTTATCGAAACGTAAACAAAGTCACACTATGCACGGATGTACTATTTGATCATCCTGACCGGCTCTTGCTGCATACTTCGTTAAATAGCTTGGAGATTTGCAGGTAGTTGCAGCCAAAACTTATACAATTCAAAGTTTACAACCTTACCAATACAACACAATCAAAATCTCCGCGGAACCCTGCTCAACATTTTAACAAAACGTAAACAAAGTTACATTATGCACGGATGTACTATTTGATCATCCTGACCGTTTCATGCTGCATACTTTGTTAAATAACTCTCAGATTTGCACGTAGTTGCAGCTAAAACTTATACAATTCAAAGTATACTATCTTACCAATACAACGCAATCAAAATCGCCTCGGAACCTTGAAGAACTTTTTAACAAAACGTAAACAAAGTTACACTAAGCACGGATGTACTATTTGATCATCCTGACCGTTTCATGCTGCATACTTGGTTAAATAACTCTCAGATTTGCACGTAGTTGCAGCTAAAACTTATACAATTCAAAGTATACTATCTTACCAATACAACGCAATCAAAATCTCCGAAGAACCCTGCGCAACATTTTAACAAAACGTAATCAAATTTACACTATGCACGGATGTACTATTTGATCATCCTGACCGGTTCTTGCTGCATACTTTGTTAAATAACTCGGAGATTAGCAGGTAGTTGCAGCTAAACCTTATACAATTCAAAGTATACTATCTTACCAATACAACGCAATCAAAGTCTCCACAGAACCCTGCACAACATTTTAACAAAACGTAAACAAAGTTAAACTATGCACGGATGTACTATTTGATCATCCTGACCGTTTCATGCTGCATACGTTGTTGAATAACTCGGAGATTAGCAGGTAGTTGCAGCTAAAACTTATACAATTCAAAGTATACTATCTTACCAATACAACGCAATCAAAATCGCCTCGGAACCTTGAAAAACTTTTTAACAAAACGTAAACAAAGTTAAACTATGCACGGATGTACTATTTGATCATCCTGACCGTTTCATGCTGCATACTTTGTTAAATAACTCTCAGATTTGCACGTAGTTGCAGCTAAAACTTATACAATTCAAAGTATACTATCTTACCAATACAACGCAATCAAAATCTCCGAAGAACCCTGCGCAACATTTTAACAAAACGTAATCAAATTTACACTATGCACGGATGTACTATTTGATCATCCTGACCGGTTCTTGCTGCATACTTTGTTAAATAACTCGGAGATTTGCAGGTAGTTGCAGCCAAAACTTATACAATTCAAAGTATACTATCTTACCAATACAACGCAATCAAAATCTCCGCGGAACCTTGCGGAACTGTTCAACAAAACGTAAACAAAGTTACACTAAGCACGGATGTAGTATTTGATCATCCTGACCGTTTCATGCTACATACATTGTTAAATAACTCGGAGAATTGCAGGTAGTTGCAGCTAAAACTTATACAATTCAAAGTATACTGTCTTACCAATACAACGCAACCAAAATCTCCCCGGAACCTTGCGGAACTTTTTATCGAAACGTAAACAAAGTCACACTATGCACGGATGTACTATTTGATCATCCTGACCGGCTCTTGCTGCATACTTTGTTAAATAGCTTGGAGATTTGCAGGTAGTTGCAGCCAAAACTTATACAATTCAAAGTATACTGTCTTACCAATACAACGCAACCAAAATCTCCCCGGAACCTTGCGGAACTTTTTATCGAAACGTAAACAAAGTCACACTATGCACGGATGTACTATTTGATCATCCTGACCGGCTCTTGCTGCATACTTCGTTAAATAGCTTGGAGATTTGCAGGTAGTTGCAGCCAAAACTTATACAATTCAAAGTTTACAACCTTACCAATACAACACAATCAAAATCTCCGCGGAACCCTGCTCAACATTTTAACAAAACGTAAACAAAGTTACATTATGCACGGATGTACTATTTGATCATCCTGACCGTTTCATGCTGCATACTTTGTTAAATAACTCTCAGATTTGCACGTAGTTGCAGCTAAAACTTATACAATTCAAAGTATACTATCTTACCAATACAACGCAATCAAAATCGCCTCGGAACCTTGAAGAACTTTTTAACAAAACGTAAACAAAGTTACACTAAGCACGGATGTAGTATTTGATCATCCTGACCGTTTCATGCTACATACTTTGTTAAATAACTCGCAGATTTGCAGGTAGTTGCAGCTAAAACTTATACAATTCAAAGTATACTATCTTACCAATACAACGCAATCAAAATCTCCGCAGAACCCTGCGCAACATTTTAACAAAACGTAATCAAATTTACACTATGCACGGATGTACTATTTGATCATCCTGACCGGTTCTTGCTGCATACTTTGTTAAATAACTCGGAGATTAGCAGGTAGTTACAGCTAAACCTTATAAAATTCAAAGTATACTATCTTACCAATACAACGCAATCAAAGTCTCCACAGAACCCTGCGCAACATTTTAACAAAACGTAAACAAAGTTAAACTATGCACGGATGTACTATTTGATCGTCCTGACCGTTTCATGCTGCATACGTTGTTGAATAACTCGGAGATTAGCAGGTAGTTGCAGCTAAACCTTATACAATTCAAATTATACTATCTTACCAATACAACGCAATCAATATCTCCGCGGAACCTTGCGGAACTGTTCAACAAAACGTAAACAATGTTACACTAAGCACGGATGTAGTATTTGATCATCCTGACCGTTTCATGCTACATACTTTGTTAAATAACTCGCAGATTTGCAGGTAGTTGCAGCTAAAACTTATACAATTCAAAGTATACTATCTTACCAATACAACGCAATCAAAATCTCCGCAGAACCCTGCGCAACATTTTAACAAAACGTAATCAAATTTACACTATGCACGGATGTACTATTTCATCATCCTGACCGGTTCTTGCTGCATACTTTGTTAAATAACACGGAGATTAGCAGGTAGTTGCAGCTAAACGTTATACAATTCAAAGTATACTGTCTTACCAATACAACGCAATCAATATCTCCGCGGAACCTTGCGGAACTGTTCAACAAAACGTAAACAAAGTTACACTAAGCACGGATGTAGTATTTGATCATCCTGACCGTTTCATGCTACATACTTTGTTAAATAACTCGCAGATTTGCAGGTGGTTGCAGCTAAAACTTATACAATTCAAAGTATACTATCTTACCAATACAACGCAATCAAAATCGCCTCGGAACCTTGAAGAACTTTTTAACAAAACGTAAACAAAGTTAAACTATGCACGGATGTACTATTTGATCATCCTGACCGTTTCATGCTGCATACTTTGTTAAATAACTCTCAGATTTGCACGTAGTTGCAGCTAAAACTTATACAATTCAAAGTATACTATCTTACCAATACAACGCAATCAAAATATCCGCAGAACCCTGCGCAACATTTTAACAAAACGTAAACAAAGTTACACTATGCACGGATGTACTATTTAATCTTCCTGACCGGTTCTTGCTGCATACTTTGTTAAATAACTGTCAGATTTGCACGTAGTTGCAGCTAAAACTTATACAATTCAAAGTATACTATCTTACCAATACAACCCAATCAAAATCTCCTCGGAACCTTGAAGAACTTTTTAACAAAACGTAAACAAAGTTAAACTATGCACGGATGTACTATTTGATCATCCTGACCGTTTCATGCTGCATACTTTGTTAAATAACTCTCAGATTTGCACGTAGTTGCAGCTAAAACTTATACAATTCAAAGTATACTATCTTACCAATACAACGCAATCAAAATCTCCGCAGAACCCTGCGCAACATTTTAACAAAACGTAATCAAATTTACACTATGCACGGATGTACTATTTGATCATCCTGACCGGTTCTTGCTGCATACTTTGTTAAATAACTCGGAGATTAGCAGGTAGTTGCAGCTAAACCTTATACAATTCAAAGTATACTATCTTACCAATACAACGCAATCAAAGTCTCCACAGAACCCTGCGCAACATTTTAACAAAACGTAAACAAAGTTACACTATGCACGGATGTACTATTTAATCTTCCTGACCGGTTCTTGCTGCATACTTTGTTAAATAACTGTCAGATTTGCACGTAGTTGCAGCTAAAACTTATACAATTCAAAGTATACTATTTTACCAATACAACGCAATCAAAATCTCCGAAGAACCCTGCGCAACATTTTAACAAAACGTAATCAAATTTACACTATGCACGGATGTACTATTTGATCATCCTGACCGGTTCTTGCTGCATACTTTGATAAATAACTCGGAGATTTGCAGGTGGTTGCAGCCAAAACTTATACAATTCAAAGTTTACAACCTTACCAATACAACGCAATCAAAATCTCCGAAGAACCCTGCGCAACATTTTAACAAAACGTAATCAAATTTACACTATGCACGGATGTACTATTTGATCATCCGGACCGGTTCCTGCTGCATACATTGTTAAATAACTCGGAGAATTGCAGGTAGTTGCAGCTAAAACTTATACAATTCAAAGTATACTGTCTTACCAATACAACGCAACCAAAATCTCCCCGGAAACTCGCGGAACTTTTTAACAAAACGTAAACAAAGTTACACTATGCACGGATGTACTTTTTGATCATCCTGACTGGTTCTTGCTGCAAACTTTGATAAATAACTCGGAGATTTGCAGGTGGTTGCAGCTAAAACTTATACAATTCAAAGTATACTGTCTTACCAATACAACGCAACCAAAATCTCCCCGGAACCTTGCGGAACTTTTTATCGAAACGTAAACAAAGTCACACTATGCACGGATGTACTATTTGATCATCCTGACCGGCTCTTGCTGCATACTTTGTTAAATAGCTTGGAGATTTGCAGGTAGTTGCAGCCAAAACTTATACAATTCAAAGTTTACAACCTTACCAATACAACACAATCAATATCTCCGCGGAACCCTGCTCAACATTTTAACAAAACGTAAACAAAGTTACATTATGCACGGATGTACTATTTGATCATCCTGACCGGTTCTTGCTGCATACTTTGTTAAATAACTCGGAGATTAGCAGGTAGTTACAGCTAAACCTTATAAAATTCAAAGTATACTATCTTACCAATACAACGCAATCAAAGTCTCCACAGAACCCTGCGCAACATTTTAACAAAACGTACACAAAGTTAAACTATGCACGGATGTACTATTTGATCATCCTGACCGGTTCTTGCTGCATACTTTGTTAAATAACTCGGAGATTAGCAGGTAGTTGCAGCTAAATCTTATACAATTCAAAGTATACTGTCTTACCAATACAACGCAACCAAAATCTCCCCGGAAACTCGCGGAACTTTTTAACAAAACGTAAACAAAGTTACACTATGCACGGATGTACTTTTTGATCATCCTGACTGGTTCTTGCTGCAAACTTTGATAAATAACTCGGAGATTTGCAGGTGGTTGCAGCTAAAACTTATACAATTCAAAGTATACTGTCTTACCAATACAACGCAACCAAAATCTCCCCGGAACCTTGCGGAACTTTTTATCGAAACGTAAACAAAGTCACACTATGCACGGATGTACTATTTGATCATCCTGACCGGCTCTTGCTGCATACTTTGTTAAATAGCTTGGAGATTTGCAGGTAGTTGCAGCCAAAACTTATACAATTCAAAGTATACTGTCTTACCAATACAACGCAACCAAAATCTCCCCAGAAACTTGCGGAACTTTTTATCGAAACGTAAACAAAGTCACACTATGCACGGATGTACTATTTGATCATCCTGACCGGCTCTTGCTGCATACTTTGTTAAATAGCTTGGAGATTTGCAGGTAGTTGCAGCCAAAACTTATACAATTCAAAGTTTACAACCTTACCAATACAACACAATCAAAATCTCCGCGGAACCCTGCTCAACATTTTAACAAAACGTAAACAAAGTTACATTATGCACGGATGTACTATTTGATCATCCTGACCGGTTCTTGCTGCATACTTTGTTAAATAACTCGGAGATTAGCAGGTAGTTACAGCTAAACCTTATAAAATTCAAAGTATACTATCTTACCAATACAACGCAATCAAAGTCTCCACAGAACCCTGCGCAACATTTTAACAAAACGTACACAAAGTTAAACTATGCACGGATGTACTATTTGATCATCCTGACCGGTTCTTGCTGCATACTTTGTTAAATAACTCGGAGATTAGCAGGTAGTTGCAGCTAAATCTTATACAATTCAAAGTATACTATCTTACCAATACAACGCAACCAAAATCGCCTCGGAACCTTGAAGAAGTTTTTAACAAAACGTAAACAAAGTTACACTATGCACGGATGTACTATTTGATCATCCGGACCGGTTCCTGCTGCATACATTGTTAAATAACTCGGAGAATTGCAGGTAGTTGCAGCTAAAACTTATACAATTCAAAGTATACTGTCTTACCAATACAACGCAACCAAAATCTCCCCGGAAACTCGCGGAACTTTTTAACAAAACGTAAACAAAGTTACACTATGCACGGATGTACTTTTTGATCATCCTGACTGGTTCTTGCTGCAAACTTTGATAAATAACTCGGAGATTTGCAGGTGGTTGCAGCTAAAACTTATACAATTCAAAGTATACTATCTTACCAATACAACGCAATCAAAATCCCCTCGGAACCTTGAAGAACTTTTTAACAAAACGTAAATGTTGCAACCGTTTGCAATCCTTTTCGAACACCGATAATCCGAACGGCATTATTTCCAGCCACGGTCGACGGCTTATTGGGGCAATATACTTTTTGCCCAACAAATGTAAGAAATGTCTCGGTACGACCGTGTCCCGGCGTCGACAATAGCACAGCTGATCGTGCTCGGCGCCGGGACCGGGTGAACGCACTCAGACGTAAACTTTATGTTTACGTCTCGCGCCGAAACCGTCGCGTGGGCCACCTTTCCTATATTCCAAAACACCAAATCCGTTACCTATCGTCCTTGTTTCCCGAGCAGCAGCGGCCGTCAGGGCATTGCCCTCGTGCGCTGACTAACGTTCAGCACTGCCAAATCCTTTGTCATTTTCAAAAACCCCACTCCTTAGTCCTTCCGCAATCGGTGGCCCCGTTTAGTATAAATATCGCGCGATAGCCGTATCGCGCTCTCGTCTAACGACCCTGGTCTAACGATTCTCGTCTCACGACTACCTTCAATCTCGCGATCACGCTCACACGTCTTTTCACATCAACTCTCGTCATCCGACGTTCGTTAGTTTCGTGCGCTTCACGACTGACTTCGCCGTTGCACCAATCGTGCGCTTCACGATTTGTGTGTCACATTCACGCCGTTTCATTTCATTAACGTCTTGTCATCACTCTGTACATATCCATCTGTCAAATATAGTCTACTATTTATTCCTAAATACAGTCCACTCTTCTTTTCTACCGCCTTGCTTTCGCCTCTCCGACACATACAGTCCACTCCCTTTTTTACCCTCTGCTATCGCCTCCATCCTACGACTAGAATCTCAAACAGTAAACAAAGTTAAACTATGCACGGATGTACTATTTGATCATCCTGACCGTTTCATGCTGCATACTTTGTTAAATAACTCTCAGATTTGGACGTAGTTGCAGCTAAAACTTATACAATTCAAAGTATACTATCTTACCAATACAACGCAATCAAAATCTCCGCAGAACCCTGCGCAACATTTTAACAAAACGTAATCAAATTTACACTATGCACGGATGTACTATTTGATCATCCTGACCGGTTCTTGCTGCATACTTTGTTAAATAACTCGAAGATTTGCAGGTAGTTGCAGCTAAAACTTATACAATTCAAAGTATACTATCTTAGTAAAACAACGCAACCAAAATCTCCCCGGAAACTCGCGGAACTTTTTAACAAAACGTAAACAAAGTTACACTATGCACGGATGTACTATTTGATCATCCTGACCGGTTCTTGCTGCATACTTTGTTAAATAACTCGGAGATTAGCAGGTAGTTACAGCTAAACCTTATAAAATTCAAAGTATACTATCTTAGTAAAACAACGCAATCAAAATCTACGCGGAACCTTGCGGAAGTTTTTAACAAACCGTAAACAAAGTTACACTATGCGCGGATGTACTATTTAATCTTCCTGACCGGTTCTTGCTGCATACTTTGTTAAATAACTCGGAGATTAGCAGGTAGTTACAGCTAAACCTTATAAAATTCAAAGTATACTATCTTACCAATACAACGCAATCAAAGTCTCCACAGAACCCTGCGCAACATTTTAACAAAACGTAAACAAAGTTAAACTATGCACGGATGTACTATTTGATCATCCTGACCGTTTCATGCTGCATACGTTGTTGAATAACTCGGAGATTAGCAGGTAGTTGCAGCTAAACCTTATACAATTCAAAGTATACTATCTTACCAATACAACGCAATCAAAATCTCCGCGGAACCTTGCGGAACTGTTCAACAAAACGTAAACAAAGTTACACTAAGCACGGATGTAGTATTTAATCATCCTGACCGTTTCATGCTACATACTTTGTTAAATAACTCGCAGATTTGCAGGTAGTTGCAGCTAAAACTTATACAATTCAAAGTATACTATCTTACCAATACAACGCAATCAAAATCTCCGAAGAACCCTGCGCAACATTTTAACAAAACGTAATCAAATTTACACTATGCACGGATGTACTATTTGATCATCCTGACCGGTTCTTGCTGCATACTTTGATAAATAACTCGGAGATTTGCAGGTGGTTGCAGCCAAAACTTATACAATTCAAAGTTTACAACCTTACCAATACAACGCAATCAAAATCTCCGAAGAACCCTGCGCAACATTTTAACAAAACGTAATCAAATTTACACTATGCACGGATGTACTATTTGATCATCCTGACCGGTTCTTGCTGCATACTTTGTTAAATAACTCGGAGATTAGCAGGTAGTTACACCTAAACCTTATAAAATTCAAAGTATACTATCTTACCAATACAACGCAATCAAAGTTTCCACAGAACCCTGCGCAACATTTTAACAAAACGTAAACAAAGTTAAACTATGCACGGATGTACTATTTGATCATCCTGACCGTTTCATGCTGCATACGTTGTTGAATAACTCGGAGGTTAGCAGGTAGTTGCAGCTAAACCTTATACAATTCAAAGTATACTATCTTACCAATACAACGCAATCAAAGTCTCCACAGAACCCTGCGCAACATTTTAACAAAACGTAAACAAAGTTACACTATGCACGGATGTACTATTTAATCTTCCTGACCGGTTCTTGCTGCATACTTTGTTAAATAACTGTCAGATTTGCACGTAGTTGCAGCTAAAACTTATACAATTCAAAGTATACTATTTTACCAATACAACGCAATCAAAATCTCCGAAGAACCCTGCGCAACATTTTAACAAAACGTAATCAAATTTACACTATGCACGGATGTACTATTTGATCATCCTGACCGGTTCTTGCTGCATACTTTGATAAATAACTCGGAGATTTGCAGGTGGTTGCAGCCAAAACTTATACAATTCAAAGTTTACAACCTTACCAATACAACGCAATCAAAATCTCCGAAGAACCCTGCGCAACATTTTAACAAAACGTAATCAAATTTACACTATGCACGGATGTACTATTTGATCATCCGGACCGGTTCCTGCTGCATACATTGTTAAATAACTCGGAGAATTGCAGGTAGTTGCAGCTAAAACTTATACAATTCAAAGTATACTGTCTTACCAATACAACGCAACCAAAATCTCCCCGGAAACTCGCGGAACTTTTTAACAAAACGTAAACAAAGTTACACTATGCACGGATGTACTTTTTGATCATCCTGACTGGTTCTTGCTGCAAACTTTGATAAATAACTCGGAGATTTGCAGGTGGTTGCAGCTAAAACTTATACAATTCAAAGTATACTGTCTTACCAATACAACGCAACCAAAATCTCCCCGGAACCTTGCGGAACTTTTTATCGAAACGTAAACAAAGTCACACTATGCACGGATGTACTATTTGATCATCCTGACCGGCTCTTGCTGCATACTTTGTTAAATAGCTTGGAGATTTGCAGGTAGTTGCAGCCAAAACTTATACAATTCAAAGTTTACAACCTTACCAATACAACACAATCAATATCTCCGCGGAACCCTGCTCAACATTTTAACAAAACGTAAACAAAGTTACATTATGCACGGATGTACTATTTGATCATCCTGACCGGTTCTTGCTGCATACTTTGTTAAATAACTCGGAGATTAGCAGGTAGTTACAGCTAAACCTTATAAAATTCAAAGTATACTATCTTACCAATACAACGCAATCAAAGTCTCCACAGAACCCTGCGCAACATTTTAACAAAACGTACACAAAGTTAAACTATGCACGGATGTACTATTTGATCATCCTGACCGGTTCTTGCTGCATACTTTGTTAAATAACTCGGAGATTAGCAGGTAGTTGCAGCTAAATCTTATACAATTCAAAGTATACTATCTTACCAATACAACGCAACCAAAATCGCCTCGGAACCTTGAAGAAGTTTTTAACAAAACGTAAACAAAGTTACACTATGCACGGATGTACTATTTGATCATCCGGACCGGTTCCTGCTGCATACATTGTTAAATAACTCGGAGAATTGCAGGTAGTTGCAGCTAAAACTTATACAATTCAAAGTATACTGTCTTACCAATACAACGCAACCAAAATCTCCCCGGAAACTCGCGGAACTTTTTAACAAAACGTAAACAAAGTTACACTATGCACGGATGTACTTTTTGATCATCCTGACTGGTTCTTGCTGCAAACTTTGATAAATAACTCGGAGATTTGCAGGTGGTTGCAGCTAAAACTTATACAATTCAAAGTATACTATCTTACCAATACAACGCAATCAAAATCCCCTCGGAACCTTGAAGAACTTTTTAACAAAACGTAAATGTTGCAACCGTTTGCAATCCTTTTCGAACACCGATAATCCGAACGGCATTATTTCCAGCCACGGTCGACGGCTTATTGGGGCAATATACTTTTTGCCCAACAAATGTAAGAAATGTCTCGGTACGACCGTGTCCCGGCGTCGACAATAGCACAGCTGATCGTGCTCGGCGCCGGGACCGGGTGAACGCACTCAGACGTAAACTTTATGTTTACGTCTCGCGCCGAAACCGTCGCGTGGGCCACCTTTCCTATATTCCAAAACACCAAATCCGTTACCTATCGTCCTTGTTTCCCGAGCAGCAGCGGCCGTCAGGGCATTGCCCTCGTGCGCTGACTAACGTTCAGCACTGCCAAATCCTTTGTCATTTTCAAAAACCCCACTCCTTAGTCCTTCCGCAATCGGTGGCCCCGTTTAGTATAAATATCGCGCGATAGCCGTATCGCGCTCTCGTCTAACGACCCTGGTCTAACGATTCTCGTCTCACGACTACCTTCAATCTCGCGATCACGCTCACACGTCTTTTCACATCAACTCTCGTCATCCGACGTTCGTTAGTTTCGTGCGCTTCACGACTGACTTCGCCGTTGCACCAATCGTGCGCTTCACGATTTGTGTGTCACATTCACGCCGTTTCATTTCATTAACGTCTTGTCATCACTCTGTACATATCCATCTGTCAAATATAGTCTACTATTTATTCCTAAATACAGTCCACTCTTCTTTTCTACCGCCTTGCTTTCGCCTCTCCGACACATACAGTCCACTCCCTTTTTTACCCTCTGCTATCGCCTCCATCCTACGACTAGAATCTCAAACAGTAAACAAAGTTAAACTATGCACGGATGTACTATTTGATCATCCTGACCGTTTCATGCTGCATACTTTGTTAAATAACTCTCAGATTTGGACGTAGTTGCAGCTAAAACTTATACAATTCAAAGTATACTATCTTACCAATACAACGCAATCAAAATCTCCGCAGAACCCTGCGCAACATTTTAACAAAACGTAATCAAATTTACACTATGCACGGATGTACTATTTGATCATCCTGACCGGTTCTTGCTGCATACTTTGTTAAATAACTCGAAGATTTGCAGGTAGTTGCAGCTAAAACTTATACAATTCAAAGTATACTATCTTAGTAAAACAACGCAACCAAAATCTCCCCGGAAACTCGCGGAACTTTTTAACAAAACGTAAACAAAGTTACACTATGCACGGATGTACTATTTGATCATCCTGACCGGTTCTTGCTGCATACTTTGTTAAATAACTCGGAGATTAGCAGGTAGTTACAGCTAAACCTTATAAAATTCAAAGTATACTATCTTAGTAAAACAACGCAATCAAAATCTACGCGGAACCTTGCGGAAGTTTTTAACAAACCGTAAACAAAGTTACACTATGCGCGGATGTACTATTTAATCTTCCTGACCGGTTCTTGCTGCATACTTTGTTAAATAACTCGGAGATTAGCAGGTAGTTACAGCTAAACCTTATAAAATTCAAAGTATACTATCTTACCAATACAACGCAATCAAAGTCTCCACAGAACCCTGCGCAACATTTTAACAAAACGTAAACAAAGTTAAACTATGCACGGATGTACTATTTGATCATCCTGACCGTTTCATGCTGCATACGTTGTTGAATAACTCGGAGATTAGCAGGTAGTTGCAGCTAAACCTTATACAATTCAAAGTATACTATCTTACCAATACAACGCAATCAAAATCTCCGCGGAACCTTGCGGAACTGTTCAACAAAACGTAAACAAAGTTACACTAAGCACGGATGTAGTATTTAATCATCCTGACCGTTTCATGCTACATACTTTGTTAAATAACTCGCAGATTTGCAGGTAGTTGCAGCTAAAACTTATACAATTCAAAGTATACTATCTTACCAATACAACGCAATCAAAATCTCCGAAGAACCCTGCGCAACATTTTAACAAAACGTAATCAAATTTACACTATGCACGGATGTACTATTTGATCATCCTGACCGGTTCTTGCTGCATACTTTGATAAATAACTCGGAGATTTGCAGGTGGTTGCAGCCAAAACTTATACAATTCAAAGTTTACAACCTTACCAATACAACGCAATCAAAATCTCCGAAGAACCCTGCGCAACATTTTAACAAAACGTAATCAAATTTACACTATGCACGGATGTACTATTTGATCATCCTGACCGGTTCTTGCTGCATACTTTGTTAAATAACTCGGAGATTAGCAGGTAGTTACACCTAAACCTTATAAAATTCAAAGTATACTATCTTACCAATACAACGCAATCAAAGTTTCCACAGAACCCTGCGCAACATTTTAACAAAACGTAAACAAAGTTAAACTATGCACGGATGTACTATTTGATCATCCTGACCGTTTCATGCTGCATACGTTGTTGAATAACTCGGAGGTTAGCAGGTAGTTGCAGCTAAACCTTATACAATTCAAAGTATACTATCTTACCAATACAACGCAATCAAAGTCTCCACAGAACCCTGCGCAACATTTTAACAAAACGTAAACAAAGTTAAACTATGCACGGATGTACTATTTGATCATCCTGACCGTTTCATGCTGCATACGTTGTTGAATAACTCGGAGATTAGCATTTAGTTGCAGCTAAACCTTATACAATTCAAAGTATACTATCTTACCAATACAATTCAATCAAAATCTCCGCAGAACCTTGCGCAACATTTTAACAAAACGTAAACAAAGTTAAACTATGCACGGATGTACTATTTGATCATCCTGACCGTTTCATGCTGCATTCTTTGATAAATAACTCGGAGATTAGCAGGTAGTTGCAGCTAAACCTTATACAATTCAAAGTATACTATCTTACCAATACAACGCAATCAAAATCGCCTTGGAACCTTGAAGAAGTTTTTAACAAAACGTAAACAAAGTTACACTATTCACGGATGTACTATTTGATCATCCGGACCGGTTCCTGCTGCATACATTGTTAAATAACTCGGAGAATTGCAGGTAGTTGCAGCTAAAACTTATACAATTCAAAGTATACTGTCTTACCAATACAACGCAACCAAAATCTCCCCAGAAACTCGCGGAACTTTTTAACAAAACGTAAACAAAGTTACACTATGCACAGATGTACTTCTTGATCATCCTGACCGGTTCTTGCTGCATACTTTGATAAATAACTCGGAGATTTGCAGGTGGTTGCAGCTAAAACTTATACAATTCAAAGTATACTGTCTTACCAATACAACGCAACCAAAATCTCCCCGGAACCTTACGGAACTTTTTATCGAAACGTAAACAAAGTCACACTATGCACGGATGTACTATTTGATCATCCTGACCGGCTCTTGCTGCATACTTTGTTAAATAGCTTGGAGATTTGCAGGTAGTTGCAGCCAAAACTTATACAATTCAAAGTTTACAACCTTACCAATACAACACAATCAAAATCTCCGCGGAACCCTGCTCAACATTTTAACAAAACGTAAACAAAGTTACATTATGCACGGATGTACTATTTGATCATCCTGACCGGTTCTTGCTGCATACTTTGTTAAATAACTCGGAGATTAGCAGGTAGTTACAGCTAAACCTTATAAAATTCAAAGTATACTATCTTACCAATACAACGCAATCAAAGTCTCCACAGAACCGTGCGCAAAATTTTAACAAAACGTAAACAAAGTTACACTATGCACGGATGTACTATTTAATCTTCCTGACCGGTTCTTGCTGCATACTTTGTTAAATAACTCGAAGATTTGCAGGTAGTTGCAGCTAAAACTTATACAATTCAAAGTATACTATCTTAGTAAAACAACGCAACCAAAATCACCCCGGAAACTCGCGGAACTTTTTAACAAAACGTAAACAAAGTTACACTATGCACGGATGTACTATTTAATCTTCCTGACCGGTTCTTGCTGCATACTTTGTTAAATAACTCGGAGATTAGCAGGTAGTTACAGCTAAACCTTATACAGTTCCTTATATTGTTTTCTTTATATACTGTTTTATATTCAAAGATTTTGGAGAATATACATTTGTTACTGCGTGGTCACTTAATCATTGTGTCTATCCATATCATTCATATCTAACCCGTGCTTTCGTTAAATCCGGACAGCTTCGAGATCCCGCGTTCTCGGCTTGGAAACGCGTTTTCCTCCGAGAAGTCGCGTAGCCGTCACAGATTTTGGTGTCAGAAGTGGGATACTGTTTAGGATCTTTCGCTTCTTTTAAGGAACGAAATATTTTGAAGAATATCTCGCTAAAAATCCTGATTTTTCCCTATGAGATATTCTCGAAAGAGGATCTCTTTTTCAAAGTTCATTTACAAAGTTTTATTTCCAAAATTTAGCTTAACATTAAATTCGTAACAGAATTTGATATCAGGAATTAGTTTATTAAAATTTTTCTGTATGACCCCGTTCCTTGGAAATTTTTCTCTATACATTTTTTATATAGAATTTCAAAATTTGCCTTTCTATTGGATATTATTCGTTACTGAATGAAATTAGAATTGGAATCTTATGGATTGACTATTATATTTTGTCTTATTGCCCGCAGTATTTTTTTTTAATTTTTATGAAATATTTTCAATACATAAAAATAATTTATGTATTTTCAATACATACACAATTCAACCAAAATCTCCCCGGAAACTCGCGGAACTTTTTAACAAAACGTAAACAAAGTTACACTATGCACGGATGTACTTTTTGATCATCCTGACTGGTTCTTGCTGCAAACTTTGATAAATAACTCGGAGATTTGCAGGTGGTTGCAGCTAAAACTTATACAATTCAAAGTATACTATCTTACCAATACAACGCGATCAAAATCGCCTCGGAACCTTGAAGAAGTTTTTAACAAAACGTAAACAAAGTTACACTATGCACGGATGTACTATTTGATCATCCGGACCGGTTCCTGCTGCATACATTGTTAAATAACTCGGAGAATTGCAGGTAGTTGCAGCTAAAACTTATACAATTCAAAGTATACTGTCTTACCAATTCAACGCAACCAAAATCTCCCCGGAAACTCGCGGAACTTTTTAACAAAACGTAAACAAAGTTACACTATGCACGGATGTACTTTTTGATCATCCTGACTGGTTCTTGCTGCAAACTTTGATAAATAACTCGGAGATTTGCAGGTGGTTGCAGCTAAAACTTATACAATTCAAAGTATACTATCTTACCAATACAACGCAATCAAAATCTCCGCAGAACCCTGCGCAACATTTTAACAAAACGTAAACAAAGTTAAACTATGCACGGATGTACTATTTGATCGTCCTGACCGTTTCATGCTGCATACGTTGTTGAATAACTCGGAGATTAGCAGGTAGTTGCAGCTAAACCTTATACAATTCAAAGTATACTATCTTACCAATACAACGCAATCAATATCTCCGCGGAACCTTGCGGAACTGTTCAACAAAACGTAAACAATGTTACACTAAGCACGGATGTAGTATTTGATCATCCTGACCGTTTCATGCTACATACTTTGTTAAATAACTCGCACATTTGCAGGTAGTTGCAGCTAAAACTTATACAATTCAAAGTATACTATCTTACCAATACAACGCAATCAAAATCTCCGCAGAACCCTGCGCAACATTTTAACAAAACGTAATCAAATTTACACTATGCACGGATGTACTATTTCATCATCCTGACCGGTTCTTGCTGCATACTTTGTTAAATAACACGGAGATTAGCAGGTAGTTGCAGCTAAACGTTATACAATTCAAAGTATACTGTCTTACCAATACAACGCAATCAATATCTCCGCGGAACCTTGCGGAACTGTTCAACAAAACGTAAACAATGTTACACTAAGCACGGATGTACTATTTGATCATCCTGACCGGTTCTTGCTGCATACTTTGTTAAATAACTCGGAGATTAGCAGGTAGTTACAGCTAAACCTTATAAAATTCAAAGTATACTATCTTACCAATACAACGCAATCAAAATCTCCGCAGAACCCTGCGCAACATTTTAACAAAACGTAATCAAATTTACACTATGCACGGATGTACTATTTGATCATCCTGACCGGTTCTTGCTGCATACTTTGTTAAATAACTCGGAGATTAGCAGGTAGTTGCAGCTAAACCTTATACAATTCAAAGTATACTATCTTACCAATACAACGCAATCAAAGTCTCCACAGAACCCTGCGCAACATTTTAACAAAACGTAAACAAAGTTACACTATGCACGGATGTACTATTTAATCTTCCTGACCGATTCTTGCTGCATACTTTGTTAAATAACTGTCAGATTTGCACGTAGTTGCAGCTAAAACTTATACAATTCAAAGTATACTATCTTACCAATACAACGCAATCAAAATCTCCGAAGAACCCTGCGCAACATTTTAACAAAACGTAATCAAATTTACACTATGCACGGATGTACTATTTGATCATCCTGACCGGTTCTTGCTGCATACTTTGATAAATAACTCGGAGATTTGCAGGTGGTTGCAGCCAAAACTTATACAATTCAAAGTTTACAACCTTACCAATACAACGCAATCAAAATCTCCGAAGAACCCTGCGCAACATTTTAACAAAACGTAATCAAATTTACACTATGCACGGATGTACTATTTGATCATCCTGACCGGTTCTTGCTGCATACTTTGATAAATAACTCGGAGATTTGCAGGTGGTTGCAGCTAAAACTTATACAATTCAAAGTATACTATCTTACCAATACAACGCAATCAAAATCGCCTCGGAACCTTGAAGAACTTTTTAACAAAACGTAAACAAAGTTAAACTATGCACGGATGTACTATTTGATCATCCTGACCGTTTCATGCTGCATACTTTGTTAAATAACTCTCAGATTTGCACGTAGTTGCAGCTAAAACTTATACAATTCAAAGTATACTATCTTACCAATACAACGCAATCAAAATCTCCGCAGAACCCTGCGCAACATTTTAACAAAACGTAATCAAATTTACACTATGCACGGATGTACTATTTGATCATCCTGACCGGTTCTTGCTGCATACTTTGTTAAATAACTCGGAGATTAGCAGGTAGTTGCAGCTAAACCTTATACAATTCAAAGTATACTATCTTACCAATACAACGCAATCAAAGTCTCCACAGAACCCTGCGCAACATTTTAACAAAACGTAAACAAAGTTACACTATGCACGGATGTACTATTTAATCTTCCTGACCGGTTCTTGCTGCATACTTTGTTAAATAACTGTCAGATTTGCACGTAGTTGCAGCTAAAACTTATACAATTCAAAGTATACTATCTTACCAATACAACGCAATCAAAATCTCCGAAGAACCCTGCGCAACATTTTAACAAAACGTAATCAAATTTACACTATGCACGGATGTACTATTTGATCATCCTGACCGGTTCTTGCTGCATACTTTGATAAATAACTCGGAGATTTGCAGGTGGTTGCAGCCAAAACTTATACAATTCAAAGTTTACAACCTTACCAATACAACGCAATCAAAATCTCCGAAGAACCCTGCGCAACATTTTAACAAAACGTAATCAAATTTACACTATGCACGGATGTACTATTTGATCATCCTGACCGGTTCTTGCTGCATACTTTGATAAATAACTCGGAGATTTGCAGGTGGTTGCAGCTAAAACTTATACAATTCAAAGTATACTGTCTTACCAATACAACGCAACCAAAATCTCCCCGGAACCTTGCGGAACTTTTTATCGAAACGTAAACAAAGTCACACTATGCACGGATGTACTATTTGATCATCCTGACCGGCTCTTGCTGCATACTTTGTTAAATAGCTTGGAGATTTGCAGGTAGTTGCAGCCAAAACTTATACAATTCAAAGTATACTGTCTTACCAATACAACGCAACCAAAATCTCCCCGGAACCTTGCGGAACTTTTTATCGAAACGTAAACAAAGTCACACTATGCACGGATGTACTATTTGATCATCCTGACCGGCTCTTGCTGCATACTTTGTTAAATAGCTTGGAGATTTGCAGGTAGTTGCAGCCAAAACTTATACAATTCAAAGTTTACTACCTTACCAATACAACACAATCAAAATCTCCGCGGAACCCTGCTCAACATTTTAACAAAACGTAAACAAAGTTACATTATGCACGGATGTACTATTTGATCATCCTGACCGGTTCTTGCTGCATACTTTGTTAAATAACTCGGAGATTAGCAGGTAGTTACAGCTAAACCTTATAAAATTCAAAGTATACTATCTTACCAATACAACGCAATCAAAGTCTCCACAGAACCCTGCGCAACATTTTAACAAAACGTACACAAAGTTAAACTATGCACGGATGTACTATTTGATCATCCTGACCGGTTCTTGCTGCATACTTTGTTAAATGACTCGGAGATTAGCAGGTAGTTGCAGCTAAACCTTATACAATTCAAAGTATACTATCTTACCAATACAACGCAATCAAAATCGCCTTGGAACCTTGAAGAAGTTTTTAACAAAACGTAAACAAAGTTACACTATTCACGGATGTACTATTTGATCATCCGGACCGGTTCCTGCTGCATACATTGTTAAATAACTCGGAGAATTGCAGGTAGTTGCAGCTAAAACTTATACAATTCAAAGTATACTGTCTTACCAATACAACGCAACCAAAATCTCCCCAGAAACTCGCGGAACTTTTTAACAAAACGTAAACAAAGTTACACTATGCACAGATGTACTTCTTGATCATCCTGACCGGTTCTTGCTGCATACTTTGATAAATAACTCGGAGATTTGCAGGTGGTTGCAGCTAAAACTTATACAATTCAAAGTATACTGTCTTACCAATACAACGCAACCAAAATCTCCCCGGAACCTTGCGGAACTTTTTATCGAAACGTAAACAAAGTCACACTATGCACGGATGTACTATTTGATCATCCTGACCGGCTCTTGCTGCATACTTTGTTAAATAGCTTGGAGATTTGCAGGTAGTTGCAGCCAAAACTTATACAATTCAAAGTTTACAACCTTACCAATACAACACAATCAAAATCTCCGCGGAACCCTGCTCAACATTTTAACAAAACGTAAACAAAGTTACATTATGCACGGATGTACTATTTGATCATCCTGACCGGTTCTTGCTGCATACTTTGTTAAATAACTCGGAGATTAGCAGGTAGTTACAGCTAAACCTTATAAAATTCAAAGTATACTATCTTACCAATACAACGCAATCAAAGTCTCCACGGAACCGTGCGCAAAATTTTAACAAAACGTAAACAAAGTTACACTATGCACGGATGTACTATTTAATCTTCCTGACCGGTTCTTGCTGCATACTTTGTTAAATAACTCGAAGATTTGCAGGTAGTTGCAGCTAAAACTTATACAATTCAAAGTATACTATCTTAGTAAAACAACGCAACCAAAATCACCCCGGAAACTCGCGGAACTTTTTAACAAAACGTAAACAAAGTTACACTATGCACGGATGTACTATTTAATCTTCCTGACCGGTTCTTGCTGCATACTTTGTTAAATAACTCGGAGATTAGCAGGTAGTTACAGCTAAACCTTATACAGTTCAAAGTATACTATCTTACCAATACAACGCAATCAAAGTCTCCACAGAACCCTGCGCAACATTTTAACAAAACGTAAACAAAGTTAAACTATGCACGGATGTACTATTTGATCATCCTGACCGTTTCATGCTGCTGTTACGTTCCGAACAATTATTGTTAGTTTTCTAAAACCATTTTGGCTTTAACCGTCGGTAACACTGTGGTTGATAATTCTTAGGAATTGTGGGATTTCCCTAATTGATCACAGTGTTGCCTTTGACGACGTATAATATTTTAGTTTATTCCGCGTTGAATGTATTTAAGTAACAAATACCCTTCTTGGAATCAACGCCGTCCGGGAACGTTTTTATCTTAGGTTTAGTATTTAGTTTAGGTTAAGGCAGAGCTAACGGCGTCCCGCTCGTCACCTTGTTATTGTTTCGCGTCCTCGCCAGTCGGGCCATGGGCATTAAGCGGCTTTCCCAACGGTCGAGGAGAGGTTAGTCGCGTGGTGTTGGACGTGCGGACAAAGGACTGTGCTCGGTAATTCATAGCAATTGTGGGGTCACCCTAACTGAGCACACCGAGCGTTCGACGTAGATATAGTGGCCGTCCTAGGTCCTTTATGTTTACCGTAGCTTCGCCGATCGACGACCGTTGGTGAAGAGTATGAGTGCGAGCGAGAAGGATGTTGTGAGAGTGAGAAGAATGCGTAACGCGCGTGATTGGGCTGTCGAACTAAGACCCAAATCTAATTGGCTAGGCGCGTATTGTGGGGAGCCGGCCAGCGGGCCGAGCTAGCCGAAATCTAGCGAAGGATCGTTCTTCTTCGATGTACAAGCGCGAGGTGCGTATCGTGGAATCCGTGGGGCTCGATTAGGCAGAGTTCGATTCAGGCTTTTGTTAACGCCCGGGCGAAAAGTCCTAAGCCTTACGTAAAATAATTATTAGTTCGTTTTAATTCAATTCGTTTTGCCGAGTCATTGTGCTAGTAGTTATTAAGTTTAGTGTATTCCTTTTATTTTGTAGACTCATTAGTTCCGCGACGTAGATCCGCGGTAAAGTGAATAATATCGGTCTTCCGTTGTTTCTTAGTTATAGGTTTCTCAGCGACATACATATTTTCTCTCTCTCCGATATTCGTTGGCGTTGTTATCTTGTATTAGAGAGAGGTTGTGATTTGGTAAGCAGTTTTGTTATCTAATTTATTATTGTTATTCCTTGGCCATATATTACTGTTTTCTTTATATACTGTTTTATATTCAAAGATTTTGGAGAATATACATTTGTTACTGCGTGGTCACTTAAACATTGTGCTTTCGTTAACCCGTGTGAACCCGTGCTTTCGTTAAATCCGGACAGCTTCGAGATCCCGCGTTCTCGGCTTGGAAACGCGTTTTCCTCCGAGAAGTCGCGTAGCCGTCACAGATTTTGGTGTCAGAAGTGGGATACTGTTTAGGATCTTTCGCTTCTTTTAAGGAACGAAATATTTTGAAGAATATCTCGCTAAAAATCCTGATTTTTCACTATGAGATATTCTCGAAAGAGGATCTCTTTTTCAAAGTTCATTTACAAAGTTTTATTTCCAAAATTTAGCTTAACATTAAATTCGTAACAGAATTTGATATCAGGAATTAGTTTATTAAAATTTTTCTGTATGACCCCGTTCCTTGGAAATTTTTCTCTATACATTTTTTATATAGAATTTCAAAATTTGCCTTTCTATTGGATATTATTCGTTACTGAATGAAATTAGAATTGGAATCTTATGGATTGACTATTATATTTTGTCTTATTGCCCGCAGTATTTTTTTTTTATTTTTATGAAATATTTTCAATAATTTTCTTTTTGAGATACTAGTCGAGTGAATATGTATATATATATGTAGTAGTATGATTTACTAATCTATCTAATTCTTATTTATTCATTTATTTATTGATTTATTGATTTATTTATTCTTGTATATATTTTCTTTTTACTGAGTATATATATATACATATTTCTGAACCAATATTATGTTAATTGTTGAAATTGTTTTGCAAAAGTTCCAATAATTTTGGGTTGAAATTTGGTTATTTTATTTTATTTACTTGACAACCATTATCGTATTATTTATTATATTATTATTGTGCTATTTATTGTTTTATTTACTGTGATAATTATATATTGTGCTATCTATGATATTTATTGTGCTATTTATTGTTCATTATTGATTGTTTTATTTGAAATTTTTATTATTATTGACTATACATTATCTTGGTAAAAATGCCGAATCCAGTATCTAACCCGGCATTAAAATCTAAATATTTTAACGATGCTACATCTGAGGCGATGGCTGAGACTTTCGCGATGCAACAAGCAACCGCGTTAATACCGTATTTTGACGGAAGTAATATCTCGATTTCGGATTTTCTAATCGATATTCAAAATGCCGCGTTTTGCCTTCCGCAAACCTGCGAGAAAATGTTTATTCGCGCGGTAATTTCAAAATTGCGAGGGGAAGCTCGAGATTGCATCTATGACTTATCGTTTGATTCAATCGACAATTTAATTAAACACTTAAAAAGACGGTTTTCACAGGATAAATCACACGAATATTATCAGCAAGAGATATCAAAAATCCGTATGAAAAAGCACGAATCGGTGTACAGCTTTTACGACAGATTAAAAATCTTAATCGGTGAATTTCATAGTTCGATTAAAGACAAATACGTAGACGAGGCTGATAGCATAGTCGTTTATGCGAAAGCGACCGCGTTAAATTCATTTATCCGCGGTTTGCCAGATGAACTCGCAAGAGCAGTAGCTCAGAGAGATCCATCTACGTTGGAAAGCGCGTTAGAAATTGCTCTAAGAGTAGAAGATCAAATGAGTACGGGATTGATACCGTCTTACGATAATCGAAGGCGTGTAGATCACTCGGAAAGTTATTCTCCGCGCGAATCACGTAGGGACAACTACAGGGAATTTCAAAATTACCCGCTTTACCGAGATCACCGGTCAAGATCGCCGAGTCCGCGAAGTTTTTCACCACCTAGATCGCAAAATTACCGATATAACGATTTCGGATATTCAAAATTTCGTGAACCAGTAAGTTCACACTGTCGTTGTACGTGTGGAATTCCGCCGTGTTGTTCGTCCTATCGTACAGATCATAAACAAAATTGGTATTCAGAACGACCGCAAAATGACCATCGGTATAGTAATAGCAATAGACTTCAAACTCAGCAAGATTTTCGATATCGGCCACAGTCACCTCAACCTTCAACTTCCAAACAGTCAGATCAAACACATTACCAACCGACAATAGCCAGGTCGCGTTCACCTTCACCGCACAATGTTCGTTTTCAAACACATAGTAATCAGCATTTAAACTCACAAGCGACTCGCCGTGTCGACGCGACGGAGAGTCCAGCTTTAGGAACACAGCGTCAACCGTTAGTCAAGACGTTAGAGAAGAACAGCCGGTGAACACAATAGAAATTAAACGCGATGCCCCGATAATAAAGATAATTTCATCAGATCTGCGTACGGGTGCAGCACACTTTCTAGTCGACACCGGTGCAGAAATAAACATCATAAAATTAAATTCATTAAATGAGGAATTACGTGTGTCGATAGACGAATCGGTTATAATGTCGGGAATAACTACCGAAAAAGTAAAAACGATAGGTACAGTCATGGTTAAATTGCACAATAGACCAGTGAAATTTCATGTAGTAGGAAAAACTTTTCCACTACAATGCGACGGTATACTAGGTAGAGAATACCTTCGTAACGAACAAGCTGAAATTTCATTTACAAATAATACTATAGTAACAATGAGCGACCCAATTAGACCAATTCCATTTGTGAATGGAAATTCATTAAAAAATCCGAAACGCAGGAATTTAAAACCGCGTATGTTTACAATAAAGGCTAGAAGTCGACAAGCGATCGCAATAGATGTAATAAATGAAAATCTAGAAGAAGGATATTTACCAAGATTACAATGTAAAGACGGTTTATATATTGGCGAAGCAGCCGTATCGGTTAACGATAAAGGCGCGTGCCATGTCCTAGCTATAAATTCTCTAGATGAAGACGTGCGAATAGAGATTCCACCTCAGGAATTGATTCCTTTTGAATTGCATAATTTTCCTGAAGAACAGGAATACTTCGAGACAGACTCAGAAAAAGAAATGCCAGAAACCACTGACAGAGTCACAGAAATAGTAAATAGACTACACCTAGACCATTTAAGCGTAGAAGAAAAAGATCATGTAATAGATATCGTTGAAGAATTTCCCTATATTTTCCACCTACCTACTGATAAATTGCCTGTAACTTCTTACATTAAACACCACATTCATACAACAGATGATATTCCTATTAACACCAGACAATACAGATTCCCAATGGTTCATAAACAAGAAATAGATAAACAAATTGCGAAAAGATTAGAAGATGGAATTATTAAGCCATCTAAATCACCATATAACTCTCCATTGTGGATAGTTCCGAAAAAACCTGATTCTAAAGGCAATCCTAGATGGAGGATGGTGGTAGATTTTAGGAAATTAAATGAGAAAACGATAGGAGACGCTTATCCGTTACCTAACATTTCTGAGATTCTGGACCATTTGGGTCAAGCTCAGTATTTTTCAACTTTTGATTTAGCCAGTGGTTTCCAGCAAATAGAAATGAGTGAAAAAGATAGGCCTAAAACAGCCTTTACAACACCTAATGGGCATTACGAATTTGTACGAATGCCCGAAGGTTTGAAAAATGCACCAGCAACCTTTCAAAGGTTGATGGATCAATTGCTGAGAGGTTTACAAGGAATTGAAGTATTTGTATACTTAGATGATATAGTCGTGTATGCGAAAAATTTAAAAGAACATGAGAAGAAAGTTAGGCGTTTATTTTCGCGATTGGCAGATGCAAACTTAACATTACAGCCAGATAAATGCGAATTTCTGAAAACAGAAGTAGGTTATCTTGGACACGTTATTAGCAGAAAAGGTTTAAGGCCCGATCCAAAAAAGATAGTAGCCGTTAAACATTTTCCGCGTCCCAAAAACCCGAAGAATATTAAACAATTTTTGGGATTAGCTGGCTATTATCGTAGATTTATTAAAGATTTTGCAGCAAAGGCTAAACCGTTGACAGAATTATTAAAGAAAAATGCGAAATTCGTTTGGGGTAAACCACAGAAAGAAAGTTTTATGAAATTACGCAAAGCACTATGCCAAAATCCGATTTTGCAATATCCAGATTTTCAGAAACCTTTCACATTAACAACCGACGCTTCGGATACAGCCATAGGCGCAGTCCTTAGCCAGGAAGTTAATGGGAACGATTTGCCAGTAGCATATTTATCTCGTACGTTAACAAAACCAGAGCAAAATTATTTTACTACTGAAAAAGAGTGTTTAGCTGTGTTATATGCAATTATCCATTTTAGACCTTATTTATATGGACGGAAGTTCACATTAGTTAGCGATCATGAGCCATTACGGTGGATAGATTCCATAAAGCACCCAGGACAGAGATTGGTTCGTTGGAGACTGAAATTGAGGGATTATGAGTATGACTTTGTTCATAAAGCAGGGAAGTTCAACACCAATGCTGATGCATTATCCCGAAACCCAGTAGTAGTCAACGAATTAATCTCGTCTGATGACTTTTCACTGTCGTCATCTTCGGATATCGACGATGAAGGGCCATCACCTAAAAGGGTATTTCCTTTAACAGAATCAACACCAAAGCGAGGCCGTGGTAGACCGAAAGGCTCTAAAACAACTAGAGTTAGGTTTAGAACTCCCGATCCAGAATCCATAGCAACTAGAACTAGATCTAAACAACCAGAAAATGCACAACAACAGATTGACTCTGACAGCACTGATACGGACATATACAGTGACACGACAGACGATAGACTGACAGACACACCGATACTTCGACGACGTAGAAGTGTTTTGCCGGGTCTGGAGCCTAATTCAAAGCAATTGTGGGGTAACCCTAAGGCTTCAAGTCCGAATGACACCTCGTCGAGCGATGAGTCGGAATCAGAAGTAGACAACAATATTTCAATAGATTTGCCAGAAATATTAGACAGTGACGACACAGACGATAACTTCTTAACACCGAATGGAACACAACAAACACTTACAGATTATTCATCAGAAGACACAACCATTCTCGAACAGACACACAATCACATACAATCAGATAGTGATGACATAGACAACCAGAGTTTATACCATAGATTAGGAAACCTAATACGTGGACCGAACTCTAAGGAGGGAGGTACACGTATGGCCACACATTCATCTAACATTCAAATAAAAGAAACAATAGTACCAGAACCAGCATTACCACAGTTCAATAGTAAAAACATTAGCAACACCCGAGAAAATTTGACATACAGACCAGGAAATTATGTGCATTTTATTTCAACAGATTGTAAATTGGTTACACTATTAAATAGACTATTGGTAGATCTAGGAATATTAAATACAGAGTTCCTTAAAAGTAATAGATTAAAAATAGGTCAGATTCTGGTTAGCAAAAAGGGAAAGCACGTGATATTCAGCGTAGTAATTAAAAAGAATTATTTTGACGAACCAACAATAGAAAACTTGGAGATAGCATTAGAAAACTTAAAACATAAACTGTCACAGTTAAATTTAAATTCATTCCGGATATCGCAAACGGATGAAATGCTAGGGAAAATACCGAAAAACAAGTTAAAGCGCATATTAGCAGATATTTTAGACGAAAGCGAAATAACAGCAACCATTTGTCAGGGAAACATCCAAATACCACCTAAGGAATATAGGGAACAAATAATGACTGAAATGCATTCGAGCCTAATAGGAGGACACAAGGGTGTCACTAAAACCTACAATAGAATTAGGGAGAGATTTTATTGGCCGAACATGCGCGAAGAAATAAAACGATTCATTCGTTCGTGCGACAGTTGTCAAAATAAAAAATTGGTACGTTCCAAAACACGCGAGCCCATGTTAATAACGGATACTTCCACAGAGCCTTTTGAGAGGGTAGCGTTAGATACAGTAGGACCGTTACCAACAACTCCCAATGGAAATAGGCATATACTAACAATGCAAGATAATTTAACAAAATACTGTATAGCAGTTCCCGTTCCTGACATTAGAGCTGAGACAATCGCGCATGCTTTAACGAACCATTTGATATTACAATATGGTACTCCTCGAGCAATATTGACAGACAGAGGTACAAGTTTTCTGAATAAGATTATTCAAAAATTGACGAGGATTTTCAAAATCCGACATTTTATGACGTCTGGTTATAGACCACAAACGAATGGAGCATTAGAAAGAAGTCATATAGTATTAACGGAATATATTAGCCACTACGTAAATGAATATGACGATTGGGATAGGTTAGTACCGTTTGCAATGTTTTCGTATAACACTTCGGTACATGAGACGACAAATTTTACACCTTATGAATTGGTGTTTGGAAAGGTTGCTCGTTGTCCGAGTTCGTTCCCAGAGGACGAAAGACTGCCTACATATAATACTTATCTTTCTGATCTAATTGTTCGACTAAACGAGATGCATACAATAGCGGCAAAGAATCAGAATAAAGCCAAAGAAAGATCTAAAGGTTATTACGATAAGAAGGCGCGACCGTTCCACGGGAAAATAGGGGACATGGTACGCGTCGTAATCGAACCGCGAGCTGGAAAATTCAGCGATCGTTATCGGGGACCATATAAAATTGTTGGAATTTTAGCAAAGAACAATGTTATTTTAGAAGACGATAACGGAAAACAGTTTACCAAACACGTAGATAAATTAAAGTTATAAACTGGTTAACGCTGAAAGAGAGAAACACGTCAATGTTTAAAGATCTATTATTGTTCACTTTGCAAATTTTAACGAATGAGACGCATTAACGCAGCCGGCGCTTGTGCAACGATGGGCCCGACTGGCGAATTGCGATAAATATTAATGAATTATTGTACATGAGTTCTAGATCACTTAAGCTAAAATACATCCTCGGATGGGTACGAATAATTGTAAGGATTAACCAAACCAAACGGTGGACATAACTGACGTACGACATAAACAACTGCTCATTGTGATGCGATATGGTTGCGAACCGCTGCCACGATTGGCGCGAATAACATTATTATTTATATGTTGTGTTGTCTCCGAAAGTATTTACACGTGCTTATACAAATATTGTAACCATAGGATTATAATTATAACCATGGAGCCTCAGCCAGGATCCAGCTCAGGAGGAGAAGGAAGGAGGTTGCTGATACTGAGATTGGCCAACCATACTAAGAAGGAGGATCTAATGAAAGTCTTCCGGCCACATGGGGCAGAGCATGCGGTAGTCCTGAGGAAGCCCACAGGCAATCAGGCATTTCTAACCTTCGGAAACCCGGAACAGGCCAAAAAGCTGGTGGGACAGAATTTTGTCATACATAAGCGGAAGCTGAGGATCCGTCCAGCAGACCCGTGGCATGAGGCCAAATTAATAGCTCCGCGACCAGCAGTAAATCCGTTTCCGGGCCTTGATCTTACGGACCGGGTACCCTTGCCGATTGAGGTCATTTCTAAAATTGCGACATATCTGCAGTTTCAAGACAGAGCTGCATTAGAATTAGTCTCAACAAGGTGGCGAGAGGGGACCCTTGCGTCCTATAGCTCGATTAAGTGTTTAGACGTTTCTGATTGGCGTTGGCCGACTGGCTGGCACGGAAAAACTGTTAGCATGAGTGCGTTGCGGTGGTTGCTACGCCGAACATCACAACATATAACATCAATAAATATTAATGACGAGAGTATTTCGAAATTTTTACAGCCGCAAATTCTGGCAATAATAGTAAAGGAATGTTCGAACCTCATACATTTAGATTTAACAGCAGCAACCATCCGGCCATCGGCGATCAGAAATCTTGTCGACATTGCGGAAAAATTAGAATCTATGCTATTAGGGAAATCGCAACCGCCAATAGAGCCTGAATTAATACAGGTGCTCGAAAGAGCTAGAGATCTAAGTACATTTCAACTTACAGGGACTGTTTTGAGCGGGAAAGCTTTCCGCTATGTAAACCCAAATTTGAGGAATGTTAAAGTAGATAGATGCGTGGGAATTTCTGTAGAGCATTTATTTAAACTATTAAATACATTACAGTCTTTGCATTCATTAGATTTGACCTTGACACAGACACTGACTGACGACACGTTACTGACGACGTTAGCTAACAATAGAGCCCTGCAACAAACCCTTACGACTCTAAAGATTCATGCGCTGACCTTCGGCGTGGCTCAGGTGGACCATGTTGAGTTAGATGAGCCACTCCAAATGGAAGAGGGGGACTTCGTGGAGATGGATTTAGGACCAGTGGATCAGGCCCTACCACTATTTAAGAATTACCACCAAATTACGCACCTATCACTCACGATTTGCGGGTGGGTGACATTTGAAACGGTGCGGGAGATCGGCGTAAACCTGAAACGGGTTACATACTTAAATTTGAGTGGCTGTACGAACATTAGAGGGGAGTCCTCCCTTGATCCCTTATCTAGTTTGGAGGAATTAAGGACCTTAGAAATAAATAACATGTACCCAGAAATGCCGGGGTATGCGTTAAGGTCATTGTGTGGGCTGAGAGAATTGCACTGTAGAGCAAATCGCGCAATACACAGCGAGGATATTTGCGGAGTTATTAGAAATTGCCCACACATAGAGGTTATAGATGTCGAGGGTTGTGCGGGGATGGACAGAACTATTCTGACATGTGCATACAACACAGTCAGATTATCGGACAGACCACAGTTACTGCAAATATTTATGGCGGATACTGCAGTTAGCAGGTATACTAAATATAAAAAGAATTCCCGCATTCGAGTCTTTTTCGACCGCCGGTTCGAGCCTCTGTTTTCTTAAGTAGCTCCGGGTTAAGCGCAAAATGTATAGCTACCGCCCTACATCATCGAGGACGACGATGATTTTAAGGAGGGAGGACTGTTACGTTCCGAACAATTATTGTTAGTTTTCTAAAACCATTTTGGCTTTAACCGTCGGTAACACTGTGGTTGATAATTCTTAGGAATTGTGGGATTTCCCTAATTGATCACAGTGTTGCCTTTGACGACGTATAATATTTTAGTTTATTCCGCGTTGAATGTATTTAAGTAACAAATACCCTTCTTGGAATCAACGCCGTCCGGGAACGTTTTTATCTTAGGTTTAGTATTTAGTTTAGGTTAAGGCAGAGCTAACGGCGTCCCGCTCGTCACCTTGTTATTGTTTCGCGTCCTCGCCAGTCGGGCCATGGGCATTAAGCGGCTTTCCCAACGGTCGAGGAGAGGTTAGTCGCGTGGTGTTGGACGTGCGGACAAAGGACTGTGCTCGGTAATTCATAGCAATTGTGGGGTCACCCTAACTGAGCACACCGAGCGTTCGACGTAGATATAGTGGCCGTCCTAGGTCCTTTATGTTTACCGTAGCTTCGCCGATCGACGACCGTTGGTGAAGAGTATGAGTGCGAGCGAGAAGGATGTTGTGAGAGTGAGAAGAATGCGTAACGCGCGTGATTGGGCTGTCGAACTAAGACCCAAATCTAATTGGCTAGGCGCGTATTGTGGGGAGCCGGCCAGCGGGCCGAGCTAGCCGAAATCTAGCGAAGGATCGTTCTTCTTCGATGTACAAGCGCGAGGTGCGTATCGTGGAATCCGTGGGGCTCGATTAGGCAGAGTTCGATTCAGGCTTTTGTTAACGCCCGGGCGAAAAGTCCTAAGCCTTACGTAAAATAATTATTAGTTCGTTTTAATTCAATTCGTTTTGCCGAGTCATTGTGCTAGTAGTTATTAAGTTTAGTGTATTCCTTTTATTTTGTAGACTCATTAGTTCCGCGACGTAGATCCGCGGTAAAGTGAATAATATCGGTCTTCCGTTGTTTCTTAGTTATAGGTTTCTCAGCGACATACATATTTTCTCTCTCTCCGATATTCGTTGGCGTTGTTATCTTGTATTAGAGAGAGGTTGTGATTTGGTAAGCAGTTTTGTTATCTAATTTATTATTGTTATTCCTTGGCCATATATTACTGTTTTCTTTATATACTGTTTTATATTCAAAGATTTTGGAGAATATACATTTGTTACTGCGTGGTCACTTAAACATTGTGCTTTCGTTAACCCGTGTGAACCCGTGCTTTCGTTAAATCCGGACAGCTTCGAGATCCCGCGTTCTCGGCTTGGAAACGCGTTTTCCTCCGAGAAGTCGAGTAGCCGTCACACTGCATACGTTGTTGAATAACTCGGAGATTAGCAGGTAGTTGCAGCTAAACCTTATACAATTCAAAGTATACTGTCTTACCAATACAACGCAATCAAAATCTCCCCGGAAACTCGCGGAACTTTTTAACAAAACGTAAACAAAGTTACACTATGCACGGATGTACTTTTTGATCATCCTGACCGGTTCTTGCTGCATACTTTGATAAATAACTCGGAGATTTGCAGGTGGTTGCAGCTAAAACTTATACAATTCAAAGTATACTGTCTTACCAATACAACGCAACCAAAATCTCCCCGGAACCTTGCGGAACTTTTCATCGAAACGTAAACAAAGTCACACTATGCACGGATGTACTATTTGATCATCCTGACCGTTTCATGCTACATACTTTGTTAAATAACTCGCAGATTTGCAGGTAGTTGCAGCTAAAACTTATACAATTGAAAGTATACTATCTTACCAATACAACGCAATCAAAATCGCCTCGAAACCTTGAAGAACTTTTTAACAAAACGTAAACAAATCTACACTATGCACGGATGTACTATTTGATCATCCTGACCGGTTATTGCTGCATACTTTGTTAAATAACTCGGAGATTAGCAGGTAGTTGCAGCTAAACCTTATACAATTCAATGTATACTATCTTACCAATACAACGCAATCAAAATCTCCGCAGAACCCTGCGCATCATTTTAACAAAACGTAAACAAAGTTACACTATGCACGGATGTACTATTTGATCATCCTGACCGTTTCATGCTGCATACTTTGTTAAATAACTCGGATATTTGCAGGTGATTGCAGCTAAAACTTGTAAAATTCAAAGTATACCGTCTTACCAATACAACGCAACCAAAATCTCCCCGGAACCTTGCGGAACTTTTTATCAAAACGTAAACAAAGTTACACTATGCACGGATGAACAATTTTATCATCCTGACCGGTTATTGCTGCATAATTTGTTAAATAACTCGGACATTTGCATGTAGTTGCAGCCAAAACTTATACAATTCAAAGTATACTACCTTACCAATCCAACGTAATCAAAATCTCCGCGGAACCTTGATGAAGTTTATAACAAAACGTAAACAAAGTTACACTATGCAGGGATGTACTATTTGATCATCCTGACCGGTTCGTGCTGCATACTTTGTTAAATAACTCGGAGATTTGCAGGTAGTTGCAGCTAAAACTTGTACAATTCAAAGTATACTCTCTTACCAATACAGCGCAATCAAAATCTACGCGGAACCTTGCGGAACTTTTTATCAGAACATAAACAAAGTTACACTATGCACGGTTGTACTATTTGAACATTCTGACCGGTTCTTGCAGCATACTTTGTTAAATAACTCGGAGATTTGCAGGTAGTTGCAGCTAAAACTTGTACAATTCAAAGTATACTCTCTTACCAATACAGCGCAATCAAAATCTACGCGGAACCTTGCGGAACTTTTTATCAGAACATAAACAAAGTTACACTATGCAGGGATGTACTATTTGATCATCCTGACCGGTTCTTGCTGCATACTTTGTTGAATAACTCGGAGATTTGCAGGTGATTGCAGCTAAAACTTGTAAAATTCAAAGTATACCGTCTTACCAATACAACGCAACCAAAATCTCCCCGGAACCTTGCGGAACTTTTTATCAAAACGTAAACAAAGTTACACTATGCACGGATGAACAATTTTATCATCCTGACCGGTTATTGCTGCATACTTTGTTAAATAACTCGGATATTTGCAGGTGATTGCAGCTAAAACTTGTAAAATTCAAAGTATACCGTCTTACCAATACAACGCAACCAAAATCTCGCCGGAAACTTGCGGAACTGTTTATCAAAACGTAAACAAAGTTACACTATGCACGGATGTACTATTTGATCATCCTGACCGGTTCGTGCTGCATACTTTGTTAAATAACTCGGAGATTTGCAGGTAGTTGCAGCTAAAACATGTACAATTCAAAGTATACTATCTTACCAATCCAACGCAATCAAAATCTCCGCGGAACCTTGAACAACTTTTTAACAAAACGTAAACAAAGTTACACTATGCACGGATATACTATTTGATCATCCTGACCGGTTCTTGCTGCATACTTTGTTAAATAACTCGGAGATTTGCAGGTAGTTGCAGCTAAAACTTATACAATTCAAAGTATACTCTCTTACCAATAAAGCGCAATCAAAATCTACGCGGAACCTTGCGGAACTTTTTAACAAAACATAAACAAAGTTACACTATGCACGGATGTACTATTTGAACATCCTGACCGGTTCTTACTGCATACTTTGTTAAATAACTCGGATATTTTTAGTTAGATGCAGCTAAAACTTGTACAATTCAAAGTATACTATCTTACCAATCCAACGCAATCAAAATCTCCGCGGAAACTTGGAGAAGTTTTTATCAGAACGTAAACAAAGTTACACTATGCACGGATGTACTATTTGATCATCCTGACCGTTTCATGCTGCATACGTTGTTGAATAACTCGGAGATTAGCATTTAGTTGCAGCTAAACCTTATACAATTCAAAGTATACTATCTTACCAATACAATTCAATCAAAATCTCCGCAGAACCTTGCGCAACATTTTAACAAAACGTAAACAAAGTTAAACTATGCACGGATGTACTATTTGATCATCCTGACCGGTTCTTGCTGCATACTTTGTTAAATAACTCGGATATTTGTAGGTAGATGCAGCTAAAACCTGTACAATTCAAAGTATACTATCTTACCAATACAACGCAATCAAAATCTCCACCGAACCTTGAAGAACTTTTTATCAAAACGTAAACAAAGTTACACTATGCACGGATGAACAATTTTATCATCCTGACCGGTTATTGCTGCATAATTTGTTAAATAACTCGGACATTTGCATGTAGTTGCAGCCAAAACATATACAGTTCAAAGTATACTACCTTACCAATCCAACGCAATCAAAATCTCCGCGGAAACTTGGAGAAGTTTTTAACAAAACGTAAACAAAGTTTCACTAGGCACGGATGAACAATTTTATCATCCTGACCGGTTATTGCTGCATAATTTGTTACATAACTCGGACATTTGCATGTAGTTGCAGCCAAAACATATACAGTTCAAAGTATACTACCTTACCAATCCAACGCAATCAAAATCTCCGCGGAAACTTGGAGAAGTTTTTAACAAAACGTAAACAAAGTTACACTATGCACGGATGTACTATTTGATCATCCTGACCGTTTCTTGCTGCATACTTTGTTAAATAACTCGGATATTTGCAGGTGGTTGCGTCTAAAACTTATACAATTCAAAGTATACCGTCTTACCAGTACAACGCAACCAAAATCTCCCCGGAACCATGCGGAACTTTTTATCAAAACGTAAACAAAGTTACACTATGCACGGATGAACAATTTCATCATCCTGACCGGTTATTGCTGCATACTTTGTTAAATAACTCGGACGTTTGCATGTAGTTGCAGCTAAAACTTGTACAATTCAAAGTATACTATCTTACCAATACAACGCAATCAATATCTCCGCCGAACCTTGAAGAACTTTTTAACAAAACGTAAACAAAGTTACACTATGCACGGATGTACTATTTGAACATCCTGACCGGTTCTTGCTGAATACTTTGTTAAATAACTCGGATATTTGTAGGTAGATGCAGCTAAAACTTGTACAATTCAAAGTATACTATCTTACCAATCCAACGCAATCAAAATCTCCGCGGAAACTTGGAGAAGTTTTTATCAGAACGTAAACAAAGTTACACTATGCACGGATGTACTATTTGATCATCCTGACCGTTTCTTGCTGCATACTTTGTTAAATAACTCGGATATTTGCAGGTGGTTGCGTCTAAAACTTATACAATTCAAAGTATACCGTCTTACCAGTACAACGCAACCAAAATCTCCCCGGAACCATGCGGAACTTTTTATCAAAACGTAAACAAAGTTACACTATGCACGGATGAACAATTTCATCAACCTGACCGGTTATTGCTGCATACTTTGTTAAATAACTCGGACGTTTGCATGTAGTTGCAGCTAAAACTTGTACAATTCAAAGTATACTATCTTACCAATACAACGCAATCAAAATCTCCGCCGAACCTTGAAGAACTTTTTAACAAAACATAAACAAAGTTACACTATGCACGGATGTACTATTTGAACATCCTGACCGGTTCTTACCGCATACTTTGTTAAATAACTCGGATATTTGTAGGTAGATGCAGCTAAAACTTGTACAATTCAAAGTATACTATCTTACCAATCCAACGCAATCAAAATCTCCGCGGAAACTTGGAGAAGTTTTTATCAGAACGTAAACAAAGTTACACTATGCACGGATGTACTATTTGATCATCCAGAGCGGTTCTTGCTACTTATTTAGTTAAACAACTCTGAGGTTTGCAGGTAGTTGCTGTTCTAACTTATCTAATATCAATGTATACAATCTTATCAATACGACGCAATCAAAACATCAGCGACTCTTTGCGGAACTTCATAACAAAGCGTAAACAAAGTTATACTGTTCACGTATGTACTATTTCATCATCCTGAGCGGTTCTTGTTACATATTTAGTTCAATAACTCTGAGGTTTTCATGTAGTTGCAGTTCTAACTTATATAGTATCAAAGTATACTATCTTATCAATACGACGCAATCAAAACCTCAGCGAAACTCTGCGGAACTTCATAACAAAGCGTAAACAAAGTTATACTATGCACGTATATACTATTTGATCATCCTGAGCGGTTCTTGCCACATATTTAGTTAAATAACTCTGAGCTTTGCAGGTATTTTCAGTTCTACCTTATATCATATCATAGTATACTATCTTACCAATAAGACGCAATCAAAACATCAGTGACACTTTGCAGAACTTCATAACAAAGCGTAAACAAAGTTATACTATGCACGGATGTACTATTTGATCATCCAGAGCGGTTCTTGCTTCATATTTAGTTAAACAACTCTGAGGTTTGCAGGTAGTTGCAGTTCTATCTTATCTAATATCAATGTATACAATCTTATCAATACGACGCAATCAAAACATCAGCGTCACTTTGCGGAACTTCATAACAAAGCGTAAACAAAGTTATATTGTGCACGTATGTACTATTTGATCATCCCTAGCAGTTCTTGCACCATATTTTGTTAAATAACTCTGAGGTTTGCATGTAGTTGCAGTTCTAACTTATATTATATCGAAGTATACTATCATATCAGTACGACGCAATCAAAACCTCAGCGAAACTCTGCGGAACTTCATAACAAAGCGTAAACAAAGTTATACTATGCACGTATATACTATTTGATCATCCTGAGCGGTTCTTGCCACATATTTAATTAAATAACTCTGAGCTTTGCAGGTATTTTCAGTTCTAACTTATATCATATCATAGTATACTATCTTACCAATAAGACGCAATCAAAACATCAGTGACACTTTGCGGAACTTCATAACAAAGCGTAAACAAAGTTATACTATGCACGTATGTACTATTTGATCATCCTGAGCGGTTCTTGCCACATATTTAGTTAAATAACTCTGAGCTTTGCAGGTATTTTCAGTTCTACCTTATATCATATCATAGTATACTATCTTACCAATAAGACGCAATCAAAACATCAGTGACACTTTGCAGAACTTCATAACAAAGCGTAAACAAAGTTATACTATGCACGGATGTACTATTTGATCATCCAGAGCGGTTCTTGCAACATATTTAGTTAAACAACTCTGAGGTTTGCAGGTAGTTGCAGTTCTATCTTATCTAATATCAATGTATACAATCTTATCAATACGACGCAATCAAAACATCAGCGTCACTTTGCGGAACTTCATAACAAAGCGTAAACAAAGTTATACTGTGCACGTATGTACTATTTGATCATCCCTAGCGGTTCTTGCACCATATTTTGTTAAATAACTCTGAGGTTTGCATGTAGTTGCAGTTCTAACTTATACTATATCAAAGTATACTATCTTATCAATACGACGCAATCAAAACCTCAGCGAAACTCTACGGAACTTCATAACAAAGCGTAAACAAAGTTATACTATGCACGTATATACTATTTGATCATCCTGAGCGGTTCTTGCTACATATTTAGTTAAATAACTCTGAGCTTTGCAGGTATTTTCAGTTCTACCTTATTTAATATCATAGTATACTATCTTACCAATACGACGCAATCAAAACATCAGTGAGACTTTGCAGAACTTCATAACAAAGCGTAAACAAAGTTATACTATGCACGGATGTACTATTTGATCATCCTGAGCGGTTCTTGCTACATATTTAGTTAAATAACTCTGAGTTTTGAACGTAGTTGCAGTTCTACCTTATATAATATCATAGTATACTATCTTACCAATACGACGCAATCAAAACATCAGTGACACTTTGCGGAATTGCATAAGAAAGCGAGAACAAAGTTATACTATGCACGGATGTACTATTTGATCATCCAGAGCGGTTCTTGCTACATATTTAGTTAAATAACTCTGAGGTTTGCAGGTAGTTGCAGTTCTAACTTATATAATATCAAAGTATACTATCTTATCAATACGACGCAATCAAAACCTCAGCGAAACACTACGGAACTTCATAACAAAGCGTAAACAAAGTTATACTATGCACGTATATACTATTTGATCATCCTGAGCGGTTCTTGCTACATATTTAGTTAAATAACTCTGAGCTTTGCAGGTATTTTCAGTTCTACCTTATATAATATCATAGTATACTATCTTACCAATACGACGCAATCAAAACATCAGGAGACTTTGCAGAACTTCATAACAAAGCGTAAACAAAGTTATACTATGCACGTATGTACTATTTGATCATCCTGAGCGGTTCTTGCAACATATTTTGTTAAATAACTCTGAGCATTGCAGGTATTTGCAGTTCTAACTTATATAATATCAAAGTATACTATCATATCAATACGACGCAATCAAAACCTCAGCGAAACTCTGCGGAACTTCATAACAAAGCGTGAACAGATTTATACTAGAAAGCGAGAACAAAGTTATACTGTTCACGTATGTACTATTTCATCATCCTGAGCGGTTCTTGTTACATATTTAGTTCAATAACTCTGAGGTTTTCATGTAGTTGCAGTTCTAACTTATATAATATCAAAGTATACTATCTTATCAATACGACGCAATCAAAACCTCAGCGAAACTCTGCGGAACTTCAAAACAAAGCGTAAACAAAGTTATACTATGCACGTATATACTATTTGATCATCCTGAGCGGTTCTTGCCACATATTTAGTTAAATAACTCTGAGCTTTGCAGGTATTTTCAGTTCTACCTTATATCATATCATAGTATACTATCTTACCAATAAGACGCAATCAAAACATCAGTGACACTTTGCAGAACTTCATAACAAAGCGTAAACAAAGTTATACTATGCACGGATGTACTATTTGATCATCCAGAGCGGTTCTTGCTTCATATTTAGTTAAACAACTCTGAGGTTTGCAGGTAGTTGCAGTTCTATCTTATCTAATATCAATGTATACAATCTTATCAATACGACGCAATCAAAACATCAGCGTCACTTTGCGGAACTTCATAACAAAGCGTAAACAAAGTTATACTATGCACGGATGTACTATTTGATCATCTAGAGCGGTTCTTGCTACATATTTAGTTAAATAACTCTGAGTTTTGAACGTAGTTGCAGTTCTACCTTATATAATATCATAGTATACTATCTTACCAATACGACGCAATCAAAACATCAGTGACACTTTGCGGAATTGCATAAGAAAGCGAGAACAAAGTTATACTATGCACGGATGTACTATTTGATCATCCAGAGCGGTTCTTGCTACATATTTAGTTAAATAACTCTGAGGTTTGCAGGTAGTTGCAGTTCTATCTTATCTAATATCAATGTATACAATCTTATCAATACGACGCAATCAAAACATCAGCGTCACTTTGCGGAACTTCATAACAAAGCGTAAACAAAGTTATACTGTGCACGTATATACTATTTGATCATCCTGAGCGGTTCTTGCCACATATTTAATTAAATAACTCTGAGCTTTGCAGGTATTTTCAGTTCTAACTTATATCATATCATAGTATACTATCTTACCAATAAGACGCAATCAAAACATCAGTGACACTTTGCAGAACTTCATAACAAAGCGTAAACAAAGTTATACTATGCACGTATGTACTATTTGATCATCCTGAGCGGTTCTTGCCACATATTTAGTTAAATAACTCTGAGCTTTGCAGGTATTTTCAGTTCTACCTTATATCATATCATAGTATACTATCTTACCAATAAGACGCAATCAAAACATCAGTGACACTTTGCAGAACTTCATAACAAAGCGTAAACAAAGTTATACTCTGCACGGATGTACTATTTGATCATCCAGAGCGGTTCTTGCTACATATTTAGTTAAACAACTCTGAGGTTTGCAGGTAGTTGCAGTTCTAACTTATATAGTATCAAAGTATACTATCTTATCAATACGACGCAATCAAAACCTCAGCGAAACTCTGCGGAACTTCATAACAAAGCGTAAACAAAGTTATACTATGCACGTATATACTATTTGATCATCCTGAGCGGTTCTTGCCACATATTTAGTTAAATAACTCTGAGCTTTGCAGGTATTTTCAGTTCTACCTTATATCATATCATAGTATACTATCTTACCAATAAGACGCAATCAAAACATCAGTGACACTTTGCAGAACTTCATAACAAAGCGTAAACAAAGTTATACTATGCACGGATGTACTATTTGATCATCCAGAGCGGTTCTTGCAACATATTTAGTTAAACAACTCTGAGGTTTGCAGGTAGTTGCAGTTCTATCTTATCTAATATCAATGTATACAATCTTATCAATACGACGCAATCAAAACATCAGCGTCACTTTGCGGAACTTCATAACAAAGCGTAAACAAAGTTATATTGTGCACGTATGTACTATTTGATCATCCCTAGCAGTTCTTGCACCATATTTTGTTAAATAACTCTGAGGTTTGCATGTAGTTGCAGTTCTAACTTATATTATATCGAAGTATACTATCATATCAGTACGACGCAATCAAAACCTCAGCGAAACTCTGCGGAACTTCATAACAAAGCGTAAACAAAGTTATACTATGCACGTATATACTATTTGATCATCCTGAGCGGTTCTTGCCACATATTTAATTAAATAACTCTGAGCTTTGCAGGTATTTTCAGTTCTAACTTATATCATATCATAGTATACTATCTTACCAATAAGACGCAATCAAAACATCAGTGACACTTTGCAGAACTTCATAACAAAGCGTAAACAAAGTTATACTATGCACGTATGTACTATTTGATCATCCTGAGCGGTTCTTGCCACATATTTAGTTAAATAACTCTGAGCTTTGCAGGTATTTTCAGTTCTACCTTATATAATATCATAGTATACTATCTTACCAATACGAGGCAATCAAAACATCAGTGACACTTTGCGGAATTGCATAAGAAAGCGAGAACAAAGTTATACTATGCACGGATGTACTATTTGATCATCCAGAACGGTTCTTGCTACATATTTAGTTAAATAACTCTGAGGTTTGCAGGTAGTTGCAGTTCTAACTTATATAATATCAAAGTATACTATCTTATCAATACGACGCAATCAAAACCTCAGCGAAACACTACGGAACTTCATAACAAAGCGTAAACAAAGTTATACTATGCACGTATATACTATTTGATCATCCTGAGCGGTTCTTGCTACATATTTAGTTAAATAACTCTGAGCTTTGCAGGTATTTTCAGTTCTACCTTATATAATATCATAGTATACTATCTTACCAATACGACGCAATCAAAACATCAGGAGACTTTGCAGAACTTCATAACAAAGCGTAAACAAAGTTATACTATGCACGTATGTACTATTTGATCATCCTGAGCGGTTCTTGCAACATATTTTGTTAAATAACTCTGAGCATTGCAGGTATTTGCAGTTCTAACTTATATAATATCAAAGTATACTATCATATCAATACGACGCAATCAAAACCTCAGCGAAACTCTGCGGAACTTCATAACAAAGCGTGAACAGATTTATACTAGAAAGCGAGAACAAAGTTATACTGTTCACGTATGTACTATTTCATCATCCTGAGCGGTTCTTGTTACATATTTAGTTCAATAACTCTGAGGTTTTCATGTAGTTGCAGTTCTAACTTATATAATATCAAAGTATACTATCTTATCAATACGACGCAATCAAAACCTCAGCGAAACTCTGCGGAACTTCAAAACAAAGCGTAAACAAAGTTATACTATGCACGTATATACTATTTGATCATCCTGAGCGGTTCTTGCCACATATTTAGTTAAATAACTCTGAGCTTTGCAGGTATTTTCAGTTCTACCTTATATCATATCATAGTATACTATCTTACCAATAAGACGCAATCAAAACATCAGTGACACTTTGCAGAACTTCATAACAAAGCGTAAACAAAGTTATACTATGCACGGATGTACTATTTGATCATCCAGAGCGGTTCTTGCTTCATATTTAGTTAAACAACTCTGAGGTTTGCAGGTAGTTGCAGTTCTATCTTATCTAATATCAATGTATACAATCTTATCAATACGACGCAATCAAAACATCAGCGTCACTTTGCGGAACTTCATAACAAAGCGTAAACAAAGTTATACTATGCACGTATATACTATTTGATCATCCTGAGCGGTTCTTGCCACATATTTAATTAAATAACTCTGAGCTTTGCAGGTATTTTCAGTTCTAACTTATATCATATCATAGTATACTATCTTACCAATAAGACGCAATCAAAACATCAGTGACACTTTGCAGAACTTCATAACAAAGCGTAAACAAAGTTATACTATGCACGTATGTACTATTTGATCATCCTGAGCGGTTCTTGCCACATATTTAGTTAAATAACTCTGAGCTTTGCAGGTATTTTCAGTTCTACCTTATATCATATCATAGTATACTATCTTACCAATAAGACGCAATCAAAACATCAGTGACACTTTGCAGAACTTCATAACAAAGCGTAAACAAAGTTATACTCTGCACGGATGTACTATTTGATCATCTAGAGCGGTTCTTGCTACATATTTAGTTAAATAACTCTGAGTTTTGAACGTAGTTGCAGTTCTACCTTATATAATATCATAGTATACTATCTTACCAATACGACGCAATCAAAACATCAGTGACACTTTGCGGAATTGCATAAGAAAGCGAGAACAAAGTTATACTATGCACGGATGTACTATTTGATCATCCAGAGCGGTTCTTGCAACATATTTAGTTAAACAACTCTGAGGTTTGCAGGTAGTTGCAGTTCTATCTTATCTAATATCAATGTATACAATCTTATCAATACGACGCAATCAAAACATCAGCGTCACTTTGCGGAACTTCATAACAAAGCGTAAACAAAGTTATATTGTGCACGTATGTACTATTTGATCATCCCTAGCAGTTCTTGCACCATATTTTGTTAAATAACTCTGAGGTTTGCATGTAGTTGCAGTTCTAACTTATATTATATCGAAGTATACTATCATATCAGTACGACGCAATCAAAACCTCAGCGAAACTCTGCGGAACTTCATAACAAAGCGTAAACAAAGTTATACTATGCACGTATATACTATTTGATCATCCTGAGCGGTTCTTGCCACATATTTAATTAAATAACTCTGAGCTTTGCAGGTATTTTCAGTTCTAACTTATATCATATCATAGTATACTATCTTACCAATAAGACGCAATCAAAACATCAGTGACACTTTGCAGAACTTCATAACAAAGCGTAAACAAAGTTATACTATGCACGTATGTACTATTTGATCATGCTGAGCGGTTCTTGCCACATATTTAGTTAAATAACTCTGAGCTTTGCAGGTATTTTCAGTTCTACCTTATATCATATCATAGTATACTATCTTACCAATAAGACGCAATCAAAACATCAGTGACACTTTGCAGAACTTCATAACAAAGCGTAAACAAAGTTATACTATGCACGGATGTACTATTTGATCATCCAGAGCGGTTCTTGCAACATATTTAGTTAAACAACTCTGAGGTTTGCAGGTAGTTGCAGTTCTATCTTATCTAATATCAATGTATACAATCTTATCAATACGACGCAATCAAAACATCAGCGTCACTTTGCGGAACTTCATAACAAAGCGTAAACAAAGTTATACTGTGCACGTATGTACTATTTGATCATCCCTAGCGGTTCTTGCACCATATTTTGTTAAATAACTCTGAGGTTTGCATGTAGTTGCAGTTCTAACTTATACTATATCAAAGTATACTATCTTATCAATACGACGCAATCAAAACCTCAGCGAAACTCTACGGAACTTCATAACAAAGCGTAAACAAAGTTATACTATGCACGTATATACTATTTGATCATCCTGAGCGGTTCTTGCTACATATTTAGTTAAATAACTCTGAGCTTTGCAGGTATTTTCAGTTCTACCTTATTTAATATCATAGTATACTATCTTACCAATACGACGCAATCAAAACATCAGTGAGACTTTGCAGAACTTCATAACAAAGCGTAAACAAAGTTATACTATGCACGGATGTACTATTTGATCATCTAGAGCGGTTCTTGCTACATATTTAGTTAAATAACTCTGAGTTTTGAACGTAGTTGCAGTTCTACCTTATATAATATCATAGTATACTATCTTACCAATACGACGCAATCAAAACATCAGTGACACTTTGCGGAATTGCATAAGAAAGCGAGAACAAAGTTATACTATGCACGGATGTACTATTTGATCATCCAGAGCGGTTCTTGCTACATATTTAGTTAAATAACTCTGAGGTTTGCAGGTAGTTGCAGTTCTAACTTATATAATATCAAAGTATACTATCTTATCAATACGACGCAATCAAAACCTCAGCGAAACACTACGGAACTTCATAACAAAGCGTAAACAAAGTTATACTATGCACGTATATACTATTTGATCATCCTGAGCGGTTCTTGCTACATATTTAGTTAAATAACTCTGAGCTTTGCAGGTATTTTCAGTTCTACCTTATATAATATCATAGTATACTATCTTACCAATACGACGCAATCAAAACATCAGGAGACTTTGCAGAACTTCATAACAAAGCGTAAACAAAGTTATACTATGCACGTATGTACTATTTGATCATCCTGAGCGGTTCTTGCAACATATTTTGTTAAATAACTCTGAGCATTGCAGGTATTTGCAGTTCTAACTTATATAATATCAAAGTATACTATCATATCAATACGACGCAATCAAAACCTCAGCGAAACTCTGCGGAACTTCATAACAAAGCGTGAACAGATTTATACTAGAAAGCGAGAACAAAGTTATACTGTTCACGTATGTACTATTTCATCATCCTGAGCGGTTCTTGTTACATATTTAGTTCAATAACTCTGAGGTTTTCATGTAGTTGCAGTTCTAACTTATATAATATCAAAGTATACTATCTTATCAATACGACGCAATCAAAACCTCAGCGAAACTCTGCGGAACTTCAAAACAAAGCGTAAACAAAGTTATACTATGCACGTATATACTATTTGATCATCCTGAGCGGTTCTTGCCACATATTTAGTTAAATAACTCTGAGCTTTGCAGGTATTTTCAGTTCTACCTTATATCATATCATAGTATACTATCTTACCAATAAGACGCAATCAAAACATCAGTGACACTTTGCAGAACTTCATAACAAAGCGTAAACAAAGTTATACTATGCACGGATGTACTATTTGATCATCCAGAGCGGTTCTTGCTTCATATTTAGTTAAACAACTCTGAGGTTTGCAGGTAGTTGCAGTTCTATCTTATCTAATATCAATGTATACAATCTTATCAATACGACGCAATCAAAACATCAGCGTCACTTTGCGGAACTTCATAACAAAGCGTAAACAAAGTTATACTATGCACGTATATACTATTTGATCATCCTGAGCGGTTCTTGCCACATATTTAATTAAATAACTCTGAGCTTTGCAGGTATTTTCAGTTCTAACTTATATCATATCATAGTATACTATCTTACCAATAAGACGCAATCAAAACATCAGTGACACTTTGCAGAACTTCATAACAAAGCGTAAACAAAGTTATACTATGCACGTATGTACTATTTGATCATCCTGAGCGGTTCTTGCCACATATTTAGTTAAATAACTCTGAGCTTTGCAGGTATTTTCAGTTCTACCTTATATCATATCATAGTATACTATCTTACCAATAAGACGCAATCAAAACATCAGTGACACTTTGCAGAACTTCATAACAAAGCGTAAACAAAGTTATACTCTGCACGGATGTACTATTTGATCATCTAGAGCGGTTCTTGCTACATATTTAGTTAAATAACTCTGAGTTTTGAACGTAGTTGCAGTTCTACCTTATATAATATCATAGTATACTATCTTACCAATACGACGCAATCAAAACATCAGTGACACTTTGCGGAATTGCATAAGAAAGCGAGAACAAAGTTATACTATGCACGGATGTACTATTTGATCATCCAGAGCGGTTCTTGCTACATATTTAGTTAAATAACTCTGAGGTTTGCAGGTAGTTGCAGTTCTATCTTATCTAATATCAATGTATACAATCTTATCAATACGACGCAATCAAAACATCAGCGTCACTTTGCGGAACTTCATAACAAAGCGTAAACAAAGTTATACTGTGCACGTATATACTATTTGATCATCCTGAGCGGTTCTTGCCACATATTTAATTAAATAACTCTGAGCTTTGCAGGTATTTTCAGTTCTAACTTATATCATATCATAGTATACTATCTTACCAATAAGACGCAATCAAAACATCAGTGACACTTTGCAGAACTTCATAACAAAGCGTAAACAAAGTTATACTATGCACGTATGTACTATTTGATCATCCTGAGCGGTTCTTGCCACATATTTAGTTAAATAACTCTGAGCTTTGCAGGTATTTTCAGTTCTACCTTATATCATATCATAGTATACTATCTTACCAATAAGACGCAATCAAAACATCAGTGACACTTTGCAGAACTTCATAACAAAGCGTAAACAAAGTTATACTCTGCACGGATGTACTATTTGATCATCCAGAGCGGTTCTTGCTACATATTTAGTTAAACAACTCTGAGGTTTGCAGGTAGTTGCAGTTCTATCTTATCTAATATCAATGTATACAATCTTATCAATACGACGCAATCAAAACATCAGCGTCACTTTGCGGAACTTCATAACAAAGCGTAAACAAAGTTATACTGTGCACGTATGTACTATTTGATCATCCTGAGCGGTTCTTGCCACATATTTAGTTAAATAACTCTGAGCTTTGCAGGTATTTTCAGTTCTACCTTATATCATATCATAGTATACTATCTTACCAATAAGACGCAATCAAAACATCAGTGACACTTTGCAGAACTTCATAACAAAGCGTAAACAAAGTTATACTATGCACGGATGTACTATTTGATCATCCAGAGCGGTTCTTGCAACATATTTAGTTAAACAACTCTGAGGTTTGCAGGTAGTTGCAGTTCTATCTTATCTAATATCAATGTATACAATCTTATCAATACGACGCAATCAAAACATCAGCGTCACTTTGCGGAACTTCATAACAAAGCGTAAACAAAGTTATACTGTGCACGTATGTACTATTTGATCATCCCTAGCGGTTCTTGCACCATATTTTGTTAAATAACTCTGAGGTTTGCATGTAGTTGCAGTTCTAACTTATACTATATCAAAGTATACTATCTTATCAATACGACGCAATCAAAACCTCAGCGAAACTCTACGGAACTTCATAACAAAGCGTAAACAAAGTTATACTATGCACGTATATACTATTTGATCATCCTGAGCGGTTCTTGCTACATATTTAGTTAAATGACTCTGAGCTTTGCAGGTATTTTCAGTTCTACCTTATTTAATATCGTAGTATACTATCTTACCAATACGACGCAATCAAAACATCAGTGAGACTTTGCAGAACTTCATAACAAAGCGTAAACAAAGTTATACTATGCACGGATGTACTATTTGATCATCTAGAGCGGTTCATGCTACATATTTAGTTAAATAACTCTGAGTTTTGAACGTAGTTGCAGTTCTACCTTATATAATATCATAGTATACTATCTTACCAATACGACGCAATCAAAACATCAGTGACACTTTGCGGAATTGCATAAGAAAGCGAGAACAAAGTTATACTATGCACGGATGTACTATTTGATCATCCAGAGCGGTTCTTGCTACATATTTAGTTAAATAACTCTGAGTTTTGAACGTAGTTGCAGTTCTAACTTATATAATATCAAAGTATACTATCTTATCAATACGACGCAATCAAAACATCAGCGTCACTTTGCGGACCTTCATAACAAAGCGTAAACAAATTTATACTGTGCACGTATGTACTATTTCATCATCCTGAGCGGTTCTTGTTACATATTTAGTTCAATAACTCTGAGGTTTGCATGTAGTTGCAGTTCTAACTTATATAATATCAAAGTATACTATCTTATCAATACGACGCAATCAAAACCTCAGCGAAACTCTACGGAACTTCATAACAAAGCGTAAACGAAGTTATACTATGCACGTATATACTATTTGATCATCCTGAGCGGTTCTTGCTACATATTTAGTTAAATAACTCTGAGCTTTGCAGGTATTTTCAGTTCTACCTTATATAATATCATAGTATACTATCTTACCAATACGACGCAATCAAAACATCAGTGAGACTTTGCAGAACTTCATAACAAAGCGTAAACAAAGTTATACTATGCACGTATGTACTATTTGATCATCCTGAGCGGTTCTTGCTACATATTTTGTTACATAACTCTGATGTGTGCAGGTATTTGCAGTTCTAACTTATCTAATATCAATGTATACTACCTTGTCAATACGACGCAATCAAAACATCAGCGACACTTTGCGGAACTTCATAACAAAGCGTAAACAAAGTTATACTATGCACGTATGTACTATTTGATCATCCCTAGCGGTTCTTGCTACATATTTTGTTAAATAACTCTGAGGTTTGCATGTAGTTGCAATTCTATCTTATATAATATCAATGCATACTATCTTATCAATACGACGTAATCAAAACATCAGCGAAACCTTGCGGAACTTCATAACAAAGCGTAAACAAAGTTATACTATGCACGTATGTACTATTTGATCATCCTGAGCGGTTCTCGCTACATACTTAGTTAAATAACTCTGAGGTTTGCATGTAGTTGCAGTTCTATCTTATATAATATCAAAGTATACTATCCCACCAATACGACGCCATCAGAACCTCAGCGAAACTTTGCGGAACTTCATAACAAAGCGTAAACAAAGTTATACTATGCACGGATGTACTATTTGATCATCTAGAGCGGTTCTTGCTACATATTTAGTTAAATAACTCTGAGTTTTGCACGTAGTTGCAGTTCTACCTTATATAATATCATAGTATACTATCTTACCAATACGACGCAATCAAAACATCAGTGACACTTTGCGGAATTTCATAAGAAAGCGAGAACAAAGTTATACTATGCACGGATGTACTATTTGATCATCCAGAGCGGTTCTTGCTACATATTTAGTTAAACAACTCTGAGGTTTGCAGGTAGTTGCAGTTCTATCTTATATAATATCATAGTATACAATCTTACCAATACGACGCAATTAAAACATCAGCGAAACATTGCGGAACTTCATAACAAAGCGTAAGCAAAGATATACTATGCACGTATATACTATTTGATCATCCTGAGCGGTTCTTGCTATATATTTAGTTAAATAACTCTGAGCTTTGCAGGTATTTTCAGTTCTACCTTATATAATATCATAGTATACTATCTTACCAATACGACGCAATCAAAACATCAGTGAGACTTTGCAGAACTTCATAACAAAGCGTAAACAAAGTTATACTATGCACGGATGTACTATTTGATCATCTAGAGCGGTTCTTGCTACATATTTAGTTAAATAACTCTGAGTTTTGAACGTAGTTGCAGTTCTACCTTATATAATATCATAGTATACTATCTTACCAATACGACGCAATCAAAACATCAGTGACACTTTGCGGAATTGCATAAGAAAGCGAGAACAAAGTTATACTATGCACGGATGTACTATTTGATCATCCAGAGCGGTTCTTGCTACATATTTAGTTAAATAACTCTGAGGTTTGCAGGTAGTTGCAGTTCTATCTTATATAATATCATAGTATACTATATTACCAATGCGACGCAATTAAACCATCAACGAAACATTGCGGAACTTCATAACAAAGCATAAACAAAGTTATACTATGCACGGATATACTATTTGATCTTCCTGAGCGGTTCTTGCTACATATTTTGTTACATAACTCTGATGTGTGCAGGTATTTGCAGTTCTAACTTATCTAATATCAATGTATACTACCTTGTCAATACGACGCAATCAAAACATCAGCGACACTTTGCGGAACTTCATAACAAACCGTAAACAAAGTTATACTATGCACGTATGTACTATTTGATCATCCTGAGCGGTTCTTGCTACATACTTAGTTAAATAACTCTGAGGTTTGCATGTAGTTGCAGTTCTATCTTATATAATATCAAAGTATACTATCCCACCAATACGACGCCATCAAAACCTCAGCGAAACTTTGCGGAACTTCATAACAAAGCGTAAACAAAGTTATACTATGCACGGATGTACTATTTGATCATCTAGAGCGGTTCTTGCTACATATTTAGTTAAATAACTCTGAGTTTTGCACGTAGTTGCAGTTCTACCTTATATAATATCATAGTATACTATCTTACCAATACGACGCAATCAAAACATCAGTGACACTTTGCGGAATTTCATAAGAAAGCGAGAACAAAGTTATACTATGCAAGGATGTACTATTTGATCATCCAGAGCGGTTCTTGCTACATATTTAGTTAAACAACTGTGAGGTTTGCAGGTAGTTACAGTTCTATCTTATATAATATCATAGTATACAATCTTACCAATATGACGCAATTAAAACATCAGCGAAACATTGCGGAACTTCTTAACAAAGCGTAAGCAAAGATACTCTATGCACGTATGTACTATTTGATCATCCTGAGCGGTTCTTGCAACATATTTTGTTACATAACTGTGAGGTGTGCAGGTATTTGCAGTTCTAACTTATCTAATATCAATGTATACTATCTTATCAATACGACGCAATCAAAACATCAGCGACACTTTGCGGAACTTCATAACAAAGCGTAAACAAAGTTATACAATGCACGGATGTACTATTTGATCATCCAGAGCTGTTCTTGTTACATATTTTGTTAAATAACTCTGAGCTTTGCAGGTATTTTCAGTTCTACCTTATATCATATCATAGTATACTATCTTACCAATAAGACGCAATCAAAACATCAGTGACACTTTGCAGAACTTCATAACAAAGCGTAAACAAAGTTATACTATGCACGGATGTACTATTTGATCATCCAGAGCGATTCTTGCTACATATTTAGTTAAACAACTCTGAGGTTTGCAGGTAGTTGCAGTTCTAACTTATATAATATCAAAGTATACTATCTTATCAATACGACCCAATCAAAACATCAGTGACACTTTGCAGAACTTCATAACAAAGCGTAAACAAAATTATACTATGCATGTATGTACTATTTGATCATCCTGAGGGGTTCTTGCTACATATTTTGTTATATAACTCCGATGTGTGCAGGTATTTCCAGTTCTAACTTATCTAATATCAATGTATACTATCTTACCAATACGACGCAATCAAAACATCAGTGACACTTTGCAGAACTTCTTAACAAAGCGTAAACAAAGTTATACTATGCACGTATATACTATTTGATCTTCCTGAGCGGTTCTTGCTACATATTTTGTTATATAACTCTGAGGTGTGCAGGTATTTGCAGTTCTAACTTTTCTAATATCAATGTATACTATCTTATCAATACGACGCAATCAAAACATCAGCGACACTTTGCGGAACTTCATAACAAAGCGTAAACAATGTTATACTGTTCACGTATGTACTATTTCATCATCCTGAGCGGTTCTTGCTACATATTTAGTTCAATAACTCTGAGGTTTTCATGTAGTTGCAGTTCTAACTTATATAATATCAAAGTATACTATCTTATCAATACGACGCAATCAAAACCTCAGCGAAACTCTGCGGAACTTCATAACAAAGCGTAAACAAAGTTATACTTTGCACGTATATACTATTTGATCATCCTGAGCGGTTCTTGCCACATATTTAGTTAAATAACTCTGAGCTTTGCAGGTATTTTCAGTTCTACCTTATATCATATCATAGTATACTATCTTACCAATAAGACGCAATCAAAACATCAGTGACACTTTGCGGAACTTCATAACAAAGCGTAAACAAAGTTATACTATGCACGTATGTACTATTTGATCATCCTGAGCGGTTCTTGCTACATATTTAGTTAAACAACTCTGAGGTTTGCAGGTAGTTGCAGTTCTATCTTATCTAATATCAATGTATACTATCTTATCAATACGACGCAATCAAAACATCAGCGTCACTTTGCGGAACTTCATAACAAAGCGTAAACAAAGTTATACTGTGCACGTATGTACTATTTGATCATCCCTAGCGGTTCTTGCACCATATTTTGTTAAATAACTCTGAGGTTTGCATGTAGTTGCAGTTCTAACTTATATTATATCAAAGTATACTATCTTATCAATACGACGCAATCAAAACCTCAGCGAAACTCTGCGGAACTTCATAACAAAGCGTAAACAAAGTTATACTATGCACGTATGTACTATTTGATCATCCCTAGCGGTTCTTGCTACATATTTTGTTAAATAACTCTGAGGTTTGCATGTAGTTGCAATTCTATCTTATATAATATCAATGCATACTATCTTATCAATACGACGTAATCAAAACATCAGCGACACCTTGCGGAACTTCATAACAAAGCGTAAACAAAGTTATACTATGCACGTATGTACTATTTGATCATCCTGAGCGGTTCTTGCTACATACTTAGTTAAATAACTCTGAGGTTTGCATGTAGTTGCAGTTCTATCTTATATAATATCAAAGTATACTATCCCACCAATACGACGCCATCAAAACCTCAGCGAAACTTTGCGGAACTTCATAACAAAGCGTAAACAAAGTTATACTATGCACGGATGTTCTATTTGATCATCTAGAGCGGTTCTTGCTACATATTTAGTTAAATAACTCTGAGTTTTGCACGTAGTTGCAGTTCTACCTTATATAATATCATAGTATACTATCTTACCAATACGACGCAATCAAAACATCAGTGACACTTTGCGGAATTTCATAAGAAAGCGAGAACAAAGTTATACTATGCACGGATGTACTATTTGATCATCCAGAGCGGTTCTTGCTACATATTTAGTTAAACAACTGTGAGGTTTGCAGGTAGTTACAGTTCTATCTTATATAATATCATAGTATACAATCTTACCAATATGACGCAATTAAAACATCAGCGAAACATTGCGGAACTTCTTAACAAAGCGTAAGCAAAGATACTCTATGCACGTATGTACTATTTGATCATCCTGAGCGGTTCTTGCAACATATTTTGTTACATAACTCTGAGGTGTGCAGGTATTTGCAGTTCTAACTTATCTAATATCAATGTATACTATCTTATCAATACGACGCAATCAAAACATCAGCGACACTTTGCGGAACTTCATAACAAAGCGTAAACAAAGTTATACAATGCACGGATGTACTATTTGATCATCCAGAGCTGTTCTTGCTACATATTTTGTTAAATAACTCTGAGCTTTGCAGGTATTTTCAGTTCTACCTTATATCATATCATAGTATACTATCTTACCAATAAGACGCAATCAAAACATCAGTGACACTTTGCAGAACTTCATAACAAAGCGTAAACAAAGTTATACTATGCACGGATGTACTATTTGATCATCCACAGCGATTCTTGCTACATATTTAGTTAAACAACTCTGAGGTTTGCAGGTAGTTGCAGTTCTAACTTATATAATATCAAAGTATACTATCTTATCAATACGACGCAATCAAAACATCAGTGACACTTTGCAGAACTTCATAACAAAGCGTAAACAAAATTATACTATGCATGTATGTACTATTTGATCATCCTGAGGGGTTCTTGCTACATATTTTGTTATATAACTCCGATGTGTGCAGGTATTTCCAGTTCTAACTTATCTAATATCAATGTATACTATCTTACCAATACGACGCAATCAAAACATCAGTGACACTTTGCAGAACTTCTTAACAAAGCGTAAACAAAGTTATACTATGCACGTATGTACTATTTGATCATCCTGAGCGGTTCTTGCTACATATTTAGTTATATAACTCTGAGGTGTGCTGGTATTTGCAGTTCTAACTTTTCTAATATCAAAGTATACTATCTTATCAATACGACGCAATCAAAACATCAGCGACACTTTGCGGAACTTCATAACAAAGCATAAACAAAGTTATACTGTGCACGTATGTACTATTTCATCATCCTGAGCGGTTCTTGTTACATATTTAGTTCAATAACTCTGAGGTTTGCATGTAGTTGCATTTCTAACTTATATAATATCAAAGTATACTATCTTATCAATACGACGCAATCAAAACCTCAGCGAAACTCTACGGAACTTCATAACAAAGCGTAAACGAAGTTATACTATGCACGTATATACTATTTGATCATCCTGAGCGGTTCTTGCTACATATTTTGTAATATGACTCCGAGGTGTGCAGGTATTTCCAGTTCTAACTTATCTAATATCAATGTATACTATCTTATCAATACGACGCAATCAAAACATCAGCGACACATTGCGGAACTTCATAACAACGCGTAAACAAAGTTATACTGTGCAGGTATGAACTATATCATCATCCTGAGCGGTTCTTGTTACATATTTAGTTAAATAACTCTGAGGTTTGCATGTAGTTGCAGTTCTAACTTATATAATATCACAGTATACTATCTTATCAATACGACGCAATCAAAACCTCAGCGAAACTCTACGGAACTTCATAACAAAACGTAAACAAAGTTATACTATGCACGTATATACTATTAGATCTTCCTGAGCGGTTCTTGCTACATATTTTGTTATATAACTCTGAGGTGTGCAGGTATTTGCAGTTCTAACTTTTCTAATATCAATGTATACTATCTTATCAATACGACGCAATCAAAACATCAGCGACACTTTGCGGAACTTCATAACAAAGCGTAAACAATGTTATACTGTTCACGTATGTACTATTTCATCATCCTGAGCGGTTCTTGCTACATATTTAGTTCAATAACTCTGAGGTTTTCATGTAGTTGCAGTTCTAACTTATATAATATCAAAGTATACTATCTTATCAATACGACGCAATCAAAACCTCAGCGAAACTCTGCGGAACTTCATAACAAAGCGTAAACAAAGTTATACTTTGCACGTATATACTATTTGATCATCCTGAGCGGTTCTTGCCACATATTTAGTTAAATAACTCTGAGCTTTGCAGGTATTTTCAGTTCTACCTTATATCATATCATAGTATACTATCTTACCAATAAGACGCAATCAAAACATCAGTGACACTTTGCGGAACTTCATAACAAAGCGTAAACAAAGTTATACTATGCACGTATGTACTATTTGATCATCCTGAGCGGTTCTTGCTACATATTTAGTTAAACAACTCTGAGGTTTGCAGGTAGTTGCAGTTCTAACTTATATAATATCAAAGTATACTATCTTATCAATACGACGCAATCAAAACATCAGTGACACTTTGCAGAACTTCATAACAAAGCGTAAACAAAATTATACTATGCATGTATGTACTATTTGATCATCCTGAGGGGTTCTTGCTACATATTTTGTTATATAACTCCGATGTGTGCAGGTATTTCCAGTTCTAACTTATCTAATATCAATGTATACTATCTTACCAATACGACGCAATCAAAACATCAGTGACACTTTGCAGAACTTCTTAACAAAGCGTAAACAAAGTTATACTATGCACGTATGTACTATTTGATCATCCTGAGCGGTTCTTGCTACATATTTAGTTATATAACTCTGAGGTGTGCTGGTATTTGCAGTTCTAACTTTTCTAATATCAAAGTATACTATCTTATCAATACGACGCAATCAAAACATCAGCGACACTTTGCGGAACTTCATAACAAAGCATAAACAAAGTTATACTGTGCACGTATGTACTATTTCATCATCCTGAGCGGTTCTTGTTACATATTTAGTTCAATAACTCTGAGGTTTGCATGTAGTTGCATTTCTAACTTATATAATATCAAAGTATACTATCTTATCAATACGACGCAATCAAAACCTCAGCGAAACTCTACGGAACTTCATAACAAAGCGTAAACGAAGTTATACTATGCACGTATATACTATTTGATCATCCTGAGCGGTTCTTGCTACATATTTTGTAATATGACTCCGAGGTGTGCAGGTATTTCCAGTTCTAACTTATCTAATATCAATGTATACTATCTTATCAATACGACGCAATCAAAACATCAGCGACACATTGCGGAACTTCATAACAAAGCGTAAACAAAGTTATACTGTGCACGTATGAACTATATCATCATCCTGAGCGGTTCTTGTTACATATTTAGTTAAATAACTCTGAGGTTTGCATGTAGTTGCAGTTCTAACTTATATAATATCAAAGTATACTATCTTATCAATACGACGCAATCAAAACCTCAGCGAAACTCTACGGAACTTCATAACAAAACGTAAACAAAGTTATACTATGCACGTATATACTATTTGATCTTCCTGAGCGGTTCTTGCTACATATTTTGTTATATAACTCTGAGGTGTGCAGGTATTTGCAGTTCTAACTTTTCTAATATCAATGTATACTATCTTATCAATACGACGCAATCAAAACATCAGCGACACTTTGCGGAACTTCATAACAAAGCGTAAACAATGTTATACTGTTCACGTATGTACTATTTCATCATCCTGAGCGGTTCTTGCTACATATTTAGTTCAATAACTCTGAGGTTTTCATGTAGTTGCAGTTCTAACTTATATAATATCAAAGTATACTATCTTATCAATACGACGCAATCAAAACCTCAGCGAAACTCTGCGGAACTTCATAACAAAGCGTAAACAAAGTTATACTTTGCACGTATATACTATTTGATCATCCTGAGCGGTTCTTGCCACATATTTAGTTAAATAACTCTGAGCTTTGCAGGTATTTTCAGTTCTACCTTATATCATATCATAGTATACTATCTTACCAATAAGACGCAATCAAAACATCAGTGACACTTTGCGGAACTTCATAACAAAGCGTAAACAAAGTTATACTATGCACGTATGTACTATTTGATCATCCTGAGCGGTTCTTGCTACATATTTAGTTAAACAACTCTGAGGTTCGCTGGTAGTTGCAGTTCTATCTTATCTAATATCAATGTATACGATCTTATCAATACGACGCAATCAAAACATCAGCGTCACTTTGCGGAACTTCATAACAAAGCGTAAACAAAGTTATACTGTGCACGTATGTACTATTTGATCATCCCTAGCGGTTCTTGCACCATATTTTGTTAAATAACTCTGAGGTTTGCATGTAGTTGCAGTTCTAAAATTTCTAATATCAAAGTATACTATCTTATCAATACGACGCAATCAAAACATCAGCGACACTTTGCGGAACTTCTTAACAAAGCGTAAACAAAGTTATACTATGCACGGATATACTATTAGATCTTCCTGAGCGGTTCTTGCTACATATTTTGTTATATAACTCTGAGGTGTGCAGGTATTTGCAGTTCTAAAATTTCTAATATCAAAGTATACTATCTTATCAATACGACGCAATCAAAACATCAGCGACACTTTGCGGAAATTCATAACAAAGCATAAACAAAGTTATACTGTGCACGTATGTACTATTTCATCATCCTGAGCGGTTCTTGTTACATATTTAGTTCAATAACTCTGAGGTTTGCATGTAGTTGCAGTTCTAACTTATATAATATCAAAGTATACTATCTTATCAATACGACGCAATCAAAACCTCAGCGAAACTCTACGGAACTTCATAACAAAGCGTAAACAAAGTTATACTATGCACGTATATACTATTTGATCATCCTGAGCGGTTCTTGCTACATATTTAGTTCAATAACTCTGAGCTTTGCAGTTATTTTCAGTTCTACCTTATATAATATCATAGTATACTATCTTATCAATACGACGCAATCAAAACCTCAGCGAAACTCTACGGAACTTCATAACAAAGCGTAAACAAAGTTATACTATGCACGTATATACTATTTGATCATCCTGAGCGGTTCTTGCTACATATTTAGTTAAATAACTCTGAGCTTTGCAGTTATTTTCAGTTCTACCTTATATAATATCATAGTATACTATCTTACCAATACGACGCAATCAAAACATCAGCGACACTTTGCGGAACTTCATAACAAAGCATAAACAAAGTTATACTGTGCACGTATGTACTATTTCATCATCCTGAGCGGTTCTTGTTACATATTTAGTTCAATAACTCTGAGGTTTGCATGTAGTTGCAGTTCTAACTTATATAATATCAAAGTATACTATCTTATCAATACGACGCAATCAAAATCTCAGCGAAACTCTACGGAACTTCATAACAAAGCGTAAACAAAGTTATACTATGCACGTATATACTATTTGATCATCCTGAGCGGTTCTTGCTACATATTTAGTTAAATAACTCTGAGCTTTGCAGGTATTTTCAGTTCTACCTTATATAATATCATAGTATACTATCTTATCAATACGACGCAATCAAAACATCAGCGACACCTTGCGGAACTTCATAACAAAGCGTAAACAAAGTTATACTATGCACGTATGTACTATTTGATCATCCTGAGCGGTTCTTGCTACATACTTAGTTAAATAACTCTGAGGTTTGCATGTAGTTGCAGTTCTATCTTATATAATATCAAAGTATACTATCCCACCAATACGACGCCATCAAAACCTCAGCGAAACTTTGCGGAACTTCATAACAAAGCGTAAACAAAGTTATACTATGCACGGATGTACTATTTGATCATCTAGAGCGGTTCTTGCTACATATTTAGTTAAATAACTCTGAGTTTTGCACGTAGTTGCAGTTCTACCTTATATAATATCATAGTATACTATCATACCAATACGACGCAATCAAAACATCAGTGACACTTTGCGGAATTTCATAAGAAAGCGAGAACAAAGTTATACTATGCACGGATGTACTATTTGATCATCCAGAGCGGTTCTTGCTACATATTTAGTTAAACAACTGTGAGGTTTGCAGGTAGTTACAGTTCTATCTTATATAATATCATAGTATACAATCTTACCAATATGACGCAATTAAAACATCAGCGAAACATTGCGGAACTTCTTAACAAAGCGTAAGCAAAGATACTCTATGCACGTATGTACTATTTGATCATCCTGAGCGGTTCTTGCAACATATTTTGTTACATAACTGTGAGGTGTGCAGGTATTTGCAGTTCTAACTTATCTAATATCAATGTATACTATCTTATCAATACGACGCAATCAAAACATCAGCGACACTTTGCGGAACTTCATAACAAAGCGTAAACAAAGTTATACAATGCACGGATGTACTATTTGATCATCCAGAGCTGTTCTTGCTACATATTTTGTTAAATAACTCTGAGCTTTGCAGGTATTTTCAGTTCTACCTTATATCATATCATAGTATACTATCTTACCAATAAGACGCAATCAAAACATCAGTGACACTTTGCAGAACTTCATAACAAAGCTTAAACAAAGTTATACTATGCACGGATGTACTATTTGATCATCCAGAGCGATTCTTGCTACATATTTAGTTAAACAACTCTGAGGTTTGCAGGTAGTTGCAGTTCTAACTTATATAATATCAAAGTATACTATCTTATCAATACGACGCAATCAAAACATCAGTGACACTTTGCAGAACTTCATAACAAAGCGTAAACAAAATTATACTATGCATGTATGTACTATTTGATCATCCTGAGGGGTTCTTGCTACATATTTTGTTATATAACTCCGATGTGTGCAGGTATTTCCAGTTCTAACTTATCTAATATCAATGTATACTATCTTACCAATACGACGCAATCAAAACATCAGTGACACTTTGCAGAACTTCTTAACAAAGCGTAAACAAAGTTATACTATGCACGTATGTACTATTTGATCATCCTGAGCGGTTCTTGCTACATATTTAGTTATATAACTCTGAGGTGTGCTGGTATTTGCAGTTCTAACTTTTCTAATATCAAAGTATACTATCTTATCAATACGACGCAATCAAAACATCAGCGACACTTTGCGGAACTTCATAACAAAGCATAAACAAAGTTATACTGTGCACGTATGTACTATTTCATCATCCTGAGCGGTTCTTGTTACATATTTAGTTCAATAACTCTGAGGTTTGCATGTAGTTGCATTTCTAACTTATATAATATCAAAGTATACTATCTTATCAATACGACGCAATCAAAACCTCAGCGAAACTCTACGGAACTTCATAACAAAACGTAAACAAAGTTATACTATGCACGTATATACTATTTGATCTTCCTGAGCGGTTCTTGCTACATATTTTGTTATATAACTCTGAGGTGTGCAGGTATTTGCAGTTCTAACTTTTCTAATATCAATGTATACTATCTTATCAATACGACGCAATCAAAACATCAGCGACACTTTGCGGAACTTCATAACAAAGCGTAAACAATGTTATACTGTTCACGTATGTACTATTTCATCATCCTGAGCGGTTCTTGCTACATATTTAGTTCAATAACTCTGAGGTTTGCATGTAGTTGCAGTTCTAACTTATATAATATCAAAGTATACTATCTTATCAATACGACGCAATCAAAACCTCAGCGAAACTCTGCGGAACTTCATAACAAAGCGTAAACAAAGTTATACTTTGCACGTATATACTATTTGATCATCCTGAGCGGTTCTTGCCACATATTTAGTTAAATAACTCTGAGCTTTGCAGGTATTTTCAGTTCTACCTTATATCATATCATAGTATACTATCTTACCAATAAGACGCAATCAAAACATCAGTGACACTTTGCGGAACTTCATAACAAAGCGTAAACAAAGTTATACTATGCACGTATGTACTATTTGATCATCCTGAGCGGTTCTTGCTACATATTTAGTTAAACAACTCTGAGGTTTGCAGGTAGTTGCAGTTCTATCTTATCTAATATCAATGTATACGATCTTATCAATACGACGCAATCAAAACATCAGCGACACTTTGCGGAACTTCATAACAAAGCGTAAACAAAGTTATACTGTGCACGTATGTACTATTTGATCATCCCTAGCGGTTCTTGCACCATATTTTGTTAAATAACTCTGAGGTTTGCATGTAGTTGCAGTTCTAACTTATATTATATCAAAGTATACTATCTTATCAATACGACGCAATCAAAACCTCAGCGAAACTCTGCGGAACTTCATAACAAAGCGTAAACAAAGTTATACTATGCACGGATATACTATTAGATCTTCCTGAGCGGTTCTTGCTACATATTTTGTTATATAACTCTGAGGTGTGCAGGTATTTGCAGTTCTAAAATTTCTAATATCAAAGTATACTATCTTATCAATACGACACAATCAAAACATCAGCGACACTTTGCGGAACTTCATAACAAAGCATAAACAAAGTTATACTGTGCACGTATGTACTATTTCATCATCCTGAGCGGTTCTTGTTACATATTTAGTTCAATAACTCTGAGGTTTGCATGTAGTTGCAGTTCTAACTTATATAATATCAAAGTATACTATCTTATCAATACGACGCAATCAAAACCTCAGCGAAACTCTACGGAACTTCATAACAAAGCGTAAACAAAGTTATACTATGCACGGATGTACTATTTGATCATCCTGAGCGGTTCTTGCTACATATTTAGTTAAATAACTCTGAGCTTTGCAGTTATTTTCAGTTCTACCTTATATAATATCATAGTATACTATCTTATCAATACGACGCAATCAAAACCTCAGCGAAACTCTACGGAACTTCATAACAAAGCGTAAACAAAGTTATACTATGCACGTATATACTATTTGATCATCCTGAGCGGTTCTTGCTACATATTTAGTTAAATAACTCTGAGCTTTGCAGGTATTTTCAGTTCTACCTTATATAATATCATAGTATACTATCTTACCAATACGACGCAATCAAAACATCAGCGACACTTTGCGGAACTTCATAACAAAGCATAAACAAAGTTATACTGTGCACGTATGTACTATTTCATCATCCTGAGCGGTTCTTGTTACATATTTAGTTCAATAACTCTGAGGTTTGCATGTAGTTGCAGTTCTAACTTATATAATATCAAAGTATACTATCTTATCAATACGACGCAATCAAAATCTCAGCGAAACTCTACGGAACTTCATAACAAAGCGTAAACAAAGTTATACTATGCACGTATATACTATTTGATCATCCTGAGCGGTTCTTGCTACATATTTAGTTAAATAACTCTGAGCTTTGCAGGTATTTTCAGTTCTACCTTATATAATATCATAGTATACTATCTTATCAATACGACGCAATCAAAACATCAGCGACACTTTGCGGAACTTCATAACAAAGCGTAAACAAAGTTATACTGTTCACGTATGTACTATTTCATCATCCTGAGCGGTTCTTGTTACATATTTAGTTCAATAACTCTGAGGTTTTCATGTAGTTGCAGTTCTAACTTATATAATATCAAAGTATACTATCTTATCAATACGACGCAATCAAAACCTCAGCGAAACTCTACGGAACTTCATAACAAAGCGTAAACAAAGTTATACTATGCACGTATATACTATTTGATCATCCTGAGCGGTTCTTGCTACATATTTAGTTAAATAACTCTGAGCTTTGCAGTTATTTTCAGTTCTACCTTATATAATATCATAGTATACTATCTTATCAATACGACGCAATCAAAACCTCAGCGAAACTCTACGGAACTTCATAACAAAGCGTAAACAAAGTTATACTATGCACGTATGTACTATTTGATCATCCTGAGCGGTTCTTGCTACATATTTAGTTAAATAACTCTGAGCTTTGCAGTTATTTTCAGTTCTACCTTATATAATATCATAGTATACTATCTTACCAATACGACGCAATCAAAACATCAGCGACACTTTGCGGAACTTCATAACAAAGCATAAACAAAGTTATACTGTGCACGTATGTACTATTTCATCATCCTGAGCGGTTCTTGTTACATATTTAGTTCAATAACTCTGAGGTTTGCATGTAGTTGCAGTTCTAACTTATATAATATCAAAGTATACTATCTTATCAATACGACGCAATCAAAACCTCAGCGAAACTCTGCGGAACTTCATAACAAAGCGTAAACAAAGTTATACTATGCACGGATATACTATTAGATCTTCCTGAGCGGTTCTTGCTACATATTTTGTTATATAACTCTGAGGTGTGCAGGTATTTGCAGTTCTAAAATTTCTAATATCAAAGTATACTATCTTATCAATACGACACAATCAAAACATCAGCGACACTTTGCGGAACTTCATAACAAAGCATAAACAAAGTTATACTGTGCACGTATGTACTATTTCATCATCCTGAGCGGTTCTTGTTACATATTTAGTTCAATAACTCTGAGGTTTGCATGTAGTTGCAGTTCTAACTTATATAATATCAAAGTATACTATCTTATCAATACGACGCAATCAAAACCTCAGCGAAACTCTACGGAACTTCATAACAAAGCGTAAACAAAGTTATACTATGCACGTATGTACTATTTGATCATCCTGAGCGGTTCTTGCTACATATTTAGTTAAATAACTCTGAGCTTTGCAGTTATTTTCAGTTCTACCTTATATAATATCATAGTATACTATCTTATCAATACGACGCAATCAAAACCTCAGCGAAACTCTACGGAACTTCATAACAAAGCGTAAACAAAGTTATACTATGCACGTATATACTATTTGATCATCCTGAGCGGTTCTTGCTACATATTTAGTTAAATAACTCTGAGCTTTGCAGTTATTTTCAGTTCTACCTTATATAATATCATAGTATACTATCTTACCAATACGACGCAATCAAAACATCAGCGACACTTTGCGGAACTTCATAACAAAGCATAAACAAAGTTATACTGTGCACGTATGTACTATTTCATCATCCTGAGCGGTTCTTGTTACATATTTAGTTCAATAACTCTGAGGTTTGCATGTAGTTGCAGTTCTAACTTATATAATATCAAAGTATACTATCTTATCAATACGACGCAATCAAAATCTCAGCGAAACTCTA